>OX424551.1:7139710-9539710 GCA_949152445.1 Cerastis rubricosa | reverse complement strand
TTTAAATGCATGTTTTATATTTGCTTGTAGTTTAGTGTAAACAATTGTTGGTAGACCTAATAAATAAAATAAAATAAAAATAAATAACATGTATAAGTAACAATTACATACCATCATCACTTTGTTGTTCCACCTTTGGCTCAATAACATCTTCTGGTGTTTTTAAAACAGTTGGTAACTCTTCCTTCACAACCAAGCTCGCTGTATGACCAACATCAACTATATTTATGCTCTGTATTGGGGTTTTAATAAACCCATGAAACAACTCTAAGTGGTCTCGGTTTATTAAAGGTTTTAGCTGTAGAAACAAGATTAAAGTATTAGGTAAATTATGTTGATGATCATAAGGGTATTACTGCACGCGTAGCATGACCACTGTAGAAACGAGTTGGGTCAACGGAAGAATCGACGTAATGATAGATCTCTTCTTCTTCATCGTTCCCTCACTGCTGACGATTGCGACCACATATGATACGTCTCCAAGCCATGCGGTCTCCTGCAGTGAGAACCGCTCGGTACAAGCTGCCTCCAGCAGCCTTCTTGATTGCGTCTGCCCATCTTGCCGGTGTCCTGCCTTGCGCGCGTTTACCTTCTGCCTGGCCCAGTATTATAAGCCTTTCCAGACAATGCCGAGGTGAACGCATAATATGTCCGAAAAAGCTGAGGGTACGCTCCAGGCAGATTGTGGAAAGCCGTTCGGTGATGTTGAGCTCCTCCAGTATGGATTCATTGGTTCTCATCGCGGTCCATGGTATACGCAGTAGTTACCGCTAGCACCACATTTCGAAGGCATCGATTTTACTGCTTTCCCGACATTTAATGCACCATGTTTCAGGGCCATACAAAAAGATTGAGAACACAAGTGCACGGACCAATCGTATTTTGGTATTCTGCCGGATGCCACGGTTCCTCCAAATTTTCTCCAGGTTGGTCATTGCACTTTTAGCCATACCAGTACAACGGTGGAATTCCTCAAGGCAGGCACAAGGCAGGTGTTGATTCTTCCGTCGACATAGCCGGTTTCTACGACGGTTAAGCTACGCGTGCTAATGTGAACATTAGAGAATAAATCTCTGTTGAAGAATATTTCACCTCAAAGTCTGCATTCATAATGTGAGCAAACCGCTCTTCACCTTCCAGACATTTTGTTCGAAATCGGTAGCATTTCTTCAGTTGAGCACAGCAGACAAAACAAACGAGTACTGGTCTGCTGTCTTCGGTTACAAACTGAAACAAAATTATTTGATAAATAAATAAAACATTTCCTTTCAAATATGTTTTAATATTTTTTTTTCACAATGTTAACACATTATTCTCTAGCCACTGCAACTCCTGAAAGCCAGAACCAACAGTGGCAACCACCAGAAAAGCGCCAAGCGCCAAGCTTGACGAAGGCACAGAGAAAAAATTTAAATGTCTTGGATCTCGCAACTCGCGACGAGATTGTGCGCTGTTGATGCACTACTAGTTATTAAAAATAAAAAAAGCCTTTTATTTCTAGCAGAAAACACAAGAGAAAATATTTATCTAAGATTCTATTCTTCTATTCTATAATTCTGAAATTCTATTCTTAAATTTCGTTTAGTTGTTAGTTTAGACTACTCTGCTAGAAATCCTCTGTAGGTAAAGGCCTCCTCCAAAGATAGCTAGTCCTCTCTGGATTGGGCTACTTGAATCCAATTGGGGCCGGCTGTTTTTTTGAGCTCATCTTCCCATCTGTCTACAGGTCTGCCTCTTTTCCTTTTGCCTTGAGGACCTGCCCATGCGGTCACCCTTTTGGTCCATCTTTGGTCTCTTAAGCGCGCCACATGTCCGGCCCACTTCCACTTTAGTGATTGAGCGTGTATCAATCCATCTCGTGCCTTGGTCCTGTGTCTAATCTTTGTATGTCTTATTTTTTGCATTTTTAGGGTTCCGTACCCAAAGGGTCAAACGGAACCCTATTACTGAGACTTCGCTGTCCGTCCGTCCGTCCGTCCGTCCGTCCGTCCGTCCGTCCGTCTGTCACCAGGCTGTATCTCATGAACCGTGATAGTTAGCCAGTTGAAATTTCTACAGATTATGTATTTCTGTTGATGCTCTAACAACAAATACTAAAAACAGAATAAATTAAATATTTAAGGGAAGCATGCAAAAAAGTGATTTTTTTGCTCGTTTTTATAAATAATGGTACGGAACCCTTCGTGCGCGAGTCCGACTCGCACTTGGCCGGTTTTCTTTTTATATTTAACATACTGCGCTCTATTCCTCTTTGGCATGTAGTTATTATTTCTTTTGTTTTTTTTGTTAAACCTCCATGTTTGGCACGCATTAGTACCTTAGTTTTTATTTTTATTGGCATGTTGCTTTTGAAAATGTCCTTCAGTGCCCAGTATTTGTTCCACGTTAACTGTTTCCTGCGCTCCACTTCTTGTTCATTGCTTTTTTGATCAAAGCTAATTTGTTTGCCCAGGTATATATAGCTGTCTGTATACTTGAGAGCGTCCTTTTCAACATATATTGTTGTCTTAGTGCTGTTAGCCATCAACATTGTTTTGGATAGGTTCATTTCCAAGCTTACTAGTTGACTGGCGACATTGAGTGATTCTATCATGTGCTGTAATTCTGATCCTGTTTCCGATAAGAGGACCAAGTCGTCTGCAAATCTTAGGTAACTTAGATAGGCTTCATTGATCTTAATACCCCGACCTTTCCAATGAAGTCGGCTAATGATTGACTCCAGTGTTGCTATAAACAGCAGCGGAGACAGAGGATCGCCTTGTCTTACTCCCCTTTTGACCGGAAACCATGGCCCGGCTGTCTCTAGTTGTACTCTACTCTTGCTATTATTGTATATGCTTTTGACTACACTGATGTATTCTTTTTCTACTCCTTGTGTTTTTAGAGTCTCCCTTATGCTGTTACGTGATACACAGTCGAATGCTTTTTTGTAATCGATATATGCAATGTAGAGTGGTCTATTTCTCTCTTGATATTTTTCGATGAGAAGTTCTATTGTGTGAATGTGATCGATCATTGAGTATCCTTTCCTAAATCCTGCTTGCTCGATAGGTTGACGCGTTTCTAGTGTAGAGTTTCTCCTCTTATTTATTATTGAGGAGAAGAACTTATAGATGGCAGGTAGCAGGCTGATTGGTCTGTAGTTACCAATGTCATTTGGGTCTCCTTTTTGTAAATAAGAATAATGTCAGACTCAGAAAATTGCGTGGGTGTCTCTCCTGTTTCAATAATGAGGTTGAACAAGTACACTAATTACTAAATAATAAAACTGTTGCAGTTCCATATGAAACAGCTGTTTCTTTTTTTTAAAACCTGCAAACAATTTCTATGTGGGGGGTGCAGAATGACACACTGAATTTAAGGTAACCGTTTCAGCGTTGGTGTCCCTTCCACCTAACATATTTATTTATTTAAACTTCACATACATTAGTGGTTCATAGGCTGACTTAATGCCACAAGGTATTCTCTACCAGTCAACCCTTGGATCAAATAGGACAGCATTGTGGTAGAATACAAAAAAAATAAGTAGCATAATTATCCATTTATGCTGTAAACCTCTTTGGTCTCCTACAATATTTGCCTGGTTTGGAACAAATTGGACATTACAAAAATTCAAAACATCTACTATGATCTACTTACTGGAATATAAGTCAACTTCTCATAGAGTTCATGTAAGTTCTTGTTCACCAGCTTGTACATGGGCACATTCTCTACTAAACAAATCCTACATATTGATAGTTTCTCCATTTTGGGACACGAAAAGAATTACTTGGTTAGATGTTTTTAAAAATAGTTGACCATAAACAACTGGCGTAGCACGTGTTATTATTAGGATTTCTTCTGCTTCAACAACAACAAACACTCGATCAATAATTTAAATATCGTATGCACTTGCTTTTGTGGACAGGACTGCGTTTAAGACAGGATAGTCTAGTTAAGTTTAGTAAGTTAGACTAAATCTCGTAGATAGCTTTTAAGGTAATTCAAAGAATTTAGTTTAAGTATCCCGAAACACCATCACAAGTTCACTATTTTGCCAATTTCTTGTCAAGTCGATAGCGGTACAAATGGTTTACTAGGTTAATATAGATAGTTGCTTAAGCTTAATGTCTTTCGAATAGGTCCTCATCAACTCTTCACAGAGTATCAAAACACTACTTTCAATTAATGAATGGTTTCGATATTTAATTTTCACCACTGAATTAACAGTACTAGTACTGACTGAAAGATTAGTAAAAATAATTCATAAACAAACAATAATAGAGATAGAGATACAGTGATCACAGATAATAAAACGATTCCCAACCATAGAGAAAATATGTCCTATTTCACAACTTAATAAATCTATACAAATAAAACAATACACAATGGATTATGTAGTGTATGTAGATATCATTACATCGCACTACAAACCGATTACAGTACTGTGACGTTGCCTCGGGCGCGCACGTCGCACGTTTATTAATACCGGTCCGAGTAGTGGGGCGGGGGGTCGTTGTCGAACTGTCGGCCTGTGCGGTGGCGTGTTGGCGAGTCAACTATTAGTGTAGATAATTGTGCATATTTTACATTGGCGACGAGGAGAAAACCGTAAGTTTTATATTTTTATAAAAAAAAAAAAGGAAAGGTAGTCTCCTACAGGTAGATAATTAATTGTATTTCGGAAAGAAATATTCAAAATATTAATACATTAGAATCTTTCATTGGACTTATTAACTGTAAATAAATAATTTTGTGAAGGCTGAAACAAAAAGTGATTCGTTAATGTATTGTTTTGCAACATAACATCATGCTTGTGTTCCCCAAGGGGGTAATCAGAGATGTGTGATGCAACCACGTTTCACCAATTACATTGAGCATGCCTGTTACCATTAACCGGACGCCAGGGAGGTTCCTTATGGAGAAACTCAGTGACACTGCCTGACCTGGGTCGTGAGTCGAAACTGGGACCTCATGTTTAGTTATTTGATTTGTGCTACATGATTAGTAAATCAAATAGCAGTAGAATATATCTACTGGTCATTAAATTGACAAGTCATCAGTGAATGACGGTAATAGCAGTATAATATACCTACTGGTCATTAAATTGACAGTCATCAGAGAATGACTAACAGCAGGAGAATATACCTACTGGTCATTAAATTGACAGTCATCAGAGAATGACTAACAGCAGGAGAATATACCTACTGGTCATTAAATTGACAAGTCATCAGAGAATGACTAACAGCAGGAGAATATACCTACTGGTCATTAAATTGACAAACCATCAAAGAAAATTTGGTCAACAGTAGTGGTACTTTGGATGTACATACTGGTCATTAAATTGACAAACCATCAAAGAAAATTTGTGTCAACAGTAGTGGTACTTTGGATGTACATACTGGTCATTAAATTGCCAAATATTTTAACTGGGCAGATTAGTGCAAACCCTTTATATAATGGTTCCAGGTTATTTATTAATAACATGAGTTCTCAACTCACGTTAGAGAAATTTGATTGTGAGGGTGAACCTTCAACAGTAGGAACGAGACGGGAACGCTGGAAGCGGGCACTATTGATCTACCTGGAAGCTGCTGGAATTGAGAGTAGTGCGAAGGAACGTGCTTCGCTGCTACATTTTGGTGGACTATAATTGCAGGAAATATTCTATAATATACCAGATGCAAATGTATCACCAGCAGATTAAGAGGATGTCTTCGGAGTGGCTATAACCAAACTCGACGCATACTTTCTACCTAAACAAAGTAAGATCTATGAACGTCACCTTTTTAGATTGATAAAACAAGAGGCAAACGAAAATTTTGAAAAATTCCTAGTACGGCTTTGGCAATAAGCTGACAAATGTCAGTTTAAGGACAAAGACGATCATATAATCGATCAAATTACAGAAAAGTGTTCCTCTAAAGAGCTTAGAAAGAGAATTATACAAACAGGAGACGCAATAACACTAACAAATACAATTGTAGAAGCAAATACTCTTGAATCTGTAAGTCGACAAATAGAAGAATTCGGAGAAAGCAGCACATCAACTGAAAACATAAACAGAGTGAATAACAGGAAAACAAGATAAGAAGTGGAAAAGAAACACAGGATGTGGAAGATGTGGGAGCTCAGGATACGCGTCTCAAGACAGCAAATGCCCAGCAAAAGAAAAAGATTGCCACAAATGTGGGCCTAAGGGACATTTTGGACAATTCTGCAGGACAATGACACGAGACAGAACGAATAAAAGGAAATATGAGGGAAACAACAACAAATAAAATGAAAAAAAAAAAAAAAAAAATGAAAAGAGATAACAAAAGAAACGACACAAACCAGATAGATCAAACAGAGCCCGAAGACATACAATATGTGTTCAAAATCGATGATGACAGTGTATTAGATTGCCATATTGGCGGAATGAAGGTTAAAATGTTAGAAGACTCTGGGTGTAAATGCAACTTGATCACAAACAAAACCTGGGACAATATGAAACAAAATAAGGTAACGTAACCAAACAGTTGCAATAAGACTTTTTATGGTTATGGAAGTAAGAAGCCCTTGACCTAAAAGGATCATTTGACGCAAATATAAAAACCGCTGGTAGATCAGAAAATGCAACTTTTTACGTCATCGCTGATGGAACCAGAGATCTGCTTCGGAAAGAAACTACCATGGCTATGGTTTTCTTAAAATTAGATTAGAAATCGACCAAATGGAAACTAAGACAGAGTTTCCCAAATTCAAGGATGTTTTAGTGGAGGTACCAACCGATGAGAAAGTACAACCAGTTTCTCAACCATTAAGAAGGATCCCCCCATACCACTGGAAAAAAAAAAAAAAAGAACTGTTGGAGAAAGACATTATTGAGGAAGTTCAAGGATCCTCAAGTTGGGTATCACCAATAGTGCCGGTTTTGAAAAATACTGGAGATGTTCGCATTTGCATAGATATGAGGCGGGACAAATAAAGCAATTCTACCTGAAAACCACCCATTGCCCAATATGGACAAGCATCTAAAAATTTAAAGTGCGAAGTACTTTTCAAAACTGGACATAAAAGATGCTTTTCAACAGATTGAATTACATCCCGACTCTCGACACATTACAACCTATATTACAAGTAAAGGCCTGTTCAGATACAAAAGGCTAATGTTTGGAATATCCTGTGCCCCGGAAATTTTTATAAAAACCCTAGAACGAATGTTATTGGGAGGGATGTAATGGCACTATTAATTTTATAGATGACATTTTGGTATATGGAAAAGATTTGAAGAACATGATCGAAGATAAGAATCAGTAATTAAAACTCTAGAAGAAAATAATGTGGTACTGAGAAAGGACAAGTGCATTTTCATAGAAGAAAAGGTTCAATTTTTAGGATACGAATTATCACAGAGGTGTAAAACCATTAGATAAGTACGTGACAACTAGTCAAGAATTTCGTCCACCTATGAATATAGGTGAGCTTCAGAGCTTCTTGGGATTAATCAACTATGTTGGAAAATGGATCCCTAATTTGGCCACAACTACAAAACCATTAAAAGAACTGCATAAGAAGAAACAGACCAAAACCACAGAATTAAAGTCTTTGGGGCAGTAAACAGGAATTTGCATTTAACGAATTAAAATTGGCCTTGTCTAATATTCCTACTCTAGGATACCATGACGTCAAAGATCGGACTATAGTAATAGCAGATGCTAGTCCGTTAGGACTAGGAGCAGTATTAGTTCAAATTAATGATCATGAACCTCGCATTATTGCGTATGGTCACCGGACACAAACAGACTGAAAGGCGATATTGCCAGACAGAAAAAGATGCCTTAGCTCTGGTCTGGGCTGTGGAACATTTTTATGTTTTTCTGTTTGGAAAAGAGTTTGAATAGGTGACCGACCATAAACCACTAGAGGTTATATTCGGTCCTAAATCAAAACCATGTGCAAGGATAGAAAGGTGGATACTACGCCTTCAAGCATATGCATTTAAAGTAATATACAAGCCTGGCAAAGAAAATATAGCAGATAGTTTATCAAGATTGTGTAAATTAAGTAAAACGTCACAGGACAAGTCTAAAAACTATATACACCAAGTTGTTGAAGGAAGCAGGCTAATAGCAGTTTCACTGAAAGAAATTATGGAGGCATCAAAACAAGACAAGGAAATATTAAAAGTAAGTGAAGGCCTTTATAAAAACAAATGGGATGAAGAGGTAAAAAAATTACAAAATCTTCCAAAACGAATTATGCTTTTACGACGGAGTTTTATTGAGAGGCACTAGAATTGTTATTCCAAAAAACATTGCGCAGTCAGGTTCTGACAGCTGGTCACGAAGAACACCCAGGAATAGTCCTAATGAAGGTGAGACTAAGAACCACAGTATGGTGGCCTAGACATGACAAGGAAACCGAGAATTTGGTCAAATGCTGCAAAGGCTGTACATTAGTATCAGCTCCAAAACCTCCAAACCCATTGAAACGACGGGCATTACCATGTGAACCTTGGGTAGATACTTGTATTGATTTGTTGGGCCCTTTACCACGCAGCGATTACATATTAGTAATCGTTGATTATTTCAGTCGATACAAGGAGGTAAAGATTTGTCGTAATATTACCAGTGGCGACATAATAAAATCTCTAAAAGAGTTTTTTGCAGACTTGGTAACCCGATGACGATAACAGCTGATAATGGCAGACAGTTCTGCAGCGAGGACTTCAAAAAAATTCTGTACTGAAAGGAGTATAGTTTTGCATAATACGATACCATAGTGGCCTCAACAGAACGGAGAAGTGGAACGTCAGAACCGAGACATTCTAAAGCGGAAAAAATTTGCCAGTTGAGCGAAAAAACTGGCAAGAAGCTTTGTTACAGTATCTGGCTATGTATAACAGTACCCCGCATAGTGTTACAGGTAAAACTCCTACAGAATTATTTTTCAAACTGCAATACCGTGACAATATACCTATGGCAGGAGACATCACACATACACATAAACCAAAAGATTCAGATGTCAGAGACAGAGACCAAGAAAAGAAAGAAACTGGGAAAGAATATACAGATAAGAAAAGAAGAGCTCGTGAATGTCAACTAGTGCCTGGGGATAAAGTTTACGTTAAGAATATGGTCAAAGATAAACTTAGCCTAAATTATGACCCAACTTCCCATACTGTAGAAAAGAGTAAAGGTGGAGATATAAGTGTTCGAAACGATATAACTGGGAAGAAATCACGAAGAAATGTAGTTCATTTGAAGAAAGTTGAAGGCTAATGGGAAGTTATAAGTGACCAAAATAAAGAAATTAACATAGGAGAAGATATAAATGAATCAGAAAATGAAATAGAAGAAGAGGAAGGGTAAAAGGAAACTTTAAACTAAATCATAGTATAATGATTTACTAAATATTATTGTGCTGTGATTTTGTTGTGCCAGAGATGCTCAATGTCTTATGGTTTTGGTTACATAAAACTTGTTAAAACAAGGAAGGGATGTAGTGTATGTAGATATCATTACATCGCACTACAAACCGATTACAGTATTGTGACGTTGCCTCGGGCGCGCACGTCGCACGTTTATTAATACCGGTCCGAGTAGTGGGGCGGGGGGTCGTTGTCGAACTGTCGGCCTGTGCGGTGGCGTGTTGGCGAGTCAACTATTAGTGTAGATAATTGTGCATATTTTACAGATTATGTCTGCAAAGACACTAGTTTCTTATAACATCTATGTTCTTATTACCAATGTATAAATGTACATATAATATTTTGCCCGAAGCCCCGAGGAGTACGGTACGTGGTAAATCTTGCTATGCCAACTCTAGAGCTTTTTACTCTATGAAATCAGTTACTAATGATTCCCAGGAAAATAAAATTGTATTATGTGTTCCGTTTGACGTCCGAAGTCCATTATGAGAGAGTGCACGCTTCGTTCCGTGAACAGCTGCTAGTTGTCCTTACTTTCCGCCTCGTAATCGCACCACTAGTGACCCCCAACGTCAAATCTGTGAACTACTTTCAAAACCGCATACAAGCCGCCATGATGAAGTCTTAGGTCATTGTTGCGTCGTTTTCCGAAGTGCGCAGTTGTGTTAGATTGTCAGTTATATCGAATTAGCGATATTAGTTACTAGCTGCCCGGACAGACTTCGTTCTGTCAAAAGTTAAAGCAATGCACTTTTCCTACCTACCTACCCTACCCAACCCTACCTACACCACCCTACCCAACCCTACCTACCCTACCCTACCTACCTACTACCTACCCACCCTACCCTACCCTACCTACCTACTACCTACCAACCCTACCTTACCCTACCCAACCCTACCCTATCTACCTACTACCTACCTACCTTACCTACCCTACCTACCCTACCTACCCTACCTACCCTACCTACCCTACCTACCCTACCTACCCTACCTACCCTACCTACCCTACCTACCCTACCTACCCTACCTACCCTACCTACCCTACCTACCCTACCTACCCTACCTACCCTACCTACCCTACCTACCAGTGGCGAAGGGTGAAAATATTGAAAGGGGAAGCCGAAGAAAAAAATGAGAATTTTAATTTTGTTTTTCTTCATCGCAGTTTTCAATTTTCGTTTTAAATATCAGCCAACCCGAAAACCTCGAAAATGACACCCATGACGAAAAAAACAGAAATTTACGTCGCGCGTCGGCGCTATTTTTAATTTTGGTGTCTTTATCAGCGACCTCGAAAACCAATAAAATGTCACCCATGATAAAAGTACCAAAAATTTTCGAAGGATCCAACTTGATCTTTTTTTCATAACTTATGTAATGGAATGATTAAATGCACAAGAACTACATAAAACACTGTATAAAAAAAATAAAAATATAATATAAAAACCTTTTTGAAACAAGCTTTTATGAATATGAACTGAAAAGAAGAAAATAAATCTTTGAAAAAATTAAACCGATGTAGGATAATTTTCACAAAAGCTTGTCGCGTTTAGTTTTTATAGCATTTACCATTCACGTGACAAGCTTCAGGTATTATGTTTATTCATAAAAAGTGAACGCGTAAATTTACAAAGTTTCATATCCGTGCTATTAACCGCTGAGGAGTTCCCTCGTGAGGAGACGATCCTGGCGGTAGGATGAGTTCATGATACAAATCGTGATTATCCATCAAATATGAGCTAGTATGCAACGTTACGTGTCTGTGCTATTAAATGTTGAGGAGTTCCCTCATGAGCAGACGATCCTGGCTGCAGGATGAGATCATGATAGAATTCATGTTTATCCATCAAATATGAACGTGCATACAAATTTTCTTGTCTGTGCTATTAACCGTCGAGGAGTTCCCTCGTGCGAAGACAATCCTGGCTGCAGGATGAGTTCATGATACAAATCGTGATTATCCATCAAATATGAACTCGTATGCAAAATTTCATGTCTGTGCTATTAAACTTTGAGGAGTTCCCTCGTGAGGAGACGATCCTGGCGCTAGGATGAGTTCATGATACAAATTGTGATTATCCACCAAATATGAACCTGTATGCAAAGTTTTGTGTCTGTGCTAATAAACGTTGAGGAGTTCCCTCGTGAGGAGACGACCCTGACTGCAAGATTAAGTTATGTTTGTCATAAGAATGTATTGATTTTAGAAACAAAGGTGTGTGAAAAATTGCAGCTCAATCCGACGTCGGGAAGTGGTTATAATTTAACTTTCTATACATACAAACACTGTCGTAACTCGATAAACTTCGGCTTACCTAGTCCCTACAAAACGCTGCTGATAACCGCGAAGTCACGTGTCCGCGTCCATACGAATTTAGTTCTGAATTCTGACACCCGAGCTCCGGCTTTTGGCGCCACATGTAGCTTTCTTTGTTGACATGAAAAATGTTGGTATTTTTTTTTTTCAATCCGATGTATTTAATGCCTGTACTTTAATGTGATATCCACAGATGTGTACATAATTTACTAATTGACTACAGTAGACACTAGACACTACGTACATTGCCTTGTTCTCAAAGGTAAGCCGGCAGGAATCGGCTTCTTAGGTGCCTTCGGGCCTGCTACCTACCCTACCTACCCTACCTACCCTACCTACCCTACCTACCCTACCTACCTACCCTACCCTACCTACCTATCCTACCCTACCTCAATCACCAACTCCACGCTCAACTATCACCTGGTAAGCTATGTGCTCCTAGTACCTCAATCCCGACCACGCCGCTCAGACTCGCTTGCCAAGAATATAATATATCTCCCGGTAAGCTATGTTCTCCTAGTACCTCAATCCCGACCACGCCGCCCCCAGACAGGCTCGCCAAGAACATAACGCGCCATCAATCACCTACTCCACACTCGACTATCTCCCGGTAAGCTATGTTCTCCTAGTACCTCAATCCCGATCACGCGCCCCAGACACGCTCGCCAAGAACATAACGCGCCAGGGCGTCATCAATCATCAACTCCACGCTCAACTATCTCCGGGTAAGCTATGTGCTCCTAGTACCTCACTCCCGACCACGCCTCCCCTGAAGCGCGTGGCGCTCGCCAAGAACATGATAACAAACTGCGCCCTGCGGTTTCACCCGCGCAGACCGGGATAAAAAGTATCCTATGTCCTTCTCCTGGCTCTAAACTACCTCCCTGCCAATTTTCACCCAAATCGGTTCAGCCGTTCTTGAGTTATAAGCGAAGTAACTAAAACGACTTTCTTTTATATATATAGATTACTATTTTTTTTTTAATATTTTTTAATTTTTGAGATCAAAGTAGAAAGTTCATAATATTAGTATTAAAATTACTTTTCCGTCGCGTTAGCTGTGTTTATTTTATACAAAATGAACGGTGAAACTATCGCGCCAGAAGAAACTTCGAGGAAAAGGACACGGAGTTCGAGTTCTTCATCATCATCAAAAGGAGGTGATACGGTGTCATCGGAGAGCGATGTAGGTGATCCAGCGCCGCGCAAACGGCCCCGTCAGGCACGGGGGCGCTCCCTCTCGCAAGATTCCGAACTGGATCGCAGGTTTGATCTACTATCCCAACAGTTGGTGAGTCATGTCAATAATGTATTAACAAATTGCATCATGGCAAATAGTGCTCCATTAGCACAAAGCCTACCCGTCACGCAAAATTACATTGGCACCGCTTTGCCTTCAACATCGACTGTTTCTACCCACAATTTACAAGAAAATTTCTTACGTCTGCCGCAGCTTACCCCTAGCACAGAAAATATTGCAAATCTAGACGTTTAGTGTACCTAAAGCAAATCCAGAACGTGTAACGAAAATAGCAGAAATGCAGAGGTTTGACACCCCGGATTGGAATGCTGTACGTTACACAGAAGTACAGAAAAAATATGTAGCTTTCCCCAGTTTTGTCGAATTGAAAGTGAACGAAGAATTGCGGCGTTTTGAAGATCCATTTGCACCATTAAGATGGTTTCAAATGGAACGCAGTTTTGCGGCGTTATCTAATGCCTTTTTAACTCAAAATGAGTATGTGAACGCGGCATTACAAAATCTTATTGATTGGTCTGCTAGTTGTAACGCTCAATTATCTCCAACTACCCTCTTTGATAAACTAAAAGAGTTATTTGGTGCTGACTCATCGTATAAAACGGTATCACATGACATTCTCCAAATTATTTGCGGTAAACGAGCTGAAGTTATAGAGACGCGACGCCGGTCGTTATTAAAAAATGTTAAGAGCAAATACGTACGCGACGACATAGAAAAAATTCCACCCTCAATCGAATACATATTCAATCCTCAAAATTTATCAAACTACCTACAAAAGATTGGGGGTGTAGAAAAATTAGAAAAACAAAATAATAGTGCGGGAACTAGTCGTCCGATATCTATAGAGCCTTCGACGTCTTTTCAAGATAATACTTTTCGTTCGCGACAAAACAAACCGAAGCGAAATGACAAAAAAGACAACAAACGAAATTATGATTTCTCGTCAAAAAAGAAGGGGGGGCGAAAAGATAGGAACGGAAGGCGAGCAGGACAAAAGCATAAATGACTATTTAATACCGAGTTTTTGGGGCGGTTGTCTTCAGCATTATATAGAAATTTGGAATCGTTTCGACCCTCCAAGAACTATTTTAAAAATGATTTCGGGAGCTCGTATCCCCTTCAATCAAGCACCGCCCTTAATTCTACCAACTTTGGACAACCTGTCAAAATTTCAAACACCTGTTTCGGAAAAAATGACATTAGAAATTCGGAAGATGGTTCAAGAACGAGTGTTAGAGCCTGCTCCTTTGAGCCCGTCGTTCATTTCTCCTCTTTTTATAATCACAAAGAGCAATGGAAAAAATCGAGTGATATTCAACTTGAAAGCACTAAATTTATACATGGAGCCAAAACATTTCCATCTTTTCCACCATCAACAAATGCCATCGTTTCTGCAACAAGGCGACTGGATGGTCAAGCTGGACCTCAGCCAGGCCTATTATCACCTTCCAATACGCACAGAACACAGGCGTTTTTTGCGCATCAGCTACGGTGATCAACTTCTGCAGATGACATGTCTACCATTCGGCCTGGCTGCTGCTCCCAGAATGTTTGCGAGCATAACAAACTGGACTGCAGAATACCTTCGCACAAAAGGTCTGCGCCTCGTCGTGTATCTAGACGACTATTTATTAGTCCATCAGAACAAGGAAGTAATCAGCACGCATCTAAACATAGCTGTACGCTTCTTGTCCAGTCTGGGGTGGTGTGTAAATCACGAGAAATCGATCACCAGGCCAACGAGGTCGATCGAATATCTCGGCATCGATTGGAACACCCAAACAAACCGCAAGTCCCTACCACCAGAGAAGGTAAGAAAAATTCAACAGAACCTCTCGACCAGACTCGCAGCGGGCAGTTGGACCCTTAAGCAGGCGCAACGCCTCTTAGGGCTTCTCAACTTTGCGTCCTTCATCACCCACCGGGGAAGGATGCGTTGCCGTGCGCTGCAGTGTCACCTAAAAGTACTGCGTCAAAATCCTCTCGAAGCAGTACAACTGACACAAGACATTCGCCAAGAACTCGAGTGGTGGATGGAGAATGTAGGCCTAAAGACGGCCATTCACACAGATGTGCTACCCACAAACTTTGTCATCACGGACGCTTCCGACATTATGTGGGGTGCCCTGGTCAACAACAACAAGGCACAAGGTACATGGCAACCCCACCAGAAAAAATGGCATTGCAATCTCAAAGAAATGTATGCTGTGATTGCCGTGTTGTCGAAGGAATCCAGAGCCCTCCGGGACTCCAGGATCATTTTACAGACCGACAACAAGACGGTGGTCTCGTACATTCAGAAGGAAGGTGGCACAAAATCACACCGATTGATGGAGTTGACGCGGGAATTGCTGACTCTGACGGACGACCTCAATGTTGTACTAATCCCTCACCACTTACCAGGGGTTTACAACACCGAAGCCGACCACCTGTCGCGAAATCGCGCCGGCAGCGAGTGGCACCTTCAGGTGGCAGCAACTTCAAAGATATTTCAGACTTGGGGAAAACCGGAAATAGACTTGTTCGCGTCTCAAACCGCACACGTCGTGATAAATTACGTTTCTCTCGATTCTTCAGACTCCAACGCCTGCTATCACGACGCGTTCAGCAGATACTGGCGATACGACCTCGCATGGGTGTTCCCACCGCCAGCGCTGCTTCCACGAGTTCTTCACCACCTAAACTCGGCATCGGGTCGGTACATCATAGTAGCGCCCAAGTGGAAGAAACCCTTTTGGCGACCAGACCTGAAGAATCGAACCTTGGCACGGCCCCTCAAGATCAGAGACCTGAAGGAGACCTTGGTGGACACGGTGACCGGCCTACCACCAGCTCATGTCAACGATCTGCAGTTGGAAGCCTGGCTCATTTCGGCTGGGACACCATGACAAGAGATTGGTCTCCACAAGAGAAAGATCTTCTTTTATCTTGCTGGCGACCTTCAACTCTTAAAACATACACACCTATTTGGGGTAAGTGGTCTTGGTGGTGTAAACAAAATAATCTAAATTTTCGTACGCCAAGTCCGGCCGATGTTGCGAAATATCTAGCACATCTATATCTTAATCAAAAGTTAGCTTACAGAACTATTCTTGTGCACAAGTAGTTATTGCATCTGTTTGTGAAACTACTTCAAATATTAAAATTTCTTCTAGTCACATTGTAAAGCACATTTTGAAAGCAACTTCAATTGCAAAGCCGTTGCCACCTAAGGTACCCACGTGGGACGCCAGGGTATTAATTACTTACTTAAAAGATAATACTCCTTGCATTAGTAGTTTGTATGAGGTGTCTAGACGAACGGCGACTATTTTATTATTGTGTTCAGGACGTCGGGTACACGACCTTTCCCTCTTGCATATTGATTCACATCATTATATAGATAATGGGGCTTCCATAACTTTACACCCTGTGTTCGGGTCAAAAACAGATAGCGCGTCTTTCCAGCAATCCAGTTGGGTTTTGTTGGCATCCCAAGATCAAAATTCAAATCCAGTATTTTGGCTCCGCACGTTAAAACTTTTAACAAAGGAAAGACGGGGTTCATTAACAAATTTGTTCTTAACTACTAGAGATCCCGTCAGAGCAGCCACACCAACTATAATTGGGGGTTGGGTAAAACGTGTTCTATCTGATGCTGGAATACAAGCCTCTTCAGGTAGTTTTAGATCGGCTGTCTCCTCATTAAATTGGCTAGAAAATTATCCTATAAATGAGATATTATCTAAGGCAAACGGAGGCATGAATCAACTTTCAGAAAATTTTATCATAAAGAAATTAGGTCCTGTAACGAAATGTCCTCGCTGCATTCGTTATCAATATTATTTCAAGTCCCCAATTGATTATAAGTTAACCGATGTTTTCAAGTCAAATGATTCAGGTCTAAATTACTCATGAAGATTTTGTATGGATTGCAAGTGATTTACTTATGTTTTTTACTTATTATACTGCCAATTATTAAATGGCTAGATTTTGTTTCATATTTAAAACCTATGTATATGAAAGAACCTATAAAATGGTGATTAAAAATAATATTAGTTTAAACATCACATTGTTGCTTTTCATTCATACAATCCAGAGATAACAAACACTACTCTCATAATGGACTTCGGACGTCAAACGGAACACATAATATAAAAATTTTACCTTCAAATAAAATTTGTATTATGTTTCCTAAGACGCAGGTAAGGTCTTCCTGGTGCATAACTACCTACCTTTGCATCATTATGAGCAGAACAATGACCTAAGACTTCAGGTAAGGTCTTCCTGGTGCATAACTACCTACCTTTGCATCATTATGAGCCGAACAATGACCGGTAAGGTCTTCCTGGTGCATAACTACCTACCTTTGCATCATTATGAGCCGAACAATGACCTAAGACTTCATCATGGCGGCTTGTATGCGGTTTTGAAAGTAGTTCACAGATTTGACGTTGTGGGTCGCTAGTGGAGCGATTACGAGGCGGAAAGTAAGGACATCTAGCAGCTGTTCACGGAACGAAGCGTGCACTCTCTCATAATGGACTTCGGACGTCTTAGGAAACATAATACAAATTTTATTTGAAGGTAAATTTTTTATATTATTGTACTGACTGTGAGATCTTTGCCAACCGAATTGGAATCAGATTATCAAACTAAAATATTTTAACAGAAAAGTGGTATCATAATTCACTGCTTCCTAAACAATTAAGAGAAATTGAAAACATTAACCTTTTATAACTTGTATGCCTAACATGGTGGAACAGTGCAAACCGCACACCAAAATTAACACAAAACAACTCTATAACCACTGTCTCACAATGAAGATCTTTGACTTTGATAATAAAATTATACTCATACATTTTTGGATGTTCATGAAGAATCGATGAATGATTGTGTTTGTAACTAATGTTCAGTTGATGTAATTTTATTTTGACTTTCTTATTAACCTGTATTGTCATGTTTTGCAAAAAGCCAAGTTTCAGAACGAATCATCATTTTGACATGACATTGACAGCTAGATCTAACCTAATTTTCGACATGTCTTGACTTGAGAACGTTTCTAAAAACAGACGCACTAAAACAATGCCTCAATTCCATATAGACGAGGTGTATCCAAAAGACACCGTGTACCCTATGGTAGTCAGTTTCCAAAATGGTTACGTAACCCAACAATTCAAAACAAATGATTGTTTACTATTCGAAGACGAAAATACTGGCAAAAAAACGGTCGCTACAGAGTTATGTGACTTAGTATACAGTGGCGAAGAAGAGCAAGAAGATCTAGGCAAGACTTTGATACTCGCTCGTAACAATAAGACGGGAAAAGTCCGTTTGATCGAAACTGAGAACATCGAACTCAAACCTGTAATGAAATCTAGCGTAGACACAACAGAAGCGACTGACACGAGTTATTTAGAGCTCAGCAGAAAGTTCGGATCGAAAAAACACAAGCAAATAATGGAACACCGAGAAAAATTAAAGATAAACGTTCAAACGGTTACTGAACAGATGCAAAATGTAACGGACAGCATCACTGAAGACCAATTAGACCTTTCATCTTATAACAAGACTGATTCCGACGAGTTCTACATACCGGCGATAAACAGAGAAGCTACTAAAGTTGAAGACGTCTATGATATTGATGCTATACTGACACCAGAACAGTGTGAAAAGATCTACTCTGAAATTGAAGGCACGAAATACATGTCCGAATTGAACCCATTCCTAAAATCACTTGCAACAAAGGAACTGTCGAAACAGCACACCGTCTTATTAGTTTATGCCCAAACCTTACTACAGTTATACTCAACATTGATGAAGGACATAAGCAAAAAGACTTACACCGCCTGTCCGTACTCCGTGACTCTCAATGAGATTGTATTAAACAATTTTTTGAGTAATATCAATGGTAAACGCGGGCGTTCACCGCAGTTTAAGGATAAATCTTTATGTCACGCATTAGTTTTTATTCTTTTAATAAATAATTATAAGTTTAATTTTAACGATTTGTGCCAGGAGTTGAAGTTGACTCAGCGGACGGTTACTTCTAAAGTTGCATTAACCGGAGCCACGTTAGTTGCTGTGGGTACTAAGAAAGTTGCTCAGTTAAAGTTACCACTGAACCGACCGGCATTGAGAAGGAAAAGTTCAAAGTTTCAGTAAATATGTTTAATTTAATTTTGACGAAATTTGAAATATGTACAACGTAACAGACAAATCCAAGCAAGCAAAGAAACATTAGCAATAAGGAATGATAAAAGAATAAAATACTTTAAAATAACATAAAAATAAGTGTCATTTGTGCATCCTTTCACTGAAAAGAAACTTCCACAACATAAATGTCTCCTCATCTAGAGGCTAATAAATCACACTCTGGTGGTTATGCTCACTATCACACTCTGGTGTTGATGACGGTAGAGAATTGCCAGGGTACGAGAGTTAGAATGAAAGATTGTGTGTACAGACGGAACACCCAACAGTCTGTGTCCACGCATTCTCAGTTGGTATTTTAAGACAAAAGTAACAAAAATGTTATGCTGTGTAGTTTTAATCCGATCTTTTTAATTGTAACTCCTGACCTGGAAATCCTTAAATAGACTTTGGACCCAGGTTGGTTGCAGCAAGGAAAATCTGCTCAGGTAGAGATTCATTAATGACTCTGCCCTGGAGTGTAAATGTGGTGCTGTTCCACAAACAATGCGGCACATAATATCGCGTCCTGCTGTTTGTTCATTGCAGGAACTGATGGATGCTACAGAGGGCGCCAAACTAGTGGATCAGTTCTGGGCCGACACAATTTAGATTGCCATCGACACTCTAAGAAGGATTATAATGCTGAATATCCATGCTATTTGGACCATAAACAATCATCATTATACTGTCCAATGTCCATAGACCGATCCAATAGATAGGGTCGGCACAGCATCTCATCTCCCATACTTCTTTATTAGAGTCATCTCAGCAGCAGCCATATCACCATATCAGGAGAAAAAAAATTGTGTGGGGATCATCCTATCATTATTCTATCACAATTTATTTGAAAAAAATTGTGTGGGGATCATCCTATCATTATTCTATCACAATTTATTTGAAAAAAATTGTGTGGGGATCATCCTATCATTATTCTATCACAATTTATTTGGGTTCGGCGCAGCATGTCTTCTTCTTGGGAAAAGAACAAGATTTTTAGGATTTATGCTCCAAACTAGCTGTCCCGCGCAACTTCGTCTGCGTTACATTTTCCCCGATTTTGAAACATTATTCATTGCTGCTCCGCTCCTATTTGTCGTAGCGTAAATAATATAGCCTATAGCCTTCCTCGATAAATGGGCTATCTAACACTGAAAGAATTTTTCAAATCGGATCAGTAGTTTCTGAGATTAGCGCGTTCAAGCAAACATACAAACAAACAAACTCTTCAGCTTTATAATATTAGTATAGATAATTTGTTTTAACTTATCCTGCTATCACAGACCGTGATAAACTGCTCCTATTTGAATTCGGTTAAAATATAAACGACTGGCTCGTATGCCTAGTGGTTGCAAACTTTAGTTACTGATGAGCACAAGGCCCTGGGTTCGAGTCCCTAGGTCAGCGTTATTAGGTTTTACATCAGGTTTTTTTCAACAGCAATTGGATTTAGGCTCGGTTGATGGCAATAGGCTCGCCCCCTGTGTTATATGGGACTCAAACATAACTGGTGGAATGTAGAGGTGTACAACTCGACCAAGCTAAGTTTGAACCTCGCAATCTTTGGTGAATATTTTAACTATGTATCATCATTCATCATTTCAGCCGAAAGACGTCCACTGCTGGACATAGGCCTCCCCCAAGTGTCGCCATATTGACATAAGGCGTGTTTTGCCATAATCGCCACGCTTGGCAGGCGGGTTGGCGATCGCAGTACAGTTGTTACAAAAGCGCAGAGAACGCTGCTGCCCATTCTCTGGCAAGTCCCTTAGTCGCCTCTTACGACACCTACGGGAAGATATGGGATGGTGCTATTCTTTACGTCCGACACCATACAGAGCACTATGTATAATATAATGTAAAAAATAATAAATGCAAAGTAAAATATAACACATTTGTTTGTTTTTTTTATAGTCATAGCGATTTTTTTTTGCAGACTGTACCTATGACTCAGAGTTGCAGAATCGCTAGCATGTTGAGAATATCACGCAGTGCCAAACTGGCCGGTGCGCCCTCGCAGCTCGAGTATCCCCACCGCGCCTCGGCTCCCCGCCCGCGGTCGCCGCGCCGCCGGGAGCATGTCGAGAATATCACTCCGCGCCGGGCGGGAAGTATTCTCACTCAACAGCAGTGTGGCATAATCGACGCGAGGTGCAAACTTAGCTCGGTCGAGTAGTACCTACTATAGATTGCGGGCTGGATGTTAAAATAAAACAACAAATGTATATAGGTATAATGTAATTATTAAACATAATTTATTTTAAAAGTGAAGTCTTATACACGGGTTACATAGTTTTTTAGTTTACAGTGTGTAAGGGACACCGACCGAAGGGTAACCATGTAATCTGGGCATCAAGTCTGCTATTTTTATAAACATCGTCATTCTAACACGATCCCATTGTAATTTTGCTAAAAGTTCGTAATCTGCTAAATTCATAATGATCTGTCATTCGGCAGTCAAATGGCGAATTTGACAGCCAAATGACAGATCATTATGAATTTATTATTATTTATTTCAATGAGTGTCAGTGCTTGACCATTGTGAAGTCATAATGACGCCATTATAATTAGTATAATAACAAAACAAACTTGTCACAATCAACAATTATGACATCAATGATAGGCCATTCTGACACTATTGTAATACCTAGCAGATTTGCGGCCCAGTACATCATTCGAAACCCTAAAAAAAAACAGCTGTTCCATACATTCTGATCGTGTAGGTATTGCATTTTGTTGGATTTTTTTTTAATTCATCATCATTTCAGCCCAAAAGACGTCCACTGCTGGACATAGGCCTCCCCCAAGTGTCGCCACATTGACATTTTGGGGGGTTTTGCCATAATCGCTACGCTTGGCAGGCGGGTTGGCGATCGCAGTACGGTTGTTACAAAAGCACAGGGAACGCTGATGCCCATTCTCTGGTAAGTTCCTTAGTCGCCACTTCCGACACCCAAGGGAAGATATGGGATTTTTTAAATTCATCATTTCAGCCGAAAGATGTCCATTGCTGGATATTGGCCTCCCCCACGTTTCGCCACATTGACATAACATAGGGGGTTTTGCCATAATCGCCACGCTTGGCAGGCGGGTTGGCGATCGCAGTACGGTTGTTACAAAAGCACAGAGAACGCTGCTGCCCATTCTCTAGCAAGTCCCTTAGTCGCCTGTTACGACACCCACGGGAAGATATGGGATTCTTTAAATTACCTACCGATGAAGAATTTCTGTGTGTAATGAATGATGTTGCATTGAATATGTGATAACAGTCTTGGCGTCGATGTCCATTCCACCCTCTGTATAATCTTGCAGCTATCAAGTGGGTATTTATAGGAATATTAATAACGATAGGCAATGTATACATGAATAGAACATAATTATCTACTTATACAAACGCCAGCACATCAACCTACAAAAATCTGTCAAAGCTCAATGGGAAAATTTGTATGGACCCCGTCCCCAGCAGTGTAGCCATGTGTGAAAAAATAGATGTTATTCTGAATACCAAATTACTGAAAGTATGAATGATTTATTTTTATATTAGACTGCTCTTTATGATTACTATTTTACGAGATTATTATCATGTTCTTATATTTTAAAAACATTACTAACTGCCTGCATTGTTTAAACATGAACAAATAGGTTGTCATCTCCTTCCTCTTCTTGTCGTATCGATGACACTTCTTTGTTATACGGTTTGGGCGGGTGCGCCAAAGTTCACCAAAATTTTCAACTCCGATAATTGGAAATCCGAAAATGTTCTTCCTAACATTTTTCATCCTAACAATCGCAATTCCTAACTACTCTGTCTCTAATGCTCATAATTCCGAAGGATTCAACTTCATAATGTCAGTAGCAATAAACATCTATTATACTTTTATTTGTTTTCCCATATTTTCTCAACATAACTATCTCTTACACTATTATTCAAAGTCATATCTTTTATGTTTAGATTTCTTTTTATTCATAATATTCAGTATTATATACATTCATTTTGTAACGTAACTTTTACTTTTTTATTTATTGCGGTGTGTACCTGGAAAGATATCCTTATGTTAGGTTAGAACTGTGACCAACTACCTCGAATTGGTCGCAAAATTTTTCTAAGTATTTTTTTCATAGTGCCCTCAAGACGACACTCTGACCTAAGCCCCACCCAAATTAAAACTATAAATGTCATCTTCTACCCACATATATTTTTATTACACTTGGTAAATGTTTCTATCTGAGTATCAGTGAAAATATTATGGTAATTATGTTTAGGGATAAAAGAGTTATGATAAAAAACAGTAGGAGTTTAAATTATTTACATTAGTGATATTATTAATTACAATTTTCGGAAACATGAGTGTTATGAACATCGCCGGTAGCACTACAAATAGTATGATTGAAAACTTTAAGATGAAAAATTTTAGTAAGAATGATCATTCGGATTACAAATCGTTAGGAAGAACGATTTCGGGTAAAGAACTTTAGGTGAGCCAATATGGACCCGGTTTGGGCCCAGTAGGTAGGCACATTTACTGCGGCGTCAGAGGCGTTATTTAGGTCGTCGAGAGTGCAGGTAAACGGACACCTGGGACACTCCAGCAGGTGGGGCATAGTTTGATAGGTTATCATACTAAAATAAAAAAAACTTAATAAAAATAATTTATTGTGTTTCTATATTTAAGGGTGAATAACTTTTTTTCATTATTATTCACACATTTACTGCCATACAAGAAAATTACGCTTTTGCCCATTAACAGCAGATATTTAATAGATTATCAACTTTAATGTTATTAATGTGCTGACTTCTGTACACATACATGATTACAATTTACGTGTTTTTTTTCTTTAAGCGTTATCGACGTGTCCACTACCACAGTTCTTTTATTTTTTCTTCCTATACAAAATTGATTAAAGGCTTTGCCTGCGTCTTCGCTCGCGTGAATATTTTCATGTGTAGGAGTGAAGAAAAATTAGTAGCCTCTTCACACATCCAAACTTTGCATTTTTATAATATTAGTGAATGTACCTATACATTACCAACCGAGAAATGAGATCAAAATTAAATTCACTGTGATGCGTAATCAAGGTACATCTGTGAAATGACTGTAGTGCAGTAATTTTGCACGTCGATAACGCTTGTACTACTATATAAATCAGACCTTACTGCTATGATAGAAAGGCGATAGTGAAATGACTGGACCATGATCTGGTTGACTCGACTTTAAATCTCTGCTTAGCCCTATAGGAATTATAGGCGTGATATTACATTATATACAAGGTGTTGTTTTGCAACCTCGTCAAATTCTAGGAGGTAACTATGCTAATGATTCTCGACCCGAATCAATAATAAAATGAGTAGGTAATTTTCTTTTTTTTAGTTATTTACTGAAATCGGTAACTGTGAACCACCCGTGTTTTAAACACGGGCCTTCTGATCCCCGCCTTATAACGTCGCTTACACACAAACAAAAAACCTCAAACGTTTTTTCGATAATTTCATAATCCCTAAACCACGTTAAGGGGGTTATTCTGAAATATTGACAAATTTAAACAACAAAAAAACGCAGTGTTTTTTAATAATTTACTAGGTACCGTAATTTATATTGATTATTTATGTCTTTTGTGACAACATCCTGAATTTTGACGAGGATGCAAAACAACACCTTGTATATATAGACTCTTTTCATCAAGCATATTAAAGCAGATAAATCAGTTAACATTAAAAGAAAAAAAATAGTGACCACACTTATCAATGTAGACTTGGTTTGAGCCGATTGCGAAGTAGACAGAGACGTAACGCGCCGTATCAACTCATCATCATCACTCTATATTGTTCCCACAGCTGGGACACAGACCTCGTCTCTATGAGAGGGAGTGGGCTGTAATCCACCACGCGTGCCCGCTGCATGACATGCCGGCTTCCTCACGATGTTTTCCTTCACCGTTTTTGAGAGCAGCGGTGATGAAATAAATGACACATATTAAAGCCCCTGCCTGGGTTCGAACCCACGGCTTACTGCTCGTAAGTCGGGGCTGCCACCGCTGCTCTCTATCAACATCGTATCAACTCAGGATGGATGAAATGGCGACAGGTCACAGGAACAACTTGCGACCCACGGATGCCCCTCAAGTTAAAGGGGAAAATATACAAGTCCGTGATACGATCTGTCGTACTGTACGGATCAGAACGCTGGGCTGTGAAAAAGATGGATGAAAAACGATTGCATGTAGCGGAGATGATAATGTTGAGATGTATGTGTAGAGTGACAAGGGAAAGAAAATATGGAAGGATGGTGTGAGGAATTATATGAAAGAGAAAGGAGTAAATTTGTGATGTCCGACAGAGGAGAATTAAAGAAGAAAACGAGTTCCACCGATCCCAAGTAGAATCAAATCAAATCTTTTAAATCAGAATCTTGTTACAAAAACCTTGATTACATCATTCATTTTGAGATGGTACTTTATGTAAGAACGATGTAGCAAGACTTGCACGTTAAAAGTGTCCATAGTGAAAACAAAACGAACAATCAAAAGATAAAATAATTAGTTCGAAATGAGCCGTGGCAGCTAAGAGACGACCAGGCGCAACTGACAGCGCCCGTTCACGAACATGACGCATGGATCAGCCATCATTCAACTCAACCATTTTGAAGGGAACTAAATGACCCGACACTATACTGTTAGGTTCCGATGTGTAAAACAACAATTTTTGTAATAGATTATTTATTGTCATCGACTAAATGTGCTGGCAGCACCGAAAACGGTTGAATTTGGGCGATCTATGGTAAAGCGCGCGCGGGAAACGGGGCGATGGTTTAAAAAAAAAAAAAAGGCGGCTTTGGTAAATTTTGGCGCGTCGAAGTTTGAGGGCACGCACATTTGGTCTTTTGATTTAGATAGCAATATTCATAAGTACCTAGGCTATAATATAATTATACGAATTGTATTGTCTAAACCCTAACCTTTATAGCATCGAATTAAACACATAATACCGGAGTGCAGCAGTTTTATTACATTTCAGAAGTGGTAAGTACACGCCTATGTATATATAATGTGATTGGTTTTTCCTACACGTGCTTTAACTCAGTGTTAATACTTAGATAACGAATTCATTAGATTTTTAACAGTCAAATACCGATAGACTAACATGATTTGACAATAATTAAATATGAGGGGAGTCCAGAACAAGAAAATTTTCATAATTGTTTTGCCGATTTGCGATTCTTGTCCTTTCTGTGGGGTGTCTGAAAGAGGAGTTTTTTTTTTGTTTTGTTATTTTGACCTCACACACACCGTTTTCGAGATATTTTATAATTACCCTACAAAACGAAGTTAATTTGGTGTACTCGTTCTAAAACCAGTTTTATTTCTGTTTTATGGATTCTAAACCATGCCGCGCGACCGAGCGACTACCTCGCGGCGCTTATCAACGCCAATAAGGGGTCCATCGCACCACGCAGCCGATGCAAGACTGACAACGCATCGCAACGGCAGTGCTGGGCGAAGCAAACACGGGTCGGGCCCTCGAAGTCGAAGTCGCCATGCAGCTGAAGCCAGATCAAGAGCGGGTAGCATAAGCAGTGCGAGGCGTCTCCGAAGTCGAAGTCGCGGTCGCAGTCGCAGTCTTCACCGGAGCCGTACTTCGTTGAATCTACGTGAAAAGGAGCTGGAACAAGAACAGGTGCGCCTCAACGCTTTGGAAAACGAGGTACGCAGAGCACGTAATCGTTTATCATCAAAGCGCCGGTATAGTTCATGTTCTCGTGAATCTTCCGTTCATCGCGATAACCGTGATAAGTCAACTCGTCACCGTACGAATAATCGCAACAACCATGATAATGTTTGTAATAATGCGGAACAACCTGTGAGATCAAGTAGCGTTTCCTTTAGTGTGAAAGACATAGCTCAATTGTTAAGTTCTATCAAACAACTCGCCTCCCAGCCATCAACCACTCCACCGATGACCCGTAATGGTGATTCTAAAAATATTTTAGCAGAATTTAACCCTTCATTAAAAAATCAACGCATTGACGTATGGCTTAACAAAGTAAACGAGTGTGCTTCTGTTTATGGATGGGACGAGAGAACAACGATTCATCACGCGATGCAGAAACTTCAGGGATTGGCCAGAATCTGGTACGAAAGTTTAAATTCTATTTTGTTTACGTGGCCTGAGTGGCAAGAAAAATTACTGAGTGCATTCCCATTCGAACAAAATTATGGCCAAGCCCTAGAAGAAATGTTGAAGCGAAAAAGTAGATATGATGAACCCATTGAAAACTATTTTTATGATAAAGTAGCTCTCTTAAATCAATGTGATATTTTCGATAAACGCGCAGTTGACTGTATTATTTACGGTATTGGTGATAAGTCACTAAAATCCGCGGCTTTGGCACTAAGGTGCAGTCATCCTGATCAATTATTGCAGTACCTGATGAGCAGCAAAGATAATAACACAGGCGAACGCGAAACTTATTCGCGATTCAGATCAGGCAACGATTCAAACTTAGCAAATACCAAGGCAACAACCAAAACTAATGGTTCCTCAACTATTCATTGTTTTAATTGCAAAGAAAAGGGACACATTTTTTCCAAATGTCCAAAGCCTCTCATAACGTGTACTAAGTGTAGTAAAGTTGGTCATATTACTGATAAATGTTATTCAAATTCCGAAAAGAACAGAGCTAAGGATCCATAAAATTTGATTTTTAAAGTGAGTTATTTTTGAGAATTGGTTTAAATTAATTATTACTGTTATTGAAATTAATATACCGCTAATTAGTTTACTTAATATTTTAATGTGTACCTATTGTGTTGAGAAACCTAGAGAACTCCAACACTGGAGTTGATTAGTAAACTCCAAAAGTTGGAGACTTAAGAGAATTCCAAAAGTTGGAAATCGTTAGTAACTCCAAAAGTTGGAGACTCCAAAAGTTGGAAATCGTTAGGGAACTCCAAAAGTTGGAGAACTCCAAAAGGTTGGAGACTTATGAGAATTCCAAAAGTTGGAAATCGTTAGGAACTCCAAAAGTTGGAGAACTCCAAAAGTTGGAGACGTTAGAGAATTCCAAAAGTTGGAAATCGTTAGGGAACTCCAAAAGTTGGAGAACTCCAAAAGGTTGGAGACTTAAGAGAATTCCAAAAGTTGGAAATCGTTAGGAACTCCAAAAGTTGGAGAACTCCAAAAGTTGGAGACGTAAGAGAATTCCAAAAGTTGGACATCGTTAGAAACTCCAAAAGTTGGAGACGTAAGAGAATTCCAAAAGTTGGAAATCGTTAGGGAACTCCAAAAGTTGGAGAACTCCAAAAGTTGGAGACATAAGGGGAATTTCCAAAAGTTGGAAAGGATTAGGGAACTCCAAAAGTTGCAGAACTTCAAAAGTTGGAGACATAAGGGGAATTTCCAAAAGTTGGAAGACTGGGAAGTATGGGGTCTTCAAAATGTTAGTTTTTTTAATTATATATTTTTTTAACTTGTTTGATTTAAAGATGTTTTTTTTTGTTCATTATCATTGTACTTAGCTGAGTGTTAGGTTCGGTCTTTACCTGAGAGCGTGTATGAGGCCATACACGTTGTCAGGATGGACGAGTGTTAGGTTCCGATGTGTAAAACAACAATTTTTGTAATAGATTATTTATTGTCATCGACTAAATGTGCTGGCAGCACCGAAAACGGTTGAATTTGGGCGATCTATGGTAAAGCGCGCGCGGGAAACGGGGCGATGGTTTAAAAAAAAAAAAAAGGCGGCTTTGGTAATTTTTGGCGCGTCGAAGTTTGAGGGCACGCACATTTGGTCTTTTGATTTAGATAGCAATATTCATAAGTACCTAGGCTATAATATAATTATACGAATTGTATTGTCTAAACCCTAACCTTTATAGCATCGAATTAAACACATAATACCGGAGTGCAGCAGTTTTATTACAATACTAAACCATATTTTTAAAAAAAGGTGGTTTGCAGATTGTTGGGGGAAATTTATATAAGATTATATTAATATTTCCGTTTCCGGTCTTCGAAGTGTAAACATCAACGTCCTAATAAAGTCGCGCTAAACTGAAGTAAAAATATTTATAAACGCCATACACTCCAAAATAATACTGTGCAACAACAAAAAGGAGGCCTGAAAGGGTTGGAGATATTAAAGAACGGCAAATTTGCACTTTACACCACAGCAAAGAAGAAAGTATATCAACAACGTTTTGAGGTTAGTCCATTGACTATTTCACAATAGCGATATTCATATTCGACTTTGACACTGACAGTCCTGAAGAAGTCAATAGTAACTTGTTGACAACTTACGATTGACATATACGTCAGTGTTTCCAGTGTTGAAAAATATTCCATCGGTTTTACAATTACGTTTCGTTTCAAGTAAACCTAACAAAATGGAGACAATTCCAAATTTTGTTCGATAAAATGAAGATAGAAATGCAGCAACAATCTGCTGAAATTACTGAATCCATTACAAATAATATAATGTCTAGACTGGATGAAAAATTAATCCCGATTATAGAAGAAAACAAAAGCTTAAAGCTAAAAATAGAAACTCAGGAGAAAGAGATAGAATATCTGAAAAGAGAAAAAAGGAATAATAATATAATTATATTTGGCGTGGCGGAAATAGAAAAAACAACATTAGAATTAATAGATAATATAAAGAAAACCTTTAAAAGCGACATAAATATTGATGTCGAAGAAAATGCAATAAACAATGTATACCGATTAGGGAAAAATAGAAAAGATAACAAACCGAGGCCAGTCCTCTGTTCCTTCGTAAACGGATGGAAAAAGAATGAGATAATGAGAAATAAGAAAGATCTTAAGGAGATATACACACATCAAAAGTGTCTAGGGATCAAGCATTTTTATGCGGATTTCTTGAGATTGAGATGTGGCTTTGTAATAAATTTATGATTTTATAAATTTATATGGATCCTTTTTGGTGCATTTCATAATTTGAATCAGGAACTGTGAATCAAATTCGAGTAAAAGATGAAAATCAGCTGTCAATATTTTCCCTATAAAAACATACAACGCATTGAAGACATTATTAGTGCTACTGTTTCCCTACTACTGATTAAAACCAACGTTATTATGGAGCGGCGACGTCATTTAAGCAGGGAAGAAATGCTCAGAGCCGTGGGAATGATAGAAGCTGGTTCCCGGCAACGTACTGTGGCTTTAGCTCTGAATACAAGTCAGAGTGTTATCAGTCGACTTTGGACACGTTACCGAAGCACTGGTACCGTGGCTGAGCGCCATGGAGGACGGTATCGCTGCACCACACGGAGACAAGACCGATACATTCAAATCTTAACTCGAAGAGCTCCAACAATAACCGCCATGATGTTAGCCGTGAGGCTTCATCACTCTTCAGGGAACTTAATTAGCGACCAAACAGTCAGAAACCGCTTGCATGAAGTGAACCTTCATTCCCGAAGACCGCTACGGGTACCACCTATAGCAATGCACAATCGTAGGATTCGATATCAATGGGCTCTTGAACACAGAAATTGGGCAGAAGAACAATGGCGTTTCGTGTGCTTTTCTGATGAGTCTCGTTTTGGTATGAGACCGGATACAAGACGTATACGACACTGGAGAACCCCTGGACGCCAACAGCGATTAAAATCCTGCCAGGAAGTCCATCCTTATAGTGGTGGAACCATCATGGTATGGGCGGGTATTTGGATCGGCGGAAGAACTGAGTTGATTTGGATCAGAGGCAACCTCAACGCTCAAATTTATGCTGAGACGATTGTATCAGACGTCATCGTTCCTCTACAAGTGCAAATCGGTCCCTTATTTCAGTTAATGCATGATAATGCACGACCGCACACCGCAAGAGTTGTAAGACAGACTCTCGCCGCAGCTAACATCAATGTCCTGCCCTGGCCTGCTCAGTCGCCAGACTTGAACCCGATTGAGCATGCATGGGATATGCTACAGAGAAGAGCTCTGCCGAATATGGAGGGTATCCAGTCGCAAGAAGACCTTTTTTTGTTGTTGCAACGAACATGGGCGGCCATTCCACAGCGTGATTTGGATGAACTCATTTTGAGTATGCCAAACCGATGTTCTTGTGTTGTTAGTGTTCGCGGTAGAAACACGGATTATTAATTGTTTAAGTTACCCAATAAAATTTTAAAGAAAATTGTTATTTCAGTCTTTTTTTCGAACTTTAATGTTAGTGGTTCAAATGTCAAAAATCCCTTTATTAGAAAATGGCAAATTTCTTTATTAATGCAAAGGTGACTTGGTTTATCGTTACTGTGACAAACGAAAACACTTTATTTGATGAATCCTTAAAGAAAATTTTAATTAATATCAATCAGGAGAAAAGTTATTGCAAAAATATATGTTGATCCCTAGACACTTTTGATGTGTGTATATCACTGAAGACTATCCAAAGGAGGTTCTGGCAAAAAGGAAGGCTTTACAGGCTGAGTTGATTGAAGAAAGGAAAAAGGGGAAAATTGCGTTTTTGAAATATGATAAGCTTGTTGTGAAGGAAAATGAAATAACTAACGATAAAAGAAAACGGGAAACTTCTTCTTCACCACATTCTTCAGACTTGCAACCTAAAAAACAACAAGCCACCATATCCTTTAAAGCCAATAGAACCAACGCATTTGACGTGATGAGAATCAGATCTAACTCCCTTACTAACGTCCCTACAAACAAGCAACAGTAGCAACTAACTCTCGGCAACCGGAAAATACAACAAAACAAAGAAACAAAAAAACATTAAATAGAAAAATTACACCCTCCCCCAAGCCGACTGGTCATCGTGGGGGAAAACGACCAACACCCTCTAAGGATAGAAAAACAAAAAAAGGAATAATAACTGCGACATACGCATAGCAACGCTTAATACACGATCACTAAGAACCCCAGAGAAACTTATTGAACTAGAAACAGCAATCGACGAAATTAATTGGGATATAATAGGATTAAGCGAAGTGAGAAGATTAGGAGAAGGAATTGAAGACCACGGGAAATATATATTACATTACAAAGGAGAAACACCAGGGCAATACGGTGTTGGTTTTTTGATAAAACGAAAATATATCGACCGAATTGAGGAATTGAAAGGCATATCCGAAAGAATAGCAATACTCAATATCAAACTCCCCGTTCAAAATAGCAGAGATTAATCATGGTCAATTATTCAGGTTTACTCGCCAACTGAAGCAGATAAAAAACAAGATAAAAACAAAATAGAAGAATTTTATCAAAAATTACAAAGTACTGTTGATTCAGCTCATAAAAATATAATAATAATGGGTGATTTTAATGGACAAATTGGGGAATGTCAAAGGGGCGAAGAGTACACTGTAGGACGACACGGTAATGGCAACAGGAGCAAAAACGGAGAAAGATTAGTTAACTTCGGATTAGAAAACAAACTAAGTATCCTAAATAGTTTCTTTAAAAAGAAAAAAAGTAAGAAATGGACATGGACTTCACCAAATGGCCTGTTTAAAAATGAAATCGATTATATTATGACCAATAAACCAAAAGCTTTTAAAGATCTGTCAATTTTACATAATTTAAATTTTAACTCGGACCATAAAATGATACGTGCTACGTTACAAGGGATACATACAAAGAAAAGCCGAAGACTGCACACTGAATCGGTGCCCTATATTAACATTAAAAATAACGCAGAGCTATTGAACAACTTAAAAGAAATTCTAGAGGATAGAGAAGAAAAAGAATACAACAAACCAATTGAGGTGTCATACTGCGATTTTGCAAATACCCTTAAAACTGTAGCCCGAAAAGTGTATACAAATAATAAAGACACACTATCCACCGAAACAATTCAACTACTTAGGAAAAGAAAATTGCTTTTACAAGGCAATAAAAACAAAGATGCACGAAAAGAGATTGCAGAAATAAGTAAAAATATCAACAAGAATATAAGGAAAGACAGAAAGCAAAAAAGGGCAAACACATTCCGATATCATATTAAAAAAACAGGAGGAGTAAAGAAAGCGTTCAAAGAATTGGAATCGAAAAGGCATTGGATGCCAAATATGAAGGATAAACAAGGAAGATGTACTACGAAAAGATCAGATATATTAAATATTGCTACGGAATATTATAAGAATTTGTATAAAAGTAAAAATAATAAACTTGATACGACTATAACAGACGACACGCAAGATACTGAACCTATACCACCTATTCTAAAAGAAGGAACAGAAAGAGCTATTACTACACAGAAGTTAGGAAAAGCACCCGGTCCCGACCAAATCATCAATGAACTTCTTAAAATATCCATGCCAGTAATTGTCCCAAAGCTAACCAATGTATTTAACGAAATAATGAAAACAGAAATTATTCCAGAAGATTGGACGAAATCAATGATAGTTTTGTTGCACAAAAAAGGAGACAAAGGAGACATTAACAATTATAGGCCGATAAGCTTAATGTCTAATATTTATAAGATCTTTTCTAAAATACTACTGTTTAGACTAACTAACACCCTTGATGAAAATCAGCCGAAGGAGCAAGCTGGATTTAGGAGTAACTTCTCGACAATTGACCACATACACGTCCTACGCCAGATACTTCAGAAATACAGAGAATACAAAAAAATATTTTATTTGGGTTTCGTAGACTTCAACAAGGCGTTTGATTCCTTGGAACACCACTATATATGGGAATCATTAGAACAGCAAGAGGTCCATAAAAAGTACATACGCATAATAAAAATCATTTATGGGAAAAGCACGGCACAAATAAAGCTGGAAAGGTTAGGTGAAGAGTTCCAGATTGAAAGAGGCGTCCGTCAAGGTGACCCTATTTCGCCGAAGATATTCTCAGCTGTGTTGGAGTTGATCTTTAGGAGACTGGGTTGGGAAAACTTCGGACTTAACGTGAACGGAGACAAGTTGAGTCATTTGAGATTCGCTGATGATTTAATTCTTTTCTCCGAATGCCCAAAGAACTTGGAAAAAATGCTACAGCAATTATCAGATGAAAGTGCAAATGCAGGTCTCACAATGAATATAACAAAGACAAAAGTAATGAGCAATTCTTCACAAAAAACTGCTATTATGATTAATAATCAGCAGTTAGAATACGTAGAAGAGTACGTTTATTTAGGACAATTAGTATCACCGACAGAGAGTATGCAGAAAGAAATTGAAAGAAGAATAGCGAACACTTGGAAGAGATTCTGGTCGTTGAGTGAAATAATGAAAAATAAAGAAATGCCTATGTCGGAGAAACGAAAAGTTTTCAATGCTTGCATATTGCCGTGTCTTACGTACGGATGCCAAACTTGGGCCTTAACTGAACAACAACAAAATAAATTAAATAAATGTCAAAATGGAATAGAGAGAAGCGTTTTGGGAGTAAGGCGAAGGGATAAAACACAATTAAAAAATATCAAAGAAAAGACTAAGTTTGGAAAAGCACAATCAGTGTGCAGAAAATTGAAATGGCGTTGGACAGGACATATGTTGAGAGAAAAGAAAGAGAAATGGACCAGGTTAATAACTGAATGGTACCCCAGAGAAAACAGAAGAAGTAGAGGAAGACAGCCAAAGCGATGGGAAGACGATTTGAAGAAAGTCGCTGGTCCAGAATGGTTACGTACAGCAAAGGACAGAAACATGTGGAAATCCTTAGAGGAGGCCTATGTCGAAAGACATGCTGTTAAGAGGGGAGAATAACCGAATGCCGAGAATATGTTTTAGTTTAAGTTAAAATAGTTTTCTTACCTGCATTGTTATAACAAACAAAGTCATGTAAAGTTAAAATCTAACAGCAATAAAGGCTTATTTTATTTTATTTATTTTTTATATTAATATTTTAGAATAGATTATGAGATTAGGTATTTTTAGATTTACATTAACATTATCTTTAAAATATTGTTATTATATTGTTCCGTTCCCACAGACAAACCGTGGAAACGGTATTGTGGGGCATAGTTTTTAAATGAAAGTTTGTAATAAAATTGTTTAATAAATAATAAATAAAAATACTAGACTGGGACAAGGTAAAGAAGATCATGATGACTTAATTTAAATATTGAGTAACTTATACATATAAAAGGTGTTGTTTTGCATCCTCGTCAATTTCAAGGCGGAAACTATGCTAATGATTCTCGACCAGAAACAACCCGTGTTTCAAACGCAGGCCGTCTGATTCTCGCCCTATAACCGCGCTTCCACACATACAAACAATCTCAAACTTATTCGATAATGTCTTATACCCTAAACCGGGTTAAGGGTGTATTCTAAAATACCGACAAACATAAACAACCAAAAAAATCAGCGTTTATTAATAATTAACTAGGTACCGTAATTTTAATTGATTATTTATATCTTTTGTGACAACCTCCTAAATTTTGACGAGGATGCAAAACATCAGCTTGTATATCTGTTACCGGTCAAACCCGATTTCAGGCCAAACTAGTTTGTCCTAGGCCAAACCAGTTTACTGGTTTATCACTGACCCAAACAAAACATTTACAATACGCCCAATTTGAATGTGGCATCGCTATGCTCGCTCGGCTCGCAAGTTTATGGTCACAGTTCTAACCTAACCTAACCCATTTAGATGGGGTGCTCTATATGAACCTGTTATGATGATCCTAGTTTGGCCTAGGACAAACTAGTTTAGCCGGAAATCGGGTTTGGCCGGTAACATATCTAAGACTATCAGTCGTACTTACATTCTAGATAAGATTCAAAATACAATATAGTATAAGTATTATGCGTTTGTAATAGTAGTTGGAATTACCAATTACGAACTATAATTCGAGATTTTTGACCAAGATTCTTTGACATTGGAATTGAACAAATGTCGACCCTAATAAAATAAACATACTTGCGTCAGAGATTCTGATTTTCTTATACTTTAGAAGGTTGTGCTAAGGTAGCCCGAGAAATTCAAATTGTCTTACGTTTTTTTGCAATTTATACGTCAGGTGTGTTGATTTCCGTGGCCCTGGAACACAAAGGGCTAAGAAGGAACATGGATGGGTTTTAGTCAGTCAAGTATGACACTCTTCCGCTCCGCCCAGAGCGGGAGAAGTCATTCGATGATTTCCCATACTACAAAAAAAAAAAAAAGGTGTGTTGATTTAAATATGATTCGCGATCGGAACTAATATGTCTTTACAGAGATGTAATCATTAAAATCATCAATACAACCCTTTAAGGTCATTTAATCCCATTGAATGAGTTTTTGAGAGCAGCGGTGGCCCAGTGGTGGTAGCCCCGACTTACGAGCAGAAGCCGACGGTTCGAACCCAGCCAGGCGCATTACTTTGCGTAATTTATTTCATCACCGCTGCTCTCAAAAACATCGTGAGGAAACCGGCATGTCCTAGAACTAAAAATTCGGAGATATGGGACATCTACCAAACCGCACTGGGCCCGCGTGGTGGATTACAGCCCACTCCCTCTCATAGAGAGAGGCCTGTGTCACAGCAGTGGGTACATTATAGGCTGATGATGATGATGATTAAATAAAATCATATTTTGTTCAACATGCAACCTGACCCTGTCCTATTATTGCAAAAAAACGCATGCAAAATTGAATTTCATGGATTACTCTGACGGTTTCCCCTAAAACACTACAACATAGCACTAACTTCTATTCATACGGAGATTGTCGCTCCACCTAGCCCGAGGGGCGTTCCACGTTACGCTTGCCGATTCGCGATCTCCACTCAAGAACACGTCTACTCCAACGGTCATCAGAGTTTTGGGACAACAAACTCACGTGCCAGCAACGAAGAAGCGGCAGTGACACTTACGGCAATGCCGGTTCCATCTTCACCTCCGACTCAGAATCTTCGAGAGGTTCCGACTTGATGTTAAGCTCACTTGTCGTACTCTCCGGCAGCATGTCATGTAACGCCCCGAAGTGAGAGAAATCATTCTCTTCCTCGCTCATCTCAGTTGTGCACAGCTCGCTTAAAATCATCTTGGATTTGCAAGCATCTGCGTTCGTCAGCTTATACCGTTGTATAGCGTACTCTAACGAGTTGTAGGACTCGAAACAAGACTGACACTTAAAAATCTCCGTGTCCCTTAAATGCTTTAGCTTATTGTAGACGTTCAAATGGAAATCATCGTTGAAACTCTTGATACAGTCCTCGCAATCTACCGCAAAAGTTCTGCGTCTAGAACCAAAAGTCGCCAATTCGTCTACGTCGAATTCTTCATGGAATTTCTTGATGTGGCGTTTCAATGTTTTCCGCGTGCTAAAATCTTTCATACAGAGTATACACCTTGGTAAGACTTTCTGCTTGATCGTAGGGACTAAATTGACGTGACAAACATCGTTGTGAGTGTCGAATTTTTCCTGCCCTTTGAAGACCAAGTTGCATTCCTCGCATTTGTAGATCTGATCTTCGGCTAAATGTTTAGTTTCTAGATGTATATTCAGAGCCTCGTTGGAACTGAATGATACCGAACATAAGTGACAAGGATACGTATTCATATTGAACGAATGCAGCAGTTTCAGATGTATCTTGCAAGATTTGGCGGATTCAAACCGTTTATGGCATATATGGCATTGAGGGAACGCGGCGGAATTGGGATGTTTCGTTCGCACATGCTTTCTTAAGCTCCGTTTTTCTTTAAACAAGGTCTCGCATTCAATACATTTGTACCTTTGCATGCCTAAATGAGTGTACTCAATATGTCTTCGGATATTTCTTTTAGATTTAAACTGTTTATCACAATATTCGCAGCGAGACCAAGAATCATTGTTATGGACTATTTTTGTGTGTGACGCTAAGTAGTACTTATTGCTGCAGATTTTTCCGCAGAGCTGACATTCCACCTCCTCATCCGTCGTATGTTTTAGCTTTATATGATGTTTGAGGGACCTCTCGCTGTAGTAGATCCGATCGCAATGCTCGCATTTAAACGAGAGAGTCTCCTCATCAATATTAGTTGAGGAAATGTTCGAGTCAGCGATTTGAGATTGCGGATGAAAGATTCTCGTATGAAACTCTAAGCTGGAAATATCAGTAAATAACTTATCGCAGTAACTACAAGTGTTCACGTTTGGCGGCGGTAGACAGATGTTTCTATGTGCGCGTCTCGTTTCTTGACTGAAGAACTTATTGAAGCAGACATTGCAAGTCGATAGACAGTACTCTATATCATGGTTGACGCGCATATGATCCTTCAACTCATACACCGTCAAAAAGGAGTTATCACAATATTCACAGTTGTATATGTTTTGCGTGTCCATCCCATACTGTTTAAGCAACGATTTCTTGCAGTACTTATAGAAGGTTTTAAAAGAATGGTATGATTTAACATGCTGGCGTAAAAGAGGTTCTTCTTCGAAACTTTGACCGCAAGATTCGCAGACGTGTTCAACGTTCTTGTTGTCCATTTCGGTGTCCTGGTGATGAAATTGGACATGGCTTTCGAAATTCTCCCGCCCTATTATGACTTTCATGCAATAGTTACACGTTAAATGTTCTTGGTTTTCTGTACTATGCCTAGTTCTTGCATGCCGACGTAGGCTCTGATTCGAAGTATACACTTTCGGGCAGATATCACATCGGAATTCCCCTTTTACACCGTGAAACATTTCGACATGTCTTTTTAAGTTCCTATTGTTCGTGTAGACTTTTTCGCACAAGTGGCATTTAATAGCATCCTTCTCGCTGATGTTATGAACGGATTGAATATGAGCTATCAGGGAATGCTTCCCTTTAAAAACTTTGTGGCAATCATTACAAGTAGGGTATTCTACATCAGGATTGTGTAACTGATTTATATGTCTTTTCAAATTCCTTTCCGTTGTGAAAGTTTTCTCGCATAACCGGCAACGGATTTCGTAACCCAACCCTTGTAGATGGACAGTTATCATATGAGACGTAATATTCTGTTTTCTTGTAAAAATACGTCCGCATAATTCACATTCTGGAAAAGGTTGGCCATAGTTATTGTGGCCTCGGGATAAGTGTTGTAATAAACCGGCTGGACTACCGAAATTCTGGCCACAAATATCACAGTGACATGAAGAGTTTATGTGACAATTTTCTATATGAGTCTGTAAGTTGTATTTCCTTGTAAAGGTCCTCGAACAATAATCACATACAAAATCCAGTTGATTTGTGTACATTTTTCCGACAAGTCTTACAAAGTGGTATTGTGTTAACCAGTAGTAACTCGCTAAGGAGGTCAAGTTGTGGTACCCAGTTACTGGGTTCAGGAGGTCTCTCCAGGTAAAGCAGTATTCAGCTGCATCCGGTTAGATTGGAGGTTGACCCAGACATATTTGGGAAAGGTATGCAGATGTTGATGATCGTTTGTGTTAGTTAGTTTGACATAGTTGGATGGTGTTGAGACCTGGAACAGATAAATTATTATGTTATTTTTAGAAGATACCTTGAAGGCTGCCTTGTTGGTCTAGGGGTAGCAAGGGTTTCTGCTGAGAATGAGGTCCTGGGATCGATTCCCAGGTTGGACAAAGTGTTATTAGCAGAGGTCGGAATAAGGTAGAGTTATTTGTGTTACACTGTTTTCATACAGCGAAAGAATAAAGTGGATATGTCTTAAATCCCGAGATTAATTATAGAGAGCAGAAATATTCCCTGATTTATTAAATATAAAAGTTTTTTACTTATACACAATTATCGCGTTTATCGCGTGGCGATTATGGCAAAACCCCCCAAAATGTCAATGTGGTGACACTTGGGGGAGGCCTATGTCCAGCAGTGGACGTCTTTTGGGCTGAAATGATGATGATGACACAATTTAAACCATCCGACATCGGATGTCCGAAGTTGCAAAATTCCAATGCGCACATGCAAGGGAAGATCCATATTAATATCAACATTTCGATCCAAGTACAAAAATAACTCTACCTAATTTCGACCTCTGGTTATTAGGTTTATCCATCAGGAATTTCTCAGTAGCAGCCACAGAGTCTGGATTTATATTTGGTTAATGGGAATAAGCTTGGCCACTAATAAATAAGTTTTAAACATAATGGGGGTGTTCAATTAGTTACCGAGGGGTAACACATTGAGGATGAGTAGCATGGTGTTTGAATAAAACATATTTCATGACAAATCAAAGGCATTTAAAAACTGCAGTTACAATATGAGATTTCAAGCAAGTTTATCATATTTTTAGTAACAATTTTGTTAAACTTGGATATGCCACTGTCATTCTCTTAGTTTTTTTTTTCACTTGTTGTTGTGTTCATCATAAAGATAAACCCTAATTTAAAATAAATAAATAAGATAAACCCTATTTTTAAATGTTTTTTGATATGTTTTTTGTAAAAATATTTAAAAATGTAAGGGATGTGTCAAGAAAATGAATAAAGAGATAACCCTAATCATTATTACAATCTAGCCTCGTATACAGGTTGTATCGGAAAGAGTATATATATACTTAAGGGTGTGCTACAGTCCATCAAACTGAACATGTTTCTCCATCGGACAAACATCGTAGTAGCGAAAGAAATATCAGCTGCCCCATACATTTGGGTCGAATAGGTATTGAAATTTTGTATGGGGCAGCAAATAATCTTTCCGGTACACCCTGTATAGACTAATAAGTAATTTAATTAAAACCTAAACTGCTATATTGTCTTTACTGTGTCCAATGGCATTTTTTTCTTATTCTCTTTTTTGTCTCTATTAAGGCGAATACACTTCGTTCTTGTATTTACTTGCTAATGCTTATACTACATTACACTATTCACTTTCACGAACAACTCATAGATTAAAAAAAAACTATTAAATTATTGCATATAGGATAGGATTTCATAAATGTCTTGTTGTTTAACCTACCCAGTCACTGTGTTGTGGAGGTCAGACAGGCAGTCGCTCCATGTACTGATATTCAGTGGCATCCGGTGAGATTGGAAACCGATCCCGACATAGTTGGAAAAGGCTTGGCTGATGATGACTTATCATCAGCTTTGACAGTCAGCTGAAAAAATGAATAGCTTCTTTAAGGAATGATATGAAAGAAAAAAAAAAAATGTTCTGTATGGTGTCGGACGTAAAGAATAGCACTATCCCATATCTTCCCGTGGGTGTCGTAAGAGGTGACTAAGGGACTTGCCAGAGAATGGGCAGCAGCGTTCTCTGTGTTTTTGTAACAAACGTACTGCGATCGCCAACCCGCCTGCCAAGCGTGGCGATTATGGCAAAACCCCCCATAATGTCAATATGGCGACACTTGGGGGAGGCCTATGTCCAGCAGTGGACGTCTTTTGGGCTGAAATGATGAATGATGAAAGAAAAAAGAGCAAATGATAATGTGACAGTTGACTTTGAATAATGCAAAGAGATAAAAGACTATCAATAACACTTGTAACGGGACATTTACCATGTTTATTATTTGTTTTCAGTTCCTGATATTTTGGCGCTGTTGCAAACGCCATGATTACGGATAAATAGTTTATCATGGCGTTACAAGTGTTATTGATAGTGTCAGTGACCATGACAGTTTAAAAACTAATATAGATTTAAAAGACTTATAGAGCGGACTTTGGCAATTTTTCATTGGGAAATTATTCATACAAAAGTTATGATTCCGGACATTTTTGACATTGACAAATGCATGCTACTTGACAAGCAAGCTCAAAACTTGGCGACGAGTTTGGAACATTTAACTTAAATATACAGGAGGAACTTTTAGAAATTTGGTTATTAAGGAAATAAACTGACGTTTACTACAAAACTGCATTATCTACAGGGTCAAAATTTATGGAACAGCTGATTTGAAAGCAAATTACTGATGAAATATTCCATGTGACAGAATGATGTAAAGAATAATGAAAGATGTAATGTAAAGAATATGTAGTAACTGTTTGTGCATTGGTGTCCCTTCCATCTTGTAAACACAGTAGCATGATTACATAGTAGAAACCAAATATTTTTAAAAGAGTAACCATGGAGATTCTTGCCAAATCTTCTCCATACCATAGGAAACAAACACCCCAGAATCTTGCATCTTAACTTTTGATGGTTTATCTAAACTAGTATTATAAAGAGGAAAGATTTGATTGTTTGTTTGCATTGAATAGGCTCCAAAAGAAATGGTCCGATTTGAAAAAAAAATTCAGTGTTAGATAGCCCATTTATTGAGGAATGCTATAGGCTATATATCATCACGCTACAACCAATGGGAGTGGAGCAGCAATGAAAAATGTTGCGAAAACGGGAAAATGTGACACAAACGAAGTTGCGCCGGTCAGCTAGTGTGAAATAAAATAATTAGTATGACTTTGAGTCTTAATCCGCCAAAAGGATCTGGCATTTACCAACATTTGACATCTTCTACAAATTATACCATTTATTGTTGGCGAGATAAGATTTCAATGTTATGAAAAATTGTTGGCTTCCAGAATAACTGAGTGAAACTGAGTACATGGATTGACTGTTAATCTGACCTCCTCAACCCAGTTACTGGAAATCACATAACAATATCCTTTGGCAAAATTGATTGTAATTTGAAAAAAACATTCCATTATTATTTTAAGTTAGCTACACATTTTCTACTCATATTCAATGCTAGAAATATTATTTTGTTATTTAAAATGAAATTAATTTTCTTGTAGCATTAAATTCTTAATCATAAATAAAGTCTCAATTCCTCAATACAACACAATTACATCGTTCAGGTAGTATTTCACGTAAATATCATTTAAACTTTCACTGGAATTATTCACAACTAAACAATTAAATGTCTGATTTATTATGTTTGTAATATCTTTAAGAAATATCTGAAATATCTTTATGAAAAAAAAAATAGTGAAACAAAACTTACATTAAAATCCTATAGTGTGAAAGTTTCGATTGTATTCCAGTCTTTTCTCGCTCCCGATATTACCTTTGGTAGTTAATTAACACAGACACTACATTTACTAACGACTCCGGTTGCATCTTTGCATTGCATCAGGTAATCAAGATCCTTCATTTTGATGCAGTGTTAATAAGGAAACACAAACACAAGACTTGTACTCGAACCAATTTGCTTCATTTGTCTGCATCAAACTAGGTTTTTACTTTAAAATTGCAGTTACTCTAAACAGCAATTTTGTATTATTTATTTTTAATCATGCATTGTTGTATCGTGCGATTTCCTGATCGTCCTTTTGACAGCTTACAGCTTGCAGTATGTCTGCGTTCATAGTTTATATTCTGTAAAATTGTTCAGACATCTTTTATTGTTTAAAGGTATCATTGATAAAAATAAAATGAATCACATGTTGTAAAGCAAAGAAGACGTGTTTTCTTTGGTAATTTTTCATTTTATATTGCAAGAAACAAATTGCGAGTTCATGGTGTAACAGTGTTTATTATTTAAGTGAACTTATGAACGCATTCTTAAATGAAATGTCAAATTTGTTTGGTTTGGTTTGTTGCGTTGCGTGTTTCGTTCGCGTTTTTGCTTTTCGGTGAATTATTTCGACGAATCTCTAAATCATGAACGCGAAAAAATACTGAACGAATAACACACAACGTTTATACATTTTAATTAGAGTGAATCTATTGCCTGACAAGAGTACTATTAATATAAAAATTTAATTAAATTAAATTTCCAAAAAAACACTGGATTTCTTTAGAAAATAAAGTGTGTAATAATTATGGTCCAGTGAAGAAAGCTTTTAAAGTTTTATTTAATTAATAAGTGCAAAGTGTTTTAAAAGGCCTTTAATTAAACTCACCAGTATTTCTATATAAAATTAATTTAATAAACAAGATGGATAAACTACAAATGTGTAGGATATGTTTAATAGAAAATACTCGCATGCATGTCGTCGCCAACAAGAACCTGCAGACAATATATGAAAAGCTGACTGATATTCCAGTAAGTTGACATTGGTTAAAAAAAAAATATTTACAAGCACACTAGCAACACAACACAAACTACTTATTATATACTAGCTTCAGCCTGCGACTTCGTTGGCGTGGAAATTTTGATGTGTTTTTAGGGATAACTATACAAATTAACCTTTGTCTTGAATAATTCTGTCTATTGATGAAAACCTCATCAAAAACCGTTGCCTAGTTTAAAAAGCGCACAAACAGAGGAAGCGACTTTATTTTATACTATGTAAAGATATTGGTTTAGTGGTTGAAGCGCGACTGCTGAGCATGAGGCCTTAGATTCAATTCCTAGGTCTGGCAAAGTGTTATTGGGTTTTTCCTTAGGAATTTCTCAATAGCAACCATGGAGTCTGAATTTGGGCCAAGTTCATGGCAGTAGGCTCGCTCTCTATTACATGGGACCCAATTAAATATAACTGGCTAAATGTGGGTGCACTATTAGGTACACTTTTGCCTAACCTTTTGGAGACAACAGGGTTGATGTTATGTTTTTAGGGTTCCGTACCCAAAGGGTCAAACGGTACCCTATTACTGAGACTTTGCTGTCCGACCGTCTCATGAACTGTGATAGTTAGCCAGTTGAAATTTCTACAGATTATGTATTTCTGTTTATGCTATAACAAATACTAAAAACAGATTAAAATAAATGTATAAGGGGGCTGACATACAAAAAAAGAGATTTTTTTTGCTCGTTTTTATAAATAATGGTACGTAACCCTTCGTGAGCGAGTCCGACTCGCACTAGGGCGGTTTCTTTTTTAATGCTTGTTATTTTTTTGTTTCAGTTTAAAACAGAAGACAGTCGACCGATGCTCGCATGTTTCTTTTGCTACGCTAAACTGAAGCAATGCTGCCAATTGGAGATGAAATGTCTGGAAGCCGAAAAGCAGTTCACTCAGATGTTGAATGGAGTATATTCGGTACGGGATGCTAAATTCAGTTTTTCGATACTGTCTCATCAAATGTCTTTAGTTAATGGTTTAGAGCCATAAAACTGCATTTAATAAATCCTATTTATTTCTGACACTTGGTTTGAAAGTAGTTATAAAGTAAAAAAGACGTGTGCAATTCACACATGGAACAAGTGAAACCTTCAAAAATTTTGGCTTCAAGACGAATGTAAAATTTTGGGAAGAATATAATTTTAGGTTTTAGTAATGATCATAGTGATACAAAGTTTGATGAGTGATTTTACATTTTATTCAAATTTATTTAAATCCGCCCCTAAGACGACCCACTGACCGTATATATTACATAGATTTATTCAGACTCAGAGCAAAATAAAAATATAATAAGTATCAAAAGATAATTTAGATAGGAAAAATTAAAAGGAACTAATAAGAACTAAGGTTCTGTTTGGTGTCGGACGTAAAGAATAGCACCATCCCATGTCTTCCCGTGGGTGTCGTAAGAGGCGACTAAGGGACTTAGCAGAGAATGGGCAGCAGCGTTCTCTGTGCTTTTGTAACAACCGTACTGCGATCGCCAACCCGCCTGCCAAGCGTGGCGATTATGGCAAAACCCCCCCTTCTTGGGGGAGGCCGCCTATGTCCAGCAGTGGACGTCTTTCGACTGAAATGATGATGATGAATAAGAACTATGATTTAATATTATTAGTTTGTATGTTTTTTTTTCAGGTGGCACCAGTAAAAATAAAAGGGGAACTGGATACTTACGGTGGATATATCACAACAGCGATACAATATTTGAGTATAGGATGTGATCAGACAGACAGCCATGATATCAAAGAAGAATCTGCTGACTGTGAGGGGTCAAGTGAGGCTGTTGATCCCAAGGAAGAACTCCACAATGTTGGTATGTAAGTGTATTGTACATGGTGAGGTCAAAAGTATCCGGCCCACACTCCTTATATTAATCAGAGTTACAAAACTGGCGACACGGTTGGCGCATTGGCTGAGCGACAAACTGCTGCGCTGCGTGTCGCGGGTTCGATGCCCGCACGGAACAAATATTTGTATGGCCTACAGATAGTTGTTCCGGGTCTGGCTGCTTGTGTATGTGAGTTTAAGTGTTTGTAAACGCACCCACGATACAGGAGAAATTCCTTGTGTGGGACAATGTTTAAAAAAAAAAGAAAAAAATAGGACTATCATGTCACTAAATTACTGAAATTTTCTCTAGTTACCCACAGTAAAAAGTAATATTTTTGTTCAATATAGTCTCCCTTAATTTCAATCCATTTTTGTTTAGATATTTATTTATTTATTTAAACTTCATGTACAATAGTGGTACATACATAGACTTAATGCCATCCCATATCTTCCCGTGGGTGTCGTAAGAAGCGACTAAAGGACTTTCCAGAGAATGGGCAGCAGCGTTCTCTGTGCTTTTGTAACAACCGTACTGCGGTCGCCAACCCGCCTGCCAAGCGTGGCGATTATGGCAAAACGCCCCAAAATGTCTATGTAGCGACACTTGGGGGAGGCCTATGTCCAGTAGTGGCCGTCTTTTGGGCTGAAATGATGATGATGACGAGAATGAGAGGCCCCTTCGCTTTCCCCAGGGCGAAGGACATCCATTTAGGATTTCCACACCATCTAGGGAAAAGTCTTGCCCAATTCCTTCCAGGGGCAATTTTCCTGTGCCTCCTCCGAGTCGACGTGCAGGTCGTCCTGTCACCTCTTTCTTAATAGGCCCCTTTTCAACAAATATCGACTTTACTAAGAAGAGCTAAGAGCGATCTCTAAATTCTTTGAAAAAATCGGTTCCTCCTTACAGATTCAGAGCCTGAGAATGTAGACAGTAACTCTCATGACGTAGATATACCACCGCACCAGACTGCATCAGATTCTGAAGATGATGTACCTTTAATGAAGTTAAAGACTGAAGTGGAAGAAGAACATGAAGTGCATAAGAAGAAGAAAGTGATTAAGAATAAAAGTAAGTTTTGCCATAGTATAGTTCAAACTGCTCTGTATGGTGTCGGTCGTAAAGAATAGCACCATCCCATATCTTCCCGTGGGTGTCGTTAGAAACTTAGCAGAGAATAGACCGCAGTGTTCTCTGTGCTTTTGTAACAACCGTACTGCGATCGCCAACCCGCCTGCCAAGCGTGGCGATTATGGCAAAACCAACAAAAATGTCAATTTGGCGACATTTAGGGGAGGCCTATGTCCAGCAGTGGACGTCTTTTGGGCTGAAATGATGAATGATGATGATAATAGTTCAAACTTTGTATGTTATGGATGGTCATCCATCCACGGGTCGACCCTGGCAAGCGTGGCTTAACCAGAAAACCCGTGCGGATATTATTATTTAGCCACGCGCTATGTTCAGATTGCATACTTATAAATTATCACTTGCTTCGGTGAAGGGAAACATCGTTAGGAAACAGCATGCCTGAGAGATATTTCTCGACGGCATGTGAAGCTAAGTCAGAGGCGCATGGACAGCATAAAAAAAACACCACGTTAGGCACTTACCCCTCGATAGAGAAGAAGAAGACGTCTCTTTAGCGCTGGGTAGTCTTCTCTCGTTATCGTCTTTTTCTTCTCCTCCGGCCAGAAGGGTGTTATATCTAGTGGGCTACTGCCCAATATTTAATGTTGGGTTTTTCGTATATTGTCTCAAGTTTTTGTAGTGCCTCTACAGGCTTTTTGGCCTCGTATAGGTCCAGTTTAATTTGTCTTATTTTTAACTTTATCAGAGCATTTACACCTTACGACATTTAATACAAACTTTCAAGTCCTTATTTTCCGAAATGACTGAACCGATTTTAATGAAATTTAATACGCATGAGCAGGATACATAGGTCTAAAAAGTTACTAAAAACATTTTCGAAATGTCTTTAAAAAAAAAAGATAATTGGAAATTTCTGTTTCCATAGAAAATTTATAATCGGTCTAATTTAGCTGTAACACAATTTTTCGAAAATGTGTTTAGTTACTTTTTAGGCCTATTCCTGTTGCTGCTGTGGTTTAGAGATGACAGAGACAAAGTCAACGATGGTACGAGCTTACCCAGAAGAAGTCTGTTCACTCTAACATTGAAGAGACTAGGGTTGTAAGCGCAGGCAGAGAGTTCCACTCCAAGCTAGTTCTTTCTAGTTATTTTTTGTCAATGAGTTCCATTTTCTTTTTTAGTGCGTAAACCAGATTGTAGCGAAATACTTCTGAGTAAGAAAGAGCAGCATGACAACCTACTGTCCAGGTCGAAGTCTTCCAACTACTTACACTCGCCTTTCAAGTGTAATTCCTGCTATAAAGGGTTTGTGGACGCCAGAGCATATGAGAACCATAAGATGAAGCATGACTTGGTAAGTAACCATTATTCGTCTTCTTCTACAATCGATGTTATAGTACATTGTGTATTAAGGACGGTAAGTAAGGAATTACGATCGAGGCTCTAGTAGAAGCTTTTTGAGTCGAGGTTCGTAATTCCCGTACCGCCCGTGAAACATAGAATGTTTTTCATCACATTTGCGAGTAAGTAACAACTATTATTACGAAATACGTGACCTTTTTTTTAGCGGATGGCGGTCTTTTTGCCTACACCACAGATTATACCAAAGTTTCGTTCAGAAACGATAAGGGCAACTGTAACTTACGTAGGTATACAGCCATGATGGAGTGTAAAAAAACAAAATAATTTCGTTTTTTTTTTTTTTGATGCGTATCTATTATTTAGAAAATTAGTTAAGTATTTAAGTAACATGTAGCGAGATTGCAATGAAATTCCTGTTTAGATAACATTTTAAGACAATTTTTCAATTGCGTGTAAACTCCTTGCTTGAACTTGCAAGACATGTGTGCTGTGCTACAAATTAAAAAAAAAACACTTACCGACCGTGGGTTTCATGGGGCATTACGGCTAAGTTAACCTGTATGTTTAGATACTGTTTACGTTCAAGTGTGATGAAAAAAATATTGAATACTAAGTAAAAGGTTAACCGAATTAGACTAGGGATTCCCAAAGTGAACGAGCCCCGAGGATCCCATAGGGTCGATATCGATATCAGGTTTGGTCTTGACTCTAGTCTAGGTCAGAGATGACAGAGACAAAATCGACGATGGTACGAGCTTACCCAGAAGAAGTCTGTTCACTCTAACTTTGAAGAAATTAGGGTTGTAAGCTTTCGGAAACACAGACGCAGGCAGAGAGTTCCACTCCTTTGCTGTGCGCAATATAAAAGACGTTTGAAAACGCTTAGTACAAATTAGTGGAATATTTGAATGAAATTATTTACTAATAGTACCTATGTCTTATTTCCAGCGCAGCGGGACTCATATCTGTGATGTATGCCACATGCGTTACAAATCAGCGCAACTTTTGCGGACGCACGCGAGCAACGCACACGCTCGCATATTTAAATGTAATAAATGCGGTTATATTTCTCATACTGGGTAAGTAAGGAACTTCTTCTTCTTATCTTGGGGCTGCTAGTCTCTTGGGGACAATGCTAAGTGTTGCCATTCAACGTGGCAACGCCGCCAGTCTCTTGGGGACAATGCTAAGCGTGGCCATACAACTTGGCAACGCCGCCAGTCTCTTGGGGACAATGCTAAGTGTGGCCATACAACGTGGCAACGCTGCCAGTCTCTTGGGGACAATGCTAAGTGTTGCCATACAACGTGGCAACCCCGCCTGTCTCTTGGGGACAATGCTAAGTGTTGCCATACAACGTGGCGACGCCGCCAGTTTCTTGGGGACAATGATAAGTGTTGCCATACAACGTGGCAACGCCGCCAGTCTCTTGGGGACAATGCTAAGTGTTGCCATACAACGTGGCAACGCCGCCAGTCTCTTGGGGACAATGCTAAGTGTGGCCATACAACGTGGCAATGCCGCCAGTCTCTTAAGGACAATGCTAAGTGTTGCCATACAACGTGGCAACGCCGCCAGTCTCTTGGGTACAATGCTAAGTGTTGCCATACAACGTGGCGACGCCGCCAGTTTCTTGGGGACAATGCTAAGTGTTGCCATACAACGTGGCAACGCCGCCAGTCTCTTGGGGACAATGCTAAGTGTTGCCATACAACGTGGCAACGCCGCCAGTATCTAAGGGACAATGCTAAGTGTGGCCATACAACGTGGAAAGCCGCCAGTCTCTTGGGGACATTGCTAAGTGTTGCCATACAAAGTGACAACGCCGCCAGTCTCTTGGGGACATTGCTAAGTGTTGCCATACAACGTGACAACGCCGCCAGTATCTTGGGGACAATGCTAAGTGTGGCCATACAACGTGGCAACGCCGCCAGTCTCTTGGAAACAATGCTAACTGTTGCCATACAACGTGGCAACGCGAGCCAGTCTCTTGGGGACACTACCAGACATTTTTTAGTACATTGTTAAGTAAATCAATATTCAAAATTGAATCTCATTGAAAGAGGACATGATTCATTTTGTTCCCAAATTAAGTGTCCGACAAAAAGAAAATTGTTTTGTTAAGGGAAATAAAGTCATCAAGAATGGTGGTAGACCAATCAGCGCACCGCGTAATGATAGTCGATGTTACCATCCCGCGTGACGAAAACCTCGTGAAGGCTGAGAAAGAGAAACAAATAAAATATCTCGACTTGGCACACGAGGTTGTCAGCATGTGGAATGTGAACTCGGCTATCATTGTGCCCATTGTCGTTACGTCCAATGGCCTGATGGCTAAAAGCCTCGACGAACATCTGTCGAAGCTCTCACTTGGCAGTTGGATCAAGAGCCAGATTCAAAAGGCAGTACTCCTCGATACGGCCCGCATTGTGAGGAGGTTCCTGTCTCTGCAGCCCTAACCACCGGTAGCTTGGACCCGGCTCCCGACACCGGCGGAAACCTGATTTTTATATATTTTTTTTTTTATGAAATATTTAAAAATTGTATAAAATAAGATGAATAAAAGAATCATCATCATCATCATTTCAGCCCTCGTACCCCACAGGGGGTGCCCTTAGCGTGTAGTCGCTTAGTTTGTAAGTTTTTATGCCCTGGCTGGAGGCCTTACTCTTAAGGCACCCACAGAATAGTCCGGTTAAGCAGAGGACAACCTCCTAGGTTGAACTGCGAGACGCCATGCCAAAAAAAAAAAACGTTTCAGCTGAAAGACGTCCACTGCTGGACATAGGCCACCCCCAAGTGAACATAAGGGGGGTTTTGCCATAATCGCCACGCTTGGCAGGCGGGTTGGCGATCGCAGTACGGTTGTTACAAAAGCACAGAGAAAGCTGCTGCCAATAAAAATAATAAAATAATAATAATTGGATAATATTAAATAGGAAGATGGGTCAGGTAATGCGGGGCACTGACTGTACCAAAAATCATAATATTTTTGCCAGCTATTTCGTTTTTAGGGTTCCGTACCCAAAGGGTCAAACGGGACACTATTACTGAGACTTCGCTGTCGTCCGTCCGTCCGTCTGTTACCTGGCTGTATCTCATGAACCGCGATAGTTAGCCAGTTGAAATTTCTACAGATTATGTATTTCTGTTGACGCTATAACAACAAATACCAAAACAGAATAAAATTAATATTCGATGCGGGACGAATTTTTGAAATTAATAATTTTGTTTTTTTATTTTTTATTTACAATTTGTTATTAACAAAAAACATAAAATTATAGTGGTTTTTAGGTAGATGAAAAAATGGGGGCGTTAAAAAGTAATTTATTCTCAAAGTGGGCAGTAGACAAACTAAGTTTGGGAACCCCTGATATAGATGATATTAGTAGCGGCACGTAAGTCTAGCGCTGAACGATACGTGGAAGGGATAGCTGCGCAAAATGACGAATGACGAATGCGCGGAATGCGACCAGAGAGTCAATCGGCGCTTCGCACGCCTGCCCTTCATCCCGCTAGCCCACTCAGGTACCTTACTTTTTACTTCTGCGCAATAACGGTCAGCGCTAAAATTTCGTGCCGCTACTTGTACGGAACCATACGTGCGCGAGTCAGACTCGCACTTGGCCGGTTTTTTTCCACTGTTCGCAATACATTAGTTTGGTGTGGTATAAAGGTTTAAAACTTATTTTTTTTTACAGCAATCAAGCCAGGGTGCACGAGAAATGGCACGACGGGCATACTTATGAATGTCAACTATGCAGTCATACGTTCAGGTAAAATACTGCTCATCATCATCATCTGCCTAGCCTTTTCTCAAACTATCTTCGGGTCGGCTTCCAGTCTAACCGGATGAAGCTAAGTACCAGTATTTTACATGAAGCGACTGCCTATATAACCTCCATAACGCAGTAACTGGGTAATACGATACCCCTTGGTAAGACTGGATGTCAGACTTGGCTTCTGACTACTCGTAACGACTGTCAAAGATCTACAAATGACAGCCGGGACCAACGGTTTACAGCTTTCCGAGGCACGGAGGAAACTCGGTATGTAATTATGGTCACTCATCCACGGACCAACCTCGGCAAGCACGGCTTATCCTTAAGTATCGATCCGTGCGGCTGTTATTATTTAGCCACGAGCTCCTCACTTCTCTCTTCACATCTACTGATTTGTAATTCTGTATTTATTTCTTTTCAGGAAACCGACTTCATATCTCTCTCACATGCGAAAGAGGCACCCGACGGAACACGTCTGCAATATTTGTGGAGAGACGTTCGTAGGGAAGCATGGACTGCAGATGCATAAGAGAAAGACTCATATTAACGGAGAAAAGGTAATATTAAACTTTACTTTATTTTCGAATTACTGCTTTAAGTTTTTACTCTGGACGCTTTTAACCTTTTGAACGCACGCGCGTCCACGCGAAGCCACGAAGTCACCGCAAATACTTACAAATAAAAAAAGGGATTTCAAAAGTATTGTTAACTTATTTCTTGATAAGTCATTTAATATTTAAGATATATTATAGATCACATTTTAAAGATTTATAAATAAACACACACAGAAACAATTATTTTCATTGCTTATTTCGTGTTATAGTGCACCACATTTTTGTCACATATTTGTGTCGTTGGTGTACAGGGCACGCGCTTGCTTGTCACGTATATGTGACAATGGCGTTCAAAAGGTTAACTTGCCCGTATTTCTACATCGTTCTCACATACTAGTAATTCTCAACACGAATAATGTAACCAAGATTTTGTAACATATTTTGATTTAAGTGTCCATGGAGTTTCTTGCCCATTCTTCTCCATAGAGATCTACGCTTTGGAATGGGCAACTACAGTACTTTCACAAGTTATTATGTCTTGTGACTGGGACTGTAGCTTCGCGTTTTTTTTTTTTTTTTAACTTTCAAAACTGCCTGTAATGGTCTAATTGAAATAAATGATTTGAGTTTGAAACAAGATGTAATATAATAAATGCAAGTCCTCCCGTGTGGTGTGGCTCCCTGGTTCAATCCATGGTCCGGAGCGAGCAGGAATGTGAAGCTGTCGCCTCCTTCTGCGAAGCAGTCATGCTAGCGAAGGAGGTGACGAAAGGTGAGAGGGAGAGAGCCTCACGTCCCAGCCGCCGCGGGAGACGCCCCGGGCGTCGGGAGGCAACCAGTGGCCCCCGGCCACCGTAGGCGCGGGCCTGTAGACAGTGAGTAATGGGCTAGCTCACCGTCCGTCCGTCTTATGACGACAGACCGTGCCGACGGCGCGTTCGTGTTCCACGCGCGCCTCAAGGAGATGTCAGCAAATCGGAAGGGGTCCGAGACGGCCGATGCCTGCCAGGGCTGCGGGTTGTTCGAAAGAGATACCGTGCCCCTGAAACACAAAGGGCTAAGAAGGAACATGGATGGGTTTTAGTCAGTACAAGTCTGATACTCCCTTCCGCTCCGCCCAGAGCAGCAGGGGTGGTTTGATGATTACACATCCGTCAAAAAAAAAATATGGTTCTGCATCAAACCTGGACCAAAGCTGTTCACAGCTTCACTCAAGTGACTCGGCCCATGGCCTATGACGACAGGCCGTGCCGACGGCGCGTTAGTGTTCCACGCGCGCCTCAAGGAGATGTCAGCAAATCGGAAGGGGTCCGAGAGGGCAGATGCCTGCCAGGGCTGCGGGACTGTTCGAAAGAGATACCGGATGGGATTAAAAGAACAAAGAAGGGTTGTTTTTATAATTTTAACTAGCTGTCCCGCATACCTTCGTCACATTTTCCCCGTTTCCGCAATATTTTTCATTGCTGCTCCGCTCCTATACAGCGCCATCTATTCAATACTTACTCAATCCAGTCAACAGATACCGCCTTCTGTTAGAATCGTTTGGAGCTAACAGATAATTTTGACTTAATTTGTAAAAAAATAATATTGCGAGTATAAATTGAGATGTAAGCTATCCTATCTTTCAAGTTGGATCAAACTGCACATGGGGTGCAAATTTGATTAAAATCGGTTAAGTAGTTTAGGAGTCCATCCCCGACAAACAACGTGACGCGTAATTCATATATATATAGATGATAGATGATTAAAATTCTTTAAATACATGCGTGTTACGGCCGCAAATCATGTTTTGCTAACCTAACACTCAGCGAAAAATTGCAAAAGACGTAATAAAATTTGAATTTAGCGGGCCACCCTGACGCTTCCACCCTAATCCAGTGTCTTAAGTCATTTCATACTGTCTTTACTAAAAACAAAACAAAATACTTTTATTGTACATAGGCCTACATGGTAACATGGGCATTTATAAAACGTCGACAAAAGGTGCTCGGTTCGGGTTGGTCGTTTCATATGGAGAGGAACCGGCAAGAAACTCCATGGTTACTCTTTTAAAATCATTTGGTTTTACAATATTTGAATGTTACAGCCAGTGGCGTAGCGTGCCTTGGTGGGGCCCCGTATAAAAAATTGTTTTGGGCCCCAGATGAAGGATTTAGTAAAGATTTCTCACGAAAGAAAAAAAAAGTGTTTGCATAAAATGAAAAGATATATTTATTCATCATAATTATCTATATGTCACATTTTCCAAAAAAAAAAAAAACAATTCAAATTAAATATTACACTCTCCTTGCTGTTTCTTCGTCAAACTGATTTATTAAATCATTTATAGCTGATGATGACTTTAGTTTTTCTAAAGTTTTTATGAATTTTTGCTTACGCACGTCGGGGGCTCCCGTGGCCTGGGGGCCCCGTATAATTGACTAGCTGTCTCGCGCAACTTCGTCTGCGTCACTATTTCCTTGTGAAACATTATTCATTGCTGCTCCGCTCCTATCTGCCGTTGCGATATGCGTATGATATATAGCCTATAGCCTTCTTCGATAAATGGGCTATCTAAAACTGAAAGAATTTTTCAAATCGGATCAGTAGTTCCTGAGATTATCGCGTTCAAGCAAACAAACAAACTCTTCAGCTTTATAATATTAAGTACTAGCTGTCCGGCGCGACTTCATTTGCGTCACATTTCCCCCGTTTTCGTAACATTTTTCATTGCTGCTCCACTCCTATTGGTCGTAGCGTGATGATATATAGCCTATAGCCTCCCTCGATAAATGGGCTATCTAACACTGAAATATTTTTTCAAATCGGACCAGTAGTTTCGGAGCCTATTCGATGCAAACAAACAAACAATAAAATCTTTCCTCTTTATAATATTAGTTTAGATAGATACGGCGGTAGCTACGCCCCTGGTTACAGTGTTAGTACTTAAGTATGGGAGGACATCGTAGGCCCGACAATAAGTCGTTGCTTACTACGAAACGTAGAACAAAATAAAAAGATACCAAGGATCTAGGAATCTGTACTAAATTTCTTTGCACACCATATGGCTAACTACATTACAATTATAGGCGTCATGTTACATTTCAGATGGTAGACCCCAACGACCCCAATGACCCCGCCCCCAAGAGGTTCTGCGCAGAATGTAACATACAGTTTTATAACTCTGAAGCGTGGAAGCGACATATACTGTGCTCTGTCAAACATACGCTTAAGACTGAAGAAAGGTAAGACTCAAGTGTTAATTTTAACCGACTTCAAAAAGTATGCTGAAATGACTGAACCGATTTTAATTAAACTTGTTAGGTAGGCTCTGTATGGTGTCGGACGTAAAGAATAGGTGCTTTTGTAGCAACCGTACTGCGATCGCCAACCCGCCTGCCAAGCGTGGCGATTATGGCAAAACCCCCCCAAAATGTCAATTTGGCGAAACTTGGGGGAGGCCTGTGTCCTGCAGTGGACGTCTTTTGGGCTGAAATGATGATGATGATGATGAGGTACGCATAATCAGGATACAAAGGTCTAAAAAGTGAATAAAGAAAAAAAGAAAAATTTTAAAATGTTTGTTTCTATAGATAATTTATAATCGGACTATTTAGCTGTAACACTATTTTTCGAAAATGTTATTTAGTAACTTTTTACACCTATGTATCCTGCTTACGCGGATGAAGTTTCATTAAAAGCGGTTCAGGTATTTCGGAAAATAATGACATGAAAGTTTGTATGAATGCAGTAAGGCGTAAACGCTTTTAATGGTTGAATTTTACCGCCCTTTCAGTAAGACCTGCTCTATCTGCCCATGGAAGTACGCAGGCAACGTGTCTTTAGAGACGCATATGAAGGAGCACGCGAAAGCTCTGCGCAGGTCTAGGAAGCCCCCCGCTACTGCCAAGGAGCGGGTCTTTAGATGTAATCAGGTAAGGTTATTGTTCTCTATGGTGTCGGACGTAAAGAATAGCACCATCCCATATCTTCCCGTGGGTGTCGTAAGAGCCGACTAAGGGACTTGCCAGAGAATGGGCAGCAGCGTTCTCTGTGCTTTTGTAACAACCGTACTGCGATCGCCAACCCGCCTGCCAAGCGTGGCGATTATCGCAAAACCCACCGTATGTCAATGTGGCGTTGGGGGAGGCATATGTCCAGCAGTAGACGTCTTTCGGCTGAAATGATGATGATGATGAAGGTTATTGTTAAAAGTGCTGTTCTTAAAGCGTAAGGTTATTGTTAGAAGTTCTCGTCGGAGGGCGGCCGTTACCGCAAACTGCGATAAGACCGTTCATTGTGTCACGCTATTTAAAAGTTCTATACAAGGAATACCGACGCTAAAACACTTACCAGAAGTGAAAACTTGAATATTAACGTTGTGCATTTTTGATATTTTGGAATGGTTAGGGAATAATTTTGCACGACTTGCTTTAATTATCAGTATAAAAGTACTATCATTTATGTGGTAAAATACTATATTCATTTATTGCGCTATCGTACATCAACCCTCAATTTTGGCTCATATATTGAGGCAAAAGCACAACAGGCTGCCAAAAAGTTGGGGGTCCTTGCAAAGGTGAGAAGGTACTTCACGCCAGAGCAGCTGCTCAACTTGTATCAAGCGCAGGTTCGATCATGCATGGAGTACTGTTCTCATCTCTGGGACGGATCTGCCAAATACCAGCTTGATGCACTTGAGTCGATTGAAAAGCGTGCCAAGAGGCTCATTGGCAATGAGGCACTGGTCAAGTCTAAGCTCCAGAGCCTTGAACATCGTCGCCGAGTTGCCAGCTTATCGGTTTTTTATCGGTTACATTTCGGGGAGTGTGCGATGGAATTGCATGATCTGATTCCGCCTAGCCCGTTTCATCATCGGACTACCAGACGTACGGCGATGCGCCATCGGTACTTGGTGGACATCCCACACATACGCACTAATCGTTTTGGGAATACTTTTATAATGCGTACCGCTAAGGAGTGGAATTCCCTGCCGGAGTCTGTGTTTCCCGATAGCTACAATCTGGAGGTCTTTAAGTCAAGAGTGAATAGGTTTCTTCTAGGCAAGCGTGCTTCACCGTCGACCACATCATCGCTTACCATCAGGTGAGATAGTGGTCAAGCGCGGGCCTATTGATAATAAAAAAAAAAAAAAAAAAAAAACATGACAATTTATATTACATAAAAAATTTAACACTTCAGAACTATTACAATCCGTCTTACGAATTTTACCTTTTTGGAGAAATCGAAGGTTTTGTTTGTGCATAAGATAATTATCCAGTTTTGGAAACCCAAACTCAATGACAAATTCCATCGTAACCTATCCGAATTACGAATTTTCCAGTTTTGGAAACCCAAACTCAATGACAGATGTCATAAAGTTCAAAATCCTTCGTAACCTAATGTCAATACGTCTTACGAATTTTTCAGTTTTGGAACCCAAACTCAATGACAGATGTCATAAAGTTCAAAATCCTTCGTAACCTAATGTCAATACGTCTTACGAATTTTTCAGTTTTGGAACCCAAACTCAATGACAGATGTCATAAAGTTTAAAATCCTTCGTAACCTAATGTCAGTCCGTCTTACGAATTTTCGATTACGTGTTTAACATTTTTTACCCATCACAAAAGTGCACAACGCCGCTAAACAAGTTTTCACTTCAAAAATAATAACTTTGTTACAGTGCGGCTCAAACTTCATGACTCGCTCCAAGCTGCAGGCTCACATCAACAGAACTCACTTGGGCCTCAAGTATAATAAGAACATCGTCTGTGAGGTGTGCGGCAAGAAATGTACCGTGAGTGTTGTGTTCTGGGCTTTGGACACATAGCTTTAGTTTTTTTTTTTTTAATGGCATCTCGCAGTTCAGCCTCTGAGGCTGGCTACTGCTTAACCGGGCAAACCTGTGGATGCCTCGCATTTAAGGCCTCCAGCCAGGCAAAAAGCTTATAAACTAAGCGACAGCGCTAAGGGCACCCCCTGTGGGGTACGAGCCTCGGCTTAGGGCGTCGCTGAGACAAAGGGACAGGCTGGATCTGACTTCCATTATTTAGGGGCTGATTTATTACTACTGACTCAGCATCGCGGGCTGGCTCGAGCAAGGGTCGGGGGGGCATAGCTTTAGTTGCGCATGACTACGTTTATATATCATAGCTCCATGGATTTAAGAGTGTTTAAACCTTATGGTATTTCATACAATAATGTTTATTATTTAAACACAGTTATTATATTACATAATTATGTACATTAGTTACAAACTACAAATAGATTTAAAATAAAATAAAATATGTACAAGTATGAACATAACAGGGCGTCAAAAAATTCGTTGACATCGCTGTCAACTGGAAAAGTGCCCACGTTGGATGGCAATGCTGAACCTCCGCAATGTCTTTAAAAAAAAAAAGATAATTGGAAAATTCTGTTTCTATAGATAATTTTATAATCGGTCTGATTAAAATTTAGCTGTAACACTATTTTTCGAAAATGTTTTTTAGTAACTTTTTGGACCTGTATATCCTGCTTATGCGTATAAAGTTTAATTAAAATCGGTCCAGTCATTTCGGAAAATAAGGACTTGAAAGTTTGTATGAAATGTCGTAAGGCGTAAACGCTCTTAATCGCCGTAGGGTACGGCAGAGGTGTACCTTAAAATAATAATAAAATATTTAATCTCATAAAATATTATTTACGTTGGTCTTATGTTAGTAATATTTTATTATTATAAGTCATCATCTGCCCAGCCTTTTCCCAAACTATCTTGGAGTCGGCTTCCAGTCTATCCGGATGCAGCTGAGTACCAGTATTTTACATGAAGTGACTGCCTATCTGACCTCCACAACCCAGTAACTGGGTAATACGGTACCCCTTGGTAAGACTGGATGTCAGACTTTTAGCTTCTGACTACTCGTAACGACTGTCAAAGATCTACAAATGACAGCCGGCACCAACGGCTTAACGTGCTTTCCCAGGCACGGAGGAAACTCGATATGTAATTATGGTCACCCACCCACACACCAACCTCGGCAAGCACGGCTTAACCTTAAAGATCGACCTGGGCGGCTGTTATTATTTAGCCACGAGCTCACGAGCTCTGTATTATTATAAGTAAAACTAAATATTTACATAAACTAACTTAAAAACAATAGGAGGCTTAGGCGTCAAAATACTCCTCCCCATCGCTGTCATCCGGAAGCGTGCCTAGAAGACTGGCAGCATTGCCACGTTGAATGGCAATGCTAATTCTTTGCCCAAAGAAATAGCCAGCCCTCTGGGTCTCAAATAAGTACATAAAGAAAAAGATTATACTTTCACATTTCACATTACCTATGTATCTAATAGTACACACCCCGGTTGATGGCAATAGCCGGGTTAATACCGGGTTTAAATTAAAACTCTAAGAAAGCGTTTCCCAAATGGTGAGTCGCGTCCCGGTACCGGGCCATCAAAATAAAATACCGGGTCGAAGCATGTCTGCCTTGTTTAAAAAAAATATTAATTTATTTATTAAAACTTAATGCAAGTAAAAAAACTGTATAAAGGCGGGCTTAATGCCTTTGGCATTTTTTACCAGTCCACCTTAGAAAAAATGGCTCTATTCGCACAAAATTGGTGATACTCGTACCGATCAATTTTACAATGTACTCAGCGGGGGAAGAGGTTTTAAAGTATTGAGTGGGTCACTAAGCGGGGGAAGAGGTTTTAAAGTATTGAGTGGGTCACTAAGCGGGGGAAGAGGTTTTAAAGTATTGAGTGGGTCACTAAGCGGGGGAAGAGGTTTTAAAGTATTGAGTAGGTCACTAAGCGGGGGAAGAGGTTTTGAAGTATTGAGTGGGTCACTAAGCGGGGGAAGAGGTTTTAAAGTATTGAGTGGGTCACTAAGCGGGGGAAGAGGTTTTAAATTATTGAGTGGGTCACTAAGCGGTGGAAGAGGTTTTAAAGTATTGAGTGGGTCTCTAAGGGCCAGTGTGACATTTACAGAGCCATGGCAGAATAATGTTTGGGAAACACTGCTAAGACAATTAATTAAGACAATATTGTAAAACCAAATGGTTTTAAAAGAGTAACCATGGAGTTTCTAGCCGGTTCTTCTCCATAGGAAACGACACAACCCGAACCGAGCACCTTTTTGTCGACGTTTTATAAGTACCCGTGTAGGCCTATGTAAAATAAAAATATTTTGAATTGATTGATTTGACTCCGAGGCTGCTACTGACAAATTCCTGGTAAAAAAACTTAATAACGATTTGCCCGACAAGAGAATCGAACCCTGTATCTCATCAGTCTCACTTAGCAGTCGGCATTTTGACCTCTAGGCAAACGAGCCACTCATAAAAAAAATAGGAATACATATGCTCTTTACTTTTTCACAGTCAAACGCCACTCTAAAATACCATCAACGAACTCACACTGGGGAGAAGCCCTACGCCTGCAGCAGCTGTACGAAACACTTCGTGGATAGCAACCAGCTTCGCATCCACACACGCACCCACACCGGGGAGAAGCCGTACGTCTGTGCTGCATGCGGCAAGAGGTTCACGCAGAAACCGGCCCTTAATAGACACTATAGGGTAAGTCGTAGAATCATCATCATCATCATCATCTTCATCATTTTCGTGCCCTTATCCCATTTAATTTGGGGTCGGCGCAGCATGTCTTCTTCTTCCATACTTCTCTATTACTTCAAACTCAAACCATTTATTTCAATTAGACCATTACAGGCACTTTGGAAAGTCAAAAAACAAAAAAAAAACACTTTCACATTTTGAGCATGAATGTGGGTATAAGAGTAGAGGAAGCCCAAAGAAACGATGGATGGACTGTGTGAAGGATGATATGGCAAGAAAGGATGTATCTTATGAGATGACAAGTTTCATGCCCATTCTTCTCCATAGAGATCTACGCTTTGGGATGGGCAACTACATTACTTAAACAAGTTATTATGCCTTGTGACTGGGACTGTAGCTTTGCGTTTTGTTATATTTTTTTACTTTTACAAGTGCCCATAATGGTCTAATTGAAATAAACGCTTTGAGTTTGAGTTTACAAACAAAGAATCCATTACATTAAATTAATGTCACATGTCAGCTAGCACACACCAATAATGCGACAAAACCAGTACCTACCCTACGAATCTACCCTACAACCCTTCCCTATGTACCTTCCCTTCTTAGTTTTTGTGATACGAAGCTTTTTCGTCAAACTGCAGCCATTACTGTGTTTTTCATTACCATATAAAATAAAAACAAAATTTTGCGAACATTAGTTTGGCTGTTCGTTGTAATGTAACTTAAGAATGAGCATATTTCATATTGAGCATATAACATATTGTTTGGTGATACGGAACTCGTGGCTAAATAATAACAGCCGCACGGGTCAGAATTTAAATTTAAGCCGTGCTTGCCGAAGTTGGTCCGTGTATGGTTGACCATAATTACATACCGAGTTTCCTCCGTGCCTCGAAAAGCACGTTAAGCTGTTGGTCCCGGCTGTCATTTGTAGATCTTTGACAGTCGTTACGTGTAGTCAGAAGCCAAAAGTCTGACATCCAGTCTTACCAAGGGGTATTGTATTACCTAGATACTGGGTTGTGGAGGTCAGATAGTCTGTTGCTTCATGTAAAATACTGGTACTCAGCTGCATCCGGTTATACTGGAAGCCGACCCCAAGATAGTTTGGGAAAAGGGCTAGGCAGATGATGATGCTACGGAACCTTGTGTGCGAGTCCAACTTGCACGTGGCCGTTTTTATTTTGTATTTATGACTTTAAATACAAAGCAGCCCAGTGGCTGAGCAATTGAGTGCTGCGCTGCGTGCCGCGGGTTCGATTCCCGCGCGGACAAAATATTTGAATGGCCTACAGATAGTTGTTCCGGGTTTGGCTGTTTGTGTATGTGAGTTTAAATGTTTGTAAATCAACGATACAGGAGAAATTCCTAGTCAAATCAAAACAAAACTCAAGTTTATTTTGCTGAACATACCATCGACTAAACCCCACTTTTATTGACAGGTACACACTGGAGCCAAGCCCTACACCTGTCAATACTGTTCCCGAACATTCAGCCAGTCCAACTCACTGAAACTACACGTAAAAACCGTACATTTGAAACAACCCGCCAACACTAGGAAGAATAAACCGAAAACCGTGACTCAAGAAACGAAACTCGAGAAAAGTTGTGAAGAATTGGAAATTGGTACGTCACTACAGGATGTAAGGGTGTTCTCGAAATAGAAGAGGTGAAAGCGCCAGGGTAACACGCGAAATTATTATTTTTGTGACATTTTTTGTAATTTGTAGGTCAGTTTCAGGGTGTGTAAATTTACCTCTGACTTTGCAGTAAAATGACCTTTATTCTCTTTCTATAAGGTAACGGCAAACGTAAAATAACCGTAGTCAGAAGCGGGAAGTCTACTAGTCTTACCAAGGGCAATGCTACTAGTAACCGACGTGGACGTCAGATAGGCAGTCGCTCCGTGTAAATACTGCTATTCAGGTGCATCCGATTAGATTGGAATCCGACCCAGATGACAATAGAAAAATAATGTCATGGCCCTTATTGCTAAAGGTCATTTAGTGTCAGCAGATATTTTTAGTTCTCTTTTTTGCCACGGTCAAAATATAGTTTTCATTCTATAGTGTATAAGGATGGACATGTTTCGAAATGAAAGTTTGTATAATTATTTAGTCGATTTCTCAAAATGTAAATAATATTTTTTTATAATTGGAATCATTTTATATTTACGTATTAAAATAATGTAAATTATCGATATTATATTTTAAGAACAATATATTAAATAATTCTCATTTCTTGTTTAATTATTTCATCCTTCACAGCAGTTTTTTCCACTCCCGGTCAAAGGCCGCCCTCCTCGCCTTCCACATCTCGCAAACCCACCTGTCCTCTTTCCAGTTTCGACGGATCCTATCCAGTTCGTCCCACCATTTCCTTCGTGGCTTGCCGTGCCTCACTGTCTAGGGCACCAGTTTTATGATGTTATAAAGTTTACTTAAATTCAGGCGATATTAATTCGTATAGCCTTGTATTCACGAAGGTCATGAAGTACGTAACTTCTATTTAAGAGATAATCCCGAATTCACCACCTTTTTTTCTTATTTTTTCTAGTACTCTTATGAATTATTATGTAAGCAGCACAGAGCATCACTACCTGCTCGGGCGACATCCTAGCAACAACTGACAAGTGTGGACGGTCATGTTTCCGAAACAGTGCCCTCGGTAAACTTGGTGATAAACACGTCATAAACAGTTTATCAACAAATGTTGCGTATTGAATACGAGGCTTGACACCAACGCTTTCAAAGCGAAGAAGGAAAACATCGTGAGTACGCCGACATATCGTAGAACCCACAAAGACGTCACCAATAATGACCAATAACTTGTCATACAACCCCGCCACAATAGTTCCGCGTGGTGGATTATAGCCCAATCCCTATTCATAGAGAGGAGGCATGTGCCCCAACATTGGGAACATTATAGGCTGCTGTTCATACTTATGTTAATTAAATTCATAGCCAAAGTATCCAGAGTTTGCTGATACTAAACCGTGAGTTGCGGGTACTATATACTGATATTTCACAATTATTTTACCTCTACCTATTAAGCGGCTTACCAGAGGGTTGCATGATTCTAACTAACTAACTAGAGTGGTGTATAGAGGCGTTCAAGTTTGATCGTGTGGAGTACTTTCGGACTTTTGGGATGGATCAGCTAAGACAATGACACCCTTGTTAAAAGTGAAAGTTAACCTCCAACCAAATCCTTAACATCAACGCAAAGTTGCCAACCTATCGGTTTTTTTTTCGGATTCATTTCGGGGAGTGGGGTTTGGAATTACGAGTACAAAATCTAAATCTTCCATTCCCATTTTATCATCGGATGAGCAGAGATTCGGCGAAGCGTCACTGTTATATGTTTGAATTTCCACGGCCCTTAACAAAACGCTTTGCATCCACATTTATTGTGGGAAGCGTCAGTCTTTGAAACTCACTGCCGGCTTTCCTGTTCCTTGATTAATATAACCTGGATCTCTGCAAAGTTGAAGTAAATGGGATATTTCTAAGCGTGCTGCACGCTAGGCTGCATCAACACTTCACATCATACGCAATGCAAGCTTATAAAAAGTTTGGTTTCAGAGAAGCAGCGCCCGAAAGAAAATCGTGTCTTGTTCCAGATTTTAATACTTCGGGATGTGCGTTTGAATTTGCAGCGAGTCTGAGTTGACGCTTTGATAGCCAATTGTTAAATATTTAACTCTCACTAGCTTACACTATAGCTATACATATTAAAAAACATTAAAAAAGCTAAAACTAACAACAAACTAAAATATAGCATTAAAAGTACACCCTCAACGCTGCCAACAGGTAACGTGCCGATCCGATAGAGAAACACTGATCGCTAGCGTCGACGACAATTCAACGTAATTTAAAAAAAAAAAAACTTCTTAATTATTTTCATTTTATACTGTAACATACTGTCATCATTAAAGAAAATAGCATTGAAAATTTGAAAATCGACTAAAGCCTTTAGTAACAATGGCTCAACCCAAGCGATTAAGAAATGTCACTCAAAAACCAATCAAAGCAATTTTAAAAAAAAAGTTGTGTAAACGATCTTATTATTATTGTTTTGCTTCAAATTATTTGTTTTATTACGTAAATTACCGCGGATATGTCTGTAAGATAACTTGCGTAAGCACAAACGAACTTCCATTAGTGTTTCCAAACTCTCAAACCACAATTTAATTGTGTAATTAATGTGATGTTTACAGATTTATAATCAGTGTAGTTCAACAACAAAAATTTTAATCGGTTGAAATGTTACCGATTTTGATGTATAATAATATGGAAGGGGGTTCTAATTCGTTAAATAATACGCCTAACACTAGTTTTAATCAGTACGATGATAGTATTATATTAAATTGTGTGAGAAATCGTAAAAAAGTGACTGAATTGCCGAGCTGCCCGGTTTGTAGTTGTACAATACGTCAAGGGGAATTGGACTCGCATGTAGCTTTAGAAGTGGACAGATTACAGAAATTATCTGGAAATGGGTCTAAAAGGAAGTTAAGTGCTAATTCTAGTGGTAACCTGGCTGTGCCAGGCTCTAGTACGAGTGTAGATGTGCCTGAAGAAGAAGAAGTTGATGTTTCTGGCTGTATGGGGAGTGATGTTTACCAAGTAAGTTCAGTTTAAAAAAAGTACAAGTGCTACCTATGGTCTAAAAATGTTTGTTACAGGAAAGTTGAAAGTTCCCTGTTAAAGGGAGGCATTTAAAGTTTATTAAAACTTTTTGTTATGTTCAATTGTAGTTTTGACATTGTATTACTAATCAGAATCAGCACACTGTTATATTATCACTTTTCTACTGTATTCTATTATTATTTCAAAAAGATCCTGCTGACTAAAAATAGGGAGAAGGAAAATCATTGCTTTTCTACCAATTCTTTGAAACTATCTGTTCTTTCTCGTTTCTTAAGCGATGCAGATATTAATTCATCTTCATCATATAACTCTTTTAGACATTGGTCTCTAATTTTGGAAGCAGATCTCAAAGTTTGGGAAAAGGCAGATGATGATATCTCATTTCGATGAGACTGCAATTTTTAAATCCAGTGTAAATCAATCATAAAAACATTGTTAAATAGTTATGTAACACTTTAAGCTAGTTATCTTCAAAGATAAGTACAGTAAACTGAAATATAAAAAGATGCAAGTTGAGGCTACAATACAATGATATTTTGTGTTATGACCAGTGATCGGAGTAGGTAGATTGATTTTTGGTACTTGTATCATAAATGCACACAGAAAGAGTAACATGGATAAGCCATTTGTCTAGACAGTTAGACATAATTATGCTGTCGCAACACTTTTTGTAAATAATGATGTGTTCTACAAAGTCGTAGTATGTACAATATTTTATTCTATCATCAATCGTTTTAGCAGCGCACGCGATGTAAAGAATATTTTTGGTAATTTTTTATACCTTGGGTTACATTATTGGAGTTTTAGTGAGGATCCCTAATTTTTTTGAAAATAAATGTAGCCTATGTATTTGAATAATTCAAAAAGTTATATAAAGGTACTGAAGCAGTCTTGAATATGAAGTAATTTATTTTGATAAGTATTAATATAATAGTAATAATATATAATAAGCCTTTTTTATTTCTCATCTCACAATATTTAAAAAAATTATATTAGGTAAGCAGTAAGTGTTAGTTGTGTTAGTGTTCGTCTTATTCTAGTTAGTTGTGTTATTTGTTTCGGTATCTTTGTGAGATGTAGTCCCATTTCGGGTAAAGGCCTCCTCCATCCGCTTCCTATTCTCCCGATTTTTGGCAAGGGTCCGCCAGTTTGTGTCTTTGTATTCTTCTATGTTGCAACCTGTTCTCCTGACTTCGGAAAGACCCAAAAATGTCGAAGTTAATATGTTCAAGAGCATATGTAAGGCCCTAAGCACACGGCGTATTTTAAACGCGCAGACGACGCGCGTTTGATTTAAAAACGAAAGAATCTACGGCGCAGAAAATGCGTTTTCCTGAAACGCGCGTCGTCTCCGCGTTTAAAATACGCCGTGTGCTTAGGGCCTAAGTTGAAGATATCTTTCAGTTTATATGTGCATATTTGTAGAAATCCACTTTTTGTCTTCCTTGTAAAAGATGGAGGGTGGTGGTCGTTATTCCCCACGGTGACCAGCCGGCTTGGGGAATTTGTTGTTGTTTGTGTTTTTTTTTTTTTTTTTCCTTTCTTCCGATGTTGTGGGTAGTTTTTGATTGAGTTTTGATAAGGATTAATACCAAGATACAAATAAAGAGCCTTTTCAAGCAGCGGCACTTCATTTTTTTTTTTTTATAAGAGAATATTTACTGTTATTGTGGCATAACTATAATAGTTAGACATAATTATGCTGTCGCAACACTTTTTGTAAATAATGATGTGTTCTGCAAAGTTGCAGTACATTATTTTATTCTATCATCAATAGTTTTAGGCAGCGCACGCAATGTAAAAAATATTTTAAGATCGGTTCAGTATTTTCGGAGCCTATTTAATGCAAACAAACAAACAATCAAATCTTTCCTCTTTATTATATTAGTTTAGATTTAGTTTAATACTTATGAGGTAGGCAAATAGGCAGTGTCTACCTGCAATGCACACGCCTGACATTTCTTTCATTAATCAAAGTATTTATAAGTGTGATTTTATTGTCTCTCATCATCTGCCTAGCCTTTTTCCAACTCTATTGAGGTCGGCTTCCAGTCTAACTTTTTATTTGCTTAACTGAGCCTATTTGGCGCAGCCATGAGACATACAATATAATCTATTTTTTTCTGTTTAGATTAGATTAAAGTTTATTTTCGGAAAATAAGGACTTGAAATTTTGTATGAAATGCCGTAAGGCGTAAACACTCTTAATTAAGAGTAGATACACCTCACTACCAGTATTTCACATGGAGCTGCTAGATTCTATAGCCTCTCTACAAAATCTCAAATCTATCTTTCAGCGAGTACACTCAAACCGCCTCCGCCGCCTGCGTGCCCGTCGGCGAAGCACCCCTCCACCACAGCATGGCGAATGTCCTGTTTGTAACACAACGCTACCTGTGTCCCGGCTACAGAGACATGCCCTCCGCTGTCTGAAGAGGACGGGGGCTCAGTTGGATGAGGATGTGCCGGACACCAGCTCTGAGGATGGCAGCATTGATGTGGAGGTAAGCTAAGGATGGAGGTACATAATCAGGTAGATGGCGTGGCAGATGATAAACATCTGACTGCTGCTGCAACAGGAAGCCCCAACCTACATAAATACCAGTAAATGATAAAAAATAGATATGTAGTGGTTGCCTGTGACTTCATCCATGTGAAATTACTATAAAATATGACTTCCCTATTTTAATCGGATAAAATCGTGTCGTGGTGTTTGTAACCAAACTCCTCCGAAACGGCTGAATCGATTTGTATGAAACTTTGTGTACATATCAAGTAGGTCTGAGAATCGGCCAATATCTATTTTTCATACCCCTAAAATCCATCAAAATTGCCACGCGAACGAAGTCACGGGCTAGTAATACTATATTGACAATTTCAAGGGTTTTAATTTTTTTTTTGCACGTTCCTGCCTCCGTTATGCTAGTAAAAGACCAAAATTGGTCCAGCCGTTTCGGAGATTGGAATTAATTTTTTTAAGTAACGTATATGACAAGCTGTTATTTTGAAATTACAAACAGACACTTCAATTTTATTAAGTTGTAGAGATACTGGTATCAACGATATAGCACAAAATGCCTAAATTATACCAAGGACCTATGCAGTATCACAGACATGAATTATCCTCAGCTTTTCCTAAAACAACGTTATCTTATCTCCAGAACGACGAGCCTACAGGCGGGGGCTTCGGCGCTGAGTACCAGTGGTGCGGGGAGTGGCGCGTCAGGGCGACCGCGCTGCAGGACACAGAGGCCAGAGCCGCGACCTGCGTGCGGAGAGCTTCTAACGATCAGGCGCTGGTGAGACAACCTCCCTTAGATCGTCATCATCTGCCTACAACAGCCCACTGTTGAACATCACACGCCACTAAACTTGATTCTTGGCAACTCTCATCCAGTTGCTTCCAGCCAAACTGCGAAGATTGTCGCTCTCGCTCTCAAGCGTAAGGTAGGACCTCAGGGTCGGTACCCTGAGGGCCGATTCGCGGTCTCCACTCAAGAACACGTCTACCCCAACGGTCATCGGTTCTACGGCTAATAAGCCCATTGCCACTTCTGCTTACTTAATTTGTGGGCTATGTCGACTACTCCGTTTCTCTGTCGGATCACCTCGTTCGGGATGCGATAGACAGACAGACTCCAAGCATGGCCCGCTCCATAGCTCGCTGACCGACCTTGAGTTTATCGACCAACCGTACCGTGAGTGTCCACATTTCGGACCCATAACGAGTATTAGAGAAGTATGGAAGAAAAGACATGCTGTCAGCAGCAGCATCAGCCTATAATGTTCCCACTGCTGGGACACAGGCCTCCTCTCAATTAGAGGGAGTGGGCTTTAATTCCACCACGCGGGTCCAGTGCTGGTTGGTAGATGTCACATGTCTTCGAATTTTTAGTTATAGGACATGCCGGTTTCCTCACGATGTTTTCCTTCACCGAAGCAATTGATAATTATACAATACGCACAAGCATCTGAAAAATTAGAGGTGCGTGTCTTGTGTTTGAACTCGTGACCTTTGACTTGGCAGTCCGACGTACACACCACTAGGCTATAACTGCTTTGACTACTTTAATGTTAAACTTATTTATTGTATTGTGTTATGCTAAATGCTGGGCTGCTGCGTTGACCGAGTTCCGCACAAATGTCTCGATACTCCAAGAACTTCGCATCAGGCAGCGTCCACAATAGTACAGTCCCGAATACTCACTTTCTTTGGACACGTTTCAAGGCGAGACAGTCAATCCATACAGCGGTTAGTAGTCTCCAAAGGAAAATGGAGGGCACTAGACCGCGTGGAAGGTCCCCCATGCGTTGGATCGACCAGATCAAGCCAGCTGTGGGCGGTCCCGTGCACGAATGTACCCGGATGACATCTGGACCCTTATTCACAAACGCTCAGTTTCGATTTCGATTCGGAAAGTCGTATGTCTATCTCGCTCGCTTTCGTAATGCCAAAACAAGATAGACATACGACTTATCGAATCGAAATAGCAACCGAGTGTTTGTGAATACAATTTTTACAATAGTTTTTAAATCATTACACCTTTTGTTTAGAATAGTTACAGCACGGATGACAACATTTGTGTCACTTATTTGATCTAGTCTTTTTGTGATATTTTCTATTTATTTTTTGTTGTTGTATAGACTCTTTTTCTTATTTACCTATTGTTTGTAAATGTGTGGACATTGTAGGCCTTATAGATTCCTAGATCCTTGGTAACTTTTTATTTCGTTCTACGTTTCGTAGTAAGCAACGACTTATTGTCAGGCCTACGATGTCCTCCCATACTTTAGTACTAATGCTGTAACAGAAATATTGTAAAACCAAATGATTTTAAAAGAGTAACCATGGAGTTTCTTGCCGGTTCTTCTCCATAGGAAACGACCAACCCGAACCGAGCACCTTTTTGCCGACGTTTTATAAGTGCCCCTGTAGGCCTATGTAAAATAAAAATATTTTGATTGATTGATTGATTAATACGGGGGCTGATCGGGCGAGGTGGCGGGACATTGTGAGACTCATTACATCTGCCACAGTAGTAGCAACACTTAATGACGACCACGGCCGCTCTGTAAAGAGCGTAACCACTAAGAATTTTTTATTGTATTTTTCAGGTGGTAGATGGTGACGAAGACACCGAGTTGTACGGCCCGCCGCAGTACTCTCCGTCGCGGATAGCGCCCGATGTAAGTACCAACGTTACGCTTGTAATCACCGAAGGGATAGGCACGGGTACATATTGGTACACCCACATTTCTTCAGATATGTTTAAGATTCGTGTAATAGGGGGCGAGCCTATTGCCATCAACAAACCACAAATTCAGACTCCGTGGACTGAGATATTTGTGATGGAATATAACCCAGTAATTCCCGTGGGTGTCGTAAGAGGCGACTAAGGGACTTGCCAGAGAATGGGCAGCAGCGTTCTCTGTGCTTTTGTAACAACCGTACTGCGATCGCCATCCCGCCTGCCAAGCGTGGTGATTATGGCAAAACCCCTCAAATTGTCAATGTGGCGACACTTGGGGGAGGCCTATGTCCAGCAGTGGACGTCTTTCAGCTGAAATGATGATGATGATGATGAACCCAATAATACTTTGGCCGACCTGGAAATTGAATCTAGGATTTCGTGCTGAATAGTCACGCTAGCGTCCGCTATGCCAACGAGACAGTCTATTTAAGTGAAATACGTGGCAATTCCGCCGGTCTCTTGGGCATATTACCAGCTGACTAGTTTTTTGATACCCTTTTATAGATTACTAGCACTTCGCCCGCGACTTCGTCCGCGAAATTTGTGTTATAATGTAGCCTATGTTACTCGGTAAAGATGTAGCTTTTTAATGATCAAAGAATTTTTAAAATCGGTCGAGTCGTTTTTGAGTTAAATCGTAACAAACAAACAATCAAATATTTCCTCTTTATCATATTAGTTTAGAAGATTGTTAGTTTTGGGCAAAGGCGTCAAAAGGTTTCAAACATCTTTTATAATGCGCACAGCAAAGGATCGGAACTCTCTGCCTGCGTCTGTGTTTCCGAACGCTTACAACCCTAATCTCTTCAAATTTAAAGTGAACAGGCTTCTTCTAGGTAAGCTCGTACCATCGTCGACTTTGTCTCTGTCATCTCTGACCTAGACTAGGGTCGAGAACAAATCCATCGCAAATAAAATAAAAAAATAAGAAACGACCTCCCCTTTCTCCTTTCAAATCTCTCTATCTTGTGCGCTATGGCCATGCCACGATGGTTTAGCTATTTTAGTTTATGTAATCATTTTGAGAGCAACGGTAACCCAGTGGTGGCAGCCCCAACTCATTTCATTTCATTTATTCATATAACAATTTACATTGTGTTGAATATATAACTTCCGAGTAGGAAGCCGTAGGTTCGAACGCAGGCAGGCGCATTACTTTGTATAATTTATTTTATCACCGCTGCCCTCAAAAACGGTGAAGGAAAACATCACGATGAAACCGGCATGTCCTAGAACTAAAAATTCGAAGACATGTGACATCTACCAACCCGCACTGGGCCCGCGTGGTGGATTACAGCCCACTCTCTCATAGAGAGGAAGCCTGTGTCCCAGCAGTGGGAACATTATAGGCTGATGATGCTGAATCGTTTTAATAGTAGTATCAAAAATAATTATAATTAATATAATTTCAGGCAGAATTGACCGCAGCGGAGGAGCACACAGACACGCAGACCGACAACCATGACACACGCGAACAAAGCAGTGAGAACGACGTGGTAGTGCGTCTACAGAGTAGCAAGTGCAACGGATTGGTGGAAGCTAGCGCTGAAGTAAGTGTCTTCTCATCATCATCATTTCAGCCCAAAAGACGTCCACTGCTGGATATAGGACCCCCAAGTGTCGCCATATTGACATTTTGAGGGGTGTTGACATAATCGCCACGCTTGGCAGGCGGGTTGGCGATCGCAGTACGGTTGTTACAAAAGCACAGAGAACGCTGCTTCCCATTCTCTGGCAAATCCCTTAGTCGGCTCTTACGACACCCACGGGGAGATATGGGATGGTGCTATTCTTTACATCCGACACCATGCAGAGCCGAAGTGTCTGCTGCACAGCTTTTATTCATAATCTTCCTGGCTTTGTCCCATATTATTCGGGGTCAGTGCAACACGTTTTTATCTTTCACTAGCTGGTCCGCGCAACTTTGTCTGCGTCACATTTTCCCCGTTTTCGCAACATTTTTCATTGCTGCTCCGCTCTTTTTGGTCGGAGCGTGATAATAATATATATATAGCCTTCCTCGATAAATGGGCTTTCTAACACTGAAGTAATTTTTCTAATTGGACCAGTAGTTTCTGAGGTTAGAGCGTTCAAGCAAACCGCATGTCCTAGAACTAAAAATTCGAAGACATGTGACATCTACCAACCCGCACTGGGCCCGCGTGGTGGAATTAAAGCCCACTCCCTCATAGAGAGGAGGCCTGTGTCCCAGCAGTGGGAACATTATAGACTGATGATGATGATGAATGATAAAATCAATGTTTTCTTTGTTCCAGACAAGAATTCAAGCACTAAAAGCAAAAATTAAAGACTTGGAGAGAAAGACAAACGGCGCTGGAGAGGTAACTATTACATATTATTATACATTCTATCTTTTTTGCTTAGGTTTATATTCTGGTTGGTATAATTTGGCTTAGCCAACTGTTTAGGTGGAAGCTCTGGGGTAGATAAGATAAGATTTCTTTATTTGTTTATCCTTTTGAACGCCAAAGCATAACCGCACGCGCGTACCTTCCACGCCAAGCCACAAATTTACCGCAAATACTTACAAATAAAAAAGGGATTTTAAAAGTATCGTTAACTTATTTCTTGAGAAGAAATCTAATATTTTAGATATATCGATCACATTTTAAAGATATATAAATAAATACACACTAAACTAGTGATTTAAATTGCTTATTTCGTGAACCACATTTTTTGTCACATATTTGTGTCGTTGGCGTACAGGGCACGCGCTTGCTTGTCATGTATACGTGACAATGGCGTTCAAAAGGTTAAACATTGTATACATACAAGAGCATGCAAGATATTACGAGTCCAATCATGTTTAGCCGTAAGTATCGTCTGTATGGTGTCGGTCGTAAAGAATAGCACCATCCCATATCTTCCCGTGGGTGTCGTAAGAGCCGACTAAGGGACTTGCCAGAGAATGGGCAGCAGCATTCTCTGTGCTTTTGTAACAACCGTACTGCGATCGCCAACCCGCCTGCCAAGCGTGGCGATTATGGCAAAACCCACCCTTTTGGGGGAGGCCTATGTCCAGCAGTGGACGTCTTTCGGCTGAAATGATGATGATGATCGGCGTACAAATATTTCACTTAACATTGTAAAGAATTATCAATAAATAATAATCAAAAAATTACTTAGAATAGGCACTTAAAAAAGTTTACAATGTAGTAGTAATAATAATATTTTTTAATAAAGAGATACAGAGTCTTCTGTATCTCTTTATTAAAAAATATTATTATGTTATAAAGTCAATAAAATAAAATAAAAGTGCGGTTAAAGGTAGTCCGCGGAATTAATTTACCTATACATTTTAATTTGTAATTTGCTGGTCAGTTGTCAAAATCGATAATTATTATTTATTTCAAGTAAGCCAGTTACAGGCACTTTTGAATAGTCAAACAACAATAAAAATGAAGCTACAGTCCCAGTCACAAGACATAATAACTTATGAAAGCACTGTAGTTGCCCATTCCAAAGCGTAGATCTCTATGGAGAAGAATGGACAAGAAACTCCATGGACACTCTTGTCAGTTTGTATGTTGATTATAATATGATTCGTGGCCGTAACTAATATGGCTTTACTGAGTTATAATTCATCATCATCATCATTTCAGCCGAAAGACGTCCACTGCTGGACGTAGGCCTCCCCCAAGTGTCGCCACATTGACATTTTGGGGGGTTTTGCCATAATCGCCACGCTTGGCAGGCGGGTTGGCGATCGCAGTAAGGTTGTTACAAAAGCACAGAGAACGCTGCTGCCCATTCTCTGGCAAGTCCCTTAGTCGCCTCTTCCGACACCCACGGGAAGATATGGGAGTTGTAATTATGGATCGGATATTTGAAAGCATATTTACCTAAAATACGTTTTTTCTCAACATTCTCATCTCTGCTGCATGCAATATCTTTTCTTCCGTCTTCTTCACAGCCTAGCATTCCGGTCCATACAGTACCACAGGTCGAATCATGGACTAAAATGTACAAACATCATCATCTGCCTAGCCTTTTCCCAAACTATGTTGGGGTCGGCTTCCAGTCTAACCGGATGCAGCTGAAAGTCGTATGTTACATGGAGTGACGAAGTTATTGGTACTAATCGTCGACGTCGAGCGACGAAAATATTGGTACTCACAAGTATTTTACACGAAGCGACTGCCCATCTGACCTCCACAACCCATTTACTGGTAATACGATATCCCTTGGTAAGACTGGATGTCAGACTTTTGGCTTCTGACTACTCGTAACAACTGTTAAAGATCTACAAATGACAACCGGGACCAACGGCTTAACGTGCTTTTCGAGGCACGGAGGAAACTCGGTATGTAATTATGGTCACCCATCCACGGACCGACCTCGGCCAGCACGACTTAACCTTAAAGATCGACCCGTGTGGCTGTTATTATTTAGCCACGAGCTCCTTTCAAACATATACAATATTTAATTTAGCCCTATATTATGTTTGTTTCAGATGAAATGCCTGATATGTTTAGAACAATATACGTCACCGACTGTGTCGATACAATGTTGGCATGTGTACTGTGAGGTGAGTTCATCATTTATTATCAAATCAATCATCATCATCATCATTTCAGCCCAAAAGACGTCCACTGCTGGACATAGGCCTCCCCCAAGTGTCGCCACATTGACATTTTGGGGGGTTTTGCCATAATCACCACGCTTGGCAGGCGGGTTGGCGATCGCAGTACGGTTGTTACAAAAGCACAGAGAACGCTGCTGCCCATTCTCTGGCAAATCCCTTAGTCGCCTCTTACGACACCCACGGGAAGATATGGGATGGTGCTATTCTTTACGTCCGACACCATACAGAGCAAATCAAATCAATACTAATATTATAAAGCTGAAGAGTTTGTTTATTTGTTTGTTTGCTTGAACGCGCTAATCTCAGAAACTACTGGTACGATTTGAAAAATTCTTTCAATGTTAGATATCCCATTTATCGAGGAAAGCTATAGGCTACATATCGTCACGCTACAACCAATAGGAGCGGAGCAGCAATAAAAAGTGTTGAGAAAACGGGGAAAATGTGATGCAGACGAAGTTGCGGGACAAGTAGTAATACTGTATTCTTCAAAAAAGAAATAACTGATGGAAGAAATCAATGATATTGTTTGACTTGGGAATCTATCTCAGGACCTAATGCTCAGTAGCAGCGCTTGTGACTACTACACGCGTAGCATGACCACTGTAGAAACGAGTTTTGTCTACGGAAGAATCGACATGATGACAGATAGACAATGACAATGTGTCAGTTCGTCGATTCTTCCGTCGACATAGCCCGTTTCTACAGTGGTCATGCTACGCGTGCAGTAGTCACAAGCGCTGCTACTGAGCATAAGGTCCTGAGATAGATTCCTGAGTCAAACAATATCATTGATTTTTTCAATCAGTTATTTTTCAAAATCTAAATGACTGAACCGCTTTTAATGAAACTTCATACGCATAAGCAGCAAGGATACATAGGTCTAAAAAGGTAAGTAAGTAAGTTCTTTTTTTAAATACCTTTAAAAAAAAAGGATAATTGGTATTTCTGTTTCTATAAATAATTTATAATCGGTCTAATTTAGCTGTAACACTATTTTTCGAAAATGTTTTTAGTAACTTTTTAGACCTATGTATCCTGCTAATGCGTATGAAGTTTCATTAAAAGCGGTTCAGTAATGGGGATGGAAACTGTGGAACTAATGGCGCTACCATAGCTGGTTCCAAGCATCGTCATTGGTTGAAAATCTGGTAATGTCATTTTATATTTCATAATAGCTCCATCTCATTGGTCAGATTGAGAACCAGCTATAGTCGTGCCATCTACAATTAGCTTTTAACGGGCTTCCCCATTGCGGAAAATAAGTATTTGAAAGTTTGTATGAAACGACGAAAGGCGTAAACGCCCTTAACGGTTAATAGCACGGACTTGAAACTTTGTTTACGCGTTCAATGTTGCTAGATAAACCTAATTTTCATCTTTTATTTTTTTTATTTAATTTCTGTCTTACACACACTCCATCCATGTTTTCTTTGTTCTCAACACAATTTTTAAGTACGTATTGTTATTTTCCAGGTATGCTGGCTCCAATCCCTGCGCGCTAAGAAAATCTGCCCCCAATGCAACGCCATCACGACAGCCCAACATCTACGAAGAATTTACATGTGATCACCACTCTTATATGACTAGGTACAGTTCTTATGAAGTTGCAGGATAGTTGGGGAAAATCTAAGCGGAGACGAGACAGTGGCGTAACTATGGAGTGGCAGGACTGGCAAAATGCCGGGGGCCCCGGCCTGACGGGGCCCCCGACCTGACGGGGCCCTCGACCTGACGGGGCCCCCGGCCCGAGAGGCTGCGAGCTCGAAAGTGACCTAACATTTTTAACAAAATTTAGTAAAATATATAAATTTTATAGTGAAGTGTAGTTGAACGTCCACACATACAAATATAGTATGTATGTTCAAACGTATCCTAGTACCTACTTAAAATCAATTATATATTACCTGTCTATTGAAAATTCTATGGCCAGATCTTTAAACTTTGATGATGTTATTGATTATTTTTCTGAACAGAAAGCTTGGAGAAAAGAATTTCATTAATCCCGCGCAACTTCGTCTGCGTCACATTTTCCCCGTTTTCGCAACATTTTTCATTGCTGCTCCGCTCCTATTGGTCGTAGCGTAATGATATATAGCCTATGTCCTTCCCCAGGTTGAAATCTATCTTCTTGCCAAATTTAATTAAGATCCGATCAGCCGTTTAGTCGTGAAAAGGTAACAAACAAACATACAAACAAACAGAGGGACTTTCGCATTTATAATTTTAGTATGGATTATCTTGTTAACATTAATATTATTTTAACAAAAATGTACACGATGTTACTATTGGGTAACTATCTCGGTGATTTATTAAAACTAAATTAAATTGTGACGAGTTTTCTTGGGGCCCCATGCAATGGATTTGCCGAAAGCCCCAGACGGTATAGTTACGCCACTGACGAGAAGTGTAAATAACAAAATTCTATTAGTTGTTTACAACGCGTCTCGTGTCCGCTTCGATGGAGTCCGGCCATAGACCAACAGTTTCTCTGCTAACTTCAAATAATTGACATTGACTTGTATAATATACTCAAAATTCATAAGTCATCTATAGCTACGTATAACGACTACTCGGTAGGCGGGTTGTGCGCACAGTATCATCATCAGTCTATAATGTTCCCACTGCTGGGACAAAGGCCTCCTCTCTATGAGAGGGAGTGGGCTGTAATCCACCACGCGGGCCTAGTACGGGTTGGTAGATATCACATGTCTTCGAATTTTTAGTTCTAGGACATGACGGTTTCCTCACGATATTTTCTTTCACCGTTTTTGAGAACAGCGGTGATGAAATAAATTACACAAAGTAATGCGCCTGTCTGGGTTCGAACCCACGGCTTATTGCTCGTAAGTCGGTGCTGCCACCACTGGGCCACCGCTGCTCTCACACACGTGCGCACACGAACGAATTATTGTTCGACCCATATGTTGGGCGCTTAGTATCAAAAGTTTTATTCTTTAAAAGTTGGACCTGCGTGTAAAGTACTGTAGTACACCAACATTTGTACAGTTATCTTTAAGTCCCATGTAGTAGGTAGCGAGACGAATAAAATCCGGCGAAATGCGAGTCGGACTCGCGCACGAAGGGTACCTACCGTACCATTATTAAAATTTATAAAAACGAGCAAAAAAAATCACTTTTTTGTATGGGAGCCCCGATAGAAATTTCAACTGGCTAACTACCACGGTTCATGAGATACAGCCTGATGACAGACGGACGGACGGACACCGAAGTCTCACTAATAGGGCCCCGTTTGACCCTTGGGTACGGAACCATAAAAATACTGGGCATACGGAAAAGGAGTTTTGCTCAAAAAAGTTGAGTTGAGAAAAGTAAAAGTCTGATAAAAACGTTGGTTTTGCATATTACTAATTTGTATATATTTGTTTGGAAGACATCCCATTGGGGTCTTTTTCGATTCCATGCCGTTGGAGTCATTAAGCAACCCCTGCGACTGTGAAACTAATGCCTTTGGCAGAGCTGGTTACAAGCATTGTCATTGAGACCGTCCATTAATTACGTGAGGCTTAAAGGGGGAGGGGGGTATTAGCAAAAATCACGACATATCACAAGGGGGAAGGGGTTGTAGTAAGATATCACGTGTATTTATTTTTTCGTCAAACGCGCGATTTGTAAACCGAAAAGCGGCGTGTAGTGTGACCTTGACTCGCCGTTGCCAGGCAACGAACGAAGTACCTGTATTTAAAGATAATAATCTAAAAAAAAAAAAACTTTGTAGGTAGGTACTAAAAAATACACGTGATTTAGGGTGGGGGTGCCCACCCTAAACCACGTGTATTTTTACTTTTTTTTTTTTGGGAATGGCATCTCGCAGTTCAACCTAGGAGGTTGTCGTCTGCTTAACCGGACTATCCTGTGGGTGCCTTAAGAGCAAGGCCTCCAGCCAGGGCAAAAAAACTTACAAACTAAGCGACTACACGCTAAGGGCATCCCCTGTGGGGTACGAGCCTCAACTCAGGGCGTCGCTGGGGGAGGACTGCATGGGGACAGGCTGGATCTGAATGATTTTTTAGTACCTACTTTAGGTTAGTCTTAAACCTCACCATGTATCACCAAGGAGTAGGGGGGGGGGTCAATAAATGCTAAAAAAACATCACGTGATTAATAGACGGCCCCATTGGTTGACAATCAATGTAATTTTATACAAGGCGAAAGGGCCATCGACGCTGAAACAGTTCCCAAGTATCCTGTACCCCCCACATAGATATAAAAAACAGCTGTTTCTTACAAAACTGCAATACCTACACTGCCAAAATGTATGCGTATAGCTGTTTTTTTTAAATTACTGTTTAAAAAATGTATATGTGTGAGGGTTCAGAGGAGCTCGTGGCTAAATAATAACAGCCGCAAGGGTCGATCTTTAAGGTGAAGCCGTGCTTGTCGAGGTTGGTTCGTAGATAGGTGACCATAATTACATACTGAGTTTTCTTCGGAAAGCACGTTAAGCCGTTGGTCCCGGCTGTCATTGTAGATCTTTGACAGTCGTTACGAGTAATCAGAAGCCAAAAGTCTGACATCCAGTCTTACTAAGGGGTATCGTATTACACAGTTACTGGGTTGTGGAAGTCAGATAGGCAGTCGCTTCGTGTAAAATACTGGTACTCAGCTGCATCCGGTTAGACTGGAAGCCGAGCCGACTGGGAAAATGCTAGGCAGATGATGATGTGGGTGGGTTCAAGTGTCGAAATACCTACTTGGTCTTAGGTTTGCTGAAGTTCCCACACATCAAGAGCCAACATAAATAACGTAACGAGGTAAAGTGGTCACTTTGCCTCATTATAAGTGCAACTTTAAATTATCATAACTTGTCATTTCTAGAGATAATTTAATGTTTTTTTTTTCATAGTCTTATTTCTTCTTATTTCAATTATTAAAAATAATCAGAAAAAAAAATTAACCTTTTGAACGCCGTTGTCACATATACGTGACAAAAAAGCGCGTGCCCTGTACGCCAACGACACAAATATGTGACAAAAAATGTGGTGCACTATAACACGAAATAAGCAATTTAAATCATTACTTTTGTGTGTGTTTGTTTATACAACGTGTAACATTAAATGCGCAAAACCTGAAAATAGTTTGATCAGAAGAACGAGCAGAATCAATTGAACCACTTTTTAAAATAGGTCAGTTTTTTGAAAAAATCTTCATTAAAAATGTTGCCCTGTCTATTTGTTCATAGGTCAAGCCAAACGTGCGCAAACCTGCCAAAATAGGTAAACAAACACAAATGATTGTGGTCCAATTTAAATTTTCTCATACGCGGGAAAGAAAGAAAGAAACAATCAGAGTTTCCAGTAAAACTAAAACAGCACATGAAACCTTTACGTTTTTTTTAATGATTTTTTTTCTCTCAGAATTAGGTCAATTGAATTAAAAATCATTTGGGGTGTCTGAGGTTTTGCGCATTTAACGTTACACGTTGTATATCTTTAAAATGTGACAAAAATATCTTAAATATAAAATATCTTATCAAGAAATAAATTAACAATATTTTTTTTTATTTGTAAGAATTTGCGGTGAATTTGTGGCTTGGCGTGGAGGGCACGCGCGTGCGGTTATGCTCTGGCGTTCAAAAGGTTAATCTTCTACATTCTACATATATCTCTTGCATCACAGACAGTCAAAATTATACAAGATGTTGTTTTGCATCCTCGTCAAAATTCAGGAGGTTGTCACAAAAGACATAAATAATCAATTAAGATTACGGTGCCTAGTTAATTATTAAAAAATGCTGTTTTTTTTTGGTTGTTTAAGTTTGTCAGTATTTCAGAATAATCCTCTTAATGTGGTTTAGGGAATAATGAATTATCGAATAAACGTTTGAGATTGTTTGTATGTGTGGAAACGCGGTTATAGGGCGAGAATCAGGCGGGCCACGTTTAAAACACGGGTGGTTTACACTTATCGATTTCCGTAAATAAGAAAATAAATAAATATTACCTACTCATTTTATTATTGATTCGGAACGACAATCATTAGCATAGTGACCTCCTTGAATTTGACGAGGATGCAAAACAACACCTTGTATTTATTCCTACTGCAATAAGGTTGCTCGTGGAGTTTTGTTTAGGTTTGTCAAATTTAAAATATATGAGATAGGACTAATAATAATTGATACGAATGTATGATATGCCTTCTATGAAGATGTACAATAATATCGTTTAATGTTAGCTTTAGTAACAATTACTATGTAAATAAAATGATTATTTTTTTCTATGAATTTTGTGGTGTTTTATTTTTTTACCAGCTCCTGCCCCCGATTTTGTCCATCGTTTTGTAGCATCTGCTAGATGAAGGGTAATAGAGAAGTATGGAAGAAGGCATGCTGCGCTGACCACAAATAAATTGGGATAGGATCATGATAATATGCTAGAGAATCATAAATACTCATAATATGTCAAATAAACTTTCAGATAGTTATTTGTAATAGTAGAATCAACAGCTATAACATATGGATAACAATTGCATATGTAACACAGAGCCAATTACAGGTTCTCACGCACAAAAAACAAAGAGTAAACAATTTGTAGAGATCACTAACAAGTATGATAAAAAATAAAGGTACAATAAGCACAATATACAATTATACACTCGTATATCAGGTTAGGCAATAATCAAAAATGAAGAAAGCACGATGCGCTTTCAAAAGCCGGCATTCAGCAGAGTCCAGCCTCTTTACAAAGAATATTAAAGTCCTCACTTATAAGGTTAAGGACATTATTTAACCTTTTGAACGCCAGCGCATAAACGCACGCGCGTGCCCTCCACGCCAAGCCACAAATTCACCGCAAATACTTACAAATAAAAGAATTTCAAAAGTATTGTTAACTTTTTTCTTGATAAGACACTTAATATTTAAGATATACAGGGTGCAACGGAAAGGGTATATACATACTTAAGGGTGTGCTACAGACCATCAAACTGAACATGTTTCTCCATCGGACAAACATCGTAATAGCGAAAAAAATATCAGTTACCCCATACATTGGGTCTAATAGGTATTGAAATTTTGTATGGGGCAGCAGATAATTTTTTCGCTATTACGATGTTTGTCCGGTAGAGAAACATGTTCAGTTTGATGGTCTGAAGCTCACCCTTAAGTATGTAAATACCCTTTCCGTTACACCCTGTAGAGATCACATTTTAAAGACATATAAATAAATACACACAAAAGTAATAATTTAAATTGCTTATTTCATGTTATAGTACACCACATCTTTTGTCACATATTTGTGTCGTTGGCGTACAGGGCACGCGGTTGCTTGTCACGTATATGTGACAATGGCGTTCAAAAGGTTAAACTACACTATCTATTCGCTTGACTTAACAAAAATAATAGAAGGTTGAAATATAAGACTGATTTCACAATCCTGGATGAACTTTTTCAAAAGAAAGCAGTATCTTCAATCGTTGGTCTCCGCACTGACCAAGGTTTCTACGCCGTCACCACCGTCCGGCTGCAATATTAAAAATAAACCTTAATATTTGTATCATGACCTAACTTCACGCTTATATTCCTCCAGAGGTTAGGCAGAGGTGTACACTTTACAGTAATAAGCAATGAAATTAATGAAAACAGCAAAATCCAAAAAAAAACAAAATAGAAAAAAAAATATTTCACATAGGCCTACATGAGCACTTATAAAACGTCGACAAAAGGTGCTCGGTTCGGGTTGGTCGTTTCCTATGGAGAAGAACCGGCAAGAAACTCCATGGTTACTCTTTCCAAATCATTTCAGCAAAATTCAAAAGTGATTTCCTCGTGACTTAACCGTTTCTGCTTAGAAATAATATTTGGAAATACACTTGGGAACAAATAAATCGAGCCACTTCTTTTTTTTCACGTATAATGGTTACTGTTTTTGGTAATATCGTACGTATCAATTCGAAACATAATAGGTCTTTACCTATGAAATTGCCGTATTGCAGTACAGACTTTTTCAAACAAAAAAAGTTCTGATTGGCTATGAGTTCTAAATTCAAATTAATTTTGTTTTAAAAATATGACATTCTATTTACAAAATCAGTCTTTTGTTTATTGATTAGCGTTGTATTTTCATTACATTTCAAAATTTTTCCTCATAATGGATACTTTGAAATTTCGTGTAATTATGGAATATGAGTTCCGTCGTGGCACCAACGCGGCACAAACGACCCGTAACATCAACGACGTTTACGGAGAGAACTGTACAAACGAACGCACAACCCGTTATTGGTTTGCTCGGTTCCGTTCTGGGAATTTTGACTTGAAAAATGAACCTCGTGGTCGTCCGGAAACTTTGGTCAACAATGATGAATTAAAGGTGATTGTTGAAGCTGATGAAACTCAATCTACAGCTGAGCTGGCAGCAGCTTTTGATGTTAGCATTAAAACAATATTGGTCCATTTGCGACAGATTGGCAAGATAAAAAAGCTTGATAGATGGGTGCCCCACGAACTTAACGATCGCCAACGCAACGTACGCGTCGAGACTTGCCTTGCGCTGCTTAACAGGCACAGAAATGAAGGAATTTTGAACCGAATTGTTACGTGCGACGAAAAATGGATTCTTTTTGACAATCGAAAGCGCTCAGCAAGTTGGTTAGATCCTGGTTCGGTACCAAAGCAATGTGCAAAACGAAAAATGACCCCTAGAAAGGTGATGGTCACAGTTTGGTGGTCTAGTGCTGGTGTGATTCATCATAGCTTTTTACAAAACGGCGAGAGCATTACTGCAGATGTGTACATTGAAGAACTGACCACAATGATGGCGAAACTCGCACGTCTGCAACCAGCTTTGTTCAATCGGTCGTCTCCACTGCTACTTCACGACAACGCGCGGCCCCATACTGCACAACAGACCGTCTCTAAGCTGCATGAGTTGGGTTTGGAAGCTCTCCCTCATCCGCCATACTCACCAGATCTTGCGCCTTCCGACTATTACTTTTTCCAAAATTTGGACAACTTTTTAGCGGGAAAAAAATTCAATTCCCGAGAGGCAGTACAAAACGCCTTTGAAGAGTTTGTTGTCTCCCGTCCAGCTGATTTTTTCAAGAAGGGCATCCATAAACTGCCACAGCGTTGGCAAAGATGCATTGATTGCAGGGGTGATTACTTTGAATAAAAGAAATAAATAAGTTCGAAAAAAAAAATACTTTAACTTTTTTCAAACAAAACGGCAATTTCATAGGTAAAGACCTAATATATCGCCTAAAAAACCTTTATAATGATTGGCTCTGAAAGAAAAATGGCACTTTGATAGAATTTTTTTTAGGGTTAAAACAGTCCAGAATAATCAAAATTACCAGTTTAAAGAATACTTAGTTTGCAATAATTCCCTTTTTCTACCTCTTCTCTTTTTAAAAACGTTGCCCCATATTGGGAATTTCTCCTGTATCGTGGGCGCGTTACAAACATTTAAACTCACATACACAGCTAGACCCGGAACAAGTATCTGTAGGCCACACAAATATTTGTTCCGTGCGGGGATCGAAACCGCAACTCGCAGCAGCAGTCGATCCACACATCCACACACCACAACAACCACACAACCACAGCATCAATCGCGCCGTCAAAAAATTTTTTTTTTCTGTACTGTTTTAACCCCTCTATCAAAATTACCATTTTTCTTTCAGAGCCAATAATTTATCATTCAATAATTTACCCTCATTGTAAAGGTTATTTAATGAACTTTTAAGCGATATAATTATGGTTCGAATTTATACGTTCCATATTACTAAAAATTATAATGGTTAATCCATTATACTTAAAAAAATGGAAGTGGCTCGATTTATTTGCTCCCAAGTGGAGTATGACTACCAAAATCCTCGGCTCATGGTTACTAGACGGTTCGATTAGTTCCCCCCCCCCCCCCCACAGTTCCGAAGATCGATTTGCACGTCAGAATCGCTACTGTCACCAGGGTTTCCACTTCAGCCGGACCAGGCATAGTTCACCATCTTTCGAGTTCCAGCATTTATGCTCAGAGCGCGCCTGCATTCAAGATTGGAAACGAGACGCCTCGGGAGTGCGAGACATTGACCTAGATCGACGGTCCAACTTCCCTGAGCACGCGGCTAGCGCGCACCTTCACTTTCGTTATACCTTTCAGTTTAACTATCTGTATGCCTTGCATCATACATTGCTCAGTATTTAAGATAAGTATGAAAAAGTCAAGCTAAAGTGGGAGTCGGCTGGCTATGTTTGTTAAGCTGCCCACCCACACGTCCGATAATCGGTGACCAATAGTGCAACGCACACGTCCTACAAAAAGTTGGTCAGAAATCGATGAAAATAATCAGAGGAAAAATCAGCCCGATTATAGATCTGTCCTACAAAAAGTCTGACGTGGGCGGGCAGCCTTAATAGCGTTTATACCCTAAGGCATTTCATACAAACTTTCAAGTCGTTATTTTCCGAAATGACCGAACAGATTTTAATGAAACTTCCTACGCATAAGCAGTATACATAGGTCTAAAAAGATACTAAAAAACATTTTCGAAATGTCTTTTAAAAATGAAGATATTTGGAAATTTGTGTTTTTATAGATAATTAAAAATCGGTCTAATTTAGCTGTAACATTATTTTTCGAAAATGTTTTTAGTAACTTTTTAGACCCAGTGTGGGAAAGAGATGGAGCTATACAGGATGTCTAGCGCCACACTCCCACACTGGAAAACGAGTAAAACAATAATGTTTTAAGACATCATTGTGGCTACCTGCAAATTGTAAAAGGTAAGAAAATTTGAATTTCGCGGCTTCCCAGTGATACGCTTGTAAGGCGCAATCTTGGCAAGATTGTAAAGAAAGCACTTCATTCCCAAAGTATTTTGCATTTGCACTGTGTACCAAACCTTTGAAGATACTGACCTGCATATCAGCCACCTTTATGGGCGGGTCATCCTCTCTCAACACAGTCTCTCCATCCAGCTTCTTCAGGTTCGGCAATCTCCGCGCGGCTTCGGATCGCCACGCGTCTAGCTCGCATGCGTCGTAAAGAGGATTGCCGACGAATAGCAGGTCTTCTAAGTGGGGCAGTTCCTGTAACATCAGACCAGGGAAAAGGGACGGAGCTATGCGTCCTGTAAGGTTCTAAAACTTTTTGTGCAAAAAAAAATAACCGACAGAATAAAAAAAAGAAAACACTAAATGCTGGAAAATACTTTTAGACTTTTGTTTTATTGAATTTTTTGCTACCAACTTCCGGAACTAAAGTGATTTTCCAGTTTTTAGTGTTTTTTGCAAAAAAAATATCATCATCATCATCAGCCTATAATGTTCCCACTGCTGGGACAACCACAGGCCTCTTCTCTATGAGAGGGATTGGGCTGTACTCCACCACGCGGGCCCAGTGCGGGTTGGTATAGATGTCGCATGTCTTCGACTTTTAGTTCTAGGACATGCCGGTTTCCTCACGATCTTTTCCTTCACCGTGATGAAATAAATTACACAAAGTAATGCGCCTGGCTGGGTACGGACCCACGGCTTACTGCTCGTAAGTCGGGGCTGCCACCACTGGGCCACCGCTGCTCTCAAAAAATTTAGAAAAAAATATATTTTAAGCTTTTTAGTTGTGTGAATTTTTGCTGCGCAGCCGTGAGGCACACAGTGCTGCATTTCTTTTTTGTTAACTTGACGATTTTTTTTTCTTTTATTTTGTTGTTATTTTTTTTATATTTTGTGCACTTGCATGTGATGCGGAAGAATGAGGAAAGTTTTGAGTATAAATGTGGATGGGTATAAGAGTAGAGGAAGACCAAAGACACGGTGGATGGACTGTGTGAAGGGTGATATGGAAAGAAAGGAGACATCACTTGAGATGACAAGTAATAGAGAAGTACAACTCGACCAAATTAAGTTTGCACCTCGTGTCGATTAAGTCTCACTGACGCTTAGGTACGGTCTACAAAAAAGGATTCGCTATGACTTTAAAAAAATAAACAAATGTTTATTAGATTTTACTTTGCATTTATTGTTTTTAACATTATGTTATATACATAGGTTACATTAAATGCGCCGCATTTCAGCGAGGTGCAAACTTAGCTTGGTGGAGTTGTATGGCAGAAGAAGACATGCTGCGCCGACCCCTAATAAATTGGGATAAGGGCAAGAGAATGATTATTATCTGCACTTGTGGCTTCTTTCGTTCATCCTTTCTTCTTTTCTAGTTCGAGAGAATTCAAAGACTTGAGACAAGCAGAGGGTACTTTATTCTAAATACCTGTAACTTATTGAACTCGCTCCATTCCTTAACCAAGTTGTTGCTCATGTACAGCACCTTCAGACTCCTCAACACATGGATCCCCTTCAGCTTCTCTATCAAGTTGTAAGATATCCACAGCTCCTCCAAGCAGTCACCTAGAGGTTCCTGGAAAAAACAACTCCGGAATACCTGCCTGTGATAGTCTACATCAGCGTTTCCCAAATGGTGGGACCCGGTACCGGGCCACCAAAATAAAATACCGGGTCACAGCACTTCTGCCTTGTTTTAATAAAATATTTATTTATTAAAACTTAAGAGCGTTTATACCCTACGGCATTTCATACAAACTTTCAACTCGTTATTTTCCGAAATGACTGAACAGATTTTAATGGAACTTCCTACGCATAAGCAGTATACATAGGTCTAAAAAGTTACTAAAAAACATTTTCGAAAAATAATGTTACAGCTAAATTAGACCGATTTTTAATTATCTATAGAAACAGAAATTTACAATTATCTTCATTTTTAAAAGACATTTCGAAAATGATTTTATTTATTTATTTTAGTAACTTTTTAGACCTACGTATACTGCTTATGCGTAGGAAGTTTCATTAAAATCTGTTCAGTCATTTCGGAAAATAACGACTTGAAAGTTTGTGTGAAATGCCGTAGGGTATAAACGCTCTTAATGCACACGTAAAAAACTGTATAAAGGCGGGCTTAATGCCGTGGGCACTTTCTACCAGTTCACCTTGGAAAAAATGCTCCATTCGCACAAAATAGGCCATACCGATATATTTTACTTAATGTACCTAATCAGCAGGGGAAGAGGTTTTGAAGTATTGTGTGGGTCACTCAGGGCCAGTGTGATATTTACCGGGCCATGGAAGAATAATGTTTGGGAAACACTGGTCTACATGGTTAGTTGTTTTAGATAGGTACCAGGCCTATTAAAAAAACTTAACCTTAAACTAGCTAAAATTAATGTGCATTTTCCTATAAGCGACTGTGATCAAGTGTATCACTTGAATAAGAACAATAACTTTATGCAATTATGGTTAATTTTATGTTCATTAGGCGGAGGCAGACCGTAATATTCAAATATATGAAATGGCCAGTTAGGTGCACAATTTTTTTTTTTTTCCTTTGGGTTTGCTCTTGACTCTAGTCTAAGTCAAAGATGACAGAGACAAAGTCGACGATGGTACGAGCTTACCCAGAAGAAGCCTGTTCACTCTAACGTTGAAGAGATTAGGGTACAATTTTTATAACATTACAAACATCATCTGCCTAGCATTTATTCAACTATGTTAAGGTCGGCTTCCAGTCTAACCGAATGTAGCTGAAACTTACCAGTGTTTTACATGGAGCGACTGCCTATCTGACCTCCACAACCCATAGTACTGGGTATAACGTGGTAAGGAAGACTTACGGGTCGGCTACTTGTAATGACCGTCAAATACACTACCTACAAATTACAGCCGGGAACAACGACGGATTTCCAAGGCACCAAGGAAATTCGGTATGTAAAGCGCGGCCATCCATCCACAGACCAACCTAGGCAAGTGCAGCTGAACCTAAAGATTGATAGACCGGCTTTTATTATTTAGTCACGGGCTCCTCAATCACTTCAGCCATTTCAAGTGTGTAGGTACAGTGCCCTGCACTATATTACCTGACCCATCTCACAAAGCAAAAAAGAGGAAAATGGGTCAGGTAATGCTGGCGACTGTACCTTTTACGGTTGAAAGGATACAGCTCTGTCACAAATGGACGGACAGCGGTACCTTGGAGTCCCGTTTTCGTTATACAGTGTGTAACGGAAAGGGTTATACATACTTACGGGTGTGCTACAGACCATCAAACTGAACAGGTTTCTTTATCAGACAAACATCGAAATTGTGAAAAAATTATCTGCTGCTCCATACAACATTTCAATACCTATTCGACCTCAATGTACGGGGCAGCTGATATATTTTTCGCTATTACGATGTTTGTCCGATGGAAAAACATGTTCAGTTTGATGGTCTGTAGCACACCCTTAAGTATGTATATACCCTTTCCGTTACACCCTGTATGGTGGGCTTCTGTTCCCTGATCATAATAGTCTGGATCTCTTCAAGGTCCGTGTGAATCGGTTTGCTCTAGGCAAGAGCGTGCTCCACTTTAGGCCGCATAATCGCTACACATCAGGCGAGTTGTGGCCAAACGCAAGCATATTCAGTTTAAAAAAAGAATACGGTACGAAAAAAAAATTGGGAATTTTTTTTTGCTTACCATTCCAGTAAAAGATTTTATATAATTCCTGCCCAGCGACAATACTCGAAGTTTTTTAAAAGTGTTTAGTCCCGTAACTTTCTCTATCATGTTTGTAGATAAACTCAATTTTCTGTGAAGAAAAATATCCATGACAATTTGTCGCATAAAGGTAATAAAAAGGAGGAAATGGTATGGTAAGTTTTTTGTTGTTTATTTCCTTTATTTATTTTATAACATATAATTTACATTTTTAAATATTTTTATAAAATTATATAAAAAAATATTTAAAAATATAAAAAAAATAGAATCCCACCGGCATCGGGAACAGGGTCCGATCTACCGGTGGTCAGGGCTCTTGAGAGAGGAACCTCCTAACAATACGCGCGCGGTCCAGAAGTACTGCTTTCTGTATCAAGCCCTTGATCCAGCTGCCAAGCGAAAGCCTACTAAGATGTTGGTCGAGGCTTTTGGCAATAAAGCTGTTTGTTGTTTATTTATTATTAACGCCTGCGCTAAGTGTGGTGACGTGTTAAATGTGTGTCGCGCTTTGCTATTCTAAAAACCTATGCGCCATGCCATACTGATTCACCTAACTTTGATTTTTAACCCCTGACCAAAAAGAGGGGTGTTATTATTTTTGTTTTCTTCCTACATTTTTTACTTTTGTATCCAATAATTGTCATCATTACGGCAACCTCACGCTCCGCATATTTTATTGGAAAATATTAAAACTGAATTTAACCACCAAACCCCGATACGGGAGTTTCATTGAGCACACTGAAGCCCCAACACTTATTTATTTTAACACGTAATTTAATATCACGCCTATTTTCCCGAAGGTTAGACAGACCTAGGTGATCTATCTTATGTAAGATGTTGTCTGTATTGTCCTCATTTTGCCAGATGATATGTTTCAATTCAAGTCCCATGTAACAGCCTGCGTAAATCCAAAATCCAGGCTTGCAGGAATTGCTGAAGGAATACTTCAAAAACACTATGCGCGACCCGGGAATTTAAATTACCACACAAAGCACTTTATTTTTACTATAGCATTATACTCCAAAAACTGAATGGCGAAACAACTAAAGCCGCCCCTTACCGGGACCGTTCACCTGTAATTTAGCAATCCAAGATTCAATTTCGAACTGAAACAAGTTTACAGGCGAATGCTTTCGGTGAGGAAAAGGCGTAAGGGTTTATCATGGTAACTGTCAACCGGGTTGGCGTGTAGTCGCGATACCAACTCTACCGGAAATATATATATCTGAATATTTTATTGTTAATTTCTGTAATGAGTAAGCAAGGCATGGTTATACTATTCCTAGCCTTGTGCGATGCACATTCTAATCAATGTACGATATGATACCATAATATTATACCATGCAATGTTAAAATATTATGCAGAGCTGCAATATTCAAATTGAATTGCGCGGGTCATTCGAGAGCGCGGGAACGGACCGAAGATGGACACATACGTGACACTAGACATAATATGTTGCCAGAAAAAAGAATATAATTTTGTTCCAAGACTTGTGTAATTTAGTTCCTTGTGTCGCCACCATTGTCGCCACTAGCTCCCAATCATTTAATATAAAATCTGAGGCTAATAAAATTATAGTATCCACTAAGTTAATGAGGATTTTTTGGGCCTTCTTCTAAAATATTAGTAACTAGCTGTCCCACGCAACTTCGTCTGCGTCACATTTTCCCCGTTTTCGCAACATTTTTCATTGCTGCTCCGCTCCTATTCGGTCGTAGCGTGATGATATATAAGCTATAGCCTTCCTCGATAAATGGGCTATCTAACACTGAATTTTTCAAATCGTATCAGTAGTTCCTGAGATTAGCGCGTTCAAGCAAACAAAACTCTTCAGCTTTATAATATTAGTATAGATATACTAATATTATAAAGCTGAAGAGTTTGTATATATAAACACACATCTGCTTTAGTCTTACAGTATGTTCCCAATGAAGAATATTCCATTCTAGTCTGTCATTCGTCATGCTATATGATTGCTATATATTATATCATTTGTACCTTTTTCCTTCATATTATTTTATCTCATCAGTCAACATGATTTCATGTCAATGCTATTGTAAGGAGGTTCCTCTCTCAAGAGCCCTGACCACCGGTAGCTCGGACCCTGTTTCCAATGCCGGTGGGCTACTATTTTTATATTTTTGAATGTTTTTTTTTAATATCATTTTGTTGAAATACTTAAAAATGTAAATAATATATGTGAAAAAATGAATAAAGGGAATAATAATTCACAATGGTCAAAATGTCGCAAAATAAGTTTTGAGTATGAATGTGGATGTGGACCTGAGGAAGACAAAACGATGGATGAGCTGTGTGAAGAAAGATACGGATGGAAAGAAAGGTAACAACTGAGAAGACAAGTACAGAAGTATATACCCAAGAAATAAACGTCAAGGCGATGTCTGTAACAATGTTTTCACTCTAATGAAATAAAGAATTTGTTTACAATTTATTTATGCCGCGCCAACCTCTATTGGGAAAAGGATGGGAAAATGGCGAGGTTAATTATGATTCTACTCACTCGCAATTTGTCAAGGTGGCAAGAGTGTTGTCCATTTTTTCTATGGATGGCCACTGAAACATAAGGCTAACTTCTGTAGCCGTTTCTGCTTTTTCACCAGTCTTGTCTTCCCATTTCTTTATAGCTTCTTTAATAGTCGTAGCTTTGGCCATTTTAAGGAAATAATATTTTCATCTCATACACTATCGTTTCAAGTTTCCCTTGGATACTTTCGTTATTGATAAAATAAGGTTATTGAAAAAATTAAATAGTGAGGCATTCATAAACTACGAGTACAGAATTGATATGGAAATACCAAAGCTTTCCAATTTATTTTAATTCAAAATTTGTTTATTCCATGGTTGCAAAATATTTATTATTATTTATATTTTCGCTAAGACCATGTTCCAAAACATTTTTTTAGGTTTTAAGTGTTGCCACACAACAAAATTATTCAACAAGGCAAATCGCAAGATTGGTTTTATTTATTGTAATGTCACGAAATGGCGTCGTTTCTCAGTTGTGAAACCACACCTTGTTGGATTTCTGCTTAATTTGAGTAAATTTTGTGGTTATTTTACTCATTTGTTCATATTTTGTGAAAATCTTTTTCAGTAAGTGTCATTTTATTTGACATTTCGTAAAAACGCCATACTTTTTTTTAATTTTTTCTTTTTCGGCTTCTTTTTTTTAATTAAAAAAAACAAACGCCAATCTATTCTTGGACGGCTGAAAAGTTGAGTTTTCGATGGTAAATGTGGTGTTATTTTACATTATTTTCGTTATAATTCCTCATAATTCTTGTTAATACGCAGTTTTCAGATTTATACAAGGGCTACTTAAATGAGAAATCAATAATATCTAATAACTTTTTTACTGTGTGTCCGACGCCATAGTCTAAGGTTTTCTTTTTATAAAAAGTTATTTTTGACAATGTTAGATTCCCGCTTTTTAATAATTATTTGAATGTATTTTGATAGTATTGTTATATTTTGCATAAATTTCATTCGTATTTACTTTGTATCCATAAATAGCAAATCTTGTAAGTAGTTCTAAGCGTAATTTTGTTGTGAAAAACATAACCTGTAGTCGTTTTGCAGCAAATTGTGCGTTAGTGTTTGCGACATAAACTATCGCGAAATTATGCGTGAAAACACGAGTTTTATTGCATATCACATAGGTTTGTTTAAATCCCATTGTAAAGTTGATGTTATTACGTAACTCGAACGCATTTCAGAGCATCTGGTGCTTGAAAATGGTCTATAAACACTTTTATAGTTTGTATTGTCAGACATCAATGTTTTACGTTTTACTTTTCAGATAGTGCAATATTCACGATGTCGCAAGAGCCTGAAAGATATGTAAATGTGGTGCCGACCTCCCGTGTAAAGATTAAGGTATCGTAAACATCCTTGTGATTAATGCACATAAATACACTTGTACGTAATTAAGTAAAAATGTGAATGGGTAGAGGAAAACCAAAGAAACGATGGAAGGACTGTGTGAAGGATGATATGGCAAGACAAGGGGAATCTGAAGAGATGACAAGTAATAGAGAAGTATGGAAGAAGAAGACATGCTGCTTCACCCCCCAATAAATTGGGATGAGTGCAAGAAAATGATGACGATACAAACACATACATTCAAGCTACACAGATACAAGTGATACTTAGTTTGTGGCTCACTGATTTGTATGACACAACTGTTTTGATTCTTTGATTAATAATAAACTTATTTAACTCTGACCGCTACATCGAAAACCAAAAACGTGCCCTCGGTGCCAAGCTACAAATTCATCCTTTAATATTGTCATGTAGTTGTGACAGTGGTGGGCTGAGCACATTTTTGTTTGTCATTTATACATGACTGTGGCCATCAAAGGGTTAAACTTACATTAATATTAAGAGAGTTTACACATTACGGCATTGTAAACAAACTTTCAAGTCCATATTTTCCAAAATGACTAAACCGATTTCAATGAAACTTCATTTGCATAAGCAGGATACATAGGTCTGAAAACTTACTTTAAAACATTTACGAAAAATAGTGTTACAGATAATTGGAAATTTCATTATCTATAGATAATTTATAATCGGTTTAATTTAGCTGTAACACAATTTTTTCGATGGGGCCGAAAAGTTCTGGAATGGCGACCGCGAACCGGAAGACGATGCCTTGGAAGGCCTCCCACAAGGTGGACCGATGACCTGGTGAAGGTTGCGGGGATCCGCTGGATGCGAGTCGCACGGGACCAGTCAATGTGGCGACACTTGGGAGAGGCCTATGTCCAGCAGTGGACGTCTTTCGGCTGAAATGATGATGATGATATACAAGAAGAATATAAAGAGGGTTTAATTTAGTGTAAGTTTAATGTAGACAGCTAGACGGGGTCGCGGCTGACCGATAAGAAGATGGCGGGACATCTTGGATGGCTTTCTCATTGATTGGCAAGAAGAGGCAAAAAACAGAGAAAAGTGGAAGAAATGGGGGGGAGGCCTTTGCCCAGGAGTGGGAAAGATCAGGCTAAATAAAAAAAAATGTCAGTAATAGACATGTCCTTGCGGTTAGCGCTGTCTGGTGGCAAAAATGTGAAACAGCTATTCCATTAGTACCAATAAGTGTTTTATTTTGTTGTTTGACTGCTTCATTTGTCGAGTGGTCACAAGCGCGATTGCTGAGCATGAGGTCCCGAGTTCAATTCCCGGGTCAGGCAAAGTGTTATTGGGTTTTTTCATCAGGAACTAGCTGTACCCGGCATGCGTTGCTATGCCCTTTTTACTACCTATCCTACCCTACCTAGCCTACCCTACCTACCCTACCTACCTACCTACCTACCTACCTACCTACCCTACCTACCCTACCCTACCTTTTTCCTGAATTTTCTTTGCTATAAACCCCACGGAGCCCGTGACATTTCCAACGAATGCAAAACCGTGGTAATCGGTTCGTGCGTTCTGGAGTTATAGCGTCAGGAAGGAAAAACCGACTTATTTTTATGTAGTAGAAGATTTCTCAGTAGCAGTCACAAAGTCTGGACTTGAGCACGCCTGTAAATCCTGTAATCCCCGAAGGGATACGCAGAAGTGTAATAATAGTACACCGACATTTCGCCAGCTATGTTGAAGTCCCATGTAATAGGGGGAGGACCTAGGTTCGATTCGCGGGTCGGGCACAGTGCTATTGGGGTTTTCATCAGCAATTTCTCAGTAGCAGTCACGGAGTCTGGATTTGTGTCCCGTTGATGGCAATAGGCTCGCCCCCTGTTATATGGCACTTACAACATAACGGGCAAAATGTTGGTCTACTTTTTACACCTCTTTTTGTGGTACACCTCTGCCTCCATTCAGGAATTACAAAGCGTGATGTTATGCGTTTGATTTTCAGAGACAAAAATATTAATAACTAGCTGTCCGGCGCAACTTCTTTTACGTCACATTTTCCCCGCTTTCGCAACATTTTTCGTTGCTGCGCCACTCCTATTAGTCGTAGCGTGATGATTAATAGCCTATAGCCTTCCTCGTTAAATGGACTATCTAACACTGAAAGAATTTTTCAAATCGGACCAGTAGTTTCGGAGCCTATTCAATGCAAACAAACAATCAAATCTTTCCTCTTTATAATATTAGTTTAGATTAATAAATTATATATTAAGGGGCCTATGTATCTCAGTCTGAAAAAAATCAACAAAGTTATGAAACAAAATCTCCCTCTCTCTCTCTGCTCATTTTTTTAATATCGCCTTTCGCAGGTATGCTGGAAGAGATTACAAATAAGCATCACCTTTGTACCTATTTTCTGTTCCTTTCTTCTTTTTATTAACAAGTGTGTACATAATCATCATCTGCCTAGCCTTTTCCCAAACTATCTTGGGGTCGGCTTCCAGTCTAACCGGATGCCAGTATTTTACATGGAGCGACTGCCTATCTGACCTCCACAACCCAGTAACTGGGTAATAAGATACCCCCTGGTAAGACTGGATGTCAGACTTTTGGCTTATGACTACTTGTAACGACTGTCAAAGATCTACAAATGACAGCCGGGACCAACGGCTTAACGTGCTTTCCGAGGCACGGAGGAAATTCGGTATATAATTATGGTCACCCATCCACGGGCCAACCTCGGCAACCACGGCTTTACCTTAAAGATCGACCCGTGCGGCTGTTATTACTTAGCCACGAGCTCCTCTAAGTGTGTTCATAAATTGTAAAATAAATAAATGAAATCCTTATCAATTATCTAAAATATTGCAGAAAGAAGTAATATCAGATGATGAAGACGTGATCAACTGCCGACTCTGTTGGAAGGGCTTCGCTAGTGAGGTGGCGCTAAGGAACCATGCGCGCATGGAGCATATTGATGCGTACGCTAGCGGAGACCCAGCAGTCTGGACTCAGTATAATGATAAGCAGCCGGTAAGTTGGATAAACATAAGACAATAGAGATGGGCTGAGTGACGATTTTTCTGTATCGATGACTGCATGACAATGACAAAAAAATATCGATGACGGGAACAATGACAAATCATCAATGATTTTTATTTGAGTATTAGATCTCGTCACTTCAATTGTGAGCAGATACTCAAATGATCGCGGAACGGCTTAGTGAAATGATCATTAGATTTTTTTTTGTAGGCATCGGTCGTGTTTGTCAGTTAGCGCTCGTAAATTTTTCTTAGTTTGTGACATTCATGGCAGGGTATTATAAGTAGAGATCGGATATTCGGATGCATATTTACGTAAAGTTTGAGTCTGGACTAGTATGGAGCGCGCGTCAGTATGGGAAAAAGAGTTTATTTATAAAAAAAACTAGTCTAGTTACATTTTCGTTTAGCTCCAAATGAATTATGCCCTACATATTTACCATTTTGTTTTAGCATTCGACATTTCAGCACAAAAATACGAATTTAAATAGATGTATTTTTTTCCTTGTTATGTTCAACAAACTTGCCAGGTTTTAAATAAATTTAAAATATTCGTTACGATATTTTGTGTACTATATTTTATTAGTCCGGGGCTTTTAGATTTGAACCCTGCATTAAATATTAACAGCGATTTTTTTCTTGAATCGTGTACTTGACCTTATCTCTTCAAATAATAAAAAAAAATTAAACATTTTCCGAGACCGGATCAAGCTGAAAAAGACGAAAACACGTTTTTGTGAATAAAAACATGGGAAAAAAAGTTAACAGGACAAATTTAGTTACTTTAGGTAAAGAATTGGTGACAGTAGTATATTTTTTCAGAATTAAACATTTTCGTCCACGGAAATTACGGTAAAAAAACATTTACGAAATTTTTGGATTGTACTTAAGGCAAAAATATAAACAGCGGTTTTTTTACATAAAATCACTTAAATTAATATATTACACCGCCAATAAACAAAATTAAACAAATTGTACTACCGGAAGTTATTATTACCAGTTTTTTTACAATAGCGGTTGAGGCAAAACGGTAACAGGGTTTAATTTAGTTTAACTTTCATCTAAAGGCTATTTCTAACCTATTTACACGAAAATTAAACACTTTAAAGCAAATCGTGAAAAAAAATCAATTAATGTTTACGTAAAATACGTCTGCAAGCTTTATTCTTGTATTTGGCGCAGCACTTTCATAGGAATTTGATCTTTCCGTAATATAAATAAGGTGTACAATCGCGTAACTCAATAAAACACCGACTCAAACAACAACACAGTCATACTCACACAATGAACGCAGCGCTTATCTTGTTTACGCACACTAGCACACGCCGTACGCCGCACGCTGCTTAGCGCTAACACCGTGCATCGTAATTTAATTTTTACTTTGACAATATTAATTATCGCTCTAATTTGTTTAATTTTGGGGGATTAAGGTTTGGATTTACATATTTCTCATTATTAAATGAATTTAAATCCTGTTACATTTTTGCCGTAAGTAGTATTTAAGATTTTCTGATTTTCTTGATTTTCTGTGAAATCCGGAGCAGAATTTGTTTAATTTTCGTAATAATAGTTAGACATGGTGATATAAATCATTTTAGCGCTATTTTTGTCCTGTTAATATTTTTGCCTTAAGTACGACGTCAAATTATAAGATTTTTTTAAAAAAACGAGTGTTCCGTGGACGAAAATGTTTAATTTTCTGACCTACTTGTAGTACTCAATCTGTTCTACAAATACTCCAAATAAACATACCTGTTTATATTTTTTTCCACCAAGTTATATACATATTAGACGTTTTCTTTAAAAAAACATATACGCGGAGGTGAACTTTTCGCGGGATACAGCTTAATATACTTTCCTGTCCATACCCTACACATTCAATTAAAAAAATCGCTGTTTTTAATTAATGCAAAGTTAGCCTAATATTCGGCGTAAATTCCCCGGACTATATGCTTACTAAAGAATTATGAAATTTCGCAATCCCGCGACAAAAATTAGAATTTAAATAGCCGCTTCCATACTTTTGTACCTTTTGCCAGGAAAAAACGTAGTTTAGGTAAATATGCATCCGAATATCCGATCACTAATTATAAGGCAGCGCATTTCGCACGCAAACGTAAACAACGCAAGTGAAAGCATTGCCGTTTCATGCGCGCCCAGTCCCGGTATATGGTGACTTTAGAATCGCCGATTGAACAGCCTCGGAACGTCGCAATTCACACGCCCAACCGTCCGATCCGAATCACCGAAGTTCGCGTTCACTCTAGTAATGATTTAAAAGCATTGATGATTTTGTCTTAGTCATTGCATGATGAAATGATTTTAAATTATCGATGATTTTTACCTGTGACATGATATCAGACTCATCTCTATAAGACAACAACATAAGTCGGTCTCCTCAAGTCGGTATGATGGATCTTTAAATTACTGCTCGTGCTGTGCGCCTTTGGAATTCACTTCCAAACTCCTTGCGGGATAGCCCTTCGTTAGACGTGTTCAAGAAAGGAATAAGAGAACATTTCCTGTCAACATGTTATTAGTATACAACGTGTTTACAACGTGTAACGTTAAATGCGCAAAACCTGAAAATAATTTGATCAGAATAACGAGCAGAATCAATTGAACCACTTTTTGATATAGGTCACATTTTTTCAAAAAAATCTTCATTAAAAATGTTTCCCTGTCTATTTGTTCATGGTCAAGCCATCACGTGCGCAAACCTGTCAAAATAGGTAAACAAACACAAATGTTTGTCGTCCAATTTAAATTTTCTCATACGCGGGAAAAAAAGAAAGAAATAAGAATTTCCAGTAAAACTAAAACAGCTCATAAAACCTTTACGTTTTTTTAAATATTTTTTTTCTTTCAGAATTAGTTTAATTGAATTAAAAATCATTTGGGGTGTCTGAGGTTTAGCGCATTTAACGTTTCACGTTGTATAGTATTTTATATGTATGTTTAGTATATATGTATTGTATGTATTACGTATGTAGTAATTAATTTAAGTTTTGAATGTACTGTTTTTGCATATACTCGTAAGTTCATCCTCTTTTACAACTCTCGCAATCGAAAAATGGTTTGCTGTAAGAAAACCCAATTCTGGGTTAAACTCGCCGTTGTACATGTTTTTAGGGTTCCTTACCCAAAGGGTCAAACGGGACCCTATTAATGAGACTTCGCTGTCCGTCCGTCCGTCTGTCACCAGGCTGAATCTCATGAACCGTGATAGTTAGCCAGATGAAATTACAGATTATGTATCTCTGTTGATGCTGTAACAACAAATACTAAAAACAGAATAAAATAAACATTTAAGGGGGGCTCCCATACAAACAAGTGATTTTTTTGCTCGTTTTTGTAAATAATGGTACGGATCCCTTCGTGCGCGAGTCCGACTCGCACTTGGCCGGTTTTTTATATTGCGATTTGTATGTATGTTTTTTTTGTTGTGCAATAAATAATAAGAATAAGTCACTTCCTATTAAAAGTCATAGTATGAAAAGCCACCTGCCTAGGAGCTCGTATGTAAATTAGAGCGGATTGGGGAACAAACACCCTTTATTTATTAAACACACAACACAGGTTCCCACTAGGGAGTGATCACTACCCTTTATTTTTGTGAAAGGCATCTCGCAGGTCAACCTAGTATGATGTCTGGTTACTCGGCCTATCCGGTGCATAGAGGGTAAGGCATCCAGCCAGGTGCCGTTAGAAAGCTTTTAATCTGTGAGATAGAAGCAAATTAGATTCGAAGACTGAGCGAATGATTGCTTCGCTGCGTGTCGCGGGATCGATACGCACACGGAAAAAAAATAGTGCGTGGAGTCCCTCCGCGCGGAAGAAGTGAAACTTCATAATGTGGAAATGAGTGCTTTCATACCCCCTCCATGGTAGCGTTAAACGTTTAACGCAACCTTGTTGGAAGTCGCATAAGAAGTTTCACTTCAAAAAATATTTATATGGCCTACAAATAATTGTTCCGGGGCTGGCTGTTCGTGTATATGTGAGTTTAAATGTTTGTAAACGCACCCACGATACAGAAGAAATTCCAAGTGTGGGGTAAAGTTTTCAAATAAAAAACAATTGCGAGTCGGACTCGCGCACCGAGGATACCGTACAAACCTGTAGGTATTTATGTGATGTAACTAAAAATTTACGGTTTTCGAAATTTTTCCTTTATCTGTGCTATAAGACGTTGCTTCGTACCATAATTTCAAGATTCTAAGTTCACGGGAAGTACCCTGTAGGTTTTGATACCCTTGCGAGTGTCGAAAATTTGCGGAATTTTTTATCTTTTGATTGCGTAGGCTTAGAAGTTTGATTTTTTCATAGCTCCAAGGGACAGTAGACTTGAGTATTTGGTATAAATTCCAGCTTGATACATCTACGCGTTCTTGAGAAAAAGGGTCTTGAAAAACAGACAGACGGACGGACAAGAAAGTTATCCTATAAGGGTTCCGTTTTTTCCTTTCAAGGTACATAACCCTAAAAATAGGAATAGGCCGACGCGGTGCCGAATCGCGTCGTCCTAAAGAAATGAAGAAAAATCTTTTTGATCTGCACTAACCGATTCTGCTTCGACAAGTCTGCAGTCTAAACACCCTCATTAACTTTACAGTCAAAACAAAAATCCCAATCCGAAGACAACATAATAAAGATCAAGACTGACCAAATACTCTCCGAAATGGAGCCTACAAGTGTCATGGCGCTGGCGTCCAATGACGTCAGTTATATCATCATCAAGGCCGAAGAGAGTAGCGAGGTCAAGAGGAAGAGGATCGAGAGGGTCGTCAAGAAGGAGCGAGAGGAGAGGGCTGTGATGAAGAAGGAGAAAGAGTCGGAGCCTATAACGTAAGTACACATATCAGTGTCTAGTGTCATTCATGCTCTGTATGGTGTCGGTCCAACGTCCAACCCCATACAGTACGAGACCTATAGAATTTCTTTATTCGAGATCCATGAAAAATCATCAAAAATTAGTAAAACTTAAGAGCGTTTACGCCGTACGGCATTTCATACAAACTTTCAAGTCCTTATTTTCCAAAATGACTTAACCGATTTTATACGCATAAGCAGGATACAGAGGTCTAAACAGTTACAACCAACATTTTCGAAACGTCTTTTAGAAAAAAAGATAATTGAAAATGGAAATTATATAAAATCGGTCTAATTTAGCTCTAAAACTATATCTCGAAAAAAAAAGAAACTTTTTAGACCTATTTATCCTGCTTGTGCTTGCGAAGTTTCATTAAAATGCGTTCCGTCATTTCGGAAAATAAGGACTTGAAAGCTGAAATGAAATTTCGTACGGCGTAAACGCTCTTGAGACTATGTTAGTAAGCTCTGATAAAAAAAAAAAAACAAACAAAGCAATGGATCCTTGCTACGACAAACCATGAGAAATCGCACAACAGCGACCCACATAAACACAGTCTAGGCGACTTGCAATCGTGCTTAGGATACTGTTGGTGCTGCCCCACACCCCCACCAGGCACTTACGACTTGGCAGTCCAACGGCCTCACCACCAGCCTACCACTGCTTACAACTACTGCCCACTGACATGTCATCATCATCATCATTTCAGTCCAAAAGACGTCCACTGCTGGACATAGGCCTCCCCCAAGTGTCGCCACATTGACATTTTGGAGGGTGTTGCCATAATCGCCACGCTTGGCAGGCGGGTTGGCCATCGCAGTACATCGGATTATGGCAAAACCCCCCTTTTGGGGGAGGCCTAAGTCCAGCAGTGGACGTTTTTCGGCTGAAATGCTGATGATGATGGAAGGTCTCGAGCTCGATCCCAAAATATCCCTCTTTACCTCTAAATTTCTATTTACCTCCGATTTTCCGGAGCACTTTTATTATGCAGCTACTGCTTTATTAAAAAGAAACAAAACAACTTTTCATATGTTTGTCTCTATATTATGGTTATTTGCATAACTATTCTTTCTATAGTAGAATATGACGTCTCCATAGGAATATCCTCATGAGTAATAGAGACAAATTAAAAAATAAACCCCAATTAATTGCTATAAAGACGAAGAATATGATAAAATGTATCGAAATTAATTTATTTCCAGCGGCCCCTTCGAATGCCTCCAAGCTTCAACGCTTGTAGCGGACGGGACCTGCCACCAGATCTTCTTCTCCTGCTGCGAGTACTCCATCCATTACCGCGACGAGCACACGCGCCGCCGCAAGGGGCTGCGGTGCCAAGTGTGTGAGAAGCCCCTCGCCTGCAGTGGCGAGGAGGTTGCCGCGCCCTTCGCGTGTGAGGTCAGTCAGCGTAAGGGCTTCCTAGGTCTATAAAGAAGTATGCCGGAGTAAATTCTGGACATTTCTTTCATTTGGACAGAATAACAATATGAATCACTAACCTATGTACGCGGCTTCGCCCGCGTTTTATTCGGTTACTGTCCCACAGGATTATACCACGGAGATAAAAATTATCCTATTGTGTATCCAGACTAAGATCTATCCCTGTGCCAAATTACATTCAGATCCTTTAGGTAGTTTTTTCGTGAAAGAGTAACAAACTCCCATACGTCCTCACAAACTTTCACATATTTTGTAAGACGTTAAAATTCTTAAAATGGTCACAGACACAGTTAATATTATGTATTGTTACTTTATGACCATTAGGAAAAATCTTGGCAGATAATGAAGAAATTACAGGCCAAGATAGATTCTATATTCGAATGTATAGTCCGGGGCTTTTAGATTTGAACCCTGCATTAAATATAAACAGCGATTTTTTTCTTGGATCGTGTACCTTACCTCTTCAAATAATAAAAAAAAATAAACATTTTCCGAGACCGGGTCAAGCTGAAAAAGTCGAAAACACGTTTTTGTGAATAAAAACAGGGGAAAAAAAGTTAACAGGACAAATTTAGTAACTTTAGGTAAAGAATTGGTGACAGTAATATATTTTATCAGAATTAAACATTTTCGTCCACGGGAATTACGGTAAAAAAACATTTACGAAATTTTTGGATTGTACTTAAGGCAAAAATATAAACAGCGGTTTTTTTATATAAAATAACTTAAATTAATAATAGGTCTTTACCTATGAAATTGCCGTATTGCAGTACAGACTTTTTCAAACAAAAAAAAGTTTTGATTGGCTATGAGTTCTAAATTCAAATTAATTTTGTTTTAAAAATATGACATTCTATTTACAAAATCAGTCTTTTGTTTATTGATTAGCGTTGTATTTTCATTACATTTCAACATTTTTCCTCATAATGGATACTTTGAAATTTCGTGTAATTATGGAATATGAGTTCCGTCGTGGCACCAACGCGGCACAAACGACCCGTAACATCAACGACGCGACGTTTACGGAGAGAACTGTACAAACGAACGCACAACCCGTTATTGGTTTGCTCGGTTCCGTTCTGGGAATTTTGACTTGAAAAATGAACCTCGTGGTCGTCCGGAAACTTTGGTCAACAATGATGAATTAAAGGTGATTGTTGAAGCTGATGAAACTCAATCTACAGCTGAGCTGGCAGCAGCTTTTGATGTTAGCATTAAAACAATATTGGTCCATTTGCGACAGATTGGCAAGATAAAAAAGCTTGATAGATGGGTGCCCCACGAACTTAACGATCGCCAGCGCAACGTACGCGTCGAGACTTGCCTTGCGCTGCTTAACAGGCACAGAAATGAAGGAATTTTGAACCGAATTGTTACGTGCGACGAAAAATGGATTCTTTTTGACAATCGAAAGCGCTCAGCAAGTTGGTTAGATCCTGGTTCGGTACCAAAGCAATGTGCAAAACGAAAAATGACCCCTAGAAAGGTGATGGTCACAGTTTGGTGGTCTAGTGCTGGTGTGATTCATCATAGCTTTTTACAAAACGGCGAGAGCATTACTGCAGATGTGTACATTGAAGAACTGACCACAATGATGGCGAAACTCGCACGTCTGCAACCAGCTTTGGTCAATCGGTCGTCTCCACTGCTACTTCACGACAACGCGCGGCCCCATACTGCACAACAGACCGTCTCTAAGCTGCATGAGTTGGGTTTGGAAGCTCTCCCTCATCCGCCATACTCACCAGATCTTGCGCCTTCCGACTATTACTTTTTCCAAAATTTGGACAACTTTTTAGCGGGAAAAAAATTCAATTCCCGAGAGGCAGTACAAAACGCCTTTGAAGAGTTTGTTGTCTCCCGTCCAGCTGATTTTTTCAAGAAGGGCATCCATAAACTGCCACAGCGTTGGCAAAGATGCATTGATTGCAGGGGTGATTACTTTGAATAAAAGAAATAAATAAGTTCGAAAAAAAAAATACTTTAACTTTTTTCAAACAAAACGGCAATTTCATAGGTAAAGACCTAATATATTACACCGCCAATAAACAAAATTAAACAAATTGTACTACCGGAAGTTATTATTACCAGTTTTTTTACAATAGCGGTTGAGGCAAAAAGGTAACAGGGTTTAATTTAGTTTAACTTTCATCTAAAGGCTATTTCTAACCTATTTACACGAAAATTAAACACTTTAAAGCAAATCGTGAAACAAAAATCAATTAATGTTTACGTAAAATACGTCTGCAAGCTTTATTCTTGTATTTGGCGCAACACTTTCATAGGAATTTGATCTTTCCGAAATAGAAATAAGGTGTACAATCGCGTAACTCAATAAAACACCGACTCAAACAACAACACAGTCATACGCACACAATGAACGCAGCGCTTATCTTGTTTACGCACACTAGCACACGCCGTACGCCGCACGCTGCTTAGCGCTGACACCGTGCATCGTAATTAAATTTTTACTTTGACAATATTAATTATCGCTCTAATTTGTTTAATTTTGGGGGATTAAGGTTTGGATTTATATATTTCTCATTATTAAATGAATTTAATTCCTGTTACATTTTTGCCGTAAGTAGTATTTAAGATTTTTTGATTTTCTTGATTTTCTGTGAAGTCCGGAGCAGAATTTGTTTAATTTTCATAATAATAGTTAGACATGGTGATATAAATCATTTTAGCACTATTTTTGTCCTGTTAATATTTTTGCCTTAAGTACGAAGTCAATTATAAGATTTTTAAAAAAAAACGAGTGTTCCGTGGACGAAAATGTTTAATTTTCTGACCTACACGTAGTACTCAATCTGATCTACAAATACTCCAAATAAACATACCTGTTTATGTTTTTTTTCCACCAAGTTATATACATATTAGACGTTTTCTTAAAAAAACCATATACGCGGAGGTGAACTTTTCGCGGGATACAGCTTAATATACTCTCCTGTCCATACCCTACACATTCAATGAAAAAAAGGGCTGTTTTTAATTAATGCAAAGTTAGCCTAATATTCGGCGTAAATTCCCCGGACTAGTAAGGGACACCGGAAAACACTTCCGAAATACTCAGAACATCATTCTGACCCCCCCCCCACATAGAAATTTAAAACAGCTCTTACAAAGGTGCAATACCTACACGCTCAAAATGTATGTACAGATGATTTTAAAAAAAAAACCGGCCAAGTACGAGTCGGACTCGCGCACGAAGGGTTCCGTACCATTATTTATAAAAACGAAACAAGAAAAACGATTTTTTGTATGGGCACCCCCTTAAATATTTTTTTTTTGTTTTTATTATTTGTTGTTATAGCGTCAACAGAAATACATAATCTGTAGAATTTTCAACTGGCTAACTATCACAGTTCATGAGATACAGCCTGGTGACAGGCGGACGGACGGACAGCGTAGTCTCAGTAATAGGGTCCCGTTTGACCCTTTGGGTACGGAACCCTAATGAATTACCAATGAAAAATTTCTATGTCTGGGGTTTCTGAATGATGTACTGAGAACGTGTCCCTTACATCACGTATACCTCATATAGTACCAAGAAGAAGTTGTCAAGCAGCCTTACGAAGTGGTATCGTATTACCCAGTACTAACTGGGTTGTGGAGGTCAGATAGGCAGTCGCTTCATGTATAATACTGGTATTTAGCTGCATCCGGTTAGACTGGAAGCCGACCCCAATAAAATTTATCAATAAAGGTCAGGCAGATGATGATACGCAGCTGCCATTTTGAAAATAAAATACTCAAACGTCTTAACTAATGTATTTATTGGTTGTAGGTTTGCGGCATGGGTTACCAAACGAACAAGGAGTTATCCGAGCACACGGCGATCGCTCATGTCAAGCTAAAACCCTTCGAGTGCAGCGTCTGCCACAAGAGATTTACACAGCATGTAAGTTCACTCTCATATTCACTTCTCTCGTACCCAGAGGGGAGGGACGCCATGACCCTAGGCTGGCTCAACTACTCATATTTTTAAGGGTTAATCATCATCATTTCAACCCAAAAGACGTCCACTGCTGGACATAGGCCTCCCCCAAGTGTCGCCATATTGACATAAGGGGGTTTTTCCATAATCGCCACGCTTGGCAGGCGGGTTGGCGATCGCAGTACGGTTGTTACAAAAGCACAGAGAACGCTGCTGCCCATTCTCTGGCAAGTCCCTTAGTCGGCTCTTACGACACCCACGGGAAGATATGGGATGGTGCTATTCTTTACGTCCGACACCATACAGGACCCCGACACCATACAGAATTTTTAAGGGTTAATCAGCCTATAATACCCGGGTCAAGCACACAGTTTAATTTTGCACATAAAAATATGCAGGAAAGTGATGGAATAAGCCCGCGCTTTTTCATTCTGGCTCATCAGAAATTTTTAAATGAGTTTTTAAACTGACATGGTCACTAACATTATTAATAACACCTGTAACGGCAATTTACCATGTTTATTATTTGTTTTGAGTTCACGATATTGCGGCGCTGTTGCAAACGCCATGGTCACGGATAAACTGAAGTTATTGCGGGTGGGTGTCATGGCGTTTGCAACAGCGCCGAAATATCGGGAACTCAAAACAAATAATAAACATGGTAAATATCCCGTTACAAGAGTTATTGATAATTTTTAAATGGTTAACCCGTATGTTGTTAAAGTTAATCAAAGATAAAGGTATAACCGGTTAAATTTTAAACCCGATTACTCGGGCCCTGTTTATAGCTAAATCTTAGATAACCCCATGCTTGTTCAATGTTATGATCTGTAGCGAAATTTTTCTTATCTCATTGATTTTGATAAAGTAACCTATTTGTATAATGATAACACATACGAGAACGACACGCATAATACGTCTAAGTGATATTATTGTATTAATATAATGCACCAGTTCGTTCATAACAAGAAAGAGTATAGATCGATCTGTCTGCTCATAAACACCCACCCGCAATACAGACCAGGACCTTTTGCTGAGCAGTCATGCTTGCGAACTATAGACCACCTAATTATACAATGTGTTGTTTTGCATCCTCGTAAAATTTCAGGACGTTGTCATAAAACACATAAATAATCAATTTAAAGTTCGGTACCGGTCTATAATTAATAAGCGTTGCTTTTTTTTATTGTTGAAATTTAACAGTATTTCAGAATAAAACCCTTGATTCAAAACACTTAAAACAGAATCACCCAAGTACGCACATAGCGACAATGCAGCTGCTCTGTGTGCGTGAGAGTCGACAGTCGACGTCTTACCTACGAAATGCAACAGTGTTGCGACCGTGCGATGACCTACGGCGACCGGTACCTAGCAGTTTTGCCTAATTTTATTTCGAAAATCACCTACATTATTGTCATAAATTTCGCTTGATACTAAACTAATTTTTAAGCATCATTGGAATACGGAAATCTTACTAACGATAACAGTTACAATACTAGTGTGCCAAAGAAAAGTTCACTGACCTGTACTTACCTAAGTTCGGTAGTTATCAGATGATTAATAAAATGGCTTGCTTTATTGCTATCTAAACTAACACTCTGAACATTGTACGTAGGTAAATTCAGCCTAAAGTTTTCGTAATGATTTTGTTTTTATTTGTGAATTGAATTTATTGGTGGTTAGTACCTTAGTTGGTGTACCAATTTACTAAGTCTAAAATTGTTTTTTACGTTTGTTGGAATTGGAAAGATGTGCTAGCTAAGTAGGTATGTAGAAATACTTTCGACTGTTAGGTATTATTGGCGTAGTTAAAAATTTGAAATCAACTTATTTACACTAATAAAATTGATTAAGCTAACAACGTATTTACAAAATGATAATCTAGTACAAATAAATAAATTACCTACTTAAGTTACCCGGAGGTATGTTCAAAGTTGCCACCACCACATTCTTGGCACAGTCGACAACGACGTAGCTGGTTTTCCTTCAGCTTACGTAGCACTATCACATTCCTTTTTAAAGTGTCGAAAGCACTAATTATCTTTTTACGTAATTCTGTAACACTTGCCACTTTCTCCGAGTAAACTAACCTTTTAACGTCTCCCCACAAATAAAAGTCTAGAGACGTCAGGTCCGAAGAACGGGCCAGGCCACAGGTCCTCCGCGACCCATCCAATGGTCACCAAACCTTTCGGTTAAGTACCTAATCGCGTACATGCCGACCATATTGAGAGGAAACACCGTACTGCTCCACGTAGGCTGTCTCCACTGATGGCATACGTGCGGACCATCTCTACCAACTCGACGTTTGAGTAATTGTCCGTCATCTTGCACTTTGCACTTACGTCTCAACGATGTACCTAGGAGCGGAATTCGCAACGCGCGTGCACGCGTCGGCGACAAATTCAAACTATTTGGTTCCGGGACGGCGGCGGCGCGGCGGGGTTGGATAGGCGCGCGAGCGACAGAGTGCGCCCGCGCACCCCGCCGGTGGTAGGGAATAGGTACCTATGAAATTATCGTATCTTCGTTGCGTTTGCGTTGTGTATGTATTGTTAGCGTTTCTTTGTGTGCGTTTAAGCGCGGTAACAGACGGGCCGCGTTTTAATACGGCTGGTTCACACTTACGGATTTCCGTAAATAAGAAAAAAAATATAAAAAAACACCTACCCATTTTATTGTTGATTTGGGTCGAGAATCATTAGCATAATTACCTCCTTGAATTTGACGAGAATGCAAAACAACACATTGTATACGATGACTGGTAATTAGTGACCGATACTTAACCTTTTGAACACCATTGTCACATATACGTGACAAGCAAGCGCGTCTTCTGTACGCCAACGACACAAATATAACACGAAAATAAAAAATTTGGTGCACTATCTCACGAAATAAACAATTTAAATCATTACTTTTGTGTGTGTTTATTTATAAATCTTTAAAATGTGATCTATATATCTTTAATATTCAATGCCTTAACAAGATCAAGAAATAAGTGAATTAAAGTTTTGAAGTCTCTTTTTTTATTTGTAAGTATTGGCGGTGAATTTGTGGCTTGGTGTGGAAAGCTTGCGCGTGCGTTTATGCTCTGGCGTTCAAAAGGTTAAAAACACGTGAATGATAACAAACAACTTTTCCAAAGAAACATTTTTTTTAAATTCTGATCCATTTTTATCACATTTACACAACAGCTATGTGAAATTCGGGGTTGCGAGTCATGCTGGTGCTCTGCCTACCCACCGTTATACGGTACCTACAATAGTAATGAGACAGAACCGCGTCACGCTGCTAACAGCTGAAAGGTCAAAGGAAGGGTCGAATTACATTCGGCTGTTGTGTTATTGTGATAAAAGGGAATGAGCAACACATGTAACGGGATATTTACCATGTTTATTATTTGTTAACACCCACCCGCAATAAGTTCAGTTAATCCGTGATCATGGCGTTTGCAACAGCGCCGAAATATTGAGAACTCGAAATAAATAATAAACATGGTAAATATCCCGTTACAAGTGTTATTAATAGTTTTAGTGACCATGTCAGTTTAAAAACTTATAAATTGAATGAGTATTTTGAAAAAAGTATATTTCTTTGGAAAAGTTATTTGTTATCATGAGTGCAATCACGTGTTTCAGCACCAGTCACCCTATATACAATGTGTTGTTTTGCATCCTCGTCAAATTTCAGGAGGTTGTCATAGAACACATAAATAATCAATTTAAAGGTCGGTACCGGTCTATAATTAATAAGCGTTGCTTTTTTTATTGTTGAAATTTAACAGTATTTCAGAATAAAACCCTTGATCCAAAACACTTAAAACAGAATCACCCAACTACGCACACAGCGACAATGCAGCTGCTCTGTGTGCGTGAGAGTCGACAGTCGACGTCTTACCTACGAAATGCAACAGTGTTGCGACCGTGCGATGACCTACGGCGACCGGTACCTAGCAGTTTTGCCTAATTTTATTTCGAAAATCACCTACATTATTGTCATAAATTTCGCTTGATACTAAACTAATTTTTAAGCATCATTGGAATACGGAAATCTTACTAACGACAACAGTTACAATACTAGTGTGCCAAAGAAAAGTTCACTGACCTGTACTTACCTAAGTTCGGTAGTTATCAGATGATTAATAAAATGGCTTGCTTTATTGCTATCTAAACTAACACTCTGAATATTGTACGTAGGTAAATTCAGCCTAAAGTTTTCGTAATGATTTTGTTTTTATTTGTGAATTGAATTTATTGGTGGTTAGTACCTTAGTTGGTGTACCAATTTACTAAGTCTAAAATTGTTTTTTACGTTTGTTGGAATTGGAAAGATGTGCTAGCTAAGTAGGTATGTAGAAATACTTTCGACTGTTAGGTATTATTGGCGTAGTTAAAAATTTGAAATCAACTTATTTACACTAATAAAATTGATTAAGCTAACAACGTATTTACAAAATGATAATCTAGTACAAATAAATAAATTACCTACTTAAGTTACCCGGAGGTATGTTCAAAGTTGCCACCACCACATTCTTGGCACAGTCGACAACGACGTAGCTGGTTTTCCTTCAGCTTACGTAGCACTATCACATTCCTTTTTAAAGTGTCGAAAGCACTAATTATCTTTTCACGTAATTCTGTAACACTTGCCACTTTCTCCGAGTAAACTAACCTTTTAACGTCTCCCCACAAATAAAAGTTTAGAAACGTCAGGTCCGCAGAACGGGCCAGGCCACAGGTCCTCCGCGACCCACCCAATGGTCACCAAACTTTTCGTTTAAGTACTCGCGTACATGCCGACCATATTGAGGGGAAACACCGTACTGCTCCACGTAGGCTGTCTCCACTGATGGCATACATGCGGACCATCTCTACCAACTCGACGTTTGAGTAATTGTCCGTCATCTTGCACTTTGCACCTACGTCTCAACGATGTACCTAGGAGCGGAATTCGCAACGCGCGTGCACGCGTCGGCGGCATTAAACACACTGTTTGGTTCCGGGACGGCGGGGGGTGGATAGGCGCGCGAGCGAAGAGTGCGCCCGCGCACCCCGCTGGCATACCCGCGCCGTGCTTGGTAGGGAATAGGTACCTATGAAATTATCGTATGTTCGTTGCGTTTGCGTTGTGTATGTATTGTTAGCGTTTCTTTGTGTGCGTGTAAGCGCGGTAACAGACGGGCCGCGTTTTAATACGGCTGGTTCACACTTACGGATTTCCGTAAATAAGAAAAAAAAAATAAAAAAACACCTACCTATTTTATTGTTGATTTGGGTCGAGAATCATTAGCATAATTACCTCCTTGAATTTGACGAGAATGCAAAACAACACATTGTATATTCTATTATTTAAAATTCTGGTGTCGCGGTGTTTGTTACCAAACTCCTCCGAAACGGCTGAACCGATTTGTTTGTGTGCATATCGTAAAGGTCTGAGAATCGGCCAAAATCTATTTTTAATACCCCTAAAATAAAACCACGCGAATGAAGTCGCGGGCAGCACCTAGTATTATCATAATCATCATTCATCATTTCAGCCCAAAAGACGTCCACTGCTGGACATAGGCCTCCCCCAAGTGTCGCCACATTGGCATTTTGGGGGGTTTTGCCATAATCGCCACGCTTGGCAGGCGGGTTGGCGATCGCAGTACGGTTGTTACAAAAGCACAGAGAACGCAGCTTCCCATTCTCTGGCAAGTCCCTTAGTCGCCTCTTACGACACCCACGGGAAGATATGGGAATTAATATTATACTAAATGTCTTCTTCATTCTCAGGGCGGAGTCCTACAACACATGCGCATGCACACCGGTGACCGTCCCTTCCCCTGCACCTTCTGCCCCAAAGCATTCACCCAAAAATCAGGCCTTGACCAACATCTCCGGATCCACACAAAGGTCAAACCGTACCGCTGTGTCGTCTGCAGCAAGACATTCTGCCAATCCGTGCATCTGAAACAACACATGAGGACACATACCAACGTCGCTCCATTCCAATGTGGGATCTGTGATAAACGCTTCAAGCAGAGCAGTCATCTCAACTACCACCTCAAGAATCATAATCCTGCAGTCATGTCTGAACAGCAGAGAGAGAAGTACGCAGAGCTCATCGGTCTGATGAATAGCCAGGTGTTGGAGCAAGAGGCTATCGTGCAGGTGGACGCTGAAGTTGACAGTGAATGGTGTGTTGCTGAAAGTGACAGTTGACAGTGATCGTGACTGTGACAGTGATATTGACTTTGCCTTTGGAAGTGTAAATGTGGTGATGTTCCACAAATGATGGGGAACTTAATATCTTGTCCTGCGTGGTGTCCTGTTGTGTTGATGGACGCTATTGTAGGCGCCAAACTAGTGGCTCAGTTCTGGACCGACACAATATAGATTGCCATCAACACGCTAAGATGTGACAAGTCTTGGTATGAGTAAGTGAGTGATAGTATGATAGGATCCCGATATACAACGGCCTTCACCGAGCTGGTTAATGGATGAAACTTATTTTATATTAAATTTAATATGTCAATAAATATATTGCATATGGGTTGTCTAAAAAATTTCAGTCAGTAATTTATTTATTTTGTTTGAAACATTTCAGCGGTTTGGTTAATAGACAAATCCCATACCAATCGAAAGTATAAAGCCTATAGAATATGCAAATGTTAGGTTGCCTTTTCTTTTCCCGTCACAACTCTCGTGTAGGCAGGTATAAACAGATAAATCGATACTAGTAACTTGCACCGGTCTGGTTAATGAATAAAAAAGCCAACCTAACATTTGCATATTTTATGGGCTTTATACTTTCGATTGGTATGGAATTTGTTTATTAACCAAACTAGTAGAAACTTTTAAATTTTTGAAAAGTTCTGAAAAGTTTCACTAGCTTATAATTGTAGGCCCAGCTTGTGTAAAATGTCGACTGAATATAGTTCCTTGCATGTTAATAATTGTTAAGGGAAACATTAATCATTTGTGAGTGTGGGCCATACTATAAGAACTCCAGGTCCAACTTTTTTGCATGGAAGCTGGCATATCGACTCACCGCCATTTTGTATTTTTTTTTTCGAAATCGCGGCGCACGATGAAAGTGGTATGTGTGGATAGAGGACACATATACGAACAAAAAATTTCAACTAATATGGTAATAGCGAAAAAATTATCTGCAACCCCATACAAAATTTCAATACCTATTCGACCGCGGCCTATGGGGCAGCTGATATTTTTTTCGCTATTACGATGTTTGTCCGATGGAGAAACATGTTCAGTTTTATGGTCTGTACTCTGTAGCACACCCTTTCCGTTACACTCTGTATATATAAAAATAATAAGTCTATTTTTAATGATTGTCGTTGTACTCATATGTCGATCTTTTCCTTCAAATATTTTCCTTGAAATTTTTTGTTCGAATAATATTTGCCTGAAGGCACATATTATTCGAACAAAAAATGTCCAAAAAATGATCCCTTAATATCTTCAAATTTAGAGTGAACAGGCTTCTTCTGGGTAAGCTCGTACCATCGTCGACTTTGTCGCCAGATGCTGATGTTGATGTTTTCTAGCAAATGATAGTCTAATATAGTACCAATGTGATATTGGCAAAAATGTGGTAATCTTCAATCTTCCAAAAATAAAGTGTGATACGTCGTCCTAGTTATGGCTAATGATCATACCAGTGTATAACGATGGCTGTTTACAGAGATTCACTGTTATTGCTTTCCGGCATTTTATTTTTATATATGTTGCCCCACACTAGGAATATCTCCTGTATCGTGGGTGCGTTTACAAACATTTAAACTCACATACACAAACAGCCAGACCCGAAACAACTATCTGTAGGCCATACAAATATTTGTTCTGAGCGGGGATCGAACCCGCGACGAGCAGCGGCCCAGACGCTCTGCCACTGCGCCAACTATGCCATAATTAGGACGATGCCTAAGACTAATAAGAATAGGTTACTCATGCTGCCTAAAATTTAATATAATTCTGTTAAAATGAGAATTTTAGAATGGCTTCAAACATTGCAAACATTTTTTTTGAATGAATTTCAGAGTCTACAACTTTGTTTATAATTAGCATAGATCGGATTAGGTAGATTGAATTGGGGTGATTGATCCGAAACATATATAAATTAATATGGACATTCCTCCGGCATTGGTTGATTTGATTGAAATTTAAGTGCAACGATTTATAAAAAGTTGTGGCCATAAAAAGGCTAAAAATAAAAATAATTAATATAGCTTCGATCGGAATTCGATTGTTTTTATTATTCAACAGACAAATAATAAATTAATTTACTTTTGAAACCTTCCTTTAAATTTTGAATTGAGTAGTAATAATATCACTACCAACATTAACAAATATTTAATTGAATCCGGAAATACCAGAATTACTTTCCGGAAAAATGGCTTATCCATGTTATTCTTTCTGTGTGCATTTATGATACAAGTACCAAAAATCAATCTACCTACTCCGATCACTGATAATTAGTTATTAATCACTGTTAGTAGGACAAACTATGTAGATAAACATAACTATAATAATAAATTAATATTAACCTCTACAATTCCCATCCCTTCGGGATTACAGGCAAAATGTCATGTGGATTATACAAACTGGCAGGAAATTTGGAAAGAAAATCAAATCTCTTTGCTAATTAATAACAGCCGCACAGGTCGTCGGGGGAGGGGTGGGGGGGGGGGGGGTTTGAATGATGTACTGAGCACGTATTGTATGGTGTCGGTAAAGAATAGCACCATCCCATATCTTCCCGTGGGTGTCGTAAGAGGCGACTAAGGGATTTGCCAGAGAATGGGCAGCAGCGTTCTCTGTGCTTTTGTAACAACCGTACTGCGATCGCCAACCCGCCTGCCAAGCGTGGCGATTATGGCAAAACCCCCCAAAATGTCAATGGGCAACACTGGGGGGAGGCCTATGTCCAGCTGTGGACGTCTTTTGGGCTGAAATGATGATGATGATGACTGAGCACGTAGTAAGCGTTTGGGTGTCGGTGCCACTTTGTATTCGAATTATCTCCACTTTTGTATTATTAAGAACTATTAGTGCAATAGTAAACATAGCTCATGATTGTATTAATTTTATTAGATAAGTTAGAATATTTATTATATATTGTAAAACTACTTGTTCTCATTTATAGTTTTTACAGACTTTTATTTACTTAGGTATTCGAAATATAATTTCAATAAATGAATTTTTAGGATTTTTTGTTTTTATTTTTGCCTGTCACCAAGTTACCTTATATGAGTTATAAGTATTCTTATAATTTTTTATACATAAAGGCAATACTGACACAGTCCCTTTAGGCTTCAGTGACGTCAAGAAGTGCGCGTACATAATATTTCCATTTGGTAGAAACGCAACTCTTCCTCTATCCATCAGGGTATTGTAAGGGCGTCCGCTAAAACGCGCGCTGTGGCCCCTTTTTGCACCGTTCATACTATAAATCTTATCTTCTTCTTCTATCTTCTACATATATATAAATTACTGGTCACGTTGTTTGTCGGGGATGGACTTCTAAAATTAACGATTTTAATCAAATTTGCACACCGTGTGCAGTTCGATCTAACTTGAAAGATAGGATAGCTTACATCCCAATTTATAGTCGCAATATTATTTTATTGCAAATTAAGTCTCAATTATCTGTTAGCTCCAAACGATTCTAACAGATGGCGGTACCTGTTGACTGGATTGAGTAAGTATTCAATAGATGGCGCTGTATCGGAGCGGAGCACAAATGAAAAATATTGCGAAAACGGGGAAAATGTGACGCGGGAAGTTGCGCGGGACAGCTAGTATATATATATATAAATGAATCGCCGAAATGTATGTACGTATAATTTCCAAACGATTGCACCAAATTGGATAATACTTTTTTTGTTGTGTTCGTTATTGTCGGGACAAGGTTTGTTTAGAAGATAATTAGGGTAGGGTACGGTAGGTAGAGTGGGGAAGGTAGGTAGGGTAGGGTAGGAAGGAAAAAGTGCATTGCAACGCATGTACGTACGCATGTATGGGTACAGCTAGTAGGTATCATCTATATATCTATCTATCCAATAAGAGCGCGAGAATGCACCCGCACGTTTTTTAGCTCTCAACCACCAGAATTACGTTATTTACACTTAGCTTTAGTAGAAACGGTTTAAAACACCGAAGCTACACTCCGGTCTAAGTTCGGTGTTTGCGACTAGTCGGAAAATAGCGCCGACTACTCAGCTCGAGTGATCGAAATGAAATTACAATCTTGGTTCATTCATTTAATTTTTGTACATTTTGTTTACATTTTTTAAAACAAAATCAAATAAAAAAATTGGTTGTCTGTAAAGTCGGTTTACAGAAGATATTTTAACGTGACAACGTCATAACAAAACGTTGATGAAATGTTTGCATACTTTTATGAATAGAAAGCCGAACGCTCAAGCCGATCGTGCGTTTCGCTCGCTCGTGCAGCGCTCTCGCTCCGATCGTAATGTGTAAAATGATTCATCCTTTTTCGTGCGTGCAGCCGACGTTCATGGAATAGACGTTTTCACGTCAAAAACATTTTAAATATAAAATTGTAGGCCATCGGCATCAGGAACTAGGTCCAGGCTGCCAGTGGTCTATTCTACAGAAAAGGAACCTCCTCACTATGCGTGCCGTGCCCAGGAGTACTGCACACTGAAGAAAGCTCTTGACCCAGCCACACAAAGAGTGCCTTCTAAGGTGTTGGCTAAAATCTATTCACTAATGGCAGAATCAGTACAACTTTAATACATGAGGATCTCAGGCCAACCTGTAAACGGATATAATGTGTGACCGTTATTTTGAAAATAAATTTAATGGCCAAATAGTTCAAAGGCCTTTAGCATTAACTTTTTGAACGCCATTGTCACATATACGTGACAAGCAACCGCGAGCCCTGTACGCCAACGACACAAATTAAGAAAAAATGTGGTGCACTATAACACGAAATAAGCAATTTAAATCATTACTTTTCTGTGTGTTTATTTAAATATCTTTAAAATGTGATATTATATATCTTAAATACATTCAATTTCTTATCAAGAAATAAGTTAATAATACTTTTGAAATCCCTTTTTTAATATGAAAGTATTTGCGGTTAATTTGTGGCATTAAATATGACCGCACGGCTGGTGTGGGCGGCGAGTGCGTTGTAAGATGTATTCAGTGTGAGCGACTAGGCTATACCTATCTGAAAGGCCGCGGACATTCCGCCCACTGAACTCCACCGAAAGCAACGATCGTGTTGACCGACTAGTCGACTCATCTATTCTAATCTAATCTAATACTAATTCTTACTAATAATAAAGCTGAAGAGTTAGTTTGTTTGTTTGCTCGAACGCGCTAATTTCAGGAACGTCCGTCCGATTTGAAAAATTCTTTCAGTGTTAGATAGCCCATTTATCGAGGAAGGCTATAGGCTATATATCATCACGCTACGACTAAAAGGAGCGGAGCAGCAATAAAAAATCTTGCAAAACGGGTAAAATGTGGCGCAGACGAAGTTGCGGGGGTCAGCTAGTCTAAACTAATATTATAATTTTTATTTGAATTATAACTGTGAATATTACAATATGACCAAATATAAACCCAAATGTTGGCATGTCACAATATTCTGACTAAGTGTTCTGGATCTATATAGTTAAGACCGAAATTGTACCAACACTTATCGCAAATAAACTGTTTTGATTTGATTTTATAACAGGGACCGGCCGGATACTCGTTGAAAGGGTTTTTGAAGGGGTTTTTTTAAGCGCTTCAAAAAAAACCCTATGATACATGTTACACCTTCGAACGGGTGTAGTTAACCCGTTACGAACGGGGGCTTTCAACACCCTGTAACACTGTAACAGGGTAAGCCATTCCAACTCAAGACATTGTAATATGCACTGTTTACAATCGATATTAATTTGAAAATTGCATAACCACGACCGCACGCATCGTACCGCGCCCGGCGGTCCGCCAATCTTCCGTGTACCGAATTGCCGAGCGACTTGTAAACATGCAAAAATAACTATTGTCTGTAGGTATGACCTTATAGTTCAATTTTTAACAAAATAAAAATCGTAAGGCAATGAGGCGCCGCACGGCTGCAAGTATCCCCCCACCTACATGCAGCTCAAGTTTATTAGGTAACCCAGGGTAACACGAAAAACAAGTTTTTCGAGAAGGTAACCTTTTCAAAGGCTTAAGTCATTGAAGGGGTTAACCCCTTCACGTGGTTACCTTAATAAAGGTGTTAACCATTTCGCTGGGTTTCGAAGATGTAACTCGAACAAAAGGTAACACTGCGATATGAGTTACCACATGTACGGGTTACCCTGTCCAAAGGCTTAACTCTTAAGCGGGGTTGTCCGGTCCCTGTTTTATAAAGAGGAAAGATTTGTTTGTTTGTAACGATTAAACTCAAAAACTACACGACCGATTTAAAAAAATCTTTCACCATTATAAAGCTACATCTTTACCGAGTAACATAGGCTATATTAAATAACAATTTTCGCGGACGAAGTGCTAGTATCTTACAATTAGCTTTGTGTCTCATGTGTTTTCCGAATGTGAACGTTTAACGAACTCGATTGTGAGTAACTCTTCTGACATATTTCACAATTAAAAGGTCTAACTTCGCTATGAGTTAGAATATGTCTTTTTAAATCACTTGTGTAAGTGAAATGGCGTTCACATATTTTACATTTGTGAGGTTTCTCTCCTGCGTGTAATCGAACATGTCTATTTAGGCTACTCCTAACACAATAACTTTCCTCACACAAATGACATTTAAAAGGTTTTTCACCACTGTGTTGTCGCATATGATTTTTCAATTTATCATTTTGATTAAAGCTACGCTCACATATTTCACATTTGTAAGGTTTTTCACCGGTGTGTGTCCGCATATGCCGTTTAAAATTACTTGAAACGCTAAAACTACGCTGGCATATTTCACATGTATGAGGGTTGTTATCAATGTGTATCCGAACATGTCGATTTAAACTACCTTTTAAACTAAAACTCAAGTGACATTTTTCACACTTAAAAGGTTTCTCGCCAGTGTGTTGCCGTAGATGATGTTTTAATTTAAATCTTTGATTGAAGGTACTTTTACAAATATCACATTTGTAAGGTTTTTCACCGGTATGTTTTAGAATGTGAAGTCGTAACGAGCCTTTTTGCCCAAAACAATGTCCACATATATCACATTGAAAAGGCTTTTCGCCATTGTGACCTTGAATATGATATATTAAACTACGTTTGGAAGTTAATCTTCGTTGACACAAATCACATTGGTAGAAACTTTCACAAGCATTTTTTCGATTGTGTTTTGCTAGAGATGTTTTGGAACTAAAAATTCGATGACATCTATCACAGTTGTGAGGTTTTTCATCATTGTCAACTGGAATATTATGATTTACTAAACTTTCTTCATTATTGAAGCTACGCGAATTTTTAACACCGTGTAGTCGCCGCATATGTCGACTTAAACTTGTTTTGTAAACAAATCTAGTTAGGCATACAGCACATTTGTAAGGTTTTTCATTCACTACTAATATCCGAGGTTTCTTCAATTTATCACTGTCAATACCATTGTCACTCCACATTTTACCTGTAACGTCATCTTTGGGGTTTTGTAAACGACTATTTGTAGCTTTAGAAGTATTATTAACGCTAGGTTTAGACTTAGCTAAAGGCTTCTTCAATTTAGTCATGGATATGGACGTGCGATTCTGAATCTTGCGTATTAATGCCGAGTTTGGTAGTTTACTCTTCTTTGGTTTAGTTGTATCTTTTAGTTTCGTTATTCGTATGCACGGCTCTGGTATCTTCGCGTCGGGAGCCCCTGTAATTATAAACCTGGTAAGTAAGGAGCAGCGCTGATAGATTGGGGATTACTTTCCAGTTTTAAGGGAAATCGACATTATATCAAGACTCATCATCTGCCTAGATTTTACCCAAACTATCTCGGGGTCTTCCAATTTAACTGGATGCAGCTGAGTATCAGTATTTTACATGAAGCGACTGCCTATCTGACCTCACAACCCAGTGACTGGGTAATACGATACCCCTTGGTAAGACTGGATGTCAGACTTTTGGCCACTGACAACTCGTAACGACTGTCAAAGATCTAGCCTACGACCTAAGAAGCCTACGTGTAAGAAGTAGCCTACGACCTATTCTTAGACCTACCAAATATACACAAAAAATGTCATAAAAATCTGCTGTTTCGGAGGAGTTTGATAACAAACACTGTGACACGAGATTTTTATATAGAGAAGATACCTCACCATTTGTTTAATTTCCTGTTTGTCGGTTTGAAAATTGAATGCGAATAAAAGTTTCAAAAAGTATCAATTTGGGAAAAATGCTAAAACCTGATCTAGCAACCCTGGTTCGGAAGACACTGGACACACCGGGGCCGCAGAACATTAAGCCTATTTCAGACCGAGGCCAGCGCAAAATTTAAAAAAACAGTGATTGTAAAGTACTAGTTTTTTTTTTGCATTTTTTTTCTTTATGTTAAATTGTTAAACTGGAAATAAACTGGCTTATTTATTTTATTTAAAATTGTAATTATTAGCTATAGACTGCGCCTTTGTTCGCGTGGAAATTTCGAGGTATATGTGTGAGAAACAATAAGATTGGCTATAATCTATCTCCTTGCCAAATTTCATTACGATCCGATCAGCCATCGTGAAAAGGTAACAAACAAACAGAGTTACTTTCGCATTTAAACTTTTGAACGCCATTGTCACTTATACGTGACAAGCAAGCGCGTGCCCTGTACGCCAAAGACACAAATATGTGACAAAAAATTTGGTGCACTATAACACGAAATAAACAATTTAAATCATTACTTTTGTGTGTGATTATTGATATATCTTAAAAATTTGATCTATAAATCTTAAATATTAAATATCCTATCAAGAAATAAGTTATTATCAGCTTTGAAATCCCTTTTTTTATTTGTAAGTATATGCGGTGAATTGGTGGCGTGGAGGGCACGCGCGTGCGTTTATGCTCTGGGGTTCAAAAGGTTAAAATATTAACAGTAAGTATGGATGTAGATAATATCGTGTGGGTCACGGCTGTGAAAAAGGTCCAGGTGTCCTACCATGACGTCTTAAAACATTATTGTTTTACTCCTTTTCCAGTGTGGGAAAGAGATGGCGCTAGACATCCTGTATAGCTCCGTCCCTTTCCCACACTGGAATAAAAGTTAAACAATACTGCTATAAGAGGTGATGGTTCAACGTAATCTAACACTAAGGGACTAATACTTACGAGTCATAGTCTCCAATCTTTGTCTCTCCTTAGACCATTCTAGATCTTCTTCGACTTCAGTTTTAAACTTCACTAGAGGTACATCATCTTCTCCATCCGATTCGGAATGGTGCGGTGGCATATCTTCTGATTCATAATAGTTTGTGTCTTCCAGATGTTGATAGCTATCTAGATTTACTTTGTATTCGGATTCAAAATCTGTAAAGAAAAAATAACCTTTTAGAACTCTAAAATCCAGTTCATCATCTTCATCATCAGCCTATAATGTTCCCATGGGACACAGGCCTCCTCTCTATGAGAAGGAGCGGGCTGTAATCCACCACGCGGGCCCAGTGCGGGTTGGTAGATGTCACATGTCTTCGAATTTTTTGTTCTAGGACATGCCGGTTTCCTCACGATGTTTCTCTTGACAGTTAAAACCCAGTTACTGGAACACTTTAAGTCTTGGATCAATAAGTATATATGTCTTTGTGTCCCTTACACCCCGTACATTAAAATTAATTGACGTAGGTTAATCTCACTAAAATTCGAGAACGGCTGGACTGATTTGGCTAATTTTGGAATTTTGGTTTTGAAATATTTGCTGAAGTCCGAGGAAGGCTAAAAGGTGAAGAAATATGATCAAATTGCGGTAGGTACGAAAAAGTGCATTGCAACGCATGTCGGGTACTGCTGGTACTTACATAAAGTAAAAGGCCACAAAAGAGATGAATTAAAGGCATTTGCATGTACCTTAGATGAGAGTGCTAAGCAGGATGTGTGGTGTTACGCGAATGGATAAAATAAATGAGTACATAAAAGGAAGTCTGAAAGTGGCAACAGTGACTGAAAAGCTGTGTGACATGACATGCCCATACCAAGACAACCGATTATCGGTTGTGGAGGAATGAGAAAACGTCATGAGGAAAGTTTTGAGCATGAATATGGATGGTTATAAGAATAGATGAAGCCCAAGAAACGATGGAGGGACTGTGTGAAGGAGGATATGGCAAGAAACCTCCTTTCTTGCCATATCCTGATGATCCCATATGCCTGATGGGTTGACGAGTAATAGAGAAGTATGGAAGAAGAAGACCCTACATAAATTGGGGTAGGTAATTGGGGGCAGAAGAATGGTGAACCTTACATAAAATTTATTTATTTTCCTAAATTATATTTATTTTCTTAAATCCGCCCCCCACTGACCCCTTTATTGGCCAACCAACAATTATTTACACTGTAACAATTTAAAGTAACTATGTACCATAATCTAAGGTTAGTGTAACAAATTTTTTACAGGTTAGCACCGCATGCCCCATAAACATAATTAAGGTGTGCCATGAGCACTGTACTCATCTGCTTAGCCTTTTCCCAAACTATCTTGGGGTCGGCTTCCAGTCTAACTGGATGCAGCAGTACCAGTATTTTACATGAAGCGACTGCCTATCTGACCTCCACAACCCAGTAACTGGGTAATACGATACCCCTTGGTAAGACTGGAAGTCAGACTTTTAGCTTCTGACTACTCGTAACGACTGTCAAAGATTTACAAATGACAGCCGGGACCAACGGCTTAACGTGCTTTCCGAGGCACGGAGCAAACTCGATATGTAATTATGGTCACCCATCCACAGACAAACCTCGGCAAGCACGGCTTAACCTTAAACATCGACATGGGCGGCTGTTATTATTTAGCCACGAGCTCCATGAGCCCATGAGTTCTGTACTATAGAATTAAAATTAATATCTAATTAACTAAAACATAAATTAAATTAACATTCTGTGTACTTTATATAAACCAACATAAATAGCAAAACAATAGAAAAAAAAACCGGCCAAGTGCGAGTCGGACTCGCGCACGAAGGGTTCCGTACCATTATTTATAAAAACGATAAAAAAACATTTTTTTGTATGGGAATAAATATTTTTTTAAATATTTATTTTATTCTGTTTTTAGTATTTGTTGTTATAGCGGCAACAGAAATACATAATCTGTAGAAAATTAAACTGGCTAACTATCACGGTTCATGAGATACAGCCTGGTGACAGACGGACGGACGGACGGCGAAGTCTCAGTAATAGGGTCCCGTTTGACCATTTGGGTACAGAACCCTAAAAAATGTCCCTCATAGTGTTGCACTATGGAACTTTGCATAAAAATTATGTACATACCACTTGGAAGTTCCTCCTTGGGCTCTATAATAACATCTTGTGCCCCAGAATCACCTGGCACCTCTTTGATATCATTGTTTCTTGCTTCACGTTTATCTATTATACTAATGTGCACTGTTGGAGTTATAACATATGGATTGAAAATCTCTGACAGGCCTGGATTTATAAGAGGTGTTGTCTGTAAAAAAATACAGTTTAGGGTTAAGTAAAAAAAGCTTAAATACGCTGTTGATCATGGTCAAAGAAGTTTGAATATTTTGTTCAAGCCCGCCAAACACTATTCCCAAATCACTGCAACTCCTGTGCGCCAAAATCAGTAGCGACCACCACAAGCGCCGAGACAGCGAAGCTCAACGAAGTCCCAGAGAAACAATTTAAATGTCTTGGATCACGCAACGAAATCAATCAGAAAAGAATAGCCGAGGAGTAGGAAAAACATATCATCATTCTCTTGCCCGACCAGACGTGCCGACCCCAAATGAATTGGGATAACCAATTCATTTGGCGTCGGCGCAGTACGTCTTCTTCTTCCATACTTCTCTATTACTTGTCATCTCATGGGATACCTCCTTTCTTGCCATATCATCCTTCACACAGTCCATCCATCGTTTCTTTGGTCTTCCTCTACCCTTATACCCATCCACATTCATACTCAAAACTTTCCTCACGTCATTTTCCTCATTCCTCCGCATCACATGCCCATACCACGACAACCGATTTCCAAACCTCTTTTCAGTCACCGGAGCCATTTTCAGACTTATTCTAATGTACTCATTCCTTATTCTATCCATTCGCGTAACACCACACATCCCCCTTAGCATTCTCATCTCAGCCACATGTAAATGCCGTTTATTCATCCCTTTAGTGGCCTAACATTCTGAGTAGGAAAAACATAATAACATAATATTTTGACCAAACCGCGCTGGGCCCACGGCCACGTGGTGGATTACAGCCCACTCCCTCTCACAGAGAGGAGGCCTGTGTCCCAGCAGTGGGAAAATTATAGGCTGATGATGATGTTAATATTTTGGACAGAGATTTGTCTTTGGGGTGTATTGGAACTGGCCTACTGTCTGCCATTTGATTTTATTTTGAAAGAAACTCATGAAGCCTGTTTTAATGAAGAGCTGGCACCAACACAAACAAGTTGCTGGGGAGTTTGTTCCGCCACTTCTTCCCAGCTAAAACACTAGGAAGTGGCGAAGGGCGGGCGTTTTCTCGTGTCATTTTGATATTCATAAAGTGCTGATTATCAGCCTAATTTGAATACCTAAATGAATTTTGACTTTGATTAGTATTGTATGAGACATTTTTGGAACCACTATACATTCAAGCTTTTTCTCAATGTGGGTATGCAGAAACCATACAACGCTATGTTTAGGTAACATCCTTTAATAGGATGAGGTTTTTTAGCTCCCCTTGGTGGAGTCACATCGTGAGGTTTTGAAACTATCGTTTTTTTTTGACGTGACATCGTCTAATAAATCGATGAACGCCGGCTGCACGCACGAAAACGGATGACTCATTGTAACGTTACGATCGGAGCGAGAGCGCTGCACGAGCGAACGAAAGGCACGATCGGCTTGAGCGTTCGGGTTGCTATTCATAAAAGTATTCAATCATTTCATCAATATTTTGCTATGACGTTGTCACGTTAAACTATCGTTCGTAAATCGACTTTTACAGAAAACTAATTTTTTTCTCGAACACTAAGGGGTTATGGGAACACATTAAGAAATTCGTTCTTCATGAAGAGATCTTTTAAAAACATATAACAGCTTCTAAACCGGATGTATTTAATACAAGGTGTTGTTTTGCAACCTCGTCAAATTCTAGGAGGTAACTATGCTAATGATTCTCGACCCGAATCAATAATAAAATGAGTACGTAATTTTCTTTTTTTTATTTATTTACTGAAATCGGTAACTGTGAACCACCCGTGTTTTAAACACGGGCCGTCTGATCCCCGCCTTATAACGTCACTTACACACAAACAAAAAACCTCAAACGTTTTTTCGATAATTTCATAATCCCTAAACCACGTTAAGGAGGTTATTCTGAAATATTCACAAATTTAAACAACAAAAAAACGCAGTGTTTTTTAATAATTTACTAGGTACCGTAATTTATATTGAATATTTATGTCTTGTGTGACAACATCCTGAATTTTGACGAGGATGCAAAACAACACCTTGTATAAAGTGGTGCCATAAATTCTAACTTCTTAAACCTGGCCACACTCATATAATGGTGGGTGAGAAGGCAGGCCAAAATTTTCAGACTCAGTTTTCAACTTATATTTAATAAACTTATAAATAATATTGTAAAAAAAAACATTTGTCTATCACCATCATCATCATCATTTCAGCCCAAAAGACGTCCACTGCTGGACATAGGCCTCCCCCAAGTCACATTGACATTTTGGGGTTGGCGGTTTGGCGATCGCAGTACGGTTGTTACAAAAGCACAGAGAACGCTGCTGCCCATTCTCTGGCAAGTCCCTTAGTTGCCTCTTAAGACACCCACGGGAAGTTATGGGATGGTGCTATTCTTTACGTCTGACAAGAGCATATTTGTCTATAGCAAAACAAAATTAAGAAGTGAATGATAGTCCTTGCCTCTTCAAATGTAATCCAGACATAATATAATATTGAGAGGAGCATCATATCTAAAGAATAATAATCTTACAATTATGTGTCTGTCAAGATTGGATAGCACGGTTGGCGCAGTGGTTGAGCGATAGTACCCGCGACATGCAACACACCAGTTGCATGTCGCGGGTACTAGTCCGGGGAATTTACGCCGAATATTAGGCTAACTTTGCGTTAATTAAAAACAGCGATTTTTTTCATTGAATGTGTAGGGTATGGACAGGAGAGTATGTTAAGCTGTATCCAGCGAAAAGTTCACCTCCGCGTATATGTTTTTTTTAAGAAAACGTCTAATATGTATATAACATGGTGGAAAAAAATATAAACAGGTATGTTTATTTGGAGTATTTGTAAAACAGATTGAGTACTACAAGTAGGTCAGAAAATTAAACATTTTCGTCCACGGAACATTCGTTTTTTTTTTTAAATCTTATAATTTGACTTCGTACTTAAGGCAAAAATATTAACAGGACAAAAATAGTGCTAAAATGATTTATATCACCATGTCTAACTATTATTATGAAAATTAAACAAATTCTGCTCCGGACTTCACAGAAAATCAAGAAAATCAAAATATCTTAAATACTACTTACGGCAAAAATGTAACAGGATTTAAATTCATTTAATAATGAGAAATTTATAAATCCAAACCTTAATCCCCCAAAATTAAACAAATTAGAGCGATAAATAATATTGTCAAAGTAAAAATTAAATTACGATGCACCGGGTGTCAGCGCTAAGCAGCGTACGGCGTACGGCGTGTGCTAGTGTGCGTAAACAAGATAAGCGCTGCGTTCATTGTGTGCGTATGACTGTGTTGTTGTTTGAGTCGGTGTTTTATTGAGTTACGCGATTGTACACCTTATTTCTATTACGGAAAGATCAAATTCCTATGAAAGTGATGCGCCAAATACAAGAATAAAGCTTGCAGACGTATTTTACGTAAACATTAATTGATTTTTTTTTCACGATTTGCTTTAAAGTGTTTAATTTTCGTGTAAATAGGTTAGAAATAGCCTTTAGTTGAAAGTTAAACTAAATTAAACCCTGTTACCTTTTTGCCTCAACCGCTATTGTAAAAAAACTGGTAATAATAACTTCCGGTAGTACAATTTGTTTAATTTTGTTTATTGGCGGTGTAATATATTAATTTAAGTTATTTTATGTAAAAAAACCGCTGTTTATATTTTTGCCTTAAGTACAATCCAAAAATTTCGTAAATGTTTTTTTACCGTAATTTCCGTGGACGAAAATGTTTAATTCTAAAAAAATATATTACTGTCACCAATTCTTTACCTAAAGTAACTAAATTTGTCCTGTTAACTTTTTTTGCCATGTTTTTATTCACAAAAACGCGTTTTCGTCTTTTTCAGCTTGATCCGGTCTCGGAAAATGTTTAATTTTTTTTTATTATTTGAAGAGCTAAGGTCAAGTACACGATTCAAGAAAAAAATCGCTGTTTATATTTAATGCAGGGTTCAAATCTAAAAGCCCCGGACTATACTATCCCCGCACGGAACAAATATTTGTATGGCCTACAGATAGTTGTTCCGCGTCTGGCTGTTTGTGTATATTAGTTTAAATGTTTGTAAACGCACCCATGATACAGGAGAAATTCCAAGTGTGAGACATTTAAAAAAAAAGAAATAAAGAATAAAAGGTCATAGTCAAATCTCACCTCACCATCCTCATTCAACATCTGAGTGAACAGCTTCTCAGCTTCCAGACATTTCCTCTGCAACTGGTAGCATTGCTTCAGTTTAGTAAAGCAGAAGGAACAAGCAAGCATTGGTCTTCCGTCTTCAGTTACAAACTGCAACCAAAAATACTGATAGTTCAATTTTATTATGAATGAAGTACCTACCTCTCATCAATTTTTTTAAATTTTATGTGTCCCACTGCAGGGCAAAGGCCTCCCTTCATTTTTAGGGTTCCGTAGCCGAATGGCAAAAAACGGAACCCTTATAGATTCGTCATGTCTGTCTGTCTGTCTGTCCGTCCGTCCGTATGTCACAGCCACTTTTTTCCGAAACTATAAGAACTATAATGTTGAAACTTGGTAAGTAGATGTATTCTGTGAACCGCATTAAGATTTTCACACAAAAATAGAAAAAGACAATAAACTTTGGGGGTTCCCCATACATAGAACTGAAAACGAATTTTTTTTTTCATTAAACCCATTCGTGTGGGGTATCTATGGATAGGTCTTCAAAAATGATATTGAGGTTTCTAATATCATTTTTTCTAAACTGAATAGTTTGCGCTAGAGCCACTTCCAAAGTGGTAAAATGTGTGTCCCCCCCCCTCCTCTAATTTCTGAAGTAAGAGGAGGAAAATTCTGAAAATATTTAGGATTGTAGAACGTAAAAAAAAACTATCAACGAAAATTGATTTCAATAAGATATGATGTTTAGTTTTTGAGATATGGGACTTTTTCATCAAACTGCAGCAGTAACTTTGTTTTTCATTAACATACTATGAAAAACAAATTTAGTTTTGCGGTTGAGTTGAAGTTGACTTACTAATGAATGACAGTTCAAAATATTGTTTTAATATTTGTTTGGGGCTATGGAACCCTATGTGCGAGTAAGACTCGCACTTGGCCGGTTTTTTTTTTATTTTTCTCTCTCTTTTGCTATTTGAGCCCAATCCCTAGAGGATTATAAGAGTCCAGCTTGTCACGCCATCTCATTCTAGAAAATAATAGTTTTGAATAAACATTCGTCAATAACATCAGTTACGCCGATGATATGGTGCTGCTGGCCCCATCGATCAGCGCCCTCAGAAAGCTAATGACGGTTTGTGAGCGATATGCAGAGGCCCAAGGTCTCATATATAATTCCAAAAAGAGCGAGTGTCTGTTGTTCAAGGCAGGCACTAAAGACTATCGTGAAGTGCCGCCTGTCACACTCGATGGGATGGAGTTGCAATGGGTCAAATCATTTAAATATCTGGGGCACTGGGTCACTGCAATTCAGACCGACAATGTTGACATGGAGAGGGAGCGTAGGGCGCTGTCAGTCAGTAGCAATATGTTGATCCGTAGGTTTGCAAAGTGCTCGAGGGGTGTAAAAACAACGTTGTTTAGGGCATACTGCCAACCTTTTTACACCAGCAGTCTATGGGTCAACTACACGCAAAAGGCTTACAGCGCCTTACGCGTCCAGTACAATAACGCATACAGGGCGTTGTTGGGGTTGCCACGACACTGTAGCGCATCAGGAATGTTCGCAGAGGCACGTATAGACGATTTTTACGCAATCATGCGAAAGCGTGTGGCCTCCCTGATGCGGCGGGTGCAGGGCAGCTCCAATAGCCTCTTGGTCACTGTGGCTGATAGGGCGGAAGGTATAATACTCAGGCACTGGACCACAATACAAGTATTTCCTTCCACTCGTGCCTTGAAATAATGTGTCTTTTAATTCGTGCTTTTTTATTATTGTCCTGTATTTATTTCTTTTCCTGATTATTATGTATTATTAAGGATGTTGACATAATTAGTGGTGATTTTGACATTGTTGTTATTATGATTTTGACATTTTTATTATTGATTATTTTGACATTGTTCATCACAAACAATCAAAAAAATATCTTCCACCACGGCTGGTCCCCGCGGAAGACTTAGACCATCACCCTCTAACAAGAACAAAAAACAAAAGGAATGAGAACAAATTATACATAGCAACTCTAAATACCAGAACTTTACGAACACCAGAATCTTTATCGGAACTCGAAGAAGCATTGAAGGATCTAAAATGGGACATTTTGGGAATCAGTGAAATGAGAAGAACAGGAGAACGTATTGAAGAGCACCAGGACTTCGTGTTATTTAACAAAGGAGACACCGAAGGAAAAGGAGGGGTAGGATTCATAGTTAAAAAGCACCTAAAAGAATACATAATAGAATTCATTGGAATTAATGACCGAACTGCTACTCAACATCAAATTACCTAGCTTCAAAAAAACATGGACAATTATCCATGCCTATGCTCCCACGGAACAAGTAAAAGAACTTGAACATGAATCTTTTTACAATGAAATATCCCAAGCTATTATAAGTAATTACTCAAAAAACATAATTGTACTAATGGGAGATTTTAATGCTCAAGTGGGAATAAAACAATGTAAAGAAGAATATGTGTTAGGAAACTTTGGCTACGGCAAGAAAGAAGCAAAAATGGACAAAGGCTGGTGGAATTCTTATTAGAACACAATCTAACCCTCCTAAATAAAATTTTTAAGAAAAACAAAAACAACAAGTGGACTTGGATCTCTCCAGGCGGGAATCATAGAAACGAAATAGACTATATTATAAGCAGCCACCCAAATCTATTTACGGATACAGCAGTTATATCAAAATTAAACTTTAATACCGACCACCGCATGGTAAGGGCGTCATTCAAGACTATACCACCCAAACAATCCAAAAAGTTTGCTATACATGACATACTCCCGACATGCAGCACAGAACCCAACAAAAGAATGGAGAATTCCTTGTCATCACTCAGCAGAGAACTGTCAGAAACAGATGCAATAGATGTAAAAACAAGTTACAACAAATTACAAAACAACATTACATGTCAAAAAGAACAAAAACGACCACAACATAAATATAATTTAAGTAACTCAACACTTCAACTTATAAATGATAGAAAAAGTTTACTTGACTGCAAAGTAAGGAAACAGAACATCCAAAAAATAACTAACTTAAGCAAAAAAATCAAAGAAGGTATAAAAAAGGACAGGAAAGTTAAAAGGTTGCAAACTCTAGAAAAACATATAGCAAGGACAGGAGGAACTAGGAAAGCTTTAAAGGAACTCCGAGAATCAAACCAATGGATCCCGAAATTGAAAAACAACCAAAAAAATGCAACAGACCGAAAGAACATAAATAGAATAGCTACAAAATTCTACCGCAATCTATATTCTAACCAAGACCCCAATACACATTTAAGTCAAGAAACCCTAAATTATAATCTGCTCTTAGTGAACCCAGAACCTGACATATTACCCAGTGAAACTAGGAAAGCCAAACTAAGCCAAAAGTTAGACAAAGCACCAGGTCCTGATAAAATCACAAACGAACTACTGAGAGGAACCATAGAAGAACTGGTCCCCATTCTAACTAAAATCTTCAACAGCATCCTGAGATTGGGACAGGTTCCAGAACAATGGGAGACATCCCACATCATTCTCATACATAAGAAAGGAGAAAGAGATGACATAGGGAACTACAGACCGATAAGTCTGATGTCTAACATATATAAAATCTTTTCCAAAATAATTTTGAACCGAATAAGCAACACACTTGATGAAAACCAACCGAAGGAACAAGCTGGCTTTAGAAAAAACTTCTCCATAATAGATCACATTCACACAGTCAAGCAAATTATGGAAAAATACAATGAGCACAACAAACCGATATATATGGCTTTTATCGATTATTCTAAGGCATCATCTTCATCTTCATAGGGTTTTGGTTTCCGCACTTAGTCCCTTAAGTGGACCATTGTGCGTGAGCCATAGTGGCCGTTACTCCAACCAGCCCACCTCCCTCCAGAAGCAGATCACACTTCCCGGTCTACTCAGGGCATCCGCAAGGGAACCTGGTGTTCCCAGGGTCGCCTCGCGAATCTTGGTGACACCGGTGCACTCAAGCAGCACATGCGCCACCGTTTCCTCCGCATCCATGCATGCTCTGCACAGGGGACTGTCAGTGATTCCTAGAGTATGAAAGTGTTTATTCAGTGAACAGTGTCCAGTGATGGTCCCCGCCACCAGACGCAGGCCATCCCTGTCCAGACGCAGAAGGCGCTTGGTCAGCTTTGCGTCAAGAGACGGCATAGCCTCCTTGGACTGCCTACACCCTGGTGTCGAGGTCCACCACTTTTCCGCCTGTGTTCGAGTGTGATCCTTTAACCAGTTATGTAGCTGCTTGAAAGGAATGGGCACAATGGGTTCGGGTCCGTAAGGTTTTGTGCTGGATCCTCTTCTGGCAAGTTCATCCGCCGCATCGTTCCCCAGGGATCCACTGTGTCCTTTGATCCATTGTAGTGTTACCGTGTTGTGGTTTAGTACCGTGATTCTTTCTAGGGCATTATGGCATTCTAGTATTAGTCTCGACGTGATCTGATTACTGTTTAGGGATTGGAGAACTGAGGCACTGTCGGAAAGTATTCGAATATTGGTATTCGTAACCTCTCTGGCCTCTATAGCGTGTGCCGCTTGGATTATACCTACACACTCAGCTTGGTAAACAGAGTTGAGCATTCCAAGGGGTTTGGATATTTTTATGTTTAGGTCATCGGAGAACACCCCGAAACCTGTCCCGTCATCGGTTTTTGATCCATCAGTGTAGATTCTTAGTTCCTTTGTACCTGAGTAGTCACACAACTCCGCTGTCAGTACGATGTTGTAGTGTTTTTGGAAACAGTGGGACTTCAGGGTTCTGTCGATGGGAGATGCCATCATAGGTTGTTCTTTGATTGCATCTAATCTGATGCGTGTGTGTTTGATTCTGGAATCATTACTTAAGGTGCCGGATGCTTCGAGTGTGAAAGTCGCTTTTATTCTAAGGCATTTGACAGCATTAGCCACACAGCCATATGGGAAAGCTTACAGAAACAAGGAATCCCGACAGTGTACATAAACACCATTAAAAACATTTACTCTAACAGTAAGGCAAGAGTACAAATGGAAACCTTGGGTGAACATTCCAAGTAAAAAGAGGCGTCAGACAAGGCGACCCGATGTCTCCAAAGCTGTTCTCCGCGGTGCTGGAAAACACATTTCGAAAGCTAATATGGGACCAACATGGATTAAATATAGACGGTAAAAAACTAAACCATCTTAGATTCGCTGACGATATTGTTTTATTTGAAGAACAACCAGGGAGCCTAGAAAAAATGATACAAGAACTAAATACAGAGAGCAAAAAAGTGGGCTTATCTATGAATATAAACAAAACGAAGCTATTAACGAATTCAAACAAATATGAAATAAAAATTAACAACCAACCCGTTGAATATGTAGATGAATATATCTATTTAGGACAAATCATCTCACATACAGACACAACTACAAAAGAAATAAAAAGACGAATAGCTAACGGATGGAAGAGATATTGGTCACTGAAAGAGATCATGAAATCCACAGATCTGAGTACTGGTATCAAAAGGAAGGTCTTCAATACCTGCATTCTCCCATGTATTACATATGGGTGTGAAACTTGGGCTCTCACAAAACATCACAGAAACATGCTGGAACACTGCCAAAGAGCTATGGAATTAAGTATGATAGGTATTAAGAAACAAGATAAGATACGAAACACTGTCATAAGAAGTAAGACAAAAGTCACAGACATACTCACTAGAATAGATAGTTTGAAGTGGAGATGGACTGGGCACATGATACGTGATAAACAAGAAAAGTGGAGCAACATCATAACTGACTGGTACCCTAGAGATGGAAAAAGGAACAGAGGAAGACAAAGCAAGAGATGGGAAGACGAACTAAAACTAACAGCAGGCTCAAAATGTAGAAGGGTTGCAAGAGACAGAGTACAATGGAAATTGTTAGAGGAGGCCTTTGCCAAGAGGCACACTGAACTCAGAGATATTTTATAACTTAAAGATAAGAGTTAACCACAAAGTCAAAGAAACAGTTCAGGATAAGAGGCTTATTATTATTATATTATTATTATTTTGACATTGTTAATATATTATTTGTATTACCTACTAACCAATTGGATTGTATGATCTGTTAATAAATGATTATTATTATTATATATCCTGCTTTGAATGCTTTAAAAGTAAAGATTATTCTCATCTACTCATCATCATCATCAGCCTATAATGTTCCCACTGCTGGGACACAGGCCTACTCTCTATGAGAGGGAGTGGGCTGTAATCTCCCAAGCAGGCTCAGTGCAGGATGGTAGATGTCACATATCTTCGATTTTTTAGTTCTAGGACATGCCGGTTTCCTAACGATGTTTGTCTTCACCGTTTTTGAGGGCAGCGGTGAATAAGTAAATTACACAAAGTAATGCACCTGCCTGGGTTCGAACCCACGGCTTACTGCTCGTAAGTCAGGGCTGCGACCACTGGGCCACCGCTGCTCTCATCTACTACTTCATTAAAATTATAAGTTTTGAAATGTTACTATAGGTTACTTACAGGAATATCAGTCAGCTTCTCGTATAATTCCTGAAGGGTGTTGTTGGCAACTACAAGCATGGGAACGTTTTCCACTAAACATATCCTACACATTTGCAGTTTAAATATCTCCATATTTGAAACACTTCTGAATTATACGACTGACTATCAATATTTTAATCTATGAATAAAACTTTGATAACAGTGAGCTGAAATGTGCGTCTTATTAGACGAATGAAAGTGTACACTGTCTGCGTAAGTAAAGTTGGTCAGCAGCCCCAGCAGGTTTTGTGGCAAGCAGCAATTATCTTTCCTGGTACCTAGTCCTAAGAAATATTTAGCTTGTTGTTGTTATTGCTTGAGAAGATTATGCATTATTCGCATTATAAATATATATAATAAATAATGTCTTTGGTTTGACTGACATTGACAGTTCCTCACAGTGGCAATGTCACTGTCACATTTAATGACGTTCCGTATCCGTAAACTGGTGCCGTTGATATTTTTAACATGACAATCATAGAGGAATAAGCTATAGAAATGACACACCTCTTCTCACCCCTCTGACAAAGTACATAGATGTAGGATACGAACGATGTAGTACATTGGCCATTTGACCATACACTTAAACTCTATATAAAACTAGTTCATTAGCCGACAAACGCCAAAGTGATCGTTTGTGTTGGAACTGTGTGTGTGTGTGTGTGTGTGTGTGGACTTTGCCTTTAACATTGTCAGCATTATTGCTACCTGTAGTTCCTACAGTTTGTATGTCGCTTACAAGTGTTCTCTAAAATTGCCCAGTTTCCTATTGTAAAAACCGATCTGCCACTTCAAATCTGCAAAACCATGGTGTTTCGCAAAACCGATGGAGCTAACTTATAGACTACTCAAGCAAAGGTAATCAAAATATGGGCCAACTGCGCGGGATTCCTCTACCAAACGGTAAAATTATCTCGTAATGGGGAACACAAAAGGGTCAAAATATTAGACTAAGATTACCGCAGAGAATATTGATTTTAACTAGAAATGTAGGTACCAACACAACAACACACAATCAATGCAACGGTCGCACTGAGACCGAACGAGAATGTGATACCGTTCTCTTTTCTCGCCCGAGAAAACCTTTGAAGCGGGCAAAAATACCAACACCGATCGGACAGCAGGCGAGCGCGAGAACAAGACGGCAAGAAAGCGATCACATTCACACTTCTCGGGGGTTCTCGGCGTGAGTTTGGAGGCGCTTATAACCTTCTCCCACAAGGATCCAATTTTGAGCTAGCATTCTTTCAATTGTATAATTATGTTAACTATAATTATGTAATCCAGAAAAACCATTAAAATCACTTGAATATTTGTGAATGGTTTTCACAAATGCAATACAATTATCCCTCATAAAAAGTTTAAATAGGTATATCGTCATCATCTTCCTGCCCTTGTCCCATTTTATTTGGGGTCGGCGCAACACGTCTCTTTCCTCCATTCTCCTCTGTCATTCGTCATGCTATGTATGTATCATTTACTCCTTTTTCCTTCATATCATTTTTCTTACAATCCATCCATCTTTTCTTTGGTCTTCCTCTCCCTCTATCTCCATCCGTGCACATGCATATTCATCACTCATGTGTTCTATCCCTCCTCATCACATGTCCATACCAAGACAGTAGACGACTCCCTTTCAACTTTTCTGTAACAGGCGCCACTTTAAAACTTCCGCTTATATGCTAATTTCTAATTTTATCCATTTTAGTCACTACACACATCCATCTCAAATTCTCAACATTCTCATCTCTGCTGCATGCAATCTTTTTTCATCCGTCTTCTTCACTGCCCAGCATTCCGATCCATGCAATACGACAGAAAGTTTAAATATATATTGTAGCGTAAATAAAAATAAAAGTCGTCACTGCTACATGTTAAAACGTATAATTTTGCTGTTATAAAAAAAAACTAATACAATTTTTTATAAAAAAAATTTAAAAGGATCAAAAAAAGGAATTAAATAATGGACGACATGTAATATAATTTTATGTAAAGCAGCGAAATGGGTTGTTCAGAATTGTATAAAATTTGTAATTTTGAAAATTAAAACAAGGTGAGAAAGGGGTTGCAACGCCTACTCAGCCCTAGGCGCGATCAAAATGTATACGAGTTTAAATATTACACCGGAAAAAATACATTGCGCGACCTTTTGACACGAATAGGGTTTAAATAAATTAAATGATTGTACAACAAAAAAAAAGAGAAACTATACTATTGCTAAAGATTTAAAAAAAAGGATTAAAACAAAATTTGTTCCCTGAAGGTCCAGATCCTCGCTCGAAATCGGATCTTCGCTGTTGCTCCGGGTCTCAGGCGGCAAGCCTCAGAGCCAACCGCCAGTACGCGTCTCCCGACCCCTGGTCGGCCTTGAGTCGCGGCGCCGAAAGTATATGGGTCACTAGATCTTAGCTAGGATAAAAATCCTAGAACCGATTCTGAGCGAATCTATGGTGAGAAAAATACAGAAAAATTAACACCATGCTCCGAGAGAATCTTTTAAGCAGAAAAAATTTAAAATGTTTCAAATACATACCGGTTCTTGGTGAAATCACTGATAACCGACTATACAGTACAGCACTACAAAATTTATCTTTCTTAGGTCCTTTTTTACTTTATCAATTAAATTACGAAACGGAATAATATGTCTGTTATTTCCAAAGATTTGTCGTCCATCTGAGAAAAATTTTCCTCTGTCACATCCATGGAATCGTCATATTTTTAAATTTGAACCGAAGTAAGAAAAAGTAAATTGATTAGAAACGAGGTCGACTTACACGTACAGAATAGTTTTTATTCAGCCGAAAACAGCGTGATAATGCTGCAATACCCTCTTTCTAAGAAAAAAAGGACGTAAGTACGAGTGAGAAAGAAGAAAAAAAACTGGATCAGGCAAAAACAAAAAAAACAGGCATCATATCTGAATCAAACGATATCGAAGTGCAACAAATACTGAATAAACACGGAGGCCACCATATCTAAACGTTATCCGCGCGAACTCGCGATATCTCAATTACATCTATGGAGAATATGAAAGAAAATAACGAACTCCTAAATCTAAATATATATTGTTCAGTTAGAGCCAAACTCTAACCTGCCACATCCTTACAATTAGTAAACTTTAGATCTAAGTAAAATTAACCTAACTTAACATAAGACTTAACTATTACCTATCAACTATAAGAAAAAACTTGGGAATCCCCAAAAATAAATAACGTGAACACGTAAAGTCCAACCTCTAGTTATAGAAACTAAGACAAGTTGCACAAAAAAAAACTAAGTTTAAGAAAGAAAACCTAAATTAATTAAGTCAAAGAAGAACTCAAGACAGAACTTAAATCAGAGAACTCAAGTCATAAAACTCAAGTTTAAATTCAAATTTAAAATTAAATGTTGAATGTCACGCCATCTGTGTTAAACTAAAAGAAACAAAATAACCTTAGAACACAAGTTGACATAACACAGAAATAAACAGATGTCACTATTAACAGATAATCTATGAAGTTTTTAATCTAATCGAAAAACTATGCAAAGAAATATTCCAAAGAGGAAAAAGGATTAGAAAGCAAATGTCAATGTCAAAATGGAACAAAGAGAATTTAATCCAATTTATTTTAAGATATCTTTGATATGATATTGTCCGGAGTGGACTGAATCACAATCCTGTAGCAAATAGGTGGTCCTTGAAATGACTCTTATTACACGGCACTTAATAAAACGTGGAGCAAGCTTCCCAGAGAAAAAATCACCTCCAGAAGACTTGGAAAAATTCCTTCTCCATACAGTATCACCAACATTTAGAGTGACAGCTGATCGATTAGAATTATATGCACGAGAGTTACGGAGAAAAGCTAAAGAAAGATTATCAGCAACCTTTGCATAAACTTCGCTGAGAGAGGATAGGTTTGAAGCATGACGAGCCCGACTGTCTGCCAAATTAGAGCTTCGAGTCTGACTATTTACATGACTGCTATCCATAAGGACCTCTCTACCAAGCATAAGAAAGTTAGGCGTAAAACCAGTAGCTAGATTAACACAAGAATTGAGGTAAAGCTTCACTTTAGGTAACATTTTAGCCCAACTTCTTTGGTTTTCACCAACCAAAATACCTAAACATGTTATAACGCTTTGGTTGTATCGCTCAACCGTATTTGCTTGGGGTGTATAATATGGCGTAAAAGTAGGTGATTGAATATGGAAAGATCTGAGAAAATTAAGGAATTGATTACTACGAAAAACTGTAGCGTTGTCACAAAGAATAGTACGCGGAACCCCAAAATTAAAGAAAATTTCAGACTCTAACGCTTTTATAACAGAAAGAGCGTCAATCCTTTTCAGAGGAACTAACCAAACATATTTGGAAAAAACATCTACCATAGAAAGGATATATTTATAACCATAATAAGCGCAGGGCAACGGACCAATTATATCGATAGAAATCATCTGTAAGGGCAAGGAAACCTCTTTAGGGTAACACATCTGACCGCGAGGTTGTGTGTTCGAAATTTTATAGGCTTTACAAACCTCACATTGACTTAACGTCGAAGTAACGTCACGGAACATATTTGGCCAGTAGAACAACTCCCTAAGCTTTAGATACGTTTTAGTAACACCGGGATGTATCGAAGGAAATCTATTGTGAATTTCCCAAATAGCGTCTGGAACCTTTTCAGCTGGTAACACCACACGCCATGGTTCAGAAGATAAAGGACTAGAAACAGGCATGCGTCTCATAAGGATACCGTTATTTATAGCGTATGCTGGGAACATTTGTGGCGTATCTCGAGCACCTATATATATCTTCTTATACCAACGGTCATTAGTATGTTCAGGACCCTGGTCAAATGACACAGGATTAGCATGGATCCTGGAAAGAACATCGGGGACTATATGTTGCGAACCTTTACGATGCACAATATCAAAAGTATATTGGGAGATAATAGTAGCCCAACGAGCTAAACGACCAGATGGGTTGTTAAGAGAGAGGAGCCACTTAAGAGCCATATGGTCTGTTATGACAGAAAACTTCATACCATCTAAATAACATCGAAAATGTTTAATTGAATCCAAAACTGACAAGAGTTCACGCTCTGTAGTACTATAATTGCGTTCAGTTTGAGAGAATAAACGCGAATAATAGGCGATTGGATGTTCCACATCGTCTATCTTCTGTGTCAGTACCGAACCAAGACCAACAGCTGACGCATCACACTGCAGGATGAATGGCTTCGAGAAATCAGGACATGCCATAACAGGCGTATCAATTAGCGCTTGTTTCAACTGAGTGAAAGCTTGATCGGCTGCATCGTTCCAACTTATTGGATCATTACCCTTTCTCTTACCGATAAGGGCAGTAAGCGGAGCAATTATAGAAGAAAACCCTTTAACGAAACGCCTATAATAGGAACACATACCAATGAAACCGCGTAATGACTTAGCTGAAGTAGGAGTAGGATAATCTTTAATAGCATCAAGTTTGCCGGGATCGGTTTGAAGACCCTTTTCATTAACAATATAACCCAAATATTTTAGTTCGCTTTTACAAAACTCGCATTTTTTTAAATTTATAGTTAAGCCTGCTTCTTTAAGTCGAGCAAGCACCTTCCTGAGCAGCGCCATATGACTAGAGAAATCTTTAGACACGATTATCAAGTCGTCGACGTACCCAAAAATACAGTCGTCGCTGGTAGAAGTAAACTCGAAATTCACGATCATATCAGTAAGGCGTTGCATCTCCGAAGCAGCGTTCGTTAGACCAAAAGGCATCCTAACAAACTCAAAGAGACCACGTTGTGGAACAATAAACGCTGTTTTCTCACAACTTTCTCTATCAGCGAGTGGAATTTGCCAGAAAGCACTTCTAAAATCCAATGAGCTAATATATCTAGCACCACGAAGGTTGTCGAGGATATCGTGAATACGGGGAAGAGGATATGAATCTCTAACTGTCACACTATTCAGTTTTCTACTGTCGACACAAAACCGAACAGAACCATCTTTTTTTGTCACCATTACCACTGGACTAGCCCATGAAGAACGAGATGGACGAATAACACCCATACCTAACATTTTGTCAATCTCTTCATTGAGAATCTTCAACTTGACAGGGGATAAGGGATAATATCTTTGACGGATAGGGTAACCCGTAGTATTAATTTTATGGGACAACCAAGATGTTTTACCAAGACCAACTTTTTCCGAAGAGATAACTTCGTACTCTTTAATAACTTGTTGAAGACAAGCCTCTTGATCCGGCGATAGGATGTTACGAGGATGAATATAACGGACCTCGCTGACAGAGGAAACTTGAGGGGAAGAGTGCTGAACAGAAGGGATAAACATATTACCATCAATATTTTTATTAAAAGCCTGACTAAAAATAGACGTCAAACCGAATTTATTCCAAAATTCGATACCTAAAATAACAGAAGATGACATCGAACTTGCAACTAAAAACTCATGAATAAAAGTTGTACCATTAAATTTAACTGGAAGGTACACAGAACCAAGAATATCAATCGGCGAATTATTAGCCGATATAACACGGGGACAAGCGTCTTTTGATGTCAAAGAAACACCAAGTTGCTGAATAAAATTATCGCTAACAAGCGACATCTGAGCACCAGAGTCGAGCAATGCTTTAACAACTCTACCACATAATAATACTTCTATAAACGGTCGGTTATCAAATGAATCTGAAGTAAACACTGGGGATACTGTACGGAAAGAAGCGTATCGCCAGTGGTTTATGCATTTTTTGGATTACATTTCGGACATTCCCTAGTAATAAATCCAGGAGTGCGACACTTAAAACAAATCATGCCTGTGATCTCTGGGCAAGAACGGTAAGAATGACCAACTTTGTTACATTTTAAACAAAGCTGAGACTGACTACAACCAAGACAAATCTGAGAGTTACTAGATGTTGGCTGATGGGAAGTTTTGTTCGGCCTAGGTTTTGGTGGGTTAAATACTTGAGAAGTCGACTGGTCGGCAACACAGTCGAGACTGGCTACCGCCTTTGAAGGTTTTAAAAAGGACTCGAAATGAGTAACGGCCTCGATTAAATTATTGACATCATGGAATTTTTGAATAGACAAGCAAGGAGTATACTTTGGCAACATGTTGTGAGTGATGATCTGCAACAACTCCGATTCTTCAATAGGCTTGCTCAGTTTAGCGTTTAAGTAAGAAACTTCGATAATAAATTCTCTTATTAACTGTTCCGGTTTCTGCTTGAGGTTACGGACCTCCTGGCTTGTCTTAAATTCAAAATCGGTCGTACCGAATGTCTGAAGAAAGGCATCTTTGATCACAGAAAAAGAAAGACCCGGTCGACGGATCGACCTAAAATATTGAAGTGCGACACCTGACAAAACTTCATGAAATCGCTTAACTAAATAACCATCGGACAAATTGTCGGCCTCCCTGCACTCCTCTAAACTCGTGAAAAATTCCCGTACGCAGGTCTTACCATCGAAAACAATCTTCCACTTAGTAAGAGAGAACTGCCTGGTAAATTGTAGGCATCCCTCAGATCTTATTGGGGAAGGAATGATACTCTGTGAAGAAGCGTGAGAAGGTCTTGGCGGAATAGGAGGAGGTGGTGGTCGCGAAATAATGGGACTAGCACGACGTGGAGTCTCAACAATAGGGAACCCCTCTTCTGACATGATGTAACTAGAATAGACCTAATAACGTATGAAAGAACAGACAAAAGGCGATTGAATCCTAGCGAAAAAATAGGCACGGCATGAACAGACGGATAAAAATAATCCAGCAACCAGCAGTCAGTAAACGCCAAGCTATTAAACAAAGATACAGGCTACATAACCGTTCATACTAAGCTTACCTTGAAAACCGACGCCTATAAATTCATACGTCACCATATATACTCTACGGGTTCTAACTACCGCTAGCTAAGGATATGGAATAAAAATCAGGAGACCTATCGTTATATTTGCTGCGATAAGTGGGTAAAATAAAAGACAGTTATGTGTTATATAGTTCACAAAATTATTTTTCCTTTAAAATAAATTACATTTAATGAAAAAATATATATATATGTCAAGGAAAAATGACAGCTTCACAGATCTGAACTGGTGGTAAAAATCCCAGAATACCTTTCTAGAATGAAAGAATATCCGTGTCCTGAAACAAATAAGCTTAAGAATCATTAGCTCCCGGAGGGAGTGACCATCCTCAATAAGGCAAAAAAAATTTTATGTAGAATCATTCAAATTTCAAAGTTATTAGGTAAAAAACACTTACTTTAGTTGTTCGGGCGCCATTTTTGTAGCGAAAATAAAAATAAAAGTCGTCACTGCTACATGTTAAAACGTATAATTTTGCTGTTATAAAAAAAAACTAATACAATTTTTTATAAAAAAAATTTAAAAGGATCAAAAAAAGGAATTAAATAATGGACGACATGTAATATAATTTTATGTAAAGCAGCGAAATGGGTTGTTCAGAATTGTATAAAATTTGTAATTTTGAAAATTAAAACAAGGTGAGAAAGGGGTTGCAACGCCTACTCAGCCCTAGGCGCGATCAAAATGTATACGAGTTTAAATATTACACCGGAAAAAATACATTGCGCGACCTTTTGACACGAATAGGGTTTAAATAAATTAAATGATTGTACAACAAAAAAAAAGAGAAACTATACTATTGCTAAAGATTTAAAAAAAAGGATTAAAACAAAATTTGTTCCCTGAAGGTCCAGATCCTCGCTCGAAATCGGATCTTCGCTGTTGCTCCGGGTCTCAGGCGGCAAGCCTCAGAGCCAACCGCCAGTACGCGTCTCCCGACCCCTGGTCGGCCTTGAGTCGCGGCGCCGAAAGTATATGGGTCACTAGATCTTAGCTAGGATAAAAATCCTAGAACCGATTCTGAGCGAATCTATGGTGAGAAAAATACAGAAAAATTAACACCATGCTCCGAGAGAATCTTTTAAGCAGAAAAAATTTAAAATGTTTCAAATACATACCGGTTCTTGGTGAAATCACTGATAACCGACTATACAGTACAGCACTACAAAATTTATCTTTCTTAGGTCCTTTTTTACTTTATCAATTAAATTACGAAACGGAATAATATGTCTGTTATTTCCAAAGATTTGTCGTCCATCTGAGAAAAATTTTCCTCTGTCACATCCATGGAATCGTCATATTTTTAAATTTGAACCGAAGTAAGAAAAAGTAAATTGATTAGAAACGAGGTCGACTTACACGTACAGAATAGTTTTTATTCAGCCGAAAACAGCGTGATAATGCTGCAATATCTAGTATATTTTGAGACTCGAGTTACAGTATTCTGTATGGTGTCGGACGTTAAGAATAGCACCGTCCCATATCTTCCCGTGGGTGTCCTAAGAGGCGACTAAGGGACTTGCCAGAGAATGGGCAGAAGCGTTCTTTGCGCTTTTGTAACAATCGTACTGCGATCGCCAACCCGCCTGCCAAGCGTGGCGATTATGGCATAACCCCCCAAAATGTCAATGTAGCGACACTTGGGGGAGGCCTATGTCCAGCAGTGGACGTCTTTGGGCTGAAATGATGATGATGAGTTACAGTATTTTCTCAGGTGAGCAGATTGAGTGTTCTAGTTAACTGACCACGACTTTCTCACCATTGATGTCACAATTTTTTTTCTACATCATGAATTATTCACAGTTAAGTATTTCTTACATTAAATTCCTTCCTTCCTTGATTTCGTAAAATTATAATCAACTTTTAAAAAGGAGCACTCAATCCACAAGTACACAAATATTGTAGCGGTTGCAAGTATTTACCAGAAGAGCATATAGGGTGGAATCTTTCAACCTCACCTAGAGGGAAAGTACTCTAATTACTGGAGATAGCTAATTTTACTCAAAGGAAACATTCCATAAAAAAAAAGAAATGAACGCCTTAGGTGGGACTCGAACCCACGTCTTTCACTGTCTAGGTGAACACGATCGCAACTACGCCGCCGAGACGCTGCACTGGTCGAACCTACAAAACCTTCTTCAACGCTTTCGGGCTTTTTTTTCTCAACATCTAACTTATTTTAGAAAAGTTAATTTACGTCATTGTTATCCCTCTGTAGACAGATTTTTAAATATAAGTATTACATATTGTTAATTTGTTTTTTTTTTTTATTAAAAATGGACTGTAAAGGATGGGAAGGAAGGAGGGATCTTGAGAGATTGAGAGTTACCGACGTAGCCCGAAGATATAAAGTAGTATTGTAGTATTTCAAAGCAAGTTGCTGGTGGATAATCCTGGCAACAAGGTTGTGTCTATGCAAGTACGCTTCGTTAGCTAGACGAGAACAACCAGAAATAATATGTCTGATGGACTCACCCGGACGATGGATTTCATATTTATTCATCAACAATTTACATTGTGTTCGAATTTTACAAAATAATTACATTTCAAATCTAATTTTTCAAATTGTATGTCATCAGTCAAACATTGTTTAAATGTCAAACCATAAAAAGCACAAAAACAACCATGTCTCTTCCATTTTATGCAAATCAACTGAGAATTCAAATGACAGTTAAATTACTGTTTATATCCAACCATATAAATGTATGTCCAACCATAAAAAGCTCAAACACAACCATGTCCATTTCATATAAGGTGAGCTTAATGAGAATTAAGTGTAAATTAAATGAGTTAGATGTAACTAAATTAAAAGTCAATCAAATTTAAATTAAATGTCAACTAAAATTTTATTAAATTAATATTAAAATGCCAAATAGATATAAATTGAATGTCAATTAAATTACTATTTACAAAATTATCCAACCACATTAAAGCTCAAAAACAACCATGTCTATTCCTTGTTTCGTAAATTAAAAGAGAATGAAATGTAAATTAAAAGCAAACTAAAAGTCAATTAAATGCAAATTAAATGTCAATCAAATTCAAATAAAATGTCAACTAAAATAAAATGTCAATTTAAATAAATGCCAACTTAATTAATTGTCAAAACACTAAAAGTCAATACCATATAAAAAAAAAAAACATACACTAATTATCTGGAATCATTCAACATCAAATCGGATACAGAATATAAACATTTTTCTAATAGGAAGGCTTTCAGTTTTGCCTTAAATAAGTTTGTGTTATAGACCAAAGTTTTTAAATCAGTAGGTAACTTATTATATAACTCTACTGCTTGGTAACGTGAACAATGCTTTGCTATGTTAAATTTAGGCACCATTATATTTTTAATAACTTTCCTTCGTGTGCTCTCCCTCAGTTCTCTTTCTGTTTGTGATTCATATTGATGTATATATTTTGCAAACTTGGTTAACAGAACTAGTATATACAAACTTGGAACTGTAAGAATGCCTAATTTCTTAAAGTATTCTTTGCATGAATCTCGCTGAGAAATTTTAACAATGGTTCTAATGGCACGCTTCTGAAGGATGAATGCTCTTTGGCAGTTGTAGTTATAGCTATTTCCCCAACACATGATGCTGTACCTTAACCTAGATTCAACCAAAGCATGATAACAAGCTTTAAGTTGCTTCAACTCTATTTCATCCCTGAGGCTCCTAAGTGCATAACATGCAGAGGATATAGAGGAATCAATAGCAGCAAGCTCCTGTTTCCAGTTTAGATTTGAATCAATGTTTATTCCCAAGAATTTTACGTTATTTACCAATCCTATCTTGTCTCCTTTCAATGTCACATCTATAGTGTCAGTGTTTCGAGATGTAGTCTTAAATAACATTATATTTGTTTTATTTGTATTAATTAGTAAATTATTAGCTGTAAACCATTCAGAAAGATTATCTAGACTTTTATTTACTTTTGTGGACAATTTTTTTAGATCATGCGCTCCTATTATTACATTTGTGTCATCAGCAAAAACAACACACGAAGCGTCAGGCTGAACTGTGTTCATGAAATTTAATAAATCATTGGTGAAGACAAGATATAATATTGGACCTAAAATTGAGCCTTGAGGAACTCCGCGTCTTATGTATATCATCTTTGATTTATATACTATTTCATGATTGTTTTCATCAATGTTTTTTATTTCGACATACATTCGTCTGTTTTGTAAATACGATGTCATAAGTTTTAAAGCATCACCTCTTACACCATAATGTTCCAGTTTAGCTAGCAGTAATTCATGATCTATAGTGTCAAAAGCAGAACTCAGGTCAATAAATAGTCCAGCCACTTTCATTTTGTCATTTAATTTACTAACTACGTCATCAATGAGAGTGTCTATGGCATCTGAAGTGCCAATGCCCTTTTGATACCCAAATTGTCTTAAATGGATTATTTTATTTAGATTCAAATGTACCATCAGTCTAACTTTAATAATCTTTTCAAAAAGTTTCGACAATGTTGGTAGCAAGGATATAGGTCGGTAATTTTTTGGGTCAGTTTTTGTGCCCTTTTTATAAATCGGAATTACCTTAGCCAGTTTGAGTTGATCAGGAAAAATCGACTCTTTAATACATTTATTAAAAAAGACAGAAAGAGGATGTGCTAAAAGTTCTATGTTCTCCTTAATAATAGTTATTGGTAAGTCATCATATCCGCAAGACTTTTTGTTAGCCATGTGACACACAATCTTTTTTATCTCAATTGGTGTAGTCGGCTTGAAAGATAAGTTACTCTCAACTCTCACCGTTGTTTCTTTTAGAAAGGACATTGCTTTATCTTTGTTAAGTGTCAATGATGGTTTGTAAACAAAGCTATCAACGAATTTATTAGCAATATCCTGGGAATCATAAATAACTTTGTTGTCTATATTTAGGACAAGTTTTTTTCTATGCTTGTTTTTTGTTTTCTTTGTATGTTCATTTACCAGTTTCCATGTCTCTTTTGGTATATTTTTAGCTTTACTAAGATGAACTGATATGGCTGACTTTTTAGCTTGCTTTATAACCCTTCTGTAAATTCGAATATAGTTTATTTTGTAATTCGAGATACTACCATTTTTTGTGGTGCCACAGCATAAAAATCTTTTCATTTTACTTGATACTTTGACTCCCTTGGTTACCCACTTTATTATTACTTTTTTCATGGGCTTTATTTTAATAGCCTTCTTTGGGTAACAGGTACGAAAAATTTTGCCAAAATTGTCTAGAAAATTATTTATTCCCTTATTACTCAAATTTATTTTTGTAATACTCTCTTTAAACGCAGCATTATTTTTTGTGTTAAATAACCTTTTTTGAATTGTTATAGTACATTCTGAGCTCTTCGTTTTCTCATCGATTTTATCAAGAACCATATCGCAAAAAAGTCCACCATGACCATCTGCTAAGCCATTGTGATCGACCAAACAACGCTCTATACACTCATCATCAACATTTGTAATTATATTATCAATACAGGAGTATGATTTATTTCGAATGAAAGTTGGAGTTTTTATAAGATATCTAAAATTATAACATCTCAATAAACTTATGAACTCTGAAGCTTTTCTACTTTCAATCAGTACGTCAATATTAAAATCGCCACAAACTAAGCACTTCCTATCAAGAAAAAGTTCTAACAATTTTTCTAAACTACTTATGAAACTTTCAAAATTCTTCTCAACTGGACATCTATAACAACAACATATGTGTAATCCCGTTTCAAGATCTTTTACACCACAAATCTCGAAACTTTCTGATCTATATAACTTTTTAATTGTGTCAATGCTTTCACTTCGTTTATTTTTATGTGCTAAAATAAGGCTACCTCCTCTCTTTTTGTTTGTCCTTGTGTTGTATGATGCTAAATTATAATTGGACATACAAAACACATGTGCAGATTTATCATTTAGGAAATGTTCTGATATGCATAAGTAATCTAAATCATTTCCATGTGTTTCAATATATAATTCAAGTTCTGTTTTTTTATTACTTATGCCACATACATTTTGATGAAATATTTTAAGACAATTTGTTTTCGATGGTAAAGGAACTGGAGAATTATAATATAACCTGTTTTGTGCATATCTTTTAGTCACGAAAAAACTCATTATCATCGGTGGTTATTGACAAACTATTTAATTCTGTTTGTGTAGCAGAATTTACCAACACTTTCGGCGTCGTAGTATTGTGCCTATTATTGTCAAAATTAAAATTTGTTTGTGTATAAACATTCCTACGTTGCACTTTTGACGCATTATGTTGATTTTTAGTCTTATTTTGTACATAATTTAAATAATTTGTTCTATACTCTATACCTAGTATTTCCCTATATATTAATTGGCATGCAATCAACTTGCTGAAACAACCATCCGTGTTAGTATAATAATTATTGTCAAGTGATATAAAATTTGAATTTTCACAATTTTTACAAACATATTTTAACGTGCAATTCAATTTGGATACATTTAAATATTTATTATAATAGATCTTACTTACTAAAATGTTCGTTGTTTGAATGTTGTGCAAGGTGTAATGCAAACCACTTGTTACAGTTAACGGATTAGTGTCATTAGACCCCGCCATTATCAAAATAAAGTCAGATTTGGTGAAATCTTTACACAGAGATAAACATGAATTTAATACTTGATTCAGTGGCGCGTTTGGTTTTATTACTGACATTACACTAAAAGTTTCTCCCAACAAGTTTTGTAATTTTTCACGCATACCGTAGCCAGCTTGATCGGCGAATATAGCAAGTCTGTGCTTTCTATCGGGGACTGAATCCTTTCGAAGCTCACCGGATTTATTCTCCACAGGCACTTCTGCGCTTTCATTAGTACCTACTAGTTGAAATGATGTTGACGAAACATTAGTTCGGTTTCTTTTCGGATCCACCTCTACGAATGTAGTTAATGGTTCTTCATTATTAGGCTCCTCCACGTAAGATAAATTTGACATGTCTTGTATAAAGCAACTATTTAAATCCCCGATATTTCTTATGGGTGACGACAGTTCTGTCCCTGTGATCGAAGACTCTTGTGTAATGGAAACGTCTAACTTCTTATTTGGGCTTATTTTTGATATGGCTTGCAGGGTAAAATCTCTTGATGAGGTCCTTGGAAACCCTGTTTTCATCGTTATGGTTCTATAGCGCCGTTGATACTGAGGCGAATAGAACTTCCTAGGTGTTACTGTTGGTTTGTTTGATGCCAATCCCTCAATTCCGACAGATTTCAAAAACTTTATTTTATTCTCATAGTTCCTATTTTTTTCTTGTAATGTCACATTTTCGATGTTCAATAAATCTATTTCATTGTTTGCAGACTGTAGTTCCAGTTTTAGTTTGTTTATATCTTCTTTCATCAAGGCGATATCATCACTAAGTTCGTTGTTGTGGTGAGGTAAACTATGATATGAGGCATCGAAATCCAGTTCACCCTCGCTTACTTGTAAACAATGTTTTATTCTTTTTCGTTGAGTCACATTTGCAAGTTCTTCCATACTGTTAAGTTTATTATGCCGAAAGATCGAAACAATTCTACAAAAAGTGCTATTGGTGCGGCGGGATTTGATCCGGTGACTCGTTAATCGCCAGTCTCGATATTCTTGAGCTAGCCAACCGTGCGAGTAATTAATATGTTGAAATTGTACGGCACTCCAAGCATTCAGCACCGTGGGCGTACACTGTTTTATCGACTCATTAGTATTTTGAGGCTTGAACTAGATGTCACTAATAGCAGTGTTTATAGCAAGTCATCATTTTAAATTTCTTTTCTAACGTTTTTTCAAATGTTAGATTAATTAAAGCACTGTTTTTGCAAACTACGCAATGTTTTATAAGTTCTAGCAGTTTAATTTGTCACAATCATACATAATGCACAGTCGAAATATTATATATTGTTTTGTTTATTTGAGTTATTGACAAATACGATCACGGTTTTTTTAGCACAGTTTTCTTCATTAATCTACAAGGCGTTTTATGGATAACACTGTCACAGATTGTTTATGTTGTTAGTCTTTAAGTAAACACTATATTTTGCTTAAAACACTTGTTTCACTATTTATAAACATTAAATAAGTACAGAGCCGATGTTTACGTTGACGACAGCGCCATCTCGATTGATGGCATGCCCGACACACGTCCACCGTCCCGTCCTTCATAATATGTTTCCGGTAGTTATTCGTCAGCAAAACTTCGTCAATTATTGCACAGACAAAACCTTCAGTTTCCCCGAAGAGGTCACCGAAACGCAGCCAGGATACGGACGCTAAGAAGTCTACATCGGGCCCATGTAAGGCCCGGTAAAAGCGTCCGTGAAGCTCCTTGCTCTGCTATACCTCCCTGCGGTCATTAGTGTCTAATACTATAGGCTTGCGCCAGTTCTCGTTAGCCAACAAGAGCGGGGTAAGGCCCTTGTCTACTGAGACCACATCTCGGTGCATCCCCACGTTGGCTTCTAGGAAGTATTCCCTGAGACTGCATACCTCACGGTTGTGCAGGGTCTTAGCATTTAAGAAGCCACGACCGCCACACTTCCGCGGGATATACAGTCACATCACCGACGACCGTGGGTGATGCATCCGATTTGCGGTCAGCAGTACGCGGACCTTCCTATCTAGGGTATCAAGTTCTGTCTGAGTCCATTTGAGTATGCCGAAAGAATACATCAAAACCGGCATGACCCAAACCTTAAAGGCGCGCATCTTGTTTCCGCCTGACAGAAGACTGCTTAGCACCTTATTCAGGCGGTCAAAGAAACGCTCCTTCAACGATTGTTTCATGTCAGCAGTATTAATGCCTAATGCTTCCGACATACCCAAATACTTGTAGGTTTTTATTGAGGAGAGGGATCTAAGGTGTACGGAATCCGAGAGTTGAGTTTCCACGGATTCCGTAATCTCCCCTCGCTTCACATGCATGACATTTAACATTTATCCACACCAAATTCCATCCTGATGGCGCTACTGAAAGTTTCAGTTACCTTCAGTAGCTTCATCAGTTGTAAATTGTTGGGGTCAAAGATTTTCAGATCATCCATGTAAAGAAGGTGAGATATGAACTGACCACCTCTCCTCAACCGATAGCCTAGACCTGAACCTTCCAGCAGTGTGCTAAGAGGGTTCAAGACTAGACAAAATCACAATGGACTCGAGTATCACCCTGAAATATACCACGCTCGATCCTTATCGGTTCGCTGTTCCCCTGCATCTGTCGACATCCTGGATAGCGAAGGACCGTCCTCCATTGCCCAATACATGATTCAAGGAAGGCGCGTAGAGTTGCATCTATCTTGTACAACTCCAGCACCCTCATGAGTAATTATTATTAAGATTCTCGTTTTTTAGGGTTCCGTAGCCGAATGGCAAAAAACGGAACCCTTATAGATTCGTCATGTCTGTCTGTCTGTCCGTCTGTATGTCACAGCCACTTATTTCCGAAACTATAAGAACTATACTGTTGAAACTTGGTAAGTAGATGTATTCTGTAAACCGCATTAGGATTTTCACACAAAAATAGAAAAAAAACAATAAATTAAGGGGGTCCCCATACTTAGAACTGAAAACCAAAAAAAAATTTTCATCAAACCCATACGTGTGGGGTATCTATGGATAGGTCTTCAAAAATGATATTGATGTTTCTAATCTCATTTTTTTCTAAACTGAATAGTTTGCGCTAGAGCCACTTCCAAAGTGGTAAAATGTGTGTCCCCCCCCTCTAATTTCTAAAGTAAGAGGAGGAAAATTCTGAAAATATTTAGGATTGTAGAACGTAAAAAAAACTATCAACGAAAATTGGTTTCAATAAGATATGATGTTTAGTTTTCGAGATATGGGACTTTTTCATCAAACTGCAGCAGTAACTTTGTTTTTCATTAACATACTATGAAAAACCAATTTAGTTTTGCGGTTGAGTGGAAGTTTAATAATGAATGACCGTTCAAAATATTGTTATTATATTCCATATTTTGGGGCTATGGAACCCTGTGTGCGAGTAAGACTCGCACTTGGCCGGTTTTTTTATTTCAGTATTTGTTGTAGTATTTATTATAACAAATACCAACTAATACTACTATTTTATTTTTATAATGTGTATGTCGTATTTAACCCAAAGGTTGACTGGTAGAGAATGCCTTGTGGCGTTAAGTCCGCCTACGTACCACTATTGTACATGAAGTTTAAATAAATAAATAAAAAAAACCGGCCAAGTGCGAGTCGGACTCGCGCACGAAGGGTTCCGTACCATTATTTATAAAAACGAGAAAAAAAATCACTTCGTTGTATGGGAGCCCCCCTTAAATATTTATTTTATTGTTTTTAGTATTTGTTGTTATAGCAGCAACAGTAATACATAATCTGTAGAAATTTCAACTGGCTAACTATCACGGTTCATGAGATACAGCCTGGTGACAGACGGACGGACGGACAGACGGACGGACGGACGGACAGCGAAGTCTCAGTAATAGGGTCCCGTTTGACCCTTTGGGTACGGAACCCTAAAAAGAAAACAACAATCAAGATTTTTACATTACCATTATATTTAAATTCACTAAACATTTTTATTTGTATCGTATCAGTAATCATGTTGTGATAACGTAAATAACTAGCTTCCAACTATAACATGCATAACACTATATGTCAAAATTTACAATTAATTTACAAATTCACCATTTTTATTATTAAAAGTGCTTTTTATTTACCATTAGACACCGGACTTGGACATATACTTCAGTACATTGTCCAAACTCCGCAATCTGCGCGAACGTTAAAACTTGAATAATTCATCTTGAAGACTTTTAATGTCCGTTTGAAAAATGAGCCTTAAAAACTTACACAGTAGGGCTTATATTTGCCCACTACCTTAGATACAACTCTTTTACTTTATAGGGCTGTAACTACACTCGAGCAAAAACAATTCATCACCTCTCTCTTTTCCTCGCATCAGTTATTGCATTTTACACCTTAAAACAACGACATAAGACACATGCCTTGTTCATTTGTAAGGTCTATAAAAGGCAAATTAAAAAACACGATAAATAATAAAAATAGTACTTAACATAGATTATGCTAAAACGACTGCGAGAATTTAATATGTCGTAACATTGAGAATGCTGTCGGGTTTTGCAACGTAGAGCTCGGGCCCTAAAGTTGAAATTCGAGCAGCATGATCAATGTCGCTTACGAAATTTTCACTGTCATGTTTTTTTTATCTTAAAACGGAGCATACCTTTCGTTTTTAGGCACTTACGGATTAATGCAAAAAGCAGGTTTCTACTTCGCTACCCAAAAAACATTGGCAGTGATAGAAAACACTATTTTATTCACACTTGTAAGTTTGCGCAAACGGGCGACCTTGCGATTTGTCGTGCGACTGTGCGATTAGTCGTGCGACTTTTTGTGACATCATTATTTATTGGGAAGACTGTTTTTTTTTGTATGGAACAGGGCTCATAAAAATTCTTTTTATACAAATAAAGTTTGACCCTGTACGAGATTCAATATCCTCTAAAAACGAAAAATTTAGTTTTTTTATAATATGCTTCAACAGCAAGATTGCTGTCGAAAAAAAGTCGCAAAATCGGCCGTCTGCATTACTCAATTAATATTATTGCTATACAATACCCGAAACGAAACTTAAAATTAACTATGAAAAGTTGTCTCAAAAACTGCTATATCAATTTTGATAAAAATTTACCAACTACCTATTACATAATTTTTCATTGCTTCCGCCGGGGTTTACTTATATTATCACGCTATATTATATCAAGGGGACAAGTAGTAACTCAAGTCAAACGAAGCTACAGATTTGAAAAGACACTAATTTCTACCATTTACCTCGTAAATGAAATATCATTAAAATGGTCGAAAAAATTTCAAAACTGTAGCTGCTCTCTCCGTTGGTAAAAGGGGTGTTTTGCTGAAAATGAGCGTCAGAAGAGATTTAATCTAAACTAATATTATAAAGTGAAAAGATTTGATTGTTTGTTTGTTATGATTTAACTCAAAAACGAAACGACTGATTTTAAAAATTCTTTCACCATAAGAAAGCTAAATCTTTACCGAGTAACATAGGCTATATCATAACACAATTTTCGCGGACGCGGAAGAGAATAATATTTATCACCCTGCACGGCACCGTGGAACCCATATGGGTTAGTTACATCATCCGCCGTTAAGACCCCGAGGAACTCAAATGGGTTACACTTATACAGGCAAACTTAAACTCTAATCGTACGTGAAGTAGGGATCAATGACGTCAGCGATCACGTAATGCGCGATGCCCAAAAGGGGCCCTCAAACGGGACCAAAGGATTCGGATGGGGTTAATAAGGTTAAAGATCTTTGACAGTCGTTTAGGTAGTTCATTGACCCGAAAGTCTGACAAACAGTCCTACCAAAGGGGATCGTATTACCCAGTACTAACTGGGTTATGGAGGTCAGATAGGCAGTCGCTCCATGTAAAATACAGCTAAATCCGGTAAGACTGGAAACCGAACCTAACATAGTTGGAAAAAAATGGGCAGATGTCAAAGATCTACAAATGACAGCCGGGACCAACGTGCTTTCCGAGGCACGGAGGAAACTCGGTATGTAATAATGGTCACACATCCACGGACCAACCTCGGCAAGCACGGCTTAGCCTTAAAGATCGACACGTGCGGCTGTTATTATTTAACCACGAGTTCCTCATGGGACCAACATCGTAATTACGAAAAAATAAACAGTACCATACATTTTGGTCTAGTATTGAATTTTTGTATGGGACATACAAAAATTCAATAAAATAAAAAATAATATATATGATAAAAGTTTATTTCCGTATTTATTTATTTTTCGATAGATACGCCCTTTTTTACAAACGGAAGCAAACAAATTGACATTATACAAACATGTATACTAATTTTATATTTATTTTATTATTATTTTTTACAATTTCTTTTATGGCCTTTGTTCTCCAATAATTATATTTTTCGTGTCGATGGTAGATTTCGTCATTTAAATTTATTTTGGTATGTGTCACTGGAAGTTTTCTTCTCACAAATATCAGATTTACATAAATAATATTAAATCGAAATTGACCTTTGCAAACCTTAACGGCTAAGCTGATCTGGATGAAATGATGACGGATAGATCATGCTTGTCTCACACAATTTCAGTTTATCAAAATCTACTACCGACTTCTTCTAGTTTTCGGAATAAAACCTAATCATATCATATATTTAGTAAAAATAATCAATAATTATAATGATGGACTAAAAAAAAAAAACTGTAATTTATATTACCTTACCCGATGTTTTTACCTTAACTTGGGACCATACGCGTACATCATATTTTTTTTAAACAAATTATAAATTTAATGCACTATAAATATTTGAGAAATGTAATTTAAAATAAACAGTTCATACAAGGTGTAAGGGACACGACGCGAAAACGCTTACAATGTACTAGGTACATCATTTTGAACACCCTTATATACGGGGTGTAAATCACCTCATCACGAAGCCGTCAACCAAGCATTCTGTACATGATTGCTGGGAAACGACTTTTTTTTTTGGGGGGGTGTAAAATCATGTTTTGTGGTAGAACTCAATGTAACGCACTCAACACATTGTGCTGATGGACGGATTGAATAGTACGGGGGTCGTGGAGGTGTTTAAAGTAAAAATCTTCCATGAAAAACTTGTATTTAAAAAAATACTTGTCAAAAAGTTGGTAATTTGACCCCTAATATCTCCGTAACTAGAAGGTTCCCAGGTATGGTGTAGAACAAAAAAAGATGGCAATGACAGGGAGAACCAGTGCCTTTCGGCTTCCTTAGGGGGTGTTTTACACCCTTTAGAAAATGTATCACCGGAAAAAAAAACTGCTGTTTCCTACAAAACTGCAATACCTACACGTCAAACTATAAAGAAAAGCAGATTTAAAAAAAAGCTGCTGTTGCATACATTTTGAGTTTAGAAACAGCTGATTTTTTTTTATATTTCCGATGAAAAATTTCTATGTTTTTTTCTATTCTATTCAGAATGATGTACAGGTGTCTCTTACACTGTGTTGGTGTTCCTGTATAGGGATATTGCTATTAAATTTCCCTTCGCAGTACGACCAATCAAGCTATACAAAACCAGTTTATACAGGGTGTAACGGATAGGGTATATACATACTGAAGGGTGTGCTACAGACCATCAAACTGAAAATGTTTCTCCATCGGACAAACATCGTAATAGCGAAAAAAAGATCACCTGCCCCGTACATTTGGGTCGAATAGGTATTGAAATTATGTATGGGGCAGCAGATATTTTTTTCGTTATTACGATGTTTGTCCTATGGAGAAACATGTTCAGTTTGATGGTCTGTAGCACACCGTTGTTTGTCCGATGGAAAACCTGTTCAGCTTGATCGTCTGTAGCACACCCATAAGTATGTATATACCCTTTCCGTTACACCCTGTATATATATATATATACCTTACAGACTAAAATACATATATGATAAAATAAAATAAGGCTGATGCCTGGGTAAAGAAAACGAAATTCCATTTAGTTCGTCAGTCACGTAATACAAAAACATTTAACACGTATTTTTTATTTTATCATATTAACAATAAAATACTTAGCTAAAACGCATTAAAGTTGGCGAGTGGGGTCTCACGACGTCACAAGAAGGTATAAAATTTACTTGCCCGTGACGTCATGCGCCATTTCAACTCAATATATCTCCGTAATTTTATGATTTCGTGAAAGTAGAAAAAATAAGTGTCCAATACTTTTCAATAATCTACCCGATTGACAAAGAAAAAAAAAATAGTGATCATCACCTATGATCGCTCGCAGAACGGATGGCCGATGGGGCCGAAAAGTTCTGGAATGGCAACCGCGAACCGGAAGACGATGCGTTAGAAGGTGGACCGACCTGGTGAAGGTCTTTTTAATAATATACCCGATAGACAAAGAAACACAAAATTGACATCGTCCCTATTCGTTTTGTTGTGTGTACAAACCGTGGCCATTGTTAATCTGGATATGTATAGCTTGGTGTGGTCACGAGCTACTAATATGTTACCAAAATTCAATACCCGCTTTAGCAGAAACACTATAGGATAAAAAAAACCGTGCGTGGATTCCGTCCGCGCGGAAGTGAAACTTAACGCAACATTGCTTTCATACCCCCTCCATGGTAGCGTTAAACGTTTAACGCAACCTTGTTGGAGGTCGCATAAGAAGTTTCACTTCAATAAATAACGTCACTATTTTGTATGCCTTTTTGCGGAACATAGGATGGACCAAACATGATTATACAACATAATTTTTCACCTTGTGTTCACAAAGTTAATAAATGAATTTCAATAAAATGAACCATATTAAAATTCACGGACGCATTTATTATTAAATGAATTGTCATTTTGTGAACATTTTAAGGTATTTTTTTTCTTTTTTAAGTGATATCTTCTTATGGGAGCGTTAACCGCTTCGTAACGTAACACGTTACGGCGCGTCTGGCTTCCTTTTCTCTCACGCATACGGCAGCCTGCGGCTTTGATTACTTTAAGTTATCACTTCTGTCGAGCGTCCCGGGACGCACACAATTTTTTTTTTATTTGCGACGTGTTTGCTCTGTGCTCTACTATAAGTCAGAGATGACAGAGAAAAACTCGACGTTGTTTTCAGATTCATTCAGTTTTTTTTAGATTCAAGCTAAAGCTACCATTTTAGGACCACAGTAGCTTTATAATTTGCCTGACTTAATGTGGGCAAAATTCTCAAAAAAAAAAGACTGCGCACAGTCTCTCGAAATCCCTACTAATATTATAAATGTGAATGTAAGTTTGTTTGTTACGCTTTCACGCGAAAACTACTCAACCGATCATCATGAAACTTTGTACACATATTCTTGGAGGTATTAGAAGTAACATAGGCTATATATCATCACGCTACGACCAATAGGAGCGGAGCAGCAAGGAAAAATGTTGCGAAAACGGGGAAAATGTGACGCAGACGTTCATAAACTGAAAGCGTTTACAATATATAACTGCGACATCTAATAAGTGCAAATAGACGCTTAACGAACTCGAAAAGCACGTGTTCTCCCCGTCATTGCGATATTTTTTTTGTTCTGGACCATACCTGGGAACCTCAAGTTCCAGAGTTCAAATTTTTTCACAAGTTTTTTGAAGTAAAACTTCTTATGCGACTTCCAACAAGGTTGCGTTAAACGTTTAACGCTACCATTGAGGGGGTATGAAAGCACTGTTGCCTTAAGTTTCACTTCTTCCGCGCGGAGGGACTCCACGCACTCTTTTCTTTAATAGTGCTAGTTTTTAATTTTATAATAATATGTACTTCAAATACCTCCATGACTCGTTTACTATTCAATGCTTCCATCCGGCACAATGTTTTGAGAGCGTACTATCGAGATTTACTCAAAAAAAAATGTCGTTTTCCAGCCATAATTTTTGCGTAAGGTAGTTTGATGTAAAAAACGCTTGATTGACGTCTTCAGTGTCTGTTCATACCTTATACAGGGTTATTGGTAAAACACCAACAACCTCTTAAGAGGTCATTCTACTCATCATTATTAACAACTTTTACTATGAGACCAAACACGAAATCGTGAAAAAAAAACAGCTGTTCCCTACATTCTGACGAGTTATGTGAACATAAAGTACAGAACAGCTGATTTTTTTTTTCGCAATTTTAGGTTTTGTCCCATAGTAAATGTTGTTCATAATGATGAGTACAACGACCTCTTAAGAGGTTGTTGGTGTTTTACCAATAACCCTGTATATTTCCCACAGTATATTTAAGTTTACATTCTCAAAATAAATCGTATCAAATTTTCTATAACATAACGAAAAAAAATTCCCTGACCAATTAAAAAGAAAATATTTAAATTCTTTTAATAAAAAAAAAACTAACTATAGTTTACCTTTGAACTTGTTGTTTCAGCGCGCGTAGCATGACAGCCGTAGAAACGGGTTATGTCGACGGAAGAATCGACAAAATGACAGATTGTCATCTGTCTATCTGTCATTATGTCGATTCTTCCGTAGACAAAACTCGTTTCTAAGTGGTCATGCTACGCGTACAGTACGAGGTCCTAGATCCGACTCTCAAGTTGAGCAAAATGATATTACCATCAAGTATCTCTCGCGGTTGATGGCAATATGCTCGCACACATTATTTCAGACGTAAACATAACTGACGAAATGTAGGTGTACTATAAGTACACCTCTGCCTAACCCCCTTCGGGGATTACAGATGTAGCTTCTTATTAGATCTTATCGATAGGAAACGGCCAATCCGAATCAAGAACATATAACATACACATATTAACAACAAATACATATTGTGATTTAAAAGAGGGTCCATGGAGTTTCTTGCCCATTCTTCTCCATAGAGATCTACGCTTTGGAATGGACAGTACTTTCACAAGTTATTATGCCTTGTGACTGGGACTGTAGCTTCGCGTTTTTTTTTTAGTTTTTTGTGTTTCAAAAGTGCCTGTAATGGCCTAATTGAAATAAATGCTTTGAGTTTGAGTTTGGACATTACTTTTGATGTTTCTAAAGCACATGTGAAATAAAATATTAGGGATTTATTTTATTTTTGACTTAATATGTGCCTAAATCTCACTGAAAAACCAAGTTCAAAAATAAACCCTATTAACCATTTTAATTTTTTTTTTTTACACTATTTGGGGAATTTACGATCTACAACATTATAATAAACGAAATTGGTGCACTGTTTCAAGGATTTTTGTCAACAAAAGTTGCACAACATGTTTTCGTGTGTTGGAAACATGATTGAAACATTGTTTAGCAAACGTTACTCAACTTTTGTTTTTATTTAAGATTTAATATAAATATTTTCTGTAAGTCATCTTTTTGACTATTTATTTTAAAGTTGGTTGTTTGGTTAAGTTTTCATACTATACCAAACAAACTAATAGGTATTTTTTTGTCAAATACTTAAAAAAAAATCATTAAACACTACATAATTTTACTTAAATAAAAAAAAAAACGCGTTTTTATTCTGTTCTATAAAATCTTTGCAAGAAAGGTAAACATGATCAGTGCTATACCGTTCCCACAGCAGGGACGCAGGCCTCTCTCTACGAGACGGAGTGGGCGAACCCCGCAGGCCTACGCAGCTTGAAAAAGTTAACAAAAACCTTGAAAAATAACTCTTATATTCTGAAATACAACACTTGTTTACATTTCTAGCAAAAACATTTTAGGCCGTGTCCTAATGAAATCGATCTTCGCAATCATTTCCTCTACAGTATGTACTAGAAAGCTGTGGTCATATTTCTGGGTGTTATTCAGACCATCAAGCTGAACAATTTTCTCCATAGGACATACATTACGGTGGAGTAGGTATTCGGACATATGTGTTCGCGTAGACCAGAGTCTGAAAAGGCTTATAATACTGGGCCGAGCAGAAGATAACGCGCGCAATGCAGGGCACTGGCAAGATGGGCAAACGTGAACATGACAGCTGACAATTTTTTTGCGATTTCGATGTTGGTCCCAAGGAGAAACTTGTTCATTTTGATGGTCTGTCATCTTTAAATATGACCGCAACTTTAAAAAATACGGTATTGAACGCGACGAATGCGTATTCGTTTCACGGACGCTTTTGTTAGAACACGGAGTCAGAATTTATCCGAATTATATTTTAACTATATCTAAATTCGCGCGTTCTAAACATAAGATTTTTTCCCAAGAAAAAAAAGACAAACGAAGATTCTTAAAACCACTTTCTAAACTAAGTCTAATATATCCTAAAACATAAGTCAAATATAATGTGCATATTTTTTTTCATATACATGTATTTTTTTTTTATATATATTTAGTAATTATTTTTTTATACAAGACGAATTTTTCATCAACTTCTGTTAATATTCAATGGACCACCTTACAATTTATTTCCAATTCCACCTTTATTTTATTTTTTTATTATTTGAGACTGAACTACAGTTCTTTCATAATAAGAGTGAAATCACATTCACACGCATTTATCAGCATTTTGGTGCATCTTTCTCCCTCTGTCACTTAGAATTGCAACTCACTAAAGTGAGAGGTAGATCCCATAGCACGTTAAATAAAGTGCTTGCGATGTGACCAAGTACGGGTGCTCCTGATCGGACTTCTCGCTCCACCAAATTACGCCTTTACGTGGCAGAATGAGATAGATATACTCCGAATCGCTGATCCGTGCACGCAAATATGATTTCACTCTAAAAATCGCTGTCTTTTTGACATTGATGCGAAGTCAAGAGGTGAAAAGACTGTATTCATTATTTATGCGAACAGTGGATATATTGTCCGTCTAAACAAAACCAAAAAAAGTCTAAACATAGAATTAAAAAAAAATAACGGAACTTCTTGGTCGGGAATTCTGATGACAAATTCTTAATTCAGAATTCAGATTAATGTAAACATATTGGATTTGGGAGTGACTACTATCCGACGTGGAGTTGACTTAAGCCGATCACATTTGTCGCGTTTAGGAGAGGGCCAATAATCACGCGAGACGTTTAGGGGGGGGGAAGGTGTGGTTGTTTCGGCAAAAATCACGTATTTTTTCCCGCAAGAAACAGTGTACAATTGCGCAAAAACTGTTTTTTGTCTAATTTGCGATGGGTTTGCTCTTTACATGCTCGTTTAGGGGAGAGGAAGGACGAAAAAACCGCCAAAATTGCCTCATGTTGTTAATAGACGTCAATAGTTCGGCGCGGTATCAATTTGCGTCGTCTGAGGCGAAAGATTTTCTCTTTTATTGCGTGGACAAAATGCGCTTTTGCATCGGCTAAGACAAATTCCGTTTCGCTAAGGGCCTACTACACGACGTCCAAATAGCCACTACTTAACAAATAATTTCAAAAAATGGAATAGTATTTGTGTGCAATTATATACCAAGTAAATTACCGGGAAATTGTTGGCCCTAAGTGTGGTGACTCCCTACGATTAACTCAAAAATATTCTGGTATCAGACAATCTAATTATTTTCAGAGGTTTTCAGTCAAAAAAACTCCTTAATACATTTTTTTAAACTATGGCAACAATAACTAGTCCCAAATTGAAAAAAAAAGAGTTAAAAACTAATATCTAATATTTTTATGAACTATTTATTCACAAAATACATTATTTTTATATTTATAATACACTATCATATTTTTTTTTATTAATTTTTTTTATTTCCAAAAAAAAAATGCAAATTTACTTCAAAGTGGAAAATATCACAAATCTATTTTTCAAACGTTCAAACTATACACAATTCTGTACAAGGCCGTAAGACAAAATACCTTTGCCTGCCTGGTGTTGCCAGTAAATTTGTACACGGGCAATCTTTATTGTTTTTTAATTACCAAAAAGGTTTTTTTAATCCAAAAAACACCTACTTTGCCGAGTTCTTCCTTTGTGTGTTAATTCTTTCCGTCTTCAATTTGTCTTTTTTGTTGTCAAGTTTTTCAGAGAGTTTTTTCTCTATTTTGGGCTGTGTTTGTGGTTTGGTGTCTATGGTCGTTGTCACTGGTTTCTTGGGTTTGTTGGCTTTCGCTGCGGCTGCATAGTTGATGGGCTTGAAACCGGAAGTCGGTTGTGTTTCTTGAGGCTGGACAGGCGTTGGTTGCGGCTGAAAGGTAATTTCTTTTGAAGTTAAACTAACAGAATTTAGATTAAAGTATAATAGTCCTCTTGCTCTGTATGGTGTCGGACGTAAAGTACATATCTTCCCGTGGGTGTCGTAAGAGCCGACTAAGGGACTTGCCAGAGAATGGGCAGCAGCGTTCTCTGTGCTTTTGTAACAACCGTACTGCGATCGCCAACCCGCCTGCCAAGCGTGGCGATTATGGTAAAACCCCCATGTTATGTCAATGTGGCGAAACTTGGGGGAGGCCTATGCTCAGCATTGGACATTCAATTACAAATTGAAATTACAACGAAAATGGCATTGATTTTTATATATAGAGATTCTGTTTTTAGTATTTGTTGTTGTAGTAGATGTCACATGTATTCGAATTTTTAGTTCTAGGACATGCCGGTTTCCTCACGATGTTTTCCTTCACCTTTTTGAGGGCAGTGGTGATGAAATAAATGAATTAATTTAACCTTTTGAACGCCAGAGCATAAACGCACGCGCGTGCCCTCTACGCCAAGCCAAAAGTTCACCGCAAATACTTACAAATAAAAAAAGCGATTTGAAAATTGTTAACTTATTTCTTGATAAGACATTTAATAAGTTAAATAGATCATATTTTTAAGATATTTAAATAAACACACACAAAAGTAATGATTTAAATCGCTTATTTCGTGTTACAGTGCACCACATTTTTTGTCACATATTTGTGTCATTGGCGTACAGGGCACGCGCTTGCTTGTCACGTATATGTGACAATGTCGGTCAAAAGGTTAAATTAAGTCGGGCCTGCCACCACTGGGCCACCGCTGCTCTCGATGTATGGATGTCAAGCAAAAACTACTCGATAATAGTCTGGAATAGCACAAAGGATAATTTTTATCCTTTTAGTACAACCCCATAGGACACTTGCCGAACAAGACGCGGGCGAAGCTGCGCGCATAACATCATCATCTGCCTAGCCTTTTCCCAAACTATCTTGGGGTCGGCTTCCAGTCTAACCGGATGCAGCTGAGTACCAGTATTTTACATGAAGCGACTGCCTATCTGACCTCTACAACCCAGTAACTGGGTAATACGATACCCTTTAGTTAGACTGGATGTCAGATTTTTGGCTTCTGACTACTCGTAACGACTGTCAAAGATCTACAAATGACAGCCGGGACCAACGGCTTAACGTGCTTTCCGAGGCACGGAGGAAGCTCGGTATGTAATTATGGTCACCCATCCACGGACCAACCTCGGCAAGCACGGCTTAACCTTAAAGATTGACCCGTGCGGCTGTTATTATTTAGCCACAAGCTCCTGCGCGCATAACCTAGTAGTAATAAAGATACAAAGCTAAATAATAACCAGTGATCGGAGTAGCTACATTGGTTTTTGGTACTTGTATCATAAATGCACACAGAAAGAATAACATGGATAAGCCATTTTTCCGGAAAGTAATTCCGGTATTTCCGGATTCAATTAAATATTGTTAATGTTGGTAGTGATATTATTACTACTCAATTCAAAATTTAAAGGAAGGTATCAAAACTAAATTAATTTATTATTTATCTGTTGAATAATAAAAACAATCGAATTCCTATCCAAGAATTAATACTTTTTTTTATTTTTAGCCTTATTCTGGCCACAACTTTTTATAAATTGTTGCACTTAAATTTCAATAAAATCAACCAATTCCGGAGGAATGTCCATTTTAATATATACGCTTCGGATCAATGAAATCAATTCAATGTACCTACTCCGATCTATGATAATAACAGCCGCACGGGTCGATCTTTAAGGTAAAGCCGTGCTTGCAGAGGTTGGTCCGTGGATGGGTGACCATAATTACATACCGAGTTTCCTCCGTGCCTCGGAAAGCACGTTAAGCCGTTGGTCCCGGCTGTCATTTGTAGATCTTTGACAGTCGTTACGAGTAGTCAGAAGTCTAAAAGTCTAACATGCAGTCTTACTAAGGGGTATGTATTACCCAGTTACTGGGTTGTGGAGGTCAGATAGGCAGTCGCTTAATGTAAAATACTGGTACTCAGCTGCATCAGGTTAGACTGGAAGCCAACCCCAAGATAGTTTGGGAAAAGGCTAGGTAGATGATGAATAAAGATACAAAGCAAAAGTGTGTCTCACCTTCAATTCAGGAACAACGATGACTTCATCAATCTTCTCCTCAATCTTCGTTTCACTCTTGACCGTTTTAACACCAACCTCCTTTTTCTTCGGCGCAACCTTCGTTTCTGACTTGACCGTTTGCGGTTTAGCCTTACTTTTTATTACTTCTTGTTGCTTTATCGCTTGTTTTTTAACTTCTATTTTGGTTTTGGAATCCCGTTTGTCTTTGGGCCTTTTGTCTTGTTTGTCTATGGTGTCTGCTGCGCTCACTTCCGGTGGATCTGTTTGTGGTGGTACTGGTTCTAGAATGCATAAAAACATACTTAAGTATTAACAAACTCATCACTACATAGTATAAAACAAAGTCGCTTCCCGCTGTCTGTCCTTATGTATGCTTAGATCTTTAAAACTACGCAACGGATTTCGAAAATTTTATACTTTGATTTTATATTTTGACCTATGTATACTGCTTATGCGTAGGAAGTTTCATTAAAATCTGTTGTCATTTCAGAAAATAACGACCTGAAAATTTGTATGAAATGCCGTAGGGTATAAACGAAGAACGAATAAGTCAAATTATTTATGGTCCAGAAAAATGTAAAGAGAGTGAGTTTCCCCAGAACAGGTCGCCTACTATGACGTCCTAAGAGGGGACTCTACGCCCGAGGAATTTGAAGAAACTATTACCGTCGCGCTGCGCCCAACCAAGCCCCCGTACAGTGCGAAAGAGACAACTACAGCTCAGGCTGATTTTACCTACAAAAATCTTGACCAAAAGACGTTTTGTATTCCGCTGTTTTCTTCTCCAAATCTAAACTGATCTAAATAATTCTTATATCAAAATTTAGAGGAAAAGTCTAACTATGTTTCTATTATTTCCTTTTCTGTTAAAAACTTATCTAATTTGTCTGATAGTCGTTTAGACATGGCGGTAAAAACGGGCTTTTTTTCGAGATTGTCATTATTCTTTTAGTGATAATGTTTGAAAAAAAAAATGATAGGGGCATGTATTAATAAGACCTAGATTTTTTGGAAAAAATCATTGCTAGAAAACGGCGGAATACGTTTTTATGGAGAAAGGCCCTCTAGAGTCCCCTCTTTAAACATTATTGTTTTACTCCTTTTCCAGTGTGGGAAAGAGATAGCGCTAGACATCCTGTATAGCTCCGTCACTTTCCCACACTGGAATAAGAGTAGAACAATACAGCTTTAAGACGTCATGCTGTGGCAGTGCACCTGACTACAACTCGCGGATAATAAAACTGCGGCTTTAAGCAAACGACAACCTCATAGGTTGAACTGCGAGATGCCATTCACAAAAAAAAACCGGCCAAGTGCGTGTCAGACTCGCGCACGAAGGGTTCCGTACCATTATTTATAAAAACGAAAAAAAAAAACACTTTTTTGTATGGCAGCCCCACTAAATTTTTTTTTTCTGTTTTTATTATTTGTTGTTATAGCGTCAACAGAAATACATAATCTGTAGAAATTTCAACTGGCTAACTATCACGGTTCATGAGATACAGCCTGGTGACAGACGGACGGACGGACGGACAGCGAAGTCTCAGTAATAGGGTCCCGTTTGACCCTTTGGGTACGGAACCCTAAAAAAAGGGGCCAAATATTTCAAAGCTCATTTACCTTCTGTCTTGTCTGTGTGTTCGCTGCTCTGTTCTGAAGGCGCGAGCTCTGTGGCGGGGGCGGATGCCGGGGCTTCGGGCGGCTCTTGTCTTTCATCTGCAACGCAACAATTTATTATTCAATTACTTGGATCGTAGAAACATTGTGAGAAAACCGGCATGTCCCAGAACTAAAAATTCGAAGATATGTGACATCTACCAACCCGCACTGGGCCCGCGTGGTGGATTACAGCCCACTCCCTCTCATAGAGAGGAGGCCTGTGTCCAGCAGTGCGAACACTATAGGCTGGTGATGATGATGAAGTAGAAGTTACCGCTCTGTGGTAAAAGTGCCGTAAAAAGTTCGCGAGCGGACACAGTGAGTTTAGTGTGTCGGGAACAGAATCGAGTTGTGAGTGACAGTGGTAGTGGTACGGAGCGCAAAAAACGAACAAGAAAGAGGGTAGACCGACTTGTCTGCTCATAAACACCCACCCGCAATAAATTTAGTTAGTCCATCATCATGGCATGTCGGCACGGTAGGCGCAGTGGTTGAGCGATCGACAGCTGCGCTGCATGTCGCGGGTTCGATCCTCGCACGGAACAAATATTTGTAAGGCCTTGTTCTGGGTCTGGCTGTTTTTGTACTTGAGTTTAAATGTTTGTAAACGCACCCACGATACAGGCGAAATTTATAGAGGGGCAGTTAAAAAAAAAATGGCGCTTGTTACATCGCCGAAATATCGAGAACTCGAAACAAATAGTAAACATGGTACATATCCCGTATCTAACAAAATTGGCGAGAAGAAGCAGAAGGAAGGGGGGAAGGGCTTTGCCCAACAGTGGGACAGAGGCACGTACCTGTGGCAGCGGGCAGCGGTCTCGTGGGCACAAACTCGGCGGCGAGAGGGTTGAGTGTTGAACGGGAGACGGTCTCCTCTAGGGACAGCGAGGGGCCTCCGTTGCTTGTTCTGAAAATAAAATAACACTACGTTAGTCAATTTACTGATAATTTTTCTTCGAGCCTAGAAGTGAGCCACGAGTTTGAAAGAAAATAAAGAAAGAAAGAAAATACGTTTATTTTTATTTGGTACACGACACAAGTCAGAGAAGACTGAGAGCAGCGGTGGCCCAGTGGTGGTAGCCCCGACTTACGAGCAGTAAGCCGTGGGTTCAAACCCAGGCAGGCGCATTACTTTGTGTAATTTATTTCATCACCGCTGCCCTCAAAAACGGTGAAGGAAAACATCGTGAGGAAACCGGCATGTCCTAGAACTAAAAATTCGATGACATGTGACATCTACCAACCCGCACTGGGCCCGCGTGGTGGATTACAGCCCACTCCCTCTCATAGAGAGGAGGCCTGTGTCCCAGCAGTGGGAACATTATAGGCTGATGATGATGATGACACGACACAAGTAATCATTGCCTGCCGGGGCTGCGGGACTGTTCGAAAGAGATACCGCGGCCCTGGAACAAAAAGGGCTAAGAAGGAACATGGATGGGTTTTAATCAGTACAAGTCTGACACTCCCTTCCGCTCCGCCCAGAGCAGGACCCTCATTTGATGATTTCCCTTCCGTAAAAAAGGGTTTATCTATAAAAATCTAAGTTACACCTTGTGTCAGACGTATGTAGGTAGGTAGTCAGTGGGCCCAAAGTCTGACAACCAGTCTTACCAATGGGTATCGTATTACCTAGTACAGTCAGTGAGCAGCATTACCTGACCCATTTGTCTCTTTTTTGCTTTGTGAGATGGGTCAGGTAATTGTGAAGGGCACTGTACTAACTGGGTTGTGGAGGTCAGATAGAAATTGAAAAAACCGGCCAAGTGCGACTCGGACTCGCGCACGAAGGGTTCCGTACCATTATTTATAAAAACAAAAAAAAACTTTTTTGTACGGGAGCCCCCCTTAAATATTTATTTTTTTCTGTTTTTATTATTTGTTGTTATAGCGTCAACAGAAATACATAATCTGTAGAAATTTCAACTGGCTAACTATCACGGTTCATGAGATACAGCCTGGTGACAGACGGACGGACGGACGGACGGACAGACGGACGGACGGACGGACAGCGAAGTCTCAGTAATAGGGTCCCGTTTGACCCTTTGGGTATGGAACCCTAAAAACCGTCGCAAATACTGGTATTCAGCTGCATCCGGTTAGACTGGAAGCCGACCTCAATGAAGTTGGGAAAAGGCTAGGCAGATGATGATGAGATGACTTGCAAAGGGCATTGGGTAAGTTTGTATGGACCAGTGGCATGATTTTTTTTCACAGCGGCCACAAAGATAATTGTTGCTAACGTGTAGTGGAATATATAATAATAATGAATCCTAAAAGAATTTTGCCGAAAATTATATCGGACCTGAAATATCTGAGGAGCCCCTGCAGATCACTACTGGGAGCCTTGGGGGGCTTCACGAAGTTGTTAGGTGGTGGGCATCTCTCTTGCCACAGCTTGCTTCGTTCTTTAGGTGGCCTGTCTTGGATTGCCTGAGTGGAGCGTAAGAAACTTCTGCGGTAGTTGTGTGGTCGCAGGCAGATGATGATCAGACTTATTTGATCTAGTCTTTTTGTAATATTTTCTATTTATTTTCTGTTGTTGTACTGACTCTTTTTCTTATTTACCGATTGTTTGTAAATGTGTGGACATTGTAGGCCTTATACATTCCTAGATCTTTGGTAACTTTTTATCTTGTTCTACGTTTTGTGGTAAGCAACGACTTATTGTCGGGCCTACGATGTCCTGCCATACTTAAGTACTAACACTGTAACAGCAATATTGTAAAAGAAAATGATTTTAAAAGAGTAGCCATGGGTGTCTTGCCGGTTCTTCTCCATAGGAAACGACCAACCCGAACCGTGCACCTTATTGTCGACGTTTTGTCGAAGTGCCCATCTTGGCCTATCACTACATAGTATAAAACAGAGACGCCCGCTGTTTGTCTGTCCGTATGTATGCTTTAGATCTTTGAAACTACGCAACGGATTTTGATGCGATTGTTTAATAGATAGTGATTCAAGAGGAAGGTTTATGTGTATAATATTATAAAGAGGAAAGATTTGATTGTTTGTTTGTTTGCATTGAATAGGCTCCGAAACTACGGGTCCGATTTGAAAAATTCATTCATTGTTAGATAGCCCATTTATCGAGGAATGCTATAGGCTATATATCATCACACTACGACCAATAGGAGTGGAGCAGCAATGAAAAATGTTGCGAAAACGGGGAAAATGTGACGCAAACGAAGTTGCGCCAGACAGCTAGTGTGTATAATACATGCATAATATAGTAGAGAAACTCTGAAAATGTTAGAGGTTTCTAATGTGTTGTCGTATATAAACACATTTGTTTGCGCTTACATTGCAAACGCTGGCTGAACCCTACGAGATAGATCAAAATAATATACTACAGTATTGTACACCTTAAAAATGTCTACAAAAAAGTCCGCGAAGGTATATGTCTATCTCATAGGGATAACCCACAATAACCATTTTTTATCTTTTACTTTTTACGAGAAATATTGGCTTATTTACGAAGCTATTTTAAGCAATACAGCATTAATCCTTATCCAATTTAAATACATTGTGCATTTAATATAGATCAATATGGCCCTTTACAGCATGTAATTTAAATGAATATTTTCGAAGATATTACAGATTTAAAATGCAGGGACATAGCGGTTGCGGCGGTGACAAAAAAGCCGTCATTCTCTAGTATATTTTAGTATATCAGCATTGCACCCGTGCGAAGCCGGGGCGGGTCGCTAGTGTAAAATAAAAATATTTTGATTTTGTTTATATCTTGTATCAAACTTACGTAGGATAGTGCTGATGGTTGTGTCCGTTGTGTGTGGGTCGGTTGCTTCTGCTGTGCCTCTCCCTCTGTTCGTCTTCAAGCATGGCTTCTATGCACTGTTCCATTAAGGCTTCTTCTTCTAGTTGCTGCATCACCTGGAATTAACACGAGACAAGTTAATGACATCATCAAGCCTGTAATATTCGAAGTTTAAGGCAGAGGTGTGCTTAACCTTTTGAACGCCAGAGCATAAACGCACGCGCGTGCCCTCCATGCCAAGCCAAAAATACCACCGCATTCTTACAAATAAAAACGGGATTTTAAAACTGTTATTAACTTTACTTCTTCTTAAGGCATTTCATATTTAAAAAATATAGATCACATTTTTAAGATATATTTGATAGTTTGTATTTCATACAAACTTTCAAGCCGTAAGGCGTAAACCGAACGCCGCCTTATTTTCCGAAAGGACTGAACCGATTTTAATGAAACTTTGTACGCATAAGCTACTAAAAAACATTTTCAAAATAGATATCAGACCGATTATAAATTATCTATAGAAACAGAAACTTCCAATTATCTTTTTTTAAAAGACATTTCGTAATTTTTTTTAGTAACTTTTTTAGTAACTTTTTTTTACCTCTGTATCCTGCTTAAGTTGTGTTGCGTATTAAGTTGGTTTCGAGAATAATATCTCACCGTGTCTTACTCGTATCTTACTGTGTTTAGCCGTATCTAACAGTATCTCACTCGTATCTAACTGTATCTCACTGTCCCTAACAGACAGTACCTACCTAACTGTATCTTACTCGTATCTCACGGTGTCAAAACTGGACCTCACTCGTATCTCACAGTGTCTTAAACTATCTCACTGTGCCTAACTGTATCTTACTCTCACGATGTCTAACTGTATCTCACTTGTATATAACTATGCCAAACTGTATCTCACTGTGCCTGACTGTATCTCACGGTGTCTCTTTTGGTATCTCACCTGTTTATCAAACTCCTCTTCGTTCTCCATCCACATGTAGTCGGCGAAGTCGTCGGGCTGCGGTTGCGTCGGCACGGGCGGGTACGCCGCGGGGGGGTAGTATGCGCCAGCCATTACGTAGCCTGGAGCCATACGAGGGTTCGTTAAGTGTTTTTGTTTAGTGTGACACCGATGTGAAAGCGGTTACTACATATTCAGGACACCGTAGAAAATTTACATCGGTTATTAACAAAAAATAAAAACAGCTGTTTGCTACAAAAGTGCAATACATACACGGTCAAAATGTATCATCATTTCAGCCGAAAGACGTCCACTGCTGGACATAGGCCTCCCCTAAGTGTCGCCACATTGACATAAAGGGGGTTTTGCCATAATCGCCACGCTTGGCAGGCGGGTTGGCGATCGCAGCACGGTTGTTACAAAAGCACAGAGAACGCTGCTGCACATTCTCTGGCAAACAGGCAATAGCCAATAGGGACTCATTTACATTTACTTCAATAGGGGTCACGTCATAACTTGAGAACGACATTCATCTTTTGTTTTAATGTATTCTAATACTTTGTGGAAAGTTCTTAGGTAGGTAAGTAGTGGGTAGGTACAAGTCTAATATTATAAAGAGGAAAGATTTGATTGTGTTTGTTTGCATCGAATAGGCTCCGAAACTACTGGTCCGATTTGAAAAATTCTTTCAGTGTTAGATAACCCATTTATCGAGGAAGGCTATAGGCTATATATCATCACGCTACGACCAATAGGGGTGGAGCAGCAAAGAAAAATGTTGTGAAAACGGGGAAAATGTGACGCAAACGAAGTTGCGCCGGATAGCTAGTCTAAAATAAATACTACTGTGAGTTACAATGGTTACAATATCAATGACACTTGTAACGGGATATTTACCATGTTTATTATTTGTTTTGAGTTACCGATATTTATGTTTATCCGTGATCATGGCGTTTGCAACAGCGCCGAAATATTGGGAACTCAAAACATATAATAAACATGGTAAATATCCCGTTACAAGTGTTTTTTTTTTAAACTTTGCTCTACACTCGGTATTTCTCCTGTATTGTGGGTGCGTTTACAAACATTTAAACTCACATACACAAACAGCCAGACCCGGAACAACTATCTGTAGGCCATACAAATAATTATTCCGTGCGGGGATCGAACCCGCGACACGCAGCGCAGCAGTCAATCGCTCCACTACTGCACCAACCATGACGTCGTTATTGATAGTGTTAGTGACCACGTCAGTTTAAAAACTTAAATGGTAAATGTATTACCGGGCATGTGCGCGCGCGGGATGTGAACAGGGTACACTGGTGGTCGGTGTATGCCGGCGTCACCGCTACCAACCACGCCGCCTCCAACGCCGCTGTCTATGATCACGCCGTTGGGCTGGAGACACGGAAAAAACAATTATATAACCTTTTATCAAAAAACCAGCCAGGTGCGAGTAGGACTCGTACGTTTGATTTGTAAAAACGACCAATAAATCACTTTTTTGTATGGGAGCACCCCTTAAATATTTATTTTATTCTGTTTTTAGTATTTGTTGTTATAGCGTCAACAGAAATACATAATCTGTAGAAATTTCAACTGGCTAACTATCACGGTTCATGAGATACAGCCTGGTGATAAACGGACAGCGAAGTCTCAGTAATAGGGTCCCGTTTGACCCTTTGGGTACGGAACCCTAAAAATGAAGATGATGATCTTATTTATTTATTATTATTTATTTATATATTTTATATAAAAAAAAAAAAAATATTATTGTTTTTTTTATCTTCTTATTTTTATTGGGACAAGTCCGCAACACTGTTCCCAAACCACTGCAACTCTTGTGCTCCAGAATCTACAGTGGCGACCACCACAAAAGCGCCCGAAGTCCCAGAGAAACAATTTAATTGTATTGGATCCCGCAACGAAATTAATCAGAATCCCTTCATATCAGCAGGACTACACGAGACAGAATGAAAGGCCAATAGGCACAAAGGGACGTTTATAACTAGGATAAGCCCAGTTGCCTAGCACCGCAGATAAATATTATCAATAATATTAAACAGTCTTACTAAGGGATATCATAATACCCAGTTACTGGGTTGTGGAGGTCGGATAGGCAGGCGTTTCATGTAAAATACTGGTACTCAACTGAATCCAGTTAGACTGGAAGCCGACTCCAAGATAGTTAGGGAAAAGGCTAGGCGGATGATGATAGGTCGCTAGTTAAAAAAAAAAACTCCAACATACCTGCCACTGGCCATTTTCTTCATTTCCATAGTATGCCCCAACATTAGGCGAAGTCTCTGGTATCTTCATATTAAACTAACAGATAATCTCTATCCTCTTACAGAACTAATTTAAAAAAAAACTTAAACTTTTCTAGTCTATGCTTAACCGTGAATTGGACTTAGGCGGGTAGTTAGAAATTGAGCGAGATAAAGTAGAGTTTTGCAAAGGTAAATATAATTGTTTCAATTGGTTTCGTGTGTATGGTTGCTATCTTCATTTCTGGTTTTCTCGGCAACTGGAATTAAAGTGAAAATATTTTATCAGTATAAATAACCTACAAATTACGGCAAAGGGGTTTGGGTAAAAGAGGCGTGATTTTTTAAAACTGCGGCCACTAATAAAAAATACTTCATTAGTAAGAACACAATAAGACATTCATTTTCTTCTATGCACAATTATTCCCAAAATGCATCGGAGCCGAGATATACAGGGTGAACTTTTCAAGTGGGTGGAAGGCCAAATCCGAAACTATGAGGAATAGCGAAAAACACTCAAAGGAGTCACGAGCCTGATTTTGATAAAAACTAAAACTGCATCATTGGTTTTTTTGAAAAATCAATATTCCTACCCAGGAATCGAACCCCTTAATTTTGAAAAAAAAAAACACCACTCGGTAGTGTCGCTGCTAAGGATCAAATTCTCGGAAGTAATGACATACGAAAAACGATAGGAAAGAGTTAATTTTTGATAAATACATAACAGTATGCAAACTGTTAGTAGGAACGACACAACGTTAACATCAGATATTTCAAGTCCGATATAATTTTCGGCAAAATTCTTTTAGGATTCATTATTATTATATATTCCACTATACGTTAGCAACAATTATCTTTGTGGCCGCTGTGAAAAAAAATCATGCCACTGGTCTATACAAACTTACCCAATGCCTTTTCATCATCATTTCAGCCCAAAACCCGTCCACTGCTGGACATAGGCCTCCCCCAAGTGTCGCAACATTGACATTTTGGGGGGTTTTGCCATAATCGCCACGCTTGGCAGGCGGGTTGGCGATCGCAGTACGGTTGTTACAAAAGCACAGAGAACGCTGCTGCCCATTCTCTGTCAAGTCCCTTAGTCGCCTCTTACGACACCCACGGGAAGATAAGGGATGGTGCTATTCTTTACGTCCGACACCATACAGAGCCATTTAGCGGAACATAAAAAAAAAACCGGCAAAGTATAGATACCCCACACAGAAACAAGCTGTTGTTTTGCATCTTCATCAAATTCAAGGGGCTAACTATGCTAATGATTCTCCACCCGAATCAATAATAGAATGGGTGGGTAATTTTATTTTTGATGTGAATACTTCTTTAGCGGCGCGGCGGCGTTGTAAACTTTTGTGATGTCTGTATATTTAAAAATATTTTATTATTATTAACTTAACTATTTCTTTTGTGATTGCGATGTCTGTATATATTTAAAAATATTTTATTATTATTAAGTTAACTATTTCTTTTGTGATTTTGATGTTTGTATATTTAAAATATTTTATTATTATGTTAACTATTTCTTTGTTTGAAGGTTTGTGTTGTGTCTATTAAACCTAAAACATACATTACTTGATTACTTAATTTAATATTTGTGTACACTTAAATGTAGTCACATGTTAAAATTAGCATCCAATTCATTAATGTTTGCATGCCAGCTTCATGCCGAAATGTGTCATTGCTCTACTATTATTTTATCCATCTTTTGTACCACATTAACTGCAAATAAATAATTTTGACTTTTGACTTGATGGGTAAAAAATGTTAAACTCGCGTCAGGTTACGTGACCGTCCTGACGGTCACGAAAATCCCCATAACACTTTCTGCAGGCTGTTTATATTTAGCCACCAACCCTTTTCAGTATTTAAAACAAATGTCTCTTTGATTAAGAGCGTTTATACCCTACGGCATTTCATACAAACTTTCAAGTCGTTATTTTCCGAAATGACTGAACAGATTTTAATGAAACTTCCTGCGCATAAGCAGTATACATAACATAGGTCTAAAAAGTTACTAAAAAATATGTTCATATTCATATTCATTTATTTTGCATTCCATATTGTAAGAAGGATGTTACAAGGGGCTTAAAGCTAGGTACATAAATATGGACCCTGTAAGGGCACAGCAAAGTTGGAGACTGGGAGAGGGCTTTAATTTTATTAATTAGTTGGTATACAAAGGCAACAATATTCAAAAATAAAATAAAAAATAATAATAACAAAACTATTTAGTGAACATATTAATTTAAAATTTGTCATTTAGGTATTCATTAATAGTATAATAGCATTTATATAATAAAAATTGTTGTAATTTATTTATGAATGAATTAAATTTTTGTTCATTTTTAATTAAATCAGGTAATTTATTATAAACTTTCATTGACATGGCAAGGGCACTTGTTGAGTGCATTTTAAGCTTAGAGCTCGGTAGGTTTAGTCTATTTTTATGACGTAATGTGTATCTTGACTGTATGTTTTCTCGTGTAGTGTAAAAGTGTGGGTACTTTCGAACAAATTTGCAAATTTCTAGAATGTATATGCAGGGGAGGGTTAATATTTTATGTTCTTGAAAATGAGGTTTACAGCTGTCGGTGTCTTCTATATTTACTAATATTCTTATAAGTCTTTTTTGCAGTGTGAAAAGTGTCGGTGCGTCTGTGCTGTTTCCCCACAATATCACGCCGTAACTGAGCCACGCATATGCATAGGCATAATAGGTAACAAGTGCGGTTTTAAGACTGGTAGTCTTTTTTACTTCACGAAGGGCGTATGCGAATTTCGATAGTTTAGATCTAATGTTTTTAATGTGAGATTTCCAATTAATATTATTATCTATGGAAAGGCCAAGTAGAGTAAATTCTTGAACGACTTCTATTGTAGTGCATGCCGTTGTAGCTGAAGTTTATTTGTAGTGGAGTTTTTTGTCGCGGGTGGAAGGACATTATTTTAGTTTTAGAGAAATTGATTTCGAGGTTATGGTTATTCATCCAGGATATGGTTTTATTTAATGTAGTCTTTAGGTCCTCGTTCAAGCCAACATTGTTACGGCATGAAGTAAGAAGCGAAATATCGTCGGCAAACAAGACGCATGGCCCTTCTATAGTTTTCGGAAGGTCATTTATATAAATAAGAAATAGGAGGCATCCAACTACACTCCCTTGGGGAATAGAGGCGTTATCATTTATATAAATAAGAAATAGGAGGCATCCAACTACACTCCCTTGGGGAATAGAGGCGTTAATTGTTATACTGTCAGACCGGATATTTTGTATTTCTTTGGTATTTTCATTGTAAAAATCTATTTCAACCTGGTGTTCTCTATTTGATAAATAGGATTTAAACCATTCGTGAGTTTTTCCGCGGATCCCTATGCCATGTAATTTAGTCAGTAAGATGTCATATTGCACTTTATCGTAAGCTTTGGTCATATCTAACAGTATACCTACGGCGTATTTTTTGTCATTTATTATGTTTAAAGCTTCCTGTATGTATTTATAAATTGCTAACACAGTGGATCGGTTTCTGCGAAAGCCGTTTTGGCATTCGTTAAATATTTTGTATTTTTCGCAGAAGGAGTATACACGATTACACATTGCTTTCTCAAAAATTTTGGAGGCCGTTGGTAAAAGAGCTATTGGGCGGTAATTGCTTGGATCCGTTTTCGAGTTTTTTTTGTAAATAGGTTTTATTAGTGCTTTCTTTAGGTAATTCGGGAAAGTGGCTTCTTCGAAAGACTGTTGTACTAACAAGTAAAACGGTAATGTAAGTTCGTTTGCACACTGACGTATTAACATTGGTGGCAACTCGTCTATTCCGTGACTTTTTTTGTTTTTTAAGCTTTTTAATAGTGTGTTTATTTCGCCGGGATCTACTGGACTGAGAAACATGGTGTTTTCAGTGGGGTCGAGCACTGGGGTGCCTATCGGCTCATTGCCAGGTGTTTTGCTGCTACCAATGGACGCAAAGAAGTTATTAAAAAAAGTTAGCTATTTCCTTAGGTTGTGTGATGTTTACATTATTTATTAGTAATTTAATGTTATTTTTTCCCCTTTTTAATTTCTTATTTGTTCTTTCATTTATTATACTCCACATAGTTTTAACTTTGTTATTTGATTTTTTTATTTGGTTTATATATTGCAATTTCTTTGCAGCGAAAACTGTTTTTTTCAGTGTTTTTTCGTATTTTTTATAGTTATTTTTAATTAGCGGATTATTAGTTTTGTTTGTTAGTATCTTTTCAAGCCTTTTATTTTTACATGAAAGTTTTATGCCTGGGGTTAGCCAGTACTTTTTATAATTTGTTTTTAATTTAATTTTAATTTTAGGTATACATTGGTTTAATATTTTAGTTAATATATCATTAAATGCTGTATAGTTGTCGTTTATGTTTTTAGTTGTTTTTATTATTTCGTTCCAATTCAATTCATTTAATTTTGATTTAAATAGTTGGGTGTTTTTGTAATTGTATAACCTTTTATTGACATACCAGATAGTTTGTTTAGTTTGTTGAGGCAAAGCTATATGTATGATAGTACCACTATGATCTGAGAAACCTAACTCCTCTACTGTTGTATGCTGTTTGCTACTGAAATTTGTAAAAATTAAGTCTAGGCATGTTGATGAAGTGTGAGTAATTCGTGTTGGTGATTTTATTTGTTGATTGAACTTATATTCTAGCATGAGATCTAAAAATTGACTTGTTTTCAAATTATTTTCTAAAATATTTATATTAAAGTCCCCTCCTATGATTATATTAAGTTTATAATATTTTTTATTTATATAAGTTAAAATTTGCTTTAATTGTTTATAAAATATATCTTCTTGTTTTTTATTCCAATAAATAGTTATCAATAGTAGCTTTTCTTTTACTAATTCTGTTGCACATACTTCTATAACATATTCAATTGAAAATTCTGTGATATCACTTCTTTCCAGGCATTCAATGTGTTCCTGTAAAAGGATGCAAACTCCACCGCCTGTTCGAGTTGTCCGGCAGTAAGAGGATGCAAATTTGTAGCCGCTAAATTGCATTGTATCCATTTTTGCTTGTGATAACCACGATTCTGATAAGCATATAGCATTGTACTTAGGTGTTTGTTCTATGAAGGCTTCAAGTATGTGTTGTTTATTATAGAGGCTTTGGATATTTTGAAATAGAATTTTAAATTGTTGGTCTTTGTTTACGAAATGACTTGTTTTGGTGTTCTGTGTTATTGTAGCTTTGAAAGCAATTGTTTTTATCTTGGGATGTTACTTGGTTTTCTTTGTCTTCGCTTCTATTTATGCTAATTCGGTTTTTGGGTGTCTCGTCTTCTATCGTTATGATCATATGCTTATGCGTAGAAAGTTTCATTAAAATCTGTTCAGTCATTTCGGAAAATAACGACTTGAAAGTTTGTATGAAATGCCGTAGGGTATAAACGCTCATAAGCCTGTGTGGACTTTCTTTTTGTATTTTTACGATATATATGTTAGTCTGTAAGGTATTTATCTATGGGCCAAAGTAGCTTGAGAATAAATGAATGTTATGTTATATTTAGCATTCGCATCGCATTTCTGCAATGAAAATCTTTAACTTAACCAAGGTTACACCTATCTGAACATAAATAACATTGACTTTGATGGCAACAAGATTTTAAAATATATTATTTACTTTTAAAACTGTTTTATATTGTTTATAGACTTATTCTTATCTTTGCATTGGCTCTAGCTCTAGCAAAAATGCATAATATTGTTATTACAAACAGTCACTTCAATCATCATCTGCTTAGTCTTTTCCAAAACTATCCCACAACCTAGTAACTTCAATCAATATATATAAAACACAAAAAATGTCTGTCTGTTTGTTCCAGCTAATCTCCGAAATGGCTGGACCGATTTTGACGGGACATACACTGGCCGATAGCTGATGTTATGAGGAGTAACTTAGGCTACTTTTATTTTTGAAAAAGGATAAGCCGTTCCATAAAAAAAAACCCTTTAAATTATTAACACAATCCAATATAAATAGGGAAGTATTGTTTTATAATAACTTCATGAGGACGCGGGCAACAGCGAATACTATCAAATGCGGAAGTTGGCATGTTGTTGCAAAAATGAATGAACAGATTTGTATTTTTTTTCTTCTCTTTTTTTAATGGACAGAGAAACTTGTCACCTAGTACTTTGACAGTTGAACTGGTCAATGTTATGTCAAAACCCACAACTTGATTTAAAATAAACTTTATTCAAGGTGTAAATAAAGATAATTTGTGTTTTATTTACTCTAACAAATACAAGTATTATACATGGAGCAACTGCCTATCTGACCTTCACAATCTCACAGTTTTAACTAAACTTTTACTATTACTTATGGGATATCTTCCGTGATTATTATAGATTGTTTTGCGATCCAAACAACTTTTTTTTTTTAAATAGGTCAAAGAATTAGCACTAACATGACGTTGGGGTGGTCATGTCGCACGTCTCGGTACTGACAGATGGACTATTCAAACCACGAGATGGACAGGACCACCGAACAAAAGAAAGGTAGAGACACCGCTCAAGAGATGGGCTGACGATATAGCGAAGACTGCTGGCTGTCTCAAACTGGCTAAATCTTGCCAAGGACCGCGAAAAGTGGAAAAAGATGGAAGAGGCTTTTACCCGTAATGGGGCTGCTTCTTGGAGATAATAATAAAATAAAAAAGCCTTTTATGTCTAGCAGAAAACACAAGAGAAAATATATATCTAAGATTCTATTCTATAATATATAATTCTATAATATATATTCTATAATTCTGAAATTCTATTCTTTAATTCTTAAATTTCGTTTTGTTGTTAGTTTAGACTATTCTGCTAGAACTCCTCTGTAGGTAAAGGCCTCCTCCAAAGATACCCAGTCGTCTCTGGGTTGGGCTACTTGAATCCAGTTGGGGCCAGCTGTTTTTTTGAACTCATCTTCCCATCTATCTACAGGTCTGCCTCTTTTTCTTTTGCCTTGAGGACCTGCCCATGCTTCTTGGAGAAGCAGCCCTTAATAATAAAAACTAACTAGTATAAGTTAGTCAAACAAAACAAAAACTCAATTATTGATAAGTACCAAGTGTCAGTGTGTGAATTACTTGAGATGAGAAATAAAAGGCTTTTTATTTTATACTAGCTGTCCGGCGCAACTTCGTTTGCGTCACATTTTCCCCGTTTTCGCAACATTTTTCATTGCTGCTCTACTCCTATTGGTCCTAGCGTGATGATATATAGCCTTCCTCGATAAATGGGCTATATACCACTGAATGAATTTTTCTAAACGGACCAGTAGTTTCAGAGCCTATTCAATGCAAACAAACAAACAATCAAATCTTTCTTCTTTATAATATTAGTTTAGATTTATTATTGAGTTTCAGATATTTCGAGGCTGTAGCAAACGCCATGATCGCGGAATGAAAACAATACAATCTATAATTATGGAAGATATCACCGTGATATTATAAGTTTGGTTGTCACACTTTCAGCCCAGTGACAACATTAATAATTGTGAAAGATCTACAAATTACAGTCAGGACCAACAGCTCTGCGTGCTTTCCGAGGCACGGAGGGAACTCGGCTTGCGGGTGGTCACCCATCCACAAGCCAACCTAGGCAACCGCAGACTCAGAAGCCACACAATAAGAAAAATGGTGGATGAAACCACAGGGCAGGGCTAGTCTAGTTGAACAGTGATGTTAATATTAATGAATTGCATCCTTGAATAATTGATTAATTTCAAGTACTTAATGGCTCTGGGTTCCAAGGTCATGGGCTTTTTTAAATAATTAATACTAATTTCCCTTAAGATAAGAGAGTCTGCGTCATACGATTAGGGGAAATCCCAACAATTAAAATTAGAAAGCATACTTTTCTGAACAAAGACAGACAAAAATGTCAGTAAAATATTGCAGAATGTTTGTATTATAAAAGTAGATACGAAAGCCCGCCTAAACATTCCAATTCTTCATTCAAAATAAGTAGTTAAAATGAGTCAGTGTAAGATAAAGAGGTTTGTAATGAATGTAGAAAACAAATAACACTGATAATGATGTATTAACTTAGTTTAGAAACTGTTTACTATTCATTTCTACTCATTTACATTGAGCATCATGCTTGAGTGCCAATGTATGTTGAGAAAAAAAGGTCATGAACTGGCTGTATAAAAATATTGTTGAAGTACTACCTCTGCAGTCTCAATAGAATTAAAAAGTTATAAAAACAATATGTCGTGTCTATGTTTGGCAGTCTTATAAGTTTTTGTAGACGCAACCACATGATAATATTATGAAATTGAATGTCAACAAATGAAAGGTTGTGCTGATTTAAATATTCAACTTTCTACTTTTGGCGGAAGTTTCCACGTACGCTATTTACAACGCAGATGCCGCGCAGATGTAAATAAAAAATTACTAGGAACAACAGTGCATATGACAGGCCAAAAATAGATCAACCTAGAAACTAAAATAATTAATTGACCGACTTTCATTAAAATCGATTTGATATCAGAATCGCTTGCCGACACATTCGTGAACAAATACAATTACAGATTGAACGTCGACACCGTGTAAATGCAATTTAAATCGGAAAATATTGCGACTGTCTGCACGTGTGCGAGCGAATAGCTACGTAATCTCGATGTAAGATACTCACTCATTTGACGCACTTGTAGCGCTTTCAACTACAGATATGCGTTCAACGTCCTCAAAATTAGTTTTTGACAAAACAGATGCACAAATAACTATAAAATATGCACTATAACCTCCAATATCACTGTTCCACACACAAGATCACCAGCCAGTATTCGTGGCGGAAATGGCGACCGCTGTGAAGTCTGCGCGTTCCAACGTGGACGATCTACGCCCAACTTCGTAATAAAATATTAACCGGCGTTTTTTTATAAATTCTGTTAGATTATTTCGTCTGAAATAAATGGAAATATGGATAATATTACCTTTCTACTAGACAATCATACTCTTGTAAATTTAGCTGAGCCAAAAGAGTTGTCAAAATGACGAGTGAGTTCTTCGTTCAAATTATTAATGACAAAATTTTATGGCACCAACTCGGTCGAGGTTTTTTTTAATAAATCTAAGTGTAAAAAGTATACAAACTTAATAAAAATCATAAACCAATGAAAAAACATAGCAAAACAGTTTTTATTCGGAGTGTATTTTGATCTTTACTTTTTATTTTGAACGCAACTTTTTTAATATTTACCGCGCTTCATTCCAAAAATTGAAAACGTTTTCCAATATCATTATTTTATATTAGTCAGGATATTTAATTTCAAACGCTTCGTGATTTATATTTTATTTTATGATAAAGTTCTAATCGTTTTCCTTTATATTAATAAAACACCGATATTGAAAATTATAGACGAAATAAGACAGAACATTCTGTTTAAAACGGAGTGTAATCAATCTTATCATAATCAAAATGTCAAACATCGAGTTGATAGCGGCGTAATATTTGTTTACTTTTTATAAATTATTGTGAGATAACTTTCTTTTGACCAAAATGTCGGCTCCTTATACTAAACTAGTAGCTCCAATAGCTAAACTATCCGTTGTGTGTCGTGGCTGCTTGGCGGAATCGGGCGAAATGAAGAATATGTATGAATGGGATTTAAGTGAAGATTTCTACCGAATTACTGCAATCGAGGTGTGTTTCCTTAGATGTGCGTGTATGACCAGATGTATTAACGTGAAGAATCTCACTAATAAAGCCATCTATTATGTTTATTTACGGCCTATTGCTCTGTATGGTGTCGGACTTATGGGGAGGCCTATGTCCAGCAGTGGACGTTTTTTGGCTGAAATGATGATGATGAGTTTTGTCTGTTATTATTACGATACATACATAACAACGTCTGTGATAGCCGCGAGGTCTAATAGACTTTCCAGAGAATGGGCAGCAGCGTTCTCTGTGCTTTTGTATCAACCATGGCGATTATGGCAAAACCCCCCTTCTGTCAATGTGGCGAAACTTGGGGGAGGCCTATGTCCAACAGCGGACTTCTTTCGGCTGAAAAGATGAAGAAGATGACGGCCTATGATCCTAAGGACCTAGAATACATTGTGTTTTTTTTTAATCATTATAGCTAGCCCATATTGTCCCACTGCTGGGCATAGGTATCACTCCATTCCTTCTGATTCTGTGCTTCTTCTTTCTCAAAGAAGACATCCAGTTTGTTCCACCATTTCCTTCGTAGTCTGCCGCAACCCTTTGTCACTGTTTCAAGGCACCAATCCTGAGCTTTATGGGCCCACAGATCGCTCGGCCACAGACAATCATATCGTACCCAATCCCATTTAAGTCGGGTAGTCTCTGGAGACAATCAACAATTTGCGTTTTGGAGCACAGTGTAGTGTTTCGAACATGATCTATTAATTTTATACCTAAAATATTGCGATCCATAACACATTGGCAAAACTCGAGTTTGGAATTTTGGATGTTAGTCAAAGATAAGAGACCTTTTGTGTATATTAAAATAATGTTTTGAGCTGGGTCTGGGATAAACACTACCAATTAAACACCAAACATTTTTATTATTCTCAAAACACTGAAAACTTAATCACAAATTCATCACTATTTACTAAGATATCACACTAGTAGTTCACTTCAATCGCTTTGTTGTTTAGCCAAATCAGACTGACCACTCCCGCAAACGCAACGGCTATTTATATGCCGACTGATCTGAAAAGTTCCACAACTTTCTGGAACGCTCTAGACAGTCCCATAGTGGAACATTCTAGGATTATTCGCAACTCTTCTCGATAGTTCCCTAGTCAAACATTCTACACTTGAACATAACCTACTTTGTTTTTGTAAACAGCCAAAATAACAATAATTTACTGTCATTCCAGACAACAAGAAGACAAGGTCTATCCGAGCTACTCTGTGCGTCCTGTGAGGCAGCCATGATCAGTTGCAAGCAGTTCCGCGATCAATGCCAGCTCTCTGACAAGATCCTCAAGACATCGCTCACATTTAGAGTGAGTATACAGGGCTTTCACGTATAATATCAAGCCTTTAATCCCAAAAGTGTAAAGGTGCTCCTGGAGCGTTTGCCTGTAATGTAACAATCCAAATCATCATCTGCGTAGGTTGGGCTGGGAGGTTGGTCCGTGGATGGGTGACCATAATTACATACCGAGCTTCCTCCGTGCCTCGGAAAATACGTTAAGCTGTTGGTCCTGGCTGTAATTTTTTTTTAAATCTTTATTTATTAGTGAGGATTTGTTCACATAGCGAACATGTCACCCTCATAGGAGCACTATACATTCAAAACTTACAATCTACGCTTAATCCCTAAATTAACTAATTTGTAAATTATTCTAGCAGTTTTAGAGGCTGGAAAGGCTAGAATCATATTGCATGCTCCTAGTTCCTGAATATTAATATTATAACGGTCTTGAATCAAATTTCTTTCAGCCTCATTCCGGACACACTCCGCTATAATATGGGTAACGTCTTCGACCTTATCGCATTCCGTGCAGTTTGGAGACGTAACTTTGCCCATCACTGCAGCAAAACTATTCAATGGGATGTGTCCGGAGCGAAGTCTGAAACTTGTCACAATTTCTTGCCTACTCATATCGGCATTATCAAACCAAGGATAGTTATGGATAGTCGGTTGCATCGTACGATACCAAATTCCTTTGGTCAATGACTTTTCGTCGAAATATTCTTTCCAAATATCGTAACATTTTAATTTAACTTCACTTAACATCTCAGTCCAGTAAGGTTTATAAGCCACCGGCACCCCCTCCCAACACGCTTCTTTGGCTAAATTATCTACTATTTCGTTTTCTTCAATGCCGATATGAGAAGGCAACCACTGTAAAACAACATTTTTATTTTTATCTCTTAGTCTACTTATATGATATATTATTTGGTATCTGGCTGTAATTGTAGATCTTTGACAGTCGTTACGAGTAGTCAGAAGCCAAAAGTCTAACATCTAGTTTTAGCCAAGGGTATCGTAATACCCAGTCACTGGGTTGTGGAGGATAGGCAGTCGCTTCATGTAAAATACTGGTACGCAGCTGCATCCGGTAGAACTGGAAGCCAACCCCTAGATAGTTTGGGAAAAGGCTAGGCCGATGATGCTCCGGTGATTGATTGCTTAAAGCGGTTTGAATACTTTAGTATGGAGGCAGGACTGCCTAAGTAACTTATTATTATCAGGGAGGCAGTTGAGACAACTGATAGTAGGAACAGCAGGATACAGGCCCTGCTGTTCCCCACTAGATTTTATTATTGCAGTATAATATACTAGTAGTCCCGCGCAACTTCATCTTGGTCACATTTTGCTCCGTTTTCGCAACATTTTTCAAGGCTGCTCCGCTCCTGTTGGTGGTAGCATGATGATATATAGCCTTCCTCGATAAATGGGATGACTAACAATGAAATAATTTTTCAAATCGGACCGGAAGTTCTTGATTCTGAGATTAGCGCGTTCAAGCAAACAAACAAACAAACTCTTCAGCTTTATTATATATATAATACTACTACTACTACTACTAGATGTCCCGCACAACTTCGTCTGCGTCATATTTTCCCATATTGCAATATTTTTCATTGCTGCTACGCTCCTATACAGCGCCATCTATGGAAGACTTATTCAATCCAGTCACACACAGTCACACAGATAACGCCATCTGTTAGAATCGTTTAGACAGATAATTGTGACTTAATTTGCAATAAAATAATATTGCGACTATAAATTGATATGTAAGCTATCCTATCTTTCAAGTTGGATCAAACTGAACACGGTGTGCAAATTTGATTAAAATCGGTTAAGTAGTTTAGGAGTCCATCCCCGACAAATAACGTGACACGTAATTTAAATATATATATGACGGAGAAAATGTCTCCGTTCCGTTTTTAAAAAGCGTGACGTCAGCATAGCTGACGTCACTGACTATGTTCAGGGTGATCACTCATCTTCGATCTTCCAAGTAAAACACCACAAGTACACTGTATGACTCGTTTATTCAACCGACAGCGTAACGACTTATTTACATAGATCCGTACAGTTCGGCGGCTCAAGCAAGACTGCACCGATCGTTCGAGCAATCGCAACGTCCCCGACATGGGGGCGTGGCGGGCGGGATGTGGGCAAGCCCTTTCCCCGCGGAGATCAGTATGCACCCGTTAAAACGGGTGCCTCATATGGGTGCCGTATAGGCGTGGAGATTGGCGAGTGCGTGTAAAAAGCGCGACTCGCCAGTGTGTGGTTGTCATTTTGTCCGGTAGGAGGCGCCAGCGGCGCTGAGCGCTGCGCGCTTAGCTACGGCGAAACTTTACCGTAGCGAGCGCCGCTATCTTCACGCCATCTCGGCGGCCTGACATCGCCAGGTGAGACCTCCGGTTGCCCGGGGGAGGCCCAGCAGATGCAGGCCTGCCTGAGGTGGCTTTGGTGGCGCACCCTACCGCTAAGGATGTTGACCCCCGTCCGTTGCGTTCTCAGAGCTAGCCGATTACGTTCCGAACTAAGGGGTCGTAATGAATGTGTTTGAGCGGCAATGTACTTGTGTAACGCCGCTCATGTAGCGAACGAATGGCGAGCCCGCGCCGCACGTTCGTCGCGTAAGTGTTAATGCATGTTGAGTCACATGGGTGTCTGGTCGGGCGCGTCATGCCTATATTAACTTAGAACACGACGCGCTTCGAGTGAGTGTTATGCTTGTGGAGTCTTATTGGTTGGGTAAGTCGCGTGTTAATGGTTACGGCTTACCCAGGGTCAGTCCGGGAGTGACGACAGCTACGTCACATCCGCAGGCACCAGGTCGCGCAGAGGGCGACATGAGCACGGAGCGGGCACTCCTGCAGTTGGCGTAGTGCCGCGGACGTGTCGTGCCATCGTGAGTCGGCAGTCGCTAGCGACCCCGCGGTGTTCTACCTGGGGCGCTCGTGCGACGCCAGCTCCGTCAATCAGGATATTATAAGAAAATCAGGGTAACTTACCTAGAGGAGGAGGCGGAGAGGGGGCGGCCTATTTTCTATAGACCGCGGCAATCCAGACTAGGTGCTCGACGGGCTGGCGTGATAGATCCGTAGTAGCTCAGTGAGCCCGTCGAGGATGACCAGCTCTGCGTCCTGGCCCTCCTTTATGGCCTTGATCAGGCCCAAGAGTAGGCTGATGGCGCAGGCGGTGAACTCATTTACCGGAGTGGCATTGCGCGGTTGCGCTTGGGCGCCGGCTAGCGGCTGAGAGATGGTAGGTGCCGCTACTTGGAGTGCGGCAGCCGTACTAGTGTCTGTGGGTGGGGCGGAGTAGTACATCTGTAAACAACTTGCGTTGTTTTGTCTTTTGAGAATATCGATTCTGATAAGGTTAGTAGGTTCTCGGAGATTTTATTAAAGAGTTCTCGGAGGTTCTCGTAGAGTTCTCGGAGGTTCTCGTAGAGTTCTCGGAGGTTCTCGTAGAGTTCTCGGAGGTTCTCGTAGAGTTCTCGGAGGTTCTCGTAGAGTTCTCGGAGGTTCTCGTAGAGTTCTCGGAGGTTCTCGTAGAGTTATCTGAGGGATATTTAGAATATTTGAATTAAGTTACTTACGGTTTTATTCTGATGAATTATTTTCACCCTGTAGCTGGTGGTTTTCTGGGTCTCGTGAAGTCGAAGGGATGGGCTTAATTGCAGCAGACTCCTGATGACCAGGTGATGCATTTCCCGCCGATACGGTCACCTGTTCACCTGGTTGTGGCACGCGGCGCAGCTGATCATGAGCCACCTTGCGAAGTCGCCCCCTGCCGACCACCTTCTTCACCAAATATCGGTCATTTTCCACCAAAATATCTGTTGACATTTCACAGTCAGGTAATATGTAAAACTCCAGCTCAATACTGATGGTATCTATAACGCAAATGGTTGTAAGCTTGATTAAAGATAGTGCTGGAAATTGTCCAATTCCTTTTAAATAGTTGACTGCTGGGCTCCTTTGACCTGGAAGAACTATAGCAACTGATTCTCGCATGATTGAGCATTCTGCCCCACTATCGAACACAGCTTGCAATGTCGTTTCTCCTATTTTGATGAAAATAGGAGCCAGGTACGCCAGCCTGCAACGTAATTAACGTTCGAAGTCAACGAGCGTTCCCGTTTAAAGCAAGTTTCATAACTGTGGCCTGTTTTCTTGCAATAGGTGCAAGTAGGTATGGTTTGTGCTTTAGGTTCCTTGTTACTAGTTTCGGGTATAGCCTCCGGAGGTTTAAATCTGCAATCATTGGTTGAGTGGTTTGTCTTTTTTTTTTTTTTTTTTACGTATGCGGCAGCTAGGTGTTGATTGTTGAACGTCCGTAAATCGTGAACGCTTGTTAGGTATTGTGGAACTTGAGTTTGGATGAGAACGTTTCTTCCGTATAGTTGTTGCTACTGAAATCAGTTCAGGAACAGTGGTTGCTCTGGCATTCAGTAAATCGATGCGTAATCGCTCATCATAAACACATCCAATCACTGCCTCCACGGCGTGCTCATCTTCCAACTTGTCCTTGGTGACCCTTCTCCATAAAATCCATGCCCGAGACCAGAACTCGGCAATATCCTTTGAGGAATCATAAAAATGTTCCCTGAACATAACAATGTCTCGGGAGTATCTGTTCTCAGGTTCAAATGTGGTGATGATGTTCTTTCGTAACTCTTCCCAGGTACTACTGGTCACCATCCAATCATCGATCCACATTTTCGCACGTCCCTTCAGCAGACTGCAGACTTTCATACGAACGTCGAAATCACTCAACTTATATGCCTCAATGGCCACTATCAATATGTTGACACCACTCACGTACTCCGACATGGGTATCCGGGTCGAAAGATGGCAGGTAAATGCCTTTGATCCTTATTATTGATTCGGTAGGCGGAGCACACAAACGCTCTGACATTCTCTGCATCATTTCCATCATCTGCATAAGGAATTGTGGTGGTATTCCGTCCATCCGCATTCCTTGATCAGGGTATGTATGCGGTCTTGATTGATTCATGGCTTCCATTGATGTATTGGAGACCAGTCCAGGCTCCTGACGCCGAATGTTGGCTGGTTCCAGTTGCTCAGGTGGTAAACGAGCTGATGAGGAAGTGGCTTGAGTAGAAATCTCTTGCGATCCCACTTCTGATGACGGAGAAAATGTCTCCGTTCCGTTTTTAAAAAGCGTGACGTCAGCATAGCTGACGTCACTGACTATGTTAGTAAAACACCACAAGTACACTGTATGACTCGTTTATTCAACTGACAGCGTAACGACTTATTTACATAGATCCGTACAGTTCGGCGGCTCAAGCAAGACTGCACCGATCGTTCGAGCAATCGCAACGTCCCCGACATGGGGGCGTGGCGGGCGGGATGTGGGCAAGCCCTTTCCCCGCGGATGTCAGCATGCACCCGTTAAAACGGGTGCCTCATTGGGGAGCCATATAGGCGTGATAAATTGGCGAGCGCGTGTAAAAGCGCACTCGTCAGTGTGTGGTTGTCATTATGTCCGGTAGGAGGCGCCAGCGGCGCTAAGCGCTGCGCGCTTAGCTACGGCGAAACTTTACCGTAGCGAGCGCCGCTGTCTTCACGCCATCTCGGCGGCCTGACATCGCCAGGTGAGACCTCCGGTTGCCCGGGGGAGGCCCAGCAGATGCAGGCCTGCCAGAGGTGGCTTTGGTGGCGCACCCTACCGCTAAGGATGTTGACCCCCGTCCGTTGCGCTCTCAGAGCTAGCCGATTACGTTCCGGACTAAGGGGTCGTAATGAATGTGTTTGAGCGGCAATGTACTTGTGTAACGCCGCTCATGTAGCGAACGAATGGCGAGCCCGCGCCGCTCTTTCGTCGCGTGAGTATTAGTGCATGTTTAGTACATGGGTGTCTGGTCGGGCGCGTCATGCCTATATTAACTTAGAACACGACGCGCTTCGAGTGTGTGTTATGCGTGTGGAGTCTCTTTGGTTGGGTAAGTCGCGTGTCGATGGTAACGACTTACCCGGGTGGGTCAATCCGGGAGTGACGACGGCTACGTCGCATCCGCAGGCACCAGGTCGCACAAGGGGCGACGTGGGCAGGGAGCGGGCATTCCTGCAGTTGGCGTGGTGCCGCGGACGTGTCGTGCCATCGTGAGTCGGCGGTCGCTAGCGACCCCGCGGTGTTCTACCTGGGGCGCTCGTGCGACGCCGGCTCTGTCAGTCAGGGTAGGTGGTAAAAAAATGGAAATTTCTTACCTTGAGGAGGAGGCGGAGAGGGGCGGCCTATCTCTATAGACCGCGGCAATCCAGACTAGGCACTCTACGGGCTGGGATGATAGAGTCGCATTAACTCGGTGAGCCCGTCGAGGATGACCAGCTCCGCGTCCTGGCCCTCCTTTATGGCCCTAATCAGGTCCAGGAGTAGTCTGATGGCGCAGGCGGTGAAGTTCTCCCCCGGAATGACGTCGCGCTGTTGCGCTTGGGCGCCGGCTAGCGGCTGAGAGGTGGACGGTGCCGCTACTTGATGAGCGGCAGCCGTAGTGGAGTCTGTGGGTGGGGCGGGTTTCCCCGCCCGCTTCCCCTTCTTCTTGCCGGCGCCTGTGGTGGCGTCGGAGGAAGTAGTGACAGCAACATTGGAAGAGGCAGTCACGGGCGCCTGAGTGGCCGTCTGCGCTGGTACAGGGCCAGGGTCCTGTCTGGGTTGCACCGCGGGAGGTTGGGGCTTTTTCCCCCTCTTGTTCTTCCCCCCGCGTTTCCTTTTCTTTCTCCGCCTCGAGGCGGGAGCATCTTGTTGCGTGATAGAGGGCCCATTCGCTGTCGCCATCAGCGAAGTACTGGGATCCTCTTGGATGTCTGCTTGGGTTGCAGTGGTCTTCATTTCGCGGCGCTGTCGCGTGATGGCGACAGTGCCCGCTCGCTTATTCCGGAGCTCTCTCCGGAATACTGGGCACCCGCTGCTGGACGCGGGATGGTCACCTGCACAGTTCACGCAGGTGGCCTTCTCCGTCCTTGGGCGAGGACAATCTCGGGCTGCGTGGACTTCTCCGCATCGCACGCATGCGAGCGGGCGGTGACACTGGTGCGAGCTGTGTCGAAACTGCTGGCACCGGTGGCACTGGGCGGGCCCTTGCTTGCTCCGCCAGGCGTCAACGCGGACACCACGCATGCATAGTAGCTCGGTGGTGTCGTAGATAGTGCGGAAGTCTGTTTGCCTTTTGAGGACAGCGTGGAAGAGGCAGCCAGGTCGTCCGCCGCGCGCTTTGATGTTACGGACGTACTCTGGCTCGTAACCACGCGCCCTCAACTCCTCAAGGATTTCCTCCGGGTCCGTGTCCGCCGGCAGCCCTCGGATAGCCACCTTGACGCTGCGCTCCGCCGGCAGTGAGTAGGAGAACCAACTTAGGCCCTCCGATCTCTCCAGGTCGGTGAGGTACCTCTGGATCACCCTGTACTCGTCCTCTGTTTCGGGCAGGAATCTAATCCCACCCTGAAAAGGTCGAGCGTTCGGAGGGTGACCCAGGATGGTCCTCACGGCCCTAAAATGGAAGGCCCAGTTGGGCATCCTCTCCACCACCAACGGAGGGTAGCGGGGCTTATCCCTGGGCTTGGCCTTGGCAGCTGTTGCTGCGCTCGTGCCTTGCGCTGGGGCTGTGGCGGCGGGTGGCGTCACACTGTGTGAGGCATCATGTCCGGTGGGCGGGCGGCGAACGTCGGCGACCCGACTCCGGCTCTACCACGCGGGTCGCGCTGTGGGAGCGGGGAATCGGGGCAGACGCGCTTCGCCTCTTCGGCGGCATCGTAGTCCGAGCTGCGTGGGCGGCGCTGGGCGCGGGTCTCGAGCGAGGGCTCGTGCCCGGACGTCACTGAATTATTCGGGGATGCGTAGTAGGTAGGTCTAGGTGCACCTACCTCTAGGTCGTCATCGTCCATATCGCTGCCCTCGCTTGAGTAGCAGGGCGACATGGGCGCGGGTGAATCCTTGGCTGCGCTGCGCGGAGGGGGCGGCGACATCAGCTCCGCAGCGGTCGGCGCTGCGGCGGCTAGGCCTGCCAGCAAGCGGCGGGGGGCGGGCGATGCTGCACGCCCGGCTCTCGGAGCGGCGGCGGCGGCGGAACGTGCGTGCGTAGACGAGCACGCGACGGGACGAGACACAACAGGCCCAGCCTGGGTGTCGGCGGCAACTGGGCGCGCGGGGCGTGGGTTGGCGGCGCGGGGCGCGTGCATCGCGGTCGCCCGGTCCGCCTGCGCTGGACGCAGGGGGGGGGCGACGACGCGAGCAGCGGGCGCGCGGCTGCTGGACCCAGGAAGGCCCGGGGCCAGGGTGGGCACACTTCGGAACGCGGGTGGCCGTATCGGAACGGCCGGAACGCGCACTGACGGAGGAGTAGTATTGAGTCCTCTCCGTGGCGCAGGTGAAGGAGGTGAGGTCCGAGACGGCTCCCTTTCCTCCACTTCTTGGTAATGGCTGGGTGAGGCCACAGGCGACGCGCCCTCGGTAGATGGCCGCGACGGTGCCCGTACCCCCTTGGGGTTAGGTGGCGAATAGTTTTTAGGCATCATATGGGAGTGGCCTATTACCGCAACCGCTACGGTGCAGCTGCACCGGGCAGCGCGGAGGGGGCCCGCTGCGAACCCACAGGTACTAGGTACCCATGGGTGCCCAGCGAGCACCTTCCATTAAAAATTAAACTTTAAAAATTAAAAATTTAACATAAAACGGTTCGGGCGGTACTTGTTAAAACTTTTTGGAACTCCTACCCTCAACTGGATTAATAAAAGTTGGGACGTCGACCAATCACGTCTCACGCCAGAGGTGGCGCAGGGTACTTCGCTGGCGGCCAGCGGAGGCCTGCCGAGCGTTTGCGGATTAAAATCGCGGAGCACTCAAAAACGTATCAACCGTGGAGAGGCCACTAGCCAATCCTGCACCGATCGCCTACAGTGCGGCCGTATTTATAGGGCTCGACGTACGTGCACGTTTCATTTTAGGTTAAGTATTGAAATTACAATGGTGACATTCATTTTACATCGTAATAAATTCAAAGTAATCAACTTATGGTTTTTAAACTAATTTTTAGGACAATTAAATGATTAAACTTAGTTATTCTAGGTTTTTCTAGACGAATTGTTGTAGTTGCGCCGATATATATTATACATTTATATTAGACTAGATTAGATGTCTAGTCGATTTTTAAATTGGTTTATACCTGTATTAATTAATAGCTGACATAAATATGACACAAAATCTTCTAAATGGTCTCGTTTCCAAAATGTAAGCTATCAAATTTATCTATTCAATGATGGCGCCATCCTTATTCATCCTGTTTCACCAAAATTACTTTACAATAATTTCTGTCTTACAGGCAAAGAAAAAAGTCCAGAAATTGAGAAGAAATCATGTCTCATGCATACTCACCGATCAAAAGTTATCAGTAATGATAACAGCGCCTAAATCCGAAGCACGAATCAAACTTCCTTGCCCTTTTCACTGCAAAGACGATTTCTACAAGAAGAGTGACCTACAGAATCATTTAAAAAAAACACACAGCGTTTCCGAAAAATTCGAAATTGAACTTCAATATTACTGCTCAGAGCCCAAATGCGCATACCACATAACTTCAGATAGAAACAAATCGTTTTCCGGCAGAAAATTTCTTAACCAACACATGAAAAAGGTGCACGAAATCAAAACCTATTTCTGTAACGATTGCAGTCAGTGCTTCGCGACAGAAACCGAATTGCAAAGACATCTAAAATCTTGCAACTTCGTCTTTATCTGTCAAATGTGCAACAAGAAGTATAATTCCAGCGAAAAACTCATGGTTCACTTAAAAAGGAAACATCCTGACGTCCATCAGGTGTACAAAAATGAAAAGGCAGAGAAACGGAAACGCGAAAATGTGAATGACACTAAGAAGAGAAAAAGTACAGAATCTCAAACAAAAGCAGCGACAGACACTGCGGTGATGGAAGAAATAGGTAATAGTGTCACGGAAACATGGATTTTCAATGAAACAGGCAAAAAAGATGACACGGCAACTAAAAATCAAGATGTAGACGTTTGTGACAGTCCAAAGAAATCTTTCGCGACGCAAATTCCTGAGGACATTCGTAATGACGTCACCCTCCCATCGTGGCATTCGAAGAACGAATTCGAGACGAAAACTGATGAAATATCAACACAAGTCGCGTTTGAAGATCTTCTATCCTTAAAATCTCAGAACAGCGAAGATGAGATCTTTTTCTCAGACCCAGTCTCTCTATCTGACATACAAACTCAAACGTTTCCAGTAGAATTTGGATTAAGTCGATCGAATAAAGAGACCCAATCGTGCGTGAATTCCGAAACTCAATCCCCGGATTTGAGTATAAAGGAGACTCAGACTTGTTTCTGTCATCAGGATTCTCCTAGGCCCAATTTCAGGCTTTTTGACAGCCTGTCTTCTAGTCCTGCTAGTATTCACCATACTTCGGCTGAGACTCAGACAGCTGACCCAAGGCATTCAGTGAAATCTGATGTTCTACTAAGCTTCAGTTCGGCAGAGACCCAAACTTGTTTTGAAGAATGCAGTAATGAAAGCATTTGACAGTACTCAGGGCTGGGCAAAATTCAGGCCTTGCTTTAACTAAAATATATGAACAAAATATCACGCTTTTAATCCCCGAAGGGTTAGGCAGTGGTGTTATGATTAAGTTATATGTAAAAGGGGGCTAAGGGATCATCCATAAAGTACGTCACATGGTAAGGGGAGGGAGGGGGTTGACGAAATGTAACATTGTGTGACAAGGGGTAGGTGGGATCCTAAATTTCGTGACGTCACATTTCTTCGTTCAACAAATCTTATACATCTAAGTGTTAAAATGCCATTATCATCATCATTTCAGCCGAAAAGAAGTCCACTGATGGACATAGGCCTCCCCCAAGTGTCGCCCATTGACATTTTGGGGGGTTTTGCCATAATCGCCATGCTTGGCAGGCGGGTTGGCGATCGCAGTACGGTTGTTACAAAAGCACAGAGAACGCTGCTGCCCATTCTCTGGCAAGTCCCTTAGTCGCCTCTTACGACACCCACGGGAAGACATGGGATGGTGCTATTCTTTACGTCCGACACCATACAGAGTGATGCCATTAACATTTGAACTATTAACGTAAACTTAAAATCTTTCCAACTCTATCTGTATCTGTAAGGTTTAAATTGTTTTGTAGGCAGGTTCACACTCGCTCTACTAGTTACATTAAATTGAAATAAAACTAATTTCGTAAGTGCAGTTTTAATTTAATAATTTATAGATGTAAAACTGCAAGATATGTGACGTCACACTAGGGAGGGGAGGGTCTCATTTATGTGACCAACTGTGACAAGGACGGGGGAGGGGTCAAAAAATCTCGAAATCAGTGGGACATACTTTATGAATGACCCCTAACGTATTGCCATCATTCGGGCATACAACCAAACTCTGGACTGTTATAAGAAAATTCTTTGTGCAAAAGCCCAATAATAGTTGGTCAGACCTGGGATTCAAATTTTTAATAGTATTTAATAATTTTATTTAATACGGTCACACAAATTCAACTTAAACTACATTAGGGTAAAGTTGATAATTCAGTACTACAAGTAATATATATATAGAGTTTTATTCAAGTTTAGCAGGTTAAGATTTAATAATATCTCGCCATAAATGCAGCTATAGTGTATAATCGATCTAATTGCTTTACTACCATAGTTGAATGTCCCTTGCTCAACATAACATAATTTTTTCAAGCTACAGTGGCCCATAGATATATATACCTTATAAACTAATGTATACAATATGTTAAAAAAAAACCCTGTCCGATCCGGAAGGGGCACAAAGGTATGCCAATGAAAATACCAAATAAAATAAGAAACAAAATATCTATGAAAGTGAACATATTAATTTATTTAAAAAAACCTGATTTTTTTCGCCCAAATTACCACTATTTCCCCAAAATCTAACAAACTTTTAAAACGTGAGAACACCATCTACGGTATTAGTATGTTCGATTGTCAGTTGTTTGTGTATGACGTCACTACCTGAGAAGCGACCTGAGTGTTGTTCTGTGTTGCCATGCCAGTTTCCTCATTTTATTAATTTTTTGTTGGGGTACTTTTTTTACTTGATATTCAAAATGAAATCCATTAATAGAATCTAATCTCGACACCTAATATAACCCTCGCTTTTTTTAACGGTTTTTTTAACATATAGTAAATACTAAACTTGTGTTAATAAATAAGACATGAAACTGTGTTAGTAGCACTTCACTTGTTCACCCTTCACAAAATAATCACCCTATAATGTTCCCACTGCTCGGACACAAGCCTCCTCTCTATGAGAGGGAGTGGGCTGTAATCCACCACGCGGTGCAATCCCAGTGCGGGTTGGTGGATGTCTCATTTTTAGGGTTCCGTACCCAAAGGGTCAAACGGGACCCTATTACTGAGACTTCGCTATCCGTCCGTCCGTCCGTCCGTCCGTCTGTCACCAGGCTGTATCTCATGAACCGTGATAGTTAGCCAGTTGAAATTTTCACAGATTATGTATTTCTGTTGATGCTATAACAACAAATACTAAAAACAGAATAAAATTAATATTTAAGGGGGGCTCCCATACAAAAAAGCTTTTTTTTGCTCGTTTTTAATAAATAATGGTACGGAACCCTTCGTGCGCGAGTCCGACTCGCACTTGGCCGGTTTTTTGGTTCGGCACCATATACAACTTGACGGCTTGGTGTAAGAATTTTTTAGAGAGTCATTGTTAAATGTGTTAAGCAATTTGTTGGCTTGACGAGACCTCAAGTAAAATATGTAATAATAAGTTTTAAATGATCATTGTCAAGGGATGTCTGAAAATCGGAAGAGGTCCGAGAGCGCCGATGCCTGCCAGGGCTGCGGGACCGTTGGAAAGAGATACCGCGGCGGCCCTGAAACACAAAAGGCTAAGAAGGAACATGGATGGGTTTTAGTCAGTACAAGTCTGACACTCCCTTCCGCTCCGCCCAGAGCAGTAAGGGTCATTAATTTGATGATTTCCATAAAAATAACCTTGTATTGCATATTTATATGCAATCATGTAGTCATTAAGGTGGAAGCGACAGGGTAGCCTGCGAAATTCAAATTGTCTTACGTTTTTTCCAATTTGCACTGCAGTGTCAGGTTGCATGTTAATTAAAATATGTGTTGAGGATGGTATTAAATGATACTCTTCAACTTGTTTAAGTATTATGAGTTATATTAAGTAAATAGTGAAAAGGCACAATCATTACATTTATAATGGTGACGAGACGCGATCGCGATATAAAGGTACGTATGTGACCGGTCCAGTGCCGACTAATGACGGCGCGCGCTTCCGGCGGCCTGGCATGGCCCCCTCGCGCGCCCTTCTGTTTCCGTCGTCTTATGGACGCGTTCATGTCCCGCCGTCTCGCGGGAATCGAGCGCGGTTATGGGTGCGTTCAATATGATACGCGGCCTTAAAACATATGGCTCTACTGAGTTATAATCATTTAAATCAGGAATACAACCTGTAGCGACGTACAAAAAGCAACTTACTACAAAAAGTACTACAGCGCCATCTATGACACGACGGAAGAACTAACATCAATTTCCTACATCTCGCAAGCAAAGTTTACATCGACTTAAGACTATAAAGAGACACCCGACAAGAACTGTCGGGCAGTTGCCCATCAAACAACACCTGTCTGGTCGGAGGATCCTACCTTTTCAATGGAGTATTGAGGAACTTTACACCCTGTTCCTCTTACCCCCTAAAAAGTTCCCTTTAAGTTCATTTTAACCCCATTGAATTATTTTTTTCCTCAAATAGTAATTGCAATTTGAATTTTGCGGGCTACCCTGTCGCTTCTACCTTAAGCGAGTAATAGAGGAGTAGGGAAGAAGAAGACATGCTGCGCCGACCCCAAATAAATTGGGATAAGGCAGGAGAATGATGACGATGTAGTCATTAAGCCAGATTATAAGTATTCAGCTAGATTTTACGCAGGGTAAGTAATTGACGCGTTCGAGGCAAGTGAGCTCTGACCCGGTCTATATAACTATACTCTTTGGACCCGGTACTGACCTAGATTAAATTGACTTGGAGTCAGTACAGCGCTGTCGCATCAGTGCTCTGTGCAGTGGGAGTCTGCTCCCGATGCTGGTGGGCTACTATTTCTCATATTTCTAAAAGATTTTTTTTCTATAAAGGAAGGATGAATTAACAAAAAATATGTATAATCTATACATATTATATTCTTTATATATGTAATAAAATATGTTTAATCTATCTATGGGGTGACTGGTAATTAGTGACCGATACTTAAACACTTGATTTTACTCATGATAACAAACAACTTTCCCAAAGAAACATTTTTTTTTTTATATTCGTTCACTTTTATCCCAATAAAACAACAGCCGTATGAAATTAGCGCGCGCGCTCCTGTGACCTATCAGCTGTCCGCGTGACGCCGTTCTGTCTCATTACTATCGTACCGTGCAACTTGCAATTAGAATTAATTAAATATTATGTATTTTGTAGCCAGAACGTGCGAAACAGGCTTATGTTTCCTTTCGTACGACCCATTTACGTTGGTACCTATCGGATTTTTGTTTTGTTTTACACTTTTTTCTTGATTTTTATTAATATTTAGTTTTATTTGTTATTATTGCACAGATATTTATTCTTTCCAGGGTGTAACGGAAAGGGTATATACAAACTTAGGGGTGTGCTACAGACCATCAAACTGAACATGTTTCTCCATCGGACAAACATCGTAATAGCGAAGAAAATATTACCTATTCGACCCAAATGTATGGGGCAGCCCATACATTTGGGTCGAATAGGTATTGAAATTTTGTATGGGGCAGCAGATATTTTTTCTGTAGCACCTTTAACCCCCTTAACTATGTATGTGCCCTTTCCGTTACACCCTGTATACATTCATATGCATGTAGTAAAAAGCTGTTATTTTAAAATTACAAACAGACACTTCAATTTTATTTATTTGATTAGATGTATAGATTTTATTTACTGGAACACTGTCCGTCGTCGCACCGGGGCTTGACAGTGCAGATACATATACCAAAATAACATTTTTTACAATTTTTGTCTGTCTGTTTGTTCCGGCTAATCTCTGGAACGGCTGGAACGATTTTGACGGTTTTTCACTGGCTGATGTAATACGGAATAACTTAGGCTACTTCAATTTTAGAAAAATTCTAAAATTATTATAAAAAAAACTAAATAACCTTTTTGTTAAATTCCGCGCGAACGAAGTCGCGGGCAAATTAAAGTTTATTTCAGACTGCTGTCCATAGCTTTGTTAGTATTTTGTTGTTAGTAACAATTGCTTTAGTAATTTAGTAAATAGTTTAGTATTGTTAGTGTTTATTATTAAGACCTATTACTGTCCCAGCCAGTGCCTCTGTAATGGAAGGGACAGTCCGGTCTGGCAGCAATTATCTTCAAAATGTTGTTGTCACTAATTACCATTGCTAGAGGGGAAACTAGTTCGCTTCGATAATTTCGATGGCGTGGCCCTCTTGAGTTACAACGCAGTGCTTCGACGCAACGCAGGTGTGGCATAAAATCTGTTGATCCGTTGCGACGCCGACGATGCAACGCAACGTGATAATAAGGCCTCAGCTTTAGATTTTGGTCGCGCGCCAAAATATCGTTGTACAGCTATATTTTAATTAGACAGTATTTATCAGACAAAATATTGTAATCAATAAATAAATAATCTTATTTAATGATATACTCAAATAAATTATTTTCATTTTTGTAATTTTGTCTGTTCTGTATGGTGTCGGACGTGTAGAATAGCACCATCCCATATCTTCCCGTGGGTGTCGTTAGAGGCGACTAAGGGACTTACCAGCCAGAGAATAGGCAGCAGCGTTCTCTATACTTTTGTAACAACCGTACTGCGATCGCCAACCCGCCTGCCAAGCGTGGCGATTATGGCAAAACCCTCCCTTTTTGGAGGAGGCCTATGTCCAGCAGTGGACGTCTTTCGGGCTGAAATGATGATGATGATGAATTTTGTCAGTCGTTTCGGTTCTGTATGGTGTCGGACGTAAAGAATAGCACCATCCCATATCTTCCCGTGGGTGTCGTAAGAGGCGACTAAGGGACTTACCACAGAATAGGCAGCAGCGTTCTCTGTGCTTTTGTAACAACTGTACTGCGATCGCCAATCCGCCTGCCAAGCGTGGCAATTATGGCAAAACCCCCCTTATGTCAATGTGGCGTTGGGGGAGGCCTGTGTCCAGCAGTGGACGTCTTTCGGCTGAAATGATGATGATGAATTTTGTCTGTTATTATTACGATACATACATGGCAACGTCTGTGATAGCCGAGAGGTCAGGCAGAGGTATACCTAGCAGTATACTACACCCCAATCCCCGCAAGTTACCTATGTAGTAGTAAGGAATAAATGGTGTAGAAAAAACCGCACAAGTGCGAGTCGGACTCGTGCACGAAGGGTTCCGTACCATTATTTATAAAAACGATAAAAAAAAAACACTTTTTTGTATGGGAGTCCCCTTAAATACTTATTTTATTCTGTTTTTAGGATTTGTTGTTATACAACAGACAGCCGGCACGCGGGGGTCTTGGGGAACAAAGAACACGCTTTGGGTACGGAACCCTAAAAATCAGTGGTGTGACAAACGAGAAAAATATCCTGTTTGTCATCATTATCATCATCATTTCAGCCAAAAGACGTCCACTGCTGGACATAGGCCTCCCCCAATTGTCGCCACATTGACCGGTCCCGTGCGCCTCGCATCCAGCGGATCCCCGCAACCTTCACCAGGTCATCGGTCCACCTAGTGGGAGGCCTTCCAACGCATCGTCTTCCGGTTCGCGGTCGCCATTCCAGAACTTTTCGGCCCCATCGGCCATCCGTTCTGCGAGCAATGTGCCCTGCCCATTGTCATACTGGTGTGATAATCTGATATAACTACGAGTCGGTATTTAATAGGGGGCGAGCCTATTGACATCAACTGGGCACGAATCTAGACTCCATGGCTACTGAGGAACCTCCTGATGGAAAAACCCAATAACACTTTACCCGACACGGGAATCGAACCCAGGACGTCGTGCTCAGCAGCGTTAGCGACCACTAGACTAACGAGATAGTTCAGCTTAAACGCTAGTTCTTGATGAATAAATTAAACCAATCAAAATATTTTATTTTACATAGGCCTACACGGGCACTTATAAAACGTCGACAAAAGATGCACGGTTCGGGTCGTTCGTTTCCTATGGAGAAGAACCGGCAAGAAACTCCATGGTTACTCTTTTAAAATCATTTCGTTTCACAATATTTGAATGTTACAGTGTTAGTACTTAAGTGAAACAAAGGATTAAATAATAAAAACAATTTTTATTAATTTACTTAAACATTTAAACACCAATTGAAACTTAGAATCGTTTCCCCATACATTATATACATTTATACATAGTGTAATAGATTACAAAATCTATACAAATAAATAAAATTGAAGTGTCTGTTTGTAATATTGAAATAATCGCTTTTTACTACATGCCTAAGAATGTATATACGGTACAAATACCAAATTTTTTTTTTTTACAATTTTTGTCTGTCTGTCTGTTTGTTCCGGCTAATCTCGGGAACGGCACGACCGATTGTGACGGGACTTCCACTGGCAGATAGCTGATATAATAAGGAGTAACTTAGGCTACTTCTATTTTAGAAAAAATCTTAAATAATAAAAATAGTGTGTGGAGTCCCTCCGCGCGGAAGAAGTGAAACTTAACGCAACAGTGCTTTCATACCCCCTCCATGATAGCGTTAAACGTTTAACGCAACCTTGTTGGAAGTCGCATAAGAAGAAGAAGTTTCACTTCAAAAATAAAAATGAAAAACGAAAAAAAAAACTTTTTTGTTAAATTCCACGCGGACGAAGTCGCGGGCACAGCTAGTGATGAATAAAACAAAGGATTAAATAATAAAAACCAATTTTTATTAATTTACTTAACTTTTATACACAAATTGTAACTTATAATCGTTTACCCATACATTTTATACATTTATACATAGTGTATACAACAAAATAATGAATAAACGCAAGACCTCCCATGTGATATGCGAAAACGCTTACCACATATTCGGCAATTTAAAAAAATCAGCTGTTCCATGTATTTTGATCGTGTAGGTATCACTTTTGTAGGAAACAGCTGTTTTCTTTCTAACTTGAAACTTTGTATGAAATGCCGTAGGGTAAACGCTACGGCATTTCATACAAAGTTTCAAGTCCTTATTCTTCGAAATTACTGAACCGATTTCAATGAAAATTAATACGCATAAGCAGGATACATAGGTTTAAAAAGTTACTAAAAAACATTTTCTAAATGTCTTTAAAAAAAAAAGATAATTGAAAATTTCTGTTTCTATACATAATTTATAATCGGTCTAATTTAGCTGTTACCTACACTATTTTACGAAAACGAATTTAGTAACTTTTTAGACCTATGTATCCTGCTTATGCGTATGAAGTTTCATTTAAATCGGTCCAGTCATTTCAGAAAATAAGGACTCGAAAGTTTGTATGAAATGTCGTCAGGCGTAAACGGTCTTAAATTATCGATAAAAATGTCTGTGCTTGTTCAGAATGATGCACTAAATACGTGGTTACCGTTTGTGCATCGGTGTACCTACCACACTGTATTAAAGTAGGACGCAAGCATACTTTTGATCGTACCTTCTATAAACATAGTCAAGAATTTAATAAATATGCACCCAGCACGAACGATATGCCGATTTTAGTTTGAATTTATCTTAAAAATAAACAGCCTTAATATACATTAGCATATCCAAATATGCATTTACATATCCAAATATGCATTTGCATATAATCCAGTCTCTATATAGAACTATCCTAAGGGCACAGACTTGGCAAAACGCTGTTTCCACTAGCAAGTAAATATCAACTTTTTTCGCTTGAAATACCGTTAAAAATAGGTAAACTTGCTGTACAAATTGGTTTGGTTATTTGTTCAATATTTTAGACTTTATTTTAAGAGTTGCAATGTTGATATTCATTTGGCAGTGAAAACAGGTCTTTAGGCCCTGATATACAACTAAAGTAAAGAATAGTACATTTTTGGTCATAAGTGACAGTGTAAGTTTAAAGTTACACATATACCGTGGATGCTTAAAACACTGTTTAAGCTAAGTTCATTCAAAAATGCACATTAAATAGACGCAGCGAAAGTTTGAATATAATTTGTTCGTTTGTTATAACTTTATATCCACCAGATCTGGTAGCCCACCATGACGTCTTAAAGCAGTATTGTTTTACTCTTATTCCAGAGAGGGAAAGAGATGGCGCTAGACGTCCCCTATAACTCCGACTCTTTCCCACACTGGAATAAGAATAAAACAATACTGGTTTAAAGCGTCTTAGTAACCCCCCTGACCTAAGATTTCCTTACGTCGTATCCTTTCTACACCTTACAGCAAGGCTTCACATGTTCAGTCTGCTTTTTCTGGGAGCAACTCTTGTCTGTCTTGTCCTCAGCCCTCCTCCCCTTCCCCGCGAGAGGTCGGTCCCTCTCGTCCCAAACTACTACACCGTCGCACGCGCATATACGCTTCGGATTCTGAAATATGCCGGCTGACCGGGCTATGATACCGCAGGCTATGCTGGGAACAAAATATTGAGGTTAGTATTAAAAGTAGAATACCTAGTACTGATACTATTAGACTGCGTCATCCCACTTTGGGCAAGGGCCAATGAGGACCACTGGCCGCTGGTCTTGTCCAGCTGGTCCCGCCATCTTCTACGCGGTCTGCCGCGAATTCTTCTGGCTGTGTCAGGGCTCCAGAAAGTAGTTATTTTGGCAAACAGCTCATTGGGCATGCGGCAGACGGCGGACATCGCCATAATCACTTTCTGAGTAAGGATGCACAATGAGCGAGATTTTTTATCGGCGAGTAGTAAACTGTTGATGACTTATTCATTAGCGTAATGTCGTCAAAATCAAGTTAATTAAAATGTAAAACCGGCCAAGTGCGAGTCGCTTACGAAGAGTTCCGTACCATTATTTATAAAAACGAGCACAACAATATTTTTTTTGTATGTCATCATCAGTCTACAATGTTCCCACGGCTGTGACACAGGCCTCCTCTCTATGAGAGAGAGTGGACTGTAATCCACCACGCGGGCACAGTGCGGGTTGGTAGATGTCACATGTATTCGATTTTTTTTTAGTTCTAGGACATGCCGGTTTCCTCACGATGGTTTCCTTCACCGTTTTTGAGGGAAGCGGTGATGAAATAAATTACACAAAGTAATGCGCCTGTCTGGGTTCGAACTCACGGCTTACTACTTGTGTGCTTGTTTTTTGTATATATAGGAGCCCCCTTAAATATTTATTTTATTCTGATTTTAGTATTTGTTGATATAGCGGCAACATAAATACATAATCTGTAGAAATTTCAACTGGCTAACTATCACGGTTCATGAGATACAGCCTGGTGACAGACGGACGGACGGACAGCGAAGTCTCAGTAATAGGGTCCCGTTTGACCCTTTGGGTACGCAACCCTTAACGAGCAATCCCAGTAAGATTAATTTCTTGTAAATAAATTATTCCCTAAATAAAAATGTTAAAATAATATTTTTGATATGATTCAATTATTTCTTTATATTGATCTGCTCTATAAGGTTTGTTTTGTTGAACGCGCTAATCTCTGGAACTGCTGGTTCGAATTGAAAAAAATATTTTAATGTTGGATAGCCCATTTATCGAGGAAGACTATAAGCTATATAACATCACTCTACGACCAAAAGGAGCGCAAAATCAATGAAATATGTTGCAAAAACGGGGAAAATGTGACCCAGACGAAGTTGCCCAGCCCCCGTATTCACAAACGCTCGGTTTCGATTCGGAAAGTCGTATGTCTATCTCGCTCGCTTTCGTAATGCCAAAACAAGATAGACATACGACTTATCGAATCGAAATCGCAACCGAGTGTTTGTGAATAAGGGGCCAGGTCAGCTAGTTTAAATATTGCTGGCAATACTTACGGTGTCCCACTGTCGCCATCTATTTTCGATGTGGGTGAACTTCCCCTGCCAAGGTCGTCCCTCCCTTCCGTCACAGCTACTGACCGACCGACTATGTCCCACACCTGCAAACACAACGTACATGGTAAATCAAATCAAAATATTTTTACACCTACACGGGCACTTTTAAAACGTCGACAAAAAGGTGCACGGTTCAGGTTGGTCGTTTCCTATGGAGAAGAACCGGCAAGAAACTCCATGGTCACTCTTTTAAAATCATTTGGTTTTACAATATTTCTGTTATAGTTTTAGTACTTAAATATGGGAGGACATCGTAGGCCCGACAATAAGTCGTTGCTTACTACATATCGTAGAACGAGCTAAAATGTTACCAAGGATCTAGGAATCAGGTGACAACTAAAAATCCCGACTCCGAAAGCATCCAAATAAGCTTGCGGCACAGCTTACCATCGTAGCAAGCATCCGTCGATTAAAAAAGAAACGGGGTATTTTTGACCAGAACTGTCAGTGCGAAGAATGCCTTCGAAAAAATAGGGCAGACTCTACTGGGACACCCAACACGCCATCCGAACTATAACATCTGCTCATAGTCTGAAAGACTGATAACCATAAACCGGAGTAGGTAGATTGATTTTTGGTACTTGTATCATAAATGCACACAGAAAGAATAACATGGATAAGCCAATTTTCCCGAATAAGTTCCGGTATTTCCATTTATTATTAGATTCCATTACATATATTTTTTTTTAAACTTTGCCCCACACTAGGAATTTCTCCTGTATCGTGGGTGCGTTTACAAACATTTAAACTAATATACACAAACAGCCAGACCCGGAACAACTATCTGTAGGCCATACAAATATTTGCTCCGTGCGGGGATCGAACCCGCGACACGCAGCGCAGAAGTCGATCGCTCAACCACTGCGCCAACCGTGTCGTCATTATATTGTTAATGTTGGTAGTGTCATTATGACTACTCAATTCAAAATGTAAAGGAAGGTATCAAAACAAAATTAATTTATTATTTATCTGTTGAATAATAAAAACAATCGAATTCCGATCGAAGCATTAATATATATTTTTATTTTATGGCCACAACTTTTTATAAATTGTTGCACTTAAATTTCAATCAAATTGTTGATTTGATTGAAACTTAAGTGCAACAATTCCGGAGGAATGTCCATATTAATACAACGTTTCGGATCAATGACCCCAATTCAATCTACCGATTGAATTGGGGTCATTGATCCGAAACGTTCTACGATCTACTCCGATCTATGATCATAACAAAAAAAGTCCAGACTGCCTCTGTTTTTTTTTCTGGACTGCTGACAGAAGTGAAATCTCAAAAAAAAAATAATTACTGTGTTGTAGTGGAATAGGTAACGAATTAGATCGAATGGACGATGTCACAGTACATATACAGCCTAGAAGTAAAAAAACCGGCCAAGTGCGAGTCTTACTCGCACACAGGGTTCCATAGCCCCAAACAATATAATAACAATATTTTGAACTGTCATTCAATAGTTAGTAGTATTAGTTAGTAAACTTCCACTCAACCGCAAAACTAAATTTGTTTTTCATAGTATGTTTATGAAAAACAAAGTTACTGCTGCAGTTTGATGAAAAAGTCCCATATCTCAAAAACTAAAAATCATATCTTATTGAAACCAATTTTCGTTGATAGTTTTTTTTACGTTCTACAATCCTAATTTTTTTTAGAATTTTCCTCCTCTTACTTTAGAAATTAGAAGGGGGGGGACACACATTTTACCACTTTGGAAGTGGCTCTAGCGCAAACTATTCAGTTTAGAAAAAAATGATATTTGAAACCTCAATATCATTTTTGAAGACCTATCCACAGATACCCCACACGTACGGGTTTGATGAAAAAAAAATTTTTGGTTTTCAGTTCTAAGTATGGGGAACCCCAAAATTTATTGTTTTTTTTCTATTTTTGTGTGAAAATCTTAATGCGGTTCACAGAATACATCTACTTACCAAGTTTCAACAGTATAGTTCTTAGAGTTTAGGAAAAAAGTGGCTGTGACATACGGACGGACAGACAGACAGACAGACAGACAGACAGACAGACAGACAGACATGACGAATCTATAAGGGTTCCGTTTTTTGCCATTCGGCTACGGAACCCTAAAAATCACAGTACAGATAGATAGGTAATAGAACAGTTAAAACGTAACCGTATGCGACAGCGGTGCAAGCCGAACTAGCGCGTGCCTCGGAGACGCGGCGTGCGGTTTTTACCTATCAACGCTTGCCTTAAAGACAGCGTGAGCGCTTCGTTGCTATGCCGTCCTACATTGTCCTTTTTATGAATTTGTAAAATCTCTACCTACACAGTACACAGGCCGCTATACAAAGCGCCGCTAGTCGCTCGCAATACTTCACGAGCATGTCGAGGTCATCGGTGACGCGAACTCAGTTTTTTCTTCTACCAAAAATTTTTCAACGCTGCTAAAGAAGTCTTCACTTCAAAAAAAGAAAACATACCTTTAACACATTATCCACTATTCTGAAGGTAGCACGTCCGGATTCATCAGCGACTATGTTCCCCAAGTCCCCCGCGTGCCGGCTGTCTGTGGGGTCATTAGGGCCCCCGTGAGAGCTCCCGGTGGGGTTGTAGTGGTCACCTATTGAACTGCACCCCTGAAGAAACAAAGGGAAAATTCAACCTTGTTAACTAAGCATGGTTCACTATCATGGTTTTAAATTTTCTTTTTTCTCATGTTTTTACTTTTTTTTGTTAATTTGAATCTTTTTTTAGGGTTCCGTACCCAAAGGGTCAAACGAGACCGTATTACTGAGACTTCGCTGTCCGTCCGTCTGTCACCAGGCTGTATCTCATGAACAGTGATAGTTAGCCAGTTGACATTTCTACAGATTACGTATTTCTGTTGTCGCTATAATATCAAATACTAAAAACAGAATAAAATAAATATTTAAGGGGGCTCGTTTTTATAAATAACTAGCTGTCCCGCGCAACTTCCTCTGCGTCACATTTTCCCCAACAACAACATTTTTTGCAACATTTTTCATTGCTGCTCTGCTCCTATTGGTCGTAGAGTGGTAGCGTGATCCTATATAGATCTAAACCATCCAGGGCGCCACCCAAACGCATACAAAAAATTAATTCAAATCGGTCCAGCCGTTTAGGAGGAGTTCAATGACATACACCGTCTGACTCGCTCTTGGCCCTTTTGTTTTTTCTCTCTTCTCGAGTCTAATATACAATACTTTTTCTTTCTTTATTTAATCTCACCTGACTCAAATCGCCAGTTTCATGCACATGGACACCGTGGAGCCCTGCAGGCAGACCGTCGATGCTTCCATCAGCCACAAGCGGACCCTCAGCTGTCTGCTGGAACCTGATCACTCCTAGCACCTTTTTCTTGCAGCAGGATTGACTGGATATCATCGCTACTGCTGATTGAGTGTCTGTGGAGAACGAGTTAAGCAACATCAGCAGAGTAGGTAGATTGAATTGGGGTCATTGATCCGAAACGTATATATTAATATGGACATTCCTCTGGAATTGGTCGATTATTAAGAAAAAAAATCAACCGATAAATGATAAATTAATTTAGTTTTGATACCTTCCTTTAAATTTTGAATTGCGTAGTAATAATATCACTACCAACATTAACAATATTTAATTGAATCCGGAAATACCGGAATTACTTCCAGGAAAAATGGCTTATCCATGTTATTCTTTCTGTGTGGATTTATGATACAAGTACCAAAAATCAATCTACCTACTCCGATTAGTGATCATCAGCCTATAACGTAATTAGTTTTGCAAAGGACTCAAATCAAATCAAAAATATTTATTTCCTAGAATATGGTATATAAGTCAAAGTCAAAATTATTTATTTGCAGTAAATGTGGTACAAACAGGGCAATGACACATTTCGGCATGAAGCTGGCATGCAAACATTAATGAATGGGATGCTAATTTTAACACGTGACTACATTTAAGTGTACACAAACATTTAAATTAAGTAATCAAGTAATGTATGTTTTAGGTTTAATAGACTCAACACAAACCTTCAAACAAAGAAATAGTTAACATAATAATAAAATATTTTAAATATACAAACATCACAATTACAAAAGAAATAGTTAACTTAATAATAATAAAATATTTTGAGAGTTTTGAGAGAATTTTTAATAATGAAATTCCATAAGGTGTTACAGCAATTTTGTTTCAGCAAATCCTGCCATAACCTGGCGAGCAAATGTATTCACAATCAGCGATGTCAATTATACTAACTTACAAATAACAGATTATATTGATTTGTCTTCTAAATAGTCCTTAATGGTATAAAATCTTTTAAACGACAATAGTTTGAAGAGTAATTTTTTAAACATTGTCAGAGATAAGAATAAGGAATGAGTAGAAGAAGTCTAAAAGTGGCGCCGGTGACTGAAAAGATGTGTGGGTGGTAATCGGTTGTCGTGGTATGGGCATGTGATGCAGAGGAATGAGCAAAATGTCGTGAGGAAAGTTTAGGGTATGAATGTGGGTGGGTATAGGGAGTAGAGGAAGACCAAATAAACGATGGATGGACTGAGTGAAGGATAATATGGTAAGAAAGGAGGTATCTCATGAGATGACAAGTAATAGAGAAGTATGGAAGAAGAAGACGTGCTGCGCCGACCCCAAATAAATTGGCATAAGGGCAAGAGAATGATGATGATGATGTCAGAGGTAAGCCTTGAAAAATATTTAGTCAATGATCGCCGTGCATGGTACAATAGCTCATGTGAGCACCAACCCTTCAGCTCCATTCAGATGTTAAAAAAAATACTTTAAGTGCTTCCTCCCATACAAAAAAAAAAGTGCGTGGAGTCACTCCGCGCGGAAGAAGTGAAACTTAACGCAACAGTGCTTTCATACCCCCTCCATGGTATCGTTAAACGTTTAACGCTACCATGTCGCATAAGCAAAAAAAACACAGAACTTTTTGAAGTGAAACTTCTTATGCGACTTCCAACAAGGTTGCGTTAAACGTTTAACGCTACCATGGAGGGGGTATGAAAGCAGTCATTTCCACATTACGAAGTTTCACTTTTTCCGCGCGGAGGGACTCCACGCAAAATTATTTTTTCTCACGCGTGGAGCTATACCATCCATACGTTTATATGACGTAAAGGGAGGTATACCAGAGCCATAGCATTTTTTTTTAAATTCCTGACTTTGTGTTTCTATGAGTATAGAGCTCGATTTCCAGACCACTGAAGACTCGAGTATACTAAGAGACTCGAGCTCTCATGTAACATTTAAGAGCTCGTAGATAATTTAGTTTTCTAGTCTTGGAGTCCTGTTGCAATGAGTCGAGTCTTGTAATTCATCATACGAGTTCGTTTATATAGGACTAGAAGACTCGAGTTCTTTGCAACACTAAACGTGATCTCTGGCAGAAGCTGCTTAAGTGGCAGGGTATGCTGCTGTACCACAGTAGACTAGACACCCTGATCTTATTCCGCTTACCACCAAATCCCTGAAGCACGGCCCTCTTGCCAGAAGTCTTCGTGACTATCTCAAGCACCTGTGTGCTCGGCAAGGAGGTTTCAACCAAGAGTGCACCATCTTTATACACAGCCTCCTTTACTCCTTCACGAGACTTTAATTCTGTCAAGGTCTTGGTTAGCGCTTCTGTGTCCACCTTGGACCCGAAGTCGACTAGCACTTCAAGCTGTAAGAAAAAAACAATTTATTTACCACGAATAGAGATTGGCTCGGTATGGTGTCGGACGTAAAGAATAGCACCATCCCGTATCTTCCCGTGGGTGTCGTAAGAGACGACTAAGGGATTTGCCTGAGAATGGACAGCAGCATTCTCTGTGCCTTTGTAACAACCGTATCGTACCGCCAACCCGCCTGCCAAGCGTGGCAATTATGGCAAAACCCCCCAAAATGTCAATGTGGCGACACTTGGGGGAGGCCTCTGTCCAGCAGTGGACGTCTTTTGGGCTGAAATGATGATGAATGAAGAGATTGTCCATTTTTCAGAAATAATAATATTTACATTTTTTGGACAATGCCCATTAAAGCAAGATTCAAAAAAAAATTAAAGTAAAAATCTGCAACAAAAGTGCAATACCTACACAGTCAAAATGTATGGAGCAGCATATTTTTTTAAATGACCGATGAAAAATTTCTATGTGAAGGTTTCAGAATGATGTACTCAGTATGTGGTAAGCATTCTCGCTGTTCCTTACACCCCATACCTAAACTAATCTTCTAAACTATAAAGAGGAAAGATTTTATTGTTTGTTTATTTGCATTGAATAGGCTCCGAAACTACTGGGCGATTTGAAAAATTCTTTCAGTGTTATATAGCCCATTTATCGAGGAAGGCTATAGGCTATATATCATCACGTTACGACCAATAAGAGTGGAGCAGCAATGAAAAATGTTGCGAAAACGGGGTTAATGTGACGCAAACGAACTTGCGCCGGACAGCTAGTTCTACTATACATTAGCAACAATTATCATTGTGTATGCTGTGAAAAAAATTATGCCACTGGTTCATACGAAGGTACCCAAACCCCTTTAGCTTTCCCGTACGCAAAATACGCGCTTTAGACGTGGAGTTGCGGAAACCTGCAGCCCGCTATGCAATACAATAACCCCTTTCGCTGTGAATCATATTTTAATCAACAAAAATCTTAACACAGCCGTGCAAATTGCAATCAACATAAGAATATATGAATTTCACGGGACACCCTTGCATTTCCACCTTAAAAGATATCGGGCGACTAAACAGTTATTTTAGAAGTTTTATAGTTTTTTGTTTTGTTCTGTATGGTGTCGGACGTAAAGAATAGCACCATCCCATATCTTCCCGTGGGTGTCGTAAGAGGCGACTAAGGGACTTGCCAGAGAATGGGCAGCAGCGTTCTCTGTGCTTTTGTAACAACCGTACTGCGATCGCCAACCCGCTTGCCAAGCGTGGCGATTATGGCAAAACCCCCCAAAATGTCAATGCGCCGACACTTGGGGGAGGTCTATGTCCAGCAGTGGACATAGGCCTCCCCGACTTTGGGGCGGGTTTGTATTTATGCTTTTGCGGTTGCACAACGACACGCTTGGCTTATGCTTTGCTTGGTAGTATAGATGCAAGCCTACTTTACTGCCTCCTTCAGAGGCAGTAAGGTGGCGGGGTCTTGAGGGGGAGCGCTACAGTCGTGTAGATCCTCAAGGCAAGTCTGGTGGATTCACCTTCACGAGGTTGCCGCCCTGTTCTCGGTCTAATTCCTTAAGAAATAGACGTAACAAAAACCACCAGGCGCCATCCCAGAATAGCCGAACCGTGGCGGCGAAACCACTTTTAGGCCCGCATAGCCTTGGGGAACCAAATCTCCCCAGAAAGCTGCACCACACCTAGCCAAGGGCTGGCAGCGTGTGGTATTTTTCATCCTCAGCCCAAAAAAAAAAAAAAAAAAACAATAACAATGAAAGCACAAGGGAAAAAATTATTACCCCAGGAAGGTACCACTACCACCGGTAGTGGAGAATCCTTCACCGAGCCTAGCTCGGTCAGTCCCTCGTATTCTGGGGGGGACAACCTGTGCTCAGGACCGGGCTCTAGCCTAGACCTGTCTGGCCTTGTGGAGGCCATACCATCCACCGTGAACACTAACACGGTGTCACAGTGGACCGTAGTCGCACACAAGCGACCCAGCAAAAGGGAAGCTTCTGCAGCTACCACCTCGGGGCCGGAGGGCAACCCAGATCGCAGTCGCCATAACCGGCGCGCGCAAAGGCCTGCTCTCCCGCCCAAGACCAACCAGAAGCCACCCGACGCGACAAGAAACGCAGCAGCGGAAACGCAGCGCGAGCCTGAGCCCGTCGCCTCCACGGAGTCGGCTGCGGCAATGAAGGCACCGTCGCCAAAACCACCACCTCCACCGTCTCGACCCAACCAGCCGAAACAGAGGCGCAAACCGCGGGGTTTTCGTGGCCGGCGGATCGCAGCGACGGTTCCCACTGCTCCTGAAAAGGAACAGCCTGGTACTGGGAAGGGCCCGAAAGGGCGCGCTTCTTCGAAGCGCTCTCGCCTAGACGAGACCCAGTCTCCCAGGGGGGACACCAAACGCGCGAAAACCGGCGCGAAAACCGACGCGAAGCCGAAGCGGACGGTGAGCTACGCGGATGCGACTCAGTCGCGTCTGAGGGTAGCGGTTATCACCGTCCCACCGAGAGACCTCTCATCGGAACAGGCAGAGCTGCTCCGGGAAGCTATCGACGATAGCATCCTGCAGTCCGTTCTGTCTCCACAGACTTCTGGCGCGCAGGCCCCATCTTTCCGGGGACGTCCTTTCCTGCTGGACGGCGTCCTAGCGATGTGGTGCGAAAACGCAAACGCACTCAGCTGGTTGGAGAGAGCGGTCAAGACCATCAAATCACCGATCCCAGACACCACTCTAGCTGTTGTTGAGCAGTCGGAGCTGAAGAAAAGGATAAAAGCAGGGCTCCTTATTCACACCCGAATCACCGAAGCCGCCACACTGCACAGAGTCCTTTGTGCCCAGAACCCGTGGTACAAAGTGGACTCTTGGCAGTGCTACGACATTTCGGTGAGTGACAAACCTCAGGAACCGGGTTCCAAGGAGAAGGTAGTTCATCTTCTCCTTGGTATACCAGAAGACCAAAAGGAGACCATTCTCGGCCGGGATCGCCGTGTAGCCCACATGTCTGGAAGTGGGTACATTCGGTTCCTCACAGACGAACCGACAACGGCCGAGGACAAAAAAGAGACGACGCAGCAAGCCACAACCTCCACTACTGAGCAGTCCAGCAACACAACAGCACAAGCTCCCCAACAGGGTTTGAGTGTGAGGGAGGCAAGCTCGCCGTTGATTATTGGAGGAGCTACCAGCGAGGAAGATGACGTCCTGCGTAGCCCGTAACTCCTCCAATATCAACGTCATCCAAACCAACCTCCAGCACAAACAAACAGCAGCGGCCACTTTACGCAGAGTGCTGGAGGCAGACAACAAGACGGTCGCCCTGATTCAGGAACCCTGGATCAGAAACAATAGAATCTGCGGTCTGAGCAATATCAGTGGTAAGTTACTCTTAAACACCACTGTTGACAAACCAAGAACATGTATTTTCATGCCAAAAACCATCCCAACCACCATACTTAACCAATTCTGTTCTAGAGACCTCACAGCAGTGAAAATCCTCACAGAAAAACAAACCATCCTAGTTCTCGCATCAGTGTACATGCCGAGCGACGGCGAAATTCCTCCTAAAGAATTAGCCGACCTGGTGCAACACTGCGAGTCACACAACTGGGAGCTGATCATCTCCGCAGACTGCAACGCGCATCACCCGCTGTGGGGAAGTAAGGATACAAACAAAAGGGGTGAGTTACTAACTGAATATTTATTTCAAACAAACCTGAACATTATAAACAGAGGTACGGAACCTACCTTTGTAAGCTCCAGGTACCAAACCATTATTGATATAACCCTAGCAACGCACGCGGCGGCCAACCTCATCGGGGGATGGCACGTATCGAACGAGCCCTCCTTTGCTGATCACCGCCGCGTATGCTTCCAATTAAAATATAAGCCAACAGACCCTGTTCCATATCGTAACCCCCGCAAAACAGATATAACACGGTACATAAACTCAATAACCGAGGCACTAGGTGACGCACAACTGGCTGATGTAACACTTAGTACAGACAACATCGAATTAAACGTACAATTCGTAACCGCAACACTTTTGAAAGGCTATGAACTGGCGTGTCCTCTTGTAACTCCTAAACGCCTGGAAAAAAGCACCTGGTGGGGGCCAGAGCTTGAACGACTACGGAAGGGACTGAGGACACTTTTTAACCGAGCAAAAAATACCAGAACCACTGAGGCCTGGGATGAATACAAAACAGCACAACGACACTACAAGAAACGGATCAGATTCCGAAGAACGGAAGCCTGGCGCAATTTCTGTAGTAGCATAAACGCCACAAACCAAGCCGCAAGATTAAAGAAAATCCTGGCAAAGGGTGACCTCAATCTACTAGGTTCACTCAAAAAGGAAGACGGCACCTACACAGTCTCGGACGATGAAACCAGTGCAGTACTGCTGGGAACACACTTCCCCGGTTGTCAAGTCGAGCCAGACCAGGAATGGAGTGACGAGCACTACAGCACACCAACAAACCAAGAATGGGAAACAGCAAATAGAATAGTAACCGCGGACAGAATCGAATGGGCCCTAAAAAGCTTCAAATCGTTCAAAGCCGCAGGGCTGGATGGAATATTTCCAGCACTACTACAATGGCACTCCCATCAGATAACCAAATTTTTACTACCAATCTACAGGGCCTGTATAGCTTTTAAATACATACCCAAAGCATGGAGGGAAGCGAAAGTGATCTTTCTACCAAAACCTGGTAAAGACGACTACACCCACGCCAAATCCTTCAGGCCCATTAGTCTAACATCATTCCTCCTGAAAACATTGGAAAGACTAGTAGATCGACACCTAAGGGATGGAGCCCTAAAAGATAAACCGCTACACCCTCAACAACATGCCTACAGAAAGGGCAGATCAACAGAGTCGGCTTTACACGCGGTAGTGCACAAAATAGAGTCGGCCATCACAAACAAATTATCAACACTTGCGGCCTTCATAGACATAGAAGGAGCTTTTGACAAAACAATGCACAACAGCATCAACCACGCCCTTCAAAAATTTAAGGTAGAACCAGTTGTGAGAAACTGGATAACTGAACTTATAAGTAAGAGGGCGGTCCAGATAGAGATGAACACTACAGCAAGAGCTAAGGTAGTCAGAGGATGCCCACAAGGGGGAGTCCTATCACCTCTTCTATGGAACATAGTAGTGGATAGCCTTTTGAAAAGGCTAAATGATAGAGGATACACTACTATTGGTTATGCAGACGACCTAACAATACTGATAAACGGCAATGCAGAGAATGTGTTATGTAAAGAAATGCGTTCTGCCTTTCAGATTGTAGAAGAATGGTGTGACGAACAACAACTGTCAGTAAATCCGAAAAAAACAGAACTTATCCTTTTCACCAACAAAAGGAAGTTACCAGAACTACAAATCACCAAAATTATTCAACACCAAACTCTCCCTATCAACACAAGTCAAGTACTTGGGCGTCATACTTGACAATAAATTGAACTGGGCGAGTCACATCGATGCAAAAATAAAGAAGGCCTGTATAGCTTTTGGTCAGTGCAGAAGACTTGTTGGTAGAAAATGGGGTCTCAATCCAAAGATTACACTTTGGCTGTACACATCAGTTATCAGACCTTCTCTAACCTACGGATCAGTTGTATGGTGGCCCAGAACACAACTGACCACAGTAAAAACAAAACTCCAGAGGCTACAACGCCTAGCGAGCCTAGCAGCTACTGGATGCATGAGAACCACCCCATCAGCCGCTTTAGAGTACCTCTTAAATTTGAGGCCTCTAGATCTTAGCATACAGGAAGAGGCGAAGATAGCAGCCTTAAGACTAAGATCGAACGGTTTGTGGAAACTAAACGCAGAGACACCACACTCAAAAGTTCTGCAAGGGATTCTAAAGGAAATACCACTCCTGGATGCACCCATGGACAGAACGCCATGTCACCACGTCTTTGACCGAAGATACGATATCCGACTCAGAGCGGAAGCTGAAGATTTCTCTGGCATCGATGAAGTCAGGATATACACAGATGGCTCCAAAACCATAAACGGTACTGGAGCTGGCGTCTTCTCAAATGACTTAAATATCAAAATATCTACCACTTCAGACAAACTAAACACAATCTTCCAAGCAGAATGCATTGGAATCACCAGAGCGGCTCAAGCAGTTGCAGCCAGAGACGTCAGAGATCTTAACATCAAAGTCATCTCAGACAGTGCATCAGTGCTCCAAGCGCTACAAAACAATACTTTAACCACTGCCCTTGTACTGGAATGTCACAACGCACTCCAACACATTGCAAACACAAACAGAGTAACTCTGCAATGGATAAAAGGGCACAGCAACTCACTGGGTAACGACGCAGCGGATGAACTGGCCAAAAGGGGAGCGGAGACAATAGCATACGGGCCGGAACCACTGCTACCCATACCCCAAGCCCAAATAAAAGCATGGCTGCGTAAAAAAACCGAGGAAACACACCAAATGGAATGGAGAAACAGTGTAACCTGCAGGCAAACAAAGAGTGCAGTTCCGGAAGCATCAAAGAGACTTGCCCGCAGCATCACTAGATTAAAACGGGACAAAATCCGCAAGATTATAGGTATTATAACCGGCCACTGTCCCCTGAACAAACACCTATTTACCATAGGTGTGACGGATAGCCCTCTGTGCAGAGGATGCATGGAGGCGGAAGAAACACCACAGCACGTGCTCATGGAGTGCAGAAGCGTGGCAGATCAACGGGCACGGACTCTTCAATCGCCGGCATCGCTCCCGGAGGCCTGCAGCAGTCTGAAAAGGCTGCTAGCTTTTTGGGAGGACCTGGGATGGTTGGAGTAACCAGAGGATGTCTCATTTATTACGTACAATGGCCCAATAAAGAGGCTAAGTGCGGAAACAGCCCCGCTAACCTAACCTAACCTAACATGTCCAGCAGTGGACGTCTTTTGGGCTGAAATGATGATGATGATAGTTTTGCTTCCATACTTTCTAGCATCAAATTCATCGTACCCTTGTCCCATGTTATTGGGGTTGGTGCAACAAGTTTCTTTTCTTCCATTCCCCTCTGTCATCACCAGTGATCGGAGTAGGTAGATTGAATTGGGGTCATGTATCCGAAACGTATATATTAATATGGACATTCCTTCAGTATTGGTTGAAAAATGCTTCGATTGGAATTCAATTGTTTTTCTTATTCAACAGATAAATAATAAATTAATTTAGTTTTGATACCTTCCTTAAAATTTTGAATTGAGTAGTAATAATATCACTACCAACATTAACAATATTTAATTGAATCCGGAAATACCAGAATTACTTTCCTGAAAAATGGCTTATCCATGTTATTCTTTCTGTGTGCATTTATGATACAAGTACCAAAAATCAATCTACCTACTCCGATCACTGGTTATCAGGCTATCATCTTCTTCTTTTTCTTTCATATCATTCGTCACATAATTCATCCATCGTTTCCTAGATCTTCCGCTAATCCATCCATCAATATTTATATTTATCACTTTTTTAGTCACATGCAATTTGTCCCTCCTCATCACAAGCCCATTCCATGACAGGTGACTCTTTCAACTTTTCTTTAACTGGCACAACTTCCAAACTTCCTCTTATTACTTCCATATTTTATAAATGGAAAATAATTCACCTTCGCCCACGCTAAGATGATTATAGCCAAGATACAATATAAACAAGTTTCATAATAAAGTATTTAATACCAACTAAAATTATTTACACTCCCACCTTCAAATAGGTGGACTTATAATTAATGTACATTCTAAAAACCATGACCTTTGCCTTCTAATAAAATATGTTTTTTTTTTTAAGTTACAGCTTTTTTTTTTGGCAGGTATTTTGTTCTGGTTGGTCGTTTTGCACTTTTTTTTTATGAAATTTATATAACATGCTGTTTTTGTAAACTGTAGATAGCAACCAAGGTTATTACGAGTACGTAAACTGTAAAGTCATGAATAATACGCACTTTTTGTAAAGAGTAAAATTAATAACTACTGTAGATTACAACAATGCGGCTTTTTCTAACTTTAACTTACCTTAGAGGTCAGCATTATAAATTTTTAAAGCACAAACACGTGAAAATTCTTTGCTTCTAGAAAATTCAGAGGTTTTTTTTCGGTATTTTTCACGAATGAAAACAAATCGTCGTGCATATGTTTGACACCTAGTTTGACACTAAGGTTTGACATTGACAACAATTAGAGAATGACATTCACGTTCCATAGCTTGATTTTTTTATATGTGGAACATGGGTCCATATTGGCTCACCTAAAGATCTTTACCTGAAATTGTTTTTGATTTCTAATCCGAATGATCACTCTTCCTAAAATTTTTCAACATATAGTTTTCGTTCATACTATTTGTAGTGCTACCGGCGATGTTCATAACACTCATGTTTCCGAAAATTGTAAATAACAATATCATTAATGTAATTAATGGATGCATGCAGATACCGTTAAAGTAAACGCCAAAAACGAAGAATCGTACAGAGTAATTTCAAAAGCCCTTTCAGATAACGCCTGACTTTTGCACTCGTATGAAAACGGGTTGCACGACATTGGTCAAATCTGATATTCGTCAAATCGGCAATTCGTCAAATTTGAATTTGGTCAAAGCTGTAGTTTGTCAAATCGTCTGTTCGTCAAATCACGAAATTTGCCAAATACGCTATTGGTCAAGTAATTTAAGTACAATCAACTGTAAAAATAAAAGTAACTCTAGATTTTTTTGTTAGTAACTCATTTATTCAATTCATATTAATTATTTACATAAAATTCATACCCAGCATAATTGTTTTAAAAACTTTAACGCATCTAATTTTCCACTCAAAAATTTTTCAATTTTTTTTTGCTATTTTGGCATCTTTTATGATGTTGGATGTTTTCCTATGCTTCATAACTTCTCTTTTAACTTATTTTTTCTAAATAATAGTCCGCTTCTTTTTAAAAAATAATTATGTACATGAAAATATTATGATTTTCTTGTTCTTTAAACCCTAATCTCCGATGTCAAGCCTCGACTGCGTTGGTGGTACGAAGGCGTTTATTTGCACAACAACACATGTCCTGAGAAATCCTTTTTATCCATTGCTCAGTTAAATATTTTTAAAAAAATTCCGCCTCACTGTCATTTTCTGGTCTCATCTCGATTATTGCTACCCATCCTTCAGGAATATACTGGTAGGGCAGTAACGCTAGATTTGTGGCTAGTCTAATTTTTTTTTTCAAATTATCGTCCGTCATCATTCCAAGTGCTTTTGCTTTTTTATAAATTGCTTGATTTAAATGAAAAAAACAGCCTTTGACAAGAACATCAGGGAAAATGCTTTTTGCAGAGTTAATGATTGCCATTTTGTAATCTCATTTTAAAGAAAATCACATCAAGCTTGAATTGAGAACGCAAAACCGAGAATACTCTCTCATAGGTTTGCTGAGTTTTATTAGACAAGAGGCAAAAAAATATGGGAATAATATTGGTGCTTGCTCTTGTACTGCCCACGTCTACGTGTATTGATAAAAGTTGAAAAAAAGGTCGCGGTACGGTTTTAAAAGTGCCATCTACAAAAATCAAATCCGTATTTAATGCTATATGCCTCAGCTGTAGCAAAGATGAAGAATTTCGGTAAATCATCTTTGCTTTCATAAACTAAAAAATCATTTGAAATAATCTCTGGAAATTTGACCGTATCCACCGTTGGGGACTGGCATGTTTGTACGCTTTCTTTCGCATTTTGTACAGACCATTACGATTATATTTCAAACTTGGTATTTCCACAAATAATCTTCTTCCTCAAGCTCACCCCCTTCAAAACTTTTACTTATTATTAAATTATCGAAATTAGGCTTACAGGCATGTCCACTTTCCCTCAGAATTGACCCTGAGTCACTGCTTAAAGTTTTGGATCCATTGCACTCGCTTCTATTTACGGAACGCCATATTGTAGGACCGTTTTTGTTTGTTGAGTTAAAATGGAATTAATATCCTGCACGTATTTTGCCTTTTTCAGAGTCTGTAAATGTAAATACAGAATCACTGCCTTTACTAGTAGAAGCCATTATATATTTCACCAAACCGAAAACACGAAAATAAAGAATAATATAAGTAATTGTTGTCATTTACAAATAATGAAATATCACATAATTGACGGGAAAACAAATGACGGCATAATAAGTTATTCTATTAAGCCAGCATTTTCCGCCTAAATCCTACTTAACCTTACGGATTCATCGAAACAAATAAAACCTCAGAATCATCATCCTCAACCTATAATGTTACGCGTACTGCTGGGACACAGGCGTCCTCTCTATGAGGGAGTGGGCTGTAGGTGTATTCCCGTTGTCCCCGTAGGCCGTGTCCCCGTTAAAGGGGACAAAGGGAATTTAATAAAATAATTAAAATTACTTCCCGTTGTCCCCGTACGCTGTCCCCGTTAATTTCTTGTAATATATGCTTTTCAAATTATGCCCGTTGTCCCCGTTGACTTAAAATTAGAAGTGCGAGTGCCATAATAGAGAGAATATTGTACCTATACAAATGAAATGGAACTAATGACTACATATAAAATTAAAAAAAAAACATAATATCTAAATTATAGCTACACATGTGATTGCGATACAAGTATTTATAATTTACGAATGTATTTCTTTAAAAATATAAAGTCTTTTATTTATATGAATATAATAGTAATGAAATATGTGCGTTTCAAGAGGTCAATCGTCGAATACAACTCGGCTGGGCAGCGTTTGGGAAGTTGCGTGGTACCTTCTCGTCCAACTTACCGCAGTGTCTCAATACGAAAGTCCAGACCAGTGTATGTTACCAGTAATTACATACGGGACCGAAACGTGGGCGCTCACAATGGGCGTCATCAGAAGGCTTAAAGTCACCCAAAGGGCAATGGCTATGCTCGGAGGTTCCTTGCGTGATCGAATCAGAAATGAGAACATCCGCAAAAGAACAAAGGTTACCAACGTAGCCCGAAGAATTGCCAAACTTAAGTGGCAGTGGGCAGGGCACATTGCTCGCAGAACGGATGGCCGATGGGGCTGAAAAGCTCTGGAATGGCGACCGCGAATCGGAAGACGATGCGTTGGAAGACCTCCCACTAGGTGGACCGATGACCTGGTGAAGGTTGCGGGGATCCGCTGGATGCGAGACGCACGGTTTAAGGCTTTTTAGGTTTTTTTATGAGTTTTAGGCATGCCGCGCTAAATAACTCACGTTTAAAAAATAAATAAAAAAAAATAAGTGGACAACGACACGTGAAATCTTAACTGTCCGTTGTCCCCGTTGCCCACATGTACATAACGGGGACAACGGTAAGGAATTATATGACGTGCTGATGTCCCCGTGACGGGGACACGGATTACGGGGACAACGGGAATACACCGGGCTGTAATCCACCACGCGGACCCAGAGCGGATTGGTAAATGACACATGTCTTTTAATTTTTAGTTCTAGGACATGCCGGTTTCCTCACGATGTTTTCCTTCGCCGTTTTTTGAGGGCAGCGGTGATGAAATAAATTGCACAGTAATGCTCCTGCTTTTGTTCAATCCCACGGCTTACTCTTCGTAAGTCGGGTCTGCCACCACGGGGCCACCGCTGCTCTCAAAATACTCAATTACACATAGCATGCGGCTTTTCCTTTTGTAACTTCCTACAAGTAAGTTATGTGAATTCGACTGTACATGTGCTTGACCAATAGCGTATTTGGCAAATTTCGTGATTGGACAAACAGACGATTTGACGAACTACAGCTTTGACCAAAATCAAATTTGACGAATTGCCGATTTGACGAATATCAGATTTGACCAATGTCGTGCAACCCATGAAAACAAGCAAGAAAGGCCAATAAGAGTTATGGCAAAAAAATGCATTCCACATGCACCCCGAAAAGAGTAGTCAAAGACTTGCGCAGCAAAGGCTTCAAGATAACTAGAAGCCGTCAATAAACTGAGTTGGAAAACCAAAGAGCCACTCAATATGTTCATGCTGACATTCTCAAATGATGAGGAAACGAACAAAATATTCAACATCAAACATATATTAGGATTTAATGTGGAGATACAACCGTTAAAATCCACAAAACTAGTACCTCAGTGCAAAAGATGTCAGGCGTATGGCAAAGTAAATACGCAAAAGCACTGCTCCAAAGAACCAAGGTGCGTAAAATGCTCAGGTAAACATCTCACCAAGGATTGTAAAAACCAAAAGAAGAGAAGCCAAAATGCGTCCACTGCGGAGCCCCACATCCGGCTAATTACAGGGGATGTATTGTAGCCAAAGAAATATAGCAGATACGACTGAAAAATACGAAAAGGAGTAATATGAACTCTCAACAAAGTTCACCTGCTGGAAGAGGTGATGACCCTAGCCAATTAAAACCAAGTCGAAGCACGATGCAAACTATTAGTAAAAACATCTCATACGCTCAAGTGACTACAAGAGGCATAGCGAAAGCGCCTTTCGCTGATACAAACAGTAGCAAAAAATTGGTTGAAATCTTAAAGTTAATGGGTCATTTTCAGAAAAAGTGTACACTATTGAAAAACTGGCGAAATTTCATTTTTTTATTGTTTTTCGTTTTTTTAGTTAAATTACCAATTGATATTCTTTTGACTACATGAAAATTATAATAAAACCTCATAATCCGGATTATTTACTGAATTACAACTAATTTATTGCACCTGGAGAACAAAATTTATTCCATTCCGAAACTAATGGCTTTTAGTTATAGAAATAAAATAAAACTCATTTGGATTTAATCAAATAGTATAATTGGTTAACGGTATTTTGTACTTCAATACAAAATAGATAAAACATAAAATCAACAATAACAAACATACATTATCATCATTTTAATTTCCATTACGTTACTCTTTGGACCAAATTAGTTCAATAATTTCTGATTTGTTTCTCAATTAGGATACAACTTAGGAACTTTTTTTTAAATTACGTTAATCAAATGATTAAAATCTAAATTATCAAAATCTAATAACAAATAAATAGCGTTTCGCTCAAAAAAAAATATTTATAATAAACTATAAAATAGGACAGTCACGGAATAGACTATTTCTATTACGGAATAGAATTCTTAAAACTATTGCACATTATCAAGAAAATTAGATCAAATTATTACAAATATTCTAATATAAAATTGAACACAAATCAAATTTTACACCTTGTTCAACTTAAAATACACCCCTTTTACAGTCGGGGATAAAAAAAATAAAACAAAAATAAAAAATAAGAATAGGCATATTGACAATATACACGCAAAAAACATACTCCCTTTCCTTGCAGTCGGGTAAAAAGTTGTAAATAAAACAAAACTTAACTTAAAATCAAAAACCGAAGTGAACTAAAAATATGTAAACAAGAAAAATACCATGCCGTGAAGTCGGAGAGTTCATATTCGCAAGCTGGCTGACCAGCTGATCCTCCGACTGCACAGCCTGATTTTTTTTCTTGTTTACGTCTTTTTAGTTCACCTCTTAAGCGGTCGGGTTTTTGATTTTTAAATTAACTGATATTTTTAATTACAACCATTTAGTTATATATTGTTTTCTAAATACTTCATATTTTACGTATACTCTTCTCGAAAATATTATTACCTTCACTGCATCTCAACGTTTGCTAGGACACCCATTTTTACCAGCATAGCTATTCACAACCAATCGATTGGACAACTAATCTAATCGAATGATCGTGCAATCGATCAAGTCTTCCAAACGCTATTCACAAAACCGATACCGATGAATGTTGACCAATTTTGACGTTTCTATTCGTTTGTATTCGGTTTTGAAGACATCAATTTACCGACAGCTATTTGCAGTAGAGAGTGAAGTCGAATGAAAATTAAAAGCACTTTAAACTAATTTAAGCAGTGTATGAAGTAAGTGTACATATTGTATAGATAGATAAACTATTGTTTTGACTATTACTTAAAGATTTACACAAGTTTAAGTGGTTACATAAGTACGTAACATAAAAGTTTGTTCACGAGTTTGATGTTAATTATTTGGGTAGATGGAGTTCGTGATTGTGCAATCCTGAGACCGTCGGCGTGCCGCAAAACAACAGAGGCTGGAGACATTATCTCTTCATCGAAGAATACGAGACATGATGGATCCATTTGCTGACCCGCGTTTCCAGTCCGTGTACAGGCTATCGCCTGACATGGTCCGTAGCTTAAATGTGGAAATAAAGCCGTATTTCCCAAGCGTGCATTCATCAGGCGCAATCCCCTATTGAACTCAAAGTAAGTAATATTTAAATATAAAGTACTTAGGTAATGAAAGTCATCACATTAACATCACAGTCGAGAAGGTATACGACGAGGAGTCATTATTCACCCACATTTGTTATTATCCAATCAGGCACAAACTATACTGTTACTGATAAACTCATCCCTATAACCCTACCTCTATGTAATAGGTACTGCCTTAGTGTGGCTAAGGTTTACCTAGACCCTCCCTGGATTTAGGTAAACCAATAATTGTAACAAAGTAGTAACCCTAGTATACATACATATAATACAAACGTGAATCCAATTTAGTCATCTGACATGCTTATTTATTTACTACTACTTACTTTTATTTTAGGTGTTAGCTGCCTAGACTTTCATGGCCAAAGCAGTTGCCGGAAAACTGACGGAAGGGATGCCTTCGTAAGCTTGAGCCAGGCATCTATTTCCAGAGCCATAACGGAGACCACAATGACACTAAATACTGCACAAGTGTGTTCAATTCCCTTGCCAAGTAAATAAAAGGCAACAAAATTTACAAAAGTAAGAAATAACCTTTATTAAATTAAGAGATTACAACAATCACAGATTATATTGATTTTTATTTATTAATATTAATACACACACTTCATAATAAAAAAAAAAAACAAAATATACTTTCTTTACATGAGGACAATTTATTGGTACAATATAAGTCAACAGGAACTTCTACTTTAGAAGATTCCAATAGTGTAATGTAAAAATATAACATCAGTCACATATTTGTTTCTATATACTAGAGTCACCATAATTTTAAAAGATACAAGAACAACTTAATTATGAAATTGTCAATGAGCTGTTACAATAAATTGCAGTGTACAAGAAGAAAAACATCTATTTATTGTACAATTAAAATGTTTATTTTCAGGAAATACAGCAGGTTCGGGTTCGCTGGTGTTTTAGGATATGTGGACGGGACACATGTTCTGTCGCTACATCTTGCTAGCTTCTAGGTCAGTAACTGTAACAATAATGATAAACATTCATGTTAAAAAATAAATACTTAATTAGAATTTAATGTTTCCAGGAGATTCTGGAGCCTTGGATTCTCGCCCCGATTCTTAATGCTGAGCCAAATTACTTGGAAGCGTGGTACACAGAACTGCACACAAGATTCTGTGTCATGATTTACTTCAAGGTGTAGAAAGGGTGCTTTAGGTGCTTGAATACAGCCGTTCTAAAGTGGGATGCATCACCAAGGCATGTGCAGTTCTGCATAACAAGTGTATATGGGACCGCTTGCCTGAACCCAAAGAAATTGAGTTGGAGAACCAACCACTTACAGAAATAATCATGGGTTCAGGAATTGAGCAAGATGGCAAGTTAAGTTACGTTTGTATGTTACTTAAGTTATATTAAATAGATTATTTTAAAAATTACTTGTGTATCATTTATTTCCAAACCTTATCCTTCCTCCAGAAACAATCAAATTTCAGGCTGCAATTTGGTGAAGGATAGCTTCGATGCTATGCATTCCAATTGCGACATCTTCAATTTGCTGCTGCGTGCCGTGCGAGGATAGCATGAAGCGGGTCTGGGCGGCTTCTTGATTGCTAGGGCTCTTCTGTTAGGTATTTTTTTTGGCACAGGCCGCATCCAGTCCTGAGAAACGGCCCCGGGCTAAGTCCTCATGCCCCTGCATGAACTCAAAGATTGTTTCTTTTTCACTTTTCTGAAAATGTCCAATGTCAATTACGTTTTGTAAATGATACGTAAGAAAAAGGATGATGTTTTATATACTAGTAAAATACTTACACCCATTTCTTTTTCAATATGTGTTTAATTAAACCCTAGTTTAGCACAAAACACTTTTGAAAACTTTTGAGTTTGAGGTTATGAACTTATTATTGAAATTGCCGGTTTGACCTTGACATTAAACAGTTTACAAAGCAAGTTTGATAAAAATCTGGTGAACTCATTTAAAAACATTCAGTGTTTGCTGTTTTGTATTATATAGGAATACTAAATGTAGATTCTATAGCCGTACATAACAAAATCCCTAGTAAAATTAATGTATTTGCCACTTTATATTTTCTACCACCAGTTTCTATTTCCTACCATTTTGTAACGAACCCTGTAAACATCATTTTTAAAGTTTAAAAAAAAAACCTTACCGCCCGGATCTGTGAATCGCATTTTGATAACCGTTCGGTCGCGGTGCGGTTATAATCGATCAGTGTCTATGATTCATTCGGTTTCGATTGACGGGTTTGTGAATAGCTATGCAGGTAGCTAAATTACCTGAAAAAAGCACTCATGTTAGATAGTCAACTTGGGTCATTTTGAGCACACTAATTTCACCATATTATAAAAAAAAAATAACTTAAATATTTTATATATATTATATCCAAATAAAATAAAAAAACAAATAATTGTCACACAACACAACTGTTTAGCAAAATCTCAAAATAGTTTTGTTACAATAATATATTTGTTTTTACAAAGTGACAAATTATGAACGTTACAAATTAGATTTGGAAGTCGTCGCCTTTTTCTTATTATAAATAGATCGATAATACAAACATAATGTATCATCTTCCTAAGAATTCCATTCCGAAACTTTTCAATTCCATTTCTACGTTACCTGCGTTTTGGTTACGGAACGGAGGTTTCGGAAGCATGACTTTAAACACTTTTATTTTAATTACTTTAAACTAATTCATAAGATGAACAAGCTTGGTATCAATTTAAGTTCACTGAAAGCTAATAAAGATATCAAAATAATTTGCAAAATATAAACTTGTAAACTTACTTTGAAATTGGTTGCGGTTCCGGGAAATCTAAACCGGACCGCTACTGAGATATAATTATGTTGCTCGACCGCCGGCTGCTGTCAAAATAGCCGAAAATACTTGTTGGAACCAGTTGACAGCATTAAAAATGTTGCCAATTGGTATAAATACGCATTAAATGGTAATTTTGATAGAATCATCTCGCAAAAATTGCGGTTTCGGAAGGGAATTTTCCATTTTAACTAGTTTATGTCCTCACAAAGATTAATTTATTTAAATTTTTTATGCGGCATTAGACTATTGCTGTAATTGTTTAACAAATCGTGCATAACTATACTTTCCAAAATATCAAACACATTATTATATTTACGTCAAAAAATTACATTAAGGTCACGTTTTATTAATGAAAATGGTAGTGGGACAGTGCTAAAATAGATACATTCTACCTTCATTTTTGAAAATTAAGGTAATATTGCTGTGTTTATACCAGCAACATTATACAATAGTTGTTCAAATCTGACCACAGATCCAAAGTTTTAGTGTTGTTTTTCTTAAAAGTTGATATTACTCTTTAAAGAAAATAAATAAGTTGTGGGACACACCCAAAACACGAATGTACACTTTTTGTGAAAATGACCCTAATGCTATCTTTCGACGAGAGATTAAGAAAAATTAAAAATAGCAACAAAAATGCTACTTCTAAACCAAAACAATGAATACTACACTTAAACTTATGGCGTGGAACTCAAATGGGTTACAAAAACACTAGAATGAGTTGCAAATAGTATTAGAAATAGAAAAAAATTATGTGTGCCTAATATCAGAAACGAACTTCACAAAGCAATGTCATATTAAGCTTAAAGGATACAAAGTATACCATTTGCTACACCCTGACAATACTGCAAGAGGCGGAAGTGCCGTTATTGTTAAAGAAAACCTGAAGCACTATGAAGTGTTTAAATGCGAAGAGAGAGATACCCAAGCAGTGGCAATTTGTCTACAGACCAAAAAATACCCTGTAACAGTTTGTGCCATCTACTTTCCACCTAGGTACATAATGAAAAATACCACTACGTGAGTTTTGTAACCCGTCTTGGCAATCGATTTATCTTAGGAGGTGACTTCAATGCTAAAAACACTTATTGGGGTTCCAGTGTGGCAGGTGATTTAGTAGCAGGTTATAGAAAGGAAACCAAAGGTCACTTTACACGTTTATTGAACATGAGACACAGAATATATCAGGCAGTGAGTTCTAAGGTCTCTAAGCACTTTGCACTGGTCACTTGGAGGATAGAAAGAAGGAAGTTACTGCCCTGGGCTTAGGCACGTCGCAGCACGTGGGCCGGCGTGAGGTTGCAGGGCAGGCAGCGGAGCGGAGAGGCGACCCCAGAGGTCACCATTGCAGTGCGTGGGCAGCAACACGCAGGGAAGAGAACGAGCGCGCGTCAGTCGCGCTCGCAGGTAGGCAGGCAGGCAGTGCCCTCAGCTTGGCACCGGGCTTGCAGAGGCAAGTAGCCTCAGCACGTGGTAGCGTGGGCTCTCGGTACCCACGAACACACGTGGCTGCAGGCACAGGCGGCGGTAGCGGCCGCGTAGGCAATGCGCGTGTCCTCGACTGGAGCTGTAGCCCTAACCTTGAGGTGTAACCCAAGACTGGAACCCTGGAATCAGCGCGTGGCGGGTGCATCCGTAAGCGTTGTGCCAGAACATAGCAAGCCTCCGTCGATGCGTGCGTCTCCCAGCCGTAAGCCCATAGCAAGGTGGATGAAGGAAGACTCACCCATCGTGGCGGCTTACAATAAGAGGTTATGCGCGCACATGCCCCTCAAGCCTTTCGAAGGTTCCTTGCCGTGCGGTCAAGCGATTTAAGCGAGCAGCTAGGTGCTGCGCGGCGAGGCAAGCATGATGCAGGATGAGGTGCAAGGTGGCAGTTAAAGAACATAGTTTATCTCGACAGTCATAGCGAGGCTGCCGAGAAGTATTAATGGCTGCCGGACTGCGCCGACAGACATACATAGTTAAAGAAAGCAATACATAGAAAACAAATAAGAGTTACAATCACACTGAGCACTTACCCGTTTATCTCGGGGTTTAGTATTTAGACGCCTGGGTGGGCTGGAGTTGGAGAAAGAGGTCGTGGAATGACCTGCATGAGCTTATATAGTGCAATACGAACGGACGCCACTCCTACTCAAGCAATGACGTGTTCGTATTTGAAAGATTTAGGAATGTCACTCGTTTCTAGTGATGTGCGTTTTAATCGGTTTTTTAGAAAATCGACTACAACGCTACACCAGACTAACAACTACTAAAGGCAAAGAATTACTGTGTGCCATAAAAGAACTAAAATGTGACGTCCATTTCCATTAAAAACCCCCGAACATCTAAACATCGAAGTTGAAAAATTCATAACGCAAATCCAGCAATCAGCGTGGGAAAATACACCTCACTTCAACAAAAGAACAAAGGGAAATATTTACCCCCTCAGAATCAAGCAGCTCATTATGGAGAAAACAAAACAGAGAAAAACGTGGCATCAGTCTAGGTGTCCTGATGACAAACGAAAACTAAATAAACTTACAAAAAAAGTGAGAAGATTAATCCAAGACTATAAACACGACTCAACCAAAACCTACCTTCAGAAACTAAGTAATGACCATAGGTCAGATTACTCCCTTTGGAAAGCTACTAAGCATCCAAAGATGCCGATAGCCCAAACTCCTCCCATCAAGTGTGAAAACGGGCAATGGGCACTTACGAATGAGCAAAAAGCTATGAGGTTTGCAGAGCACCTAGAAAATATCTTTCAACCAAACGAGGGTAAAGCCATTGAAGACAGCACTCTGGTTAATATAGTAATGCCAGATCATGTCGATGCCATAAAACTAGTAACACCGAGAGAAGTCGCACGAGAAATAAAGCAGAAAATAAGCCCACGAAAATCACCAGGTTACGATTTAATAACAGGGGAAATACTTCATAACTTACCTAAAAAGGGTTTGGTTAAGTTAACAACCCTTATTAATGCCGCACTGAGGCTTAAATATGTACCAGACTTATGGAAAGTTGCTGAAGTCATAATGATAGCAAAGCCTGGAAAACCGGCTCACGAAACAACGTCATATAGACCGATTTCCCTGCTACCAATAATGTCAAAGCTGTTTGAAAAGCTACTACTCAAACGGCTTAAACCAATTATAGATGATACGAATATTATACCAGAGCACCAGTTCGGTTTTCGAGAAAAACACTCAACGATCGATCAAGTGCACAAAATCACAAACGTAATAGAAAACGCGTTAAAAAACAAGAAAGTTTGTTCTACTGTTTTTCTAGACATAGCTCAAGCGTTTGACAAAGTATGGCATGAAGGCCTTATATGTCACAGTTTGATGATTTTATTCCGTTAGACTCGGTCATCATGTGGGCAGAACATGGGTTTCGTGTAATGAAAACACACACACGGTACACTGCTTTTATCGAACTACTTGACATTACAATCCAACATAATAACACTAGGCACAATGAATCGGGTTACAGTTTCGGGACGTCTTGACTCCGCCACCATCACATACTGACTGTCCTACTCGCAGCGAGCTCGAAACATCACGACTCTGTAGTAAGTGCGCTTAGGTGTGGTTAGACTGGTAAGTAGGTCGCTTGATGCCACCTTTGGCGCGCTTTCGATTCATTTTCTGTCCGTACTATTGTCCGGAACCGACACGGCCATCCTGCTTGCACACGTCCTCGTGTGATGGTTACCCTGCAAACAAATACTCCACAACAGAATTTTGTTCCACTCGGTCACTTCTGACCAAACTTTAGATTCAACGGGGTGGTGGAAATAAGAACATTGTAGAACTAGCCGTTTCGTTTTAACCGAACCAATTGGAAATAATCGAAAATACAACAATGATGACCCTGGGCCATGTACCATAGTCGTTCAAATCAACCTTTAAAACTCTACTGCAACAAAAAAACTACCAAGTTTATAAAAACCCTCGAGTAAAGCCACTAACGCCACGGCTCGCCTAATTGTCCTAATTGTTTGTTTGATCTATTTTAAGTTTTGATCCATGCGCTGGATGTGTGAGAGCAATGCGATTGGTCGGCTAGAGAGCCGTGGCGTTAGTGGCTGTACTCGAGGGTTTCTATAAACTTGTCTCCCCCAAGTGTCACCACATTGACATTTTGGGGGTTTTTTAAACTAAACTATAATGAAGTTATTTAAAAAATATATATTCTTTTATCAATACTTAGTTATTTCAATTTTACATAGTGGCTGCATAGAAAATTGGAACATGGTTCAATAAACATGAGTAAATAGAACTAGTTTTTTTTAATAATTTGACATCTGTCAGTTGAAAGCTATTCTCCCTAGGGATGAAAAGTATTACTTTCATCCCGCTCCTCAGGCTACTTCAGACCTACTTTCAGAGTATGAGTAATGAAAAGTAGTTTTCAGTAGATAAACATCGCTCTTAAAATAGCGTCTTTTTAGGGTTCCGTAGCCGAATGGCAAAAAACGGAACCCTTATAGTTTCGTCATGTCTGTCTGTCTGTCTGTCTGTCTGTCTGTCTGTCTGTCTGTCCGTCTGTATGTCACAGCCACTTATTTCCGAAACTATAAGAACTATACTGTTGAAACTTGGTAAGTAGATGTATTCTGTAAACCGCATTAGGATTTTCACACAAGAATAGAAAAAAAAAAAATTAAGGGGGTCCTCATACTAAGAACTGAAAACCAAAAAAAAAAATTTCATCAAACCCATACGTGTGGGGTATCTATGGATAGGTCTTCGAAAATGATATTGATGTTCTAATATCATTTTTTTCTAAACTGAATAGTTTGCGCTAGAGCCACTTCCAAAGTAGTAAAATGTGTGTCCCCCCCCCTCTAATTTCTAAAGTAAGAGGAGGAAAATTCTGAAAATATTTAGGATTGTAGAACGTAAAAAAAACTAACAACGAAAATTGGTTTCAATAAGATATGATGTTTAGTTTTTGAGATATGGCACTTTTTCATCAAACTGCAGCAGTAACTTTGTTTTTCATAAACATACTATGAAAAACAAATTTAGTTTTGCGGTTGTGTGGAAGTTTACTAACTAATACTACTAACTAATGAATGACAGTTCAAAATATTGTTATTATATTGTTTGGAGCTATGGAACCCTGTGTGCGAGTAAGACTCGCACTTGGCCGGTTTTTCTATTATCATTATCTGCCTGGCCTTTTCACTGCCGAGTCCGCTTCCAGTGTAGCAGGATGCTATCATTACCAGCATTTTACATGGAGCAACTGCCTATCTGACCTCCACAACAACCCAGTTAATACTAGGTATTACGTTTGCTGATTCGGCTACAGATAGTTTTTCAGCAATTATGCGACAAAGAACGGCATCAATGTTACGCAGGATTCGGGGGAGTGCCAATAGCATCCTGAAGGTGATTGGGAATAGGCCAGATGGAGTTTTCCTCGAGTATCTATTGGACCTGTATGCATAACTGCGGGTCTGATGCTGCAGGAAAATATTATGAATTAGAATGTTCGTAGTTTAGGTATAGGTACTGTTGAAGCTCCTTTCAATTGTACGAACACACATACAGTCCACGTTTTTTATATGTAGTTGTAAGAGGCTAACCGCCGACCGTATTCAATATGTTATAATATTTTTAAGCTAGTTGCCAATAAACACCATCAAAGAGAGACGCTTGTTTCAATGTGCTAACCACTCGCCAGACCAAAAGGAACCCTAACGTACACAACATAATGGTCCTTCGAGCCGGATCATTAGTGAAGTTAATATAGAAAAAACAACATTCCATCAGAGATAAGACCCGGCGAGTGAATCGTTTAGCGTAAACAAAGTAATTAGCAGTGATTTTAACAAATAAAAACGTTATTTCCTCAAGTTTTGCATCGTATTTGTGTTTAATATTGAAGATTGACATAGTTATCAGTGAAATATGTCTAAGACAGCCGAAGAAGCACTTGGTATATTAGAAGATACGGCAGAATTACTGAAGAAAACACAAATAAACTTACGAAAATGTCCTAAACAACGTTTGACGAAAGGATACATTCAATCTAGAATTCAGTGCATCGAAGAATACTGGAAAACATTCACCGGTGCGCATCAAGACTTAGCGAGGATGACACCGAGAGATAAACGTAATTTGTTGTCGTATTTCGTTAATGAAGAGTTTTTTATTTATGAAGATCTTTATTTGTGTTTGTTGGGTGAATTACGCGATATGTTAGAAAAGGTTACAACGAAATCATCGCAAACGATGAACATCGATAATGCGGACGAAGATAACCAACAAACACAGGTGAGACTGCCAAGTATTACGATACCTACGTTTTCTGGAACCTATGAAGACTGGCCTGCGTTTAAAGATTTATATGTATCGTTAGTGCATGATAACAAGTCACTAAGCAACGTTCAAAAATTACATTATTTAAAAACTAGCATCAGCGGTGAAGCAGCAACCCTACTTAAACATATACAAGTAACTGAAAGTAACTATTTACAAGCATGGGAAACATTGAAGTCTCGTTACGGCAATAGAAGATTGATAGTTAACTAAATGTTGAAGAGATTAGTTTATCAAAAAAAGGCGAATACTCAATCGGCCAGTCAACTGAAGTCAATTTTGGATACAACATCTGAAATTTTAGACAACCTCAAAAACTCCAACGTAAACACCGACTCCTGGGATCCTATAATAATATTTCTGGTCGTACAGAAGCTGGACCCGGAATCTCACAAGGACTGGGAAGAGTACGCCTACAAAGGCAATTCAGAAGAGTTGCCTACGTGGAATGAGTTGAAAACATTCCTGAATGGCAAATTTCGTGCATTAGAATTAATTACACCATCTTCAACGTCAGCTACGCGTGAAAAACCATCTAAAGAACGAGGTGCATTCCATGTTTCAACGAATGAAAAGGAAAACACTTGTATAATGTGTAAAGAAAATCATACCCTGTCTCACTGCAAATTGTTTGCGAAGATGCAACCTTCAGAACGATTTGATTGTGTAAAGAATAACAAGCTCTGTTTTAACTGCCTGGCATCAGGACATTCGGGTTTCAAATGCCGTGTTCCAATGTCCTGTCGCATATGCAAAAGACGCCATCATACTCTCATACATTTAACAAAGAAGACGGATACATCGGCATCATCTGAAGCTGTACAACCAACGCCGACAGTATCAAATCAAGCAGATGTAGAAGAAAAGGTTCAAGTCAATACTATGATTGCGTCATACTACAATGCCAGAAAAGATATAGGAATGTTAGCAACCGCAATGGTGATAGTAAAGAGTGAGCAAGGACACACCATTGTGCTCAAGGCACTTATAGATCCAGGATCACAAGCCTGCTTTATTAGTGAGAAGGCGGCACAACTATTAAAACTCAAACGGCAGGTAACTAATTCTATTATTACTGGAATGGAATCTATGAAGGTCGCTGTCAAGCATGAAGTGAAAATAGAAGTTTTATCACGATGGGAATCAGATTTTGCAATATTGATACAAGCCTACGTGATGACCAAGCACTTGACAGTACAGTTACCTGCAGATACATGGTCAACAAGTAAATGGCCACACTTGGCAGATTTAGACTTAGCAGACCCAAAGTATGGAGTATCAGGAAACATTGATCTGCTACTAGACGTCAAGGGATATGCAAAGATATTACAAGATGGTCTAATCAAAGGTCCACCGGGGTCACCTATAGCACAGAGAACCAACCTCGGCTGGATAATATTTGGTGAAATAAATATAAAATCAAAAACTAAAGAAAAATGTTTAATGGCGATAAATGAACAAGTCGATGTGAAAGAACTTTTGAAGACTATGTGGGAGTTAGAAACCGATACAACAAGAAATTTTACTAAAGAGGAAATATTGTGCGAAGAAATTTATGAAAAAACACACACAAGAAATAATGAAGGACGCTACATAGTTAAATTACCATTTAAAAACGACAACTTAAAATCACCCGACGGAAAGACAAGAGAGATAGCATTAAACAGATTTCTGCAACTGGAGAAAAGGTTGAACAAAAATCCCGATCTGAAAGAAGAATACAACAAAGTTATTGAAGATTACATAAACTTAAAACACATAGAAGAAGTACCAAAAAAGGAAATAAATACAAAAAGGTCTGTCTACTTACCCCACCACGCAGTAGTCAGGAACGATAAAGAAAGCACGAAGACTCGCGTCGTTTTTGACGCTTCCTGCAAGGGTTACAATGGAGTTTCCCTAAACGACGAATTGCTGGCAGGTCCTGTTCTACAAGACGACTTGCGAAGCCTGATAGTGAGATGGCGAACACACGCAGTGTGTTTTGTTTCTGACATACAAAAAATGTACCGAATGATATTGGTAGCCCAGGAAGACACCGATTACCAGAGAATACTGTGCCGAAACGACTCCTCTGAAATCATTCAAGATTTAAGACTCCTGACCGTTACCTTCGGTACAGCGTCAGCACCATACTTGGCGGTAAAAACACTTATGCAACTTGCTAAAGATGAAGGTGCCAACTATCCTGAAGCTGCAAGGGTGTTACAAGAAGACTTGTATGTTGATGACGTTATGTCAGGATGTGACGATTTAGAGCAAGCCATTCAAGTGAGCAAAGACTTAATGAATTTATTACAAAGAGGCGGCTTTCAGCTGAAGAAGTGGTCGTCAAATAACGTAGATTTTTTAAAATCTATAGATCCAAAGGATAGATCTATCAATGCGCATATGGATCTCAATATAGATGGTACCATAAAGACTTTAGGTGTACAATGGAACTTAGGCAGTGATCAATTTGAATACCATCTAAACCTAGTTCCTCTTCCTGCGATCGTTACGAAGCGAAATATACTATCAGATGTCCAGACACTTTTTGACCCGCTTGGTTGGATAGCTCCATGCATTGTGCAAGCAAAAATTTTGATACAGAAGCTCTGGCAAACCAAGGTTGATTGGGATCAGGAAATCCCTCCAGCTGTGAGAGAAGAGTGGAAAACTATACGAGACGATATGGCTAACGTCAATGCGATTAGAATAGATCGATGGATGGGCACGTACAGTTTAAAGAAGAACAGCATACAACTCCATGGTTTCAGTGATGCGTCTATGAGAGCATACGCAGCTGTTGTGTATTGTCGCGTACACTACTTGGATGGTACAGTCAAAACATCATTGATTGCAGCAAGAACTCGTGTGGCTCCTTTGAAGACTGTGTCGTTACCACGACTTGAGTTGTGTGGAGCTGTTCTGGTGTCAAAACTATTAAAACAAATTTCAACAGCAATGAAGATCCCATTAGCTAATGTTTTTGCTTGGACTGATTCCTCAATAGTTATTGCTTGGCTACAAAAAGAGCCTAGCAAATGGAAGACTTTTGTTGCTAATAGAACGGTTGAAATAACTGGCAACGTCCCGAAAGAACAATGGTACCACGTACAATCGCAAGAGAACCCCGCTGATATAACGTCTAGAGGTGCACTCGTATTAGAGTTAAAAACATGCAACTTATGGTGGAAAGGGCCTAAATGGCTTTCAAAGGGCGATACTTATTTTACAAAACCAGAAACCATATCTACAGAGCTAGAAAAGAAGACAACATTACAAACTTTTACAATGACCAAAAATGAAGATAATGAGAAAGGATTAACAGAACAGTTTGAAAATTACAACTCGTTGAAGGAATTAATTCGAATTATTGCACTCTGTAGAAGATTTTTAAAACATAAAATGTTAAAAGAAGACATAGATACTGCTTTGACAACGGAAGAATTAGAAGGTGCATTAAACACATGCATAAAAAAGGTACAAGGCGAAGAATATGCAGAAGAAATTGAGTCTCTAAGAAAGGGTAAACCGGTTAAAAGAAATAGCACGTTAAAAACTTTAGATCCGTACTTAGATGAGAAACAGATGCTTCGGGTTGGCGGACGCCTTAGACACGCTAACATAGCGGATCAAAGTAAGCACCCAGTCATATTGGGTCATAGAAATAAACTTACTCCTTTGATCATTGCCGATGCACACTCAAGAACCCTCCATGGAGGAATCCAACTAACGTTGAGCTTTTTGAGATCTAAATATTGGATAACGCGAGCTAAAGGACAAGTCAAACAATATGTACACCGATGCTTAGTGTGTGCCAAACAGAATGCGACTGCAAGAACGCAAGTAATGGGTGATTTGCCAAAGGTTCGTGTGACACCAGCTCGACCGTTTCTGCATTCCGGTGTAGACTTTGCTGGACCATTACAAGTTCTATGGAGCAAGGGAAGAGGAGTCAAGGTACACAAGGTGTACATATCAATCTTCATATGTATGGCTACCAAGGCCGTTCATTTGGAGTTAGTTGGAGATATGACGTCAGAGGCGTTCATCGGTGCATATAAAAGATTTTGTGCGAGAAGAGGTAAGTGTGCACATTTATGGAGCGACCAAGGGAGGAATTTCATCGGGGCAAATAAAGAGCTGGTAGCCATGTGGAAGGAAGCAAGCTTGGAGTTCTCTGGAGCAATCGCAGACACACTTGCATCTGATGGCACGCAATGGCATTTTATTCCTGCATACAGCCCAAACTTCGGTGGCCTCTGGGAGGCGGGCGTAAAATCCACGAAGTATCACTTAAAACGGATACTAACCAACAATTTAACTTTCGAGGAAATGTCGACAGTGCTGTGTGAAATAGAGGCTTGCTTAAACTCGAGGCCGTTGTGCCCCCAAGATGACTTGGACAATGTGAATATCGAGCCTTTAACACCTGGGCACTTTTTAATTGGAGAGGCACCCATTGTCATACCTAGTCCAAATTTACAAAACTTGAAGGTGCACACACTATCACGTTGGCAATATGTCCAAAAGTTGTTGCATGATTTTTGGTCTAGATGGCAACAGGAATATTTATCTAGACTACAACAACGTCCAAAATGGCTCAAACGAGGAAAAGAGTTTGAAGTCGGTAATATTGTACTGATCAAGCAGGAGAACCTTCCACCAGGGAAGTGGTTACTGGGACGTATAGTGAGCAAACATCCAGGGCCAGATGGGTGTACAAGAGTTTATAGTGTCAAAAGCGGTGACAGTATTGTAAAGAGAACTGTAACTAAACTCTGTCCACTACCAATAGATAGTAACCCTGAATAGTCCAATTATTTAGGCATTGATAATTTTGCATGGCATGTTTAATATTAATTTCATAATTATGGTTAATTTGAAAGGACTCATAGTGTCCTTTGGTGGGCGGCTTATGTTGAAGCTCCTTTCAATTGTACGAACACACATACAGTCCACGTTTTTTATATGTAGTTGTGAGAGGCTAACCGCCGACCGTATTCAATATGTTATAATATTTTTAAGCTAGTTGCCAATAAACACCATCAAAGAGAGACGCTTGTTTCAATGTGCTAACCACTCGCCAGACCAAAAGGAACCCTAACGTACACAACAGGTACTAACATAGTTACGTAAGCTGTATTACTGACAAAGATCTATCGAACAAGTGTCTGAAATAAATGTTTTTATTATTAAAATAAATAAATAAATTATAATATTATTACATTACGATACCCCCTGATAAGACTGGTATCAGACTTTCGGGCCACCGACTACCTGTAACGACTGTCAAAGTTCTACAAATGACAGCCTGGACCAGGTGCTCTCCGAGGTACGAAGGAGAATCGTGATGTACCTACTGTACGTGGTGGTCACTTATCCACGGATCAAGGTTAGCGCGGCTTAACCTCAAGATGATCTTGAGCGGATGTAATTTAGCCGCGAGCTCCTCAACGTTTAACGTCACTGTAGTATTAAAAAAGAAGTTCCATTAATATATGCCGCGAATATAGAAACCGTGAATACGGAATGGTAATTTATATGGAATTATAGGGGATACGTTCGTGACAAAATAAATAAACAATCTATATAATTATATAAAAATCAATGCCACTTTTCGTTGTAATTTTATAACTCGAGAACGGCTGGGCCGATTTGGCTGATTTTGGTTTTGAAATGTTTGTCTTAGTCCAGGGAAGGTTTAAAAGGTGAGAAAGGTAGGGTAGGGTAGGTAGGTAGGTAGGTAGGTAGGTAGGTAGGGTAAAGTAGGGTAGCGTAGGGTAGGGTAAATTGGGTAGGTAGATACGTAGGGTAGGGTGGGTAGGGTAGGGTAGGTAGTTAGGTAGAGTAGGGTAGATAGGGTAGGTAGGTAGGGTAGGGTAAGTAGGTAGGAAAAGTGCATTGCATTAACCTTTCACAGAACGAAGTCTGTCCGGGCAGCTAGGTAGTACAATATAAAAACAATAAAACACGCAAACCGGCTCTTACCAAAGAACGGAACGTCTAATATGTGACAGAATATAATAATATACTTTATTCGTTGAGAAATAAGGTTGCTTTTATTCTGTTTGTTTACATTCTCACACCGATCGCGACGATATCATTTAACAAAACGTACTTTAGGCTTAGTTGTAATAAGGTCTATTTTACTTTGACGGCGTTTACAAAGGATATTGGGTTGGAATCCTTTTTATTATTATGTATGCTCTGATTAGATCCGCGAATAAAGAAATCTTTAGCCGCGAATATAGGAATTGAATCGCATTTTTTTAATCCGCGAATAGTGAAAACTCGAATGAAGGAAGCGCGGAGGAGCTTTTACTGTACTTGAAAAACCTGTGAAGATGATACTTCGCGTAAAATTTATTTCAACAATGTGTGTGGACACATTGTGGAAATAAATTCTAGCTTTATTAATTAATAAACATGTTTCTTTGCAAATCCAGTTTAGCATATAAAAACTAGTATACTCTCAAGCTCGTTTCGTGAAGGACGCGTTTAAATAAAGTTCAAAAAGTTTTCGTAAAAGGTTAGTGATTTAGTTATTATTATTTATATTTTTAAATTTAAATTAGTGGTAAACAGGATTTTGATCAGTGTCCGTACCATGTCGCTTTAAACATTATTGTTCCATTCCTATTCCAGAGTGGGAAAGAGATGGAGCTAGACGACCTGTATAGCTCCGTCTCTTTTTCACTCTGGAATAGGAATGGAACAATAATGTTTAAGACGTCATGGTACGGACGCAGGTTTTGTGTTTTTAATTTCGATCTTTTTTTAGGGTTCCGTAGTCAACAAGGAACCCTTATAGTTTCGCCATGTCCGTCTGTCTGTCTGTCTGTCCGCGGTTTAGCTCAAAAACTATTGGTACTAGAAAGTTGTAATTTGGCATGAGTATACACGTTAATGACGCCGAAAAAGTAGTAAAATAAAATATTGAAAAAAACAATTATTTAGGGTACCTCCCCTACATGTAAAGTGGGGATGATATTATTTTTTTCGTCCTTCCCATAGTGTGGGATATCGTTGCAAATGTCTTTCAAAAATATTAGGGGTTTGGCAAGACTGTTTTTTGATTAAGTAAACCGTTCGTGACTTATCAAGCTTTAAAGTACCAATTTTCGTTAGGGTTAAGTGTCCCCCCCTCTACAGACTAAACGGTTGTAGTTAGAAATACAAATGTCACGGCAGTAGTACCTATATATAACGAAGTTTAAAGGAAAACTATCACACTTAAGTCTGCTTTACAAGTTCACGAGTAATAGTTGACTAAGTATTTGACTCGAAAATTTCGAACAACTCTATAGAAATGTCGATAGATGGCGCAAAGCGTCAGTTGTATCGCGCTGTTTCATTCTTAAATAAGTTTTATAAAAAAAACAGTTGTTGTTGTTGTTGTTTGTATAGGAAGTCAAATAAGGTAGGTTGTCATGTTTGGCTTTTAGTTAGAGCATGGTACGAAACTATCAGTCAGCGAATACGACCCGCACTTGGCTGATACAAAAACTACGGAACCCTACAACGCGCGTGGCCCGACACGCACTTGACCAGATTTCTTTTAATTAAACTAGCTACTCAGTAAACGTGCTTGAGTCTTTCCTATTTGAACTTCCTTGCTTAGAGTTAGTTTCGCATTTATAATATAAACTAGCGACCCGCCCCGGCTTCGCACGGGTTCAATGCAGCTGTAAAGGGCCAAATTGATCTATATTAAATGCACACTGTATTTAAGATACTTAATTGGATAAAGATTAATGCTGTATTGCTTAAAATTGCTTCGTAAATAAGCCATTACTTCCCGTAAGAAGTAAAGGATAAAATATGGTTATTGTGGGTTATCCCTAAGAGATAGACATATACAATACTGCAGTACATTATTTTGATCTATCTCGTAGGGTTCAGCCAGCGTTCACAATGTAAGCGCAAAGAAATGTGTTTATTTACGACATCACATTAGAAACCTCTAAAATTATCAATGTTTCTTTACTATATTATGCGTGTATTATATTATACATATACATATATACCTTCCTCTTGAATCACATTATCTATTAAAAAACAACCGCATCATTCGTTCAAGCCGTTGCGGAGCTTTAAAGATAAAAAAAAATACAAGGTAACAGACAGCGGGAAGCGACTTTGTTTTATACTATGCAGTGATATGGAAGTATAGGTATATTTATTTAAAGATTTAACTAGAAAATTACACACAAATCTCTATGTTTTGACATGTTCTACAAACCATGCGAAGCTGGTTCGTTCAGCTGGCGTACGCTTAAGGTTGCACAAGTCGACGGCTCGAACTCGTTGGCGGGCGTGGCTAATATGCATCTTATTTAGTAAGTTTTCAATTTATTTAGTTTTATTTAATTAGTATTTATTAATCTAAATTTTATTTACTTATTAATATATTTATTTACTTGTTTAGTGAAATATACGACGATTTGTAGCGAAAATGAGTGCGTCAAATTTCATAAATTGACTTTTGGCCGTATAGATATTATGGGAAAACTACTGGATGTATCTACTCAAAATAAATTATTTGAACTTTTCAATAAATTATCTATCCCTGTACGGTTTCACTTTTTCCATTTTCATACAAGATAAGTTATTTATTTACGCCCAAAGATGAGTAAAAATTTGTGTTGAAATACGGAAGTTTCGACGCTCATAACTTCCAAACCAATATTTTGTTTCCAATTCTGCTTCCACACAGGGCTAGATAATGACAAGACAAGGTGATAAAATTTTTAGTTTTGAACCTACACCTTCAAACAGACGAGTAATCACCATACTACGTTTGTATGGAAGAATGACCGACTTGTGTACTCTTAAAACATTATTGTTGCATTCCTATTCCAGAGAGGGAAAGAGATGGAGCTAGACGACCTGTATAGCTCCGTCTCTTTTTCACTCTGGAATAGGAATGGAACAATAATGTTTTCAAGACATCATGGTACGGCTACATGTCCCTAGTCTAATCTTTCTAGCCAAACTAGATAACATTTTCAAATTCTTCAAAAAAAAAATCATTAAAACATTAAAAATGAAAAAATTATCTATGTACAGGGTGTAACGGAAAGGGTATATACATACTTAAGGGTATGCTACAGACCACAGACAGCGAAATATGTGAAACTTTTTTATTTGTAACACCACAATGTACCATATTTCATGCAAATAAAGAATCTTGCATTTTATGAGTGAAAATACCAAGAACTCAAGTTAACGTTATCTTTTTTTTTTTTTTTTTAATTTATTTAATTAAATTGCAATACAGAGGTGTTACTTAAGACTAAACTCGCCAAACTTTTACGTTTGATGGCGAGAGGCGCTCTTTTATATAACAATGAACCACCTTATGTAATATACTAACTAATTGTATATTAAACTTACTTATTATATTATGTTATGGCTAAATCTTTCTACAATGTGTTTATTTCTGGTTGCAATCTATTTTTGTTTTAAATAAGGTAAACGGCCCAGAAACCGTGAAGTTTTGAACTTCACTGACTTTGCAGGTTTGCGATACTAAAACTAGAAGTCTTACAAAAAAAATAATGACATGACTAGAGAGATAATTTATACAAGTTTTATTGTGATATTCTTTTATTTAATTAGTATAAATTTTCTTTAACAATGATAGAAAAATATAAAATAAAGGGCTAATTGTACCAGTACCCGGTAGATTTGTACTAGTAAACGTTAAATGGTCCCTGAATCCGGTAAAATTCAATGCGAATTTGAACTCTATTGGTTTACGTCAAAGTTCACAGAAACACTGTTTTTGCATTTCTGCGTAAAATAAGTGAAGAAGGGTTATCCAAAGAAAATACATTTTTATTGGCAGCAGCTGAAATTGAGGCTCCTTTTTTGACTGCCTCCATGGCGTTTAATATGACCTTCTGCCTATCAGTCATGGCTATCTGAAAAAAAAATAACACTGGTGGTAACACACACAAAATTTCTGAATTTATCAATAGGAAAATATAAATACTTTTAAAATATTTTAACGACCGGACATAAAAACTGAAAAAGAAACGTGGCGTACGGTAAAAAACGAGTGAGCCTTACAGTAGTCTCATATGATGTGTAACATATGACATCGGCTTCGACTTCGACTCCAGATCCATGTCTATGTCCAAATACAATTCAATTTGACCAATCACTCACCACTCACCAATCAATCAATCACTCCCAGAAGCGATAGTAAAGATGTTACACATCAAAAACTAAAGAGGCAATTGTATCCAGGTGATTACAAAGAGGCCAGTTCCCGCTTCGTTGGAAGACGGGGAAGCTGGTCCATTAGGAAGCCGGGGCGCCCTGCGGACTCTCCGTCCGCATACCGGCCCATTGTGTTGCTCGACGAGGTGGGCAAGCTCTTTGAAAGAGTCATTGCCAACCGCCTCGCCGGGCACCTTGTGGGGATGGGGCCGGATCTTGCGGAAAACCAGTTTGGTTTCCGCAGAGGGCGCTCGACGGTGGACGCCATCATGCGCGTGAGGGCTCTCATGACGGGGGATGCGGTGTCCAGGGGTGGGGTTGTCTTGGCGGTGTCTCTTGACATCGCCAACGCATTCAACACCATGCCCTGGAGCTGCATTAGGGAGGCACTCCGGTATCACCGGGTGCCGACCTACCTTCGTCGTGTGGTCGGGGACTACCTGACGGATAGGGCCGTCATCTACCCCGGTCGCACCGGAGAATGGAACCGGCGAGAGGTGTCGTGCGGTGTTCCGCAGGGATCGGTTCTGGGGCCGCCCTTGTGGAACATCGGCTACGACTGGGTGCTGCGCGCCGACCTCCCTAGCGGTGTCAGCGTAGTTTGCTAAGCTGACGACACGCTGGTGCTGGCACAAGGGAGGTCGCACGAGGCGGCGGCCGAACTTATGACACGCGGGGTTGCGATAGTCGTGGAGAGAATCCGGCAACTGGGTCTCGAGGTGGCATTGCACAAGTCCGAGGCCATGTGCTTTCATGGGCCTCGGAATGCGCCACCGGCGGGATCCATACTGACGGTAGGAGGGGTTCCCGTCGGCGTCGAGTCGACGCTGAAGTACCTAGGGCTTGTCCTCGACAGCCGGTGGAACTTCGTGGAGCACTTCCGACGTTTGGCCCCCAAACTGGAACGGGCAGGTGCTGCGTTCAAGCGGCTCTTGCCCGACCTGGGGGGTTCAAACGCCTCCTGCCGCAGGCTCTACGCGGGGGTCGTGCGGTCCATGGCCCTTTACGGGGCCCCGGTGTGGGCGCGTTCTCTGAGGCGGCGAGCCGCCCATTACCTGAACGCGCCCCAGAAGGTGGTAGCCGTAAGGCTGATCCGGGGGTACCGCACGATCTCCGGCGAGGCGGCGAGCCTCTTGGCCGGATTGCCGCCATGGGATCTGGAGGCGATAGTCCTCGCATGCCTGCACGAATGACGCGCGGAGGCACTACGCCGGGGGGAAACTCCGCTGCCGCGGCAAATTGTCGCTCAGCGGACAGACCTCCGGCGCGATCTCATGGCGACATGGAGAGAGCGACTGTCGCAACCCCGTGCAGGGCACGCCACAATAGTGGCGATAAGTCCGCTCTTTGAGGAGTGGCTGGAGAGGCGCCTTGCCCTCACCTTCCGCCTGACGCAGGTCCTCACCGGACACGGTTGTTTCGGGAGGTTCCTGCACCGAATCGGGCGGGAGGAAACGCCCGGGTGTTCCCACTGCGAGGATCGGCCGGAGGACACGGTGGAGCACACTGTGGAGCTCTGCCCTGCTTGGGCTGAGCACCGCCGTGCCCTCGTAGCGGCGATTGGCGGCGGCGACCTCTCGCGTCCGGCCCTGGTTCAATCCATGGTCCGGAGCGAGAGGGAATGGGAAGCCGTCGCCTCCTTCTGCGAAGCAGTCATGCTAGCGAAGGAGGTGACGGAACGTGAGAGGGAGAGAACCTCACGTCCCAGCCGCCGCGGGAGACGCCCCGGGCGTCGGGGGGCAACCAGTGGCCCCCGGCCACCGTAGGCGCGGGCCTGTGGACGGTGAGTAATGGGCTAGCTCACCGTCCGTCCGTCTTATGACGACAGACCGTGCCGACGGCGCGTTCGTGTTCCACGCGCGCCTCAAGGAGATGTCAGCAAATCGGAAGGGGTCCGAGAGGGCCGATGCCTGCCAGGGCTGCGGGTTGTTCGAAAGAGATACCGTGCCCCTGGAACGCAAAGGGCTAAGAAGGAACATGGATGGGTTTTAGTCAGTCAAGTCTGACACTCCCTTCCGCTCTGCCCAGAGCGGAAGAAGTCATTTGATGATTTCCCATCCTAAAAAAAAAATAAAGGTGATTACAACACAAACAAGGTACATAGAAACTGCATTCTGTTGATTCGAAGGAAAAGAGAACTTAACACCAAGGAAATAAGGACGATGACGGGTTTAAATACAACTTTTAATGCAAGTCCCAATATCCGGCAACGTATTCTACAGTTTTAAAGGAATATGAGACCTATTGTAAGGCAAAAAGTACACAATAACGGGTTTCGGTACAACGTGTATTACCGGGTTCACCATGTACCAAAATCCGGTAAAAAAATACGATTTTAACGGGTACTAGGTCAAGAAGGGTTTGTTGGTACCAATAGATGTGAACGGCAAAATAATTTATTTCTCAATTAGATTCACCTCAATTTATAGGTTATATCGCAACATAATATACTCAAATATTTTAGAAAATCAACACTCTTACCTTAACGTGATCCGTCTCAGTATGGCTAGCTCATCAATGCGACGTGGTGGTTTCGTAGTTCACTGACAGAACTTTGAACTTCCATAATATTTTCACAAAGCAAACTTTTGTCAACGCATGGTTTTGACGCCATTAAACTGTTTGGACAATGTTGTCATTACAATTGTACAAAATATTACCGAGAAGGTATTGCCATTCGCAAACTTTTCTTATACATTCGTAGAAAAATGCAATAATAAAAAAACTGACTTGTTAACGGGAACTAGTACACTAACGGGAATACGTACTTTTACCTTAAATGTGTTGGTTTTCCTCCGACAAAAGATACCTACTTGGGAATAACGCAGAGAGGATGCAAATAAATGAGATGCAGTAACATCCTCCTTTCTGATCAGCATAGGTTAATTATACTGCACATGACATCATCATCATGTGCCTAGCCTATTTTCTTAACTATGCCGGTGTCGGCTTCCAGCCTGAACCCACTGAATACCCTGGAGCGACTGACTGTGTGATCTCCATAGCCCAGTTACTGGCTATCATAATACCCCTTGGTAAACCATGCTTTCCGAGACACGAAGAAAATTCGGCTCGAGTTTCGAGTACCTACATTGTGATTCTGTAAGAACTCATTTAGAGTTTCGAATCTGAATCCGCTGTGAGTTTCTTGATTGGCATTCTAAAAACTCGGTTGATAATTCGAATTAACATTAGCGCAACCCTTGCGAGCGTGTCAGCGAGTTGAATTAAATTAACAGGGAGATTTTGACAGATAAAGTATGAGATGACGTAAGAAGTGGCTAGTGACTAGGTGATGCTTACAGATTGCAAAATCTAGGTCATTTGGAACCTTATGCGAAATGAGAGTGAATGGCGATGTGAAATGAGAGTTGTTGTATGAATTTTACAGAATCGACGTACTACTTATAAATTAGTTAAGCACTCATAAAATCCTTAATTAATAATTATGTATGTTTTATTGATTCATTACAGGTCCTGATCAAATATTATGCTGTGCTGATCCTTTGAAAGTGCCAGAGACAATATGACGATGTATCGGATCTTTTTCCTGTTCTTTTTCTTCTCGACTTCCGCTAGAGGGCAGAGAGGTTAGTTAATTGATTGTTTTTTTACCTGACTACGAAGAAGACTTTTACCGATCGACCCGTGCGGCTGTTATTATTTAGCTACGAGCTCTAATATTATATACGTATTTCATTTAATTACAGCCGCACGGGTTGATCTTTAAGGTTAAGCCGTGCTTGTCGAGGTTGGTCCGTGGATGGGTGACTAAAAATGGCAATCACTCCATGTAAACTACCGCTGCATTCATTTAGGAGGCTAGAAGCTGACCCCAACTATAGGTCAGGTTAGGCCGATCAGATTAATTTTAAACAGAATCCAGTACTTTATGGGGCACTCAAAACGTACATAGTAAGAATAAATGAATTACAACGTATCCACTTTAAAATGCAAAATGTTTTCCTACAAATTTTATAAATGCGAAATTGATGCGATGTTATTGATCAGGGATGTAATGGAGCTCCGTAACCGTAACCGAAACTATCGGATATCCGAAATAAAAATATATCCGTAACCGTACCCGTTTCACAAGTTTCGGATATTTTCGGATAAGGGCGGAGTCTAAATAAAACGACATGTTTCAACAGGTTTTTCTTATCTCTAAATAATTTCTTACCCATGACTGTTAAAACCAAATGATAACCTAGACTACATGTACATAATACATACATGTAGATAAAACCTACAAATAAAACAAAATTATTACATACTATTTGTGTTTATATTTTTCAATCTAATATCCGTAACCAGAAATATCCGAAACTCCTCTGAACGGGTAATCCGAAATAACACATATCCGTAACTGTATCCGAAACCGTATTTTTATTCTTATATCCGTATCCGGATCCGAAATATCATATCCATAACATCTCTGGTATGGATGTTTGTTAATATTCCACGCAAAAACTTCTGAATGGATTTGGATTCAATTTGGCACAGGGATAGATAATAGTCTGGAATAGCACATTATACTAATATAATATAACATTATTCTATCTATTTATTTACAAAAAAAACAGATTTAACAAGTTTTATACAGGGTTATTGGTAAAACACCAACAACCTCTTTTAAAGAGGTCGTTGTACTCATCATTATGAACAACATCTAAATATATATAATTCAAAGGTGACTGACTGACTGACTGACATAGTGATCTATCAACGCACAGCCCACACCACTGGACGGATCGGGCTAAAATTTGGCATTCAGGTAGATGTTATGACGTAGGCATCCGCTAAGAAAGGATTTTGATCAATTCTACCCCCAAGGGGATAAAATAGGGGATGAAAGTTTGGATGAAACTTTGTCAATTTTAAACCGATCGGGCTGAGACTTTACATGCATAAATCTACTATGACGTAGGCATCCCCTAAGAAAGGATTTTTATAAATTCCACCCCTAAGGGGATAAAATAGGGGATGAAAGTTTGTATAAATATTCTTAGATTTTCGACTGATTAAACTGAAATACACGCTAAACAAAAGTAAACCCGCTAAAACTATATCTAATTAATTAAAATACTTCTTAACGCGAGCGAAGCCGCGGGCAAAAGCTCGTTTACTATAGGACCACAACTGAAATCGCGAAAAAAAAATTTGCTGTTCCGTACTTTATGTTCACATAACTCGTCAAAATGTAGGGAACAGCTGATTTTTTTTTCACGATTTCGGGTTTGTTCTCATAGTAAAAGACCCCAAAATCCTCCCCAATGTCCTCCCCGCAGCGAGCCAGAAACATTCAAGTTAAGCGCGCTTAGGTGTGGGTAGAGGTCACTCCTAACCAAACTTTCGATTCAACGGGGTGGTGGAAATAAGAACATTGTAGAACTAGCTGTTTCGTTTTAACCGAACCAATTGGAAATAATCGAAAATACAACAATGATGACCCTGGGCCATGTACCATAGTCGTTCAAATCAACCTTTAAAATTCTGCTGCAACATAAAAACTACCAAGTTTATAGAAACTCTCGAGTAAATCCTCTAACGTCACGGCTCTCTAGCCGACCAGCAATCGCATTGCTCTCACACATACAGCGCATGGATCAAAGTTAAAATTGGATCAAACAAACAATTAGGTCAATTAAAATGCTAGAGCAACCAAGTACCTCTTCACCACATAAAGCAGGAATCTCATCCGTGGCCTATGGGCAACACTCAGGCCCTCCAACAAACCCCTGTTTGTTTTACTACGTTCCTCAAGAACGCCGAGTCCCACATGCATGACTCTATGGTCTCTACAAGACCCGACACCGCCACCAGAGCCACCCGCACACCGCGCATCCACGGACTACTATAAGCAGACACCGACTTCTACCGGACTACGGCTACGAAATGGCTACTGGTACGGTCTGACCATCCGAGCTATATTCCACACTATCTCTCAACTCTAAATCCTCCACTTCACGTTTGAAGTGGAGGATGTGTGTGTGTGTGTGTGTGTGTGTTGTGTGTGTGTGTGTGTTGTGTGTGTGTGTGTGTGTGTGTGGTGGGTGTGTGATGTGATGTGGGGGGTGTGTGTGGGGGGTGTGTGTGTGTGTGTGTGTGTGTGTGATGTGTGGTTTGGGTTGAGGAGAATGCCCGAGGGCTAAGTACCGTTGTACTTAGCCCTCGGGCATTCTCCTCAACCTACCTACCATGTGCATACTTGTAAGTACGCTGAGCACTTAATGATCTCAATGTGTAGCGATCCCCCTCTAGCACTTCGACTGGTACGTGACCTGCTGGCATCTTCCTTAGCCTACCGCGTGCGTATCTGTAGGCACGCTTAGAATTTAAAGCTTTCCGTGTTAAGGATAACCGTCCAAAACCTCAATCACTCTAAACAGACCTTTAATCTTTAACAACCCAAAATCACCAATCGCAAAACTTTGAAATTTCGCCTTTGTTTCGTCAACTCTGCACACTTGTCATTTTAAGCTAAGCTAACCCGTCGCGTCTATACGAACCGTGTACCACCGGCTCGTTACCTTAGGTACCGGGTGCAATTAAGCTTATACTTTACCGGAGTGAGACTTCGCTACTTAGCACGTAACGCAGCTATTTACGAATTTTCAAACGTACTGAGACTTTCCCGGAAACCAATTATAATCGAAAAGCTTTTCAATCGCCTTTTCAGCACCGACGTGAACAATAAGAGTCGCGGAAATTATTGATTACCGACCATCGGAGAGCACGACCTAAATACGGCATTGGGCATTTACACCCACCATTGCGTTGAATAAGACAGTAAAAAACGCCTGAACGAAGCACTCAAGTCTTGGCTAGTCAATGCCAGTTACATTCGTTGCGATAATAGTCAAAACCGATTGAAACTTGTTACCACTATTATGCCTCACCGAATGTACACAAAGGATTTTCGTTACCGAAAACTCCCTTGCAGTAATATTTGCAACAAAACCTCGATTTAAAGTCTCGCCATCTAACATGACGTCACTTTGTAAATCAAGTAAATCAGGCACACATTGCAACAAAGTTTCGATAGGGTAATCCTTAATCACTACACAACATAAAATCTGTTCTGTACTGAATACTCGTGTCTGTACTATACCAGTCTTAGCAACAACGTGACTAACAAGTTTCCCATTAAATTTCGATGGAAATCTTTCTTTCACCAACGAGTATTCAGAATCAGAATAATAAGTAAACCGTAACAATTCACCTTTGTGTTGTAACGATGACGCAGAGATCGACGCGCCGCATGTTTGGCGCCCCACCGCCGTCGCGTCGGCATGCCCGCTGTACACTGCCACCACTGCATGCTGCCACCGACGCACGTACGCCGGACGGCTACGTGAACCGACATGACACTTTTGACGCACAGCAAGGGCTTCGCGGCCCTTTGTCGCTTGACCGATGCCCGTATCAGCAGGCACAGGCAGCGGCTTCTTCGTGCGACAATCCGCTTCGTCGAGTCCTGGTTTCTCCCTGGTCCGCATGCATGGCACTTGATTTGCGGTAGCGATGAACACTTGTAACGTTTTTCTTTCCTTCGTCATGGTCAGTGCGCATTTTCTTTAGGGGTTCTCCTTTGGTTTGCCACTACTTAGGTTTATGAGGGTAGTCGTAAAAGTTACGGCGCACAAGAATCTGGTCTTGAACAATTACTTAAACTGGTCCCACGTCAAACCTGGATAGGTTCTCAGTGTTTCGCAAACATTGGTGTTCAAGGTACATCTAGAAATTCGGTAGTACATTTTGGAGGTACACCGTAGATGGAAAATCACCTTCGTTTTCCGAGGCATATCAACGAATGACTACGGTACACCAGTGTGCCGCGGAACACTATGTTACACTATGTAGATGCGGATCCCTTCAACGCCTTGCTTAACGTCCAAATAAGCTGGATTCCTTCCACTGCACTCAACACGAAAAAATCAAAAGTCATTCATTCAAATTAGGCTGATAATCAGCACTTTTTGAACGTCTATATCAACCTAGATCAGACCCATGTATCAGAAGAGAGGAAACATAGACGACGTGAGATAACACCACAGTTTGAGGAACAACTTGGCGAAGGCGAATCGTGTTCGCCGCCTGGAGAAAGTGACAGTCCCCGGGACAATACTTTTCCTGTAGTTCAAAGCACAATCACTCGGTCCAAGGCTCGAATACTGACGTCATAGGTTATAACTTATGTTTTGGAACAAACAATGGTGATAATGAGTGAATTTGAATATCATTTTTTTTAATGATTATTCATACTATTGTGCCCGTAGTTAGTTATTATTTTATAGTAAATGTAGGTACTATTAGTGATAAAGTAAATAATTGTGCTATTAATAGCCGATTCATTGAAGTTCACCACCTAAGTACATCATCATAGCATGCATGTTATGTAGTGAGTAGGCAGTGTACCTATTATGCCAATTATTGTTAAACACTCTGTTCTCTGTTGTATTTTAGTATATTTTTCCTTTCAAAGGGGAAAGATGTAGTAAAATTATGTAGGTAGGTTTCTTTATTATGTTAAGTACTTGAAGGTACTATGAAATAAATAAGTGTTCAACCGACATTCACTATACACACATTGAAGCTGTACAATCTAAAATGTTGGTGAGTTGTGAAATCCGCGGCTGAGTTAGTCAAAAACAAAATATTTTATTTTACATAGGCCTACATGGACATTTATAAAACATCGACAAAAGGTGCACGGTTTGGGTTGGTCGTTTGAAGAACCGGCAAGAAACTCCATGGTTAAGGAGACAAGTAAAAATAATAATTTCTTTATTGGCCGCTTGCTTTGAAATATTTTAGGTAACGTTGTAAAAAAGACGAATTAGTTTATTAGAAGCCATCTTACATCGAAAATTAGAGGTCGAAGAATTCTAGGCCGAATAAAAATTTTGCAGCTAGATATATAATTTCCCATATTAAAGTATTTTTCTTTGCTTTCAGAGGGAGATCCGTGTGTAGATAATTACTCCAACACAGTCGGCCAATGCAGGGTTTTGAATGAGTGCGAATCAGCTACGAGAGACATTCAGTAAGCTTTTTAATATTTTCTTGTAGTTTTTAAGTTTAACCCCCGACGCCAAAACACGCTTTTTGCGTAATACTTTCACCTGCCCTTATTCGAATTTATTTGAGGTCAGTGCAACATGTCGTCTTCTTCAAAACTTCTCTATTACTCGACATCTCATCAGACACCTCCTTTCTTGCCATATCATCCTTTACTCTGTCCATCCATCGTTTCTTTGGTCTTACTCTACTCTAATTTTGGTTTTGTTTTGTTCAGACAAAATCGCACATTTTGCTCCAACAACGCGTTTGGCGACAGAATAGTCTGCTGTCGAGATGGCTCTAATATTCTCAACTCAACTGGGAATCGAGAGTGAGTATAAACCTTTAGTACATTATCAAGAGACCAACTTGGCAGTCAAGACATTTACGTATTGTGCCCGCCACCTCTTTTTCTTTCGCGATGTAGATGTCCTGAATGGTTGTCCTCCGCCCTGGGGAGAGTTGAGGGGTCTGTCAGACTTGTACTAACTAAAACCACACCGGTGTCCCTCGCACACTTGCGTTGGGGGGAAGCGGGATCCAATGTCTTGATGAATGATGATGAATGCTGTCTTGATTTCCGTACGTTTTTTTACGGGTGACCACTGAAAACCAGCGCTCTGCTGTGGGCCCCCCATAGCACAGCATCATGCTGAGTGGGAACCTGTTTGTCGCAGTCACGACGTGCAAGCTGACGAATCTTTTACTTAAATTCTGTTTTATTTTGTTATTTTTAAAATCTTACTGTTGTTCATTTTATGTTATTGTACCTACAAATGTTTCTTATGCTTTGTACCTATGTTTACTGTTTTCATTTTGTATGCACGTCATGTCCCTGCGACAAATAAATATTTTTTCTTTCTTTCTTCTTTCAATGTGACCTCCAGTGCCCCGGATTAGTGCCGGTTCTCTTGACCTGCGGGGCTCGTCCCGGAAGGAATATGCCCGCCAAAAACTAACCTATCGGTTAACCATCCCCTCCCCCCACCGATCAGCTTTTTATCCAGGGTTTTGTTTCCATTTTACAGTGACCGGCCTATATCGGGCAATGCTGTTAGCACAAATGATCGCAGAAGAATCAGCGAAAGAAGTAAGTTCCATTCTTAGACCGATTTAATTCACTTTTCTAATGGCACTGAAAAATTGAATAATTCAAAGTTGCCTACATGAGGAGACACTTTGTCTGCGTCTAATTTTATACATAAAGGTAAACTATTATAGGGGTATGAAGAACAGGGTGTAAAGGTCTTCATCCTCCATAGAAAAGGGAAGATCTTCCGACCAGACGAGTGTTGTGTCTGGTGGACTACTGCACGACAGTCCTTGTCAGCTTTTTCTATACAGGGTGTAACGAAAAGGGTATATACATACTTAAGGGTGTGCTACAGACCATCAAACTGAACATGTTTCTCCATCGGACAAACATCGTAATAGCGAAAAAAAATATCAACTGCCCCATACATTATTTCAATACCTATCGATCCAAATGTACGGGGCAGCTGATATTTTTAAACGGTTTTATTTAGCTCACCCCGTTTGTTTTATTTATTATTCTTTCTTGTGTCAAATTTAGTAATTCAAATTTCACCCTCTTCCTGTCAACCGATTAATCTGAAATTTTGTATACACTTTGGATTTTGGTGACAATACAATTATGTTTATTCATTATCATTATAAATTCAAGATGGCCGCCGCTACAAAATGGCGGATAATTTATGTTTTATTAATCCCATCAATATGGGTATCAAATGAAAGGGCTCAACAAGCAGAATACAATATACTATAAAAAATTGAAATACAAGATGGCGGCCGCTACAAAATGGCGGATAACGTTGGTTTTATCGATCCCATCAATATGGGTATCAAATGAAAGTGCTCAACCAGTATAATACAATGTACTATATAAAATTAAAATCCAAGATGGCGGCCTCTACAAAATGGCGGATAACTTAGGTTTTATAAATCCCATCAACATGGGTATTAAATGAAAGGTCTCAACAAGTAGAATACAATTTACTATGGAGAATTGAAATCTAAGATGGCCGCCGCTACCAAATGGCTGATAACAATTTTTTATCAATCCAACCAATATGGGTAAGTCGTATACCAGGCCCCTCAGAAAGTATTGCGAAAAAAAGTTTTTATATATGGGAGACTGGCCAGTTATTATGTTTTTCGAAAATATGATTATTTATAAGTAAAAATAAGTAAGTTCCAATTTCAAAATTTCCCTCCACATTTTTTGCGAGTTAATTCAAAGTATTGTGTCTCACTGAAATATGGATCTGCGCCGGGAACATTTTAGAGCTATGATTTTATACGATTTCAAGTGTCGCCTGAAACCGGATGAATCGTACGATAGACTTCAAATGGCATTCATGGATGAAGGCCCTTCCAAGGCAACCGTGTATCGTTGGTATAACGAATTCAAGCGCGGTCGACCAACTTTGGGGGATGACGAAAGAAGCGGTCGCCCTTTGACGGCTGTTACCGAAGAAAACGTGCTAGCAGTGAAAAATTTAATCCAAGACAATAGGCGAATTACATATCAGGAGATTCAACACATATTGAAGATTGGATCGGGAAGCGTTCACGAGATTCTACACAGCCATCTTCGCGTGAGGAGGATAGTATCACGCTGGGTGCCGCACAACCTCACCGATGCTCAGAAGCAGGCCCGGGTGGAATGGTGCCGTGATATGCTTAACAAATTTGAAGCAGGCTCGTCTCGGCGTGTTTACGACATCGTTACAGGTGATGAGTCCTGGATTTATCAATACGACCCAGAAACCAAGCGCCAGTCGACTGTTTGGGTGTTTCAAAATGAGCCAACGCCTACCAAAGTGAAGCGATCTAGAAGCGGGGGTAAGATTTTGATCGCTAGCTTTTTTAATTTGACTGGCCACTTGGTATCAATTCCCTTACGGGATCAAAGAAGCATTAATGCCGAATGGTATACTTCCAAATGTTTGCCAGAAGTTTTCTCTGTTATAAGCAACAAGCGACCAAACACAGGGCTCCGCGGGCTACTGCTCCACCACGACAATGCACCTGCGCACACCGCACTCAAAACGAGGGACTTCCTGGACAGCACGCCAGTCAAACTCCTGGGTCACCCTCCTTACAGCCCTGATCTAGCACCGTGTGACTTCTTTTTATTCCCAAAAATAAAAAATCAGCTCAAAGGGATACAATTTTCGTCGCCGGAAGATGCGCTGGCTGGGTTCGAGCAGGCTGTAAACGAGGTGTCTGCGGCGGACTGGAAAAAGTGTTTTGAAAACTGGTTTAGGCGCATGAATCTTTGTATAGAGGCTGGTGGAAAGTACTTTGAAAAGATTTAATAAAAATATATGTACGTATAGAACAATTTTTTTTAGTTTCGCAAAACTTTCTGAGTGTCCCACGTACTTAGGTGCGAAACTGTTTGAAGAAGGTCAAGCCTACGTGGCTCTTAGTAGAGTAAGATCTTTGCAGGGACTACGTATAGAGGAGTTGGACTGCAATAAACGAACGGGCAAGAAACCTTGCAATAATGAAGCACTAAATGAATTAAACAGAATGCGAAATAAAAACTAAAAACTAACTAAACACGGTTTTCTTAAACATTGCAATGTATGTTTAACATAAAACCGTTTAACTTAAAAAGTTTTTTTACCTATTTTTATTTTCGCTATTAGGATGTTTGTCCGATGGAGAAACATGTTCAGTTTGATGGTCTGTAGCACACCCTTAAGTATGTATATACCCTTTCCGATACAAGCTGTATAACCTCTTAACTACTCTTAAGGCACGGATAACTTTATAACTGCGTGATTTAGAATGTTGATGTATATTTTAATAGATTCCTGCCATGGACGAAAATGGTCAGCAGAATCTTTACTCCGTTTTTATATTTTTTTCTCTTCAGAATGCGAGGAATACAGCAAAAGTGTTGTAAACAAAGTGGAATATATCCCTCTCATACCGGACCCAGAATCTTTCTCTGCGTACGAAGCCAATTGTGAATACACGAGACTTGGTCTTATCGCTGGCGGAGAGGATGCCAAGCCTGGAGAGTTTCCACACATGGTGAGTTCTTCTTCTGCGATTTTTTTTATTTGCGATGTGTTTGCTCTTGACTCTGGTCTAGGTCAGAGATGACAGAGACCAAGTCGACGATGGTACGAGCTTACCCAGAAGAATTACCATCAACTCTGAGATTCATGCGATGCGATTCATGCCAGAGAATGGGCAGCAGCGTTCTCTGTGCTTTTTGTAACAACCGTACTGCGATCGCCAACCCGCCTGCCAAGCGTGGCGATTATGGCAAAACCCCCCAAAATGTCAATGTGACTTGGGGGAGGCCTATGTCCAGCAGTGGACGTCTTTTGGGCTGAAATGATGATGAATGATGATTCCTGCCCTAACAAAACAGTTTTTATGCCGTTCTCCCATATCAGCCGAACGTTTTTTTTTTTTTATTTTATAATGTTTGTACACACATTATACATCACACGATAAATGTTATGAGTTCAAAACTACTGCTTATTCCAAAAGAAATAAATTTCAGCCATCAGACCTGCGAAAGAATAAATGAAAAATAATCATTGACTCCTTTTTCATTCATATCATTCTTCACAAACCCCATTTATTATTTTATTCGGGCGCGGGAGAACGGCATCGGGCATCCGGTTCGGTATCGGTGTTTCATGTACTTACATCAACTTATGGACGACATCACACAGAAAGCGTGCGCGTCACCCGACCCGCGCCCGTCCCACGCACTTCTCTCCCTGTGTGTATTGCGCTTGAAAATTAATATTCATCAATGTTCAAGATTCTTTATTTTGTATAAAATATGGTACATTATGGTTTTATAATATAATAATATTTTTTATTTACAAAATCTAGGGTAGACATTAAATACAAGTTTCCTTAAATCTAAAATTCCTTAAACAAGAAGCTGTCACATATTTCGGTGACTTATTTTAGCATGCAAACTTAAAATTAAAATAAATACAGGTCGTTCTCAAACGGCTCAAAAATGCGTGTCCGGGGCGAAATCCAGTACTAAATGGACAACTAGCAACTTGTTTTTTTTTTCTAAAATAGATACGATCAAAATATTAGGAAGGGCCTGTGTTGTTTTTTTAATAAATTAAATATAAGTTAGTTAAAAAAAATAAAAACCTCGAAAATATTGACCTCGGTGGCGCATCCGACCCCGTATTGTGGCGGAAATTATTTTTTATCTTATTTTCTCCAAAACATGGCGCTATTTTGGATTTGTTCACAAACAACTAAATTTTTAAAACTTGATTTTTTTTTCTAAAATTGATACGATCAAAATATTAGGAGGGGCCTGTGTTGTTTTTTTAATAAATTAAATATAAGTTAGTTAAAAAAAATAAAAACCTCGATAATATTGACCTCGGTGGCGCATCCGACCCCGTATTGTGGCGGAAATTATTTTTTATCTTATTTTCTCCAAAACATGGCGCTATTTTGGATTTGTTCACAAACAACTAAATAGTTATTAACTTAATTTATGATATTGCTACGCGATAATAGGCCGTAGTTGAGAAGTTACAACTGGTTGTCTTCGCGTCCGACGTTTACAATTGATATCAGTGGCGTGCACTGATCCTTTCATATATCCTGTATTCTAGTGACTGCGAGAATAGTTGTTTGAGTAACACAAACACAGTAACACACACAAACTATATCGATTATTATACTATATGTATTATCGATTTCGGTGGCTTGGTATATCCTTAAAAATGATTTCGGTGAATTCATTTTATCCACAACTATTTGAGTTAACATTTTTTCATGATAATAAAAGTTTGTCTTATATGTATTCGTTTTCAATAAAAGAAACTAATATTAAACATTCGGGTTACTTTTGAAAATATCTAAGATTTTGATAATTATTTTGATTCCAATGGCATTGATTTCGGTGTTTTCGGTGGAAAAATCCTGAAATAAATAACTGTAGCCACTAAATATAAGCAACAAAACAACCGCAGTTTGTTTTTGAGTAATATAGGTTCTTTTTAATGTTTTAATTCACCGAAAGTTCTAGGTTCATGATAAACACCAGCAGGCAGCCCCGCTGGTTGGGGCTCTTAATTCTGTCTGAAGGGTTTAAAGAAACTACTACTTACTACTACTACTACTTCTTTTTTTTATTTGTGATGGGTTTGGTCTTGATATGAATATTTTTCTTTACAGGCTGCAATTGGCTGGACAGATTTAAATGGAGGGTACCTGTTCAGCTGTGGAGGGTCTCTGATCAGTCCTCGTTTCGTAGTCACGGCCGCTCACTGCCAGAGAAACGTCAGGGCAAAAACTACTGAACCGGTCATAGTCAGACTCGGAGACCAGAACATTGATAGTAATGTGTTTGATGGGGCTAGTCCTGTTGATGTGAGTTTTTTTTACTGATAATAATTTACTAGCTGACCCGCGCAACTTCGTCTGCGTCGAATTTGCCACGTTTATGCAAAATTTTTCATTGATGCTCGCACCTATTCGTCGTAGCGTGATTTTGTAAGTATAGCCTTCCTCGATACATGGACTCTACCACTTTACCCTTGAGAAAAATCTTCAATTAGCGCGTTAAATCAAACAAACTTCAGCTATATAATTTGAGGTCCTATAGATTAAGGCCAGCAACAACGGATGTAGGTATGTATATTTTTGTCAATATAGTTTGTAGTAGCACTAGAAAAAGTACTACAGCGCCATCTATGACACAAATGGAGAACTAACTGCAAATTCTAAATCGCGCAGTTAAAGTTATGAACATTATAGAAGAACCCGGCAACAACTGTCGGGCAGTAGCCCACCAAACACAATTACCGTTAGGTCGGAGAATCCTCCCTTTTCTATAATAATAGTCAGTTTATTATCTCTCGGCCAAGAGTCCTCTTCCAACCAGATCTGTAGATGGTGGGTTGGAACTCGTACCACGAACGACTTAAAGTTGATGTTGCGGCGCGATTCCAACCTTACGACCCTCAGAGTCCAGTCGGTCTTCACTTTCATGTACTGCACGACTTCCTCAACCGTCGTGGAGTGATGCAGACCCGAAATGTACAGCTGCGTCGTAGGCACAGCGGGGCGCAGCAGCATGTTGGGACCAGTAGACTATAGGGGATACAAAACTGTACACCGTGCACTTTATGTCATACCCCTTTATCCTAGTCATCATCTGCCTAGCCTTTTCCCAAATATGGTGGGGGTCGGCTTCCAGTCTGACTAGATGCAGCAGACTTTTACATACAACTTTATAAACTCCAACTTCTTGAGCTTAGAGGGTTTGTAGCGACATACAAGAGGCAACTTGTATCAAGGCGGAGTAAAGCCTTGTTAATTTTTGGACCTCTGTTTAGATTTACCAATTTACTTTTAAATTCAAAATTCAACAAATTCATTTTTCCATTCCGTTTGCGACGATTTTTTGACTTGAAAAGGGAGTCTGAACTGAGCTGCCACACGGCCTACACCTTTTAATTTTAAACCGGTCTTCAAACCATGTAAACTTCTGGTGATTATAATAATAGTTTCAAGTCTGCTACGTGTTTCTCCGTATTCTCCAACCACGTATCATAGGCACTAGAACCCTACGCGCCATAGCGCGACCCTCCAGACCCGACGCGCCATAGCGCGACTACGCGCAGCACAGCGCGACAAACCAATAAAAAAAATTACTACAGCGCTTTCTATTGTACGAACTGAATAATTAATATGGTCTGACTCTTGCAAGCAAAGTTAACATCGGCTTCACTACATAGTAGGTATAAAACAAAGTCGGTTCCCGGTGGCGGCTGTCGGTGAACGTGGGTAAAACGCAGGCGATCGTCACCGGGTCAGCGCGCCTCCCACCACCACTGACACTACAAGGAGTCGACATCGATTGGTCGCCCCGGGCTAAGCTAATCTCGGTGTCACCATCGACCGTCGGCTCACTATGGGTTATCACGTCAGCCAGGTCGCGGCACTACAGTGCTCTCGTCCCGGCTCAAGTTGGGCGTATATTAAACCTATATACGCTCGATTTTGATGTACGCCGCTCCCGCTTGGTTCATCCTCACTAGCGAGACGAACAAGAAACTCTCGCGCTGCGCACCATAGTTGGTGCTCCTCGCTATGTGAGGAACAATGTCATCCAGCGGGATCTCGGAATGAGAGCCTAGACGACTTCATCCGGCGCCGACGCATCGGCTTGGCCCTACGTCAAGCACATTGCGCCCTGGCATGCGCGCCCCCCCGACACCAGGCCATTCCCCCGCGACCTGATAGCGGACGATGACCCCATATCACCGGATTTGACTCCCAGGAAAGCTGTACCAGGTTACACACAGCTTACCTGCACAATATGACTCCACACAATACACGCATCACGCTACGTGACGTGTTCTAAGTTAATATAGGCCCATCGCGCAGCTTAAACACACATGCATATCTCTATTAAATCAACAATACACCCGCCACAAACCTGCAAATTGCAAAAACGTTGAAGTTTGTGACTTTATTATACCTAATATCTTCCTTACAGCAACACTGATAACGGGATATTTACCTTCTTTGCATTTACCATTTGTTTTGAGTTCCCGATATTTCAGCGCTGTTTCAAGCGCCATGATCACGGATAAACTGAAGTTATTGAGGGTGGGTGTTTATGCGCAGACAAATCGGTCTACCCTCTTTCTTGTTTGTTTTACTACCACTTTTATTTACAATTCGATTCCGTTCCCGACACTCGAAACTCACCTTGTCTACTCGCGAGCGTTTTTCGGTTCTATTCGGCTTTTTAGGGTTCCGTACCCAAAGGGTCAAATGGGACCCCGTTACTGAGACTTCGCTGTCCGTCCGGCTGTCACCAGGCTGTATCTCATGAACCGTGATAGTTAGCCAGTTGAAATTTCTACAGATTATGTATTTCTTTTGGCGCTATAATAACAAATACTAAAAACAGAATAAAATCAATATTTAAGGGGCCTCCCATACAAAGAAGTGATTTTTTTTGCTCGCTTTTATAAATAATGGTACGGAACCCTTCGTGGTAATGGTACCCTTCGTGCGCGAGTCCGACTCGCAAATGGCCGGTTTTTTTTTGTTTTTTATTCAGTTAATGAAAGTTTTAGTGACCATGTGTGCCTTGAACATCGCCGCAAACTTGCCCGCCAATTAGTATTTTGCTAGATATATTTCGGGGATGGTCCTAAGGAATTACACAATATTGTGTTCCCATACCCATTCCATTTGCCAGAGAATGGGCCGCAGCGTTCTCTGTGCTTTTGTAATAACCGTACTGCGATCGCCAACCCGCCTGCCAAACGTGGCGATTATGGCAAAACCCTCCAAAATGTCAATGTAACGACACTTGGGGGAGGCCTATGTCCAGCAGTGGACGTCTTTTGGGCTGAAATGATGATGATGATGATCCCCATTCTACCATCGGAGGATCAGAGATACGGCGAAGCGTCACCGTTATATGGTTGAAGTTCCACGAACCCGAACAGCGCTTTGCTTCCACATTTATTGTGAACCACCACTCTGTGGAATTTACTGCCGGCTTGTCTGGTCCCTAATCATTAGAATATGGATCTCTTCAAGGTTCGAGTGAATCGGTTACTTCTAGGAAAGCGTGCTCCCCCATCGCTTCTCATCAGGCCACATTCGGCCAATCGCGAGCCTATTCAATATTAAAAACTTACATCTTCCTTACAGGTCGCAATCCATCGCATGCATATACATCCAGATTACAATTCTCCAAAGACTTACAACGACATCGCTCTACTAGAATTAGTAGCAGACGTAAAGTTCCGGACAGCCATACGTCCCGCTTGTCTGTGGTCCAAACGTGACTTTGGAGGACATACTAATGTCATCGCCACTGGTTGGGGAGTCACTAATTACAGTAAGTTTAAATAAACATATACAGCAAGATTTTTTAGTCACCGTCCAAATTTTTTCTAGGCATTATGTATCAAAAAAAATCGTCATGTGAAATCATTTTCTCGAAAAGATTACCTGCTCTGCTTGGTCACTAAGTTAAACGTTAAAAATACTACACTTGCCGCGCAAACATTCAATGTGGCGGGGGCGGCCAGCCCGCGTAGTTACCCAGCGTGTACCTACGCACGGCGCGGCGCGGCGGTGTCCATGATATCTCAATATTTTTGTATTGAGTGATAATAAAAGAAAAAACACGTATTCAATGGTTTTCGCTAAAGATTAAAATGTCTAAAGGAGACGGGCGAGGCTACATGTATTTTGGGACCCACTCTTAGAGGTAGCGTTCATTATAACAACTTACAATATATTGTATATACATAGTTTTAGAACGACTAAAGACTAACAGATAAGTAAATGGAAAGTTATGCGGAAAAGTTGGGAGAAAAGAGATATACATTAGCATTGGCATTAAGTCCGCCTTTGTACAGTGTTTTTTATACTTGTGCATAAAGTTTTAATAAATAAATAAATAAATATACGTCTTTAAACAAGATAACCTAAAAATCTTACGTTTAAGGTTTTTAATTGTGGAATGTCTGTGTAATTAAGATGAATCTAAAAATAATCATATTTAAGATGAATCATAAAGGAAGATTCGAATAAACTATGTATTTCCCTCGTTCTGACGATACGTGTGTTGCTTCTTGTCTTAAGCCAAACCCCGAATTCTGCCTTCTTTGCCTGTACCTAATTGATGAATCATAAAACTGCCAGACTGCGGCTAGAAACTACACTGATTACTGACCTAGTAATTAGTTCAATGACTATTAACACTATATCGTTAATATTTTTATCTATAAGCGAATTATGGTCAAGTAAAACGATTCTAACATTACCTTACCTTCTCTACTGCACTGAGAGAAGATATAGTTTCACATAAATTATAACAGCCAGAGTTCACGAGCTATGTACAGCTAATAAAAGGCAGGTATTGTTAAATAAAAAAAAGTGTAAGTAATAAATCTCGTTTATTAGTATGTTTAAATAGACTTTATTTTATATTTTTCAATATTGTTATACAAATAAATGTTATAAAATTAAAAGATTATCGCGATATAGCTCTGGTGTCTGGCATAGCCCATATACCATAATATGCTCATGATATGAGACCAACAAGACAAGTGACAATATTAGCCTAATACACCACTTCGCCCCTGCAGCCTTCTATCTACTGGGATATATGTATAATATGACTTGCTACCAATGTGCCCCTTGATTTAATTCTGACATGTAAAATAAATCGGTGGTTGCCATGAAATAATCCTTGTAGAGGTGTCATCCCTGCATACTTCTATTGCATATATTCCGGCAGCTCTTGTGGGTGCAAGGTAGGTGCTCCCCTACGTACGATTTTGCTTGCCTTATTTGGTATGTAGTAAGAGCAATAAGCTCTAGTTCATTAATTGACGGATCAACCTCTTCAACTTCTACATCTTGATTGATTACACAGAAGGTCCAGGATGTATTTCTTCTGAACTTGAGGAGTGTGCAAAAACAGCACTTCATTATTAGGTGTTAACTGAAACAATGCCAGTAAAAAGTCAGAAACACAAAATAACAAAAAAAAATATAAATTGTGTTCATCATAAGCTCATTATCATACTAACCAGGCAGGGCCTGATCCATCCTGAAATAATGTTTCCCTCTTGAGTTTCTCTTTCAGACATTTCTGTTCTTAGCACCTGCCTGCGTTTGATTCTTAAAATTGATCGCCCGCAATACAGACGTTTCGATGGCCAAGTTGATGTCGGGTTTCATTTTCAGGGTCGCTGCTTGTCAGCTTTCAACATGAGTGACAAACATAGTCGTCTCCGGTTATCTGGAAATAATTAATTATTTTCAAATAAATAAATTCACTTTTGGTGTAATAAATATAAAGAGTTCCAGGTGTAAGTAAGAAAAGAGCCTGACTCGGTCCCCACCCGAAAGAAAACCGGAAATGTAGTTTGATATGGAAGAGAATGTGACCACCCATACCTGTGGAGGGGTTGGGTTATCCCTTATAATGTGTCAAGAGAAAATGCGGCAGCCACCCATCTTCCATTTTGATGACTGAAAGATTTCGGTAAAATACACTACTACAATGATTTTTTTACGAATATACTTACATCACGTGGATACACTCATCTCTGCACTTTTTCAAACAACTAAGCACCTTCATCAGAAAGATGATGCCTCCGTAAGCGCGCAAAATGTAAATGGCAATTAACGCAACGCATATTACTTGTTATACAAAAGCAAAGAACTCGTTGTCCAAAGAAGAATGCGGAAGTCCAAGTCAGGATGCAGTACTGTCAGTTCAAGATGTACAATTAAATTCAAAGGCCAAGTCGACGAGAATCCACAAAATCGCAATGATAGACGTAAAATCCTACGGAAGATACAAACGTAACGATTACTAACGGTGGAATAGATCATCACAGCACCCGTATTCATAAACGCTTCGATTCGATTTCGATTCGACAAGTCGAATATCTATTTTGTTTTGGCATTACGAAAGCGAGCGAGATCAACATACCACTTTCCGAATCGAAATCAAATCGTAGTGTTTGTGAATAGGGGGGCCCGATCTGACAGTGACAGTGGTGACGGGACTCAATCGATCACCACTCATAACGTTCCTTTATAAGTGCTGTGCGTCCCTTATCCAGGTGTTCCCTGCAAAATCACCATAGTTTCATTGTTATTAGATGATTTGGCGTGTCCGTTTCAACCACGCGGCCACCTCATAATACTTGATGAAACTTTGCCAGGAATTAGTCCTAATTTGTTCCTATACACACCTCTTTTCGTGAATTTGTTCCAAATAAAACCAAGGCGCTATGACCAAGAATAGTTGGCCGCTAGAACCGCCACTTGCCGTAGTCATCACCCGTGATTACACAGAAACTATATGATGGAGATAGACGAATTATGCATCAAAAGAAAGGTCTTAATTTGTTCCATTTGTTTCAAAAATAAAAAACATCAAAAAGTAAATAAATGAAAAGTTATGCAATATTTAGTTTTCAGGTTATGAGTAGGTAGGTATCTCACCTTATATATCAAATTATTAGAAGCTAATGTGTATGGACAATTAGTCCCTAATTTGTTACAGCGAATAAACAGAAAAAAATACTAGAAAGTAGGTTCAATGATTTGTTAGAGTCGATTTTAGTTGGCCGCTCGGACGGCAATATGCCTAAAATACAATGGCGTTTATCTCGTTATTAAAAGCAGGTTTAAGCTTAGTTATAGTACTAATTGACGGGTAACGTAACCTGGTTTGGATAAACATGGAGAATATAACTGCAGCATTCATATTTTAGAAGAAATTTACAAAAAATCTGTAGTATGAAACCGTATGAGAGTAGGGTGACCATGATTACATTGGTACGAAGGCATGTTTTTAATGTTGGGCTCTGTTTGAACGAATATGCGGTTCGTTTTGCGGCCATTGTCAATTGTTCTTAATCAAAAAAAAAAAAAGAAGAAAATAATAATAAAGAAATAATAAGATTTTCAAAAGGAGATTTTTTCGTTTGGGAGCAGCCAAAAGCAGGCTTGCTTCAAGTCATCATGAAAAAGTAAAAATTTAACTTACCGCAGTTCATTTGGATCCCTCTGCAATACTTTTTGGTGGTGAGTTCCACATTAACAAATCCAACATATAAGTGATACAACTCATAGCTAAGCACTCTTAGACACTTCTGGATTTAGTGATAGTTGTCTCAGTAACTTAGTAGTTTGTAAATCTCGGGAATTAAATACGTACGAGGTACGAGCACACAGTTAAAAATTCAGCACAGTAATGACTATGATCACAACAAAAAATAATCGTTCAAACCCCTTGTGACAAATATTTTTAACAATAGTTTGGAAACAATAGAGATCCTTTTTCTGGAATCGTTCCCATCATAAAACACCTGTGGAAAGTCAATGAAACGAAAATTTAATCAGTAAATACTTTAAAGAATTAAGAACAATAGACAATGGCCGCAAAACGAACCGCATATTCGTTCAAACAGAGTCCAACATTAAAAACATGCCTTCGTACCAATGTAATCATGGTCACCCTACTCTCATACGGTTTCATACTACAGATTTTTTGTAAATTTCTTCTAAAATATGAATGCTGCAGTTATATTCTCCATGTTTATCCAAACTAGGTTACGTTACCCGTCAATTAGTACTATAACTAAGCTTAAACCTGCTTTTAATAACGAGATAAACGCCATTGTATTTTAGGCATATTGCCGTCCGAGCGGCCAACTAAAATCGACTATAACAAATCATTGAACCTACTTTCTAGTATATTTTTCTGTTTATTCGCTGTAACAAATTAGGGACTAATTGTCCATACACATTAGCTTCTAATAATTTGATATATAACGTGAGATACCTACCTACTCATAACCTGAAAACTAAATATTGCATAACTATTCATTTATTTACTTTTTGATGTTTTTTTTTTATTTTTGAAACAATTGGAACAAATTAAGACCTTTCTTTTGATGCATAATTCGTCTATCTCCATCATATAGTTTCTGTGTAATCACAGGCGATGACTACGGCAAGTGGCGGTTCTAGCGGCCAACTATTCTTGGTCATAGCGCCTTGGTTTTTTTTGGTACAAATTCACGAAAAGAGGTGTGTATAGGAACAAATTAGGACTAATTCCTGGCAAAGTTTCATCAAGTATTATGAGGTGGCCGCGTGGTTGAAACGGACACGATTTGGCGTTGTTAATTGGCATTTATCAAGTTTACATATTGTTTAAAATTAATATTTGAGATTATAGAATGTACAAAAACAAAGAGAAAGAGCCGTTTATAGTTAGAAAACCATGAGCAAAAACACATGTCAATGTATTGGAACGTAATCGGAAAAAGTTGCGTTTTGTGATTGCACGATTAATTAATTTGAGTAAATTGAAAACATTTATAACTTTTAATTCCCGTGTCCCAAAAATTCAATATTTTTTAAATAAATATCTCATAAAATTCTATTTAAAATTATTTTTTATTTACACTTGAACGGAGTTTCGTTAATTTTTAGATTCTCTGGGTCCATTTACGCCAGCCTCCTTTGGACGGTGACTAAAAAATCATGCTGTATACACACATATATATACATATTACATCACGACTGTAATTCCAGAAGGGTTGGGCAGAGGTGCACCTAATAAAGTAGTACCTACGTCCACATTTCGCCTGCTGTGTCTTAGTGACATGTAATATGGGGCGAGCATATTACCATCAACTGGCAAAAAATCTAGACTCCGTGGGAGTTAATGAGAAATTCCTAACGGAAAAATTACTTTATCCGACCTGCTGGCCTACCATGACGTCTTAAAACAGTATTGTTTTACTCTTATTCCAGTGTGGGAAAGAGACGGAGCTATACAGAATATGTAGCGCCATCTCTTTCCTACACTGGAAAAGGAGTAAAACAATGTTTTAAGACGTCATGGCAGGCCACCTGAGCATCGAACTCAAGAAAAGTGAGGGTTGGTAGATGACAAATAATGTCTTCTACGTTTTACCATCAGGAATTTCTCCGTAGCAGTGACGGAGTCTGGTTTTTGTGTCCGGTTGTTGGGAATAGGCTCGCCCGCTATTCTTCTTCTTCGTGGTCCCCTTACTGCTGAGGATCGAGGATCGGAACATAATTTTCAAAATGTGGGTTAAGGTACTTTTACCTACGCCTCTGCTTCCACTACAAGGATGAGGGACCGTCTATTAATCACGTGAGGATTGAAAGGGGGGTGGGGTAGCAAAAATCACGAAACATCACAAGGGGGGAGGGGGGTGCAGTAAGATATCACGTGTATTTATTTTTTCGTCAAACGCGCGATTTCTAAATCGAAAAGCGGCGTGTAGTGTGACCTTGACTCGCCGTTGCCAGGCAAAGAACGAAGTACCTTTATTTAAAGATGTTATTCTAAAAAAATTAAGATTCTTTGTAAGTACTAAATATACACGTGATTTTAGGTTACTAACCCCCCCGGGTTAGTCTTAAACTTCACCACGTATCACCAAGTTGACGTGATTAGTGGACGGCCCTCAGGCGTTATTATTATATTATTTTTGCAGATACCGAGGTAACCGCGAAGGAACTGCAAAAGGTTTCGCTGCCCATTTTAGACGTAGACTCCTGTAACAGAACACTCAAGTCTATATTCAATAGAAATTGGATGAACGGTTTCATAGACTCTCAGATGTGCGTTGGTGAACTAAGCGGGGGGAAAGATACCTGCCAGGTAAGACACAATCTTCACATAAGTGTACAGTGCAGCATGGATCTTTAAGCGAGTGGTCAAAGTTGGAACTAACACCCAAAAAAACGAGATAGAACTAAACTCCACTGATGCTTGCGCCCTCTTGACAATGTCGTTCCAGTGCTAATAGAATAAGATAAGATAATTTATTTACTTAAAACATGGTATACAGAGGTGTTATTATAGCATATGAGATCATACATGTTTTGCTTAAAATTAAAGCATGCAAACTTACACGAAAAACAAATTTGAATTGGTGAGCATTACAATTTATGTTCAAAAAAATCTTTAACACTATAGAAATTATTTTCGTTCAGCCGTACAGTTTAATTTTGAATAACCTACAATTTAACATTTTTAATATATTATGTAGCTTATTATAAACACACACACACATAGCCAGACAGCTTTTATTATATTTTGCTAATCTAGGGAGCTCATCTAGTACAAGTCTGTATTGATCACGGCGACTTCGAGAACTAATTTCCTCTGCTGTTTTGAATAATCCTTTATATTTCCTAACAAACAGACATGCTTCATACAAATATAATGAAGGTAAGGGTATCAAACTAAGCTTTTTAAATATTGGTTGACATGATTCATCAGATGGAATCCCGTATATGGCTCGGAAACACTTTTTTTGGGCGACAAATGCTCTGTTGTGATCTGTACTATTTCCCCACATAATCAATCCATACCTTACCGCGGACTCAACATATGCACGGTATGACATCACAGCCGTTTTTATATTGGTTACCTTTTTAATCTGTATGACATTTAATCTATATACATTTTTTTTTATTTTATTGCATAGTTTATCGCCCTGAGCTTTCCAGTCTAAATGCTCGTCAATGGCCACTCCTAAAAACTTAATGCATGGATTAAGCTAGAGTGAATCATGCAGCACTCTAGCTTAATCCATGTTCCCTGTGTTGAACGTCGTAAGTAAATACTAAACGCTCGGGTAGATCTCTAGGTTGGCCCGTGAATGGGTCATTCAGTAATGTTAGTCTTGCCAAGGGGTATCGTATTATCGCAGTGCTAACTGGGTTCATCATCATCAGCCTGTATTCGTCCACTGCTGGACATAGGCCTCTCCCATGACACGCCACTGAGCACGATCCTCGGCCACTCTCATCCAGCTCTTGCCAGCCGCCTTGCGCAGATCATCGCTCCACCGAGTCTGAGGACGTCCTACGCTACGTTTACCGATCCGTGGTCTCCACTCAAGAACTCGTCTACCCCAACGGTTATCGGTTCTTCGGGTTATATGGCCGGCCCATTGCCACTTCAGCGTCTAATGCGGTGGGCTATGTCGAAAACCTTGGTTCTCTGTCGAATCACCTCGTTACGAACTCGATCTAACTGGGTTGTGGAGGCCAAATAAGCAGTCGCTCCATGTAAAATTGAATTTTAACGACACCTTTGGCACAGTGGTTGAGCGATCGACTGCTGCGCTGCGTGTTGCGGGTTCGATCCCCGCACGGAACAAATATTTGAAAGGCCTACAGATAGTTGTTCCGGGTCTGGCTGTTTGTATATGTGAGTTTAAATGTTTGTAAGCGCACCCACGACACAGGAGAAATTCCTAGTGCGGGGCAATGTTTTACAAAAAAACCAAAGGTTTTTTAAATTAGTTTGAGACTGCTTTTTTAGAATCAAAACTACGTTTCAAGGAATAGATTAGATCATGACATCCTGTAATCCCCGAAAAGTACTAAGTAATTTCACGCTTCGGTTTTCTTTTCTTTACTTACCTAGTTGTCTTTTATATTTTCAGGGTGATTCGGGCGGCCCCATCCAAGTGGTATCGAAGGACAATAACTGCATCTTCCATATCGTAGGACTCACGTCTTTCGGCAAGAGATGTGCAGATAGAGGCCGACCGGCTGTCTACACCAGGATGTCCAGTTATGTGGACTGGATAGAGAGCGTTGTTTGGCCGGGACAGTGATAGATTAGTCATCATCGTGATGCTCTTGCCTTTATTATATTACTTGTCATCTCCGCATTTACCTCATGAATGGAGTATTTAATTTTAAAATAAATAATATAAAATTACCAGAGATGTTTTTTTTTCTCATGAGTTGAAATTACTTAAAATGCTCACTTGATCTAAGTTACATCACTTGACCACATAAACTCGAATGCATACAGTAACTCGACTAGTTTTTTAGTTTCTTTTTCACTATCGTCTTTTTCTACCTTTTGTAGTAAGCGATGACTTATTGTCGGGCCTACGCTGTCCTCTCATACTTAGGTACTAACGCTGTAACATCCAAATATTGTAGAACCAAATGATTTTAAAAGAGTAACCATGGAGTTTCTTGCCGGTTCTTCTCCATAGGAAACGACCAACCCGAACCGTGTCTCTTATGTCGACGTTTTATAAGTGCCCATGTAGGCCTATGTAAAATAAAATATTTTGATTTTGATTTTGAGTGACTACATTTTTTTTTCTTTATAATTATAAGGCCTGTCATTTCATTTTCGAAAATGACACGAACGTCGTCATCATGCCACTAAAATTCACATTTGCTCACGTAGTAGCTCAGTCACTTATTTCACCGCAATCACTCACATAATCTTACTTAATAAAATGATCACAACAACAACATTAATTTATTGTCAGCTTAATTTGGCCCATAGATTTATGAGTACCTCACAGACTAACTAAAAATTGTTTTTTGTCATATGTATTTTATAAAAAACAATTTGTGTTAGATTACAATCTCTCTTGTGACCAAACTCACGCCCATGACCACATCTACTTACTTAAGGTGGAACCGACATGGTGGCCCACGAAATTCAATTTTCTTACATTTTTTGCAATTTGCCGGTCAGTGTCAGGTTTTATGTTGAACAAAATATAATACGCGGCTGTAACTAATATGGCTTTACTCAGTTATAATCATTAAAGTCATCAATACAACCCCTGTAGGTTCATCAAATCAAAGTAGTCTAAGTAAGTAGATATAAGTTCATGTAACCCCATAGAATGACTTTTTCGTGAAATGTGTCATTCATTGGGATTAGATGAACTTAAAGGGGTTCATCATCATCATCATTTCAGCCGAAAGTCGTCCACTGCTGGACAAAGGCCGTCCACAACGCCACATTGACATAAGGGGGGTTTTGCCATAATCACCACGCTTGGCAGGCGGGTTGGCGATCGTAGTACGGTTGTTACAAAAGCACAGAAAACGCTGCTGCCCATTCTCTGGCAAGTCCCTTAGTCGCCTCTTACGACACCCACGGAGAGATATGGGATGGTGCTATTCTTTACGTCCGACACCATACAGAACAAAAAAAATAATGACTACAAATAAGTAAATGGGTGTTTCGCGTAGTTCGTGCAAAATTCTAAACAATCCTAAATTTAAAATTTATTGTCGAATAATTTTGTTTTTTAAACTGATATTGTTAATAAAATAATAATTATTATTATTGGATAATCTTTGAACATTTCGTGGTTTCTACTTTCTTTTTATTAATAACTTTGATCGTCGATCATATCCGTCGCTAAAAGAAACGACGGTAAACGAACGGAATGACGAATCAGGTTTAAATCCTTTATTCCGTTTTTATTCAAAAATATCAAAATTACAAACCTCTTATCCTCAGTTCTCTTATACTCAGTTATAATCATTAAAGTCATCAATACAACCCGTATTGATGACTTTAATGATTATAACTGAGTAAAGCCATATTAGTTACAGCTGCGTATTATATTTTATTCAGCATAAAACTTGACACTGACCGGCAAATTGCAAAAAAACGTAAGAAAATTTGAATTACGCGGGCCACCCTGTCGGTTCTACCTTAACCAGTCACTATAGTGACTCACCTCATTCACTAATGTGACCCCAGTTACTTAAGCAATCACAACCACTACTTTTGTTACTGTCTTCACAAACGTTCGGATTCGATTTCGATTCGATAAGTCGTATGTCTATCTTGTTTTGGCATTACGAAAGCTAGCGAGATAGAGGAGGGTTTGTGAATACGGGGGCTGATCTCAAATGTTTTACGGAGAAAATTTGCAATAAAACAGAGCAATTTAGTAATGTTTAACAGTTTTTATTTAAATGATAAAGATTCTCACTGCGATTATAATATACAGGGTGTTTGGTGCATCGTGTGCTAAATTGAAATGGTTGACTGGGGGAGTCATCTGCTATCCTTTCAGACCCCTAAACAATCCTCAGGCCCTGTGGATGTTTTTTCGTCGAATTTTTATTGTTTTATAAAAAAAATACTAGATAGACTATGTCGTTTTAAATCACCTTTTCGTATAAAACTCTTCTGACAAATAACACATTTGTAAGGCTTTTCACCGGTGTGAATACGAATGTTTTTTTAAATTACCCGCACGGATAAAACTACGCTGACATGTAACACATTTAATTTGTAAAGATTTCTATCAGTGTGTGTACGACTATGTCGTTTTAAAATTTGTTTTCGATTAAAACTCTTCTGACAAATATTACATTTGAAAGGTTTTTCACCGGTGTGTATACGAATATGTGTTACTAAATGACTCGCATTAATAAAACTACGCTGACATACGTCACATTTGTAAAGCTTTTCACAGGTGTGTGTACGAATATGTGATTTTAATTGACTTTCATTAGTATAACTACGCTGACATACATCACAATTGTAAGGTTTTTCAGAGTGTAATCGAACATGTCCAGTTAAACCACTTTTGCTAGAAAAACTACGCTGACATACATCACATTGGTAAGGTTTTTCACCAGTGTGTACTCGAATATGTGTTTTTAAATGACACGGATTACTAAAACTACGCTGACATACATCACATTTGTAAGGCTTTTCACCAGTGTGTACTCGAATATGTCTTTTTAAATGACCTGCTTTAATAAAACTATGCTGACATACATCACATTCATCACCAGTGTGTGTAATACTATGTCGTTTTAAATCTCTTACATCTATAAAACTCTTCTGACAAATATCACATTTGTGAAGTTTTTCACCAGTGTGTACTCGAATATGTGTTTTTAAGTAACTTTTCTCAGTAAAACTACGCTGACATATATCACAGTGGTACAATTTCGCTTTAGTGCACAATCTTATATGCCTGTTTATATTATCATTGTCGATACCTTTATCACTACACAAAGTACCTGTAACATCTTTACATTTTGTGTCGCATGTATTCGTAAGTAGAGCAGTATTATTAATACTGTTATTAACGCTAGGCTTAGAATCAGTGAAAGGCTTTTTGAATGTAGTGTCAGGTGTGCGTTTCTGTGAGTTCCCGATAATTGTCAAAACTGGTTGTTCAGTTTTATTTTGCTGGGCTGTAATTCTATCTTCCAATTCTGTTATTCGTACGTATAGCACTGGTGTGATGTATGGCTCTGTATGGTGTCGGACGTAAAGAATAGCACCATCCCATATCTTCCCGTCGGTGTCGTAAGAGGCGACTAAGGGACTTGCCAGAGAATGGGCAGCAGCGTTCTCTGTGCTTTTGTAACAACCGTACTGCGATCGCCAACCCGCCTGCCAAGCGTGACGATTATAGCAAAACCCCCCAAAACGTCATTGTGGCGACACTTGGGGGAGGCTTATGTCCAGCAGTGGACGTTTTGGGCTGAAATGATGATGATGATAGCACTGGTTTCTTCGCGTCGGCCGCACCTGTGTATATAAATCTGGTAAGTACAAGGTTCCGATAAGTTGATGGATGGTAACAACAAACAAAATTGGGTTTGAATGTTAAACCTGTATGAATACAGGTCGTCATTCAAATGTTAAGAAGATCTAATTTAATTTGGTTCTGAAATTGTAAAATCTAGAAAATTATAGTTAACATAACTTCATTTTGTCGTCATGAATAGAGCCTTTCAGTTGTATGGTTTCGTAATGCGGACCTGTCAAGAACTTAAAAATACTTCTGCTGTCCTCCTCTTTTAAATGTGACGTAGACGAAGTGGCTTGGGAGGGCTAGTTTATTAGAAAACTCTATCTCATGTAGTATAATTATAAGTCTGTTTCAGTCCTACTATCTCGTAAACCTATTTATGGTGCCCACTAGTGGCGAAGGGTGAAATATTGACAGAGGGAAGCCGGAGCAAAAAAAATGCTTACCTAGGCAAGGGGCGGCACGCAGTCCCAAAAATCGTCTTTCTAATATACCCGCGAAATAAACTATTACATTTACGCTAGCCCTGCACCCACCGCGCCCCGAGCCCCACGGCGTGCACAAGGCTTGAAGCCTTGTGCGGCCAGCCAGCCACCCGCGCCGCGGGACTCGCGCCAACCGCGCTGCGCGACTCGCGCCGCCCGCGCTGCGCCCTGTACTTCCAGAGTTTAAAATGCTTGCATATAACAATCCATGTCGTCTTACAAATAAGGATCATAATCGTATTTGCGTTAGAAAGACTTTTAACATCCAATTATTTTGTTTCGCAAATACGATAGTGTTCCTTATTTATATGAGTACATGGGTTAATTTCCTATGCAATTACTTTTCAAGTCTGGTTTCTTCTAACTTTGCCCGCGCGGCCATGCCAGACTAGCAAAAACTATCATAGTCCAAGTATTTCTCACTCTTACTAGGGTGCCCTGGTTGGAAGCAAAACCCTGGTTTCAAAACCTAGTTTCGTAAATACATCTGAACTAGATAAATGTTTTTTATTTTCAAAACTTAACCTTGAAAAGCATGTTTCCTCACAAAGTAAATAATCTTTCAAACAACAATTTAAAACTATTAATGCCGCCATCCTACTATTTACTTTGCAAATCTACTTACCCTAAATTAGTAATTTCAACTTATTAAACTAACGACTTACCGCAAATACCTAATTACAACGTACGTAACTGCTTTCCCTACACTCATCACAAATAACAATAACAAACAAAAAGAAAGTCCAACTATAATACTTATCACTATTATAAACCAAGAAATAAATTCTAATAGGTTAAACTAACCTAAAAGTTCAAAATATAAATCCATCAACAATAACAAACATGCAATGGTTTGGCATTGAACGATATCCGATTCGGCACGAAATACTACGAGTGATTACGATATTACTCCCTCCATCTCGCTCACGCGCACGCATTTGCTATTACTTTCTCTATCAAATAACTCGAATTTTTGCGGCTTACTCAAGCTATATTATGGCGGTCTGACGGTGACGTCATGACGTTCATTTTGCATAGAAGATTATACTGTGAACAAGCCGATAGCGCCTGCGGGTTATTGTATAGCAATTTGTTGTTGAAGAGCAAATTATTAATTGAATTTCCGACAGTGTAGGCGTTTGTGTAGTTTAGTTTTGTGATTTTTCTTGTGCTATTTTCAAACGTTGGTTATTTGGTTGTGTTTCAAACTTCTCAAGGGAAGCCGGTGGGAATCGGCTTATAGGGAGGCTTCGGGCCTGGTGCCCACAAGAATAATTCCCACCAGTGCCTCATGTCTAGACAATATTTACACATGTTATTCCAAATCATAAAGACATCATTAATTGCAGACAAATGATTACTATCAGAGAGCAGCAGTGGCCCAGTAGTGGCAGGCCTGACTTACGAGCAGTAAGCCGTGGGTTAGAACCCGGGCAGGCGCATTACTTTGTAATTTATTTCATCACCGCTGCCCTCAATAACGTGAACATATATAATTTATATATAATTAAATACCCCTAGATCTTGGTTCTGTATGGTGTCGGACGTAAAGAATAGCACCATCACATATCTTCCCGTGGGTGTGGTAAGAAGCAACTAAGGGACTTTCCAGAGAATGGGCAGCAGTGATCGCTGTGTTTTTGTAACAACCGCACTGCGATCGCCAACCCGCCTGCTTGTGGTGATTATGGCAAAACCCCCTTATGTACACTGGGGAAGGACTATGTCCAGCAGTGGATGTCTTTCGCCTGAAATGATCACGATGATGATGAGATCTTGGAATGGTAAGTGACAGTTGACGAGAGAGACGTGTTAGGTCAATGTTCCATACTTTAACCTAACATGGGACGAGGGCAGGAGGATGATGCACTGAACTGTTAACATAGGTCAGTTACTTACTGGAATATCAGTCAGCTTCTCATATACTTTCTGCAGGTTCTTGTTGGCAACCACATTCATGCGAACATTCTCCACTGAACATATCCTACACATTTGCAGTTTTTTAATCTCCATATCAAACACTGCTGAGTTTAAATGATTCACCCTAATAGCATGAATAGACACTACTTTTAATCTAACAATAAAACTTTGTTATCAGTGAGTATTCTAAACGCAAAGGTAGGTAAGGGGGATGTATGCAGAAGAAATTAAATCAATGATAATGTGCACTGTCTATGTAAGTAAGACTGGGCAGCGTTTGGAGCAGGTCTAGTGATGTCTAATATCCTTCAGGTACCTAGATCTGCGAAATTATCGGCTTTTTGTGTATTAGTTGGGAACAAAATCCAAATCGAATAAACACAACAAAGCAGTTCTAAGCTGACACTGACTGACGGTTCTAGTGTCACTGTGACATTTGATTGCGTTTCATTTTCATATCCGCAAACCGGTGCTATTGGCCATTTTTAACATTTAAATATGTCCCTGTTACACGGTCCCATGTTAAAACTTTAGTCGAGTGTAATTCTAATTAGACCATAACTTTATAGGGTCGGATTTTCATGCGACTATATTTGTTGACTTCCTTGGGGTGAGGAGAAGAAAGTTAAACAGGGCAGACAGGACACGACACCAGATGTCCCATTGTTTGTGGGGCAACACTAAATTTATACTCCAGAGCAGAGACATGTGTATATGAATCTCCACCTGAACAGGTATTCCTTGCTTCGGCCAACCTGTGTCCGGAGTCTATTCAAAGACTTCAAGGTCAGCCAACTCATGTGCAAGTTGTAAATTTTCAGCCGGTGGCACAAACAGACCTCTCGCCACAGCTTGAGTCTTTCTGTAGAAGTGTAGAGCGATCGCTAGTGAGCGGAGACACACACTTTAAAAAACCGTTGTGGCTACTCAGTCTTTGCGGCATGAAGGTATTGATGTGTAAATGGTGTCTTGCATCGAGAACCAATTTGGCGCTTTCTGTTGTTTACAGATGTCGACGAAATTCCTTTTGCATTTTGTTTAAATCCTATTTCTTCAATTATTTCTTAAATGCCGAATTTGAAACTAACATTTTTCTTTTCGTTGGCGACTGATTCACAATAAAAAACTCTTTTCATTTTCCTGACTTTATTAGGTTGTAGTCATCAAGCAACATATAAATGCATTATTTCAACAGAATCAGTCCTCAATGGAAAATTCAGTAGGTAAATTATCAATCAACTCCTATTTTTCTACTTTTAAGGGACTAACTTCGATGTAACTAACCATCAAAAAACACGGGCCATTCTTTAAAAAAATACGGGTACACATGAAAAATATACATGTCGTATTGAGAACCTCCTTTTTTTTCATCATTTCAAAAATAGTAAGTTATAATTCCATGCGTGTGTGCTTGCGTGTTGTGTGATTTCAGTTAAATGTTAAAGATCTGTAATTCACTGCTCCCGGAACGCAATCGGTACTGACAGTGACACTGAGAAACGAACAAATGAAATTAGCTAGGGCTAGCTGTTGTGAACTGGCTGTTGATTGATCACATTAATTATTATAGCAAACACACGTTATTATACTAAAATACATTAAATTAAAAAAAAACAACCTGGCCTGGAGAGATCCGTTTAGCTCTTTAGACTTACTCCAAGTGATATTTACTCTATGAACTGCTACTTACGGCCTATTTGAATAATATCCACAAAAAATAGTGAACGCGTTCAATGTTCAATTATTTCGATCCGTATTAATTACGATGTTCGTAGAATAAGGGAAGTAGTCGTAATAACGAATTATTCCGAACCTTATTACATTATAAGCGGTAGTAATATCAACTGTACTGTTTTTTAATAAAAAATATGGCAAAACTGCAAATGTGTAGGATATGTTTATTGGAAAATGTTCACATGTTTGAGGGCGCCAACAAAAGCCTTCAAGAAACTTATGAAAAGCTAGCTAATGTTGCAGTAAGTAAATTATTTAATACATGTACTACAATAGTGGTTATATTTTCCTAAAGGTTGTAACATACAACACCATATATAAGCTGCGCTGAATAAGTTCAGCAGGCCAACCAGGCAGCTAGCAGGCCTACTGGTCATTATTGCTTTGACGGTGTGGGTTGTGCAGATGGTAATAGGGGCAAAAACAGCTGTGTTTTAAAATTACCAATGAAGCTTCCACCTTTTATCCTGTTTTAGGGGTATGTGGAACAGGGTGTAAACTTTCTCAATACTCCATAAAAAAGGGAGGATCCTCCGACCAGACAGGTGTTATGTCTGGTAGGCAACTGCACAACAGTCTTAAATCGATGTAAACTTTGCTTGCAATATTTAGACCCTATTAGTTCTTTAGTTTACTATTAGCAATATTGCAAGTTGCTTTTTGTACGTTGCTAGGTTGCTACCCTGTATATGAAATAGAAAAGAGAGTTTTCGTAAGTAACCTAAAAAAAATTCAATCATTAATGGGTCTATTATCATGTCCAAAACAGCTATGAAGAGTTTTGGTGAGATACTCTTCATAGCTGTTTTGGAAACTGTCTTTAGGAAGCTAGACTGGACTCAAAAAGGTATTAAAATAGGCAAGAGATACCTTAACCACCTCAGGTTCGCAGACGATATCGTCATACTGGCAGAAACACCACACACTCTACAGGAAATGATATGTTCATTAGCCACAGAAAGCTCCAAGGTAGGTCTGGAAATGAATGCAAACAAGACTAGAGTAATGACGAATAGCAATGAAAAACCAATATGGGTCAAGGGAAATCGCATAGAATATGTAAAAACTTATACATACCTAGGAAAACAAGTGACATTCAGCAAAACAAATAACGAAGAGGAAATACAAAGATAAGATAAGATAAGATAAGATATATTTTATTTGCCCAAACATGTGTTTACATACAATAATAAAAGTGCATGCAAGGTAACATAAAATAATAGAAAATAGTTCAGACATGTTTGCCACATACTATGGCGTGCAAATGTTTTGAATAATCATTTCAATCCAATTTAAAAATAATTAATATCAAAATTATACATGTCAAAATTATAATTTAATCAATTCTGTGGATTTAGCAAATAATAATAAATGTCAAAATAATAAATGTCAACGTCTACACATGTCAAAAGTAATTATTAATAAAATCATGAATAAACCTATGTTACATTAAATCGCTCCGTCAGAAATTCATTAATATTATAGTATGCTTTGTCGTTTAGGAATGATTTTAGTTGTTTCTTCAATTGTACGTTATTAAGCTCTCTCCAACTTTTGGGTAACTTATCTATATATATAAAAGAAAGTCGTGTTAGTGTTACTTCGCTTATAACTCAAGAACGGCTGAACCGATTTAGCTGAAAATTGGCAGGGAGGTAGTTTAGAGCCAGGAGAAGGACATAGGATACTTTTTATCCCGGTCTGCGCGGGTGAAACCGCAGGGCGCAGTTTGTTATTATCATGTTCTTGGCGAGCGCCACGCGCTTCAGGGGAGGCGTGGTCGGGATTGAGGTACTAGGAGAACATAGCTTACCGGGAGATATATTATGTTCTTGGCGAGCGTGTCTGAGCGGCGTGTTCGGGATTGAGGTACTAGGAGCACATAGCTTACCGGGAGATAGTCGAGTGTGGAGTAGGTGATTGATGGCGCGTTATGTTCTTAGCGAGCCTGTCTGGGGGCGGCGTGGTCGGGATTGAGGTACTAGGAGAACATAGCTTACCGGGAGATATATTATATTCTTGGCGAGCGAGTCTGAGCGGCGTGGTCGGGATTGAGGTACTAGGAGCACATAGCTTACCAGGTGATAGTTGAGCGTGGAGTTGGTGATTGAGGTAGGGTAGGGTAGGTAGGTAGGGTAGGGTAGGTAGGTAGGGTAGGGTAGGTAGGTAGGGTAGGGTAGGTAGGTAGGGTAGGATAGGTAGGTAGGGTAGGGTAGGTAGGTAGGGTAGGTAGGGTAGGTAGGGTAGGTAGGGTAGGTAGGGTAGGTAGGGTAGGTAGGGTAGGTAGGTAGTAGGTAGATAGGGTAGGGTTGGGTAGGGTAGGGTAGGGTTGGTAGGTAGTAGGTAGGTAGGGTAGGGTAGGGTGGGTAGGTAGTAGGTAGGTAGGGTAGGGTAGGTAGGGTTGGGTAGGGTGGTGTAGGTAGGGTTGGGTAGGGTAGGTAGGTAGGAAAAGTGCATTGCTTTAACTTTTGACAGAACGAAGTCTGTCCGGGCAGCTAGTCTATATATATAAAAGAAAGTCGTTTTAGTTACTTCGCTTATAACTCAAGAACGGCTGAACCGATTTAGCTGAAAATTGGCAGGGAGGTAGTTTAGAGCCAGGAGAAGGACATAGGATACTTTTTATCCCGGTCTGCGCGGGTGAAACCGCAGGGCGCAGTTTGTTATCATGTTCTTGGCGAGCGCCACGCGCTTCAGGGGAGGCGTGGTCGGGAGTGAGGTACTAGGAGCACATAGCTTACACGGAGATAGTTGAGCGTGGAGTTGATGATTGATGACGCCCTGGCGCGTTATGTTCTTGGCGAGCGTGTCTGGGGCGCGTGATCGGGATTGAGGTACTAGGAGAACATAGCTTACCGAGAGATAGTCGAGTGTGGAGTAGGTGATTGATGGCGCGTTATGTTCTTAGCGAGCCTGTCTGGGGGCGGCGTGGTCGGGATTGAGGTACTAGGAGAACATAGCTTACCGGGAGATATATTATATTCTTGGCGAGCGAGTCTGAGCGGCGTGGTCGGGATTGAGGTACTAGGAGCACATAGCTTACCAGGTGATAGTTGAGCGTGGAGTTGGTGATTGAGGTAGGGTAGGGTAGGTAGGTAGGGTAGGGTAGGTAGGTAGGGTAGGGTAGGTAGGTAGGGTAGGGTAGGTAGGTAGGGTAGGGTAGGTAGGTAGGGTAGGATAGGTAGGTAGGGTAGGGTAGGTAGGTAGGGTAGGTAGGGTAGGTAGGGTAGGTAGGGTAGGTAGGGTAGGTAGGGTAGGTAGGGTAGGTAGGTAGTAGGTAGATAGGGTAGGGTTGGGTAGGGTAGGGTAGGGTTGGTAGGTAGTAGGTAGGTAGGGTAGGGTAGGGTGGGTAGGTAGTAGGTAGGTAGGGTAGGGTAGGTAGGGTTGGGTAGGGTGGTGTAGGTAGGGTTGGGTAGGGTAGGTAGGTAGGAAAAGTGCATTGCTTTAACTTTTGACAGAACGAAGTCTGTCCGGGCAGCTAGTTATAAATAATGGGAGCCATGCAGAAAACACTTTTGCGCATAAGTGCAGTCCTACTCCTATGCAGACACAGCTGGTTTTGATCACGCCTGGGTCTGGGAAATTTATCTGCCATTCGCGAAAATAAGATTTTATTATTCCTAATAAACATTACTGTTTCTAGAATATAAAGGGAGGTCAGTGTCAATATTTTATAACGTATGAAATAAGGTTTACAGCTATCGGTGGTTTTCAACTTGAACATAGCTCTGAGACATCTCTTTTGTGCTTTAAAGGCGGCTTCTTTGACGGTTGAATTACCCCAAAAGATAACCCCATATCTGAGAACAGATTCGGTTAGCCCGTAATATGCAGTTAATAAGGCATCTATGTTTACCTTTCGTGACAAACTGTATAAGGCATATGCATTACTGCTTATTCTTTTAGTCAAGGTCTCTATATGTGCCTTCCAATTTAAATTTCGATCTATCGTAACTCCTAAGAACTTGGTTGTAATAACTGTGTCAATTTGTTTATTATTGTATTTTATGTCAAGATTGGGAAGAGTCAATGCGCGCTGGCCAAAATGCATAATAACAGTTTTATTTAAATTTATTTTTAAATTATTGTTATTCAACCATTCTACAGTTTCTTTTAATGTATTATTTATGTCATTTTTATACAAATCTCTTTGATTACAGGGAATAGTTATTGTACTGTCATCTACGAAGAGTGTCATAGGATAATTGATAGCCCTTGGGAAGTCATTGATATACAATGTAAAAAGCGGTGGTCCTAGTATACTTCCTTGTGGAACTCCATAGATAACATTACGTTCCTCCGAAAGAAAGATTTCTTCCCTTTTGGTGGTAACATTTATTCTATTAATTTGTGTTAGTTGTTTTCTTTCATGAAGGTACGATTTTAAGAGTTCAAGAACAGTACCTCTTATACCGTAAGCATCCAGCTTTTTTAGTAAAATATTATGTTGTACATGATCAAATGCCTGGGTCATGTCACAGAATATTGCGCACACTGGAGTGTTATTATCCATATTTATCATAACAGTATGCAAAAAGTCATAAATGGCCATGTTAATTGATTTCTTTTTCCTAAATCCATTTTGTTCGTCGCAAAGAATGTTTTTGGCTTCTAGATATAAATTAAGTTCTTTATAAATATATTTTTCAATTATTTTCGAGAAAATTGGTATCAATGAAATCGGTCTATAGTGTTCCATTACCTCTCTATCTTGTTTTTTGAACAACGGCTTAATTACCGTTTTTTCAGGGCACTTGGAATAATACCTTCGCTTATACTCAAATTTATAATGTAACTTAACGGACAACAAATTTCCTCGACTACTGCTTTCAGTATTTTAGTAGAAACTTCATCGTATCCTACACTGTTTGTATTATTAAGGGCTAAAATTATTTTTAATACGTCGCTTGGCGAACTTGGAGCCATGAACATCGAATCTTTTCTGTTTGAAATATGTTTTGTGACTCTGTCTCCCGAATTACCAATTGGCTTAATTTTATCAATAAAATAATTATTAAATACATTAGAAATACATTTTGGATCAGAGATAATTTCATTTTTGTTATTTCTTATTTTATTAATATTATTCTTTGGCAAATTTAGCTTAGTTTGATTTATTATTTGCCATGTTGTTTTGGATTTATTATTAGAAGTATTTATTTTATGGTTATTTTGAGCTCGTTGAGTCAAATTTATAATCTTTTTAAATAGTTTAGAGTAATTTTTGAATTGCTTTTTATTATTTTGATTCGGTTTTAAACGGAACTTCCACAGTAATTGTCGCTTTTTTTCGCTGCATTTTTTTATGCCACGAGATACCCATTTTTGCTTTTTATGAACATTTACCGAAACGACAGTTTCAGGAAAGCACTGTCTGTAAAGTAGTAAAAAAATATCTGCAAACGCGTTGAATGCCTCATTTGGGTCACTTGATTCATATACTTCAGAAAATGTGAGACTACGCAGATGGCCCTTAAATTTCTTAATGTTATCATTATTAAAGTCACGTCTTGTCCTACTCCACCGATTTATAGCACACAATTTGGCAATTGGGCATTTCAGTAACTGGGCTGTGTGATCCGACAATGCTAACTCTAATACTGAAGCCTTACAGAGCCCATTAAAGTTATGCGCAAAATTATCAATGCATGTTTTGCTCTTAAGACGGGTTGGTTGATAAAGCGCTAGTTTCAAGTTAAAGCTTAATAACATATTTTCGAATTCTATTGATTGCTTATTCCGTTTAAGTACATCTATATTAAAATCGCCTGCCAAAACAATATTTTTATAATCCTTTTTAATTAAAATGTGCAATATTCGTTCTAGTTTACTAATACATTCATTAAAGTTATTGCAATTTGGTACTCTGTAAATGCAGACACATACTATTTTGTGGGTAATTAGCTCAATGGCGCAACATTCAAAGACACCACTAGTCGATATTTTTGCTATATTTGGCAGCTCACTCCATTCATGCCCGGACCTCACTAATATGCACGCTCCACCTCTTTTGGTTTCTTTTCGACTATAACACGCTGCTAAACAGTAGTTGTTTAAATTCAGGTGTTTCTCATAGGTCTTCATCATGAAATGCTCCGTAATGCATAAGACATCCACACCTATGTTTATATCAATTAAATCATTGAGACAGACTGCAAGAGTATCGCATTTAGCTAGCAAGCCTGCAATGTTTTGGTGCATTATGTATAGATGATTAGTCAAGAAAAAAATTGTCTTCTGCTGTGTCAATGTCATTTAAATTGTGATGAATGTCAACGTTTTGCATAATGTCCGTAACTAAGTCCAGTAAATCCTTAAATATAGTGCGTAGTCCAAGTTTATTTATTTTGCCAGAGTATTTATTAAACATGCTGCAGTCATATTCCAGATTCAGGTTACTATCCATAAGAAATGCGTGCTTATGCGTCAGTATGTCTAAGTATAAAAGATTATTAAATGTCTCCACTCGACAGTTGAATAAGCTAGTGTCAAATGGATACTTATATGTTGGCATACAAATAATTATATTAGTGTGTTGTACTGTTTGCAGTACTTCACGTATATGGAAAATCATGTCATAATAGTCGTTAGTCCTCTTGAAGTCTTCTTCCCCAAGAAATATAATGCAAAAGTCATTCATATTGTAAGTTAATAACTTTGTCTCCAGACCGCTTAGAAGCTGTTTTGTATTTCCATGTGATATTAAATAATGACATAGGTTGCAGTTACTTTGGAACGTGTTTTCAGCTATTGACAGTACATCGTTTTTATTATCACTACTAAGTAAACATATATTACGTTGAGGTCTAAATTTCGGTTCTGGTTTCTGGTCGTCACAACTTAAGACAAGGTAAGGATCTCCTTGACTTACCGTTTCATGTGAAGTTTCCGGTTCCTTTAGTAGGTGTTCACTGATCACTGGCGGTAGAATTGGAGGTGTTTTAAATGCAATCTGACTCTTTGAAACACATTTCTTCTTGACCGATTTAGGTTTAGGTGTCCTAATGGTTTTTTCGGCCGTGCAGACTTTTTTATAATTATCTGTCACATGTTTACATTTTTCTAATTCTCGTTTTAGTGTAGTGTTTTCTAAGTTTAAGTTAGTAACTTCTTGGTTCGCGATGAGTAACTCTTCTTGTAATAGACTAATTTTATCGTAAAGCTCTTTATTGATTTGTGATTCGTTGATTGATGTGTTTGGTAAACTTAACATTGTTGCGTCAAAGAGGGATTGATTTGATGACAAATCACACAGCGAACTTGAACGTTGTGGTTTTCTGAATGTTATATTATTATTGTCACTTTGCTCGGTCTCCATAATAATGTCGTTAGTCAAATTATTCGGATAATTAAATTCCAAAAACTTTTGCTCAATGCTGGGCTCGAACTCGCGACGGATTGAGTTCCACAGTACACGTTATAGCCCCTCGACCATGTAGATTGTTAAGTTTACTGTCGAAATTACGCGTTGCTTTCTACATGTACAATTATTTATAAACTATTATAGTCGTTAGACGAATAAAGAAAAATATTATTGTTCTTCTCTTTATTATTGCACCACCTTGTATTAAATTTATCACTAGTTTACTGCACTATAACACAACATCCTTGAGTTATGGTAATTTTGCTTTGACACTTTTAACTGACCAAGTATAATTTTTGTTTTTTCACTGATTCTTTAGTTTTTTATAAAGATAACACTCGCACTTCGTTATTGGACTATTATGAGTTTGTTTACATCAAATTTGGGCTAAATACAGGCCATTAACAATAAAAATACATAAAATTATAGCAGAGCAGCGTACTTTAGTTTTCGAGGAGTACCCTCATCTTCTTACAAAGGAGAGTAAACATCACATGGCAAAAATACTGGTCATTAAAAGAAATTCTAAAAGGCCACTACTCCTTGAACCTCAAGAGAGTAGTAATGGACACTTGTATACTACCCTGCCTATTATACGGCTGCCAAACATGGGTTCACACTGACAGAACCAAGAAAAAAATTACAACCACCCAGAGGGCAATGGAAAGGAGCATGCTAGGAATAAGAAGGATTCACAAGGTGCGAAGTACAAAAATTAGGGGAAAGACTATGCTGACAGATGCTCTAACACAAGCACTAGCACTGAAGTGGCGGTGGGCAGGACATATCGCAAGGCTCACTGACGACAGATGGACGATACGAGCCACAAACTGGAAAGGACCACCGGGGAAAAGAAAGGTTGGAAGACCATACAAACGATGGGCAGACGACATAGCCCAGACTGCTGGCACAAACTGGCGGACCCTAGCCAAAAATCGGGAGGATTGGAAGCGGATGGAGGAGGCCTTTACCCGAAATGGGACTACATCTCCAAAAGATACCGAAACAAAATAACACTACTAACTAGAATAAGACAAACACTAACACAACTAACACTTACTGCATACTTAATATAATTTCTTTTTTTAAATATTGTGAGATGAGAAATAAAAAGGCTTATTATTATTATTCTCTTTATTCACTTTCTTTACATATCTATTATATTTTTAAATATTTTTACAAACAAACATATAAAAAAACATTTAAAAATATAAAAAATAGTAGCCCACCAGCATCGGGAACAAGGTCCGGGCTACCGGTGGTCAGGGCTCTTGAGAGAGGAACCTCCTGACAATACGTGACGTGTCTAGAAGTACTGCTTTCTGAATCAAGCCCTTGATCCAGCTGTCAAGCGAAAGACTCCGCAGATGTTGGTCGAAGCTTTTGGCTATTAAGCCATTGGCCGACACGACTATCGGCACAATGACTGCTGTTGTCACGTCCCACATGTCGACAACCTCGCGAGCCAGATCTAGATACTTGAATTGCTTATCTTTCTCTGCTTTCACGAGGTTCTCGTCATGCGGGACCGTTATATCAACAATCATTGCGCGACGCTCCAATCGATCTATCACCACAATGTCAGGCTTATTGGCAACAATAGTCCTGTCAGTGACGATAGGTCGATCCCAATACAACGTGATATTACCATTATCGAGAACTGGGTCGGGCGCATACTTATAGTATGGCACTTCTGATTCCACAAGGTTGTATTTCAAAGCAAGTTGCTGGTGGATTATCCTGGCAACAAGGTTGTGTCTATGCAAGTACTCTCCGTTAGCCAGACGAGAACAACCAGAAATAATATGTCTGATGGACTCACCCGGACGGTGGCATGCCCGACACACGTCCACCGTCCCGTCCTTCATAATATGTTTCCGGTAGTTATTCGTCAGCATAACTTCGTCCATTATTGCACAGACAAAACCTTCAGTTTCCCCGAAGAGGTCACCGAAACGCAGCCAGGATACAGACGCTAAGAAGTCTACATCGGGCCCGTGTAAGGCCCGGTAAAAGCGTCCGTGAAGCACCTTGCTCTGCCATACATCCTTGCGGTCATTAGTGTCTAATACTACAGGCTTGCGCCAGTTCTCGTTAGCCAAGAAGAGCGGGGTAAGGCCCTTGTCGACTGAGACCACATCTCGGTGCATCCCCACGTCGGCTGCTAAGAAGTATTCCCTGAGACTGCATACCTCACGGTTGTGCAGGGTCTTAGCATTTAAGAAGCCACGACCCCCACACTTCCGCGGGATATACAGTCTCATCACCGATGACCGTGGGTGATGCATCCGATTTGTGGTCAGCAGTACGCGGACCTTCCTATCTAGGGCATCAAGTTCTGTCTGAGTCCATTTGAGTATGCCGAAAGAATACATCAAAACCGGCATGACCCAACCGTTGAAGGCACGTACCTTGTTTCCGCCTGACAGAAGACTGCTTAGCACCTTATGCAGGCGGCCAAAGAAACGCTCCCTCAACGATTGTTTCATGACAGCAGTATTGATACCTAATGCTTCCGACATACCCAAATACTTGTAGGTTTCTGTTGAGGAGAGGGATCTAAGGTGTACGGAATCCGAGAGTTGAGTTCCCACGGATTCCGTAATCTCCCCTCGCTTCACATGCATGACTGCACATTTGTCCACACCAAATTCCATCCTGATGGCGCTAAAAAATGCGCTGCAAATTGTTGGGGGCAAAGATTTTCAGATCATCCATGTAAAGAAGGTGAGATATGACCTGACCACCTCTCCTCAACCGATAGCCTAGACCTGAACCTTCCAGCAGTGTGCTAAGAGGGTTCAAGGCTAGATAAAACCACAATGGACTCAGACTATCACCTTGAAATATACCACGCTCAATCCTTATTGGTTCGCTGTTCCCCTGCATTTGTCGACATCCTGGATAGCGAAGGACCGTCCTCCATTGCCCCATACACGACTCAAGAAAGGCGCGTAGAGTTGCATCTATCTTGTACAACTCCAGCACCCTCATGAGCCATGTATGCGGAACTGAGTCGTAGGCCTTCTTATAATCTATCCAACATGTAGACAGATGCCTTCGGGAGCGGCGAACCTGTTGGCTAATGGCCATATCAATGAGGAGCAGCTCCTTAGTACCACGGGACCCGTTCCTACATCCATTCTGAGAGGGAGACATGATGGAATTACTCTCAATATGTTGGTTAATTTTAGCTCTCAAAATGGATGTAAGAACTTTATAGACCGTTGGCAAGCAAGTGATAGGTCTATAATTTTTGGGCTCCGCAGTACTACCTGATTTATGGAGCAGGTGGGTAATGCCCTGACCCTGACTCTAAGGCTGATTGAAACTGGGACGCCAAGCGAGCGTGCGATCTTTGGAACCATTTGATCCAGAAGTTGTGCAGTCCATCCGGCCCTGGAGATTTCCACTTTGGTAACGGACGGACTGCACGAGCTACGTCTTGGGGGCTGATGATAATTGCCCCCATTTCTGGTATTGGATCACACGCTTGTTCAACTTCCCGGGTCCAACCGCCCTCAGTGTGACTGACAGGCACCGACCAGATGCTGCGCCAGAATGAACACATGGCGTCATCATCCGGCAGACGCGTGTCAGTCACCCCTTGGTCTGGTCGTTCCCAAGCCCTATATACCCACCTTTCATCGCTTCGGAATGTGCGATTCTGAGTGTATCGCTCCACTCGCCGCTTGTACCTACGAATACGGCTTGCCCATGCACAGATCTTCTGCTTCAGGAAGTCGATACGCTCTGTGACGCAGGCCAAATAATCACGAGAACTAGTGTCAGTTCCCGAGAACGCCCGCCTCACAAAGCGCATGACTCTAGGGCGAGTATTGCCCTCCCTGAAGCAGATTAACTTGCCGATGAGTACTCTAGCCTCACCGATACGCCGCTCAATCCTGCACTGCCAAGCTGGAACAGCTAATTTTGGTCGTGTGGCTCTGTCACTGTCAGGAAATTTGACGTGAGCTACACGACATGCCGCTACTGCTGCGCAGTACAATATTGAGTGGGTATCAGCAAGGTCTTCGCTGTTGTCAAAGCAGTTTGACAGCAGCGAATCTAGAGTACACACCAGCGCCTTGTTTTTCTTGTGCATAGGCAAACGAGGTAAACGTGGTCTAAGTTCAGGCGGTGTGGAGCGGTACTCCCGGAACGCACTCTCCAAAGCTCTCCTCAATTGTTCGTTGCACTGGCTACTCACGGTTATAACTTCGTCATCATCCTCCTCACAACCGCGATCGGATCGCGGCGAAGCCGCGGATACATTTGGCAGCTGCGCCGCGATCATTGGTGAAGCAGGCGTAACTGGGTTACTCCGTGAGTCGAGGCGTAGTCGATCAAGTACATTGTCATCCAACATATGGTTACGTTGGATGACCCGCACCTGATCCGACAGTCGCTGCGCCGACACCAGCGTGTCGTGTAGCTGGCTCAAGCACCTGAAACAGAGAGAGCATCCGACCACGGTACGCAGTCATGTTACTTCCCCCCTCAGTAGCCCCATAATATGCGCGCATGACGTTTTCATTAATGGACTCAGTCCATCGCATGCGCGACACATTTCCACCGGCAGCGGGGACCCTGTTCGGGGCCTGTTGGCCTCGAGGTCCCAGGCCCGCTGGTGGCCGTCCTCTTCCTCGTCGTGGTGGTGATGGCGTCGACGGCGGGGAGAAAAACTCGTCGCTGGAACTCGACGCAACTGCAGCGACCGGCGACTCAGCGCCCACAGGGGTGGCGCGTCCCGGCGGCTGCGAGGCGGAGCTCAGCGACGAGCCCGGAGATGGTGGGTGTGCCTTTTCTTTAAGTCTTGCTCGGTGTCGGGTTAGCATTAGTGACAATATTTTATGACATTTCTATTGTAATGATTTTTGGTGCAGAGTAGTAGGTTTTCTATTTTTATTTATTGGTTTCATTTTTCTTTGCATGTTTCTTTATGTTCCAATAGTTTTGTGCGTTAAATTTGCAAAATAATTAAATAAAAATTGGTTTGGAAAAATTTTCTGTCACGTCAATTTGACACCCGAGCCACAGATTATTATTATTATTATCATGTCCAGAATTCATGGTAACTGTTGGCATGGCAATAACTGTTATTGTACCCAACGCATTTATTCATCATCATCATCATTTCAGCCCAAAAAACGTCCACTGATGGACAAAGGCCTCCCCCAAGTGTCGCCACATTGATATTTTGGGGGGTTTTGCCATAATCGCCACGCTTGGCAGGCAGGTTGGCGATCACAGTATGGTTGTTACAAAAACAAAGAGAACGGTGCTGCCCATTCTCTGGCAAGTCCCTTTGTCCCCTTTATTGGAAGTATTTTATTCATAAGCTAGCTGTCTCACGCAACTTCGTCTGCGTCACATTTTCCCCATTTTCGAAACATTTTTCATTGCTGCTCCCCTCCCATTGGTCGTAGCGTGATGATATATAACCTATAGACTTCCTCGATAAATAGGCTATCTAACACTCAAAGAATTTTTCAAATAAATTCTGTAGTTCCTGAGATTCACGTGTTCAAGCAAATGTTGAAGACACAATCAAGAGCAAGATGAAGAGTTTGTTTATCTTAGATTAGATGAGCAAAATAGTTACCAAAAAGTTTTGTTGCAGTTTGTAACTGAAGACAGGAGACCAATGCTCGCTTGTTCCTTTTGCTTCATTAAACTGAAGCATTGCTGCCAGTTTGAGAGGAAATGTCTGGAGGCCGAGAAGTGGTTTACTCAGATGTTGAATAATTCTGAGGTGAGTGTCAGGTCTTTTATAATAATTGAGTGAATTAATTAAGTGGTTTAGGAGTAAAAAGTGACAGTCAGATGTAGGTACTTTCAAATTTGTTATGTAATTAAATAGATTAATTAGTGACCTTGATTAGTTTTGTTCTGTTGACTCGGGACTTGGTCTAGTGGTACCAATGCTTGAGAACATGGGTTTGATTCCCAAGACAGGTAAAGTTTTAATGGGAAAAAACTCAATAACAGTCATCAAGAATTTCTCAGTAGCGTCAAATACAAAAAATGTCTGAATTTGCGCACAGCAGATGGCAATAGGCTCACCCCTATTACATGGGGCTTAAACATAACTGGTGGAATGTTGGTGTAGTATTAGATAATCCTCTGGATAATCCTGTATTATCCAAGATATCGCTATCAGCGATAAGATCAACATTGTAACCATAAAATTAGCAGTACATATTGTAAATCTGTTGTATTTCAATTTTGGTCAATAAAGTATTATTCTATTCAAAATTGAAAGATTTTTTTTTCACATAGGCCTACATGGGTACTTATAAAACGTCGACAAAACGGTGCTTGGTTCGGGTTGGTTGTTTCCTATTGAGAAGAACCAGCAAGAAACTCCATGGTTCCTCTTTTAAAATCATGTGGTTTTACAATATTTCTATGTTACAGTGTTAGTACTTAAGTATGGGAGGACATCGTAGGCCCGACAATACGTCGTTGTTTGCTACAAAACATAGAACAAGATTAAAAGTTACCAAGGATCTAGGAATCTATAAGGCCTACAATGTCCACACATTTACAAACAATCGGTAAATAAGAAAAAGAGTATACCTACATAAAAAATTGGTTGTCTGTAAAGTCGGTTTACGGACGATAGTTTAACGTGACAACGTCATAACAAAACATTGATGAAATGTTTGCATACTTTTATGAATAGCAAGCCGAACGCTCAAGCCGATCGTGCCTTTCGTTCGCTCGTGCAGCGCTCTCGCTCCGATCGTAACGTTAAAATGAATCATCCTTTTTCGTGCGTGCAGCCGGCATTCATCGATTTAATAGATGTTGAGACGTCAAAAAAAAAACTAGATATTGGTTCGGATGTTTATCTCATGAATGATGTTCTATTGCCTTGTGAAGTTATGTTTATCATTATGTTACAGCCTAAACCAATATCAAACCGACGCCACATAGAATTTTCCAGTGGATTTGTCAAGACTTCAATTGAGATTATAAGTATAGTTGACAATGGACGATCCAAAGCTGACTCTATTGATACAGAGCTGCCGGGTGCAAGTGAGAGCCAACATGATGTTCTGGAGATTAAAGTGGAGCGAAAGAGTGATGGTATGTACTCCTTTTTTTTTAAACGTTGCTACACACTAGGAATTTCTCCTGTATCATGGGTGCGTTTACAAACATTTAAACTCACATACACAAATCGCGTTCTGTATGGTGTCGGACGTAAAGAATAGCACCATCCCATTTCTTCCCGTGGGTGTCGTAAGAGCCGACTAAGGGACTTGCCAGAGATGGGCAGCAGCGTTCTCTGTGCTTTTGTAACAACCGTACTGCGATCGCCAACCCGCCTGCCAAGCGTGGCGATTATGGCAAAACCCCCCCTTCTTGGGGGAGGCCTATGTCCAGCAGTGGATGTCTTTCGGCTGAAATGATGATGATGATGACACAGACCGCCAAACCCGGAACAACTATCTGTAGGCCTTATACATATTTGATCCGTGCGGGAATCGAAACCGTGGCAAGCAGCGCAGCAGTCAATCGCTTAGCCACTTCGCCAACCGTACCTTCAAATCGAGTCATCTCTATTTATTTATAGAAATATATAATAAATATATAGAAATATTTACTGCACTTACGGTTTGCACCAAAGCGTGCAGCAAGCCAACAACATAACATTAACTGAAGAAATTTACGCAATAATTAAGCATAGCTTTATTGCTGCTCGTAAACACATCGAGATCCGGTTCCTGAGCAACCAGGGCGTTTAGCAGATTTAAATAGTCTAATAAATATATATATGTGTGTGTGTGTGTGTATAGTCTATTATACAGCAAGATTTTTTTGTCACCGTCCAAATTTTTTTTAGGCATTATGTATCCTACACTAACTCCATTTTTGAAAAAAATCGAAATGTGAAATTTTCATATGAAATCATTTTCTCGAAAAAATTATCCGCTCTGCCTGGTCACTAAATTAAACGTTAAAAATACTACACTTGCCGCGCAAACATTCAATGGGGCGCGGGCGGGGCCGGGGGCGGCCAGCCCGCGTATTTACCCAGCGTGTACCTACGCACGGCGCGGCGGTGTCCATGATATCTCAATATTTTTGTATTGAGTGATACTAAATGAAAAAACACGTATTCAATGGTTTTCGCCAAAGATTAAAATGTCTAAATTTGGACGGTGACTAAAAAAACATGTTGTATATACGGGGTACAGTTTTAAAGTCGGTGTGGTTGGTCAAATTGGAAACTATGAGGAATAGCGAACAACACTCAAAGGAGTCCGGGCCCGATTATGATGAAAAAGAAACTGCATCATTGGATTTTTGAAAAACCCTTTTTCCTACCCAGTAATCGAAAAAGCTGATTTTTGAAAAAAATTATCACGCTATTATTTTCTTTGAGATTGCTGTATGTAGTTATACACACATCAAAAGTGTCTAGGGATCAACATATATTTTTGCAATAACTTTTCTCCTGATTGATATTAATTAAATTTTCTTTAAGGATTCATCAAATAAAGTGTTTTCGTTTGTCACAGTAACGATAAACCAAGTCACCTTTGCATTAATAAAGAAATTTGCCATTTTCTAATAAAGGGATTTTTGACATTTGAACCACTAACATTAAAGTTCGAAAAAAAGACTGAAATAACAGTTTTCTTTAAAATTTTATTGGGTAACTTAAACATTTAATAATCCGTGTTTCTACCGCGAACACTAACAACACAAGAACATCGGTTTGGCATACTCAAAATGAGTTCATCCAAATCACGCTGTGGAATGGCCGCCCATGTTCGTTGCAACAACAAAAAAAGGTCTTCTTGCGACTGGATACCCTCCATATTCGGCAGAGCTCTTCTCTGTAGCATATCCCATGCATGCTCAATCGGGTTCAAGTCTGGCGACTGAGCAGGCCAGGGCAGGACATTGATGTTAGCTGCGGCGAGAGTCTGTCTTACAACTCTTGCGGTGTGCGGTCGTGCATTATCATGCATTAACTGAAATAAGGGACCGATTTGCACTTGTAGAGGAACGATGACGTCTGATACAATCGTCTCAGCATAAATTTGAGCGTTGAGGTTGCCTCTGATCCAAATCAACTCAGTTCTTCCGCCGATCCAAATACCCGCCCATACCATGATGGTTCCACCACTATAAGGATGGACTTCCTGGCAGGATTTTAATCGCTGTTGGCGTCCAGGGGTTCTCCAGTGTCGTATACGTCTTGTATCCGGTCTCATACCAAAACGAGACTCATCAGAAAAGCACACGAAACGCCATTGTTCTTCTGCCCAATTTCTGTGTTCAAGAGCCCATTGATATCGAATCCTACGATTGTGCATTGCTATAGGTGGTACCCGTAGCGGTCTTCGGGAATGAAGGTTCACTTCATGCAAGCGGTTTCTGACTGTTTGGTCGCTAATTAAGTTCCCTGGAGAGTGATGAAGCCTCACGGCTAACATCATGGCGGTTATTGTTGGAGCTCTTCGAGTTAAGATTTGAATGTATCGGTCTTGTCTCCGTGTGGTGCAGCGATACCGTCCTCCATGGCGCTCAGCCACGGTACCAGTGCTTCGGTAACGTGTCCAAAGTCGACTGATAACACTCTGACTTGTATTCAGAGCTAAAGCCACAGTACGTTGCCGGGAACCAGCTTCTATCATTCCCACGGCTCTGAGCATTTCTTCCCTGCTTAAATGACGTCGCCGCTCCATAATAACGTTGGTTTTAATCAGTAGTAGGGAAACAGTAGCACTAATAATGTCTTCAATGCGTTGTATGTTTTTATAGGGAAAATATTGACAGCTGATTTTCATCTTTTACTCGAATTTGATTCACAGTTCCTGATTCAAATTATGAAATGCACCAAAAAGGATCCATATAAATTTATAAAATCATAAATTTATTACAAAGCCACATCTCAATCTCAAGAAATCCGCATAAAAATGCTTGATCCCTAGACACTTTTGATGTGTGTACTTCCCAGAATTTATCCTAGGCAGCGAGACTATCGCTAATGTTGTAATAACTAGAGAAACCTACAATAATTTAGTGACATGATAGTCTTGTATCTCTGATTAATCTAATATGTACAACGGAAACTTTTAGACCTTACCATGTGTTCTCAAGACAGCACACCTCTACATAACCCTTCGGGGACATTTATTAATTTATATGTTACCATGGAACGCCACACTTAGCAATTACACCAATGTAGCACAAGAATAACTAAACATATTCAGATGTTGATCTTTTTTTTTTTTAATTTTTTTTTTTTTTTTGGGTGGGAAATCATCAAATGACTTCACCCGCTCAGGGCCACGGTATCTCTTTCGAACAACCCGCAGCCCTGTTCAGCTGTTGATCTTCCATCATCATTCGAACGGCCGCGTGCCGGCAGCGGCGGTGGATCACGCTCGCTCACGCAGCGTCAGGTTACCCCTCCTACATCGCTCGGCATTATATTATTTATAGTCCATGTTGCGCACATTCTTTATGAATATATTTGAAACTTAATGATTTTTCAAAAAAAAAAAAAAAAAATACAATAGAATTTAAAAAACCTGCATTTTTTTATGGATAAAACGAAAAATTTTGATATGTCATCTTGACAGATGCATAGACTAATAGACAATACATACAAGTGTGATGATATATGTATGTTTGTATTTGTAATGTTTTTTTCTTTATATTTACAGATTTTGGGTCGGAAAATTATTACGCAGATGAAAATAGCATTGTATATGTAGAAAGTAGACCATCACAGCATCCAGCATCAGATTCAGAAGATGATGTGCCTCTAGTGGAGATCAAAGCTGAAGTGGAACCAGTTAAGGAAGAAATGGAAGATAGTTCTAAGAAGCAGTGTGGAGACAAGAATACTAAAAGTAAGAGCAAATTGATGGTTAGTGACCTCTGCACTGACGCCGTGGAAGTGGTAACAACATTTAACACTGGGTATAAGGGACACCGACGCGAAAACGCTAACCACGTGCTCAGTACATGAATCTGAACCCCACATAGGAGAATTTTTCATCGGTAATTAAAATAAAAACAGCTGTTCCGTACATTTTGCTCCAGTGTTTTTTAATAACCGATGAAAATTTTTTTTCAATGTGTTTTGAGTAAGTTATCAGAAATCATGACTTTTCAGACCTAAACAGTCCTGTGAAAGAAGTCTTTTCACATTCAGATTCAGCATTCAGATAAGTTAGTACTAGTCCGTCCGTCTGTCACCAGGCTGTATCTCATGAACCGTGTTAGATAGCGAGTTGAAATTTCTACAGATTGTGTATTTCTGTTGATGCTATAACAACAAATAATAAAAACAGAATAAAATAAATATTTAAGGGAGGCTCTCATACAAAAAGTAATTTTTTTTGCTTGTTTTTATAAATAATGGTACGGAACCCTTCGTGCGCGAGTCCGACTCGCACTTGGCCGGTTTTTTTTTAACTGTGCTGTCGTATTCGGGTTTTCCTATGTAAACTTAAGTCACGGATCACTATAGTAACGCGATTCAGAATTTTGATGTTAGTTCTTAATGTGTCTCATAGATGGCGCTGTAAGTGATACTTTTTGCAGTGCCGCTACCAAATCTTATCATCAGTCTTTTAGCCTACTAGAACAAACCTTTTAAAATACGAGGCTCCAAACAAGAACCAGCCATCCTATTAAACACAAAATTCAAATTCGTCAAGCCGTGCATTCATTATTGTTTGGTTCACATAATTCAGTACTATCAATACATCTTAGTTACAAGTCTGGCGATGTGTAGACAATCTTATACGTAACGCTGTAGGCACGTTTAGAACAATGGGACCAAGCCTATCTAGCTTAGAGATAGAGCACGCTAATTGTAGAGGTGTCAGTAACTCGATAATTAATTTAAATTAATTAATTAACTTTTGCAAAATTATAGAATATAACTCATTAAGTAAATTTGGGGAGCAGCGGTGGCCCAGTGGTGGCAGCCCCGACTTACGAGCAGTAAGCCGTGGTTTCGAACCCAGGCCGGCGCATTACTTTGTGTAATTTATTTCATCACCGCTGCTCTTAAAACGGCGAAGGAAAACATTGTGAGGAAACCGGCATGTCCTAGAACTAAAAATTCGAAGACATGTGACATCTACCAACCCGCAATGGGCCAGCGTGCTGGATTACAGCCGACTCCCTCTCATAGAGAGGAGGCCTGTGTTCCAGCAATGGGAACATTATAGGCTGATGATGATGAATTAACTTTTCAGTCTTGGTAGTCATGTCAGGAAGCTCGATGCTTTTGATCTCCGGTCATTGTAATCTAAACATCTTCCAAGTTCGACTCGATCGGTTTCTTTTAGGCAAGCGTGCTCCAGCATAGGCCTTATCATCGCTTCACATCAGACGAGTTGAAGCCAAAAGCAAGATAAATAAGAGTAAAAAATAGTACGTCCCTCTGCGCGGAAGAAGTGAAACTTCGTAATGTGGAGATGAATGCTTTCATACCCATGGTAGCGTTAAACGTTTAACGCAACCTTGTTGCACTTGGCCGGTTTTTTTTTTTTTTATCTCACAAAGTTTTTAAGAAAACTAAAATTAAATTTAAAACTTAACTTCAAGTTTAAATGTCAAATTTTGCGAAATAATTCGAAAAAAAAATATTATAATTAATAATCCGAAGGCCAAAGATGAGTTATACGATGCACCAAACACCCTATATAATATACTAGCTGTTCGGCGCAACTTCGTTTGCGTCACATTTTCCCCGTTTTCGCAACATTATTCATTGCTGCTCCACTCCTATTGGCCGTAGCGTGATGATATATAGCCTATAGCCTTCCTCTATAAATGGGCTATAAACCACTGAATGAATTTTTCAAATCGGACCAGTAGTTTCGGAGCCTATTCAATGCAAACAAATCTTTCCTCTTTATAATATTAGTTTAGATTAATAAATTATACAGGGTGTCCCGTAAATAATGGATCAAACGTAACGGGTAAGTACCTTACCTCATTTCCAACAACTAACTTGAACAGTAAAAAAAAAACTGGTAAGGTAACAAAGATATTTTTTTTTTTCGATTTTTACCATTTTCTCTACCAGCATTCAGTGTTTTTAATACTGTTGCTGCAAATGATAACATTTTTAGGTGTGATTTTTGTCAAACATTTCTGAATAGCTAACTAATGTTATAAGATAACATTTTTTTTAATAACATTTTATTTGCCTTAGAAAAAAAATCTTGAATTCAAAAGTTTTTTTTTACGATGAAAAGACCAGAATTGGAAAAATTCTCCTGTAAAAAAAATGCATGACACCGAAGTGTACCATTATTTCAAAAACTTGTACATAAATTGGTATAAAACTTTCGTCTAGGCCTTGTGGTTACAAAGATATTGCTATGAATCTGAGAGAGGTGCAAAATTACGAAATTAAATAAAATTGAACAAGTGTGCAGAATTCAACTATTTTCTTAAAAATGTTTTATTGATTTCAGAGGTAATTTTCATTGAATTAATGAGGTATCTCAGCGTGTGAAAAGAATTAGGAGGTCGTATAAAAAAAAAAATACAAAGAAATCGTTTATTTTTTGCTTACAATAAATGTTCGAACTGACGTCCCCCTACGAGAATGCAGAGTCTACACCTCCTAATAAACGAAGCTCTTTTCCGACGGGCAAAATGGCTTTCATTTATTTCTGATACAGCGGATTGGATGCGCTGCCGTAATTCTTCTTCCGTCGTTATTCGTTGTTTGTAGACCCTGTCTTTTAAACATCCCCAGTAAAAAAAATCTAAGGGATTTAAATCCGGAGATCGCGGAGGCCACAAAATTGGTCCTAATCGGCCGATCCATCTGTCAGGATAAGTTTCATCGAGTTGCGCCCTTACTGCCGTCGCATAGTGAGCGGGGCACCCATCATTTTGCAGCCACATTGCTTGCCGCACGTCTTCTGGAACGTTTTCTAATAACGTTGGCAACTCATTTCTTAAAAAATGCAGATAGTATTCGGCGTTTAGAGTTGCTGGTAGTTCAAAGGGCCCTATTATTTGCCCATTTATTATTCCCGCCCATAAATTTATTTTAAATTGATGTTGGCTCCTGTCCTCTCGCATCAAATGTGGGTTTACCAGCTGCCAACTGTGCAAATTATGCAAATTTAGGTATCCATCTCGCCGGCATGAAGACTCGTCACTCCATAAAATTTTGTTAAAGAACTGTGGGTCCGCCCGAATCATTCTAAGCATCCTTTGGCAAAATGCTACTCTTTGCGGGTAATCACGCGACGTCAGCGTTTGAACACGTTGCACGTGATATGGGTGAAATCGGTACCTTTTTAGAACTCGATGCACCGTCGATCTTGGAATACCTGTGCGTTGCGCTATGACGCGAATTGAGACCGACGAATCTTCCTCGATTTCTCGAATGATGATTTCGTCATTGACTTGTGGCGGCCGCCCTTCACTGGCACCACCAACTCCGGTGCCAAGAATTCTTCCGTCAAGAAGCGCGTTATGCACTCTAATGAATACGCGATAGTCGGGATGTCGATCCCGGTTCGGGTATCTTTCACGGTACAATCTTGCGGCCGCCCTGGCATTACCTCTTGCTTCTCCGTAGATAAAATGCATTTCGGCGTACTCCCGTGGCGTGTACTCGTAACGAGGCATTGCGCTGAATAAAATTTCAGCACTACTGCACGCACGTACAACCACACACAAACGAATGTTTTCGAAGTCCGTAGGATCGCCAAGTCATTCGTCCAATACACAAAGAATTCCAAGTCGATAGGCAAAGCAAAGTCCAAATACACAGCACAAGTCTAATTTTCTAGAACACAACAGTAAAGCACAGCGGGAGCGAAAGTTGTCTGACGTACGTATCAACTCGAAGAGAGATTCGTGTCAACTAAACGAATAAAATCATGCAACAATGAAGCCCTATACGAGTAAAGGGTGAAGAAAAAAAAAAACAGCATAACGACATACCGATTTACCAAAAATTAAAAAGCGGTCCTATCTATCCCTTTCACACTGAATGAGGTGCAACTTCGCAGGTAGTGGTCCCAAATTCTAAACAGATGACGTCATCGGCTCGGAATTCCGCTACACGCGTAACCACATGCTTAGGTTACACGCATAAGCCATTACGAGGAAGAAAAGTTAGATTGTACCATTTTAATTTCTGTTCTGTGTTTTTCATCACATTCATAGCAATATCTTTGTAACCACAAGAACTAGACGAAAGTTTTATACCAATTTGCAAACCTTAAAAAATGTACAAGTTTTTGAAATAATGGTACACTTCGGTGTCATGCATTTTTTTTACAGGAGAATTTTCCAATTCTGGTCTTTTCATCGTAAAAAAAAAAGCTTTTGAATTCAAGATTTTTTTTCTAAGGCAAATAAAATGTTATTAAAAAAAATGTTATCTTATAACATTAGTTAGCTATTCAGAAATGTTTGACAAAAATCACACCTAAAAATGTTATCATTTGCAGCAACAGTATTAAAAACACTGAATGCTGGTAGAGAAAATGGTAAAAATCGAAAAAAAAATATCTTTGTTACCTTACCAGTTTAAATTTGCATAATTTGCACAGTTGGCAGCTGGTAAACCCACATTTGATGCGAGAGGACAGGAGCCAACATCAATTTAAAATAAATTTATGTTCGGGAATAATAAATGGGCAAATAATAGGGCCCTTTGAACTACCAGCAACTCTAAACGCCGAATACTATCTGCATTTTTTAAGAAATGAGTTGCCAACTTTATTAGAAAACGTTCCAGAAGACGTGCGGCAAGCAATGTGGCTGCAAAATGATGGGTGCCCCGCTCACTATGCGACGGCAGTAAGGGCGCAACTCGATGAAACTTATCCTGACAGATGGATCGGCCGATTAGGACCAATTTTGTGGCCTCCGCGATCTCCGGATTTAAATCCCTTAGATTTTTTTTACTGGGGATGTTTAAAAGACAGGGTCTACAAACAACGAATAACAACGGAAGAAGAATTACGGCAGCGCATCCAATCCGCTGTATCAGAAATAAATGAAAGCCATTTTGCCCGTCGGATAAGAGCTTCGTTTATTAGGGGGTGTAGACTCTGCATTCTCGTAGGGGGACGTCAGTTCGAACATTTATTGTAAGCAAAAAATAAACGATTTATTTGTATTTTTTTTTTTATTCGATCTCCTAATTCTTTTCACACGCTGAGATACCTCATTAATTCAATGAAAATTACCTCTGAAATCAATAAAACATTTTTAAGAAAATAGTTGAATTCTGCACACTTGTTCAATTTTATTTAAGTTCGTAATTTTGCACCTCTCTCAGATTCATAGCAATATCTTTGTAACCACAAGGCCTAGACGAAAGTTTTATACCAATTTATGTACAAGTTTTTGAAATAATGGTACACTTCGGTGTCATGCATTTTTTTTACAGGAGAATTTTTCCAATTCTGGTCTTTTCATCGTAAAAAAAAAACTTTTGAATTCAAGATTTTTTTTCTAAGGCAAATAAAATGTTATTAAAAAAATGTTATCTTATAACATTAGTTAGCTATTCAGAAATGTTTGACAAAAATCACACCTAAAATGTTATCATTTGCAGCAACAGTATTAAAAACACTGAATGCTGGTAGAGAAAATGGTAAAAATCGAAAAAAAAAAATATCTTTGTTACCTTACCAGTTTTTTTTTTACTGTTCAAATTAGTTGTTGGAAATGAGGTAAGGTACTTACCCGTTACGTTTGATCCATTATTTACGGGACACCCTGTATATTAAGGGGCCTATGTATCTCAGTCTGAATAAATTCAACAAAGTTATGAAACAAAATCTCCCTCTCTCACTCTGCTCCTTTTTTTAATATCGTCTTTCGCAGGTATGCTGGAAGAGATTTCTTTACAAATAAGCATCACCTTTGTGCCTATTTTCTGTTCCTTTCTTCTTCTCTTTATGAATACATAATCATCATCTGCCTAGCCTTTTCCCAAACTATCTTGGGGTGGCTTCCAGTCTAACCGGATGCCAGTATTTTACATGGAGCGACTGCCTATCTGACCTCCACAACCCAGTCTCACTCATACACCTCGCTATTTCCGCGCGAACAAAGTCACTAGCAACAGCTAAAATGGGAAGGTATTTTTTTTTCTTATTTACTGAAATCTTTAGGTGTGAGCCACTCGTGTTACTATGCGGCCAGTCTGATCCTCGTCCTATAACTACGCTTTCACACACAAACACAAAGCAACTCAAACGTTATCCGATCATTTCTTATTCCCTAAACCACGTTAAGGGAGTTGTTCTGAAATACTGTCCAATTTAAACAATTAAAAAAAGCAGAGTTTATTAATTATTGACCAGATATCGTAATTTAAATTGATTAAATATGTCTTTTGTGACATCGTCCTGAGTTTTGACCAGGAAGCAAACCAACACCTTTTAAAGTGTCGTAAAACATTCTCTTCTGTAGAATAAACGTAAACGGTCGATCTTTAAGGTTAAGCCGTGCTTGCCGAGGTTGGTCTGTGGATGGGTGACCATAATTACATATCGAGTTTCCTCCGTGCCTCGGAAAGCACGTTAAGCTGTTGGTCCCGGCTGTCATTTGTAGATCTTTGACAGTCGTTACGAGTAGTCAGAAGCTAAAAGTCTGACATCCAGTCTTACCAAGGGGTATCGTATTACCCAGTTACTGGGTGTGGAGGTCAGATAGGCAGTCGCTTCATGTAAAATACTGGTACTCAGCTGCATCCGGTGAGACTGGAAGCCGACCCCAACATAGTTTGGGAAAAGGCTAGGCAGATGTAGAATAAACGTAACTTGCGAAATCCGAGTGTACATACGGCGACCTGACCTCGCTTTATATGGGCTTCCCGTACAATGCGACATCAGCTTAATTTGGTTTTGCATGGCTTGATTGTTCGTCATGCGTCCTATTAGGTACATCTCAGTCCAATTCTTCGAAGGTTACTGGCGTCATGTTATCTGATAGTTTTGTTAATCAACAGACCTGGCACCTGTACTTTCGGACACTAGCCCGCCAAAACTAGCACAAATACCACCATATCATCCAAGATCATATTCAGAAAACAATGTTTATTCCATGGAGGTAAAGCATGAAATGAAACAACTTATTGAAAAGAAACAAGAATTAACTGAGAAGATACGGGCTGCCAAGAAGACCAAACGTAAGCATTTAGTTTATAAGCTTATACGGGATGTAAGTCCCCGACGCGAAAACGCTTACCACGAGTACATGATAAGCGTGGGGGGGGCGGGTTCAAAATGATGTACTGAAGACAGAAAATTATTCTGACCCCCCCCCCCCCTAAAAATGTCTCATAAGTAATTTTTTTTTAAAGTTGCTGTTTCCTACAAAAGTGCAATACCTACACGGTCAAAATGTATGGAACACCTAATTTTTTTAAAATTACCGATGGAAACTTTTTTTATTGAATGATGTACTGAGTACCTGGTAAGAAGCACGTTAAGCCGTTGGTCCAGGCTATCATTTGTTGATCTTTGACAGTCGTTACACGTAAAAGTGCATAAGTCTGACGACCATTCTTGGAAGAGGTATCGTATTACCCAGTGGCTGGATTGTGGAGGCCAGATAGGCAGTCGGTCCATGTAAAATACTGGTAGTTAGCTGCATCCGGTTAGACTGGAAGCCGACAAGGCAAAGGCTAGGCAGATGATGATTTAAATTATTTTATTTATTTATTTACCACCAATTATTGCATCATTACAAGTCAAGTCAAGTCCAATACGATGCTATAAGTCACAATACAACGTATATGTGTATACAACGACATAAAAGTAAAAATTAACATTACACCTAGTCTAAATATTAATACCTAATCAATTAAATATCTGCTACCCCATACAATATTTCAATACCTATTCGACCCAATGGTTGGGGTTGCTGATATTTTTTTTCGCTACTCCGATGTTTGTCCGATGGAGCAAAATGTTCAGTTTGATGGTCTGTAGCACACCCTTAAGTATGTATATACCCTTTCCGTTACACCATGTATAGTTAGTTCCCTTGTGTTAAATAATATTTGTAACTGTTATAAGTACTTAAACAAAACTATTTTTTTGTTTATAATCACAGGGGCACCCATCACGAAGAAACCAAAACTTAAAGACGATTTATCTACACGCAAGCAAACAAAAAGTGGGAGATCCAAATCGAAAAATAACTGGACAGCTCAGATTCGTACGCCAGCATCTCTTCCTAAATCCAAGGATCCTATCTTTAAAACAAAACCAGTACAAACAGGTACTGATAGTGTTTTTAATATGTCCGATTTAATAAATAATGCTATAGATACCAATTTTGGTGGTAAAAGGGATGCAGGAAAAATATTAAACAGACAAAATATCAAAAGTGATGATTTAAATACACGAAACGTTAAAGAAAACAGTTTCAAATGTGATGTATGTGACCGTAGTTTTAGTGATAAAGGTAATTTAAGAAGACATGTCATTGGCCACGGCGAAGCACCTTTCGAATGTTATATATGTGGGCGTGGCTTTCATGTAAAATCTCATTTAGCTAAACATCACCGTACACACACTGGTGAAAAGCCTTTTGAGTGCGATGAGTGCCATCGGTGCTTTAGTGAAAGAAGTAATTTAATAAAACATCTCCGCAGACATGAAGGTGACAAACCTTATAAGTGTGACGTGTGTCAACGCAGTTTCAATCAAAAGTACCACTTACAAACACATAGCATTGTACACACTGGTGAAAAACCATTCAAATGTGACGTCTGTCAGCAAGGTTTTAACCGTTTATATAACTTTAAGCAGCATTATCGAACGCACACTGGTGAAAAGCCGCATGAGTGTATTATGTGTCCCAAGACTTTTACTCACAAAACTTCTCTGACTAAACATATGCGTAATCACACTGGGGAAAAACCTTTCAAATGCTTTGTGTGTCAGCGTAGTTTTACACATAAGCAGTCTTTGGACATGCACTTTCGAAAGCACACTGGTGAAAAGCCTTACAAGTGCGAGGTGTGTCAAAAATGTTTTGCCCAAGGTTCTCATTTGAAGCAGCATCTCGCTCGTAATCACATTGGGGATAAGCCGTAGTGAGAAATATTACATCGAAGTGATTTTTGAGAAGGCAATAGTTTAGACATTTAAGTACATTCTACCAAAAGCCAAAAATGTGTACGGAATGAGGCTTGCAGAATATTCAATACCTTACTTTCTTAATGAACTTCCAGAAGACTTACAAACGTTATAAAACACGAGTTCGAAAACCTGTAAGCGATAATCGAAACGTTTCTTTACACAACAGCTTACCTTGCGTAAAGAAGCGTTTTGATTTGTAATTATCTTGATTGTAAGTGTTTATTATATTAAAAAAAAACAATGTCTGCTAAATTAACCAGTGAACGGCTCGCACACACAGATAAACCCTGAGAGGTTTGCGTTGTGTGTAAATAATCAACATGTAATTTAATCAAAAATTAAATCAATTAAATAAATAAATCAAAATCAAAGCATTTGTTTTACACAGGTCAGGTCCCGTCACAAAGCATCATCATCATCATTCATCATTTCAGCCGAAAGACGTCCACTGCTGGACATAGGCCTCCCCCAAGTGTCGCCATATTGACATAAGGGGGGTTTTGCCATAATCGCCACGCTTGGCAGGCGGGTTGGCGATCGCAGTGCGGTAGTTACAAAATCACAGAGAACGCTGCTGCCCATTCTCTGGCAAGTCCCTTAGTCGCCTCTTACGACACCCACGGGAAGATATGGGATGGTGCTATTCTTTGCGTCCGACACCATACAAAGCATAATAACTGTGAAAGTACTGTAGTTGTAATCTTCGGACATACTGATCAGATTCCAAAAATTCTTTCACCCCGTTCCCGTTTCCCGTTAGTGAAGTAAAAAGTTCCAATCGTCACCAGTGGTGAGGAACGAAACTTTTTTTTGTCCCATTCTTACCCAGTGGGGACGACCGGAAATAAACGCCCTTTATAGAAAAGGAACGGTACGATCTACAGTTCAATAGAAAAAAATAACGTCACGTGTATTTTTTTCATTGAAAAGATCACATAATTTTAGAATCTGTTTCATTATATTTTTTTCGGTTTCATTATATTAATTCACTTGCTCGGATTTTTAATTCATAAATCAGAATAGGTGGCACGTCATTTCTACACGTCACGCATTAAATTTTGTTCAAAAATACACGTGATGGTCGCATTACCCCATGGTGATTAGTTGTATTTTTTGTTACCCCCTTCTCCTCTTGTTTAAACAATCACGAGATTAAATAACGACCCCTAAGCTTCCTGTTCGGTTGCAGCCGTTAGAGGTAAAGTAATTGAAACGTCAGGTGTTCTAGAAAGGCCGCTTTAGCAGAATCATAGTTCGAAAATAATATGAAGGTTCAAAAAAACGACGAAACACTTCGAGAAAAGGTAGGTAGTACCCTTGCGCTTCGGTTGGCTCGTCTTGGCGGGGGCACTACCGTGGCCCCAGATCAGTCCGCGTTACAATAGGGTTTATGACTGGGTACAGAAAACGAAATTCTTTTATGTTCGACAATCAGGCAATACAAAAATATTAGACAAGTATTTTTTGTTATATTAAATTAACAAAAAAATACTTAGTTATAACGCATTTTAGTAATTTTATAACTTTAAAAGTTTTTTATTTCTCTTATTTCTATTTATTACGTACTTACCCCCAGTCTTGATGGAGTGACCTGAAGGTGTACTTCTGTGTCTGCTACTGGAACTCCTCAACGAGTAGAACTTGGTGTGCCGAGTTTGGGCTCGTTTAGTTAGTTATGATGAGACCTTACCTCCGGACTTGACGGAGTGACCTGAAGGTGTACTTCGGTGACTGCTACTGGAACTCCACGACGAGTTGAGCTAGGTGTTCTGAGTTTAGTCTCGTTTAGTTAGTTATGATGAGACCTTACCTCCGGAGTTGATGGAACGACCTGAAGGTGTACTTCTGTGTCTGTTACTGGAACTTCTCGACGAGTTGAACTAGGTGTGCCGAGTTTGGGCTAGTTTAGTTAGTTATGATGCGACCTTACCTGCGGACTTGATGGAGTGACCTGAAGGTGTACTTCGGTTTTTGCTACTGGAAGTCCTCGACGTGTAGAACTAGGTGGGCCGAGTTTTAGTTCGTTTTGTTAGTTATGATGAGACCTTACCCCTGGACTTGATGGAGTGAGGGAGTGAGAAGAAGAAGAAAGTGTACCAGATTTTCAGTTTTTCCACACACCAGAGTTCCGACGAGAATAGAAGGAGTATCTGAAAATTATAGATGACAGAGAACAGATTTTGATATAAAGAAAGAAAGTTACATAACGCGCGGCAAAGCCTTTTTACTGTTGGAAATAATAATACATTGTTTTTTATATAATGCTTGCTCTAAAAGAGGAGCTCGTGGCTAAATAATAACAGCCGCCCAGGTCGATCTTTAAGGTTAAGCCGTGCTTGCCGAGGTTGGTCTGTGGATGGGTGACCATAATTACATATCGAGTTTCCTCCGTGCCTCGGAAAGCACGTTAAGCTGTTGGTCCCGGCTGTCATTTGTAGGTCTTTGACAGTCGTTACGAGTAGTCAGAAGCTAAAAATCTGACATCCAGTCTTACCAAGGGATATCGTATTACCCAGTTACTGGGTTGTGGAGGTCAGATAGGCAGTCGCTTCATGTAAAATACTGGTACTCAGCTGCATCCGGTTAGACTGGAAGCCGACCCCAAGATAGTTTGGGAAAAGGCTAGGCAGATGATGATGCTTGCTCTAAAGTGAATACTTATAATACTATTACTTATTTACACTTGTACGAGTACATGTATGAGTAAATAAATAAAAGTACGTCATTACACACTTTATTATAAACTGGATAAACGAGCAGATCAGTCACCGAAGTACACTATCAGGTCACTCCATCAAGTCCGGAGGTAAGGTCTCATCATAACTAACTAAACGAGACTAAACTCAGCACACCTAGCTTAACTCGTCGTGGAGTTCCAGTAGCAGTCACCGAAGTACACCTTCAGGTCGCTCCATCAAGTCTGAAGGTAAAGTCTCATCATAACGAACAAAACGAGCCCAAACTCGGCACACCTAGCTCAACTCGTCGAGGAGTTCCAGTAGCAGTCACCGAAGTACACCTTCAGGTCATTCCGTCAAGTCCGGAGGTGAGGTCTCATCATAACTAACTAAACGAGCCCAAACTCGGCACACCAAGTTCTACTCGTTGAGGAGTTCCAGTAGCAGACACAGAAGTACACCTTCAGGTCACTCCATCAAGACTGGGGGTAAGTACGTAATAAATAGAAATAAGAGAAATAAAAAACTTTTAAAGTTATAAAATTACTAAATTAGTTCACTTGACACGTGTCAATGTAGTAGTTCGATTCGATGCCTGTCAATTTTGCAAACGCGTCCTTAAATTACTATGTATTTCTTTTGTGTATGCTTAGTTGGTTGTCCTTTAATAAATAAATAAGATGGATATGTAATTAGGTACACTATTTTAACAAACAAATAAATTAATTTTTCAAATAGTTCATTTCTTTGTTGATTGAATTGAATGATTTTTATTTTAACGAATAATACACACCCTCCATAATGCTTCGCCATGGTCAGGAAAAAGTAAACGCTATATCCAAAGATTAACGTTTGGTTGATTTTCAATTTGAAAGATCAAGATAAAACTTTTTTAATACAGAATTACATTATATTTTACAGATTACAACATTTCTAAAAGTTTTAAAATGGGACCGTGTAACAGTGACATATTCAAATGTTAAAACTAACCAATATCACCGGTTTGGGGATATGAAACGCAATCTAATGTCAAACTCAAATGAAGAACTGTCAATGTCAGTCAAGTCAAGGCCATTTTCATTTTAAGTCAACTAAACTATTCTAAATATCTTAAGATAAAAACTAATAAGTTCTCAGAACTAGGCAGTTGGGGAGATATTATACATCACTGCTCATAGATGCTGACCAGTGATACTTACAAAGACAGTCGACAGTATCATCGATATCATATTATTATGTACATAAATCCTACTCCCTCCTTTGCAGTTACTCACTGTTAACAAAGTTTTAATTTATAGATAAAAAGAGCTCGCATTCATATTAATATAGTCAGTGTTTAAAACGCCGCAGTGTTTGAAATATGGAGAAACTGCAAATGTGTCGGATATGTTTGGTGCAGGATGTACGCATGCGAGCAGTTTCCGAAAACGAACTACAAAAACTTTATGCGAAGCTAACTAATATTCCAGTAAGTAAAAGACCACTATCAATAACACTAGCAACGGGATATTTACCATGTTTACTATTTGTTTTGAGGTTCCGATATTTCGGCGCTGTTGCAAACGCCATGATCACGGATAAAGTGAAGTTATTTCGGGTGGGTGTTTATGAGCAGACAAATTGGTCCACCCTCTTTATTGTTCGTTTTTTGTGCTCAGTAACACTAGCACTGTCACTCACAACACTCACTCGATTCTGTTCCCGCCACACAATATTCACTGGTTCCCCTCGTGAACATTTTATGGGACTTTTCTGGATTTTACACAGTTGAACCACTGGATTCCAGGCTCTTGACAGTAAATCTCGTTTCTAGTTTTATTGATAATGCTAGTGACCTTGTCAGTTTAAATATTAAGTAAAGCCGCTAAGCTGCAGTGGGACTGGACTGACAATGTCTGCCGCATGCCCAATGATCTTTGGGCCAAAATAACCACTTTCTGGAGCCCTGACAAAGCGAGAAGGTGTTGCGGTAGACGTCGTAAAAGATGGCGGGACAAGGTAGTCAAGACCAGCGACCAGTGGTCCACGTTGGCCCTGACTTTGCCCAGCAGTGGTATGACAAAGGCCAACAGTATCAGTATCAGTTAACCATCTATGGAAACATTTCAAGGTCTACACCAGTGTTTCCCAAACATTATTCTGTCATGGCCCGGTAAATGTCACACTGGCCTTTAGTGACCCACTCAATACTATCGGTATCGCCTATTTTGTTCGAATGGAGCAATTTTGTCCAAGGTGGACTGGTAGAAAATACCCAAGACATTAAGCCCGCCTTTGTACAGTTTTTTACTTGTGTTTTAAATAATTTTATTTTTAAACAAGGCAGATATGCTGCGACCCGGTATTTTATTTTGATGGCCCGGAACCGGGTCGCGACCCATCAATTGGGAATTCAATCAATTGGGTCCCATGTTACTTGTGATCTGTGCAACCACGTCTTTCTTCCATACTCCATATTCAACTGTAAGACTCTGAACACTTTCATTTACCGTTTCAATACCTAATGAAGAATGAACCCAGATGTGAAGAATCTTATTTATATAACATAACATCATGCCTGTTATCCTTGAAGGGTGAGGCAGAGCTGTACCTGATAGTAAACTCACATTTCGCCTGTTATGTTTGAGTCTCATGTAATAAGGCCAGCCTATTGCCATCAACCGGGCACTAATCCAGACTCCGTGGCTGCTACTGAGAAATCAGGAATTTCTCACTTTGCCCGACCTGGGAACCAAACTCAACCTCATGCTCACCAGTCACGGTTGCAACCACTAGACCATCATCATCATCGGCCTGCCTTTTCCCAAACGTATCTGGTGGTCGGCTTCCAGTCTAACCAGATGCAGCTGAGTACCAGTATTTTGCATGAAGAGACTGCCTATCTGACCTCCACAACCCAGTAACTGGGTATTACAATACCCCTTGGTAAGACTGGATGTCATACTTTTGACTACTGTCTACTCGTAACGACTGTCAAAGACGACTCTCAAAGATGACTGACAAATGACAGCCGGGACGAACGGCTGAACGTGCTTTCCGAGGCACAGAGGAAACTCGGTATGTAATATGGTCACCCATCCACGGATCAACCTGGGCAAGCACAGCTTAACCTTAAAGATCTACCCGTGCGGCTGTTATTATTTAGCCACGAGCTACTAGCGTCCACTAGACCAACAATGCTTATTTATTAAGTAACATAAGCAGCATTTATTACAAACAATAATTTTATTGATGACTTTTGTTGCAGTTTGTAACCGCAGACAGTAGACCGATTCTTGCTTGTATCTTTTGCTTTACCAAATTAAAACAATGCTACCAGTTGCAGAGGAAATGTCTGGAAGCTGAGAAGCTGTTTGCTCAGATGTTGAATGAGGATGATGAGGTGAGGTTTGACTATGATAAGGCCAGTATACGCAGGACACGGTGCGGCGAGGCATTTTATTTTTATCCAACGTAAATTCATACATAGCTAGTAGGAACAAGATACAAAATCCGATGTTTAGATATCGACCCCAATGCATAAAAGTGGTTTTGACTTTGTGGCATCAAACATTGGAATCTGTTTCTTGTTAAACTAAATCCCTGTCACGAGAACATAAAAATTTTGTGAACAAAGAACACTAAATTATGTAGTGACAAATGAATCAAAACCAAATTCAATCAGCTCAAGGTTAGGTTAGGTTAGCTGGGCTGTTTCCGCTCTTAGCCTCTTTATTGGACCATTGTACGTATGAAAATCCTCTTATTACTCCTACCATCCCAGGTCCTCCCAGAAAGCTAGCAGCCATCACTGGACACTGTTCACTGAATAAACACTTCCACACTCTAGGAATCACTGAAAGTCCTCTGTGCAGAGCATGCATGGATGCGCAGGAAACGGTGGCGCATGTGCTGCTTGAGTGCACCGGTGTCACCAAGATTCGCGAGGAAACCTTGGGAACACCAAGATCCCTTGCGGATGGCCTGAGAAGACCGAGAAGTGTGATCTGCTTCTGGAGGGCGGTAGGCTGGCTGGAGTAACGGCCACTATGGCTCACGAACAATGGTCCACTTAAAGGAGTAAGTGCAGAAACCTAAACCGCATAAAGAAGAAGAAGAAGAAGCTAGCAGCCTTTTCAGGCTGCTGCAGCCTTTTCAGGCTGCTGCAGGCTTCCGGGAGCGATGCCGGCGATTGAAGAATCCGTGCCCGTTGATCTCCTACGCTTCTGCACTCCATGAGCACGTGCCGTAGTGTTTCCTGTGGTGTTTCTTCCGCCTCCATGCATCCTCTGCACAGAGGGCTATCCGTCACACCTATGGTATCCTACCTATCTTGCGAATTTTGTCCCGTTTCAGTGTAGTGATGCTGCAGGCAAGTCTCGTTGAAGCTTCCGGAACTGCAGTCTTTTTTTGCCTGTAGGTTACGCTGTTTCCCCATTCCATTTGGTGTGTATCCTCGGTTTTCTTACGCAGCCATGATTTTATTTGGGCTTGGGGTATGGGCAGTAGTGGTTCCGGACCGTATGCTGTTGTCTCCGCTCCCATTTTAGCCAGTTCATCCGCTGCGTCGTCAATCAACTCAAAGTAACATACGTGTAGTACGAAACTAACGAGCAATTTCACTTGGCTGGGTTATATTTAGAGCGCTGTTGTCTAATGTTTTGTAGTACTGAAACGAGTTTGAATTACTGGAATGTGAACAATTGGACAGCTATTCGAGTTGCGAATGAGTTTCAGTTGGATTGTTTTTTGTTTTCGCGGATTGGGTTATCATCTAATCCAAATTTAAGGCGAACTTCTCGATGTGTTTACAAAATTGGCGGTGCATATAGCTACATAATATGAATTTGGTTAGGCTCGAAAAACATTTGACCGAATTTCACTTCACGTAAAACTTTTCAAGTATTATTTTTTCGTTTTTTTTTACTTCATCGAAGTTACGTCTGCCACTGTATCAGATGACCTATTATCAATTCAATTTTTTTTCGTTACTCCGACGTTTCATTTGGTCGAACAACTTTTTACCGAAGTTACACTTAGCCAAAATAACATTTGATAAAGTTAAAATAATTTATATTTTTCAGACAAAACCTCTAATAAAGCAAGGCCTGTTAGAATGCTTCAGTGGGTATATTATATGTCCAACAGTGCACGTCAACTGTTTGTTTGACGAATATCAGTCAGGAAGCGAAGATATCAAAGAAGACGTACCAGATGATTGCGAGGGACAAGATGATATTAGAGAGATCAAGGAGGAAGAACAAAGTGGTATGTTCTTAATTAAAGGGTATCTTATTTTGTCTTGTTTGTTTTTTAGGGTTCCGTACCCAAAGGCTCAAATGGGACCCTATTACTGAGACTTCGCTGTCCGTCCGTCCGTCCGTCTGTCACCAGGCTGTATCTCATGAACCGTTATAGTTAGCCTGTTGAAATTTCTACAGATTATGTATTTCTGTTGCTGCTATAACATAAAATACTAAAAACAGAATAAAATAAATATTTAAGGTGGCTCCCATTATATACCCGAACACACACACATACGCGGGCCTGTGGACGGTGAATAATGGGCTAGCCCACCGTCCGTCCGTCTTATGACGACAGGCCGTGCCGACAGCGCGTTCGTGTTCCATGTGCGCACATCTCAAGGAGATGTCAGCAAATCGGAAGGGGTCCGAGAGGGCCGATGCCTGCCAGGGCTGCGGGACTGTTCGAAAGAGATACCGTGGCCGTGGAACACAAAGGGCTAAGAAGGAACATGGATGGGTTTTAGTCAGTCAAGTCTGATACTCCCTTCCGCTCCGCCCAGAGCGAGAGAAGTCATTTGATGATTTCCCATCCGAAAAGTGTTTTTATAATTAATGGTACGCAACCCTTCGTGCGCGAGTCAGACTCGCACTTGGCCGGTTTTTTCTCTTTGGTTTTAACGTTGGTCTGGCAGTTTGAATACTATAAGCGACCTACACAATGTCCTTTCTTTGGTATTGTTCGTCGTGTCGTGGAGCTCCTTGCGTTATGAGTTGAGCTCCACGATAAGACTATCTCTGACACTTATCTATAGTCGTCAAGTGGGTTGGCCAAGATTATGTCTTGACCTTAAAAGAGACTGACAGTTTGTTTCAGCTGTTTCTCCTCCGAGTAGTCAGCTACGATACACCGGCGTCATCTAGTTTAAAAAAAAAACTACGTGTAAATTTGTTTTTAAAAACCTATTTGCAAAAATAAACAGGACATAGTAATTCAGTGATCTTATATTTTTTTCTTGACAGAACCCGAATATCTAGATAGCTATCCAGATATACCCCCAAAGCAACCTGAATCGGATTCAGAAGATGATATACCGTTGGTGAAATTTGCAACTGAAGTGGAAGAAGATCCAGAGTTATCTAAAAATAAACGACGAGCCAGTGAGATGCAAAGTAAGTATTAGTTACTATCACTGTCAATTAATTTAGCAATTTACGACCTTTTAAAACCTGTATATACTAATATTGATAAGCATGTTCTTGTTTCTGCAATGTTTATGGATATGACAAAAGCGTTGGATTATGTGCACCATGGAACTCTTTTAAACAAATTGTACAGTAAATGATATCAGGTAGTAGAAATCATCATCATCATCATTTCAGCCGAAAGACGTCCACTGCTGGACATAGGCCTCCCCCAAGTGTCGCCACATTGATCGGTCCCGTGCGACTCGCATCCAGCGGATCCCCGAAACCTTCACCAGGTCATCGGTCCACCTAGTGGGAGGCCTTCCAACGCATCGTCTCCCGGTTCGCGGTCGCCATTCCAGAACTTTTCGGCCCCATCGGCCATCTGTTCTGCGAGCAATGTGCCCTGCCCACTGCCACTTAAGTCTGGCAATTCTTCGGGCTACGTCGGTAACCTTGGTTCTCTTGCGGATAGCCTCATTTCTGATTTGATCACGCAAGGTAACTCCGAGCATAGCTCTCTCCATTGCCCTCTGGGTGACTTTGAGCCTTCTGATGAGGCCCATTGTGAGCGGCCACGTTTCGGTCCCGTATGTAATCACTGGCAACACACACTGGTCATAAACCTTTGTCTTGAGACACTGCGGTAAGTTGGACGAGAAGATACCACGCAGCCTCCCGAACGCTGCCCAGCCGAGTCGGATTCGACGATTGACCTCTTTCTCGAAGTTAGACCTACCCAACTGGACCGTTTGTCCCAGGTAGACATAATCGTCTACAACTTCGATAGTAGAGTCTCCGATCTTGATAGGAGTGGGTGTTACATGGGCATTCAACATGACCTTGGTTTTGTCCATGTTCATTTTAAGACCCACTCTTTCGGAAGCTCTACTGAGGTCATCGAGCATTGTACTGAGGTCCTCCATGGTCTCAGCCATGACCACTATATCGTCGGCAAATCGAAGGTGAGAGATGTACTCGCCATTGATGTTGATGCCTAGCCCTCTCCAGTCCAGAACCTTGAAGATATCTTCCAGTGCAGCGGTGAACAGTTTCGGAGATATGACGTCTCCCTGTCTCACACCTCGCTGCAGAAGGATAGGTTCCGAGGTCTGGTCCTGAAGTCGGACTGACATGGTGGCGTTTTTGTACAAACACTTCAGCACCTCGATGTACCGATAATCAATTTGGCACCGTTGGAGAGACTGCAGTACAGCCCAAGTCTCGATCGAATCGAAGGCTTTCTCATAGTCCACAAACGCTAAACAGAGAGGCAGGTTGTACTCTTCGGTCTTCTGTATAACCTGTCGCAGCGTATGTATTTGGTCTATGGTGCTAAAGCCTTTACGGAATCCGGCTTGTTCGGGAGGCTGAAAATCGTCAAACCTGCGCGCGAGACGATTCGTGATGACTCTTGAAAACAACTTGTAGACATGGCTTAGAAGTGAGATGGGCCTATAGTTCTTCAACCGGGCATTGTCGCCCTTTTTGAAGAAGAGTACCACCACACCCCTGCACCATGCCTGAGGCGTTTTGCCCTCGAGTATGACGGAACCAAACAGATTCTGAAGGGCCTCAAGTACCGGTTTTCCACCCGCCTTCAGAAGTTCGGCCGTAATTCCATCATCACCCGGTGCCTTGTTGTTTTTAAGCTGTTTCAGAGCCATCCTAATCTCGTACAGGCTGATGTCCGGGATGTCTTCGGTGTAGTGTCGGGTCAGTCTAGCTCTTGGGTCATTCGCTAGATTTACAACGGGTTTCCTGGTTGACGTGTACAACTGCCCATAAAAACTCTCGATCTCCCTCAGTAGCTCCGGTTTGGCGGATACGATTCGGCCATCGTCGGTCTTAGTTTCGTGCGCTGGCTCTGCCCAATAGCCAGATCTCTTGCAAATACCTTTGAGCCTTTATTCCGCTCAATGGCGTCTTTAATACGCTCGGTATTAAAGCGGCGGAGGTCGCTCTTCAAGGATTTAGAGATCTGTCTATTGAGCTGCCGGTATTTCCACGCGTCTTCTGAAGACTGCAGGATCATCTCACGCCGTTCCTTCATGAGCTTGAGAGTATGATCAGAGAGTTTTTTGTTCTTCTGTGTACGACGCGTCTTGAAGAACTTAGACCCTGTCGTATGGACAGTTTCCACGAATCCATCGTTGCATTCGTCCACTGAGCTTCCTAGGCACTCGAAACGATTCTGGAGTTCAAGCTGAAAGCTCTCGGGGTTTTGGATCTGGATCTGTGCTGGTCGGAGCGTAGACTTCATCAGTCGAGACCTTTCTAGCTTAATATTGATGTAGTAGTAGTAGAAATAAATGGGTGTTATTCACGAAAATTGTACATTTGCTTCCCTATCAGCATCCAGCTCGATTATTTTTTATTTTTCATTTCATTAATAGCTCAATTTTGTTTACCTTAATTCTAAAAGTATCTAGAACTACAATTTATAATTCTCAGTAAGTAAGCGAAAGCAAGATATTATAATATTTCCAATTTTGTAATTGTGTTCACAGAAATTTCATAATGAAAATCATGTCCATTTTAACTTAAAGCATCATTAAAAATACTTTTAAAATAATCGAATTGTGTTAGTATAAAACTTTGTGCTTTTTTAGTATGTTTGTATCCATTCCAATAGATTATTCTTTAAAATAAATAAAACAAACAGTAATTAATACATAATTTACATATTTAAATGGAAGTCCAATATTCCACTCATCTCTGTTTTTCATCTCGGTTACAGTGTTTTACAACATTATTTCCAACTTGGACATAAAATTGTCTACTGGCAACATTACACAACAAACACTGTTCACAGATGGCGTCACTGTGCATTCGCCATTTTGTTCTTTCACTCAGTGCGATCAATTTTGTGCGTAACGTTATAATTCGACATTTATTTGTGATATTTGTTTTCGTGATCTATCTGAATACGGTAAGTACTTCCAGGTTTTTATATTGTTAGCTATTATCATTATTTTGTTGTTAAGCAGAGGCAATGCGCTCAATACTATTTATTTTATTATTCATATTTGTTTCGTATTTTATTTTGTAAAGTTGCCATGTGCCCATGTGAAATAACATTGAATAATAGTTTAGTTGTTAAACTGACTTTTTCCGGTTGACAGCTATTAGCTGTCAAACGGTAGATTACTTGTCTATGTTCACTTGGGAGCGTGGCAGTCGAGTTTGAGCACTCGTCGAGTGAAGACGTGTCAATTGTAATCAGAACCGTGTAATCAGTGTTAATAAAGTTATTATTAAGTTATACAGATCTTGCTTTTCTTTGCAACCGTAAAGTGGATTACAGTTCAGAAGTGAGATAGCACTGAGAATACTTTGGTATCTCAGTGTTACCGAACGCCCTGTCGAAAGTGCAATTTTAAGCTAATCAAATGGAGCGTCAGGCAAGTAACCGAAATAGGCACTTGGATACTCCTGAACCCAAAACGCCTTTCAGTGCCGATGAATCTCGCAGCCGCAGCATCAAGCGGCGTAATGCCAGCAGTGCGAGGCGAAGCCGGCGCGGTGCAAGGCGCAGCCGGAGCGGTGCGAGGCGCAGCCGGAGCGGTGCGAGGCGCAGCCGGAGCGGTGCGAGGCGCAGCCGGAGCGGTGCGAGGCGCAGCCGGAGCGGTGCGAGGCGCAGCCGGAGCGGTGCGAGGCGCAGCCGGAGCGGTGCGAGGCGCAGCCGGAGCGGTGCGAGGCGCAGCCGGAGCGGTGCGAGGTGCAGCCGGAACGGTGCGACGCGCAGCCGGAACGGTTCGTTGCGCGGCCACATTGACATCGACCACAGGCATAGCGGAACTAGGAGCGTCCGCATCAAGACGAAGCTTTCTCAGGGTAACACTAACGTTGCCGAACAGGTCAGTGATAAAATTTTATTGGCACAAATGCTTAAAGAAGTTGTTCAGACCATGAAAACTGATGGAAACGTTGAACGTTTTCCTGTATTTAATGTTATTCCCGAATTTGATCCATCGAAACGAAATCAAACGATAGGAATGTGGATAACAAAAGTAAATGAGTGTGCACAAATTTATAACTGGTCGGACAGGCAAACAAGTCATTACGCACTAACAAAGCTTGTAGGTTTTGCTCAAAAATGGTACCAAAGACTTCCCAGTGTCATGTTTTCCTGGTCTGAATGGCAAGAAAAACTATGTTCCTCTTTCCCAAGTGACGAGAATTACGCTCAATTATTGTCAGATATGCTTGCTTGTAAAGCGCGTTCTGGAGAGTCATTAGAGGAATATTTTTATGATAAAACAGTCTTACTAAATAGATGTAATATTATCGGCAAGAATGCAATTGACTGCATACTTTTTGGTATTGAAGATCGTTCTATAAGAACTAGTGCGGAAGCAGCCCAGTATTCTGATCTCAATAAATTACTAGTGTATTTGAAGGGAGTTACAATTAACAAGAGAATCGACAAATCGGTTCAGCAGGCAAGCGTAATTGACAATAAACGTAATAAAACCAATATGACAGAATTCACAGCTAAATGCTACAATTGTGGCGAAGGACACCCGTATTATAAGTGTAAACAAACAATCAAACAGTGTACTGCTTGTAATAAAATTGGGCATTTGGTTAACGACTGTCCCGGTAAAAATGATACAACTCCTAAAGCGATTTAGGTATATCCGCAGAACATAAAAATAATTGCAAATATTTTAAACCAGCCTTGGTCAGTAGGTCGACTTAGGGTCGGATTTGTAGGAGTTGCGAGTATACGTCTAGTAAATAGTGCAGCATTAGATTGTTTTATGCTTATTATTGGTTTATGCTAGATTGCTTGTTTGTTTTGACTTTGGAAGTCAATGCTCTATGCTGAGATTGTCGGTTCCAGATTATAGTCCAGATTCCATTAAATTAGTAACCTGATTGAAATGAGCTCATGAAACTCTTGATGAATTTTGTGTAATCGTCTAACCACTGAAAATATGTAGAGGTTTCAGTGGAATGAATTAGCAATACTGAAGACATGAAACTGCTTCAGTATTGATTATTGATATGCTGTAGTTACAGTCAAACCACTGAGAATATGTAGAGGTTTCAGTGGAATGACTTAGCAATACTGAAGACATGAAGGGGCTTCAGTATTGATTATTGATATGCTGTAGTTAGTCAAACCACTGAAAATATGTAGAGGTTTCAGTGGAATGACTTAGCAATACTGAAGACATGAAGGGGCTTCAGTGTTGATTGTATTGTAGATAATATGTAGTGATAAAATCAAATTTAATATTATAAGGCTAAAACTTGAGTTTCGTTCACTAAAGAATATGTATAATGAGATATTTGTTATGGGAATGTAGGAGTAACAACAAATCGTATGTTGAAAGATATTGTAATCACTTGTATGTTTATATTGTCAGATTATTTTAATTGTTAAATATTTTATTAAAGAGATTAAATATTGTACAAGATTATCATATTCTCGGGACGTGAATGTGTCAGGAAAGGCCGACTGTTAGCTATTATCATTATTTTGTTGTTATATTAAGCAGAGGCAATGCGCTCAATACTATTTATTTTATTATTCATATTTGTTTCGTATTTTATTTTGTAAAGTTGCCATGTGCCCATGTGAAATAACATTGAATAATAGTTTAGTTGTTAAACTGACTTTTTCCGGTTGACAGCTATTAGCTGTCAAACGGTAGATTACTTGTCTATGTTCACTTGGGAGCGTGGCAGTCGAGTTTGAGCACTCGTCGAGTGAAGACGTGTCAATTGTAATCAGAACCGTGTAATCAGTGTTAATAAAGTTATTATTAAGTTATACAGATCTTGCTTTTCTTTGCAACCGTATAGTGGATTACAATATAGTTATGAGAAAAGAATCGTGGTTGTAGAAATGAAATCGGTAGAAATAATTTGTTAAAATTAATTGATGACGGCTGTACAAAATATTTTGTAGGTTAGACACGTGGTAATTGTTCATATATGATATTTCTCCGTTACATTTTTCTTTTACGTAACAGATATGAAAAGGTAAAGATGCGTATATAAGGTGTTATAAAATCTACCTAAGGAAATTTGCTTAGTAAAATATTTAATAAACGGAGACACGTGTAAAAAAGCACCCGTTCTAAACGTTCACTTGCACTTTGTTTTTCACCAATAATAATGACTTTTAATAATATCAAATTTACCATGTAACACATGGGGATATGTTACATGGTGATCTTCCCGCGCGACGGGTTTTGCACAACCACGACTGCTGATTATTGGATGAGGTACCGTGACACGCAAGTGCCGCTCGCGCCGCGGCCGCCAGTGTTGGCCTGAATACGGTGCAAAAATAGTTTTACAAAATATTTAATTTATTTATTTATTTCACTATTTATGTACACACAGTAGACAACACAGGAAAAAACATAAAATATTTGAGTACAAAGTTACTGCTTATTTTATACGAAATTATTGCAAGCAGACCTGCGAAAGGAAAAATGAAAAAGAAATGTAGACGATAGTGTGTGAGAGAATGAAAAGAAAAATATGTTTATGTGCCTTACTAACTAAACCTATACTATTTCTTAAATATAAATGCACATATAACTAAATAGAAATACATAATGCTTAGATATATAAACATATAAAAATAATAATTTAATAAAATATTAAAATTTTGCTTATTTCCATGAATAATTACAATCGCATTTTTTTTTATTGTTTTGTTTATCGACGTTGACCATCCTCACGGAATTCTTAGAGTTGATTTATTAACACCTTATCCTTATATTATTATAGCATAATATTTGTTTTTTGACATGTTGTTGTACAGAGCGGGATTGATAAATAAAGTTCATGTAATGAAAATACATGTAAGTAATGTTTACTTTTGTTTTAGATAAAATGCCTTTGACATCAGCAGAACGACTAAAAAGATATAGAGAACGTTTAAAGCAAAATAATCCTATTAAATGGAATGAAGAAAAGAAAAAAGATGCTGAGAAAAAAAGAAGAGACTATATAAAGATATCTGAGTTATCGGAGACCGAAAAAGCTAATAGACGTAAACTTTGGCGGCAACTGAAACAAACACAGTTAAAAAATATAGATAAACCAAAAAAAAACTAGTCGTAAAATATATAAACAAAGATATTACAGAATTACCAAAGAAAATAAAAAGCAAAAAATTAAAATAGATATGTTTGAAAAAGAAAGTAGATTCTCTAAGAAAAAGAGTATATAGATATAAATTGTTATTGGCATTTACGAAAAATGAGGGAGATGACTATAAAGAAAACGTTGAGCCTATATTACCATCAACGCCAACTTCTCCAATATCTAAAACTGAGTCCTTCATTCAGCAGTTAAAAAATGTGCCTTCGCCAGAAAAGGATAAAATAAGAAGAGTTGTACTCGAAAAGAACATATTGAGCGAATCCTTAACAAACTCTTACAAGAACGCTGAAAGTAACGCTGAAAGAAATATTTTAAAAAATGTTGTCACCAATGCTGTGGTTCAAAAACATAAAATGAAAACTAAATTGGGTTTCTGTATTGGTTTAAAAGGTCGACCTCGTAATACAATTAGACAAAAAAATACCAAATATGCTGAGTTTGCCAGCATAATACGTGATTTCTATTTACAAGATGACGTATCTCGAACAACTGCTGGAAAGAAAGAGACAAAAACCGTAAAAAAAATTAAGATGCAAAAAAGATATCTAATTGACAACATAACTAATTTATATAACAAGTTTAAACAAGATACAGGAATTAATATAAGAAACATTCAAATATTGAATTTAAATTTGCCTCCCTCAAAAGATTATCAGTTCTAATCGGACACAAAAGTATAAACGATCTAGTGAAATCTTTAGTTTGTAATTCAAAGTCTCAGCAATGTATGTATGGGCAATGTACAATCTGTAAAGACAATAAAATTACATGTAATTTAACTACAACTAGACTTGATGAAAGAGTTACATGGCTGGAGTGGTCTATTAAAGAAGTAGAATATAAAAATAATGATTTATTAAAGAAATGTAAACGAAATGTAAAAGAAATTAAGACTGGCACTTTACAAGATTTAGTGAATAAATTTGAACAAAACCTACAGGATTATAAAATTCATTTATACAATATCGGCCATCAGTACAAAATGTATAAAGATATGAAGGATAATCTTAACACTAATGAAATCCTCTTACATTGTGATTTTTCAGAGAATTTTACTTGTAAAATATTTCAAGAAATCCAAGCAGTACATTTCGGAGCATCTCAATATCAGATATCTTTGCATACGAGTGTGATATATCAAAAGAATAAAAAACCACAGAGCTACTGTACTTTTTCAGATGCAACAGACCATTCGCCAGAAGCTATCTGGGCACATTTTAACCCATATCAGTGAAAAATCACCAGAAATTGACACACTACACGTTTTTTGCGATGGGCCAACGACACAGTACCGGAAAAAGAAAAACTTTTTTTTATTTAGTACAATCATAAAAGATTTCAGTTTAACTGGGACCTGGAATTATTTTGAAGCCGCCCATGGAAAGGGAGCAGCAGATGGCGTGGGTGGTGTTATTAAAAGGCTTTTAGATAGTAAAGTGGCACACGGAAATGACGTCCTTAACGCAGAATATGCATATACTCTTTTGAAAAAAGAAACCAGCGTAAAACTTTTCTGTATTGATGAAGAGGACATTAACAATATTAAGGAAGCTCATAAGGCATCTTTGCTATCGCTTAAAGCTGTCCCCAATACTATGAAGATACATCAAATTCAAACTAAAAATCACTCACACAATATTGCGTCAAGAATTTTAAGCTGTTTCTGCGCTCGTTCTCCCAAGAGGGGAATGTGTGATTGTTATTTACTAAAGAATCATAACTTACTAAAACCTATAAAACGTGCGAAATGGCTTCCATCAACATCTTCTGAATCAAGTGAACTCCCAGATAATGAAGAAATTGTACCCGCGAAACGTATATTTTCAATTAAATCTAATACACCACAAAATTCACGAGTAACTATTCTCTCCGATGTTAAAGTTAGTTATGACCGAGAAACATTGCAAACTCTGATGGGATCTTCAAAATCTTATAACATACCTACAAATGATATACGAAAAGATTTTAAAGAGCTGATCACGCCAGATGAATCATTACCTTCTGTTTCTAATACCAGCGGAAAATTTCAAAACAAAAGTCAAAATAATTTCTTTTTTGATTTCTGTAATGATAGTGACGATAGCGACTAATTTTAGTAGACAACAAAACAAATAACAATATTATGATAATTTTGTGGTGTTCAGCTTCATGGCACAACTATGGATGTTTTTCTTTCTATCTTTCGTCAGTAAACAATCATTTGGAATTACTGTTTTTTTACGCACGCAGAAGCACGACACGTGCTCCTAAATCTAAATCATATATATTCAGAATCTATACTATCGTATATACTAAACTATTTAGAGATTTAAGAAAGACATTTATGGTCGTGCCAGAAAGTTTTTGTAACATAGTGGGTACCGATTCCCTTGTTCACAAACTAAATTAAATTTAAGTTCAGTGCATGTTTTTCTTTCTATTTCATTATGAAAAGGACAAAAGATACATTTTAGTTTACTCCTGTCAAATTAATCAGCGCTTGACACTTTTCTATACAAGTTTAGACGTGACTTAAAACTTGCCTACTAACGTCTATTTACGTCAGGCGCTGATTAATTTGACAGGACTGAACTAAAATTTACCTGCTGTCCTTTTCTTAATGAAATAGAAAGAAAACGATGAACTGAACTTAAAATTAGTTTAGTTTGTGAACAACAGAATCGGCACCAAAGTATAACTTTTTTGACTGATTAGCAAATTAAGAATACTAATTGTTTAAATTGTAGATTGCGCCAAATATGGTTAACTTCTAATATACGATTTTCAGTTTTTCAAAAATTGTGATGATTTTTTGTTTTTTGATTGTTAACATAATATACCCCGTTAGTTTGAATAACTTAGCCAAGTTCAAATACCGGAAAAAAACTATTACTTACATTTTATCGGGTAATGCGGACATGGAAGTACTGAACAGCTGATTTTTTTTCGTTACTTCTGGTTTGGTCTCATCGAAAAATTGTTATTTTTCTGAGTACCTTTACTCTTCCAACTATGGTTAAGCAATTCAAAATAACGTGATTTAGAATACAGGTTAAGTTGGTGTGCATCACTTTTTACATAATATTTAGTAAGATAACAAAATCACACGAGGGAGGATGTCGTTTAAGTCCTTTTATGTTACAAAGAAGGATGTTATGTTCCTACACTGTTGACATTGATAAATGTCGATGTCACAGTATAGTCCTAAGCTGGGATATTAATTATTATTATGTGATTCCTAAAAATTACTTTCTTAGAATAATCGTACTTAATAAAGCAATACTATGTCAATCAAAATAATAGCTTTTTATTTACCTCCTGGATAAAATGAATGGCATAAAGACCCATTTATTAAAACCTATATTTATTTTTATACGTATTATGGACTAGTCCTTACAATTCCTATCTGTTATCTTTTCTGTTACATTAAATTTATTTTCATATCTTTTTCATATCCGTTTCGTACAATTATTATGAATAACACCCAAATAACATTAATCTCTTAAATAATACCAAACAAAAACATAAGTCCATGCCCAAAAAAGTACTTTATGGAGTGCCTCAAGGTAGCGTGTTAGGTCCACCGCTATTTTTGATCTACATTAATGATCTGCCTAAACTTTCACAGCATCCCATGATCCTTTTTGCTGATGACAGCACATCTTTACAAGTCAAAATGTTGATACTTTTGAAAATAAAATAAATTTCACTCTTCGCAATATAATTAAGTGGTTGACGGTTAATAACTTAATTATCAATTTAGAAAAAACAAAATTAGTAAATTTCGGCCGTAACAATAAAAATAACAAGGCAACTCTTGCTGTCAGGTGCACGTCTCTCAAAAATTCTCCAAATAATAATTTTTATCAAAAATCAGTTTTTATTTTGCTACCATTCTGCAGCCGTTTTCATAAAAGGTTTACCAGTTCCATTACATAACAGAAACCTACATATTTATCGAAACATGGATCAAAGAACAAAACTAGTCAAGCAGACAGATGACAGATGTCATAGATATACCAATGAATACATTATGGATGAATTAAAATGAATTAGAAAATGATAACAAGAGCTGCGTCACAACGAGCACGCCTTCCACCCCCGGAATCGTCGCTGAGCTCCGCCTCGCCGCCGTTCCAGCGACGAATATTTCTCCCCGCCGACGTCGCCAACACCTGTACGTCGGCCGGGGCGAGGCCGGCCACCGTCGAGCTTCGGACCTAGGGGCCAACCGGCCCCGAGCCGGGTCCCCGCTGCCGGTGGTTGTGTGCAGCGCATGAGATGGACTCAGTCTATAAACGAGAACGTCATGCGCGCATATTACGGGTCTACAGAGGGGGGAATTAACCTCACTGCGTACCGTGTTAGGATGCTGTCTCTTTTTCAGGCTCTTGAACCAACCGTCAACGTGTCGGCCCAACGACTGTCGGATCAGGTGCGGGTCATTCAACGCAATCACATGTTGGACGACGCCGTACTTGATAGGCTGCGCTCAGAGGTACCGAGCAACCATATCGACTTGACTCCGGCGCAAACCGCGGTGCAAGCGTCATCTATTGACGCAATACCTCCGCGGTCCAATCTTGATGCTCTAGAGGAGGATGATAGGGTTGCCACGGTAAGTAGCCAGTGCAACGAACGTTTGAGGGGCGCTCTGGAAAATGCGCTTCACGAATATCGATCCACTCCTGCCCAACTTAGGCCCCGATTACCACGGCTTCCCATGCATAAGAAAAATAGGGCGCTGGTGTGTGCCTTGGACTCGCAACTCAAGAATATTTTTGAGAGTAGCGAGGACCTCGTTGATACGCACTCGATACTGTATTGTGGGGTTGTAGCGGCTTGTCGTTTAGCTAACGTCAAATTCCCAAAATTTGACGTAGCTACTCGACCAAAACCAGCCGTACCAGCCTGGCAACGCAGGATCGAGTGCCGTATTGACGGGGCCAGGGTACTCATCGGCAAACTATACTGCTTCAGGGAGGGGAATACACGCCCACATGTGATGCGCTTTGTGAGGCGGGCATTCTTGGGGACTGGAATCAGCCCTCAAGAATACATGCCACAAGTCACAGAGCGCATCGACTTCCTGAAGCAGAAAGTTTATGCATGGGCGAACCGTATTCGGCGGTATAAGAAGCGTGTTGATCGGTATTCGCAGAATCGCATGTTCCAGAGTGATGAGAGGTGGGTATACAGACCTCTCGCGTCCTGCCCTGGTTCAATCCATGGTCCGGAGCGAGAGGGAATGGGAAGCCGTCGCCTCCTTCTGCGAAGCAGTCATGCTAGCGAAGGAGGTGGCGGAACGTGAGAGGGAGAGAACCTCACGTCCCAGCCGCCGCGGGAGACGCCACGGGCGTCGGGGGGCAACCAGTGGCCCCCGGCCACCGTAGGCGCGGGCCTGTGGACGGTGAGTAATGGGCTAGCTCACCGTCCGTCCGTCTTATGACGACAGACCGTGCCGACGGCGCGTTCGTGTTCCACGCGCGCCTTAAGGAGATGTCAGCAAATCGGAAGGGGTCCGAGAGGGCCGATGCCTGCCAGGGCTGCGGGTTGTTCGAAAGAGATACCGTGCCCCTGGAACGCAAAGGGCTAAGAAGGAACATGGATGGGTTTTAGTCAGTCAAGTCTGACACTCCCTTCCGCTCCGCCCAGAGCGGAAGAAGTCATTTGATGATTTCCCATCCGAAAAAAAAAAAAAAAAAAAAAGGTGGGTATACAGAGCTTGGGAGCGACCCGAACAAAATGTGACGGACGTGTGCCGCCCAGATGATGCTGCCACGAGTTCATTCTGGCGCATCATCTGGTCGGTGCCCGTCAGTCATACGGAGGCTGATTGGATGCGAGATGTTGAGCGAGTGTGTGAGTCTATCCCACAAATGGAAGAAATTTCAATAACACCGTTAGATGTTGCCAGGGCAATTCGTCCGTTACCGAACTGGAAATCTCCGGGACCGGACGGACTGCACAACTTCTGGCTCAAATGGTTTAGTAGTTCACACACTCGCTTGGCATCTCAATTCCAGTCATGCTTAGAGTCTGGGTCGCTACCAGAGTTTCTAACAACGGGTGTTACCCACCTGCTCTATAAGTCAGGTAGTCCTGCGGAACCCAAGAATTATAGACCGATCACGTGTTTGTCGACGGTCTATAAACTTCTTACATCCATTTTGAGAGAGAAAATTAACAAACACATCGATAGTAATTCTATTATGTCGGCCTCTCAGAATGGATGTAAGAACGGTTCCCGTGGAACTAAGGAGCTACTCCTCATTGACATGGCCATTAGCCAACAGGTTCGTCGATCCCGCAAGGATCTGTCGACATGTTGGATAGATTACAAGAAGGCCCACGACTCTGTGCCACATACATGGCTCATGAGGGTGCTGGAGTTGTACAAGATTGATGCAACTCTACGCGCCTTTCTTGAGTCGTGTATGGGGCAATGGAAGACGGTCCTTCGATATCCAGGATGTCGACAGATCCAGGGGAACGATGAGCCTGTATGGATTAAACGGGGAATATTTCAGGGCGACAGTTTGAGTCCTCTTTGGTTCTGTCTAGCCCTGAATCCTATAAGCACATTGCTGGAGGATTCAGGTCTAGGCTACCGGTTGAGGAGAGGTGGTCAGGTCATATCTCATCTTCTTTACATGGATGATCTGAAACTCTTTGCCCAAACAAACAAACAAATTGCAACTGATGAAGCTACTGAATCAGGATGGAATTTGGTGTGGACAAATGTGCAGGCATGTATGTGAAGCGAGGAGAGATTATGGAATCCGAGGGAATCCAACTCTCGGATTCCATACACCTCAGATCTCTCTCCTCATCCGAAAGTTATAAGTATTTGGGTATGTCGGAAGCGTTAGGCATTAACGTAGCTGACATGAAGCAATCGTTGAGGGAGCGCTTCTTTGGTCGCCTGAAGAAGGTACTAAATAGCCTTCTTTCAGGCGGGAACAAGGTGCGCGCCTTCAACGGTTGGGTCATGCCGGTTTTAATGTACTCTTTCGGCATACTCAAATGCACTCAGACCGAACTGGACGCCCTGGATAGGAGAGTTCGTACACTGCTGACCGCAAACCGGATGCATCACCCACGATCATCGGTGATGAGACTGTACATCCCGCGGAAGTGCGGGGGTCGAGGCTTTTTAAACGCGAAGACCCTCCACAACCGCGAGGTGTGCAGCCTCAGAGAATATTTTTTGAAAGCCGAGGTGGGTATGCACCGAGATGTGGTCGCAGTGGATAAGGTACCCACCCCGCTGTCCATGGCTAAAGAGAACTGGCGCAAACCTGTAGTACTTACTACAGATGACCGCAAGGAAGTATGGCAAGGCAAGGTGCTTCACGGGCGCTTCTACCAGGCTCTTCATGGGCCTGATGTAGATTTTCTAGCATCCGTATCCTGGCTACGATTCGGTGACCTCTTTGGGGAAACTGAAGGTTTTGTCTGTGCGATTATGGACGAAGTTATGCTGACGAACAACTACCGGAAACATATTATGAGGGACGGGACGGTGGATGTGTGTCGGGCATGCCACCGTCCGGGTGAGTCCATCAGACATATTATTTCTGGTTGTTCTCGTCTGGCTAACGGCGAGTACTTGCACAGACATAACCAAGTAGCCAGGATTATTCACCAGCAACTTGCCTTGAAATATACACTTGTGGAATCTGAGGTACCGTACTACAAGTATGTGCCCGACCCAGTTCTCGAGAAAGACCATGTCACGCTGTACTGGGATCGGCCTATCATTACTGACAGGACTATTGTCGCCAATAAGCCTGACATAGTGGTGATAGACCGATCAGCGCGCCGTGTAATGATAGTCGATGTTACCATCCCGCATGACGAAAACCTCGTGAAAGCTGAGAAAGAGAAACAAATAAAATATCTCGACTTAGCTCACGAGATTGTCGATATGTGGAATGTGGACTCAGCTATCATTGTGCCGATTGTCGTAACGGCCAATGGCCTTATGGCCAAGAGCCTCGACGACCATCTGTCGAAGCTTTCACTTGGGGGTTGGATCAAGAGCCAGATTCAGAAGGCAGTACTCCTCGATACGGCCCGCATTGTGAGGAGGTTCCTGTCTCTGCAGCCCTAACCACCGGTAGCTTGGACCCTGCTCCCGACACCGGCGGAAACCTGTTTTTATATTTTTAAATGTTTTTTTTTACCTTTTTTGTTTTTTAAGAAATATTTAAAAATATATAAAATAAGAAGTAAAATGAATAAAGGAAAAAATAACAATATTTTTAAATGTTTTTTTATATAATTTTGTAAAAATATTTAAAAGTGTAAATTATATGTTTTAAAATGAATAAAATAACAACATTAATATTAATTATAATGGGACGAAAATTGAACAAGTCACCTGCGTTAAATTTCTAGGGCTTTGGATAGATTATGATTTGACTTGGCAAACACACATTGATGTATGCAATAAACTTAATCAGTACTCATATGCTTCATATACATTGTCCAAAATTGTTGATAATCAGTTCATTTGACCGCATACCATGCTTATGTTTCGTCGACACTGAGATATGTAGTCATATACTGGGGCAATGCCACTAAGTGTATAAAGCGCAAAAAAGATGTATACCTACGTGCGAATGCCGGAATCCGTGTTCCTGATTCATGTGAACCTTATTTCAAAGAATATAAAATTTTGACCTTTCCTGCAATTTACATTTATGAAGTAGCCGTATTTATAAAAACTGGCCAAGTGCGAGTCGGACTCGCGCACGAAGGGTTCCGTACCATTATTTAAAAAAACGAAAAAATAAAACTTTTTTGTATGGGAGCCCCCCTTAAATATTTATTTTTTTCTGTTTTTATTATTTGTTGTTATAGCATCAACAGAAATACATAATCTGTAGAAATTTCAGCTGGCTAACTATCACAGTTCATGAGATACAGCCTAGTGACAGACGGACGGACGGACGAACACCGAAGTCTCAGTAATAGGGTCCCGTTTGACCCTTTGGGTACGGAACCCTAAAAACAAATGAAAATCTATTTGATAAACTTAATTCACCACCACATAAAAAGGCTTTTTTAACAAAATCTTCTTTGGCATGGCATCAAAAATATACAACAAGATACCTATTGACATTCTGAGCACTAAGGAACCTCCAGTATTTAAAAATAAACTGCATATTTTTAATTGAGAAAGCTTATTACACGATCCAAGATTTCTTGAATGATTGATTGAACTCTTGACCATGTATTAATTTGACTGTATATTGATATTTATAATAACCAAATTTGGCATGTAAAATAATTTTAGATGTAATGCCAATACTTAATTATTGTATGCCTATTAGGCAGGACATATTGAAACTTTAATTTATTGTTTAGACCTGTAGCTAACATATGCCCACAATAAAATATTTTAAATTTGAATCAATGACATTTGTAAGGGGGGGGATATTTACCATGTTTGTTATTAAATTTATATTGTTATTGATAGTGTTAGTGAACTTGTAAGTATTAGTTAGTTAAATTTTAGCTCTTTTTAGGATTCCGTAGCCGAATGGTAAAAAACCGAACCCTTATACAGGGTGTTTGGTGCATCGTTTGCCAAATCGAATACTTAGGCCGACAGGAGAAGTCATTTGCTTTCTCTTTACGCCCTATAACTCATTCCTTGCCACACCGGTTTTTTTTTATAACAACTTTTTAAACTAAATTTTGAAAAATTACAAAATTCTGCATTTAAGGTCAAATAAAAAAAAACAAAAAAATTGTTTACGCTTGAAATTTCAATTTAATTTTGATGTGTATTGTTGTATGATTGCCAAAAGTCCTCTCTCACGCTAGGTCTGTAGATGGTGGGTTGGAACTCGTACCACGAACGACTTAAAGTTAATTTTGTGGCGCGATTCCAACCTTTCTACCCGCAGAGTCCAGTTAGGGTGGTTAGCAGGCCCGAAGGCACCTAAGAAGCCGATTCCTGCCGGCTTACCTTTGAGAACAAGGCAATGTACGTAGTGTCTAGTGTCTACTGTAGTCAATTAGTAAATTATGTACACATCTGTGGTTATCACATTAAAGTACAGGCATTAAATACATCGGATTGAAAAAAAATAATACCAACATTTTTCATGTCAACAAAGAAAGCTACATGTGGCGCCAAAAGCCGGAGCTCGGGTGTCAGAATTCAGAACTAAATTCTTATGGACGCGGACACGTGACTTCGCGGTTATCAGCAGCGTTTTGTAGGGACTAGGTAAGCCGAAGTTTATCGAGTTACGACAGTGTTTGTATGTATAGAAAGTTAAATTATAACCACTTCCCGACGTCGGATTGAGCTGCAATTTTCCACACTCCTTTGTTTCTAAAATCAATACATTCTTATGACAAACATAACTAAATCTTGCAGTCAGCGTCGTCTCCTCACGAGGGAACTCCTCAACGTTTAATAGCACAGACACAAAACTTTGCATACAGGTTCATATTTGGTGGATAATCACAATTTGTATCATGAACTCATCCTAGCGCCAGGATCGTCTCCTCACGAGGGAACTCCTCAACGTTTAATAGCACAGACATGAAATTTTGCATACGAGTTCATATTTGATGGATAATCACGATTTGTATCATGAACTCATCCTGCAGCCAGGATTGTTTTCGCACGAGGGAACTCCTCGACGGTTAATAGCACAGACAAGAAAATTTGTATGCACGTTCATATTTGATGGATAAACATGAATTCTATCATGATCTCATCCTGCAGCCAGGATCGTCTGCTCACGAGGGAACTCCTCAACATTTAATAGCACAGACACGTAACGTTGCATACTAGCTCATATTTGATGGATAATCACGATTTGTATCATGAACTCATCCTACCGCCAGGATCGTCTCCTCACGAGGGAACTCCTCAGCGGTTAATAGCACGGATATGAAACTTTGTAAATTTACGCGTTCACTTTTTATGAATAAACATAATACCTGAAGCTTGACACGTGAATGGTAAATGCTATAAAAACTAAATGCGACAAGCTTTTGTGAAAATTATCCTACATCGGTTTAATTTTTTCAAAGATTTATTTTCTTCTTTTCATTTCATATTCATAAAAGCTTGTTTCAAAAAGGTTTTTATATTATATTTTTTTTTATACAGTGTTTTATGTAGTTCTTGTGCATTTAATCATTCCATTACATAAGTTATGAAAAAAAGATCAAGTTGGATCCTTCGAAAATTTTTGGTACTTTTATCATGGGTGACATTTTATTGGTTTTCGAGGTCGCTGATAAAGACACCAAAATTAAAAATAGCGCCGACGCGTGACGTAAATTTCTGTTTTTTTCGTCATGGGTGTCATTTTCGAGGTTTTCGGGTTGGCTGATAATTAAAACGAAAATTGAAAAATGCGATGAAGAAAAACAAAATTAAAATTCTCATTTTTTTCTTCGGCTTCTCCTTTCAATATTTTCACCCTTCGCCACTGGTGGTTAGGGTGGTTTAGGTCGCGTTTGTCACGCAGGCAGCCTGACGCTTGCCACCGCTTGCGGAGGCGCCTCCTTAGGGCGATAATCTGCTTCAGGTGGATGGGCAGAGGCTTGTAAACGGGCCTCTGCTGCTGCGTAGTGGTGAAAGTCGCCTCATCGTAAGCGTGCTTGATGCAAGCGGTGACTTGTTTGGCTAGCCCGTCGGCTTCGCGGCGGTGGCGACAGGCCAAGCTGGAGTGGTGGTTTCCATCACTTCCACGAACTTAGTCCAGTCCGTCTTTCGACGTGGACAGGACGACGAGCACAGGTTGGTGATCTGAGTGAAACTCGTCGTCTATAACTTGCTGGGCGATCTGGCCTCCCAGGCCCCTGTGGATGATGATGTCCAGCACGTCAGGTTGATGTGTCTGGCTTCCTGGGTAGGGGGTGGGCGTTTGTGGGCCGGACACCATGTATCCACGGGCCTCTGCATCTGCGAAGAGCCGCCTCCCCCCGGTATACGTACACCGGCTGTTCCAAGCCGGATTTTCAAATTCATGTCGCCAGCGAGGATTGTTGCGTGCGTGTTAGAAGAGTAGCGCCCGGAGCTCCGCAACGTCAAGCGGGGCCCCGGGCGGGCAGTAGCATGCATAGATGTTAACATCCTCGCCAGCGACGTGTAGCTGGGCACCTGGAGCGTAAAAGGTGCCCAGTGGCGTCGGAGGGAGTGGCTGGACTCTTCGTCTTATCAACACCGCCAGACCGCGGTAGATTGTGCCAGACGGAGACTTCTCATCCTTCCTGTATACGACGTATCCTGGGAACTTGGGTCTGTCAGCAGGCCCCAGGAACGTCTCACTGATGAGCGCCACGTCGATGCGTTGTTCCCTGAGGAGGAGGCGGAGTGGGGCAACCTTACTTCTGAGGCCGCGGGCATTCCAGTGCAATATCCTCAACTGGCTATCCATGGAAAAGCTGTAGCAGCTCGGCGAGCCCGTCGAGGACAATGAGCTCCGCGTCCTCGCCCTGCCTTATGGCTTTTTTTTTATAGCAATTTAAAGTTGTGTTTTAAGTTTATTTTTATTTTACAAAAGCTTTACAAGCGATTAAAAAACGAAAGTAATTGTTAATAGCAAGTAATTTTGAATTTGATAGAATCACACATCAATACACATCAAAATTAAATCGGAATTTTATGTCTAATCAAAATTTTTGACCTTAATTGCTGAATTTTGGATTTTTTTCAAAATTTAAATTAAATACTTTTATAATAATTATAATTTAATACTTTTATATTTTATAAAAAAACCGGTGTGGAAGGAATGAGTTATAGGGCGTAAAGAGATAGCAAATGACCTCTCCTTTCGGTCTATTCAATTTGGCAAACGATGCACCAAACATCCTGTATACTACTGAATCACATAATCTAAGTCATTATGCAGCATTTTATCCTGTCAACTGAATTTGAAAATTAATAAAAGATTCGCGAGAAAAGTAACAGATATGGACAAGGACCTCATTTCTCCCGCCGATACCCGCGGATACGGTTATGGATATCCGGAACTTCACTAATTAAGAATAAAAAATCACTTTTGATTTGTTTTACTAGTGAATATTCCCGTATGTATTTACCTTATTTACCGGATTTACTATTACAGGTGCTTCTGGCGCGAAGAAACCGAAACAAGAAGATACAATTACAACTCGGCAAAAGAAATCAAAACAAATAGACTCGACAATTATCCGGAACACACAAAAACGTATATCCACACCTGATACTGATACAATAAAAAAACTTTACAAATGTGATATATGCCAGCGTAGTTTTCATAATTTAAGTAATTTAAAAAGACATATTCGTATACACACCGGTGAAAACCCTTACAAATGTGAGATATGTCAGCGTAGTTTTAATGATTCAGGTAAATTTAAAATACATAATCGTATACACACTGGTGAAAAACCTTACAAATGCGAAATATGTCAGCGTAGTTATCAAGTTTCATATAAATTAAAACTACATAATCGTAAACACACCGGTGAAAAACCTTTCAAATGTGACATATGACAGCGTAGTTTTGCTGTTAAAAGTACGTTAAAAACACATAATCGTATACACACTGGTGAAAAACCTTACAAATGTGATACGTGTCAGCGAAGTTTTATATCTAAAAGTAATTTAAAAGTACATGTCTGTGGACATACTCGTAAAAAACCATAGAAATGTGATATATGTCAGCGTAGTTTTACTCAAAGAATTAATCTGAATAACCCTAGCCATACAATACAATACAGAACAAGGTTGATGTTTGTTTTCCGATGACACGCGTAGGACAAAAAAAGACTGAGAGCTCGTGGATCGACGAAGATATATTAAATACTTACTACTAATGCTTTTTGAAGTGATAAGCATAATATATAAATACCCATATTGTCCATATTTAAACGAGATTGCATATCAACTCCAAGAAAATACTCCAAAAAGTGCTTAGAAATAAAAGGTCTAAGTATTATATACACCATATTAAAACAGCAAATAACCCTAATAAAAGTATGTGGCACGTAGTGAACGCAGAATCGGGTAAAAAAAAATCTATCAAGGCCAGACTACACTGAGAGTATGAAGCAAGCAGATGGTAAGTCTTTTCCCTCTAAAAAGGAACTGGTATTTATGGTCAATGCTAAATTCATCGATGCGGCTATATCATGTGGCGCTCCTCAAGCAGACCCGGACACAGCCCTGGCTATGCTTCTGGAAGCTCGACCCACCGCCAGTCAGTGTGTTTGGCTACATCCCTTCTCACCGAATGAGGTATATCGCATCATTACTAAGCGAATCGCACGCAAACTAACAAAAGATTTATAGGATACATCAGTGGAGCTGCTGAATACAGCGGCTGCATCGCTTGCGAATATGCTGGTGGTGTTGTTCAATAGGTGTCTGCAGAGTGGATGCTTTTCGAGTGCATTTAACGGTGCCTCCGCTGTATAAGGGCAAAGGCAAGAAGGACGGTGTTAATCATTATTGGCCGGTGTCTATCATAGCAGCAGTCGCAAAGGCCTTTGAAAACGGACTTTGTGACCGACTACTTAGCTCTCTTCAAAAGACTAACTACCTCACTGACCGACAATATGCCTATAGGAAGGGGCGATCAACAACGTCCCTGACACTTGTGATCATCCGCCATGTTATGAAAGTTCGAGAGGAAAAACAGCAGGTAGCAGTGCTCTTCTGCGACCTCTCAAAAGCTTTCGACGTCGCGGATCACGGTGTGCGGGCGCTGAAGATGAAGCATCTTGGTTTGGAATGAAAAGCGTTGGAGTTGCTGCTTGACTTCTTAAAAGGCAGATCGCAGGTGGTAATAGGCGAGGGCGGAAAGGTTAGGTCAGACCCTCGCAACATCACTAAAGGTGTGCCACAAGGCTCCTCCCTTTCTAACATCATGTTCGGTCTATTGCTAAATGACTTACCTGAGGCAATAAGTGAGGCGGAGGTTTTTATGTACGCAGACGATGTGGCTGCGGTCGTGTGCGCTCACTCGATGGAAAGTCTACAGGAAAGGCTCAACTTAGTGCTGGGTAAAATTAATAACTGGTTCAAAATAAACGGCTTGATACTGAATACAACCGAGACCCACTATATGCACGTTAATCTTTCCGGTCGAACGTATACGCCACTGTTACTTCGGGTAGGAAGCAGTGTGGTCGAACAGGTGCAGGTCACCACATTTCTCGGCTTCGAACTGGACAGCTCTCTCACTTGGGGGCCGCATATTGACAAAATGTGCGGCAAACTTGGACGAGCATGCTTCGCCTTGGAGCGATCAGCGCAAACGCTCCCGCGTAGGATGTTGAGAGGGTGTTACTTCGCGTTGGCACACTCAGTCTTTCAGTATGGCGTTGAGTTCTGGGGCCGAGCTGCGGATTGGGAGCGAGCCTTCAGGATGCAGAAGCGTGTCGTGAGAGCCATTACACGATCGCAATGGGATGCAACCGCGAGACCACTTTTTAAAGAGTTAAAAATACTGACTGTTCCCGCTATGGTGGTATTGCAGGCGGCGGTATATGTTAGGGAATATTTAAACGAATATAGTTAACGCGGTGATAGGTATGATTACTGTACTCGTGTTAGAAATAAATTAGCTGGTTACCCACACACTCTATCTAAGTCTGGAAAGTTGGTACATATAATGGGTCCAGCGGTATATAACCGTCTATCAGATGATATTTTAAGTGCGACGTCTGATAATGTTTTCAAACGTAAACTTAAAGGCTGGCTAACCGAACAGGCATTATACGAGTATGACCTAAAAGAATGGTTTTAGGTAATTGATTTAATATTTTTTTATTTTTAGATTTTGTTGACATACGATTAGTCTATATTGTTATTGTATTTCTCGAGTAATTCCAAAATTTATTATAATTTGTATTTTCATTTTGAATGTATGATAATTTGTATTTTATGCTCCTATAATGATTTGTGCTTTTATTATTTTTTTTGGTAAACTTGACATGTTATTTTGATAATTTATACAAATAAATAAAATTGAAGTGTCTGCTTGTAATATTAAAATAACGGCTTTTTACTCATCATCATCATCATCATTTCAGCCGAAAGACGTCCACTGCTGGCCATAGGTCTCCCCCAAGTGACGCCACATTGACCGGTTCCGTGCGCCTCGCATCCAGCGGATCCCCGCAACCTTCACCAGGTCATCGGTCCACCTAGTGGGAGGCCTTCCAACGCATCGTCTTCCGGTTCGCGGTCGCCATTCCAGAACTTTTCGGCCCCATCGGCCATCCGTTCTGCGAGCAATGTGCCCTGCCCATTGCCACTTAAGCTTGGCAATTCTTCGGGCTACGTCGGTAACCTTGGTTCTCTTGCGGATGTCCTCATTTCTGATTCGATCACGCAAGGAAACTCCGAGCATAGCCCTCTCCATTGCCCTTTGGGTGACTTTAAGCCTTCTGATGAGGCCCATTGTGAGCGACCACGTTTCGGTCCCGTATGTAATCACTGGCAACACACAATGGTCATAGACTTTCGTCTTGAGACACTGCGGTAAGTTGGACGAGAAGATACCACACAGCTCCCCGAACGCTGCCCAGCCGAGTCGGATTCGACGATTGACCTCTTTCTCGAAGTTAGACCTACCCAACTGGACCGTTTGTCCCAGGTAGACATATTCGTCTACAACTTCGATAGTAGAGTCTCCGATCTTGATAGGAGTGGGTGTTACATGGGTATTCAACATGACCTTGGTTTTGTCCATGTTCATTTTAAGACCCACTCTTTCGGAAGCTCTACTGAGGTCATCGAGCATTGTACTGAGGTCCTCCATGGTCTCAGCCATGACCACTATATCGTCGGCAAATCGAAGGTGAGAGATGTACTCGCCATTGACGTTGATGCCTAGCCCTCTCCAGTCCAGAACCTTGAATACATCTTCCAGTGCAGCGGTGAACAGTTTCGGAGATATGACGTCTCCCTATCTCACACCTCGCTACAGAAGGATAGGTTTCGAGGTCGCTGGACCTGAAGTCGGACTGACATGGTGGCGTTTTTGTACAAACACTTCAACACCTCGATGAACCGATAATCAATTTGGCACCGTTGGAGAGACTGCAGTACGGCCCAAGTCTCGATCGAATCGAAGGCTTTCTCGTAGTCCACAAACGCTAAACAGGGAGGCAGGTTGTACTCGGTCTTCTATATAACCTGTCGCAGCGTATGTATGTGGTCTACGGTGCTAAAGCTTTTTCGGAATCCGGCTTGTTCGGGAGGCTGAAAATCGTCAAACCTGCGCGCGAGACGATTCTTGATGACTCTTGAAAACAGCTTGTAGACATGGCTTAGAAGTGAGATCGGCCTATAGTTCTTCAACAGGGCATTGTCGCCCTTTTTGAAGAAGAGTACCACCACACCACTGCACCATGCCTGTGGCGTTTTGCCCACGAGTATGACGGAATCAAACAGCTTGTGAAGGGCCTTAAGTACCGGTTTTCCACCCGCCTTCAGAAGTTCGGCCGTAATTCCATCATCACCCGGTGCCTTGTTGTTTTTAAGCTGTTTCAGAGCCATCCTAATCTCGTACAGGCTGATGTCCGGGATGTCTTCGGTATAGTGTCGGGTAAGTCTGGCTGACGTGTACAACTGCCCATAGAATCTTTCGAACTCCCTCAGTAGCTCCGGTTTGGCGGATACGATCCTGCCATCGTCGGTCATCAGTTTCGTGAGCTGGCTCTGCCCAATAGCCAGATCTCTGGCAAATACCTTTGAGCCTTTATTTCGCTCAATTGCGTCTCGACCTCCGACCTCCGCCGCTTTAATAACGAGCGTATTAAACGCTCGGTATTAAAGCGGCGGAGGTCGCTTTTTAAGGATTTGGAGATCCGTCTATTGAGCTGCCGGTATTTCCACGCCTCGTCTGAAGACTGCAGGATCATCTCACGCCGTTCCTTCATAAGCTTGAGAGTATCGGAGAGTTTTTTGTTCTTCTGTGCATGACGCGTCTTGTAGAACTTAGACCCCGTCGTATGGACAGTTTCATCGAATCCATCGTTGCATTCGTCCACTTCTCCAGCTTCCTAGGCACTCGAAACGATTCTGGAGTTCCAGCTGAAAGCTCCCTGGGTTTTGGATCTGGATCTGTGCTGGTCGGAGCGTAGACTTCAACAGTCGAGACCTTTCAAGCTTAATATTATTGTTCAATGTGCCTCTTACCATGCGGTGCTCGCTCCCGGTTTTCACTGAATTGATCACAGAGCCATCATTAAACATTTGCTTCTTGGTTGACATGATGAAGTCAATCTCATTTCTTGTTGCACCGTCGGGGCTCTGCCAAATCCACTTCCTGTGCTCACGCTTTCTGAAGAAGGAGTTCATCATATAGAGGCCCTCCTTCTCCATAAAACTAGCCATTTGGTGTCCCCGGTGGTTCCGACGTCCAACCCAAAATTGCCCCACCTGCAGCTCATACCCGTCTCGTTTGCCCAGTTTCGCGTTGAAGTCCCCTATGACAACGGTGAAGTGAGTTTTGAAACCATGCACGGCTTTAGAGATATCATCATACATGGTCTCCACTTCGTCGTCGGGGTGTGCCGAGGTCGGGGCGTAGACCTGTATGACCTTCAGCGAATATCTTGAGGATATTCTGAGTATAAGGCACGCCACACTGGTCGACACACTCTCGATCTTTACCACGTTATTCACAAGAGACTTGTGGATGATAAACTTTTCCCCAAGGTTCAATTCTCGGGCCTTTCCTGTTTCTTGTTTATATTAATCATCTCCCTTATATGATGGCCAAATTTTCGGATATAATTCTATTTGCTGATGACACTTCGCTAATCTTTAAAATTGATAGAAAAGATACGGACGTCTTACATGTTAAAGAAAGCCTAACTATTCTCTCGAAATGGTTCGCAGCCAACAATCTTTTATTGAATACGAATAAAACAAAATGCCTTAAGTTTTCTATACCAAATGTACCACAACGTGACCTAAATTTAAATCTTGACGGCAAGAAGCTTGATGTTATAGCGGAAACTGTATTCTTGGGGATTACTATCGATTCAAAACTGCAGTGGGGCGCGCACATTAGAACTCTTTCAGGAAGGTTAAGCTCAGCTGCCTATGCAATCAGAAAAATAAGGCAGTTAACTGATATAGCCACAGCTAGGTTAGTATACTACGCTTATTTCCATAGTATTATGTCCTATAGTATTCTGCTGTGGGGATCGGCAGCAGACGTTGATTCAATTTTCATACTGCAAAAGAGGGCAGTCCGCGCTATCTACAAAATGGGTCCTCGTGAATCCCTCAGAGATTTTATATGTCCGTAAAAACCGAGGACTTTTCAAAATTAGAAGCGACTTCCATAATATAAATACACGCAGTAAACACGAAATTGTAATAACCAAATTCAGATTAACCAAAACTAGCAAGTCTTTTCTTATAAACAGTATACGCTTTTATAATAAGTTGCCGAAGTCAGTTACAGAACTGACCGATGGAAAGTTTAAAATTTTTATTAAACGTGTCCTAATTAAAAAAGCATATTACAAAATTAAGGACTACGTTGAAGATAGAGAAGTTTGGCCTTAGCCCCTTCGCACATGCGGCTTCCCTGGTCTGGTAGCTCATAAACGGCACAAATGCGTGGATGTCTCTAACTATTCTCAATCTTATTTTTTTCCTTTATTTTTAATCAGATGTTTTACAATAGTTTTTAAATCATTACACCTTTTGTTTAGAATAGTTACAGCACGGATGACAACATTTGTGTCACTTATTTGATCTAGTTAAAACTCAAAACTCAAAGCATTTATTTCAATTAGACCATTACAGGCACTTTTGAAAGTCAAAGAACAAAAAAAAAAGAACGCTAAGCTACAGTCCCAGTCACAAGACATAATAACTTGTGAAAGTACTGTAGTTGCCCATTCCAAAGCGTAGATCTCTATGGAGAAGAATGGGCAAGAAACTCCATGGACACTCTCTTTTAAATTAAAATATGTTACAGAATCTTGGTTACATCATTCGTGTTGAGAATTACTAGTATGTGAGAACGATGTAGAAATACGGGCAAGTTAAGAGCGTCCACAGTAAAAGACGAAATCAATAATATGAAAATAAAGTTAAAAATAAAATAATTAATATTAAAAATGAACCATGGCAGCTAAGAGATGACCAGGCACAACTGACAGCGCCCGTTCACGAACATGACGCATGTATCAGCCATCATTCAACTCAACCATATTGAAGGGAACTAAATGACCCGACACACCCGCCGCCATCAGCGTGACATTTAAGTGAGCATGACATTTACTCAACCGCCAGGGTAAATTCGCGTCAGTGTAAGTAAGATGTGGGTACTCAGTAAATAGTGGCTTTACAGTACATAGTTTTCACACATGTGCTATGCAATTATATAATACTAAGAGATTGAATCTATACAAAGCAAAGATATTTATACAATCTTCTGCAGCTTCCACAGTAACTTCACATGGTAATTTGATAGCCCCTATGGTTGTGGAGCAGGACCAGCATTGAGCCAAGCATTTTTATCATCAATGTAATCCCCCAACTTATAATATGCTTGCCTACATAGTGTGCGCTTTATGCAAGATTTAAATTTCGTTTCATTTAGTTGTAGAATGGGGGGAGGTATTTTATTGTAACATTTTAAACAGTACCCCATGAAAGATGAGTCTACTTTAGCTAACCTGAAACCTGGCTGAACCAGTTGGTCCCTGTTTCTAGTATTATAGTGGTGCCGGTCCCTTCTTTTACTAAATAAATGCAGATTTTTCCTAACGTACATGATATTTTCATAGATATATTGACAAGGTACAGTCATGATGTTAATTTCCTTAAACAGTTCTCTTAGAGAATCGCGCCTACGTAGATTATATATGGCTCTGATAGCTCTTTTCTGCAGAATAAATATAGACTCGATGTCTGCAGCCCGACCCCATAGTAAAATACCGTATGACATAATGCTATGAAAATAACTAAAATACACTAGCCTCGCGGTATCTACATCAGTAAATTGACGGATTTTCCTGACAGCATATGCTGCTGAACTCAGCCGTCCTGCAAGAGATGTTAAATGAGAACCCCATTGTAGCCTTGAGTCGAGCGTGATCCCCAAGAAAACAGTTTCATCGACAAATTCAAGTTTCTCTTGATTTAATACTATGTCACAATCACTACATTTGACATTTGGTAGAGTAAATCTTATACACTTAGTTTTTTTCCCATTTAATACTAAATTATTAGCGGTAAACCAGTTATGGACCTGCATTAGAGCGTTATTTACGTCGTTGAGGTTTGTGGCACGTCTGTTTATTCTAAATATTAAAGAAGTGTCGTCAGCAAACAACACCATTTGTGGTTGGTTTTTAAACAAATGGGGTAGGTCATTAATATATACTAAAAAGAGGAAAGGACCCAATATTGAACCTTGTGGTACACCCATTTTTACTTTTAAACCCATTGAATTTACACCATTTACTTGTACTTGCTGCTGTCTATCATTCAAATACGATTTTACTAAACTGAGCGCAAGTTTACCTAAACCGTAATGTTCAAGTTTCAAGAGCAGGGTTTCGTGATTTACGCAATCAAATGCCTTCGAGAGGTCACAGAAGATTCCTATGGCATCTTGTGCCTCTTCCCACGCAGTATATATATGTTTTAATAAAGTGACACCTGCGTCAGTCGTACAACGTCCTTTGGTGAAACCATACTGTTTGTCATGTAAGATTTTATTGGTGCTAAAGTGGGTGAGCATTTGATTAAGCATTACCTTTTCAAACACCTTGCTGAAAACCGGCAACACGGAAACGGGTCTATAGTTATTGGTCTCTTTACTGTCCCCAGATTTGAAAAGTGGTATTACCTTGCTGTATTTCATAAGGTCTGGGAAGACTCCCTGGTCCACACACAAATTGAAAATTAAGGCTAAATACGGTGCTATAGTGTCGATAATGGCCTGACAAACTTTAACAGACATTCCCCATAGATCTTCGGTTAATTTGATTTTGATTTCCTTAAAAGCTTTAATGACTGTTATGGGGTTTATATGCTTAAATTGAAACTCAATCGGACAGGCTGAAACGTTCGCCTTTAATAAGTCAATGGAAAGCAAGGGTGAGGAATTTAAGGTTTCGGTAGTTTTAAGCGGGATATTGGTAAAAAAATCTACAAATTCTTGAGCTACTTCGTTTTTAGAACTTAGAAGACCATGTGAAGTCTCTAGTTTGATATCATTATTATATTTTTTATTTCTATTAGTTTCACTATTGATAATTTTCCAAACCGTCTTTATTTTGTTTTCGGCAGACTTAATCTTGTTGCTAATAAATAAGGCTTTAGCTACCTTGCAAGTGTTTTTAAAGATTTTTGAATAAGTTGCAACATATTTATTGAAAGTTTCCGAGTTGATGTAAGGCTTAAGGCCGTACAACTCAAACAATCGCTCCCTACTTATCCTAATACCCTTAGTTGCCCAGTCACTGAACATAAATTTAGGGTAAATAGATTTAGTTTTCATTTTTAATGTATTATTGAACTCTATGTTAACCACTGAAAAGAATTCCTCATAAAATTGATTTACATTTTCAATATCATGGCCCGGAATGCCTAAATTACTAATTAAGTTATTATTAAATTTATTTAAATTGGTCGGTGTTATTTGTCTAGAGTTTATCTGGATTTTTTGTAATGGTGTGTAGGACTCGAAAACAACGGTTTGCCCACTGTGATCAGAAGGGAGGTAATTAACAATGGATTTATCTAAGTAGTCGCAACAACAAAAAACATTATCAATACTGCCCACCATACACTAAAGTGCAGTAACAGCAAAATCACGATTTCGAGTAAAACGCATTTAAAGTTAAGAATTGATTTTAAAAAATCAACAGAATGTATAAGCAAAAAAATTTGAATGCAGAAAGGTTGTAAAGGCATAGGTTCACACGTTAAAGCAATAAAAAAAAATATATCTTAATAACTGAATTTATTATGGCCATTTATTCTTTTTGGTGCCTATTACTGCATAGCCTTTTTTGTAAAAAATACCATTTTAAACTTAGTAAAATGCAGCAAAAAGCCCTATTACTGCGTTTGGATCAGTTATTTTGTCAAGAAACCCAACTAACATGCAGTAAGGTCAAAAAAATACTGCATTTTAGTTAGTTTTTTAAGAAAAAAGTGTTCAATTTACTAGTGCAGTAAGAAAAATAGCTAGTTCACATTTTAAAGACCGTTTATTTCTTATTATTTAATCACAATAATTCAACTCACTTATGTAAAATTTACATATCAAAAATAAAAATAAACATCTAATTAATAAAGGACCCTGCGCAGAATGCACAACCTCCTTTGACAGTTTTCTCTTAATATTAACATATATAACATAATGTATCTTTATGTTTAACAATAAAATATAGATAGTAAATGTAGGTGAGTATTATAAAGGTGGACATAAACTTGAGATCAACATTACAGTAAAACAATCATCACACACAAACCATTACAAGCCTTGGTAAGTCTTAGGTAGGTACATAATTAGTTTCTAAAAGTAATTTTTAACAGTATAACGCGCTTTAAAATAACATTGGTTTAGTTTAGCTTTTGAAGCCTCTTATTATTCTTACTACTAGACATAATCTTGAGATCAACATTAAAGTAAAACAATCATCACACACAAAGCATTACAAGCCTTGGTTATTAGGTAGGTACATAATTAGTTTCTAAAAGTAATTTTTAACAGTATATTAACGCGCTTTAAAAATAACATTGGTTTAGTTTAGCTTTTGAAGCCTCTTATTATTCTTACTACTAGATTTAAAATAATAAAAATGTATGTATCATACAATTATCAAAACAGATCAGAAAAATATTTACTTAGTTCTTTTGTTGTACTTATTAATAATCAGTCTTAAGTTAACTTTAAGGCACATTGTTTCTTAGAATTTGAAGATAAAAAATACAGACTATTAAAAATAAATTCAAAACACATTAACACTGTTTAAGATTATTCATCAATATCAAAATTAAATTCTTCTGGTTCTTGTGACGTAGAACCAACAGAAAGATTTTTCCAGAAGATTAATCTATTTGGTGGAATAAGCGGCCCTAATACGTTTAAGATGTTTCGCTTCCTTTCCCTATCAATGCCTTTAGGAACAGTTTTTACAGTAAAATTAGGCAAGTTCTTTGATTTGAGACAATATAGTTCTTTGAATTCTATATCATCAAAGTTCTTTTTGTAAAAGAAACTATGACTTCCCCTTTTTACCATAAGATGTACAATATCTTTGATGTATACCCGGTTTCCATCTATATCTTTGTTTTTTTTTATGTGAAATATGAGATTTAAAATTAACAAAATCTATTATTTCCATACTTTTGACTTCTACCTTCCCCGATTTCAATGATGTTTCAACAGCTTCTAAAAAGTCTTGATAATCGTACAGCTTACCCTTTTTGTCCATCGACTGCTCTACAAAATGGTGGAAGGAATCGGCGGACATAAAAGTATGGCCCGGTTCAAAAAACTTGAGTTCAATTATTGTGGCAGAAATCTCTAAGTTGTTAATTATACTTATCAAGAAAGTAAAAAAACACCAGTTTTTATTTTGTGCCGAGCAATTATCAAGCCATAAAACGATGTGCTCTGCATCACGATTATTTAGTAAGAATGCTTTAAATGTACTAGTGATGTCTTCTTGCTTTCTCCCTGCCACTCCTTCATGCCAAACTGCTGCAAATACGTGACCTTTCTTGAAGTTTCCTAGAGGTACAAAGGTTTCATTGTACGCCACAAGCCTGGGGCAAAACAGAGCTGCTTTAAAGGTATCAATGCGAGGTAACATTATTACTTTTTGGAGGTCCACAGAAACAATTACAGTATTACGCTGACTATTAGCCTTTGTATCTGCATCGTACATCTCTCGGGCTAGTGTATACTTAATTTTATGATGAGCGTAGGTCTTACAAATTTGGCAATCAGTACACGGTTCTTTTACATGATCAAGGTTATGGAGGTTGAAGGTTTCACATGTCTCGCATTGTTCATGGCCGAGCTTAGCAAAAGAAATGTTCATTTTGTTTGTCAAGTGATCTCTGTGAGTTTCAAGACTGCATTTGAATTCGGGGTACTTCTCTTGGAAGTTTCCATACATATCAACAATTGTAAGGTCACTGGGCAAGTATCTCTTATTGGGTGCATGCACTCGTCTATAATGATGCACACATGGATTGAACGATTCAATATGAGCTGTGATCAAAGTACGATCTATAGCATGACAATTTGTCAAATTACGGCCATCCCTATTATCCTTTTGCTCTAAAATTGACTTTTTCAGGACAGAATTTACACGCCTGTCATTTTTTTTGTCATATCCTAAAGTGCCTAAAAAAATACTTTGCATACCTCATGCGATAGTTCTTCTGTATCTCTTTTTGTTAAACTGTACTTGTAAGTTACGTTTCGTGGTCGTTTCAAATTCTTTGTACTTTTCTTGCAAGCCTCCTCCGTCACAAGATTTTTGATAAATATTCCTTGATGTTCCCAATTCAAAGACCAATAATATTTGTTAATTTTTTTTCTATCTTCTTCAGTAAAATGTATAGTACATAGTTTTTTACATAAATTTTGACAGGGTTCTCGCACCGGATATTTCTGTATGTTTTTGGCATATTGAAGTTCACTTTTACGTTTCCTACATGACTTATTCCGTATTTTCACAACAGGTAATTGTGCTGGCTGGGTATTGACATTGTTGACCTGAATTTCTGCTGGATCGTTTGTGATATCTAAATCTCTTAAACTCGACGATGTTGAAGATGGCTCAGGAACATAGTTTTTATCTTTTACAGAATCATCTGAATCTTCTATGAATGAATCACAGAATGATGTTGAAGGCAGCGTTTCATTACATAAAAGATCAAAGGTCGCTGTATCCACGAGATTACTAATTAAGCTGTCCTGGTGAGCTTCTGGCAGATTTATGGAGTGGTGTTGTGTTGCTTCAGAGATTTTGCTCAAATCAATATTTTGGACGACAGAGTCGTTGTTTTTATGCACATCCCTTAATATTGCTTTTGGAGGCGAGTCATTGTTATCGTGATGAGGTAGCTGCGATATCATTCTATCCGGTGGTAAGACGTCATTTTCCAAATTGCTTAGCAGTGACATAATTTGTTTTGATCTCACATTCATATTGATGAACCTGCACAGAAAGATAAACGAGAATTGGTAAGTACTTACTGACTAGTATAGGTACATTAAAACTAATTTTAATTTACATTTATACTAAAGTTTTAAATTATTTTGAAATCGAAAATGGACTGAAACTTGATTAAAATGCTAAAACGGCAAAACGGTATATCAACCAAACATAAATTTGACGCAAGTGTATGGCCGTTAAGTTTGCAATGAGATTGTAGACAGGTACCTAGAATAATTTGAATTTAGAATGAGATCATAGCGACACTGAACTGTATTAATGTATGGTTAGGTGAATACCTACCCTATCTATTTTTAGTCTATTCAAAATATAATCTCAATTCTAACTCAGTTCGTTAAAAGTCAAACCATAGGTTACCATTAGTTACGAGTTACGAGAATAATTGGCCTACTGATTGATATAGGTACATAGATACTACTTTTTAAAGTCAATAAATACTTATAATACATAAATAGAAAACCATCCAAACACAAACAAATGATAGTTATTCAACACACGAAACATTTTATGTAAGGATAGAAAATAACCTATTAGTTAAAGTATCTGTTTAAAGTACGTCTTAATACTATAAAAGTTTTATTAATCATAATAAACTTAAGTAATATAATTATGTAATCTTACCCGCCAAATCCTGTCGCCAAAAAAACGTAAGCAGTGCGAGCGACGCCGACGGGCACGTCCACACTGGCACGGTTCACTGGAGCGACTGATTAATTAAGTCAAATCGCATGCAATCTAGCAGTAAATCCTTTGCACACTCTGTCTCACAAATAAAGTTTTATCTATTCAAACCGACTAAAATGCAGTATCAGCTTGATACTGCGTTTAAATTAGTTTAATTTACTATAATTTGTTAAACTTGATCCCAATTAAAATGCAGTATTTAAAACATTAACTGCACTTTAGCTAGGAATAATCATATCTGTGTCATTATGCTATCCAAACTAATCTGCAGTAATGCTGTATTTTACTGCGTGTTAGTCAGTTTATAATGATAAAAGAATGTTAAGTATTCACAACTAAAATGCGACAAGCTTTGATTTTACTGCATTTTAGTTGGGAGTTCGTGACAATAAATTGTATTTTCTTAATTTGCAGTAAAAATAGCTTGTATGGCGGTAAATTTTACTGCGTATTAATTTTTTTTTTAATTTTTTTCCAGAAATATAAAACTATCTAAAGAACTGTAAAATTATATTGCTTACTGCATTTTAGTTATGAAACCTAAAAATTTAATCTGCAGTATAATTTATACTGTATTTTAGTTGGGAAATCACGCCAAATTGTTAATTTTTTTCGTTTGCAGTAAGTGAAAACTGTTAAATAAAAACCATTCTAATAGTCTTAGAAATAAGTAAGTTAATTCAATAGAAAGCTTAAGAAACCCGCTTTCAGAATCACTAATAAAACGAAAAATCACAAAAGGGCTGTTACTGCTCTTTAGTCTCTGGTGGGCAGAATACATGTAGCAGTATTTGTAGTAATTCGGGTTGGTTCTGAAAACACGTTTAACAAATTAAATGATTTAAAAAGATGTAATAATCTACTGCTATTAGAATTTTTGTCTAAAATATTAATATTAAAGTCACCACAGATAACCAGTGATTTTTTACCGGTTGCAAGTTTTGCCCAAAGTTGTAGGCTAAGACCCACAACATCGGAATTACTTATGATATGTCGCACCAGATTTAATTAAATTAAGAAAACAGACGTCGGCGATCCGTCAACGACTTGCTACGCGCCACCTTCCTTGACAACTACCCAAGTCAATATGGCTACCCGCAACGACTTGACGTTCCGCCAGAGAGAATTGTAGACCCCTTCTCTCTCGTCTGTGGTCACAGATTAGTTTGCAACGTGAATCATATGAAGCCTTTTTGAAAAGGCGCCGACACGGCCAGACTGACATACGACCGTCCTCGGGCGTTATTGTATTCCTGGAACAAACAATGTCTAATCACCAAGACATCCGCTCGTCCACCCTGACATGAGCCAGTGCCTCTTACTTTAGGTCACAGCCTATGTCGAACTCACTCTCGCAACTTGCACCGCTCTGTTTCCTCATACGATGCGTAGCCCGGACAAATGCGTCCCTTCGACCTGCCCCAAGTGCAAGACCGGACAACACCGTCCTTTCGATTAGCCATCGGCTCACTCATGATGCGTAGCCCGGACAAATGCGTCCCTTCGACTTGCCCCAAGTGCAAGACCGGACAACACCGTCCATTCGACTAGCCATCAGCTCACTCATGATGCGTAGCCCGGACAAATGCGTCCCTTCGACTTGCCCCAAGTGCAAGACCGGACAACACCGTCCCTTCGACTCGCCATCACTCACGTCAACGAACTAGATTCGTACGTCCCTTCGACCAGCACCGCTAAGCCCGGACAATACAATCCATTCGTGACACACAGACGCATGCGTCCCTACGAACCCGCTAGCACTCTAGTCAGGACCGGACAACATCTCGTCTTTGGGTTTGCGTCCTTTCGAGTTACCAACCAACGGGCAAAACCGGACAACAACACCCACACGTAATCACATCACATAATCTGAACGTACCTTAGGTTCTGAACATTATGCTCGGTGGACGTCTACTTCTACGTCAAAGGTCATCTTCCGAATCAGCAATATCTGTTTCAGCCCCTAAAACGACCCACTGACCCAGAAGGGGCCGCAAGCGTTTCAGACGATGCAGTCAGAGTAGCGGAATCTGCAGTCAATGTGTCAACACTGCGAGCCGACATAGTCTCAAAATCGGCATCAATAATGCCTTCTGACTGCATATCTACCGCCTTCACGGCTTCCTCGTCATTCATAATGCCTTCAGCTAATTCCATTAAGCCCTCGTGATGTCGTAGTTGCCATGATTTATTTTGTTAGACTCGGTCGTCATGTGGGCAGAACATGGGTTTCGTGCTAAGAAAACACACTACACGCGGTACACTGCTTTTGTCGAACTCACAAATTACTTGAAATTACAATCCAACACAATAACACCATGAATCGGGGAACAGTGACATTTCGACTGAACACACTTTCTTTTCGACTGAAACTTGTGGACGAGACAAGCGCTTACTCCAAACGCCGAAGAACTTTTACGAATAACGCCAGGATCTAATAATTCCTGAACTTATTGGCCGACAACCTACTTTATTAAAATATCGCTTTTTTTTTTAATGGTGCTGGAGATCTCGATCGTACATTTTAAATCATAACCTCCGATGCCAGTAAGGTTTACTGATTATGATGTCACCAATTAAACAAGCCATAATTAAGCAATGAGTCAGATGACCTACTTATCGAAAAGAAAAGAAACGGTCTCACCCGATGATGTTGTAAGGGTACCCTCTTTATGATTTGTGCTCGCAGGTTTGGACGCTTTCCTTGTTGCTTGAAAAATTCATTGGTTATGTTCCTCACTTGGCTTTACTTTCGTGGAGGGCGCGATTCTTTATCCCACTTCTGATGTAGGCTAAGACCCACAACATCGGAATTACTTATGATATGTCGCACCAGATTTAATTAAATTAAGAAAACAGACGTCGGCGATCCGTCAACGACTTGCTACGCGCCACCTTCCTTGACAACTACCCAAGTCAATATGGCTACCCGCAACGACTTGACGTTCCGCCAGAGAGAATTGTAGACCCCTTCTCTCTCGTCTGTGGTCACAGATTAGTTTGCAACGTGAATCATATGAAGCCTTTTTGAAAAGGCGCCGACATAGTCTTTTTGTGATATTTTCTATTTATTTTTTGTTGTTGTATAGACTCTTTCTCTTATTTACCGACTGTTTGTAAATGTGTGGACATTGTCGGCCTTATAGATTCCTAGATCCTTGGTAACTTTTTATTTCGTTCTACGTTTTGTAATAAGCAACGACTTATTGTCAGGCCTATGATGTCCTCCCATACTTTAGTACTAATGCTGTAACAGAAATATTGTAAAACCAAATGATTTTAAAAGAGTAACCATGGAGTTTCTTGCCGGTTCTTCTCCATAGGAAACGACCAACCCGAACCGAGCACCTTTTTGCCGACGTTTTATAAGTGCCCCTGTAGGCCTATGTAAAATAAAAATATTTTGATTTTGAAACCCAACACCACCCTGGGACTGCCGGTCACCCTCTCGGAAATAGAGCAGGTTGCCGGATTTCATCGTGTCCTCCCCCTCTTTTCTGACTTCAGATAACCCTACAATACTCCATCGCAACCTGCTCAATTCCTCTTCGGGTTCGGTTATCTTCTCCTCAGTTCGGAGTGTTCGCGTGTTGTATGTTACCAGGTCTAGTCGTCGGTATAGGCAGCCGGATCCCTTCCGGAGATTCTTCGCACCCCTTGCCACGCCATTTCCTCGACCGCTACCATTGTCGAGGGTAGACGGGCTGCCGGGTACTAGGGGCCATTTTTGTATTGCGCTCATTAGGGGGGGTTTTGCCATAATCGCCACGCTTGGCAGACGGGTTGGCGATCGCAGTACGGTTGTTACAAAAAAAATCACAGAGAACGCTGATGCCCATTCTTTGGCAAGTCCCTTTTTTGGCTTTTTACTACATGCATATATTTATACAAATAAATAAAATTGAAGTGTCTGTTTGTAATATTAAAATAACCGCTTTTTATTTATACAAATAAATAAAATTGAAGTGTCTGTAATATTAAAATAACCGCTTTTTACTACATGCATATGAATGTATATACGGTACATATACCAAAATAACAATTTTTGTCTGTCTGTTTGTTCTGGCCAATCTCTGGAACGGCTGGGCCGATTTTGACGGGACTTTCACTGGCAGATAGCTGATGTAATAAGGAGTAACTACAATAGGACTCCAAGACTAGAGAACTAAATTCTTTATGAGCTCGAGTGTCGTGGACTCGGGAGTCCTTTTTGCGCGGCGAGTCGCACTCAAGTCCTCTCTCCGTGTATGGGTCTAGAAATTAAATTGTTACATTACAGTACCTATCCATAAAGGATATTTTTATATTGGATTTTTTTAGCTGATTTGTAATGATTTTGTCTTATCAGATTTGTTTTGTAGGCATACAATGGCGCCCATGCGCATGTGACCGCCCGTAATTTTCTGAATATTCATGAAAAAATGATGAAAATAAACTTCAAAATGGGGGGTCTATCTATAACATTTTTCATGTTATTCATTTTTTTTATTTTTTACGTAAGTAGAGTTTTTAGATTTGCTTTCTATTTTTGACACATCTCCGAAGTTTATGGCTCGATTTGGATTCTGTTTATTATTTCTAAAAACTTATGACTTTGTAGGATCCGGTCATTAGTACGAACAGAAAATGAATCGGCAAGCGCGCCAAAGGTACCTACAGACGACGACTGGTAAGTAGGCGACCTACTTACCAGTCTACCCACATCTAAGCGCGCTTCTACAGAGTCGTGATGTTTCGAGCTCGCTGTGAGGCGGACAGTCTGTGTTTGACCGCGGCGGAGTCAAGACGTCCCGAAACTGTGTCCCGATTCATGGTGCTTAGTGTTATTATGTTGGATTGTAATTTCAAGTGATTTGTGAGTTCGGTAAAAGCAGTGTACCGTGTGTAGTGTGTGTTTTCATAGCACGAAACCCATGTTCTGCCCACATGATGACCGTGTCAAATGAAATAAATCAAGACAACTGCGACAAGTTATTTTAACAGGTTAATTCACATTTTACTAAAAATTATCGACTAAGAAAAAAGTGAAAAGTGTGGTAGTCGCAGCGGAAAAATGTCGAATTTCTTAATTTCAGTTTAGCAGATATTTAGTGTATGACGTCGTGTAATTGTATATGGTAAGTACAAATTTGTGTATCTAACCATTGGGGAGCTATTCAACAAAAACTGTTTCCTCTGGAACTACGTCATCCTAGCCGCTCTTTTTTATCCTATGACAGTACATGAAAAAAAAATACATTCAATAATTTTATTAGTGTGTAACGAGAGGTAAATGTGTATGCTTGAATGAAATTTGTGTTCTATAAAACTGCGAAGATAATCAAGTTTCCGCTGCGCTGACGTTTGGCTATTTGATGAAAACCATATAAAACAGCTTAGTGCAGAGTTAATTTACATAATATCCCCCGTCACCGCGGGCGCGATAGCTAGTAACGTACGAAGCTCCAATAATTAAATCGATAAACAGTGTTAAAAGGTGTTGACTGGTTACAAAATATGTGCTGCTGCTGTCTTTCTTCTCGGACGTATAGGCCAATCGAGTGGAAGAGAGATAGATGCGGCGCAAGCGTAGAATGACCGTTCATCGATTTATTAGATGTCGTCACGTCAAAATAAATAACGTAATATGTATTTTTTGACAACGTATAATAAATCGATGAACGCACGAAAAAGGATGACTCATTGTCCCGTTACGCTCATTGTCCCCTTACACTCATTGTACGCTTGCACCGCATCAATGTTTTGTTATGTCGTTGTCACGCTAAACTATCGTCCGTAAACTGACTTAACAGACAACCAATTTTTTGACGTGACAAGTCTAATAAATCGAAGAACGCCGGCTGCATGCACGAAAAAGGGTGATTCAGTGTCCCGTTACGCTCATTATACGCTTGCGCCGCATTAGCAAACATGTATAAAAGTTATAGTTAAAATAATCTGTTCGTTAAAGTAATAAACATATTTGAACTAATGAATGCATCATCATCATTTAAGCCCAAAAGACGTCCACTGCCGGACATAGGCCTCCTCTAAGTGTCGCCACATTGACATTTTGGGGTGTTTTGCCATAAACGCCACGCTTGACAGGCGGGTTGGCGATCGCAGTACGGTTGTTACAAAAGCACAGAGAACGCTGCTGCCCATTCTCTGGCAAATCCCTTGCATGAATGCAATTATAAGTAAAGGGAAACGCCCAGTCTTGGCCATGTTTTTGCCCACAAATGTGGAAAGTACAAAAAAAATACCCATTTAGTAACTAAAATATTGCTATCTTATTTGTAATTAAACCTCCGGAATTAAAAGCAGAATTAATTAAGAAACTCAATCGTTTATTGCCTCGTCTGACACTTCCGGTCGTTAATAAATCCTATCGAAGTAGAGATGCACCTTTTCCTGAAAAAAATCGATAAACTAAAAACGGTTACCAAAAATCGATTGTCGGAAAATATTTTTTTTTCTTATGTAATTGTTTCGCTTTTGTTATTTTCATTAAAGGCAATAAAGTATTGTCAGTTTTTGGGCTTTTAATACGATATAATGAACCGATGCCTCGTTTCCAGTTTTATTTAATTAAATAATCGATCATCGATTCTTCGATAAATCGATCTCATTTCGACATCCCTACAATTGTAATTGACACTTTGTTTTTGACAACTGATTGGTATCAGTGTTCGGAACCGTACGATAATTATCGTACACATACGATAATTTTGCGCCTACGTACGATGTACGATAGCATATCATTATCGTACGCAGATTGTACGATTATTGTGTTTGTGTTTTCACTACCCTTTCATATCCATTTCTTCTTTATAAATACGAAATTTTGGCGTGTTTCATACCGAACTTGCATGGGACCAGTGAAATTTTGTCCAAGTGAATTTTAAACTTGGCGCGTTTATTGAACTTAAAGTGGAAAGGGAATCGGTTCAGGTCTGTACCACGCAGTGTTCTGTTGATTTAAAGCGGTGGTTTAAAAAATGTAAACTATAAAGTACTTGCATACATATCAATATTACAATTAATATGATGTATTTATTTGTAATAGACGTTATCCTAAAAATACGATAATTTCGATCCAAGTACGATAATTTTACGCCGAATTACGCCCCTGGTACAGTCAGCAACAGAAGTCGTTGAACATAATTTGTTTCCAATATTTCCTAATCATTATTATTTAGCATAAGTTACTAACCAAAGTAAATTATAAAACAACTTGTCATAATAAAACTACAAAAGTCGCTGAACTCAGTTAAACCATAAATTGCTATACATTACTACCAACAAAATTGTATGATCTGTAATAAATACAAAAGTCGCTGATCATAGCTAATTTCCTACATTTCCAGTTCATTGAACCCGTTTGCTACAAGGCACTATCCGGCGAAGCGCAGCGCACTGCATTTTTTATTATTTATTATTAAAAGCTTTTATTTAACTTGCAATGTATGTATGTATGTTTGTTACGGTGAAATCTTGGAAGCTAAATTAGCACCACTTTCCGATGACCGATTGAGCTGAAATTTTTGCACACACCTTTGGTTCTAAAGACAATACATGCTTATGACAGACATAACTAAATCCTGCAGCCAGGATCGTCTCCTCACAAGGGAACTCCTCAACAGCTAATAGCGTGGACACGAAACTTTGCATAAGAGTTCATATTTGATGCATAATCACGATTTTTATCATGAACTAAACCTGCAGTGAGGATCGTGTTCTCACGAGGGAACTCCTCAACGGCCAATAGCGTGGACACGAAACTTTGCATACGAGTTCATATTTGATGCATAATCACGATTTGTATCATGAACTCAACCTGCAGCCAGGATCATCTTCTCACAAGGGAACTCCTCAACGGTTAATAGCGTGGACACGAAACTTTGCACACGAGTTCATATTTGATGGATAATCACGATTTGTATCATGAACTCAACCTGCAGCCAGGATCGTCTTCTCACGGGGGAACTCCTGAAAGGTTAATAGCGTGGACACGAAACTTTGCATACGAGTTCATATTTGATGGATAGTCACGATTTGTATCATGAACTCAACCGGAAGCCAGGATCGTCTTCTCACGAGGGAACTGCTAAATGGCTAATAGCGTGGACACGAATCTTTGCATACGGGTTCATATTTGATGGATAGTCACGATTTGTATTATGAACTCAACCTGCAGCCAGGATCGTCTTTTCACGAGGGAACTCCTCAACGGTTAATAGTGTGGACACGAAACTTTACATACGAGTTTATATTTGATGGATAATCACGATTTGTATCATTAACTCAACCTGCAGTGAGGATCGTCTTCTCACGGGGGAACTCCTCAAAGGTTAATAGCGTGGACACGAAACTTTGCATACGAGTTCATATTTGATGGATAGTCACGATTTGTATCATTAACTCAACCTGCAGTGAGGATCGTCTTCTCACGGGGGAACTCCTGAAAGGTTAATAGCGTGGACACGAAACTTTGCATACGAGTTCATATTTGATGGACACGCACACACGCGACAAGCTTTTATGATCATATAAATTGTGTATAATGAGGTTATAAGTTGAAAGTTAAAAACTGAAAAGAAAATTTTATTTTTCTCCATTTTAGAGCATTTAAATAAAAGCTTTTTTTAAAAAGGTTTTTTTACTTATAATTTTTTCATAATCAAAACATTGCTAAATAAACACAGCTACTAGTTTAGAATACAAATTCATTTTTTTTTTTTGTTTTTCTTTTTTTAAACTTCCCACAGGCTCCTGAAAAAATCTTTCAGTTTTAGATAGCCCTTTTATCGAGGAAGGCTATAGGCTATCCTCACATTTTCCCCGTTTTCGCAACATTTTTCATTGCTGTTCCACTCCCATTGGTCGTAGCGTGATGATATATAGCCTATAGCCTTCCTCGATAAATGGGCTATCTAAAACTGAAAGACTTTTTTAAATCGGACCAGTAGTTTCGGAGCCTAATCAATGCAAACAAACAAACAATCAAATCTTTCCTCTTTATAATATTAGTCTATATAACCTACCCATTACCTACATAATAAAATACAGAACCTTAAAATATATCTATTATATATGTATACTAATAATCTATATACTAAAAATATAATACTAGTTTATTTGTTTGCTTGAACGCGCTAATCTCAAGAAGTACTGGTCCGATATGAAAAATCTTTCAGTGTTGGATAACCCATTTATCGAGAAAGGCATATATAGTATCGTGATGCTATATATGCCTTTCTCGATAAACATATACATATACGACTAATAGGAGCGGAGTAGCAATGAAAAATGTTGCGAAAACGGGGAAAATCTGACGCAGACGAAGTTGCGCGGGACAGCTAGTTATTTATAAAAACGAGCAAAAAAAAACACTTTTTGGTATGGGTACGGAACCCTAAAAACTCGCGCATAACACGTTTAGCGACTTACGGCAAAATTTAAAACACCCCCGTCACTAAAAACCTCTAAAAAGCCCACAGTAAATTAATCCAAGCGTCGTAGCGTCGGGGGACCGCTTTGAGCACAAAACAAAGCACAGAACAAAGCGGACCCCCGATGCTACGACGGCGCTTGGATTAATTTATTATGGGCTTTTTAGAGGTTTTTAGTGTCGGGGGTGTTTAATTATTTTTTTTTTTATATATTATTTTTTCTTAGCCTTGACTGTCCCACTCCTGGGCATAGGCTTCCCCATTCCATCCAATTTTTTCGGTGTTGCGCTTCTGAACGAAAACCAATTTTATCAAAATGGGTTCATCCGTTTAGGAGCTACGATGCCACAGACAGACACACTGATAAACAGATACACAGGCACACAGATACACACGTCAATCTTATAACACCCCTCTTTTTTGGTCGGGGGTTAAAAATGATAGTTATCGACTTACGCTGTAATGATGTTTAGCGACTTACGGCAAAATGATAATTATCAACTTACACTGTAATGATGTTTAGCGACTTACGGCAAAATGATAGTCATCGACTTACGCTATAATGATGTTTAGCGACTTATGAAAACATTAATGCTCAGCGTTTTTGTAAAATTGAAATGATAACCTTATTATGTACTCTATTCTGGTAAGTGATTTATGGTCCGTTTTAGTGTTCAGGTGTTTTGAAAATTAGTATCTGTTCATGGACTTTTGTTGCTGACTGTACGATAGTCAGTTCGCTTCAGGTTGGTAACACTGATTGGTATTGACATTTCACATTGCTGTTTGGTTTGTTGTTCTTTTAGGTTAACAATCATTTAGCTGATTTTGTAGAAAGCATTCATTTGAATCGAAGGCGTACACAATTCGTGAACATAAATGTGGACAGTGAAAACTTATCCGAGTTTCCCCAACTGACTTACGATTTAATATTATTTGCATGTGGAACCAAGCAGCTAAAACAGGCACGCTCGTATTATGGAGAGCATATGAGAGCGCAAAGTCCTATAGTATTGAAGTATGCCCAGAAAGGAATAACAGTATTCTAGAAGGATTTCCTTCGGCTAATAATAGCATTTTAATTAGAGGGCGAATCAAAAGCCGACATATAAGTAGAAAAATGTATTTCGTATATATAATTATTAAAAATGACGAAACTGGAATAGAAGCAATACGGCAATATTGTTGCAATTATATATCTGGTCGGAGGACAGTAGGCTCTTGTGCCTACGTATTTAAATGAGAACGAATAAAAAAATCAGAAAACTATAAGTATGTTTTTTCTCTAACCTCCAATTCTTATTTCTGATTTATAATAGTCCAACCGAGTTATATGTACAATATAGTGTTTTTTTCTTGATCTGTGATGTCAACTCTAATGTCTATAGTTGGATTCTTTCTTGGGCGTCACTTGGCCAAACCCTCTTCATCAAATGGGCATTTCCCTTTATCAATTAAATTGTAGTTTTCATTTCACTCATTTGTATCCATACAAAATAGTGATAATTCAATAAAAATGATTCAATTTTATTCATAAAAGTATGCAATCATCTCATCAATGTTTTTTTATGACGTTGTCACGTTAACTATCGTCCTTAAACCTTGTTTCAGTCCAGTACTAACCCCTCAAGATCTAAAGTCCAATGTATCGTCAAAGTTTTTTTTTTTCTAAATTCTTCTCTTGTAACATTTTCTGAATACACACTTGCTTTTCCAAGTCACTTTCGACATTGGCAGAATAGTCGACTTCGGCTCTGCTTGCCATAATTAAAAATAGAATAGAATAGACTTTACAGACAACCAATTTTTTTGTGTATCATTTGTATGCTTTGTTGGTTGTCCATAAATAAATAAGACGGAAATGTAATTAGGTACACTATTATAACATACAATTCGAAAATACTTTTGACGTGACAACGTCTATTGACAACGCCGGCAGCACGCACCAAAAAGGATGACTCATTGTAACGTTACGCTCATTGTAACGTTACGATCGGAGCGAGAGCGCTGCGCTAGCAAGCGAAAGGCACGATCGGCTTGAGCGTTCGGCTTGCTATTCATAAAAATATGCAATCATTTCATCAATGTTTTGTTATGTCGTCCGCAAACAGACTTTACAGACAACCTATTTTTTTTATTTATCGGATCCGGTTATTAGTACGGACAGAAAATGAATCGGTAACCGCGCCAAAGGTAACATCACGCGACCTACTTACCAGTCTACCCACACCTAAGCGCGCTTCTACTGAGTCGTGATGTTTCGAGCTCGCTGTGAGGCGGACAGTCTGTGCAAAGAGTATAATAATATATAGAGGAGTAAGAGAGCCCTCTCGTGCTAATTTTGGGCATATCGATTGAAAGCGCCACCTGGATTTCTTAACTAGAACTAACACCAATGTATATACCCATACCGTAGCTATAGAATTGTATATGACTATAGTTCTATTAATTAGAGATATCAATGTTACTTCTTCTAAGCTATTTTGGTTTAGTAAATTACATAGGATTATAAATTACTAAAACAAAACAGCTTCTAAGGGAAGTAACATTAATATTTCTAATAAAAATTATTACAAGGTTTAGAAATAAAACTCTATATGTAACAAAATAATTATTTATTATTATTTCAAGCATTTTGCCATTGATTACATACATAGCAAAGTAGGTAGGTACTTATTTTCTATTTTTATAATTCTTATGTTTATTAAAATAAATTTGGGCAGCAATTTTAATTTCGTCCTCACCATCATAATTTATTAGCTTGCCTGATAAAATTCGATTGACAGATCGGCACCAACTGTATATAAGAATATTCACCATCGTATTTAAAAACATTTCTTTTAAGTTATTTTTATGATTTGGACAGCTGAAATGACAATCCACAAGCATATCTATAAATGATAATATTGTCTGTTTTAAATTAGATTTTGGAACATTCTTTTTTAAAAATGAGCAAACAATATTTTGGGAATCTCTAAAGAATTTTTCTGTTTCTTTGTTAGGATAGACAAGCCACTTTTTATTTTGATATTCTTTCTCTTTGATAAAAGTATTATTAGTATTACTAGATGTGTTGTCTAGTAAATTTAATTTACAATGTTGACATCCTTTTACAATACTTTTAAGGCATTTTTTTATTACCCAACCACATACATAATTGCTTTGACCCGCGTCCTTTTCAGAAGATTGGTCTAAACATATTTCAGTATCGAAATGAATCCCTTTATTATCTGCAGGTACATCAGGAGTTACAATTTTTTCTTTTAAAAAAAAGTCTACCGTTTGTAGGCACTCATTGAAGTCCTCTTCACAATTCGCCCTCTTTGAATGAGGGGAATTAATATTATTTAGCATTAAGGCTTTAAATGCACCTTCAAAGGCTACTGTATTTGGTGCAATATTACGTGCCCCATAACTCCTGATGCTCCCAAAGAAATTTTCTACAGGGTCTTGATTCAGATTTCTAGTCATCATTGCATCTAAACCGTATTTATTAGACAACACTTTCCATAGAGATTCCATTCCCTCTATAGTTTTAATTAAATTTGTTATTGATGGCACAACTGTCTCCGTCAATTGAACTTTATCACCGACTTTATTTTTCTTTACATATTTGACAGTTTTTAATATATTCTTGGCTTTTTGCCACAACTTATGGTGGGGCGAGTTCCTTTTCACAGGCCCTTTAAAAATTTTACCATCTGGTATGGAGAAACTACTCACATTTAAAGAATCAAAAAGATTATCTATTAAAATAGTAAAGTCTACTAATTGATGGCATTCCTCAGGAAGATCTCCTCTAGCCGTTAAATGGTTTGTTACGACAGCAACACTATGGCTAAATAATTGTGTAGCAAATTTAACACGCATTTTATTTATTTTTTCATGATTAACATGCTCTTCTGTTATTTTGTTTAGCAACCGCAGCTCTCCATACATCTTATCTGCTACATATACCATTTGGTAATAGTCCCATTTAATATATTTTTTTTCATTGCCTATATAATATATAAGATCTTTAGTAATTAAATTATTTCTAATACCTTTAATTAAGTGTGGTGTGTCAAAAAGTGGAGTGATGATTTGGCCATTTATGCGTATTAAATCACTACGCCACTCTTTTTGCTGTCGTAAAAAACTGGCTTTTGTGTCATTGACCAATTCTGTGATGGCACCAACATTTGTCTGGCTTTGGTCACACACGGTGCAAACAATTACTAACCCCGACTTAATGCATTGTTGAATTACAGTTTTAATCATTGCTTTTAATTCCATTTTATTTAAAGAATTAGTAAAATAATATGCTATGGGTTGCTTAAAACTACGCTTAATGCCCTTAACCATAAAAACAAGGACATGGTCTGAGAACTTATTCTCTTTGTTGGATGCAAAACCTTCTAATAGATCTTTATGAATGTTGTAGTTTATTTGAGGCGTTATTGACATTTCGTCAAAGATAAGGCTGCACAAGCGGTCGGAAGTATCTTTATGTTTCAGTGTACATTTTATTCGTTCGAATAATATTGGATTAATTCCGGGAGACACTTTGATTTCACTAAGTAGGCATTTCATTGCCTTTGCAGATGGCAGTGTGAAAAAATTACATAATAGTCTGTAACACTTTGGGCTCTTTTTAAACAGGGACAAAGATAAGATTTTTTCCTCTATTGAGAAACGCCTACCCTTAGGCTTCTTTTTTGATTGGAGTTGCATTTTTATGAACAATTGTGCTGGTTTTGTCATCTGTTGGGTAATACGTTGAAATGCAAGATCTTTGGATAATTTTTCTGCATTAGCCAATCGTTCGGTAAAGGACTTGCCTTTTTTGCGTAAACGGCATAATTCCGTTCGTAAATATTTAATTTTCGTCTGCAATGGTTTCATCTGCATACATTTGTAAGCTGCAGTTGTTTTGGGGCCACCTGAAATAGTTTTTTTTTTTTAAATTATAGTTATGTATTTTTATAAAATTGTCATTAAAGAATATTAATTTCCTTTTTTATCCAATTTACAACTTGATAAAAAGATGTTTAAGTGAAAAACACACCCAACACGTTATAATTATTATTATAATAATACTTTTTCCCCCGCGTTCCTTGCTGTCCCACTACCGTGGGTCAAAACGTGATGTTTTATAGCCTATGCCACCCGGGAATAGCGTAAGCTACGCTATTCCCGGGTGGCAAAGGTGCAAGAATTTTTCTAATCAGTCTAGTAGTTTTTTAGCCTATTCGATGCAAAAAAAATAATCATATCTTTCCTCTTTATAATATGTATAAGTATAGATATTAAGTACCTTTAACGAACGGTGTTTCTCTTGGTCTGCTGAACACACTATAATTATGCTCCTTTATCACAGTAGCTGTTGCAACGCCTTGATGCCGCAAACCTGGAAAGTAGTTTTTTTTTAAGGTAAATATTATAATTTGTACAAAACATTAAACTTAAATATTTTCATGTTTAATACAAATTAATACCATTAGCCATGTAAGGCTATATACAGGCTGAAATTAAATTGCTTGTTTTGCTAGAACAAATGTTGCTCAGACCGTGGTCTATTAACTTTTTTTTCAAAGCCGTTCATTTGTTTCGTAGGCTATTTAATGCAAACATACAATCAAATTGTTTCTCTTTATAATATTAGTATAGACCAAATATACCTGAAGCTACAGTTGAACTGCCAGGGTGAGGATCACGTCTGATCTCTGACTCCTGAATAATAGATGAACCTGAAATAGAAAAACAAATATATTTAGAACAAATGTGCAATAGGTAGGTCTGAAGAATGTATCAGAGAACTTTCTAGAACTATTTTTTTTTAAGTAATGCATTTACCATTCTAAAGATTTAAATTATTAAAATTAAATGTCTAAAAATATAATAATTGATCACTTGAATATAAAAAAAATAGAACCGTTTTCCACCCCGGAGGGAAGAAAACGATTATTTCAGGTCTTGCCGAGGCTTGACCTTTCGGAGATTACCTATCACCTACCTAACGTTACACACATGTACTTACGATGTCACTCCGTTGCGCTCTAGGAAGTGCGAGGGGGGGAAAGAGGCGCGCGGGACGCGCGGTGCGGCCGGCAGTCGCGAGCGGCGGGGGCCGCGATCGCTCTTCAGTACCTCTTCCGAAACGCCGGCTAGGCCTTACTCAGGTCAAGCCTCGGCAAGACCTGAAATAATCGTTTTCTTCCCTCCGGGGTGGAAAACGGTTCTATTTCAGTGCTTGTCCTCGGCTTGACCTTTCGGAGAGATGTTTGACTTCTGCCGGCGCTTATAGCGTACTGTGACTTTAGTAGACCCTCTTGGAGATTAGGGCATTCAGTAAAATAAAAACACCGTGTTTAATAAATCTTATATATTGGACGATAAAAATACCAAATTAAGGTAATAATGACAACCAAACAAAAAAGTGGAAACTTCCTTCACATATTAAATTAAACTTAATCACTTAAATGTAATTGTAATAAGATCAGCCTCTTTATTAATTCAGGAACTTAACATACGAATCACAGGTTTTGTTACTCTAAACAAGTAAATAACTAGTTATAGTGTGTGTTACACAGCTTTAAAAGAACCGCTCAATACTGGAGCATTTGCGTCACGAGGTTTATCTACAGGTTTACAATAGTGTTTAAAGAAGTTTTCTGAACCCCTCCAGTTCCCCTGCTGCAGTATCTGATCCAGCGGAACATTTTGCTCATAATTATATGACGCAACGGCTGACCGAATTGAGCCCGGACTATAGTTAATACCGAGATCTGCAAAAGGTGTTTTAAGCCATCCAGCGATTACTGCCCTCGAAGCAGGCTTCACTATACCACGGGTACTAATAAACAAATTAGACAGATTTTCTCGTGCCTTTCTTCTATCTACTGAGACATTGATCAGACGTTTTACCCATATAACGAGACTTAGGGCTGGGTCTCCAGAACAACTCAATTGCCAGCCCGACTGGCGGTGCTTTGCATTGTCAGACTTGGATCCAAAACTCGGCCAAAAAATTACCGATGTGTCTGTGATCTCGCAATGCTCTTTGTCAATGTGTAAAAGAGTTAAATCGTGAACTCGACGACCCGAAGCAATGAGTAATAGTAAAGCTACATGTCTAGAGATCTGAAAAATACTGTCTTGTAGTGGTGTATGAGCCTTGAGCCACTGTATCAAATCTTGAATATTCCATATTCTAGGACGAGTTATCGTTCGTGTAGAGCAACTCTTATTACTTAGGGCTTTGAGCATTGTCGTGATCAAAGGATGAGACGATAAACTCTGTCCAAGCAACGGATTCGCCAGTGTAACTACTACTGATTTATGAACTAATATGGTTGAATAAGCTAACCTCTTTACTCGCGATAAATAACCAAGGTAAGAAGTAATCTGTTGTGGTTTAGGCTTATTAGGTCTTACTTCTTTCTCCTTACACCAAGCCACCCACTGCTTCCAGGCGGACCCATAAGTCCGCCACGTAGAAACACGCCAAGCTGAATGAAGTAAATCGACGTCCTCGGGGTCCAGACCTACTGCCAGGTCACTCCACCCCGTATCTTCCAAACCTCTAAAAGAAGTTCCTTCGCCATCGGGGGAGGACAATTGGTGGACATGTCGATTAGATGAAGGTCTGTATTGAATATCTGAAATGGGGCTTCCAACGCTCTGCGTTTGAGGTCGCTCCTCCAAAATACCTTCTCCCATCGTGGCACCACCAATAGGAATATCCCCACAGCTGTGTTCAAATGCTGAAGCACTCTGGGTATTAATGGTGGTGGTGGAAACACCCAGGCTAGGCTGAAATTCCATTGTCGGCTGAATGCATTTGTGAAGCAAGCCCGGGGATCTCTCGAATCTATGGACACATAATTCTGAACTACTTTTGATTGGGCTGTCGCGAATAAATCTATCTGGGGTATTCCCCATTTCAGAAAAATCCTCTGGGTTACCTCGTTGCTGAGATGCCAATCTGGAAGAGGTTTTGCTCTCGACAGACAATCTGCGATCGAGTTGTATCGACCTGGTAGGTAAAAAACATGAAGAGTCACCTCCAAACTTACTACTAGATTCAACAATTTTCTTGTTGCTTCTAAAAGCCGAACCGACCTTGTACCCCCCTGATTTCGGATGTATGAGACTACTGTCTTGTTGTCGGATTGTACCATTATCGATTGCCGTGCTACTACGTCTCTGAACTCTGATAGCGCCATGTAAACTGCGAAGAGCTCCTTCTCGTTTATATGCCAGTCTACTTGGGCACCTTGCCACAGCCCCGAAAGGTGAAAGTCCCCTAGTTGAATCCCCCATCCTACGTCGGATGCGTCTGTAGTTACGAATAAGGTCGGTTGAGGTATGAACAGACTGGATGATATTCTTAAGTTCTGGGTCCACCATAAACAATCTCTGAGAGCTGTCATGGGCATTGCTAACTTCAGACGTGGACGGTCTTCCGGAAGCTTCCGACTTGCCCTTTGTATGTGTCTTGTATTCAGACGACCCATCGGGGTTACAAACGCTGCGAAACCTAACCTTCCTATGAGGGACATACCTGTTTGCCAGGACCACGTACCTCGATCTTGGTGTCTTTTTAAAATCTTTTCTAACGCCTTTATCTTTTCGGCTGGTAATTTCTTCTGATTCGCTTTCGTGTCCCACACGATACCTAGAAACTCTATCTCCTGCGTTACCCTTGTAATCGATTTTTCTAGGTTTACGCACCATCCAAGTCTCTGAAGGAGATCTACGGTGTAGGCAATTTGATTGTTTAAAATGTGAGGATCCTGATGTGCTAGCAAAAAATCGTCCAAGTAGACTATGACTCGAATCCCTTCTTTCCTCAAAACACTCGCTACCCAGTTGCTGACCCGAGAGAACGCCAACGGGGCGCTGGACAAACCGAATGGAAGAGACGTCATCTGAAACAGTTCGCCGTGGTATGCGAAACAAAGGTACCTCCGGTGGCTCTCCTTTATAGGAATGTGGAAATATGCCTGGCTGATATCTAATTTTCCCATGTAATCCCCGACTTGAAGAAATTTGGGAACCTGAGACTGATTTATAAGACGGAATTTTCGCGGATTGAGATGCTTGTTTAGGCGGCGAAGATCGAAAATCTGTCTTACTTTTCCGTTCGATTTTGGAATTAAGAAAATTCGTGACAGAAATCCCGTCTTGACATCTGACTTTTCTACGACTCCTGATTTTCTTAAAGACTCTATTTCCTTCGTCATGATTATAGAGGGTTCTGTCACAAACTTTTTTAGCTGGTGACCTGTGAGGGGAACTGAAGGTGGTTTTTTCACGAACGGTATTGCATAACCCGAAATTATGTTTAAAACTGGGGCTGGCGCACCCAACGCCTTCCATTGTGGTAGAAACATCTTGAGTTGCCCCCCTTGGAAATAGTCAATATTTGCGACCTCTTTGCTGACGGTTATCACCTCGTTTTGATGCTTGGTGCCCACTTGACTGTTGCCTAGCGCGCTGATTGGCCGAAGTGGACTTTCGAAAGGTTGCCCGAGAACCGTTGGCATTGCTGTTCTGAGTAGGGGCCGATGAACGTGTCCGCCAGGTGGGTTGCTTTGACTTTGCCGGAGCGACTCGCGAAGATGTAGACGGCCTCCGAAATAATTCCTTATATGCTTCTCTTTTATCCGGAAATCTTCCGAACTTTGAAGGAAAAATTCTCATTGCGCCACCGTTATCCTTTAAGAAAACTGACAAAGCTTTCTCTTCAAATAAGTGAGTTGCCGAAGGAGGAATCTGATGTAAAGCCAGGTTCAGGATGTCATTCCTTGGTTTAAAAGCCTTTCGTCTAAACTCTATCATCTCGGCTCGGTGCGCACATACGAATTGGAGGAGGTTATCTGTAACCGACTTGAACGGGGAGTTTTCTGCTAATACCTTCCTTACCTCATCGGCTGCAATTGGGCAATTTCTCGCGATTCTCTTCAAATCCTCCGCAAGTGCCTTCCTTTGGAGGAGGAGGCCGTGAGTGATAGTTCCCAACATCCCTTCCTGTTTAGCGAATAGAGGCGAAGCTTGACTTGCTTGGCCTCCCAGTTCCGTATTAATCTTTAACGCACTAAAAACCGGAGCTGCGTGTAATGTCTTCTCAACTTCCTTATACCTTATTCTACTCCAGCCTTCCATACCTAGTCGTTGGCACTCAATTCCCTCGTTCTTAATTTGCGGACTAGGTTCTGGAACAAGTGGTTCTGCCTCCTTGACCTGAGGCAGAAATTCGAAATCCCGAGTAGACTCGTCGTCACAACGTCTCGGAGAGACTAAATCGGGATCGAGTCGTGGGGCTCTCCAAGCTGCTTCAGCTGTGAGGGATTCAGTGTCGGATACTGCTGAACCTGACCGCTCACTTTCAGTGACTGAATAATCATCAGTCTCTGCCTCACGGGGATCTGGAGTCTTTAGTGACTCAATCTTGTCCATTAGCACTGCGAACATATCCTCCATCCGCTTTTCCAGCACCTCAACCTTTGGCCTCTTTGATTTAGGTTGAGACGACACTGATGAAGACTTGCTCTTTCTTCTACTGGCCCGGTCATCTCCCGAATCTATCTCTCCGGAAAGAATTGCATCTGCTTGCGATCTTGAAAGCAACAAGTGTTTTAGAGGATTCAGGGCTTTGTTAAAAATCTCAGTCTGTACCGCAGAGCCCCTTATTCGGTTTGAGATGGCTGGTGGGCTCATGATGAGCGCTCGCGTAAACTCCCAATCTAGCAGTTTAACCTTTAATTCCCGAAAACCTTTCTCCGAGAGGTGTTCTACTTCCGGGTCAAATGCCCTAGCGAGACCTACCGTTGGCAGGGCAAACCTTAGTTTATTGAGAAGTTGGGGGTCTAGACTGTCCCCAAAAACTTCTTCTTTGGTAGCTTTGATTACTTTCCAATCAGCCCATCCATCTGGCAAATGTTCCTGAGCCAGCAGCTTCAACCTTTCTAGGATAAGGTTTTCTCGTTCTGTGTCTGCAGATACTTCGAGAAGCTCTCCCAGGGTGACAAAAACACCTCCTTGAGCCATCTAGAACAAGAGTGAAAAGAAGACCATCACCAACTAGCAAAGCCACAGCGAAAGCTTGAATCACGCCGACTTTATATGATCATGCACCTGAGTCCCAGCATAGTTAATTGTGAAGAGCTGTCAAGTTAAGTAATAAAACGCATAGCTTCTTGAGGGTAAAAGGCCTGCCTCAATGTGAGAGAACGCCCCCACCCCCTTTTTACAGACAAAACGGCTCTTCACATTTAAACTGCTGAGTTTGGATAGCAGACGGTTGCACAAATCGGGTAGACATGCATACATTGCGAGCCGATGGCTGCGCATAATGAGTCGACGGCTCCACTTACCGAGCCGACGGCTCCCCATATCGAGCCGACGGCTCCACCAATCGAGCCGACGGCTCCGCGTGTTGAGCCGACGGCTCCAGGTATCGAGCCGACGGCTCCGCGTTTCGGGCCGACGGCTGCGCATAGTGAGCCGACCTCTGCGCTTGCAGAGACCAATGACTGAAAGTGCAAGTGGTCTAAGCGCCTTTCCATAGTTGCCATGGGCGAACCATGAAAAGTACTTCATTAAGCTGGCTGGTGCTTTAAAATTTGCCCGAAAAGGTATATACAAGTCACTAAACTTTGCACTTCTTAAAACGCAAAATAAAACATGAAAGAAAAAAATTATTAGCACTAGACTTACCCTTTACGCAGTAAAAATGGTAATCCAACACTAAAAAACACGAACGCTACAACAGCGTTAGCACTTATAAAAAACACGTGTGCACACTAGGTAAATAATAGCGTACTGAAGAGCGATCGCGGCCCCCGCCGCTCGCGACTGCCGGCCGCACCGCGCGTCCCGCGCGCCTCTTTCCCCCCCCCTCGCACTTCCTAGAGCGCAACGGAGTGACATCGTAAGTACATGTGTGTAACGTTAGGTAGGTGATAGGTAATCTCCGAAAGGTCAAGCCGAGGACAAGCACTGAAATACTAACTTGTTAGGCTAAAAGTTGTAGGTTGCGTATCACCACCACTGTTCTCCGACTCTCGAGGGACAGATACACCTGTAAAAAATAGGAAAAACAGTTACATACAGAACGTCTTTTATTCTATCATCAATTTCTACCTACCTACCCAGACACAAAGTTTAATTAGGAAATGAAGTGAACTAAATGTTTTGTACATGTTTGTACAAGTGAATTGTCTTTAGTCTACACTTAAAATATTTAGGTGAGATTTGAAATATTATGTAATAGATGTATGATGTGGATAAGTATGCTAATAATATAATCAATTCCTACAGTCTTAATAATAACTAAGCTATACCTGATGCAATAACAGCTGCAACAAATGAAGTACCAGGCTGATTATCACCACTGTTTTCAGATTCTTGAGACTTAGGCATACCTGGAATAGAATAAGAAATATTAAACTCTAAAGATCTCTCTATACACTATTTCATAGTATTTTCGGGTGTAGCAATTAATATCAATTAGTAAAATACATAATACTAAATTATTATAAAATAATGATGAAATAAATTAAAAATGTTCCTGTTTTTAATTTAGTGTGCTAGTACAGTTGCCAGCACATCAACCTACCCCAATCTGTCAAATTCTTTGATCGATTTTCAACTTTATTGTAACATGGTAAGGTTCTCGTTCTATTGAAAAATCATTACAGATTTGGGTAATATGATGTGCTGGCCACCATACCTGTATAATTAGTTTAGTTTATTGTAAGGTCTTAACTGTCTCATTAGGGTAAACCCTGTAATGATAGTACCTATAAGCTGTATTAAACAAATAAATAAATGACTCGCCTGGCAAATGTAATATTGGTATTGCTAATGCATTCAGACGTTTATTTCGATTTCTGTGTTCAGGAATGAAGTGAATATCACAAATTCTCTTTTTCTTGAAATATTCGACGTCCAAGGGTATTTCTGGTTTCTCTCCAATAAGATCAACCCAAGCTTTGAAGCGCTCAGGAAATTTGACAGGATTTGGAAACACATGCATTACAACATCTGAAAACAACAAAAGTAGTCAAATGTATGTGATAAGTCTGTTAATTAATTCTGTCTGGTGTGTTCTATCTGGTCTGTTTATATAATTCAAGAAGCATGTTAGTTAGCTATTAATTAGTAGTAGGTCCAATTTGGCGATAGATAGTTTATTGGAAGTGGCCATTAGTGGAAACCCACCAAATATTGAGACCTGCAATAAATTTTTACCTTCAAGTCATGTTAAATCGAGAAAGTTTAGACTTCTACTTCGTAGAACTTGAACAAATATGAAATATATTAAATATTTTAACAAATTTCGTAAGTTCAATTTTAAAAACTTCAAAGGTACAGTGGCCACTTTCCCAATCGTCCTTGAACTGTTACACTTTGGTGATAAAGTTGTCGACAGATTGTGGCAGGTGATAGCTTTATGTGCTGGCCACCGTACCATATCCCCAAGAAAAATGGAATGGAAGAAAAATATCACAACTAAAAATGACAGAATGTACCTATTTATTAGACATTTTGGATCCTGGACCTGGAGGCGACTAGTCAGTGAGTTGTCATAAGGAAACCGGACATAGATAGCTTTTTCGAAGGCGAAGTCACAGGCCTCTGCTGTTTTTGGATCGTAAACAGAGATCACTCGAAAAAATGCCGGGTAGCGGTTAGCAGAGTTCATAAATAAATTACTTACCAGTGTTCTTACATCCAAGCGCACAGCGATGAGGCATTTTGTCTATTTTCAAAGACACACTCACACCGAATACAAGCGTCTTTTCGCAATTCTAATACTAGTAGTGTTTTTCACAATTTCTTGTGGAATCACTAAACAAATCACAGCGCACAGGTGTAACACTGCGAAGCTTGAACTGGTATCCAGGTACAAAGTCTGATTATCAGGATCGAGGAGGTCGCGAGAGATCTCAACTCGACGTCTGTAAATCAGAAAAATACACTCGAAAACCAAGAAATACACACAAAATGAATACGAAACAAACAAACGCAGGCGCAAGTCGTAACGACCATATTGTGTGTGCCAATGTTTACATAACCAAAAAATATTTTTGAAATTTAAGAATATATTGCCATTACAAAAAGAAAATATATTTGGGTTATAAATTTTAATACAGCGACATCTATCGACGCTTTGGAGTACCAATGCTTATTAACTCTAGTTAAGGATAATAGATGGCACTAGCTTCTTTGGTTTTGTTGCTGATGTTCCAACTGAACCCCCCCTGAGTCTGTGTCTGATCGCGCGGAGTCAAGACATCCCGAAACTTTGTCCCAATTCATGGTGCCTAGTGTTATTATGTTGGATTGTAATTTTAAGTAATTTGTTAGTTCGATAAAAGCAGTGTACCGTGTGTTGTGTGTGTTTTCATAGCACGAAACCCATGTTCTGCCTACATGATGACCGAGTCTAACGGAATAAAATCATCACACTGCGACATATTTTTAAATAGTTTATTGATATATATGATAATGATTTTTATTTCTCAAGTAACCAATAACTGTTATGGAAATAGTAATTTAATGTAGTAGATTACTGGCAGGCTGAATTGTTTATGGGATTTTAAGAAGTTTGGTTTGTATTCGTGAACATTCTATCCAAAAGAAACATAGATGACACTTGAGTTTAGCAGGTTTTGTGACGAAGACATGTCGGGTTGATTTTGATATAATGTATATTTATTTAAATGGACTGAGTAAATATAATGAAGTGAAATCATTTTAGAAGAATTTTATTTTAATCTGAAGGAACACCCGCAACAATACCATCCTTTTTGCTTTGCCATGGTCGGGCAAAAGTAAACGCTTCCAAATTGAAAATCGACCAAAAATCTTTGGATATCAAAGTTTGGTCGTTTTTCAATTTGAAAGACAGTGAGTCGCGATAAAGCTATTTCGATCTGATTTTTGATTTTGTGTAAGCAATCCAGATTGATTTGAGAGAAATTAATAATAGAATTATATTTTTCAAAATACAACATTTCCAAAAGATTTTTAATAGGACCGTGTGACAATTTATTAATGTATGATAATTTGATATATTTGAGATAATTTTATAAATGTATGACAATTTTATAATGTAATTTTGTTCATTGATAAATTAATCTAATAATTTATAATAATATTAATGAATTGTTACTGAGAGAGAGGGAGCTATCCTCTCTCCTAATGTTGCTGTGCCCGACAGGGTCCATACTGATCTCTAATTTGTTAACATCTTTTAACACATATGGAATGCAATAAATAATTGAGTATTGAGTATTTAATAGTGACATATTCAAATGTTAAAAATTACCAATACCACCGGTGTGTGGATATGAAACGCAATCAAATGTCAAATGAAGAACTGTCAATGTCAGTCAAGTCAAACTGTCAAAGTCATCAACAAAACAAGTCATGGTCGTTTTTATTTTGAGTCAACTAAAGCTAAACTATTCTAAATATCTTAAGATAAAAACTAATGAGTTCTCAGAACTAGGCAGTTGGGGAGATATTATACATCACTGCTCATAGAAGCTGACCAGTGATACTTACAAAGACAGTCGACAGTATCATCGATATCATATTATTATGTACATAAATCCTACTCCCTCCTTTGCAGTTACTCACTGTTAACAAAGTTTTAATTTATAGATAAAAAGAGCTCGCATTCATATTAATACAGTCAGTGTTTAAAACGCCGCAGTGTTTGAAATATGGAGAAACTGCAAATGTGTCGGATATGTTTGGTGCAGGATGTACGCATGCGAGCAGTTTCCGAAAACGAACTACAAAAACTTTATGCGAAGCTAACTAATATTCCAGTAAGTAAAAGACCACTATCAATAACACTAGCAACGGGATATTTACCATGTTTACTATTTGTTTTGAGGTTCCGATATTTCGGCGCTGTTGCAAACGCCATGATCACGGATAAAGTGAAGTTATTTCGGGTGGGTGTTTATGAGCAGACAAATTGGTCCACCCTCTTTATTGTTCGTTTCTTGTGCTCAGTAACACTAGCACTGTCACTCACAACACTCACTCGATTCTGTTCCCGCCACACAATATTCACTGGTTCCCCTCGTGAACATTTTATGGGAATTTTCTGGATTTTACACAGTTGAACCACTGGATTCCAGGCTCTTGACAGTAAATCTCGTTTCTAGTGTTATTGATAATGCTAGTGACCTTGTCAGTTTAAATATTAAGTAAAGCCGCTAAGCTGCAGTGGGACTGGACTGGCAATGTCTGCCGCATGCCCAATGATCTTTGGGCCAAAATAACCACTTTCTGGAGCCCTGACAAAGCCAGAAGGTGTTGCGGTAGACGTCGTAGAAGATGGTGGGACAAGCTAGACAAGACCAGCGACCAGTGGTCCACGTTGGCCCTGGATCGAGACAATTGGAAGTCATGGGGAGAGGCCTTTGCCCAGCAGTGGCATGACAAGGGCTGACAGTATCAGTATCAGTTAAACAGCTATGGAAACATTTCAAGGTCTACACCATCCTCCTGTTCAGGTCCCATGTTACTTGTGATCTGTGAAGCCACGTCTTTCTTCCATACTCCATAGTCAACCGTCACACTCTGAACACTTTCATTTACCAATTCAATACCTAATGAAGAATGAACCCAGATGTGAAGAATCTTATTTATATAACATAACATCATGTCTGTTATCCTTGAAGGGTGAGGCAGAGCTGTACCTAATAGTAAACCCACATTTCGCCTGTTATGTTTGAGTCTCATGTAATAAGGCCAGCCTATTGCCATCAACCGGGCACTAATCCGGACTCCATGGCTGCTACTGAGAAATCAGGAATTTCTCACTTTGCCCGATCGGGAACCAAACTCAACCTCATGCTCACCAGTCACGGTTGCGACCACTAGACCATCATCATCATCTGCCTGCCTTTTCCCTAACTATCTTGTGGTCGGCTTCCAGTCTAACCAGATGCAGCTGAGTACCAGTATTTTGTATGAAGAGCCTATCTGAACTCCACAACCCAGTAACTGGGTAATACAATACCCCTTGGTAAAACTGGATGTCAGACTTGGCTTCTGACTACTCGTAACAACTGTCAAAGATCTACAAATGACAGCCGGGACCAACGGCTAAATGTGCTTTCCGAGGCACAGCGAAAACTCGGTATGTAATTATGGTCACCCATCCACGGATCAACCTGGGCAAGCACAGCTTAACCTTAAAGATCTACCCGTGCGGCTGTTATTATTTAGCCACGAGCTACTAGCGTCCACTAGACCAACAATGCTTATTTATTAAGTAACATAAGCAGCATTTATTACAAACAATAATTTTATTGATGACTTTTGTTGCAGTTTGTAACCGCAGACAGTAGACCGATTCATGCTTGTATCTTTTGCTTTACTAAACTAAAGCAATGCTACCAGTTGCAGAGGAAATGTCTGGAAGCCGAGAAGCTGTTTGCTCAGATGTTGAATGAGGATGATGAGGTGAGGTTTGACTATGATAAGGCCAGTATACGCAGGACACGGTGCGGCGAGGCATTTTATTTTTACCCAACGTAAATTCATACATAGCTAGTAGGAACAAGATACATCCGATATTCAGATATCGACCCCAATGCATAAAAGGGGTTTTTCCTTTGCGGCATCAAACGTTGGAATCTGTATCTTGTTAAACTAAATACCTGTCACGAGAACATAAAAATTTAGTAAACAAAGAACACTAAATTATGTAGTGACAAATGAATCAAAACCAAATAATCACAAATTCAATCACCTCAAGGTTAGGTTAGGTTAGCTGGGCTGTTTCCGCTCTTAGCCTCTTTATTAGACCATTGGACATATGAAAATCCTCTTATTACTACTACCATCCCAGGTCCTCCCAGAAAGCTAGCAGCCATCACTGGACACTTTTCACTGAATAAACTCTTCCACACTCTAGGAATCACTGATAGTCCTCTGTTCAGAGCATGCATGGATGCGGAGGAAACGGTGGCGCATGTGCTGCTTGAGTGCACCGGTGTCACCAAGATTCGCGAGGAGACTTTCGGAACACCAAGATCCCTTGCGGATGCCCTGAGAAGACCGAGAAGTGTGATCTGCTTCTGGAGGGCGGTGGGCTGGTTGGAGTAACGGCCACTATGGCTCACGAACAATGTTCCACTTAAAGGAGTAATTGCAGAAACCTAAACCCCATAAAGAAGAAGAAGAAGAAGCTAGCAGCCTTTTCAGGCTGCTGCTGGCTTCCGGGAGCGATGCCAGCGATTGAAGAATCCGTGCCCGTTGATCTCTTACGCTTCTGCACTCCAAGAGCACGTGCCGTAGTGTTTCCTGTGGTGTTTCTTCCGCCTCCATGCATCCTCTGCACAGAGGGCTAGCCGTCACAACTATGGTAAATAGGTGTTTGTTTAGGGGTCAGTGGCCGGTTATGTACCTATAATCTTGCGAATTTTGTCACGTTTCAGTGTAGTGATGCTGCGGGCCTGCGGGCAAGTCTCGTTGAATTTTCCGGAACTGCACTCTTTGATTGCCTGCAGGTTACACTGTTTCTCCATTCCATTTGGTGTGTTTCCTCGGTTTTCTTACGCAGCCATGATTTTATTTGGGCTTGGGGTATGGGCAGTAGTGGTTCCGGACCGTATGCTGTTGTCTCCGCTCCCCTTTTAGCCAGTTCATCCGCTGCGTCGTCAATCAACTCAAAGTAACATACGTGTAGTACGAAACTAACGAGTAATTTCACTTGGCTGGGTTATATTTAGAGCGCTGTTGTCTTATGTTTTGTAGTACTGAAACGAGTTTGAATTACTGGAATCTGAACAATTGGACAGCTATTCGAGTTGCGAATGAGTTTCAGTTGGATTGTTTTTTGTTTTCGCGGATTGGGTTATCATCTAATCCAAATTTAAGGCGAACTTCTCGATGTGTTTACAAAATTGGCGGTGCATATAGCTACATAATATGAATTTGGTTAGGCTCGAAAAACATTTGACCGAATTTCACTTCACGTAAAACTTTTCAAGTATTATTTTTTCGTTTTTTTTTACTTCATCGAAGTTACGTCTGCCACTGTATCAGATGACCTATTATCAATTCAATTTTTTTTCGTTACTCCGAGGTTTCATTTGGTCGAACAACTTTTTACCGAAGTTACACTTAGCCAAAATAACATTTGATCAAAGTTAAAATAATTTATATTTTTCAGACAAAACCTCTAATAAAGCAAGGCCTGTTAGAATGCTTCAGTGGGTATATTATATGTCCAACAGTGCACGTCAACTGTTTGTTTGACGAATATCAGTCAGGAAGCGAAGATATCAAAGAAGACGTACCAGATGATTGCGAGGGACAAGATGATATTAGAGAGATCAAGGAGGAAGAACAAAGTGGTATGTTCTTAATTAAAGGGTATCTTATTTTGTCTTGTTTGCTTTTTAGGGTTCCGTACCCAAAGGCTCAAATGGGACCCTATTACTGAGACTTCGCTGTCCGTCAGTCCGTCCGTCTGTCACCAGGCTGTATCTCATGAACCGTTATAGTTAGCCTGTTCAAATTTCTACAGATTATGTATTTCTGTTGCTGCTATAACATCAAATACTAAAAACAGAATAAAATAAATATTTAAGGTGGCTCCCATTATATACCCTAACACCCTAACATACGCGGGCCTGTGGACGGTGAATAATGGGCTAGCCCACCGTCCGTCCGTCTTATGACGACAGGCCGTGCCGACAGCGCGTTCGTGTTCCATGTGCGCACATCTCAAGGAGATGTCAGCAAATCGGAAGGGGTCCGAGAGGGCCGATGCCTGCCAGGGCTGCGGGACTGTTCGAAAGAGATACCGTGGCCGTGGAACACAAAGGGCTAAGAAGGAACATGGATGGGTTTTAGTCAGTCAAGTCTGATACTCCCTTCCGCTCCGCCCAGAGCGGGAGAAGTCATTTGATGATTTCCCATCCGGAAAGTGTTTTTATAATTAATGGTACGCAACCCTTCGTGCGCGAGTCAGACTCGCACTTGACCGGTTTTTAACCGACTTCTAAAAAAGGAGTAGGTTCTCAATTCAGATGTTTGTATTTTTTTTTTTTTTATGTTTGTTCGGGCATAACTCTGTCGCTTACTAACCGATTTGAAAAATTCTTTTTTTGTTGGAAGGCGTATGCTTCCCAAATGGTCCCATGAAAATTTTATCGAAATCAGACAAGCGGTTTTGAAAAAATCAACAAAAATCTAAATATTCTATCTTTTCGTTTACTCTGCATTGAGTTTTTTGTTCGCGCATAACTCAGTCATGTACGAACCGATTTGGAAAATTATTTTTTTATTCCGAAGCCTATGCTTTCCATTTGGTCCCATAGTCACCAAGTCGGGATCTGATGATGTAATCTTCTACCATCAGATCTGATGATGAAGCCAAGAGACAGGCACCGTAACTCCATAATAAGACAATGTATATTAGCTGTGTTTGGGCTTGTTGGAATTGTAACGGTATGCATTTTCCAGGTGTACCACAGACTTGACTTTCCTTATTCAACCTACGTAACATGTAGGTACTCTGCTTTGACAGTCTGTTTTCGCGATGATCAGGGTTCTTATTCAAAATGCGTTGATCATTTCTTTCCCTAATTTCTTTTAATCGTTGTCCTTTTTCCTTTTTCTCAATTTCAGTTCGACGCCGTTTTCTCATACGAGAAGCATCTTTACTAGGCCTACCCATATTTTATTATTAGATTTAAAATATGTCACTAAAAATTAACAAATAAAAATATTTTTTGCAAAAAGAAAAACCGACTTCAAAAAACCCTAAACGCACTAAAAAGTTAAAAATAATACTATAACCTACCTATATTAATAAACCTAACCTAACCGACGATTAACCTATAATAAAATTTAATAATTCTTTGGAGTCGGTGCCAAGCAATATACGATACCTGAATGACTATATAGACAGACTAAGGCCAGAAAAACAAAACATCTTACAGTTTCTAAATATTAATTCTTTAATTAATTCAAATTATATTGCTTGGCACCGACTCCATAGAATTATTAAATTTTATTAAATCATACATTAACACTAAGATTGTATCCCAAGCAGATGCTTTTACACTTAAAAAAATATTATCTGGTCATGAAAACATCCCGAAAAGAGAAGTTCAAATTGAAATAAATAACAAATGCACCAATAGTAGCAACCGCGTTATAGGAACGATACCATATTATTTCGATTTAATGCGGAAAAAAGCTCTTGAGAAAACAAAAATCAAATCGCTTCAACATGAAAGTATATCGTTTTTTCTATAACGTTACAACTACGGACTCATTGACACTGTTTCACCAGAATATAGCAGGCCTTTTAAACAAACAAGACAATTTAGAGTTAGCCATCGATGATTTTGATAGAAAAAATAATTACATAGATGTGATATGTCTCTCGGAAACTTTTATTAAAAGAGGCAATGAAAACAACGTTACTTTAAAAAACTTTAAGCTAATTAGCTCATACTCGAGAATAAAAGAAAAAAGAGGTGGTGTTTGCATTCTTGCACGAAATTCTATAGACTATAAAGATTTGGCTATCTGTAGCACCATGTCCATGGATAAAGAATTTGAATGTTGTGGAGTAGAATTTCCCGCTCTCAACTGTATTATTATTTGTTTATATAGAACCCCAGACAGCAACATTAACTCATTCTTCAACAAACTTGAACTACTCCTACATAAAATTTGTAATAAACCCAACAAAAAAATTATTCTAACAGGTGATCTAAATATAGACACACTTAAAAGCAATAAAATAGCATTACGTCTTAAAGACACTCTAGTCAATTTTGGTCTCTTCTTACACATAGATCAACCAACGAGACAAAAGGCATGTATTGATCACTTTATAAGTAACATCAAAGACGCGAAAGGTAAAGTTCATGAATTATTCCTCTCTGACCACAACACGGGACAAACATTAGAATTTTCAATTAATAATAAACCTAAAAGACTTATAAGTTGGTATATGTACAAAAGAGACTATAGTAAAAATAACCTAGACAAATTTATAAATTGTTTGTCAGCCCTAAGTTGGTCAGAAGTGTATGGACAAGAAAACTTAAATTCTGCTTTTAATATATTTCATGAAACTTTTTGTTTATTTTATGACCTCTGCTTTCCGATCAACAAAGTAAGAATAAATTCAAACTGTAAATCTCCAAGGTGGATCACTACAGGAATCAGAAAATCAAGCAAACAAAAAAGAAAGTTAAGAAATTGGCAATACATTTCAAAATCTGAAAACGATTCATCTAATTTAAAAAAATATAGTTCTGTCTTCAAAGGATGCATTATTCGATCAAAACACCTCATAAATTCTAAAATAATGTCAGCGGCAAAAAATAAAGGCAAAGCTGCATGGCAGATTATCAAAAACAAAACTGATTACGTAAACACTAAAACAAATATAGAAACTATTAAAATCAACAATAAACTTTTATACAAACCTTTAGAAATTGCTAAAACTTTTAATGACTTTTTTATTGATGTTGCCAAAGAATTCCATAACAACAAAAATAAGGCTTCACCAGATAAGACACCCAAAATAGATATACCAAATATGACTCAAACCATGTTTTTACATCCATGTTATGAGAATGAAGTAAGAAATACCATAATGTCCCTCAACAACACAAAATCTGTTGGATTTGACGGTATAGCAACTCACATACTTAAATCCTGTGCCAAAATTATATCGCCAATTATTGAACACTTGATCAATCTCTCATTCTGGCAAGGGATTTTTCCAGATAAACTCAAGCAATCGATTGTGAAACCATTGTTTAAAAAAGGTGACACAAAAGACTTGTCTAACTACCGACCTATAGCGTTAATATCTAATTTATCAAAAATCTTTGAGAAAATTATGCATCGTAGACTCTCAAATTATTTAGAAAAATTCCAAATTATAAAAGAAGAACAAAACGGTTTTCAAAGGGGTAAATCGACAACGTTAGCAGCATTTACTCTAATAAAAAATGTAATTGAAAAATTAGATAAACGGGTTCCAGTGTCCGTTATCTTCTTTGACATGAGCAAAGCTTTCGATTTTGTCAACCACGATTTACTTCTAAAAAAATGCAATAACTACGGAATCCGAGGGATAGTTATTGACTGGATTACTAGCTATTTATCTAACCGCCAACAAAGAGTAGAAATAAGTACAAAAAACAAAGAGTCAACATCAATCAGTTCGGAATATAGTCAAACGAAATCAGGTGTACCACAAGGAAGCATACTGGGCCCATTACTTTTCCTTATCTACATCAATGATTTGCCCACTGCTTTACAACAACAGTGTATACTCTTTGCTGACGATATATCGGTAATCGTTGCAAATGATAATAAATCAGACATAATTCACGAAAAAAACCTAAATACAATAGTAAATCAAGTTTTAAAATGGCTAGAAAATAATTATCTTTGTGCAAACCTTAGTAAAACCAAATACATAAACTTTCAAAATTACAACTCAAAACCAAAAACATATAAAGTAAATTGTCAAGGACAACAAATAAACGAAGTAAGTGAATATAAATTTCTTGGACTCATTCTTGATCAGCACTGTCACTGGAAATTACATATAGAACATGTTTGCAAGAAACTCAACCAATTTGTTTTTGCACTTAAACGTTTAAGACGTACCGCTAGTGAAGCAGTCGCCCTGACTGCTTACCACGGGTATGTATCCTCCTTACTCCGGTATGGACTCCTACTCTGGGGGAACTCGACAAATATAAATGAAGCATTTATTGTTCAAAAAAAATGCCTAAGAGCAATTTGCGGTATCAGCCCATTAACATCCTGTCGACCACTGTTTAAAAAATTAAGGCTATTAACTCTAACAGGCCTTTTCATAATGCAGGCTGGTATTTTTGTCAAGGAACACTCTAAGTTTTTTATAGCATGCGACCTGCATTCGAAATACACTCGTCGAGATCCCACAAGATTAAGAATACCTGCACATCAAAGCACATTATGCCAAAAAAATAGTTTAATCACTGCAATAAAAATCTTTAACAACATACCAAAAGAATTAAGAGAGCTCCCTTTAAAATATTTTAAATCCAAATTGTATAAATGGCTCATTCATAATTGTTTTTATAGTGTAAAAGAATTTCTAGAAAAAAAAATAGCTGATAGATATGGTTACTGAGCTCTACAAAATATTTCATGTTGCTGCTTTTTTTTAGTTTTTTATTCTTTATTTTTAAGTTTATATTAATTGTTTAAAGATTTCGAATGGATACGAAGCCTTAAATTGTAAGTGCTAATATAGCACTAGCGTTGTAGTATTAATATTTTAACTAATTTATGTTTCGTATTAAAATTCACGTTTCACATTTTCAAATATTTGTATGCCATTCTATGGCAAAACATGTAAGTTCACAACCCTATTTATAAGACCTAAATGTACCATGTTTTTACGCAAATAAAAATTATTCTATTCTATTCTCTATTCTACACAATGTCCTTTCTTTGGTATTGTTCGTCGTGTCGTGGAGCTCCTTGCGTTATGAGTTGAGCTCCACGATAAGACTATCTCTGACACTTATCTATAGTCGTCAAGTGGGTTGGCCATGATTATGTCTTGACCTTAAAAGAGACTGACAGTTTGTTTCAGCTGTTCTTCCTCAGAGTAGTCAGCTACGATACACCGGCGTCATCTAGTTTAAAAAAAAACTACGTGTAAATTTGTTTTTAAAAACCTATTTGCAAAAATAAACAGGACATAGTAATTCAGTGATCTTATATTTTTTTCTTGACAGAACCCGAATATCTAGATAGCTATCCAGATATACCCCCAAAGCAACCTGAATCGGATTCAGAAGATGATATACCGTTGGTGAAATTTGCAACTGAAGTGGAAGAAGATCCAGAGTTATCTAAAAATAAACGACGAGCCAGTGAGATGCAAAGTAAGTATTAGTTACTATCACTGTCAATTAATTTAGCAATTTACGACCTTTTAATACCTGTATGCTAATATTGATAAGCATGTTCTTGTTTCTGCAATGTTTATGGATATGACAAAAGCGTTCGATTATGTGCACCATGGAACTCTTTTAAACAAATTGTACAGTAAATGATATCAGGTAGTAGAAATAAATAATATTAATCTCTTAAATAATACCAAACAAAAACATAAGTCCATGCCCAAAAAAGTACTTTATGGAGTGCCTCAAGGTAGCGTGTTAGGTCCACCGCTATTTTTGATCTACATTAATGATCTGCCTAAAGTTTCACAGCATCCCATGATCCTTTTTGCTGATGACAGCACATCTATACAAGTCAAAATGTTGATACTTTTGAAAATAAAATAAATTTCACTCTTCGCAATATAATTAACTGGTTGACGGTTAATAACTTAATTATCAATTTAGAAAAAACAAAATTAGTAAATTTCTGCAGTAACAATAAAAAGACACAGAGATATGTAGTCATACACTGGGGCAATGCCACTAAGTGTATAAAGCGCAAAAAAGATGTAAACATGCGATTGCCGGTAACCGTGTTCCTGATTCATGTGAACCTTATTTCAAAGAATATAAAATTTTGACCTTTCCTGCAATTTACATTTATGAAGTAGCCGTATTTATAAAAACAAATGAAAATCTATTTGATAAACTCAAATCACCACCACATAAAAAAGTACCACATAAAAAGGCTCTTTTAACAAAAGCTTCTTTGGCATGGCATCAAAAATATACAACAAGATACCTATTGACATTCTGAGCACTAAGGGACCTCCAGTATTTAAAAATAAACTGCATATTTTTAATTGAGAAAGCTTATTACACGATCCAAGATTTCTTGAATGATTGATTGAACTCTTGACCATGTATTAATTTGACTGTATATTGATATTTATAATAAACAAATTTGCCATGTAAAATAATTTTAAATGTAATGCCAATATTTAATTATTGTATGCCTATTAGGCAGGACATATTGAAACTTTAATTTATTGTTTAGACCTGTAGTTAACATATGCCCACAATAAAATATTTTGAATTTAGGAGCGTTTATACCCTACGGCTTTTCATACAATAGTCCGGGGCTTTTAGATTTGAACCCTGCATTAAATATAAACAGCGTTTTTTTTCTTGAATCATGTACTTGACCTTAGCTCTTCAAATAATAAAAAAAAATTAAACATTTTCCGAGACCGGATCAAGCTGAAAAAGACGAAAACGCGTTTTTGTGAATAAAAACATGGGAAAAAATGTTAACAGGACAAATTTAGTTTCTTTAGGTAAAGAATTGGTGACAGTAATCTATTTTTTCAGAATTAAACATTTTCGTCCACGGAAATTACGTTAAAAAATCATTTACGAAATTTTTGGATTGTACTTAAGGCAAAAATATAAACAGCGGTTTTTTTACATAAAATAACTTAAATTAATATATTACACCGCCAATAAACAAAATTAAACAAATTGTACTACCGGAAGTTATAATTATCAGTTTTTTTACAATAGCGGTTGAGACAAAAATGTAACAGGGTTTAATTTAGTTTAACTTTCATCTAAAGGCTATTTCTAACCTATTTACACGAAAATTAATCACTTTAAAGCAAATCGTGAAAAAAAAAAACAAAATGTTTACGTAAAATACGTCTAGAAGCTTTATTCTTGTATTTGGCGCAGCACTTTCATAGGAATTTGATCTTTCCGATATCGACATAAGGTGTACAATCGCGTAACTCAATAAAACACCGACTCAAATAACAACACAGTCATACGCACACAATGAACGCAGCGCTTATCTTGTTTACGCACACTAGCACACGCCGTACGCCGCACGCTGCTTAGCGCTGACACCGTGCATCGTAATTTAATTTTTACTTTGACAATATTAATTATTTGATTAAGGTTTGGATTTATATATGTGGGAGACAGTGGAATAATAGACATAAATAGGTTTGTTCATTATATTTAGAACCATTATGACACAGTAATGTAATCAACAATAATTAATAACACATGAATATTTAGTAACAAAATTACACAGTAATACAACCTAACAATATTTAATAACACATTATTATACTTTAAAATAATAACGGTTAAAATAATGCACCGAAGAAATCAAATGTTAGCATAAACACATTTTAAGAAAACATACCTGACAGTTCAGAGCACCGTTGTGCCGTGCCCACTATCGGACAGCTTCTGATCCGTCGAAAGACAGTGCGCCCCTTTTTATAGCACAACTCGTTTACAAAGTGGGGGAAAAAGTAGTCGTTACAATACTATTATAGACCGGAGGTAGTTCGAAATATTAAATGACATTACTTAAAAAAATACTAAAATAATTTATCTCTCACACGGCCATACTGACGAGCAGCCAATTTGGCTCGCGAACTAAACTCAAAAATAACAATTCTTGTTAAATCTTAGAATGTCAAATCACATTTTATGACTTTGCCTAAACTATACGGCCAAATCGCATGACCACACGCCAAATCACATGGTTTCATGATTTTATATCCGCCAAATCACATGGCTGTTGTCAAGTCACATGACAACCAGATACATGCCAAATCACATGGCCACTGTCAATTCACATGACAACCAGATACAGACCAAATCACATGGCCATTGTCAATTCACATGACATTGGTGCGATTGTCAAGCATAACCAAGATCGTTGGCCAGACGCTCTGAGATATGCAGGACAATCTTAAAAACTACAAAATCAACATGAAACTTTAACAGGTTTCATTAGGAAGTTCATTCACTATGTTCGTTACAGTCATTAGCAATATTTAAAGAATCAGTCAACTCACATCCCATATCGGGAGTAACGATTCGTAAATTATCATGAGAGACATACAACTCATTGCCAGTCTTATTAAATCTAACTGTATATCTGTCGTTATCGTTCACTTCAGTAATGACGCATGGACCTTTAAATTTACTGTCAAGTTTGTTTATCACTCGTGGATTTTGTTTGACTAACACAATATCACCGACTTTGAAAGGTACAATTTTAGCCTTAGTTTTATCAAAATCGGCTTTTCGAGTTTCAGCAAGCTCGTTCATCCTGAGTTTAGACTCTTGACGGCACATATCGAGGTCCATACGTTCAACATCATTTAGCAAAGCTGATATAGCAGGAGGTGACTGATCGCAGCCCATTAAAAGTTGGAAAGGTGTATGACCAGTACTTTTACTAAAGGTGCTGTTAATGGCCAACTGTACTTCACCGACAGCATCTTTCCAACTTCTTTTAGTTGTATTTTCCACAATCGTAAAACAATTTGTCAGAACCTTCATAACTCGCTCAACCTGACCATTTGCACGACTCACACCACTAGCTATAAAATGTAATTCTATAGACCACTTTTCACAAAAACTTGTAAATTCTTTGCCAGTATAAGAAGCAGCCTGATCACAAATAATACGTTTAGGTGTACCAAAAGTATAAATTAATTCCTTCAAGGCATTTACTGTAGCCACTGCAGTTAAATTAGTTACAGGTTTCATGTAGCAAAATTTTGTAAATGCATCTACAAAAACAACAGCATATTGTTTAGTGGGTTTACTGCCACTCAATTTACCAGTCGTGTCCATATGAACGGTATGAAATGGAGTAGGGGGCTTATCTATAGGGTGCAATGTAATCTGTCGTGAACCTGATTGACTTTTATTTATTTTACAAGTCAGACAACTGTCAACATATTTACGTGTACACTTAGACATATTCGGGAACCAAAATTGTTCTCTTATTTTGTCAAGGGTTTTTTCCCAACCGAAGTGTTTAAGAGCATCGTGATAAATTTGTATGATATGCCATCTATAACTTTTTGGAACATAGAGACGTTTCTTAACTTTATTATTAATGGAAATAATACGATACAACAGTCCATTTTGAATCTCATAACTGGAAGCAATATCTTTGTCAATAGTTTTGTCTTTTATTGATTCAATTATTTGTTTAGTTTCTGAATCGTTACTTTGTTCTACCTCTAGCCATTCACTATAATTTTGAATATTGTGTATGTTGACGGCTGACGGGTTACGGCTTAGGTAATCTACATGGGGAATGCGTTCCCCTTTTCGATATTCGATATTAAAATCAAAGGACTGTAGGTAAGCCCACCACCTATGAACCCTAGGAAGCAATTCCTTTTTGTTTCGCGAAGCTTTAAGCGAGTTACAATCAGTAATGACTTTAAATGGCCTGCCAAGTAAATAATGACGGAAATGCTTAATAGATCTAACTACTGCCAGAGTTTCCAACTCATAAGAGTGGTAACGGCTTTCAGTCTCAGTGGTGCGCATGCTAAAATACTCTACAACTTTGAACTGATCGTTATGTTTTTGAAAAAGAATTCCTGCCAGACCTGCAGAACTGGCATCAGTGTGAAGTTCAACAGGTTTAGCAGGATCGAATAAAGTGAGTACAGGTTCAGAGGCAAGGTACTGCAGAATCTTATTTCTAGCAGATTCCTGCTCAACAGTCCAGTTCCATTTGACATTATTACGAGTTAGATTATACAAAGGTATCATGATGAGAGAAAAGCGAGGAATGAACTTTCGGAAGTAACTTGCGAGTCCACAAAATTGTCTTACTTGCTTTACAGTAGTTGGTACAGGAGCGTTTAAAAGAGCGGAAACTTTACCTTGACTTGGCTTAACTTGGCCGTTTGAAACAATTCTTCCTAAGTATTCGATTTCAGTTTTTAAGAACTTACATTTTTTTATATTAAGAGAAAACCCGGTTTTTTGCAAAGCTTCAAGGACTAATTTTAAACGTTCAATACCTTGATCCGCGGTTTCTGAATAGATTACAACGTCATCTATGTAAATTAAAACAAAGTTGTCAATATACTGTTTAAGAGCTGTGTTGATGGCCCGTTGAAACACAGAAGGTGCATTACAAAGCCCAAATGGCATCCGTAGGTACTCATATTGCCCATCAGGCGTGACGAAGGCAGTTTTTTCTATAGAACTATTTGCAATCGGTATTTGATGAAAACCGGCTGCCATATCTAAAATCGTAAAATACTTAGCACGCGTCAATTTACTGATGTGATCATCAATAATTGGTAGTGGAAAGTGATCACGAACGGTGTTCCCATTCAATTCCCTATAGTCAACACACATTCGGTCACTACCATCTTTCTTTCGAACCAGTAATATTGGGCTTGCAAATGGGGAATTGCTATCACGAATTATATTATTGTCCTTCAAATCTTTAATTATATTTTTGACATGTTCACGCTCAGCAGGAGCTAATCGATAGGGTCGTCGTTGAACTATTTTATCCGAATTTTTCAATCTAATAGTTAATTCACCGGTAGTTACTTGAGAAACCGCGTTGCCTGACGTGAACATTCCAGAATATGATTTTAACAGGTCGCTTAAAAACACAATTTGGTCGGAAGTTAATTCAGGGTTAATATCTACCCCATCAAAATCAATATCCTTTATAAGGCTGTTAATACTGTAAGCGTTGCGATAAACTCTAGCAATATTTCCTGAGAAAGTGACTTGAATACCAGGTATTTCAAATAAATTTTGACCAAGTAATACGTCATACTGAATGTATCTATCAGGGACTAGAATAAAATCTATTTCAACATTTATACCATCAACACAGATCATACAAAGTTTTTTACGCGATGTACAGAAAGCATTGTCACCAACACCTCTCAAAAGAATTGTTTCATATGTAATTTTGCCCTTAATTGAATCGCCAATACTTTCGCGCATCAAAGAACATTCCGCACCACTATCTATCAAACAGGAATAATCGTGACTGTCAATTTGAATAGTATGTAATTTTTTGTTGGATAAAACTAGGCTATTTACTTGAGAAGACTTTTCGTCCTTAGTTTTCTTATTTAAGCGGTGAAAACAGTTTTCAATGGAATGCCCCTTTTTATTACAAAAAGTGCAAGGTGTTGCAGGAGGTTTCGAACCCGAATCAACTGGTTTTGAATTATTAGAAGCGATAGCTGTAGTTAAATCTTTACTAGAGCCGCGATTGGTACCTAAACGACAGTCTCTTTGAATATGTCCCATTTTGTGGCATTTATGACACCTTTTAGACGAAGTGTCTGGGTTAGATACATTTTTAGAACGCTTGGATGGAATATTGTGATCAGACTCTTTAACAGGTCTCTTCCGTTTATATGAATTCAGGCTTTGAATTAATTGTGGCAAATTTTTTGGTGTAAGGCGTAGCAAGTCAGAACGAATACGAAAGTCAGACATACCTGAAATAACTGCTTCGACAAGGCGTTGATCAGTCATCTCCACACCAATAACTTTCTTCGCCAACTCCCATTTTCGAGTTGCGTACTCAGAAAGACTAGCGACTTGTTCGCTGGTATAGTCCAGAAACAGCGAGAGGTCGTCGTAGTAACGAGCTTCATCTGAAAAAGTTTCGATAAGACCTGCTTTAAGTTCTGGCCAGCTAGTAACAGTTGAATAATTACGACGTGCCCATTCAGCCGCGCGTCCGCGCAAGTTCTTTCTTGTCAAATTGAGAATTTCTCTATCAGTAAGCTCATACTCAGTTTTAAGCTCCTCTACGTTTCGGCACCAGACTTGCACAGTATCGGTCCGATCGTCAGGGTCAAAAGCAGGTACATAGATATGCTCAAGACTGCGCATGCGGGGAATAGGCCGCACATTTGGTGGGTTAAAAGCTTTTGCAGTTGTGTGAATCAATTGTGACATCATTTCTTGCATCATATTTTGCATAACATTAACAGGTACACAATCTACTGCCCTAGAATCCCTGCTGCTACTGGTTGCCATTGGACCGCCAATAGCTGCATCATCATGGTCTGGGGATGCCATCGTCTCGTTGGTCGCAGCTGCGTAGCGCGTTGTCTTTTGACCCAGGATTGGTGATTGGTTTTCCGGTGTAGGCCTTTCGCTAGACCTTATAACGGGTTTTGCAGCGCTCTGCAGGACCCTGGTCTCGATCGCCTCAGATTCGTCGTCGTTCATCATTAAACTTTCCTGAAATCAAACATACGTAGGCGTAGTTTTTGTTATCAATCCCACTTCTGATGTGGGAGACAGTGGAATAATAGACATAAATAGGTTTGTTCATTATATTTAGAACCATTATGACACAGTAATGTAATCAACAATAATTAATAACACATGAATATTTAGTAACAAAATTACACAGTAATACAACCTAACAATATTTAATAACACATTATTATACTTTAAAATAATAACGGTTAAAATAATGCACCGAAGAAATCAAATGTTAGCATAAACACATTTTAAGAAAACATACCTGACAGTTCAGAGCACCGTTGTGCCGTGCCCACTATCGGACAGCTTCTGATCCGTCGAAAGACAGTGCGCCCCTTTTTATAGCACAACTCGTTTACAAAGTGGGGGAAAAAGTAGTCGTTACAATACTATTATAGACCGGAGGTAGTTCGAAATATTAAATGACATTACTTAAAAAAATACTAAAATAATTTATCTCTCACATATATTTCTCATTATTAAATGAATTTAAATCCTGTTACATTTTTGCCGTAAGTAGTATTTAAGATTTTTTGATTTTCTTGATTTTCTGTGAAGTCCGGAGCAGAATTTGTTTAATTTTCATAATAATAGTTAGACATGTGGATATAAACCATTTTAGCACTATTTTTGTCTTGTTAATATTTTTGCCTTAAGTACGAAGTCAAATTATAAGATTTTTTTATAAAAACGAGTGTTCCGTGGACGAAAATGTTTAATTTTCTGACCTACACGTAGTACTCAATCTGTTCTACAAAGACTCCAAATAAACATACCTGTTTATATTTTTTTCCACCAAGTTATATACATATTAGACGTTTTCTTAAAAAAAACATATACGCGGAGGTGAACTTTTCGCGGGATACAGCTTAATATACTCTCCTGTCCATACCCTACACATTCAATGAAAAAAATCGCTGTTTTTAATTAATGCAAAGTTAGCCTAATATTCGGCGTAAATTCCCCGGACTACAAACTTTGAAGTCGTTATTTTCCTAAATGACTGAACAGATTTAAATGAAACTTCCTACGCATAAGCAGTATACATAGGTGTAAAAAGTTACTAATAATTATTTTCGAAATGTCTTTTAAAAATGGAGATAATTGGAAATTACTGTTTCTATAGATAATTAAAAATCGGTCTAATTTAGCTGTAACATTATTTTTCGAAAATGTTTCTTAGTAACTTTTTAGACCTATGTATACTGCTTATGCGTAGGAAGTTTCATTAAAATCTGTGTAGTCATTTCCGAAAACAACGACTTGAAAGTTTGTATGAAATGCCGTAGGGTATAAACACTCTTAAATTTGAATCAATGACATTTGTAAGGGGATATTTACCATGTTTGTTATTTGTATTGTTATTGATAGTGTTAGTGACCTTGTAAGTATTAGTTAGTTAAATTTTAGCTCTTTTTAGGGTTCCGTAGCCGAATGGTAAAAAACCGAACCCTTATACAGGATGTTTGGTGCATCGTTTGCCAAATCGAATAGGCCGACAGGAGTGGTTATTTGCTCTCTTTTCGTAGTGTCTTATAACTCATTCCTTGCCACACCGGTTTTTTTATAACAACTCTTTCATTAAAATTTTGAAAAATTGCAAAATTCTGCATTTAAGGTCAAATAAAAAAAAAATTGTTTAGGCTTGAAATTTCGATTTAATTTTGATGTGTATAGTTGTATGATTCTATCAAATTCAAAATTACTTGCTAGTAAAAATAACTTTCCTTTTTAATAGCTCGTAAAGTTTTTGTAAAAGAAAAATAAACTTAAAACTCAACTTTAAATTGCTATAAAAAAAAACTAAAAGCGATCGGGATCTTCGAATTCTTTTAAAAAGTTCTCTAGTCTGCCCCCTTTCCAACGGTATGCAATATGTCAAAAAAAAGGTTTAATACCATTTAATTTTTAACTAAATGTGTAATGGAGACACTAGGCTGAAATTCGATATTACAGTAAGAACAGTAGTTTTAGCATAAATAACTTGCCTCAAGTAAGTAGATAGATACTGTTATCTCACTATTACGTAGTGTATTATCTCTTTCTTAAACAGGATACTTTTCAAGAATTTGAAATTTAAAAAGAATCCTCTCCTTTGTGCCTGTTCGATTTGGCTAACGATGCACCAAACACCCTGTATATCCTTATACCCTTATTATAGTTAAAAATTGCATCAAATGTGTCCTTATTAAAAAAGCATATTACAAAATTAAGGACTATGTTGAAGATAAAGAAGTTTGGCTGTAGTTCCTTCTGCTCATGCGGCTTCCCTGGTAGCTCATAAACGACACAAATATGTGGATGTCTCTAACTATTCCGAATTTTATTTATTCTATTCTTTTTTTTCAGATGTTTTACAATAGTTTTCAAATCATTGCACCGTTTATTCATTGTGCAGAATAGTTACAGTACTGATGACTACATTTGTGTCAATTGTTTATTTAATTGTTCTTAGTTTTATTTTTACTTTTGTATAGATTCTTTTTCATTCATATTTTTTTTTTGTGAATGTGTGGACATTGTAGGCTTTGTAATTTTTTTTTTTTCAGTATCATCTTTTTCTACCTTTTGTAGTAAGCGATGACTTATTGTCAGTCCTACGCTGTCCTCTCATACTTAAGTACTAACGCTGTAACATCCAAATATTGTAGAACCAAATGATTTTAAAAGAGTAACCATGGAGTTTCTTGCCGGTTCTTCTCCATAGGAAACGACCAACCCGAACCGTGCCTCTTCTGTCGACGTTTTATAAGTGCCCATGTAGGCCTATGTACAATAAAATATTTTGATTTTGATTGATAGATTTGTCATGTCTGACTGTCCGTCCGTCTACACAGTTGAAACTTGGTAGGTAGATGTATTCTTTAAACCGCTTTACGATGGTGATTAAAAGATTGGGGCTCCCCATACACAGAATTGAAACTAAAAAAGAAAAAATATCAAACCTATACGAGCGGGCTGTCTATACAAGGAGTTGTTTTGCATCCTCGTCGAAATTCAGGAGGTTGTCAGAAAAGACATAAATAATCAATATAAAATACGGTTCCTAGTTAGCATAATGACCAATACGACACAAAATTTAGCGACATTTATGGACCAAAATATGAGTCCAACCAAAGAAAATCAAAATCATAAGTCATTTATTCAAATTAGGCTTATAATCAGCAGTTTTTGAACGTCGAAATTACAAGAGACAGTCCCCCAAAATGCCAGCACTTCGCGGGAAAATGTAGAAGAACTGAGCCACAACAAACCTTCTCCAAGGATACTAGTATTAGGTGAACAACAAGTACGAGAATTAGCTAAAAAAATAGCAAAGCAGAGATACAATAATAAATGGAACAACATATACTCGGTGTTAGCGACGACACGAATATATGATCCTAAGTCAGTCATTTTAAATGTTATAGTGTAAACATGTAATATATAAACCCTAAGTTAGCTCATTAGCAGCATTATATACCTTAAAAGGTAGTACATATGTTATGTTAGCGACGATAGGTCATTAAAGAGTCTTGAGTTAAATACTAGCAATTTCTGTATGTTAGGTTAGTAAAAATATGTGATTTATTTAGCTACTAGTGATACTATGTTATTAATTATTTCAAAAAATCATTTATTTTCATTGCGATATTAACTTTCAGACATCGATAGGTTTAGTTTCACGAAATAAGTGTTGTACATTTTTACCACCAGGCGGCGTCACTGTGCAAGAAAAGTTACGTAAGGTTTAGTACCGCGAAACTTTACCGTAACGAGGACCGTTTTAGTTTTTTGTTGTTTTTATGTGTTAAATTAAGGTTTTTTGGTATTGTTTTTAGTAATTATAGGAAATAAAGACCCACTGTGTATTTAGAAGTTAAGAAAATATTGTAAAAAGCGTCCTAGCACAAGAAATAGTCCTTGTAAAGTTTCCCACACAAAAAGGCACCTTTGCTCTGATTGGTCGAAAGTTTATGATTGTTTTCGCGGGGAAATGCGCGAAATGCGCGGGAAAATTAAGGGCCGTGATTGGTCAGAGCTGCCTATAAAAAAAGGGATTTTCTTGTGGTCGGACATTCCAAATCGAGCAGTCCTTCAGGAAGCTTCAGCAAGAACAAAGAAAAGGAAAATAGAAGAAAGAAAAACGGGAAGAAACTCTTAGTACATAAGAACCCTGAAGAAAATAAACTGAAGCCTTCTTGAAGACCGTCAGCGTTGTCATTTCACTCCATCGCTGCTCCCTTCTCCAGTCGACATCCCACCAGCGCACCCGCTCCTCACAAACACACGTCCCCAACATATGGTCCTTCGAAAGTTGGATCGGGCACTCAATACTCGGTATCGGGATTCTCGAAACCCAACGAGTACACAAGTCCTGTGGAACTTTAACAAGTTAGCAGAAAAACTAAAACCGGCCAAGTGCGAGTCGAACTCGCGCACCGAGGGTTCCGTACAAAAATTATTATATTAAATATTTTTATCATATGATGTTACTAAAACTTTACGGTTTTCGCAATTGTTCCTTTATCTGTAATATAAGACGTTGCTTCGTACCAACTTTCAAGATTCCGAGTTCACGGGTACCCTGTATGTTTTGATTCCCTTGCGTGTCGAAAATTTCCGGCATTAACGACTATCTTCTGATTGCGTTGGCTTAGAAGTTTGTTTTTTTCACAGCTCTAAGAGACAGTAGACCCGAGTATTTGATATAAATTCCAGCTTGATACCTCCACGCGTTCCTGAGAAAAGGGGTCTTCACAGACACACGGACGGACAGACAGACAGACGGACGGCAAAAAAGTGATCCTATAAAGGTCCAACAAAAAAAACACATAAAAAAATAAAAAAAATATCGGAATTTTATGTCTAAACAAAATTTTTATTTGACCTTAATTGCTGAATTTTGGATTTTTCCAAAATTTAAATTAAATATTTGTTATAAAAAAAACCGGTGTGGCAAGGAATGAGTTATAGGGCGTAAATAGATAGCAAATGACCTCTCCTTTCGGCCTATTCAATTTGGCAAACGATGCACCAAACATCCTGTATACTACTGAATCACATAATCTAAGTCATTATGCAGCATTTTATCCTGTCAATTGAATTAATAAAAGATCCGCGTGAAAAGTGACGAATATGGACCAGGACCTCATTTCTCCCGCCGATACCCACGGATACGGATATCCGGAACTTCACTAATTAAGAGCAAAAAATCACTTTTGATTTGTGCTACTAGTGAATATTCCCGTATGTATTTACCTTATTTACCGGATTTACTATTACAGGTGCTTCTGGCGCGAAGAAACCGAAACAAGAAGATACAATTACAACTCAGCAAAAGAAATCAAAACAAATAGACTCGACAATTACCCGGAACACACAAAAACGTACGTCCAAACCTGATACTACAATAAAAAATCCTTACAAATGTGATGTATGTCAGCGTAGTTTTCATAATTTAAGTAATTTAAAAAGACATGATCTTATACACACTGGTGAAACACCATACAAATGTGATATATGTCAGCGTAGTTTTAGTCAAAGAATTAATCTGAATAACCATAGCCATACACACACGGGTGAAAAACCATACAAATGTAAAATATGTCAGCGTAGTTTTGCTACTAAAGGTACGTTAAAAAGACATAATCTTATACACACTGGTGAAAAACTTCACAAATGTGATATATGTCAGCGTAGTTTTCATGATTCAAGTCATTTAAAAAGACATAATCGTAAACACACTGGTGAAAAACCTTACAAATGTGAAATATGTCAGCGTAGTTATCATGATTCAAGTCATTTAAAAAGACATAATCGTATGCACACTGGTGAAAAACCTTACAAATGTAAAATATGTCAGCGTAGTTTTCATGATTCAGGTAATTTAAAAAAACATAATCGTATACACACTGGTGAAAAACCTTACAAATGTGACATATGTCAGCGTAGTTTTGCTGTTAAAAGTACGTTAAAAACACATAATCGTATACACACTGGTGAAAAACCTTACAAATGTGATACGTGTCAGCGAAGTTTTATATGTAAAAGTCATTTAAGATTACATGTCTGTGTACATACTGGTGAAAAACCATAGAAATGTCATATATGTTAGCGTAGTTTTACTCAAAGCATTAATCTGAATAACCCTAGCCATACAATACAATACAGAACAAGGTTGATGTTTGTTTTCCGATGACACGCGTAGGACAAAAAAAGACTGAGAGCTCGTGGATCGACGAAGATATATTAAATACTTACTACTAATGCTTTTTGAAGTGATAGGCATAATACTTAAATACCCATATTTTCCATATTTAAACGAGATTGCATATCAACTCCAAGAAAATACTCCAAAAAATGCTTAGAAATAAAAGGTCTAAGTATTATATACACCATATTAAAACAGCAAATAACCCTAATAAAAGTATGTGGCACGTAGTGAACGCAGAATCGGGTAAAAAAAAATCTATCAAGGCCAGACTACACTGAGAGTATGAAGCAAGCAGATGGTAAGTCTTTTCCCTCTAAAAAGGAACTGGTATTTATGGTCAATGCTAAATTCATCGATGCGGCTATATCATGTGGCGCTCCTCAAGCAGACCCGGACACAGCCCTGGCTATGCTTCTGGAAGCTCGACCCACCGCCAGTCAGTGTGTTTGGCTACATCCCTTCTCACCGAATGAGGTATATCGCATCATTACTAAGCGAATCGCACGCAAACTAACAAAAGATTTATAGGATACATCAGTGGAGCTGCTGAATACAGCGGCTGCATCGCTTGCGAATATGCTGGCGGTGTTGTTCAATAGGTGTCTGCAGAGTGGATGCTTTCCGAGTGCATTTAATGGTGTCTTCGCTGTATAAGGGCAAAGGCAAGAAGAACGATTTTAATAATTATTGGCCGGTGTCTATCATACCAGCAGTCGCAAAGGCCTTTGAAAACGGACTTTGTGACCGATTACTTAGCTTTCTTCAAAAGACTAACTACCTCACTGACCGACAATATGCCTATAGGAAGGGGCGATCAACAACGTCCCTGACACTTGTGATCATCCGCCATGTTATGAAAGTTCGAGAGGAAAACAGCAGGTAGCAGTGCTCTTCTGCGACCTCTCAAAAGCTCGCGCCGTCGCGGATCACGGTGTGCGGGCGCTGAAGATGAAGCATCTTGGTTTGGAAAGAAAAGCGTTGGAGTTGCTGCTTGACTTCTTAAAAGGCAGATCGCAGGTGGTAATAGGCGACGGCGGAAAGGTTAGGTCAGACCCTCGCAACATCACTAAAGGTGTGCCACAAGGCTCCTCCCTTTCTAACATCATGTTCGGTCTATTGCTAAATGACTTACCTGAGGCAATAAGTGAGGCGGAGGTTTTTATGTACGCAGACGACGTTGCTGCGGTCGTGTGCGCTCAGTCGATGGAAAGTCTACAGGAAAGGCTCAACTTAGTGGTGGGTAAAATTAATAACTGGTTCAAAATAAACGGCTTGATACTGAATACAACCGAGACCCACTACATGCACGTTAATCTTTCCGGTCGAACGTATACGCCACTGTTACTTCGGGTAGGAAGCAGTGTGGTCGAACAGGTGCAGGTCACCACATTTCTCGGCTTCGAATTGGACAGAGCGCTCTCTCACTTGGGGGCCGCATATTGACAAAATGTGCGGCAAACTTGGACGAGCATGCTTCGCCCTGGAGCGATCAGCGCAAACGCTCCCGCGTAGGCTATTGAGAGGGTGTTACTTCGCGTTGGCACACTCAGTCTTTCAGTATGGCGTTGAGTTCTGGGGCCGAGCTGCGGATTGGGAGCGAGCCTTCAGGATGCAGAAGCGTGCCGTGAGAGCCATTACACGATCGCAATGGGATGCAACCGCGAGACCACTTTTTAAAGAGTTAAAAATACTGACTGTTCCCGCTATACATGGTGGTATGGCAGGCGGCGGTTGTTGATGTTAGGTAACATTTAAACGAATATTGTAAACAATGATTACTGTACTCGTGTTAGAAATAAACTAGCTGTCCCGCGCAACTTCGTCTGCGTCACATTTTCCCCACTTTTCATTGCTGCTCCGCTCCTATTTATCGTAGCGTGATGATATATAGCCTTCCTCGATAAATGGGCTATCTAACACTGAAAAAAATTTTCAAATCGCATCAGTAGTTCCTGAGATAAACGCGTTCAAGCAAACAAACTAACAAACAAACCCTTCAGCTTTATAATATTAGTATAGATATTCATTGAAATCGAATGATGCAAAGGGCAATTTTGCTTTAAATTAAATATTTGTGATGGATAACGTATTTATTTGGATATAAGAAATAATATAATGCTTATAAAAAATTGTGCGTGGAGTCCCTCCGCGCGGAAGAAATGAAACGTCTTAATGTAGTCCGGGGAATTTACGCCGAATATTAGGCTAACTTTGCATTAATTAAAAACAGCGATTTTTTTCATTGAATGTGTAGGGTATGGACAGGAGAGTATATTAAGCTGTTTCCCGCGAAAAGTTCACCTCCGCGTGTATGTTTTTTTTAAGAAAACGTCTAATATGTATTTAACTTGGTGGAAAAAAATATAAACAGGTATGTCTATTTGGAGTATTTGTAGAACAGATTGAGTACTACAAGTAGGTCAGAAAATTAAACATTTTCGTCCACGGAACATTCGTTTTTTTTTTTTTAAATCTTATAATTTGACTTCGTACTTAAGGCAAAAATATTAACAGGACAAAAATAGTGCTAAAATGATTTATATCACCATGTCTAACTATTATTATGAAAATTAAACAAATTCTGCTCCGGACTTCACAGAAAATCAAGAAAATCAAAAAATCTTAAATACTGCTTACGGCAAAAATGTAACAGGATTTAAATTAATTGAATAATGAGAAATATAATAATCCAAACCATAATCCCCCAAAATTAAACAAATTAGAGCGATAATTAATATTGTCAAAGTAAAAATTAAATTACGATGCACGGTGTCAGCGCTAAGTAGCGTACGGCGTGTGCTAGTGTGCGTAAACAAGATAAGCGCTGCGTTAATTGTGTGCGTATGACTGTGTTGTTGTTTGAGTCGGTGTTTTATTGAGTTACGCGATTGTACACCTTGTTGGTGCGCCTGATGACATTGCCATAGCATCAATTTACTTCGTCACAAAAGCTATTAATTAGCGCACAGGATGTTTGTCTTATATTATGTACTTGTTATGTATCGCCATCTTTTTTCTACTTCACTTGCTGTACTTAACTCATGTAGTTAACATCGCTATTTAAAATTATATTTCTTGTACCGAGTATTTCTGCAGTTATTCTTCCAGCAAACCCTAATTCCGTACATGGTCCTTCGAGCCGGATGACCCAATCTATAGAAGATCAGCGGTTATAACTGAAGATAAAAGGAATCAAGGATTTAAATTTCCAACGTGGCTTGGAGGTTATTTGCCGGTGAAATGGACTGAGCTCAAACAAGTTATTAGCGGTGTATAGTATTATATCTGTCGAAGAAGAGATATGGCAGTTATTTTTAAAAAGACGCAGAACCGCCGACCTTATCATGGTCTTCGGTTCTGCTATAGTTATAATGGAATTTATTCTAACCTATAGATAAACTTAGGGAATTCGGCAAGAAAAACAAGCAACACAATTTTATAATAATTATTATTATTTTAACCAAACAAACATAGATTCTACTCACAATGTTGTCTCTCCAAAAATCGGCAGCAAAGTGAGCTCCGCGCTCAAATCACACCCTTTTATAACGTCGCCCCACCAGAGGCAATCATTATTGACAAAACGTAATAAATTCAAATATTAAGTTTTTATTCTTCCAATAATGTTAAATAATTTTAAGTTATTTAAAAACAATCACAATTTATTTTTAAAAGCGTTTATCGGATTTAATTATTTACGGTTTCGACATTAATTTAATGTCAACACCGTTACCAATCAAATCAGATGTATTTACTTATAAACATAAAACTTCTCTAAATAATAGCACTGATAAAACAGATTTATGATTAGTAATGAAGTAATTATTTTAAAGTAGGCCAATAAAATCAGATAGGTAACAAAACAACTTTTAATAATCAGCAGAATAATATTAGCGGCGACACGGCCATTCTGATGCGCAATGCGTGCCCTGCATTGCTCCTGTTCTCTTCTGCAATAGAAAGAAAAGTTTGTGAGGCCAGGTACTTCCACAGTACACACAAGCCTATTTGTAAAAGGTTACAACAGAAATGTTTCACTCCTTGTGAACACAAATCAAGTAAACATTTTATAGTGATAACACAAAATGGGGGCCTGGTACTCATCTCACATGAAAACCATAGGCTTAACTTTGTTTTCATTCACAATATTTATTTCATTTTTAATAATATTTCTGAACTGCTCATTCCACATGACAACAGATTTCATTATATTTGTAAAAGGGATAGGATAGGTGGCTGAAAGGTCGATGCTGTTTAGAACAGAGGCTCTAAATAAGGATGATGGGATAGGTCGATGCTGTGCTCTGGGCGGTCTCGAGCGCCTTGGTACACAGGGGATTTTTAATTCTTTTAGGATAGGTTTGTTAAATGGCTAATTGGACGGCTCCACACGCCAATAGCATCTTTTTGTTTATAAGTTGGCTTAATGGATGGCAAACCATTCAAATAGCATCTTTTTGTTTTTATTAATAAGTCGGCTTATTGGTTGACTCATCATCCCAATAGCATCTTTTTGTATTTGTTATAGAATAAACAACAATCAGTAGTTATAATTTGGAAGGCTCTCACCATTATTAATTTTCATTGTTGTCATCTGTGGGCGGCGATGCATCTGACGTGGTCAGTGGTTGCGAGACCGCCCCGACGCCGGACGGCCCGGCTTGCTGCTCGTCTGGAGGCGACACGGCCGCCTGGGTGGTTCCTCCAGGTTGGGGGGCAAGCCGCAGCTGGTCATGTGCGACCTTGCGTGGTCGACCATGTCCCACTACCTTCTTCACGAGATAGCGGTCATTATCACGAACCCTGTGAACTTCGTAAGGGGCACTAAACTTAAGGTCAAGTGAAGTCTGGTTTCTGGGGTTGTTTTTTATCAAAACAAAATCGCCTCTTTGGAACCGTTGAATTTTAGCTCGACCTTTGTCAAACCTTTCTTTGTCTTTAGAAGCCATCTGCGTCATTTTTTGGTGCACATGACGATTGAGAGCTTCAATGTTAATTATTGCCTTGTCCAGGTTAACCAAGCTTAGTAGCTCAGGTGGGGCACAGTTTTGACGACGAGTCAGAAGAGCAAGTGGGGCCACGCCTGTCGTTCTGTGGACTGTGCAGTTGAGAGCGAGTTGCAGGCTTTCCAGTGCCGTGTGCCAGTTTGGAGTCTCATAATTTTTTATCATTACAAGACCATTCTTTAATGTTGCCATCACCCGCTCCACTTGTCCGTTTGCCCTACTAACCCCTGGTGCTATGGAATGTATCTCAATATGAAATGTGTCACAATAGTTTTTGTATTCTCCTAGAAACTCGCGACCGCCATCAACAATTATTTGCCTTGGGGCTCCAAAAAGGTGAATGACTTGCTTTAGGGCCGCTAGAGTGCTGTGTTGACTCTTGTCGTTAGTGTAGCGCAGTAAGACATACTTAGTGAAAGCGTCCACCGTAACCACAACGTACTCTTGCTCATCAGGAGTTCCCAATTTACCCGTGATGTCCATGTGAATGACTTCAAATGGAACTACTGGCTTGGCAATAGGATGTAATTGTACCTGTGTAGCTCCCGATGTTTGCTTTGAAGTTCTACATACAATACAGTTATCGACGAAGTCACGGATAGTGGTGCTCATTTTATCAAAATAATAAGTTTCCCTTATTTTGTGAAGGGTCTTTTCCCAGCCTGGGTGTTTAAGGGCACAATGGAAAGTATTGATTAGGCTCCACTGAAAAGACTTTGGTACCACAATGAGTTTTTGTAAACCTAAGACAGCATCTAGCCTCTCATATTTAAGGACGTTGCCTTCAAGGAGGTATCCTGGGACATTTCCACCACCATGCAGAGCATCTATGATAGACCGCAAGTGGTCATCACGTCTTTGCTCAATATTTATCCAATCCAGATTATTGGTCAAGACGTTGACAGTCAAAGGATCTGGATTTCGACTTAGATAGTCGGCATGTTGCATTCGCTCGCCCTTCCTGTACTCTATCTCAAATTCAAAATTTTGAAGATAGGCCCACCATCTATGAATGCGGGGTAGTAAGTCCTTTTTGTGTTTTGAGGCTTTAAGAGCATTGCAATCGGTAATTACCTTGAACTGGCGGCCATAAAGGAAGTGCCGAAAATGCTTGATTGCTCGGACCACGGCTAGTGTCTCCAGCTCGTAGGAGTGGTACCTACTTTCGATGTCTGTCGTACGCATACTGAAATACGCTACCACGTGCTGTCGACCTTTAATAATCTGAACGAGTATCGCCCCAAAGCCAAGACTACTGGCGTCAGTAAATAGTTCAATGGGTTCCCCTTCTTGGAATATTGTTAAGACCGGTGTAGAAGTTAGGTGATAAATTATCTTTTGACGTGCCTCTTCATGAACATGAGTCCATTGCCATTTAGCGCCCTGTTTAGTCAATTCGTAAAGGGGAGTCATAGTTCGAGCGAAATCAGGTATAAAGCGACGAAAATATCCTGCAAGCCCGTTAAATTGTCGAACCTGCTTAACGCTAGTCGGTACCGGGGCCTTCAGTAAGGCTTCAACCTTTTTGGGACTGGGACGAACTTGGCCGTTTTCTATTACGTTACCGAGATACTCGATAGACCGCTTGAAGAACAGACACTTATCAATATTAACTGAAAATCCCGATTCACGTAACGCTATGAACATTCTTTCCAAGTATACAAGCCCTGATGAAAAATCGCGGCACTTACTAATGACGTCATCTATGTAAACCTGAGCTATGCTATCATTATGGACTTTATCTGCGCTACCTGGACTCAAGAGAGGACCTAAAGCACGGTTAATGCATCTCTGATACACTGAAGGTGCGTTACACAACCCGAATGGCATGGTTTTGTACTCAAACAGGCCATCTGGAGTCACAAACGCCGTTTTCTCTATGGAATCAGCAGCAACGGGAATCTGATGGAATCCAGATGCCATGTCTAGGGTTGTGTAGTACTGACCACCAGCCAACTGATCAATCTGGTCAGCGATTAAAGGGAGAGGATAATGATCGCGAACTGTGTTTGAATTCAACTCACGGTAGTCGACGCACATGCGGTCATCACCGTTTTTCTTTTTTACTAATATAATGGGGCTCGAATATGGGGATTTGCTTTCCTGCACAATGTCGTTATCTATTAATTCGTTAACAATTTCTTTAACTTTTTCACGCTCAACTGGGCTTAACCTGTAAGGTCTTCGTTCCACAAACTTGTTTGGGTTTTTTAAACGAATCTGTAACTGACCTGTATTTACACGAGATCGAGAAAAACCTCGCGTAAAAATGGAAGAATATTTATTAAGGAGATTTAGTAGCTGGTCAACCTCAGATGCATCGCTCAAGTCGGAGTTTATATTATCAAATAAACCGGTTGTTGATCGCATGTGCATGACGCGAGGTTGAGAGCACAAAGTCGCGCTATTTTGGGTTATGATGACAGTTAGTCCAGTTGTGCTTAAAAGATTGGCACCTATCAACACATCTGCAGTCATTTCGTAATCGGACAAGATATGAAATTCAATCTCTACATTAATATTATCAATAACACACACTGCTGTTAATAAACTTGTGGAAACTACAGGAAAAGGGCCTATTCCCCGTAAATAATTAACTACTTGTCGTCGTTTCCCGGGTAACTTATTTGCAATGGATTCGCGCATCACAGAGCATTCCGCGCCACTATCGAACACTGTATCAATAACTGTATCGCCTACTCTCATTCGCATGGTATTTAAACTCTGTTTATTCTTTATAAATGAATTGACATTAGAGGTTATCTGTTTCTCCCGACGGAAGCAAGTATCAAATGTATGACCGGATTTTGAGCAAAACGAGCAGAACCTATTGTCGCTTTGTTTAGGTGTTGATGACGTTGAGGCACTAGGGGTCTTCTCGGTTGTTTGTTTTCCTACAGTTATCGCAGTATTTTTATTACGACAATCACTGGAAGAGTGTCCAGACTTTTTACAAAAGTTACAATAAGGAACGTTTCGATTATCTATAGCGTATTTTAAACGTTTGTTTGGCGGTTGGTTAGAATGTTGAGGATTGGGGCGTTTAACACGAATAGATGAAGCAACGGAAATTAACTCTGGCACTGAGGTGGCTCTGGCGTTCATGAGTTCAATCCGAAGGCGTTCGTCACTAATAGTTCCTATCACCGCTTCTACCGCATCATTGTCGTCGAGTTTATCTTTAGTAACCCGTCTCCATAGAATCCACGACCTCGAGAGAAACTCGGCAATGTCTTTGGTAGGGTCATGATTGTGTTCCCTAAACCTTAACACATCCTTCGAGTAGCGACTTTCGGGTTCAAACGTGGTAATAATATTTTGACGCAGCTCGTCCCACGTGGACGTAGTGACGAGCCAGTTATCGGCCCACATCTTAGCCCGGCCTTTCAGTAAACTAGTCACTTTCATGCGGATATCATAATCACTGAGCTCATAATTAGTTTTAGCCGAGGAAATATGATCACACCACTCGCGGACCCCAACGTTGCCGTCTGGGTCATATGAAGGTAAAAACACATCGGTAATTTTGATTTTATCGCGTTGCTTTGACAGTCTTTCACTCATATTTTGCATCATAGTTATCATGTGTAAGTAAAATTCAGGAGGTACGTTACCGCCCTGTTGTTGTAGCGGCGCCACGTTGGTAGGTGTAGTTGGTCCAACACCATCGGCGTCTGGTCCGGATACGGTGCAAGTAGGTGCGCTTGGTGGCGCCGATCCATTCTGGTCTGGTGTATCCATCGTGTCACGCAGAATAGTTTATTCAATGTAGGTAGACTGGAAAATAAAAATAAAAAGGACAGAGAGCTGGTAAGCATCCCACTTCTGATGTCGAAGAAGAGATATGGCAGTTATTTTTAAAAAGACGCAGAACCGCCGACCTTATCATGGTCTTCGGTTCTGCTATAGTTATAATGGAATTTATTCTAACCTATAGATAAAATTAGGGAATTCGGCAAGAAAAACAAGCAACACAATTTTATAATAATTATTATTATTTTAACCAAACAAACATAGATTCTACTCACAATGTTGTCTCTCCAAAAATCGGCAGCAAAGTGAGCTCCGCGTTTTTTTTTTTTTTTTGGGAATGGCATCTCGCAGTTCAACCTAGGAGGTTGTCGTCTGCTTAACCGGACTATCCTGTGGGTGCCTTAAGAGTAAGGCCTCCAGCCAGGGCATAAAACTTACAAACTAAGCGACTACACGCTAAGGGCACCCCCTGTGGGGTACGAGCCTCGGCTTAGGGCGTCGCTGGGGGAGGACTGCATGGGGACAGGCTGGATCTGAATGATATCATTATTTAGGGGCTGATTTAAAACTACTGGCACAGCATCGCGGGCTGGCTCGAGCGAGGGTCGGGGAGGGCGTGGACCGGGACGTCGCGACGGACCTCGACGGCGAGGTCGGAAAGACGGCGGTTTGTGTCTAAACTTTTTAAGAGTGCTAGTCTCTTTGCTACTCTCCTGGAGGAGGGTGATAGCATCATCGGGAGTGACGAGGGTATGCCGAGGACGGCGTACTGTACTAATGCGCGAGGGTTCGTAACGGGCGGCCGCTGCGATCAGGGGATTACGGTGTTTAATGGCGTTATCGAAGAAACGCTTCGAAAGACGTTTCATAAACTGAAGGACGGTGGGCATTCTAAGGTCTACGTGTAGACGGTCATTACGGACATAAAAAGGGGCTCCCGTGACTCTACGTAAGAACCGGTTCTGCAAGGTTTGCATCCTATGGATGTACTTAGGCTTGGTGTGAGCGTACACGACGCAAGCGTACGTCATAATGGGGCGGATCACCGCGGTGTAAAGGCGCAACTTGCACTTGAGTGACAACTTGCTTTTTGTCGAAATCATGAAATGAAGCCTACCCATAGCAAAGGCAGCTCGGTCGCGAGCTGCTTTGATGTGCGCCGCGAAAGACAGGTGGTTGTCAAGTAAGACTCCTAAGTACTTGGCTTGCTTCTCCCAAGGGATAGGCTTACCGTACATAGTGATCGGGCTGAGCGCGGGTGGCTTATTTTTACGCGGTTTAGAGAAAAGAACTGCCTGGCTCTTGTCGGGGTTCACCTCGATTCTCCATTTCCGGAACCAAGCGCCTAAGACGTTGGCTGAGGTTTGGAGGGTGCTGTAAATAGCGTCGTGACTACGGCCAGTGTAATAGATGGCCGTGTCGTCCGCGAACAGGGCTAACTGTACCTTCTTGCTCTTGGGGATGTCACTAGTGAACAGAGTAAAGATAAGGGGAGAGAGCGGGGAGCCCTGAGGGACTCCGGCTCGAATGGGGTGGGGGGAAGACAGTGCCTTCCCGATGCGATAGCGGAAGGTGCGATCCGACAAAAAGTCTCGTAAGATGAGCACGAGACGGTCTGGCACTCCCAGTTTGTACAACTTATATAATAAGCCGTTGTGCCAGACTTTGTCGAATGCCTTTGCTATGTCGAAAAACAATACACCCGTCATCGCTCCACGCTGGAAGCCAGCGCTCAAGTGTTCTACGATGCGGTGGGCCTGTTGAATGCAAGAGTGTCCGGTCCTGAAGCCGAACTGTTCGTTGGGGATGAGACTCTTAGCCTCGGCGAAGTCTTTGAGTCGCTTATACATAAGTCTCTCGTAGATTTTTCCGAGTGCATTCAAGAGACTGATAGGTCTGTAGCTCGAAGGCTCAGACTTGGGTTTGCCTGGCTTTGCGAAACCGATGACCGTGGCCTCTTTCCATATTTGGGGAAACGCGTTGTTGCTCAGGGCGCCATTGAAGATGGCCGCCATTAACACGACGAGCTGAGCGGGGAGGAGTTTGAACACCCTATTGGTGATTCCGTCGGAGCCGGGTGCTTTCCGCGGTTGAAGTTTGTTAATGATGTCTTGCACTTCGTCAGCTGTGACCGGAGGCAGAGGATCATCAGGGTCTTCTTCGGGGGGCAGGGTGGTTCTACGTTCGACGAATGCGTTCACCTCATCGAGATGTCGCTTGTCTACTGGTTGAGAGCTGGGGGAGCACTGGGACTCCAGGCTGTCGGCTAGGCATTCGGCCTTCTCAGAGTCGTCGAATGCGACGCTCTTATCGGGTCGGGTGAGGGGAGGCATCGAAGCCTCTTCGGTGGAGCGCAACTTGCGTTGCAGCTGCCAGAAGGCTAGGTGGGTAGGCTCGAGTTCGCTAAGCGTTTTGTCCCATTGATTATTACGAAGCTCACTGGTGCGATCCTTTACAGCACGCTGTAAATTACGCATGTGGGCTTTGTTTGCCTCGCAGGGAAAGCTGCTGTAGGCACGGATGGCCGCGTTCTTTTCGGTTATCAGTTCACGTACGTCAGCGGGTAGTATCCAGCGTTGATCGCTCATTGCTGGGACTTCCCGTGAGCAGTCCTTCAGTACGGATTGCACGTGTTCTGTAAACGAGTTGATGGCGGCCGTCGTGTCTGCGACTGAGACTATGTGGTCGGGGATGGCCTCCAGGTGAGGCGACGTGGTGGATTTCAGCTTTTCGCTGACTTTCCTCCAGTCGGTTATCACTTGGGTCGGCGGGGGCTGGCTGGGGTCAGAAGGACCCGAGCGGGGAACTAAGTGCATGAGCACTGGTCTATGGTCTGAGTTAAGCTCATGTAAAGTCTCGATGGAATGCAACTTAAGGTTGACATTCTTGAGTAGCGCTATGTCGAGAACGTCCGGACGTTGGTCGGGGTCGTGGGGATAGTGGGTGTGCTCCATAGGAGCGATGGGATCGAAGTTGAGGGACTCGCCCAGGTTATACACGTGACGTCCTCTGGCAGAGGTCGTCGTGCTGTTCCAGGCGGGGTGTTTGGCGTTGAGGTCGCCCGCTATGATAACGGAGTCGCTCAAGCCGAAGAGGACGGCAAGGTCTTTGGTGAATAGAGTGTGCTCCTCGGACGTTCCGCCGGGAGGGATGTACGCAGAGGCGATTGTGATCGGTTGATGGCCGGTCATGCCTAGTCGACACACTGAGGTCTCGAGTAGAGACTCCATGGGAGGGGGATCTAAGGGGATGCAGTGCAGTTCTTTTCTATAATAGATTAGAGTACCGCCCTTGTGGCAGCGTGACCGATCGTTGCGAACTATGCGATAGTTGGCAATTCTCGGATCGCGGTGACTGGGCTTGAGGAAGGTCTCCTGTACGAGGAGGATATCAATTTGATGGTCGCGGAGGAAGGAGGCGATCTCATCACGCTGGCCTCTAATGCCATTGGCATTAAAGTACCCTAATTTTAGGGATCGGGGTTTGGTGCACGTTAATCTCGTATTATCCATTGGAGTTAGTCAAGATTAAGGTTGCGGAGGAGGTCGCCTAACTTGAGTAGGGACTTGAGGATAATTTTTAGTTTATCGCCACCAGTGTTAGCCGCCCTGAGATCAGCCGCCATGCGGTCTGCTTCGGGGGTGACTAACTCTGCTAGCGTTTCTAAAATTACGTTGTGAGAGGGGTCCACGGCCGCGGGGCCGGGTGGCGTGGGACGAGCGGGCGCCGGTGCGCTCGCTTGGGCCGGGGGAGTGGGGATAGGGGCCTCTAGTAGCCCGGGGATGGGGCTGGACTTGGCTTTGCTGAGTGCCGGGAAGGCTCTCTGGTGGTTCAGCGTGGTCCAGGGAGAGGGCCTCTGAGGGCTGAGTCTCTCCGGCATCTGGGCAGAGGGTAGCCTCACCGATGGGCTTTCTCTTTGTTGGCGGGCGTTTGCACGCTTCACCAGGTTAGAGGAGGAGCCTTTGGGGGCTTTTGAGCAGCCGCGGTAGTTGGCCGTGTGGCCCGACTGGCCGCAAAGCACACAGCTCGGTGGCTCCGTGCAAAGCGACTTGTCTTTGGGACGGGGGCAGTCTGCCGTGCCATGGTCGCCTAGACACTTTACGCATCTGTGCGGCGCATGGCAGTTGGCTTGGCTGTGACCGTACATCTGGCAGCGGTGACACTGTCCGACTACACTTGAGCGGTAGGGCTTCTCTATTGAGATGCCTGTCAGGGAGCAAACCGACTTCACTTTGAAGATCGGGTGGTGACCTTCTACTGGGTCACAGAATGAGCTCCGCGCTCAAATCACACCCTTTTATAACGTCGCCCCACCAGAGGCAATCGTTATTGACAAAACGTAATAAATTCAAATATTAAGTTTTTATTCTTCCAATAATGTTAAATAATTTTAAGTTATTTAAAAACAATCACAATTTATTTTTAAAAGCGTTTATCGGATTTAATTATTTACGGTTTCGACATTAATTTAATGTCAACACCGTTACCAATCAAATCAGATGTATTTACTTATAAACATAAAACTTCTCTAAATAATAGCACTGATAAAACAGATTTATGATTAGTAATGAAGTAATTATTTTAAAGTAGGCCAATAAAATCAGATAGGTAACAAAACAACTTTTAATAATCAGCAGAATAATAATAGCGGCGACATATCTAATATCTTTACCCAACACTCAGGTAAGTATATCTTAGTAAATAAAACTATAAAAGGTCAGTATTATGTTTATTGTACTACTTATTGTATTGTGTTAGATTGATCATTACTTTGTTGCATTGTGATTAGTGTTCATTTATCAGCAAAGATTAAGTTTAAAATCATACTCATTGCAGTATAGTTAGCTTATATTTTGGGCTAAGACCCTTAAGATTCTTTAGTGCTCTTTTGTGAGAAGTCACCTCGAATATGCATCACAAATTTGGAACCCTTGTTATGGCAAATACATTGATCGTATCGAAAATATACAAAAAAGATTTATTCGCTTTTTATGTTTTCGGCTACATATACCATACCATTCTGATGATAACTTAAATCTTTGCAAGAAACATTTGCAACCACTAATAAATCGTCGTCGACTAGCAGATTGCACCTTTCTTTTGAAAATTATTTCTAACGAGATTGATTGTCCTGGTCTCCTGCATAAACTGCGCTTCAATGTCCCTAGGAGATCGGTTAGATTTAATCCGCCTATGTCCATTCCTTTTTCTTATTCCAACTACAGGCAAAATTCATACATGGTGCGAGCGAGTAAAGACTTTAATATTCTTTGTAAAAAGTTCTCATTTACAACTAAAACCTATTCGGCACGCTCTCGGCTGAATGCTGACTTTTTTAAAAGTGTTTAGTTCTTTATTAGTGTTTATTCTGATTGTTCTTTATTTATTCATATAAATCGTGCTTGTTAGTGATCCTAAGTTTTCTACTACTTTCTCTATTTCTATTCGTGAGAACCTGTAATTGGCTCTATGTATCATATACAATTGTTATCCATCTGTTACAGCTGTTGGTTCTCCTATGATTAAATAAATAAATAAATAAAAAATAATTGCTACATTATTTATTCAACTTAATTTATATAAAGCTGTAAATAATTCACATAATTATCTATCTACTTAGCAGTGGTTGTTAATTGTTAGCAGGTATCTTGACATAATACAAATAATTGTGTATGATATTAGTGCAAGTCATTGTTAAAACTCTGAAAGGTTATTAATATTAGTAATTAGAATCATTTGTGTATTCAATAAGGATTAGTTGTGTTTATTTATTAGTTACGTCTGGAGTGCATTACAGAAGACATCAAATTACAATATTCCGAGCGTTCTGATTTTGAGTCTCTTTATTATAAATCGTTGTCTAGAGCACAAACTATTCTCAGTGAGAGTAATAAGGATAATAAGTCGATGGAAAGCTGTAAAAGTACAATTGCTAGCATACACAAGCCGGTGAAATTGCCAACAATACAATTGCCAAAGTTTAGCGTTTCATATTGCAATTGGCTAGAATTTCGTGACACCTTTACTAGCCTAATTCATTGTAACGATGAAATTGACGAAGTCAATAAGTTTCACTACTTAAGAGCCTCTCTTGAGGGCACTGCTGCCCTAGTAATCAAATCAATTGAGTTTTCTTCGAGCAATTACGCTGTGGCATGGAAGTTGTTACTTGATCGACAATAAAAGGTTACTGGTGCACAATCATGTATCCGCGTTATATAACGTTGACGCGATATCCAAAAAATCGTCTGGTGCACTAAAAAGTTTAATTGATCAGTTAAATAAGGACTTGCGAGCATTAGAGTCGTTAGGTGAGCCTGTTACGCAATGGGACACACTTTTGATACACCATATTACTCAAAAGATCGATCAAAGGACCTATCGTGAGTGGGAAGAGTGTAAAGGTAGGATAGACAAGGAAAGCTCCATTACGTTTGACGTGTTTATGCAATTCCTACGTAATCGAGCCGATCTGATCGAGACCTTAGAACGACCACGAAACAATAATTCCCAAACGGGAGGTAAATCAGGCCCTAAGATTAAATCTATGGTAGCTACTCAGCCTATGAACAGTTCCAGCACAGAATCAGCTCCTAAAGTATGTCCTAAATGTAGCAATAATGACCACACTTTAAATAATTGTCCACAGTTTCTTGCATTAAGCAATGATGCTCGTCTCAAATTACTACCCAGCTATAAGATTTGTTTTAACTGCTTTCGTTCAGGTCACTACGCTAACAAATGTAAAAGAACCGGTTGTCATATATGTAAACGTAGACATAACACACTAATTCACACAGATTCTAAAGTTACTGCTGCGAATACACTATGTGGTAATTCGTCTACCAATCTGTCTACATCGCCCGTACTTTCTAATACTACAGAAACAAATAACGTCACGCTATCAGCGCATATTGCATCTTCCCGAAGTCATAAGCAGCGTGATGTGTTGTTATCGACCGCCTTGATCAAACTGCGGGATCACACTGGTTGTGTGCATCTCGTTCGCGCGGTTCTTGATAGCGGTAGTACTACGTCATTCATAACGGACCGGTTATGTAGACAACTAAATTTAATAACGAGCCAGGTAAATAGATCGATCCTTGGCATAAACAATGTTACTTCGCACGTAGGCAAAACATGCCGTGTCAAGATGACGTCATTAGATGATAGTTATTCATTCGATCTTCAATGTTTTGTTTTGCCATTTATTACAAGTGACGTGCCGTGTCGTGAAATAAATATTTCTGATTTCGACATACCGTCGAATATTATTTTAGCTGATCCTACTTTTTATAAGCCCGCTGATGTCGATATATTGATCGGTGCTGATCTTTTTTGGGAATTGTTAGGATCGCAAAGACTAATGCTAGGTAGCGGAAACCCAATGTTACATGAAACCCGCTTAGGATGGATAGTTTCCGGTCCAATTACTCAAAATTATATTTCGTTACTCTCGAGTGATTTAAAATGTAATCTTTCTAAAACTGTTTCCGATGCTGATGTAGCACCGTGTCGTAGGTGTTGATTTCTATATAACAAAAGTGCTAAGTAGGGATCTGTATTGTCAGCTTTACATTTTTTTAATAGCGACTTGATAGTACCTATTGCTCTTTCAATCATACCGTTAGATCTACTTAGGTAAGGACTTGAAGTGCAATGTACTATTCCCCAAGCAGAAGTAAAATCTTTAAATTCTTTACTGTTAAAGGGAGGTCCATTGTCTGAGTTCAAAACTTCTGGAATCCCATGACGAGCAAATATAGATTTTAAGTGTGTTATTACTGTTCTAGAAGTAGAATCAGATTTTAGTAATGCTAGTTCTATATACTTTGAAAAATAATCTATTAGGATTAAGTACTTCAAACCATCTATTTCAAAAATGTCTACTCCCACCTTACTGAAAGGTAGTAGTTTATACTCATGATGTATCAAAGGTTGTTTTGAATTATTTCTTCTAAAAGTCAAACAAACATGGCATTGGTTAATGTACTTTTCTATATCATTGTCTATTCGAGGCCAATAGACAGTAGTTTTTGCCAAACGTATACAACTATTTATGCCTTGGTGGGCTTCATGAATTAATTTTAGAATGTATTCCCTCATATTTTCAGGAATTACAATATTATTTCCTTTGAATAAAATGTTATTGATAACATGTAACTGATCTTTTATAGAAAAATATGGCTTGACAGACTGACTTAGTGACCTTTTATGCTCAGGCCACCCATTTTGACAGAAAGATATAACCTGAGTTAAAGTTGAGTCTGATAAAGTGTTTTTCTTAATTTCAATTAACTTTTCTGGACTTACTGTTAAATTTGAGGTTAAAAGATTGACATGCAGATCGAGATCTTCTTCTAAGTCTCTAAGAGTACCTGTTGGAAGTGCTGCCCTTGACAGTGTATCTGCTATATAGAGGTATTTACCAGGTTTGTACAGCACATTTAAGTCGTAAGGTTGTAGTCTTAACATGATCCTCTGGAGTCTGGCTGGAATGTCAAAAAGAGGCTTTTTGAACAGTGTTATAAGCGGTTTATGGTCTGTCTCTACAGTTATTTTTCTACCATATATGTACTGGTGAAATTTTGTACACCCGAACAAAACAGCTAAAAGTTCTTTTTCAATTTGTGAGTAGTTCTGTTGACAAGGACTAAGAGATGCTGAACCATAAGCTATGGGCTGTTTATCGTGCATAATTACAGCGCCTAAGGCATCTTTTGACGCGTCTACAGACAACGTTAATTCTTTGTTTGTATTGAAATATGTGAGAACTGGCGTCGAACTTAATAAGTTTTTTACATTGTTAAATTCAGACTCATGCTTTTGAGTCCAAACCCATTCATTTTTATTTCCTAATAATTGTCTAAGATGTGATATTTCCTGGGACAGGTTTTTAATAAAGGGGCTTAGATAATTCACCATACCAAGAAATCTCTGAAGCTCTGTGACATTGGTTGGACTGGGCATGTTCATAATTGCTTCTACTTTTGAAGGATCGACACAAACTCCGTCCTGACTAAAAATATGACCTAAATACTTTACCTTGGTCGCACAAATTTTAGATTTTTCATCATTAAATTTTAAGTTGATGGAACGTGCCTTATCAATGACTTTTTGCAATATTAAATTATGTTCATTTAGGTCTTTAGCATGAATTAAAAAATCATCCATCATTATAATGACTCCTTTTATGTCACTGAATCGCTTCACCATCTCACTATGAAAGATTTCGGGTGCTGAACTAATACCGAAAGGTAGGCGTGTGAATCTAAATCGACCAAAAGGCGTAATAAATGTACATAGCTTAGATGACCTCTCCGTTAGCTTTAACATCCAAAAACCTTTGTTGGCATCTAAAGTAGTAAAGTACTTTGACCCGGACAGTTCAGATTTAATTTCATCAATCGTTGGTAGTTGAAAGTGAGGTCTCATAATGGCTGAATTAAGTTTGCTTGGATCAATGCATAGTCTAATTTTACCATCTTTTTTGGTAGTCAGAACAATAGGACTTACCCATTCCGTTGGCTCTTCTACTCTAACAATGATGTTTTGTTTCTCTAGCTCCTCTAGTTCTTTCTTGAGAGGCTCCCTTAACTGAAAAGGTATACGTCTACAGGCTGCAGCAGTTGGAGTGACATCAGGCTTCAGCTTCAGCTCGACTTCTAGATCTGTTATGCAACCTATACCATTTGTTAAGTCACGGGGAAGCTGTGGCACAAAATCAACTTTATTAATTCTTTTTAATAAATTAAGAGTTTTACAGGAATCTCTGCCTAAAATATTTTGACATTCTAAGTCAACAATATGAAAATTCATGTTATAACAGTTATTGTTATATTTGACACTCAGTATACATTGGCCAATAGTGGGTATAATGTCACCACTAAATGAAGATAGCCTATGACTACTTTTTTGTAAAATATTGTCTGAAATGTGTAGGGATTTAAATGTTTGAATTGAAAGGATATTAGTATCTGCACCTGTGTCCAAAATAAATACTACATTTTGGTTGTTTATCGACAATTCTGCCCTCCATGACTGAGATTGAACTGAATTTACCTTGACTGTACCTACAAAAAGATCGTCATTACTTTGATTAACACTAGACTGGTCTAAGGTTATGCTTTTAACACTTTTGCAAACTTGTGCAAAATGATTGTATTTTCCACATTTTTTACACTTTACACCTTTTGCTGGGCAACGGAACCTGTGAGTTTGTCCACAGCGATGGCAAACAGGAGCTGATGAAGACTGTGACTGACTGCGAGGACGATTTTGCTTGAATCTTGATGATTTTGATCTGTCCCGACTGTGATGTGAGGATTTGGAGACTTGACCAATTAGTGGTTCTTCAAGTGATTTTGCCAGTAGTTTTGTTGCTTCCATATTTTTGGCTAGCATAAGTGCTTTGTCCAGAGTGGCAGGTTTTTCTGAGAGAATCCTTTCTTTAATGTATTGATTGTTAGAATTGAGGTTAAGACTGAAGATATCACGTAGTATGCTATCCTGTAATGCTTCAAATTCGCATTGTTTAGCAATGTTCTTTAAATCTGTAATGTAGCTATCAATGGTTTCATTCGGGCCTTGTCTGCGATTGAACAGTTTATGACGTTCCATTGTTATGTTTACTTGTGGAAGGAAGTGTGAATTAAATTTTTCTGTCAACGTTTCAAAACTTATTGTGTCAATATCCAGATTGAAAGAATAAAAGGTAGTTAAGGCATCGGCTCCGATATAATGTAATAAAATTGCTACCTTTCTCATATCAGTTTCTCCTTCGAGATTGTTAGCTCGCATGTAAATCTTAAATTGAGTTAGCCAATTTCTCCACGTTAATGGCATATTTGAGCTACTCATGTCCAGCGGCGGAAGGTTGTTGCTGATTTTTACGGTTTGAGTCTGCTTCTTGTCTGCTGCGACGTTTTCAGCGTCCATCTTGTAGCGTGCGTCTCTAGCAGCTTACGAATTTTCTTAGCGTCTTCACTTCTGACACCATGTAGCACCGTGTCGTAGGTGTTGTTGCAGGATGGAGCGGCAGCGGAACAGGACTTCTTCAATGAGGAACACCAGGTAAGTTTCCGTATGTGCTTTATTGAAATAACTACAACCGGCCCAGTGGCCATTACGAACAGGAAGCTGAAGTGGAGCGTGCACGCAGTGTTGCCATACCACACATACAGATTACCTAACAGCTGATACCTGGGAAAAACTTGGAACCAATCTGATAAGGTTTTGGCTATTAGAGGAAGTCAACGTAAAATCTCCTAATTCATATATGCCACAAGAAAAATCATGTGAGGATCATTTTGTTAAAAATACGACACGCTTGTCTGATGGTCGGTTTTGTGTTCGCATACCTCTTAAGAAAGATCCTTCGGTTCTAGGAGATTCTTATAAAAAAGCGACACACTGTTTACACTCATTAGAGCGTAGATTGAAGGTTAAGGCTGAATTTGGTAACATGTATCATGAGTTTATGTTAGAATATGAATCGCTTGGTCATATGACTAAAATTAATAAACCTAATTTGTTGTCAGATTACTTCATTCCGCATCACGGAATATTACGCGAGTCGAGCAGCACGACCAAGCTTCGTGTTGTTTTTAACGCAAGTTGTCCTACTGCGACGGGAGTGTCCTTTAATGACCTACAGATGGTCGGGCCAACTGTACAGGACGATCTATTGTCTATACTTCTTCGTTTCAGATTCCACAAGTATGTCTTATCTGCAGATGTGGAAAAGATGTATAGGCAAATAGTTGTACACCCGTCTGACAGATATTTGCAACAGGTTGTTTGGCGTCACAATATCAGTGAGCCTATTAATGTTTATCAATTAAACACCGTCACATACGGTACGGCTAGTGCGCCGTTCCTTGCGACGCGATGCATTAAACAAATAGGACTCGACTGTAGGAATTCTAAAATATCGGAAATTATTAGACATGATTTTTATGTTGACGATTTACTAACCGGGGGTAATGACTTAGACGAAGTGAAATTCATCCGCACTGAAGTCACCAAGGCACTTGCATCTGCATGCATGCCATTGCGAAAATGGAGGTCAAATGATCCTCAATTAGTGCTGGATGCTGGTCCTGTCTCAGGCACCTTGCCTTCCTCAGGTAGCTTGCCTGCCTCGTTTGACTTAGATATTGCATCTAATGAGCCCGACAAGTTACTTGGTCTGGGTTGGTATGTCAGTACCGATGAGTTAGGGTTTCCTATTAGTCCGACTAAACCTTCGGCTGGGCACACTAAACGTGATTTATTATCCGTGATTGCGCGAATTTTCGATCCCTTAGGGTTGTTGTGTCCTATTGTTGTAACAATGAAGATATTGTTACAAAAGATGTGGTTAGATAAATTGTCATGGGACCAACCACTGCCCGCAGCGGTTAAAAACCACTGGGATACCATAGTCGAATCATTGCCACTTTTACCTCATTTTCGTATTCCGCGAATTGTCGTTTGTAATTCATATCGGGAGTTAGAGCTCCATATTTTCTCAGATGCGTCTGAGTCCGCATACGGCGCTTGCGTCTACGTTCGCAGTGTTAACACTGAGGGTAAGTGTTCGGTTTGTTTATTAATGGCCAAGAGTCGAGTGGCTCCCATAAAGCCCACAACAATTCCGCGGCTGGAGTTATGCGGTGCGGTAGTTGGCTCTCGTCTGTATGAGAAGGTGATGAGTTCACTTCGAGTAAAGGTCAGTCGGGTCTATTGTTGGACAGATTCAACCATCGTCCTGGGTTGGTTACAGATGATGCCTACCAAACTTCAGCCCTTTGTACGCAACCGCGTTGCTGAAGTCTTGGATAAGGCGGGTAACTGTACCTGGAGGCATGTTCCAACGGACAAAAACCCAGCAGACATAATATCTCGTGGTGTGGATATTAGTGTTCTGAAGGGTTTGGGTCTGTGGTGGTCTGGACCAGAGTTTTTAAAACTTGACCCGTCTGAGTGGCCTTCTAAAGTTGAATGTTTGGGACCGGAGACGTTACCACAGACTCGACCTAACGTAGTATTGAATGTTGTTATTAACGATTCTAAAAATGAGGCCTTCATAGATTTTAGTCGTTATTCTAATTACTCACGGCTTGTACGTTCCGTAGCGTATATGTTAAGATTTATTAAATCATGTAGGAAACATTATCCAAAAACTAAGCATTTGTCACAAGATGAGTTGCAAGATGCACTCAATGTAATTATTATTTAAATTCAGTCTGAATCCTTTCCCGAGTAAAAATTACTTTTCAATAAAAAGAGCTTACATATGAAGAGCGCTATTCTAAAGTTCAATGTTTATTTGGACGATAAAAACATAATGCGGGTAGGAGAACGACTTGATAATTCTAATTTTGATTTTAGCAAAAAGCACCCTATTTTATTACAGTCCACACATCATTTCACAAAGTTATTATTTGATTTCGAGCATAAAAGATTGATGCACCATCATCATCATCATCATCAGCCTGTATTCGTCCACTGCTGGACATAGGCCTCTCCCATGACACGCCACTGAGCACGATCCTCGGCCACTCTCATCCAGCTCTTGCCAGCTGCCTTGCGCAGATCGTCGCTCCACCGAGTCTGAGGACGTCCTACGCTACGTTTACCGATCCGCGGTCTCCACTCAAGAACTCGTCTACCCCAACGGTTATCGGTTCTTCGGGTTATATGGCCGGCTCATTGCCACTTCAGCGTGCTAATGCGGTGGGCTATGTCGATAACCTTAGTTCTCTGTCGAATCACCTCGTTACGAACTCGATCTTTCAGAGAAACCCCGAGCATAGCTCTTTCCATAGCACGTTAAGCGACCTTAAATTTGTGGACCAACCCAACCGTGAGTGTCCACGTTTTGGCACCGTACGACATGACGGGTAGGACGCACTGATTATAGACTTTCGTCTTTAGACTCTGTGGAATTGGCAATGTGAAGACTCGACGCAGTTTTCCATACGCTGCCCAGCCCAGCTGTATTCTTCTGTTGGCTTCTTTCTCGAAGTTGTTTTTACCTAACTGCATAGTTTGCCCGAGGTAAACATACTCCTTAACAACTTCGAGAATACTGCCTTGAACTGCAATTGGTTCCGGACTTACATGTTCATTGAACATAACCTTGGTTTTATCCAGGTTCATTCGGAGACCAACGCGTTGAGAAGAATCATCTAGGCCATTCAGCATATTATGCTGCAAATCTTGCAGCGTTTCCGCCACGATAACGATATCATCTGCAAATCGTAAGTGTGAGAGGTACTCGCCGTTTATATTAATACCGCGCCCCTTCCAGTCCAGCGTCTTGAATATATCCTCCAATGCATTTGTGAACAATTTGGGGGATATAACGTCCCCTTGTCTCACACCACGATGCAAGGGAATAGGTTTAGACTGCTGGTTCTGGACTTGGACGGCCATAGTAGCGGCGTTGTAAAGACCTCTCAACACTTGGATGTATCGCCAATCGACTTGGTATCGCTGCAATGATTCCAGAACAGACCAGGTTTCGATCGAGTCAAAGGCCTTTTCATAGTCCACAAACGCTAAGCACAGGGGCCGATTATACTCTTCTGTTTTCTGTATAATCTGCCGCACTGTATGGATGTGGTCTATGGTGCCGTATCCGGATCGAAACCCGGCCTGTTCGGGAGGCTGGAACTCGTCGAGTCTTCGCGCAAGACGGTTTGTGATGACTCTCGAAAACAGCTTATAGACGTGGCTCAAGAGTCCGCCTCTGGAGTTCTCCCATCAAAAAGAACAGTATTGAAAATGATCTGGAGCTCCTTCATTACAGGTTTACCACCAGATTTCAGGAGCTCAGTCGTAATACCGTCTTCTCCAGGGGCTTTTCCGTTTTTAAGCTGTTTGAGAGCCATCGCAATTTCGTCCAGGCTGACTTCTGGCAAGTCTTCCGTAAAGTGGCGTGTTAATGTAGCTCGGAACTGCTCATTTTCGGGATCAGGTTGATATGCATGCGTAGCGTACAGCTGACTATAGAAGCTTTCAATTTCCGAAAGAACCCCCGGCCCGGAAGAAACGACTACTCCACTTGTAGTGGTCAGCTTAGTCAGATGACTTCTCCCAAGAGATTGAACAAACACTTTGGATCCCCGATTTTGCTCAATCGCTCGTTCTATTGAACGAGTGTTGGAGCATCGGAGATCGTGTCGTACAAGTTTGCCAATTCTCTTGTTTAGAGCATGCCACTCTGACGAAGTGGCTGGTGGGTGTTCACGTCGTTTCTCCATGAGCTTTAGCGTTTCTTCCGAAAACTTCGACTTCCTGTCCCTACGCCGCAATTCGCAAAATCTCACACCTTCCTCCCTGAGGATTCCGACCACATTCTTGAGGGCCTGGTCAATGTCAACGCTATTTGTGGTTTCCACGGCAGCGAATCGGTTCTCCAAGTTAGATTGGAACTTTTCAGATCCCACTATAGTTTGGAGCAGGGTTGGTCGGAGCCTGGATTTCATCAAACGGACACGTTCAAGCTTGAAATCGATATTCAGAGACCCTCGCACGAGTCTGTGATCACTTCCAGTATTAAACCTATTGATCACTGAGACGTCTCTGAATATACGCTTCTTGTCCGTTATGATGAAATCGATCTCGTTTTTAGTCATAGTGTCGGGGCTCTGCCATGTCCACTTCCTTTGGAGCTGTTTCTTGAAAAATGAATTCATCAAGAAAAGCCCCTCCCTTTCGAGGAAGTTGACAAGCATTTGCCCCCTATGATTCCTGCTACCATAACCATGGGATCCTACTACCGATTCGTTGTAGTTCTGTACTCCCACTTTGGCGTTGAAGTCTCCCATGACAACGTTGTAGTGGGCCCTGGTGGTGAAGTGTAAGGCCTTCGATATATCACCAAACACATCTTCCATCTCATCATCCGAGTGCGTCGAGGTCGGTGCGTAAACCTGCACAACCTTGAGGCTATACCTCTCGGTTAGTTTAATTACGAGGTACGCGACCCTGTTCGACACACTCGACACTTCTACAACGTTGTCACAGAGAGCTTTATTCACCAGAAATCCTACGCCACCCTGGGACAGCTGGTCTCCCTCTCGAAAGTATAGAAGGTGGCCTGATTCAAGAGTTACCGTTTCCTCCCCCTCTCTTCGGACTTCGCTTAACCCAAGAACGTGCCACCTTATTTTCTCGAGTTCGACTTCGAGTTGTGCCAGGTGCTCGTCGAGCCGTAACGTGCGTCCATTGTACGTCGCCAAAGTCAGTTGTTTTTGGCGGCCTTCCGTAACCCGGGGATTCTTCGCACCCCCTGCCCTGCCGTTACCGTGACCGCCGCCTTGATCAGGAATAGCAGGGCGGCCGGGAACTGGGGGCCGTGGTCCACGTTGACTTGCCATTGGTAGGGTTTGCTCTAATTGCCACGCTGAGCAGGCGGGTTGGCAATCGCAGTAGATTCACACTGGTATCGCTGCTGCCCGACACCGGTGGGACCGATATGTGATAGGTCCCAGAAGTCTCTTTGTCGCCTTTTACGACACCCGCGAGAAGAATTGGGGGAGTGCTATTCTTAAGCCGGCACACCACGGCGTGATTGATGCACGCTGGCCCACAATTACTACTAGCTTCTATTAGGGAATCTTATTGGCCACTAGGAGGTCGCAACTTGGCGAAAGCTTGTTATCACAAGTGTGTTTTGTGTCACCGTATGAAGGGAAAGGTTGTAGCTCCTATAATGGGCAATTTACCAAAAGAACGGCTTCGTCCAGGTTATCCCTTTGAGAGCACAGGCGTTGATTATGGCCTATTATTGATATTGGCCTATTATGTGTGCTAGTCGTCAAGGTCGCGGATGCAGGCTAGTAAAGGTGTATATCGCAATTTTTATATGTTTTACAACCAAGGCCATCCATTTGGAGCTCGTTGGCGATTTAACTAGCAATAGTTACTTACTGGCTTTGTATCGATTTATTGCTCGAAGAGGTAAACCCGTTGATATGTATTCCGACAACGGTACCTCATTTGTCGGTGCGTACAACGACCTTTCAAAATTTTTAAAGGCAAATAGTTTGAACTTCGAACTCAGGTAGGTCTTCAAAAATGATATTGAGGTTTCTAATATCATTTTTTTCTTAACTGAATAGTTTGCGCTAGAGCCACTCCCAAAGTGGTAAAATGTGTGTCCCCCCCCCTCTAATTTCTAAAGTAAGAGGACGAAAATTCTGTAAATTTTTAGGATTGTAGAACGTAAAAAAAACTATCAACGAAAATTGGTTTCAATAAGATATGATGTTTAGTTTTTGAGATATGGGACTTTTTCATCAAACTGCAGCAGTAACTTTGTTTTTCATTAACATACTATCAAAAACAAATTTAGTTTTGCGGTTCAGTGGAAGTTTACAAACTAATACTAATAACTAATGAATGACAGTTCAAAATATTGTTATTATATTGTTTGGGCCTATGGAACCCTGTGTGCGAGTAAGACTCGCACTTGGCCGGTTTTTTTCAGAAACCTCTTGTCTGATTTCAATAAAATTTTCATGGGACTATTTGGGAAGTATACGCTTTCAAACAAAAAAAGAATTTTTCAAATCGGTTGGCAAGCGACCGAGTTATGAGCGAACAAACATAAAAAAAAAATACAAACATCCGAATTGAAAACCTCCTCCTTTTTTAGAAGTCGGTTAAAAAATACACGTGATGGTCGCATTACCCCATGGTGATAAGTTGTATTTTTTGTTACCCCCTTCTCCTCTTGTTTAAACAATCACGAGATTAAATAACGACCCATAAGCTTACTGTTTGGTTGCAGCCGTTAGAGGTAAAGTAATTGAAACGTCAGGGGTTCTAGAAAGGCCGCTTTAGCAGAATCTTAATTGGAAAAAATATGAATCAGTCCTCATTACAATAGGGATTATGACTAGGTACAGAAAACGAAATTCTTTTATGTCCGTCAATCAGGCAATACAAAAATATTAGACAAGTATTTTTTTTATATCAAATTAACAAAAGAATACTTAGTTATAACGCATTAATATTATGTTTTTTTTTTGTGTATGCTTTGTTGGTTGTTAAATAAATAAGATGGATATGTAATTAAAAAAAAAATCGGGTTGTAAGAGTGATCCTTCTAATTATAGACCGATATCTGTGCTTCCAGCACTGAGTAAAATCTATGAAAAAATCATGCGGGACCAGATGTTGTCTCACTTCAACTCTAATGGGATACTGCATAGTCAGCAGTTTGGTTTCACGAAGGGTAGGTCGACAACGGACGCGGGAGTAAAACTCATCAGTCACATTCTGGAATCCTGGGAGAAGTCCCAGGACGCTATTGGCATTTTTTGTGATCTCTCAAAAGCGTTCGACTGCGTCGACCACAACACGCTGATCTGTAAATTACATCACTACGGAATTCGTGGACAAGCTGCTGATCTTGTTCTTTCCTATTTATCAAACAGGCAGCAAAAAGTAAATGTGAATGGGGCGACATCCTCTGGGTCTATAGTCAGGATGGGTGTGCCCCAAGGTTCAATTTTTGGTCCTTTCCTATTTCTTGTTTATATTAATGATCTCCCATATATGATGGCCAAATTATCGGATATAATTCTGTTTGCTGACGACACTTCGCTAATTTTTAAAATTCATAGGAAAGATAAGGATGTCATACATGTCAACGAAAGTCTAACTGTTCTCTCAAAATGGTTCGCAGCTAACAATCTTTTACTGAATACGAACAAAACTAAATGTCTAAAGTTCTCTTTACCAAATGTAACTCAACGTGACCTTAATTTAAATCTTGACGGCAAAAAACTTGATGTTATCGCGGAAACTGTATTCTTAGGAATTACTATCGATTCAAAACTGCAGTGGGGCGCGCACATTGGAACTCTTTCGGGGAGGTTAAGCTCAGCCGCCTATGCAGTTAGGAAAATAAGGCAGTTGACTGATGTAGCCACAGCTAGGTTAGTATACTACGCGTATTTCCACAGTATTATGTCTTATGGAATTCTGCTGTGGGGATCAGCAGCAGACGTTGATTCAATTTTTATATTGCAAAAGAGGGCAGTTCGCGCGATCTATAAAATGGGTCCTCGCGAGTCCCTTAGAGAAAAATTTAAAGAGATCGATATACTGACTCTGCCTTCACTTTATATCTTAGAATGTATTTTATACATCCGCAAAAACCGAGGGCTTTTCAAAATTAGAAGCGACTTCCATAATATAAACACACGCAGTAAACACGAAATTGTAATACCCAAATTTAGATTAACAAAAAAGTCATTTCTTATAAACAGTATACGCTTTTATAATAAGTTGCCAAAGTCAGTTATAGAACTGACCGATGGAAAGTTTAAAAATTGCATCAAACGTGTACTTATTAAAAAAGCATATTACAAAATTAAGGACTATGTTGAAGATAAAGAAGTTTGGCTGTAGTTCCCTCTGCTCATGCGGCTTCCCTGGTAGCTCAAAAACGACACAAATATGTGGATGTCTCTAACTATTCCGAATTTTATTTATTCTATTCATTTTTTTCAGATGTTTTACAATAGTTTTCAAATCATTGCACCGTTTATTCATTGTGCAGAATAGTTACAGTACTGATGACTACATTTGTGTCAATTGTTTATTTAATTGTTCTTAGTTTTATTTTTACTTTTGTATAGATTCTTTTTCATTCATATTTTTTTGTGAATGTGTGGACATTGTAGGCTTTGTATTTTTTTTTTTTTCAGTTTCATATTTTTCTACCTTTTGTAGTAAGCGATGACTTATTGTCGGGCCTACGCTGTCCTCTCATACTTAAGTACTAGCGCTGTAACATCCAAATATTGTAGAACCAAATGATTTTAAAAGAGTATCCATGGAGTTTCTTGCCGGTTCTTCTCCATAGGAAACGACCAACCCGAACCGTGCCTCTTCTGTTGACGTTTTATAAGTGCCCATGTAGGCCTATGTAAAATAAAAAAAATTGATTTTGATTTTTTTTTTATTTTGAAAACAAACAATTAAATTTCTTTTTCAAATAGTCCGTTTCTTTGTTGATAAATGATTTTTATTTTTAAAGTAACGAATAATACACACCCTCCTTATTGCTTCACCATGGTAGGGAAAAAGTAACACTATATCCAAAGACTAACGTTTGGTTGATTTTCAATTTGAAAGACAGTGAGTCGCGATAAAGCTATTTTGATTTGATTTTTGATTTTATGTAAGCGATCAAGATTGATTTGAGAGAAATTAATAATAGAATTATATTATATTTTACAAATTACAACATTTCTGAAAGTTTTAAAATGGGACCGTGTAACAGTGACATATTCAAATGTTAAAAATTACCAATATCACCGGCTTGGGGATATGAAACGCAATCAAATGTCAAACTCAAATGAAGAACTGTCAAGTCAAGGCCATTTTCATTTTCAGTCAACTAAACTATTCCCAAAATCTCAAGATAAAAGCTAATAATTTCTCAGAACTAGGCAGTTGGAGAGATATTTTACATTACTCTAGACCTGCTCCTAGATGCTGACCAGTGATATTTACAAAGACAGTCCACAGGATCATCGATATCTTAATATTATTAAATCTTACTCCCTCCTTTGCAGTTACTCACTGTTAACAAAGATTTAATTAATAGATTAAAAGAGGTTGCATTCATAATAATACAGTTAGTGTTTTAAACGCCGCAGTGTTTGAAATATGGAGAAACTGCAAATGTGTCGGATATGTTTGGTGCAGGATGTACGCATGCGAGCGGTTTCCGAAAACGAACTACAAAAACTTTATGCGAAGCTAACTAATATTCCAGTAAGTAAAAGACTACTAACAATAACGCTAGCAACGGGATATTTACCATGTTTACTATTTGTTTTGAGGTCCCGATATTTCGGCGCTGTTGCAAACGCCATGATCACGGATAAAGTGAAGTTATTTCGGGTGGGTGTTTATGAGCAGACAAATTCGTCCACCCTCTTTATTGTTCGTTTTTTGTGCTCAGTAACACTAGCACTCTCACTCACAACACTCACTCGATTCTGTTCCCGCCACACAATATTCACTGGTTCCCCTCGTGAACATTTTATGGTACTTTTCCGGATTTTACACAGTTGAACCACTGGATTCCAGGCTCTTGACAGTAAATCTCGTTTCTAGTGTTATTGATAATGCTAGTGACCTTGTCAGTTTAAATATTAAGTAAAGCCGCTAAGCTGCAGTGGGACTGGACTGGCAATGTCTGCCGCATGCCCAATGATCTTTGGGCCAAAATAACCACTTTCTGGAGCCCTGAAAAATCCAGAAGGTGTTGCGGTAGACGTCGTAAAAGATGGCGGGACAAGCTAGACAAGACCAGCGACCAGTGGTCCACGTTGGCCCTGGATCGAGACAATTGGAAGTCATGGGGAGAGGCCTTTGCCCAGCAGTGGCATGATAAGGGCTGACAGTATCAGTATCAGTTAAGCAGCTATGGAAACATTTCAAGATCTACACCATCCTCCTGTTCAGGTCCCATGTTACTTGTGATCTGTGAAGCCACGTCTTTCTTCCATACTCCATAGTCAACCGTCACACTCTGAACACTTTCATTTACCAATTCAATACCTAATGAAGAATGAACCCAGATGTGAAGAATCTTATTTATATATATAACATAACATCATACCTGTTATCCTTGAAGGGTGAGGCAGAGCTGTACCTGATAGTAAACCCACATTTCGCCTGTTATGTTTGAGTCTCATGTAATAAGGCCAGCCTATTGCCATCAACCGGGCACTAATCCGGACTCCATGGCTGCTACTGAGAAATCAGGAATTTCTCACTTTGCCCGACCCGGGAACCAAACTCAACCTCATGCTCACCAGTCACGGTTGCGACCACTAGACCATCATCATCATCTGCCTGCCTTTTCCCTAACTATCTTGTGGTCGGCTTCCAGTCTAACCAGATGCAGCTGAGTACCAGTATTTTGCATGAAGAGACTGCCTATCTGAACTCCACAACCCAGTAACCGGGTAATACAATACCCCTTGGTAAAACTGGATGTCAGACTTGGCTTCTGACTACTCGTAACAACTGTCAAAGATCTACAAATGACAGCCGGGACCAACGGCTAAATGTGCTTTCCGAGGCACAGAGAAAACTTGGTATGTAATTATGGTCACCCATCCACGGATCAACCTGGGCAAGCACAGCTTAACCTTAAAGATCTACCCGTGCGGCTGTTATTATTTAGCCACGAGCTACTAGCGTCCACTAGACCAACAATGCTTATTTATTAAGTAACATAAGCAGCATTTATTACAAACAATAATTTAATTGATGACTTTTGTTGCAGTTTGTAACCGCAGACAGTAGACCGATTCTTGCTTGTATCTTTTGCTTTACTAAACTAAAGCAATGCTACCAGTTGCAGAGGAAATGTCTGGAAGCCGAGAAGCTGTTTGCTCAGATGTTGAATGAGGATGATGAGGTGAGGTTTGACTATGATAAGGCCAGTATACGCAGGACACGGTGCGGCCAGGCATTTTATTTTTACCCAACGTAAATTCATACATAGCTAGTAGGAACAAGATAATCCAATATTTAGATATCGACCCCAATGCATAAAAGGGGTTTTTCCTTTGCGGCATCAAACGTTGGAATCTGTATCTTGTTAAACTAAATACCTGTCACGAGAACATAAAAATTTTGTAAACAAAGAACACTAAATTATGTAGTGACAAATGAATCAAAACCAAATAATCACAAATTCAATCACCCCAAGGTTAGGTTAGGTTAGCTGGGCTGTTTCCGCTCTTAGCCTCTTTATTAGACCATTGGACGTATGAAAATCCTCTTATTACTACTACCATCCCAGGTCCTCCCAGAAAGCTAGCAGCCATCACTGGACACTTTTCACTGAATAAACTCTTCCACACTCTAGGAATCACTGATAGTCCTCTGTTCAGAGCATGCATGGATGCGGAGGAAACGGTGGCGCATGTGCTGCTTGAGTGCACCGGTGTCACCAAGATTCGCGAGGAGACCTTCGGAACACCAAGATCCCTTGCGGATGCCCTGAGAAGACCGGGAAGTGTGATCTGCTTCTGGAGGACGGTGGGCTGGTTGGAGTAACGGCCACTATGGCTCACGAACAATGTTCCACTTAAAGGAGTAATTGCAGAAACCTAAACCCCATAAAGAAGAAGAAGCTAGCAGCCTTTTCAGGCTGCTGCTGGCTTCCGGGAGCGATGCCGGCGATTGAAGAATCCGTGCCCGTTGATCTCTTACGCTTCTGCACTCCAAGAGCACGTGCCGTAGTGTTTCCTGTGGTATTTCTTCCGCCTCCATGCATCCTCTGCACAGAGGCCTATCCGTCACACCTATGGTAAATAGGTGTTTGTTTAGGGGTCAGTGGCCGGTTATGTACCTATAATCTTGCGAATTTTGTCCCGTTTCAGTGTAGTGATGCTGCGGGCAAGTCTCGTTGAAGCTTCCGGAACTGCACTCTTTGTTTGCCTGCAGGTTACACTGTTTCTCTATTCCATTTGGTGTGTTTCCTCGGTTTTCTTACGCAGCCATGATTTTATTTGGGCTTGGGGTATGGGCAGTAGTGGTTCCAGACCGTATGCTGTTGTCTCCGCTCCCCTTTTAGCCAGTTCATCCGCTGCGTCGTCAATCAACTCAAAGTAACATACGTGTAGTACGAAACTATAACGAGTAATTTCAATTGGCTGGGTTATATTTAGAGCGCTGTTGTCTAATGTTTTGTAGTACTGAAACGAGTTTGAATTACTGGAATGTGAACAATTGGACAGCTATTCGAGTTGCGAATGAGTTTCAGTTGGATTGTTTTTTGTTTTCGCGGATTGGGTTATCATCTAATCCAAATTTAAGGCGAACTTCTCGATGTGTTTACAAAATTGGCGGTGCATATAGCTACATAATATGAATTTGGTTAAGCTCGAAAAACATTTGACTGAATTTCACTCCACGTAAAACTTTTCAAGTATTATTTTTTCGTTTTTTTTACTTCATCGAAGTTACGTCTGCCACTGTATCAGTTGACCTAATATCAATTCAATTTTTTTCGTTACTCCCACGTTTCATTTGGTCGAACAACTTTTTACCGAAGTTACACTTAGCCGAAATAACATTTGATCAAAGTTAAAATAATTTATATTTTTCAGACAAAACCTCTAATAAAGCAAGGCCTGTTAGAATGCTTCAGTGGGTATATTATATCTCCAACAGTGCACGTCAACTGTTTGTTTGACGAATATCAGTCAGGAAGCGAAGATATCAAAGAAGACGTATCAGATGATTGCGAGGGACAAGATGATATTAGAGAGATCAAGGAGGAAGAACAAAGTGGTATGTTCTTAATTAAAGGGTATCTTATTTTGTCTTGTTTGTTTTTTAGGGTTCCGTACCCAAAGGCTCAAATGGGACCCTATTACTGAGACTTTGCTGTCCATCCGTCCGTCCGTCTGTCACCAGGCTGTATCTCATGAACCGTTATAGTTAGCCAGTTGAAATTTCTACAGATTATGTATTTCTGTTGCCGCTATAACATCAAATACTAAAAACAGAATAAAATAAATATTTAAGGTGGCTCCCATTATATACCCTAACACCCTAACATACGCGGGCCTGTGGACGGTGAATAATGGGCTAGCCCACCGTCCGTCCGTCTTATGACGACAGGCCGTGCCGACGGCGCGTTCGTGTTCCATGTGCGCCTCAAGGAGATGTCAGCAAATCGGAAGGGGTCCGAGAGGGCCGATGCCTGCCAGGGCTGCGGGACTGTTCGAAAGAGATACCGTGGCCCTGGAACACAAAGGGCTAAGAAGGAACATGGATGGGTTTTAGTCAGTCAAGTCTGATACTCCCTTCCGCTCCGCCCAGAGCGGGAGAAGTCATTTGATGATTTCCCATCCGAAAAGTGTTTTTATAATTAATGGTACGCAACCCTTCGTGCGCGAGTCAGACTCGCACTTGGCCGGTTTTTCTCTTTCGTTTTAACGTTGGTCTGGCAGTTTGAATACTATAAGCGACCTACACAATGTCCTTTCTTTGGTATTGTTCGTCGTGTCGAGGAGCTCCTTGCGTTATGAGTTGAGCTCCACGATAAGACTATCTCTGACACTTATCTATAGTCGTCAAGTGGGTTGGCCAAGATTATGTCTTGACCTTAAAAGAGACTGACAGTTTGTTTCAGCTGTTTCTCCTCAGAGTAGTCAGCTACGATACACCGGCGTCATCTAGTTTAAAAAAAAACTACGTGTAAATTTGTTTGTAAAAACCTATTTGCAAAAATAAACAGGACATAGTAATTCAGTGATCTTATATTTTTTTCTTGACAGAACCCGAATATCTAGATAGCTATCCAGATGTACCCCCAAAGCAACCTGAATCGGATTCAGAAGATGATATACCGTTGGTGAAATTTGCAACTGAAGTGGAAGAAGATCCAGAGTTATCTAAAAATAAACGACGAGCCAGTGAGATGCAAAGTAAGTATTAGTTACTATCACTGTCAATTAATTTAGGAATTTACGACCTTTTAAAACCTGTATATACTAATATTGATAAGCATGTTCTTGTTTCTGCAATGTTTATGGATATGACAAAAGCGTTCGATTATGTGCACCATGGAACTCTTTTAAACAAATTGTACAGTAAATGATATCAGATAGTAGAAATAAATAACATTAATCTCTTAAATAATACCAAACAAAAACATAAGTCCATGCCCAAAAAAGTACTATATGGAGTGCCTCAAGGTAGCGTGTTAGGTCCACCGCTATTTTTGATCTACATTAATGATCTGCCTAAAGTTTCACAGCATTTTTGAAAATAAAATAAATTTCACTCTTCGCAATATAATTAACTGGTTGACGGTTAATAACTTAATTATCAATTTAGAAAAAACAAAATTAGTAAATTTCGGCCGTAACAATAAAAATAACAACATTAATTATAATGGGACGAAAATTGAACAAGTCACCTGCGTTTTTCTAGGGCTTTGGATAGATTATGATTTGACTTGGCAAACACACATTGACACAGTATGCAATAAACTTAATCAGTACTCATATGCTTCATATACATTGTCCAAAATTGTTGATAATCAGTTCATTTGACCGCATACCATGCTTATGTTTCGTCGACACTGAGATATGTAGTCATATACTGGGGCAATGCCACTAAGTGTAAAAAGCGCAAAAAAGATGTATACGTGCGATTGCCGGTAACCGTGTTCCTGATTCATGTGAACCTTATTTCAAAAAATATAAAATTTTGACCTTTCCTGCAAGTACCACATAAAAAGACTCTTTTAACAAAAGCTTCTTTGGCATGGCATCAAAAATATACAACAAGATACCTATTGACATTCTGAGCACTTAGGAACCTCCAGTATTTAAAAATAAACTGCATATTTTTAATTGAGAAAGCTTATTACACGATCCAAGATTTCTTGAATGATTGATTGAACTCTTGACCATGTATTAATTTGACTGTATATTGATATTTATAATAACCAAATTTGACATGTAAAATAATTTTAAATGTAAGAAAAGTATTGGCAAATACTTAATTATTGTATGCCTATTAGGCAGGACATATTGAAACTTTAATTTATTGTTTAGACCTGTAGCTAACATATGCCCACAATAAAATATTTTGAATTTAAATTTGAATCAATGACATTTGTAAGGGGATATTTACCATGTTTGTTATTTGTATTGTTATTGATAGTGTTAGTGACCTTGTATTAGTTAAATTTTAGCTCTTTTTAGGGTTCCGTAGCCGAATGGCAAAAAACCGAACCCTTATACAGGGCGTTTGGTGCATCGTTTGCCAAATCGAATAGGCAGACAGGAGAGGTAATTTGCTCTCTTTTCGTAGTGTCTTATAAGTCATTCCTTGCCACACCGGTTTTGTTATAACAACTTTTTAATTAAAATTTTGAAAAATTACAAAATTCTGCATTTAAGGACAAATAAAAAACAATCAAAAAATTTGTTTAGGCTTGAAATTTCGATTTAATTTTGATGTGTATTATTGTATGATTCTATCAAATTCAAAATTACTTGCTAGTAACAATAACTTTCCTTTTTAGGGTTCCGTAGCCGAATGGCAAAAAACGGAACCCTTATAGATTCGTCATGTCTGTCTGTCTGTCCGTCCGTATGTCACAGCCACTTATTTCCGTAACTATAAGAACTATACTGTTGAAACTTAGTAAGTAGATGTATTTTGTGAACCGCATTAACATTTTCACACAAAAATAGAAAAAAAACACTAAATTTTGGGGTTCCCCATACACAGAACTAAAACCAAAAAAAATTTTTTCATCAAACCCATACTTGTGGGGTATCTATGGATAGGTCTTCAAAAATGATATTGAGGTTACTAATATCATTTTTTTCTAAACTGTATAGTTTGCGCTAGAGCCACTTCCAAAGTGGTAAAATGTGTGCCCCCCCCCCTCTAATTTCTAAAGTAAGAGGAGGAAAATTCTGAAAATATTTAGGATTGAAGAAGGTAAAAAAAACTATCAACGAAAATTGGTTTCAATAAGATATGATTTTCAGTTTTTGAGATATGGGACTTTTTCATCAAACTGCAGCAGTAACTTTGTTTTTCATTAACACACTATGAAAAACCAATTTATTTTTGCGGTTGAGTGGATGTTTACTAACTAATACTACTAAGTAATGAATGTCAGTTCAAAATATTGTTTGGGGCTATGGAACCCTGTGTGCGAGTAAGACTCGCACTTGGCCGGTTTTAATAGCTCGTAAAGTTTTTGTAAAAGAAAAATAAACTTAAAACTCAACTTTAAATTGCTATAAAAAAAAACTAAAAGCGATCGGGATCTTCGGATTCTTTTAAAAAGTTCTCTAGTCTGTCCCCTTTCCAACGGTATGCAATATGTCAAAAAAAGGGTTTAATACCTTTTAATTTTTAACTAAATGTGTAATGGAGACACTAGGCTGAAATTCGATATTACAGTAAGAACAGTAGTTTTAGCATGAGGTTAGACGCGAATGTTCTCTTCCACATCAACATATAGCGGGTATATTGAGTAAAAAAGACCTTCTAGATTTATCAATAACGGAACTAGAGAAAACTAATTTGAGTATTGATATTGTTTGTCTCAGTGAAACATTTATACGACAAGGGGCAGAATCCAATCTTACTATGAAAAACTATAAGGTAGTGTCAGCCTTTTCAAGGCCGCATCAACGTAGGGGTGAGACTTGAATATTGATACAAAAAGACCATGATTTCAACCTAATATATGTAATTTAATTGAGCCCAAGTTATGTTATTTCGAATACTGTGCAATTGAAATGACAACCTTAAACTTATGTTACCTGCATTTATGAAATCCAAATTCAAACATTTAATTATTTTTAGAAAAGGACTATGAGTAATTTTGGACCAAGTACTCAACAGTGATAAAACCTATCCCATATGTAAGCTTTTAGGGTATTATTAATTTCTTATTATGGCAGCTACATCGAATTCGAGCGCGAACATGGTGTTTTGGAACGTTTTCCATACTGAGAAAGCATCAAAATTCATATTATCGAAACTGTAAACAAAATATATTTTACTGTAAATAACATTTGTAACGTGATATTTACCATGTTAACTATTTATTTTGTCACAGTTGAAACACAAAAAAAAATGTTAATCAATACACGAATATAAACATGTCGTTTTAATTTTTGTTTGTAATATGTTCAGTTCCTCGCTAGAAGCTCCGAATGAATATATTTTTTGATGTTCGAAATCACCTTGTTGGCGTTCGATTTCGGCTTGGCTCCCATAGTAACAATCAAATAATACCTCAAAATCTTTCTTTTGGAGTAGGTTTCATTAATGTTGAGGATTTGGTCCAGTCTACATACAAATTTGCCCATGTCCTTTAAACCACCTCTTAAGAGAACTTGTGAAAATAATAATAAAAGCATCATATTATGCGGTGACTAGAACATAGACGCTATAAAAGCAGATAAACATTTCAAAGAGCTAGAATCTATTTAAAAAAACTATAACATAAATAATCATATTACCAATCCAATACGACAACTCTCTTGTATCGATTTAATTACGAGTAATATCCAAAACGTTACCCAAATACACTACCTAGCCCAATCTGATCACGAAACAGGACAATCTACAGGGTGTTTGGCAGAACGTTGAACATACGAAAATGGTGGGTAGGTGGGGTCATCTGCTACTTACTCAGCCCTAATTTATTTGGCCCTGGCCGACTGTTTATTTAAAAAAAAAAAAAAAAAGTTTTTTTCTTGTTTCACCACTTTCCTAACTATAAAGTGTATTTTTTTATTAAAAATGGGCAATAAAACAGGCAATACCAACGAAACGAAATTTAATTTTTACCAACTTTGCAGTATTAAATTTCGCAAAACATTTAACTTTCCGTAAAGGTAGAGTTTCGTCAAGAATTCATTCTGACGCGTCACGGTGCCACGAGAGCGAAAGAGAGCAAAAATACGCTATGACTGCGCAAGAGTGAAACAAAATTTCTAACTGCACTTTAAAGTTAGGAAAGTGGTGAAACAAGAAAAAAACATTTTTTTTTTTTTAAAAATACCCAGTCGGCCAGGGCCAAATAAATTAGGGCTGAGTAAGTAGCAGATGACCCCACCTACCCACCATTTTCGTATGTTCAACGTTCTGCCAAACACCCTGTATATCAAAATCAAAAGTCATTTATTCAAATTAGGCTGATAATCAGCACTTTTAGAACGTCAAAATTACAAGAGACAGTCCCCCAAAACGCCCGCCCTTCGCCAATTCCTAGTGTTTTAGCTGGAAAGAAGAAGTGGCGGAACAAACTCCCCAGCAACACATCTGTCGATTAGGTCAGAAGAACCAGATTCTACACAATAGTGTTCAAGTTCATATAAACAAAGAATCTAATTTATGTCACATGTCAGCTAGCACACACCAATAATAAAATATTAAAAAAAAAACAAGAATTATTAAAGCATAAAGGTCGTGCCCGCTTACACGTGCATACAGACGAAAAATAATAAATAAAAATAAAGTAAAATAAAAAAAAGATAATAAAAAAATAAAGTAGAAAATCTATGCATGAAGTTATATAACAATCAGTAAGCTAGTTTGGAGAAAGAACATAAACATTGTCTTGAGTTCAACCCAGCGACCAACTATTCTTATCGTTTAAATAGTCGTTAATGGAATAGTAGGCCTTTGAACAAAGGTTAGATTTTACTTTAGCTTATATGTTTTGAGGTAACGGTAGATAAGATAAGATAAGATAAGATAAAAATTTATTTGCCCAAACATGTGTATACATACAATAATAAAAAGTGCATGCAGGATAACATAATGAAAAATTGGTTCAGACATGTTTGCCATACTACGGCGTGCAAATGTTTAGAATTACAAGTGATTTTCTTAATAATTATATCCTTCAGTCCAAAAAAAGGCTATTTTCACAAAATTTATACATTACAAGAATAAAAGAATTAAATAAAACAAAATTTAATCTATGACTGCAAAATTTGCAACTAGTAGGTAATAAATGTCAAAAGTAAAAAAAATAAAAAAATAAAATTGAAATCATAATTAAAAATAAAGAGGAATTAATAATTCATGTCAAAGTATACAGTCATGTCAAAAGTAATTAATAAAATCATAATTGAATCTATAATAATCATATAAAGTCTTTCAGAGTCAAATTATTCAAAAGTTGTTATGATTATTTATATAATAAAACATAGAGAACAATAGATATGTTAAATATTATCAAAATTTCTCATCTAAAAACTCATTCAAATTATAATAAGCCTTATCTGCTAGAAAATTATTAACTCTCTCTTTGAACGCTGCATCATTTAACTGCTTCCAGTCTTTTGGAAGTTTATTGTAAATTTTCGGAGCCATGCAAAAGACACTTTTGCGCATAAGTGCCGTTCTATATTGTTGTAGGCAAATTTGGGTACTGTCACGTCTATTACGAGGGAATCGATCTGCCATGCGAGAAAATAGGAGAGGGTTGGATCTTACGAACATCGCATTTTCTAATATGTAAAGTGAAGGTAGGGTCAAGATTTTGTATTTTTGAAAATAAGGTTTGCAACTCTGAGTGGTTTCAAGTTGGAACATCGACCTAATACAACGCTTTTGAGTTTTAAATATTAGTTCCCGGTCAGTCGAGTTACCCCAAAAAATTACGCCGTACCTTAGAATGGACTCCACCAAACCGTAGTATGCGGTGAGTAAAGCATCTATACTAATTACCGCTGCCAGTTTGTAAAGAGCATATGCTGAGGAACTTATTTTCTTACTGATAGTCTGTATATGTGCCTTCCAATTTAATTTCTTGTCAATAATAAATCCTAAAAATTTTGTTGTATCAACTTCGTTAATGTTATTATTATTATAGTTTATATTTAGATTATTAATTAATGTCAAGGAGCGCTGATTAAAGTGCATGATTTTAGTCTTATTTATATTTATTTTTAAATTATTATTATTTAACCATTCTATAATTGCAATTAGTGAGTTATCAATGTCAGATTTATATGTGTCTCGGTTCTTACACGCGATTGTCACTACACTGTCATCAGCAAAAAGGCTCATAGGTTGTTCTGTGGACTTAGGCAAGTCATTAATATATAATGTAAACAAAGGAGGTCCCAGGACACTTCCCTGTGGAACACCGTACCTAACCTCACGTTCTTGTGACCGATGTGACTCTTCTCGTTTTGTAGTTATGTTTACCCTACTGACTTCCGTTATTTGCTTTCTGTTTTGAAGATATGACTCAAATAGTTTTAGTATATTACCTCTAATGCCATACGCTTCGAGTTTCTTAAGTAAAATATTGTGCTGAACATAATCAAACGCCTGAGTCATATCGCAGTATATACTGCACACCGGTTTATGTTGATCCATATTCGTCATCACTGTATATAAAAAATCATAAATTGCCATATTAATCGTTTTTTTTCCCCTGAAACCTTTTTGTTCATTGCAAAGGATTTTATTGTGTTCTAAGTACGAGTTGAGTTGTTTATAAATATATTTCTCAAAAATTTTGGAAATTACTGGAATGAGCGATATCGGTCTATAATTCATCATCAACTCTTTATCGTCTTTCTTAAATAGCGGTTTTACTATTGAAGTCTTTAGTGCGCTTGGGAATATGCCAGCACTAATACTCAAATTAAATATGTGACTTAAAGGAGAACTAATAACGCCAGCTACCGCTTTGAGTACTTTTGTGGAAATTTCATCGTAGCCTACACTATTTGTATTTTTGAGTGTTGATATTATTTTTATTATGTCATATGGTGAACTAGGTCCCATAAACATAGAGTCTCTTGTATTTAAAATATTTTGTGTAACTGTAGTTCCAGCATTTACAATGGGTTGAATTTTGTCGATGAAATAATTGTTAAACATGTCCGCTATGTGTTTTGGCTCTGTGATGGATTCATTATTAATTTTAATTTTATCTATAGAAGGTTTAGGTATATTTAGTTTGCTTCGTTTAATTATTTGCCATGTCGTTTTGGATTTATTTGTTGATGTTTTAATTTTATAATTATTTTGGGCGCACTGTGTCAGCTTTATAATTTTTTTATATAGCTTGGTGTAATTTTTTAGACTCATTTTATTTGTCTGGCTAGGTTTTAATCTATAGTTCCACAGCAATTGTCGTTTCTTTTTGCTACACATTTTTATACCGCGGGATACCCAATTTACTTGTTTCCTTAAATTTACTGTTATCCCAATGTTAGGGAAGCATAAATCATAAAGTAGTATGAAGAAATCTAAAAAAGCCTTATATGCAATATTGGGGTCGGTAGCATCATATACCTCTGTAAATGTCAAGCTGCTTAAATGATTTTTAAACTTAGCTAAGTTTTCTTCACTATAATCCCGTCTTTCTATACGCCACTTGTTAATTGCGCAAATTTTGCTTACGGGGAATTTGAGAAGTTGCGCCGTGTGATCAGACAATGCGAGTTCTAGAATTATAGTTTTACAGGACTTATTGAAATTATGAGCAAAATTGTCTATGCAAGTTTGGCTCTTCAATCGTGTAGGTTTGTTAAGCGCTAGTTTTAAGTTAAAATTTAATAGCAGATTTTCGAATTCAATTGTGTTATTGTTTCTTTTTAATATGTCAATGTTAAAATCTCCCGCTATGACAATATTTTGAGATTTCTTAGTACAAATCTTTAACAGTGTAATTAATTTTTCGAAAAATTGAGATACATTTTTGCCATTAGGAACCCTATAAATGCATATAACAATGGTGTTATGGTTAATCAGCTCTATGGCGCAACATTCGAATATACCAAAAGAAGCCATTTTAGCAATTTTTGGTAGTTCTTTCCATTGTAGTCCGTTCTTCACGAGTATACACGATCCGCCTCTTTTACTTTCTTTTCTACTGAAGCATGCTGCCAGACAATAATTATCTATGCATAATTGATTCTCATATCCCTGCATCATAAAATGTTCTGTTATGCATAAAATGTCGATTTCCATGCCTTTTTCTGATAGTTCCTGGAGACAGACAGATAGAGAGTCTGCTTTTGATAGCAATCCTGCTATATTTTGGTGCATTGCATAAAGGTGGTTAGTCACGAAAAAATCTGTTACTGTCTCTGTTGCAATTCGCGTGACATTTAGCGTTCGAAAGAGAAAGAGGGGATGATTCACACTCCTGTTCAGTGTCCAGGCAGTGGTTTATATTATCTTCACTACCAAAATTAGACACCACGCATATTAAAAGACCATTCTATTTTGAGCAAAGACGCGATTTTATTTATGTAGGGTGAAGTGTTCGACACTGAGCCTCCTAAATGTCTAACCACCATAACTCGAAAAGTTTACTTTCGAAATAAACTTTTATCTGAAATACAGGAGAGGTAGGTTAGTTGACTACCAATTTGCATTTAAGAAATATTACTTTCAGTGATAATATTCATGGAATAAGCATTTTAAAAAAATGATATTTGGCTCATCGTGTCCACCCCCTGGTACACAGTAAACCGGGGGGGTCTGTAACAGTTAACCATGAAGTACACATTGAACCAAAGAATGTCAGAATGTTATATAATCAGAAATAATTACACATTATGTTAGAAAATCAGTCTTTATTAAACAAATATAACAACACTTGTTATTTATAATCGAAATTATTTATAAATTATCGACCAATTACCTGAAAAAAATACAATTTGTTTTCTTATATTTGGTGAGAAATTAATAGCTAATCATAAACAATAATGATTAACGTGTGAAAGACTTTTTAACATAAAATAATATGGCACTTATTACATAATCCTCGAAAAACACCATTGCTACTGGAAACAAGATCAATAATTTCCGAAAACTGAGCCCAGATTTTACAAGGTCAAAAACTGCCTTCACAGATTCTTCGGGATGCGAACCTTTTCTTCGAACTTTTTAAGCTATAAAACAAATAAATGATTACTTAAACTTATTTCATAACATTAACCTACACAGTTAACCAACATGAAGTACACAATGAACCATGGCTCACTGTTAAACATAGCAAGTTGATTAACAGTAGGATACACACTTGTTTAATGTTTTAAGTTAAGATAACTTTTAAATGACTCACACCAAATTTACAGTTAATACGTTAAAAGAAGCACGATAACGGTATCTACAGAGCTAACGTATTACAATACTTGTAATAATAAACAGAAACATGTAAAACGAAAAATTACTTACTCTTTTAGGGTTCCGTACCCAAAGGGTCAAACGGGATCCTATTACTGAGACTTCGCTGTCCGTCCGTCCGTCTGTCACCAGGCTGTGTTTCTTTTACAAAAACTTTAAGAACGACTAAAAAATGAAAGCAATTGTTATAATACTAGCAAGTAATTTTGAATTTTATAGAATCACACAGCAAAACACATCAAAATTAAATCGGAATTTTAAGTCTAAACAAAATTTTTATTTGACGTTTATTGCTGAATTTTGGATTTTTCCAAAATTTAAATTAAATATTTGTTATAAAAAAACCGGTGTGGCAAGGAATAAGTTATAGGGCGTAAATAGATAGCAAATGACCTCTCCTTTCGGCCTATTCAATTTGGCAAACGATGCACCAAACATTCTGTATACTACTGAATCACATAATCTAAGTCATTATGCAGCATTTTATCCTGTCAAATGAATTTGAAAATTAATAAAAGATCCGCGTGAAAAGTGACGGATATGGACAAGGACCTCATTTCTCCCGCCGATACCCGCGGATACGGTTATAGATATCCGGAACTTCACTAATTAAGAGCAAAAAATCACTTTTGATTTGTTCTACTAGTGAATATTCCCGTATGTATTTAGCTTATTTACCAGGTTTACTATTACAGGTGCTTCTGGCGCGAAGAAACCGAAACAAGAAGATACAATTACAACTCGGCAAAAGAAATCAAAACAAATAGACTCGACAATTATCCGGAACACACAAAAACGTACGTCCAAACCTGATACTACAATAAAAAAACCTTACAAATGTGATGTATGTCAGCGTAGTTTTCATAATTTAAGTAATTTAAAAAGACATGATCTTATACACACTGGTGAAACACCATACAAATGTGATATATGTCAGCGTAGTTTTAGTCAAAGAATTAATCTGAATAACCATAGCCATACACACACGGATGAAAAACCATACAAATGTAAAATATGTCAGCGTAGTTTTGCTGCTAAAGGTACGTTAAAAAGACATAATCTTATACACACTGGTGAAAAACCTCACAAATGTGATATATGTCAGCGTAGTTTTCATGATTCAAGTCATTTAAAAAGACATAATCGTAAACACACTGGTGAAAAACCTTACAAATGTGAAATATGTCAGCGTAGTTATCATGATTCAAGTCATTTAAAAAGACATAATCTTATACACACTGGTGAAAAACGTTACAAATGTGAAATATGTCAGCGTAGTTTTCATGATTCAGGTAAATTTAAAATACATCATCGTATACACACTGGTGAAAAACCTCACAAATGTGATATATGTCAGCGTAGTTTTCATGATCCAGGTCATTTAAAAAGACATAATCGTAAACACACCGGTGAAAAACCTTACAAATGTGAAATATGTCAGCGTAGTTTTGCTATTATAAGTACGTTAAAAACACATTATCGTATACACACTGGTGAAAAACCTTACAAATGTGATATATGTCAGCGTAGTTTTCGTATAATAAGTCATTTAACCAAACATAATCGTATACACACTGGTGAAAAACCTTACAAATGTGACATATGTCAGCGTAGTTTTGCTGTTAAAAGTACGTTAAAAACACATAATCGTATACACACTGGTGAAAAACCTTACAAATGTGATACGTGTCAGCGAAGTTTTATATGTAAAAGTAATTTAAAAGTACATGTCCGTGTACATACTGGTGAAAAACCATAGAAATGTGATATATGTCAGCGTAGTTTTAGTCAAAGAATTAACTTGAATAACCCTAGCCATACAATACAATACAGAACAAGGTTGATGTTTGTTTTCCGATGACACGCGTAGGACAAAAAAATACTGAGAGCTCGTGGATCGACGAAGATATATTAAATACTAAGTGGTTGCTTTTAATACGTAAATACCCATATTTTCCATATTTAAACGAGATTGCACATCAACTCCAAGAAAAATTCTCCAAAAATGCTTAGAAATAAAAGGTCTAAGTATTATATACACTATTTAAACAGCAAATAACCCTAATAAAAGTATGTGGCACGTAGTGAACGCAGAATCGGGTAAAAAAAATCGGATGGTATTTAAAAGTACTTCAATTTATTCCCATTTCATTTACCTAATTTTGCCTGTGTTCCACCATACTGAATGTGCACCAAAATATGTTCATTAAAATATGTCATAACGAGCATCTATTTAACAACTGTTGCAAATTTGTAAAAATAGTAATACACCTAATTTTAAAAACAAGCATTTTTTTTTTAGTTTTACTTCAGATAATGCACTGCAAAATGTATTTGAATCAAACACCAATTAATGTCCAATGTAGCTTTATTCATAAAAAAAAACCTAACCTAACCTAATATTTTGTGTAACATTCAGGAATATTTGCTGCACGATCAGTATTTTTCGGGGAAGAATAAAATAGTTATTGTTACAATAGAATATTTGCAGCGCACTACAATAAAAAAGTGTTATATCTTGGTGTTAATTTGGAATTTGTTTGATGTAACATATTTTGTTGGCCGAGTAGTTTAATTATAGTAAAACAATTAAACGGGTTTAAGATCAATATTTTAGAAATGCATACATACCTTTAGATTTTTGGTGAACACAAAAATATTATCCAAAAAAGTCCATCTAGGTCAGACTACACAGAGTATGAAGCAAGCAGATGGTAAGTCTTTTCCCTCTAAAAAGGAACTTTTACATATGGTCAGTGCTAAGTTCATCGATGCGGCTATATCATGTGGCGCTCCTCAAGCAAGGGTGTGTGCATGTGCGGGTTCCATACCACTACAATAGTAAACGCGGTGATAGGCATGATTACTATACTCGTGGTAGAAATAAATTAGCTGGTTACACACCCTATCTAAGTCTGGAAAGTTGGTACATATAATGGGTCCAGCGTTATATTGTTATGTTCAGTAGTAGCAATGAAAGATACTGTTGGTATACTATGTTTTATTATCACAAGACACAGGTTACATTTATACAGACAGTCCGTAGTAGACGGGTTGAGATCAAGTTACGGCAACCCACAGAACATACATATGGCAACCAGACGGATGTGTGTCATCGACAATCACTCCCTTACTAAATAGTGATGTCACAACATCCCCCTTGTTGACTTCTACTTAGACTCCAATTAATTTATATACTATGCTATACAACTTAATTATGACAACCTACTTAAACTACTTATAGTTACGTTACATTTAATCAATTTCTTCTATCAACCTTTTTGTAGGTTTTACAACACGACCTGACCTAGTTGTTATGCTTGAGGGTTTCTGAGATCCGTTTCTGTGAACAGTCTATCAGATGATATTTTAAGTGCGACGTCTGATAATGTTTTCAAACGTAAACTTAAAGGCTGGCTAACCGAACACGCATTATATGACCTAAAAGAATGGTTTTAGGTAATTATTTAATATTTTTTATTTTTATATTTTGTTGACATACGATTAGTCTATATTGTTATTGTATTTCTCGAGTAATGAATGTATGATAATTTGTATTTTATGCTCCTTTAATGATTTGTGCTTTTTTTTTGGTAAACTTGACATGTAATTTTGATAATTTATACAAATAAATAAAATTGAACTGTCTGTTTGTAATATTAAAATAACGGCTATTTACTCCATCATCATCACCATTTCAGCCGAAAGACGTCCACTGCTGGACATAGGCCTCCCCCAAGTGACGCCACATTGACCGGTCCCGTGCGCCTCGCATCCAGCGGATCCCCGCAACCTTCACCAGGTCATCGGTCCAACTAGTGGGAGGCCTTCCAACGCATCGTCTTCCGGTTCGCGGTCGCCATTCCAGAACTTTCCCCATTTTGGCCCCATCGGCCACAACGGCGGATCCAGGGAGGGGGGGGTCATGGGGGTCATGACCCCCCCTGAGCTGGTTGCAGGACTTAGGTGGACCACTAATTGAACATAATGATTTTATTTATATATTTTGTAACTACATGAACCTTGAATATTTAATTAATTTAACCGGACTGGCACTTCTCCACGTTCATAAAAACGTACCCATTGAAGTAAATGACGTAATAACGCGTTTCGGGAGAAGACGTAAAAGAAAAATTGATTTTGTTATTTGTTAGGTGCATCGTGTGCCAAATTGAAATGATCGACTGGGGGGGGGGTCATCTGCTATCCTTTCAGACCCCTTAACAATACTCATCCCCTGTGGATATTTTTTTATTGACTTTTTATTGCTTTATTAAAAAAATACCCAAATTTTACATTCAAATACAAATTAAAAAAAAAAAGTATAAGTTGTAGACTCTGAATTAAAATTTTATTTAGATGTGTATTGTATTACAGTACTTTTAAATTCAAAATTAGTGACATTAGCCATCTAGTTTATTTTTAATTTACTCGCAAAGTTTCGGACTTCAATTAAAGCTGTCCATGTTACAGCTATTTACATGGCTATAAAAAAAAACCAAAAGCGACCGGGTTCTTCCAACTCCCTCAAAAATTCTATCTTTCAATCTTAAATAAGTCCGAAACTTTGCGAGTAAATTAAAAAAAAAAACTAGATGGCTAATGTCACAAATTTTGAATTTAACAGATACCCCCCCAGCCGACCATTTCAATTTGGCACACGATGCACATGTATTTTGTCTGTTTCTATTTTGTTTGTTGGAAACCCTTGTCGTACCACCTCTTCACTTTTGCGGAGTTTTGCGTCATGCCCCTCGACATACCTCTAGCTGTTATGACAAATCATTCACCACGGTTATGGAATATAAATAGGCTGCCTCATTCCGTGCGTGATAGTGCTTCTCAAAGAGTATAGTAATATAGATGGGTGCTTCTCTGGATGTCTTCAAGAGAAGATGGCAATATGTACGTGTATACGTACAAGTTATTATGTGTTAAGTTTTTCAAGTGTACAATAAAGAATAAATATTTTTAAGTACAGTACTTACGTACATTAATAAAATACCTACTTTTTACTTGTATCTATTGTTATCAAAATTAAATTATACGTTCTTGACTTGACCACGACTATGTGACACCCTCCTGGCGCCAAAGCTGGATCCGCCCTTGATCGGCCATCCGTTCTGCGAGCAATGTGCCCTGCCCATTGCCACTTAAGCTTGGCAATTCTTCGGGCTACGTCGGTAACCTTGGTTCTCTTGCGGATGTCCTCATTTCTGATTCGATCACGCAAGGAAACTCTGAGCATAGCCCATTGCCCTTTGGATGACTTTAAGCCTTCTGATGAGGCCCATTGTGAGCAACCACGTTTCGGTCCCGTATGTAATCACTGGCAACACACACTGGTCATAGACTTTCGTCTTGAGACACTGGGGTTAGTTGGACGAGAAGATACCACACAGCTTCCCGAACGCTGCCCAGCTTAGTCGGATTTGACGATTGACCTCTTTCTCGAAGTTAGACCTACCCAACTGGACCGTTTGTCCCAGGTAGACATACTCGTCTACAACTTCGATAGTAGAGCGGAGACTCTACTATCGAAGTTGTAGACGAGTATGTCTATGCATCTTAATAGGAGTGGGTGTTACATGGGCATTCAACATGACCTTGGTTTTGTCCATGTTCATTTTTGTTATAATAAATAACAAAATGTGACAGGTAGCGCCACCTATAATCTTTTTCATGTAACATCATTTTAAATATAGAGATCAGTCGTTGTCCAACCATCTTGTGTTTCATTATAGGTTATGGGCCTGTCACACAAGGTAGAAATATAGTGCAAAAATGTCGACAAATCTTATTGCAAGTACAAAGCTAAAAGGCAGAGAAAATTATGAAGATTGTGCTTTTTTGTGGAGAACTACATCATATTAGAAGTTATGCAACAGTGCATCATGACCGGCGGTGATCTAAATGACGCAAAGGCAAAAGCCAAGATAGTTTTAACTATTGATCCTAGTTTATTCGTGCACGTCAAGAGCGAATCAACTGCAATGGGACTGTGGCAGAAGCTGAAAAATCTATTTGATTTCTGATGTAATCCGATGGTCGCGTGTAGCCATTAGGCTACACGCGGCGCATCGGATTACTTCAGAACCTCATATCTATCCGTCGAGAAAATTATGAATCTATGTCTCAATATGTGACTTCGCTATTGTAAACAAGTCAGCGATTGAACAATACAGGATTCAAGATCAGTGACGAATGGGTCGGCTCCTTGTTGTTAGCAGGATTGCCTGAAAAATTTGAGCCGATGATCATGGCGGTGGAACATTCAGGTATTGAGTTGACAGCAGATGCCATTAAATCAAACTTACTGGATATGGAGGACGGCAGTGATGTTGGTACGAGTTCTACGCAGAATGCATTTGCGTCGAAAGGTTGGCAACACAAAAAAAGAAACCAAACGCAAGACATCTAATGTGACTTTTTGGCGGGAAGTCAAACGAGGCGGTAATTTTGATTTCACAAAAAGTTTTTAAATTCATAATTCTAAGGAAATACCATATAAATAACTTCAAAAAGACCTCAAACTACCATGAGTTTATGTGAAAATCTTAATGCGGTTCACAGAATACATCTACTTACCAAGTTTCAACAGTATAGTTCTTATAGTTTCGGAAAAAAGTGGCTGTGACATACAGACGGACAGACAGACAGACATGACGAATCTATAAGGGTTCCGTTTTTTGCCATTCGGCTACGGAACCCTAAAAAATGCACTCACTAAAGTAATAATAGCAATTTTTATTTATTTATTGGGAGGTGTAGTGTGCAGCTCACCTATCCTTATATTTGTAACTGCACACACTAATTATGGGCATTATTACACGAATCATTGAATTGAACAGTTCTCTTTTATTCAGCTTACATCACTCTAATACAGGACTTTTGGCCGCAGGGAGTGGTGTACCGACGCTTCCACGGGCAAGTGCCACATGAACGCACAGTGTCATAGTGCAGTGAAGTGCTACTAACATAGTTTTTTAAGTTTCTATTTACTAACACGAGTTGTATTTTTACAAATATATACGGTATTTATCTATGGGCCAAAGTTGCCTGACAATAAATTAATGTTATTTATTTATTTATTTATTTATTTATAAAAATAAGCACGCCAACAGCACAGTCACTTACAATTCAATGAAACTTACATCTAAAAATTGGCATTCCAGTAACCATACAAATAACAAGCATGCATGACACTTAACTAATGAAATCAGAGACAAGAAAAAATAAAAGGGTGTCCAGCAGACCTAAATCCAGAACACTACAAAAACAAAACAATTAGAGCTACATAGACGTACATTGTTCGCACTGTTTATATAGGGAACGTCTGTATGAAGCGAAACTCATAGAAAAAACATCGATAGGGTAATCTGTCAAGTTAGACCTTTCATTATAAAGCCTTGCCATACGTGTTAGGGGGCTATTAAAGGTGGTATTTAAAGTGGATGTTGACAATTGGAAAATGCGATGGTGTCGCTTGCTACGCTGGCAAGTCCTAAAGTTAAAATAGTCCACTAATTGCGCATCTATAGAACCATTTATAATTTTGTATAAAATAAGTAAGTCGGAATGGATCCGTCTTTCTTTTAAGCTAATCATCTTAAAGTGCTCTAACCTATCATTGTAATCCGGTATAGCTTTTCGGATCCCATTCTTCATACATAGATACCTAACAAAACGGGCTTGAACAGATTCAACATTAACAGAGTAACCTGAGTAATAGGGAGACCAAATAGTGGAACAATACTCCAAGGTGCTCCTTACCAGTGCGTTATAGAGTAGAATAATGCTACTATAATTACGGAAAGGTTTCGACATACGGATTATAAAGCCAAGCATTCTTTTAGCCTTAGCAACTATAGTATCTATATGATCACGGAAGGAGAGGGATGTATCAAAAAGTACACCTAGATCACGGATGACTGATACTCTGCTCAGTACTGATCCCTCTATATGATAATCATATTTGATGCAATTCACTTTATTCGTGAATGTAATAGTCTGGCATTTTTTAACATTAAGCGTCATTCCGTTGTTGAAACACCATTGTTGAAGGACATCAAGATCTCTTTGAAGCTTCATACAATCACTCAAGTCCGATATCCTGCAGTATATTTTTAAATCATCAGCGTAGGCTAAACAGTTGCAACTTATTAAATCTAAAAGATCATTCAAAAATACCAAAAAAAGCAAAGGACCCAATTTAGAGCCCTGTGGAACACCAGAGCCAGGAGAAAAAGGTACAGATTCATATCCCGCCAAGGCGACAATTTGAGAGTGATTAATTAAATAACTCTCGAACCACCGCAACAGAGAGCCATGAATGCCAGCGCAGTTCAATTTCATAGCAAGAATTGAGTGATCAACACGATCAAAGGCTTTAGCAAAATCTGTATAAACAGCATCAACCTGACCCCTAGCTTCAAAGGTGTTACCAATGAAAGTAGTGTAAATAAGTAAGTTCGACATAGTAGAACGGTTAGACACAAAACCATGTTGCTTCGGACTAATAATATGACGAAGATGAGAATAAACTACATTATAAATAAGACCCTCAAACATCTTTGCAAATTGTGATATAATACAGATTGGTCTATAGTTAGTTACGTCATTCATACAACCAGATTTGTGAACGGGGATAACGTGGGAGATTTTCCAAAGATCGGGAAATGTACCTTCCTTAAGGGATTTATTGTATATTATCTGCAGTGGCAAAATAAGAGCATCCATGCAGAGACGGATAAAAATAGGAGGAAGTCCATCCGGACCAGCTCCTTTATTAACATCTAACTTTTTGATGCAATCTCTGACGTCATTTTCAGTAATGCCAATGGAATACATACTGTAACTGGACGAAGAGTATCCTGGAGACAAGTTACTAGGCGGTTGACTTACACCGTACACAGATGCAAAATAGTCAGCAAATAGATCAGCCACACCACTACCACCCTCACCAATACGATCACCCCACGAAACCTGGTTAGGCACACCTCTGAACGTTTTTTTTGATTTAGTATAACGCCAAAAAGCTTTTACATTTGTCTTTAATTCACTCTCAATTTTTTCTATATAATCTTTAAAACAGTCATCCATAGCTCTCCCAGCTCGCATCCGTAGGGAAACAAAAGTGTCATAGTCCCGAGGGTTATTGTACCGTTTGAAACGAATCCTGTATTTATGCTTTTCCCTAAGAAGTTTAATCAATGCCACTGAGAACCAAACTGGATAACAATTATTCTTAGGTTTACCCTTCGGCGTGTATTTATCTATATGTTCCCACAGTATATTATAAAATGCCAGAACATAATCGTTACAACTCAAATGGCAAAAATCCTCCCAATTTACTTTACGCAGATCACGAACACATGCCTCATAGTCTGTTTTAATGAAAATATATTTTGATTGCGAAACATTATAATTTAAATTAGAAATAGAAGTTTTAGTAAGGGCTAATTCTAAGGGCGGATGATGCACATCTGGTTTACTGATGGGGGGTGCACTAGAAACAGAAAGACTAGAGTTCTCATCCACTAAGACGAGGTCTAAGATATTATTATTTCCATTGCAGATATTATTCATTTGAACAAACCCGGTGATGTTGAGGAAGTCTCTTAACGCTAAATACTTAGGGTCACTAATTCCTAGAAAGGGATCATTCGATTCAAGCCAGTTCACACTAGGAAGATTAAAATCACCAAGAATTAAAGTAGTACAATCCGTGTAACGTAAACAAATTTCTTCAGCTCTAGCCAAGAATTGGACAAAGATATGGCAAGGTATATAAGAAGGCAAATACACAACACAAATATTCATACAGACGCTCCCAGCACTAATACATAACCACATATCCTCAACGGAGGTTTGCCACTCGGTTTTATTAACAAAATTATATTTATTACTTATAGCTACCAATAACCCGCCACCATAACTTTTAGAGTATAAATCTTTAAACTGTGCACTACGATCACGGCGCACCACAGTATATCTTTGATCAAAGTATTCAGAGGATAAGAACGAGTCATCTAACCACGTTTCTGTCAGACATATTATGTCATAGTCAGAATTTAAAATTGACATAAGAATTTCATGTGACTTCGTCTTCATGCCTCTCACATTTTGATAAAAAATGGAAATGCTATCCATTAAACTAATTAAAAAGTAAACATGACAAGTAAAAGCCAAACTAACAATACAGGTAATTATACAATTTTTTCTAAACTCTGTTCATCCTTAATTAGAATAGTACCCGAATTTTCCCTTTTACATACAAAAATTTTACCGTAGCGAACCCAGACAAACTTATAGGATTTTTCTTTGGCCCTAAGACGTGCAGCAGCATGTAAAGATTTATATGTCGGAGACAGGTGCTCGGATACATAGACTGGCTCCTTGCTACCGCCATAACCTAAAAGACTTGTGTTCAATTTATCCTCAGAGTGAGATTTATTAAATCTAGTTATTGCAGAATAAAATTCATCGCGACATCTAGGACTACGCAGCTTCACTATTACAGAGCGGGGGCGAGACTTGTTGTTGTTCATACTGGCCACTCTAACGCACTTCATAATATCGCAGTCTTTTAGGGCATATGACACAACATTAGCCAATTGTGTTACAATGGTCGGTAACACCTCATTCCTATTTTCAGGTAAGCCGTGAATTTCCAGATTCGCTTCACGCATATTCTGATCTAGGGAGTTTATTTGAGTTTTCAGCTGAGCCATCGTCTTTTCCATAGCAGAGTTCTGAGAACGAAGTTCAGTGTTCTCACGTTGCACACCCTGGAGTTCAGTTTTTAAATCGTTGACTTGAGAGATGTCAAAGGAACCGGATAACTTCAACTCATCGATCTGTTTCTTTAACTCATCCATCTCGAATCTAAGCTCACTAATGATATTCTTTACTTCAATTCGCAATGTATTCCGAATTTCCTCCCGAATAACAAGTCGTATGTCACTGATCTTATCGTCCTCGCCTTCAGAACTATCACCAATTATCTCGGACGTCGATTTATTAGACTCACGTTCGGATAAACAGCTCGGACAATTCCACTTAGAACGTGCAGCTTTACCGAGTCTTTTAAATGCAGTAGCACTCAGTTTTACGCATAGATGATGATAGAATTTATCGCAATTCAAACATGTAATTTTTTCATTTTGTTTAACTGGTAATTCACAAGTATCGCAGTTAGACATGTTTCAAATACAGATTAAACCACCCAGTCAGTACGGTAAATCCAAAAAGACAAAGTGAGAAATGCCGGGCTCGAACTCGCGACACCTTGTGTATGGATGCCAAGCGTTAGCGCTCAGAGCCAACCAAACAGTAATATACTGCACGAAATTATAAATGTGTAGTGGTGACAACACGAAGTTTGCACAACAGGCGGTAGATGGAAATAACTTAGCAATTACAACTTGCAATAAAAATAACTTTTGTTTGAACACCGCCACAGTACACTTTAGTTTTCACTATTACCACATTAAAAACACTTTAAACCATTGGAGAAATCACGTGAATGCAGCCCATAGGGCTTCGTCTCTCAGCGTCTAGACAATACGCAGTCGCACAATAACTTTGTAGTATGATTTTTGAATTTAAGTTACGGAGCAGAATTAACGTGACCGTACTAATTGACGTCTCGATGACAGATAGACACACACGCACATAGGTTATGTTAGTTATCATAAAAAGACCGGACAAGAGCGAGTCGGACTCGCCCACCGACGGTTCCGTACAAATTCACTTTTGTTATGGGCATTAATTAAATTATAAAATATAATACTTTTTTTTATTTTTTGCTATTTATTTACAAATGTATTGTTTTCAGATTTTTCCCTGTACTTGTAGTATAAGAGGATATTACTTGCCAAATTTCATACTTCTAGGTCAACGGGAAGTACCCTATACATTTTGATTCCCTTAAAAGTGTCGAATTTACGACGATACGTTACGAAACGATTATACGTTTTTGCAGCATAACCGGCCGTATCTTTTTTTACTTTAATTTAGAAGTTTGATTGACAGCTTGAAGGGACTGTATATCCCAATACCTCCACGCTTTCCAGAGATAAAGGGTCTTGACAGACAGACAGACGGACAACAAAGTGTTCCTATATAAGGGTTCCGTTTTTTCCGTTTTAGATACGGAACCCTAAAAAGCACGTGAATAAACCGTAAAACGGTGAAACAAAAGAAATATAGTTATGAATAGATAATGTGTTTTTGCCGAAAAGCCTCACCGAAAATAACCAAACGCAAACATATGTGTGCGCCCAGACTCCTGTAACATTTTGTAAAACACAGGATATTTGTTTTTCATTTCTCATACTCGGAAAGTAGTGTTTATTTGATCCGAGTAGCGGGTGGAAGATACTACTTCCCACCTTTGGGCGGGAAAAACTCATAGTAATTGCTTCCCTCCCTAGGGTAGGAATAAATTTTAAAAATAGAACTAAATCTGGTTAGGCAGTCGGCTGTAAAAAAATCTAACATAATTAAGAAAAAATGCTGCGGTCTTGTAAATGTATAAATGGCCAGTGTAAATAAAAATAAAATACTAAGAGTGTTCGCAGTGAGGCGGTGTGTTCCATAATTAAAATTTTAAATAGACGATACAAATTTGGGGGGCCTACTAAGCCTACATTGTGGAACTGTCTCTCACTCTTTGCCCTTGCTGAAGAGCTTGATGAGCGGATTTAGACTCATCTTGCATCAGTCCTAGTGCTAGAGTGCAGTAGATAGGGAGGACACTCCCTTTCTACTGTACTCTAGCACGGATGGTGGTGGTGTGGACGGTGAGTAATAGGCTAGCTCACTGTCCGTCCGTCTTATGACGACAGGCCGTGTCGAAGGCGCGTTTGTGTTCCACGCGCGCCTCAAGTAGATGTCAGCAAAATTGGAAGGGAATTTAAACCATAAACATATTAAACATACTGATTTGCTTTGAAGTTGCTAATTCTTAGATGTTAGTTTGTCCTTGTGAACTTCCAGAAGGTCCCAAATGGTGGACGCTGTAGATGTAAGGACATTATCGAAATTTTCAAACCTAGTCAAAGTCTCCTAGCATTGTGACCCACAGTTTTAGTTTTTTTTAATTTTGGTCACCGCTCCTGTGTCCACGTGGAAGAAGTAGAAAATTAAAGAAAACACTGATTTTCATAAAAACTTTGTAACTCCCGCGGGTCACAGACATTTTTAAAATTTTTTGTGTCACTGATCATAGTATCACCGTTACTTAGAATGTTCCTTGTTTTGCATGGAACTAGTGAGTATTTTTGCCATAGAGGAATAAACAGCAATCAACAATTAATTATTTACCTACACCGAAAACTTTTATCTTCTTCAGGAACTGTCAAAATGAAATGACAGATCTGTCACCTATGGCAGGAATGCAGTTGTGCCAACCTTAGCACGCTCGGCGTCGTTTCTTTTCACGGCGATAGCGAAATTTAACGAATGAAAAATTCACAAAGAGGCGGCAAATTTTGCAACTGATACAATGAATTCAATTTGTTTATAATGTATGTGCCCCTCATATAAGTGCCCTGCGGTTGCAACCGCCCTTTAATTTTGCTCGGCTCATAAATGGTTGTAAATTGACGTATTTTTTCTAACCTACCTCCACAATTGGGCTATCAAATCCCAAAAGATTGTTGACAAATTCGGTCAGGGTTCAGCATAGCTATTCACAAACCCGTCAATCGAAACCGAATGAATCATAGACACTGATCGATTATAACCGCACCGCGACCGAACGGTTATCAAAATGCGATTCACAGATCCGGGCGGTAAGGTTTTTTTTTTAAATTTTAAAAATGATGTTTACTGGGTTCGTTACAAAATGGTAGGAAATAGAAACTGTTGGTAGAAAATATAAAGTGGCAAATACATTAATTTTACTAGGTATTTTGTTATGTACGGCTATAGAATCTACATTTAGTATTCCTATATAATACAAAACAGCAAACACTGAATGTTTTTTTAAATGAGTTCACCAGATTTTTATCAAACTTGCTTTGTAAACTGTTTAATGTGAAGGTCAAACCGGCAATTTCAATAATAAGTTCATAACCTCAAACTCAAAAGTTTTCAAAAGTGTTTTGTGCTAAACTAGGGTTTAATTAAACACATATTGAAAAAGAAATGGGTGTAAGTATTTTACTAGTATATAAAACATCATCCTTTTTCTTACGTATCATTTACAAAACGTAATTGACATTGGACATTTTCAGAAAAGTGAAAAAGAAACAATCTTTGCGTTCATGCAGGGGCATGAGGACTTAGCCCGGGGCCGTTTCTCAGGACTGGATGCGGCCTGTGCCAAAAAAAATACCTAACAGAAGAGCCCTAGCAATCAAGAAGCCGCCCAGACCCGCTTCATGCTATCCTCGCACGGCACGCAGCAGCAAATTGAAGATGTCGCAATTGGAATGCATAGCATCGAAGCTATCCTTCACCAAATTGCAGCCTGAAATTTGATTGTTTCTGGAGGAAGGATAAGGTTTGGAAATAAATGATACACAAGTAATTTTTAAAATAATCTATTTAATAGAACTTAACTAACATACCATAACATATTTTTAAAATAATCTATTTAATATAACTTAAGTAACATACAAACGTAACTTAACTTGCCATCTTGCTCAATTCCTGAACCCATGATTATTTCTGTAAGTGGTTGGTTCTCCAACTCAATTTCTTTGGGTTCAGGCAAGCGGCCCCATATACACTTGTTATGCAGAACTGCACATGCCTTGGTGATGCATCCCACTTTAGAACGGCTGTATTCAAGCACCTAAAGCACCCTTTCTACACCTTGAAGTAACTCATGACACAGAATCTTGTGTGCAGTTCTGTGTACCACGCTTCCAAGTAATTTGGCTCAGCATTACGAATCGGGGCGAGAATCCAAGGCTCCAGAATCTCCTGGAAACATTAAATTCTAATTAAGTATTTATTTTTTAACATGAATGTTTATCATTATTGTTACAGTTACTGACCTAGAAGCTAGCAAGATGTAGCGACAGAACATGTGTCCCATCCACATATCCTAAAACACCAGCGAACCCGAACCTGCTGTATTTCCTGAAAATAAACATTTTAATTGTACAATAAATAGATGTTTTTCTTCTTGTACAATGCAATTTATTGTAACAGCTCATTGACAATTTCATAATTAAGTTGTTCTTGTATCTTTTAAAATTATGGTGACTAGTTTAAAGAAACAAATATGTGACTGATGTTATATTTTTACATTACACTATTGGAATCTTCTAAAGTAGAAGTTCCTGTTTTGCTGTTGACTTATATTGTACCAATAAATTGTCCTCATGTAAAGAAAGTATATTTTGTTTTTTTTTTTTGTTATGAAGTGTGTGTATTAATATTAATAAATAAAAATCAATATAATCTGTGATTGTTGTAATTTCTTAATTTAATAAAGGTTATTTCTTACTTTTGTAAATTTTGTTGCCTTTTATTTACTTGGCAAGGGAATTGAACACACTTGTGCAGTATTTAGTGTCATTGTGGTCTCCGTTATGGCTCTGGAAATAGATGCCTGGCTCAAGCTTACGAAGGCATCCCTTCCGTCAGTTTTCCGGCAACTGCTTTGGCCATGAAAGTGTAGGCAGCTAACACCTAAAATAAAAGTAGTAGTAAATAAATAAGCATGTCAGATGACTAAATTGGATTCACGTTTGTATTATATGTATGTATACTAGGGTTACTACTTTGTTACAATTATTGGTTTACCTAAATCCAGGGAGGGTCTAGGTAAACCTTAGCCACACTAAGGCAGTACCTACTACATAGAGGTAGGGTTATAGGGATGAGTTTATCAGTAACAGTATAGTTTGTGCCTGATTGGATAATAACAAATGTGGGTGAATAATGACTCCTCGTCGTATACCTTCTCGACTGTGATGTTAATGTGATGACTTTCATTACCTAAGTACTTTATATTTAAATATTACTTACTTTGAGTTCAATAGGGGATTGCGCCTGATGAATGCACGCTTGGGAAATACGGCTTTATTTCCACATTTAAGCTACGGACCATGTCAGGCGATAGCCTGTACACGGACTGGAAACGCGGGTCAGCAAATGGATCCATCATGTCTCGTATTCTTCGATGAAGAGATAATGTCTCCAGCCTCTGTTGTTTTGCGGCACGCCGACGGTCTCAGGATTGCACAATCACGAACTCCATCTACCCAAATAATTAACATCAAACTCGTGAACAAACTTATATGTTACGTACGTATAAAACCACTTAAACTTGTGTAAATCTTTAAGTAATAGTCAAAACAATAGTTTATCTATCTATACAATATGTACACTTACTTCATACACTGCTTAAATTAGTTTAAAGTGCTTTTAATTTTCATTCGACTTCACTCTCTACTGCAAATAGCTGTCGGTAAATTGATGTCTTCAAAACCGAATACAAACGAATAGAAACGTCAAAATTGGTCAACATTCATCGGTATCGGTTTTGTGAATAGCGTTTGGAAGACTTGATCGATTGCACGATCATTCGATTAGATTAGTTGTCCAATCGAGTGGTTGTGAATAGCTATGCAGATAATGCAAATAAAAACGAAATTCTACATCTGTATATCAGTTAATATAGATTAGTAATGGATAAGGGGAACTACCGAATGACGTGACTTATGCAATCATCAATAACAAACGTAATTAGTGGCATAGACAATTAGCTTGGAAAATTGAATAGCTCTTTGGGCGGGGAATTAAACGGTTTTATTTGCAAGTAGTGCTGTGAAACATTTGCCGATTATCGAATATTACGATTTAAAAAAAAAAACGGGTTGCTCTCTGGGATTACCCGGTAGAAGTGAAAACTTGAATATTAACGTTGTGGTTTTTTGATATTTTGAAATGGTTAGGGAATAATTTTGCTCGAATTGCTTCAATTGTCAGTATAAAAGTACTATCATTTATGTGGTAAAATACAATATTCATTTATTGCGCTATCGTACACAAAAATGACAATTTATATTACACTAGCAGCCCGCCCTGGCTTCGCACGGGTATTTAACAATACAAAAACATATAAAAACCCTTCTATTTGCGTCAGGTAACTAAAAGAAATCTCTGTGGTGTGAAATTCTGTATGGTGTCGGGTTCTGTATGGTGTCGGACGTAAAGAATAGCGCCATCCCAATATCTTCCCGTGGGTGTCGTAAGAGGCGACTAAGGGACTTGCCAGAGAATGGGCAGCAGCGTTCTGTCGGCTTTTGTAACAACTGTACTGCGATCGCCAACCCGCCTGCCAAGCGTGGCGATTATGTCAAAACCCCCCTTATGTCAATGGCGACACTTGGGGGAGGTGCCTGCAGTGGACGTCTTTTGGCTGAAATGATGAATGCTGATGAACTAAAAAAAAATTATAAACAGAGTTTGAATAATCCCCTCCCGTACGGCCCGTACCCCAGTGACGCCTACATCGTATAAGGTGATGCCTAGCCAGCTGAGCAGGGTGAGCGGCGACCACGCAACTTTTTTCTAATACTTACATTTTTAAACTCCTGATATCTTTCGAATGGAATGTCCGAATTGAATAATTCAAAAAGTTATATAAAGGTATTGGAGCAGTCTTGAATATGAAGTAATTTATTTTGATAAGGATTAATACCAAGATACATATACAGAGCCTTTTCTAACGGCGGCATTAAAATATATTTTTTTAAATAAAAGAACACTTATTGTGGCATAAATATAATAGTTAGACATATGCTGTCGCGACACTTTTTGTAAATAATGATGTGTTCTGCAAAGTCGTAATACATTATTTTATTCTATCATCAATAGTTTTCGCAGCGCACGCGATGTAAAGAATATTTTAGGTAATTTTTATACACCTTGGGTTACATAATTGCAGTTTTAGTAAGGATCCCTAATTTTTTTTAAAATATAATATAGCCTATGTCACCCGCGGATAGTGTAGCTTGCCAACAGTGAAAGAATTTTTCAAATCGGTTCAGTAGTTTCGGAGCCTATTCAATGCAAACAAACAAACAAACAATCAAATCTTTCCTCTTTATAATATTAGTTTAGATTAAAAATGTAACACTTCAGAACTATTACAATCCGTGTTGGGAATCGCACCCAACAACCACGCAGTCGGCACGCGGAGGCGACACGCGCAAGCGACGTGACCGACCTACTCGTCATCGTCAACATCATCGGCGAGCGAGGGGAGCTGCGGGCGGCGGCGCCGGCTGGCTTGCGGACACTCGCTTCCTCGGACACCACCACGACAGACGACCTCTCAAACGCCTTACTAAATTTTATGTTTGTCCGGAACAGTTCAATATTGTAATTTAATTGGCAATAAACCGAGCCTATACATATGTATACAGTCCACTTTTATTTCTACCCCACGGGTTATTAAACAATCCGTCTTACGTGTTTTACCTCTTTGGAGAAACCGAAGGATTTGTTTGTGCATAAGATAATTATCCAGTTTTGGAAACCCAAACTCAATGACAGATGTCATAAAGTTCAAATTCCTTCGTAACCCAATGTTAATCCGTCTTACGAATTTTCGATCAGGACTCGTGATCTGACGGTCACGTGTCCTGACGCTAGTTTAACATTTTTACCCATTACAAAAGTGAACAACGCCGCTAAAGAAGTTTTCACTTAAAAAACTGGTCTGTAAATTCATTTTACATCAAAAGCGCTTACAAAACTTCACATAAAGGTTTTTTCACTGTATATTATAACTGTTTTACTGACAAAAACTGTAATTGAAGCAGTTTAAACCTTAATTTATGTTAAGTTCTATTAAATGTTTTATAAAATGCAAGTTGTAAGGAACTCCGACACCAAAACGCTTACCACACACTCAGTACATCATTTTACCCATAATAATGATGGCACGGTTGACATATGTCGGGCATGCCACCGTCCGGGAGAATCGACCCGATACATTATTTCTGGGTGTTCTCGTCTGGCTAACGGAGAGTATTTACATAGACACAACCTTGTTGCCAGGATTATCCACCAGCAACTTGCTTTGAAATACAACCTCGTGAAATCAGAATCACCATAGTATAAGCATTACGCCCGACCCAGTTCTCGATAATGGTAATATCACGTTGTATTCGGATCAACCTACCAACACTGACAGAACTATTGTTGCCAATAAGCCTGATATTGTGTTGATGGATCGATTACAGCGTCGCGCAATGATTGTTGATATAACAGTCCCGCATGACGAGAACCTCGTGAAAGCAGAGAAAGATAAGCAATTCAAGTATCTAGATCTGGCGTGCGAGGTTGTCGACATGTGGGACGTGAGTAAAGCAGTCATTGTGCCGATAGACGACTCAGCCAATTGCACAATATCCAAAAAACTTCGACCAACATCTCAGGAGTCTTCGCTTGGCAGCTGGATCAAGGGCTTGATTCAGAAAGCAGTACTTCCGGACACGGCACGTATTGTTACGAGGTTCCTCTCTCAAGAGCCCTGACCACCGGTAGCCCGGTTTTGTAAAAATATTTTAAAATGTAATCTATTTGTAAGAAAATAAGTAAAGGGAATAATATATCCATTTATACGGTAATTTAAAAAATAACAGCACGGTCAAAACGTATGGAACAGCTGTTTAAGTTACCGATGAAAAATTTCTATGTGGGGGGGGCGGGGGTTCAGAATGATGTACCGAGTACGTGGTAAGCGTTTTTGCGTGTGTCAAAAAAGCAAATCAAAACATGAAGAGTAATCCAAATTTTGTAATTGTACAACAAACTACGAAGTATCATATCAAATTTGTTACAATTTTTTAAAGATGCCCGTTTATGTACCTACACAGTATTCAAATCAGATTTTTCTAAACCTTCAAGTTCAGTAGTACACAGACACACGGCGACACATTAAGCTATACATTTCCAGTATAACATGGCCTCGCTTTGTATAGATTTCCCGTACAATAAGAGATCCGCATAAACTGGTTATGTATAGCATGATTGGTCGCCGCGCATATCGTATTACCCAGCTACTGGGTTGTGGAGGTCAGATAGACAGTCGCTTCATGTAAAATACTGGTACTCAGCTGCATCCGGTTAGACTGGAAGCCGACCCCAAGATAGTTTGGGAAAAGGCTAGGCAGATGTGGTCGCCGCGCCTACTTATACTAGCATTAAGAATAGTAAAAAATTCAGCATCTTTTAAAACGGATAAACTATTGTCTACATTTTTATTTCTCCTTTTCGCAAATTAATTTCTTGAGAAATAAGCAGTACAATAATTAAAAATAATTAAAATTCCTTTTTGCAATGCTATTTTTTTTTTCAGTTATCAAGCTTATACATATAAGTAAATAAGAAATGAACAAAAAAAGATTTGTATTCATCGATGTGTCGGTATTTTTATCTTCGCCATGTAACTTCACTACTACAGTTGTCAAAATGATAACGACACTCGTCCGTCACGTAGTCAGAAAATCATAGTTTCAAAAGTTATGAACAAAAGTTTCATTTGATTTTAAAACTTCCAACTGTATTGGTGTATCGTGCAAGCGAACTAAATATTTTGGTAAGTACACTTTTCTTTAAAATTGTTTCTCAATAAACCTACAAGGAAGTAATTCTTCATTTAGATTTTAAAGTTCTTTTCAAAGTTGATAAACTGAATTTATATCTTAACATATTAAAATGGTACCTATGTTAAACCAGACTTACCAAGGGGTATCGTAGGTTATCTACTACTACTTTGGTATCACTTCGGGAAGTCAGCTATGCAGTTGTTTTAAGTAAAATACCGGTATTCTTATACAGTTGTTTCAATTTTGGTGTTCAATCTTAACATAGTATAAAACAAAGTCGCTTCCCGCCGTCTGTACGCTATCTTTTATACTACGCAACGGATTTTGATGCGGTTTTCATCAATGATTAAAGAGGAAGGTTTCTAAGTATTTATCCCTGAGTAAAATGTCAAAATTTCCACGCTAACGAAGTCGCGAGCAGCATCCGGTTAGAGTAGAAACTGACACCAACATGCTATGGAAAAGCCTGTTGATGATGCTGGTCCCTAGGTTCTTATAGTACTGGGAATCGCTAGGTATTTGTTGAAATAATTCTTGATTCTGGGTCAAGAATTATTTCATACATACATTATTGCTTACTATTATTTATGACTTAAGACAATGACCCACATTCCATCGTACCCTGCTTGCCCTGTCACCTGTGCACTTGAGGATCTTATGACTGCATCAGGGAACGGAGTTTGCTTGGCTGAGTTTTGGGCTAAATATATTTAGCAATCTGCCGTCAACATGCTAAGAAGATTTATTACATACTGGGTCTTGAGGGCAGCGGTGGCCCAGTGGTGGCAGCCCCGACTTACGAGCAGTAAGCTGTGGGTTCGAACCTAGGCAGGCGCACTTTGTGTAATTCATTTTATCATCGCTGCCCTCCAAAACGATGAAGGGAGACATTGTGAGGAAATCGGCATGTCCTAGAACTAAAAATTCGCAGACATTTGACATCTACCAACCCGCACTGGGCCCTCATGGTTGATTACAGCTCACTCCCTCTCATTAAGAGGAGGCCAGTGTCCCAGCAGTGGGAACATTATAGGCTGATGATGATGACTGGGTCTTACTCTTATTTGAGTTTTTTGAGACTTAATACAGTTAAGACCATTTACGAAGTCATCGTTTAGAACAAAAAACATATAGGTTATATTGAACAAATCATAGGTCCCGGCTGAATGCCACACGACTAATTTATAAAAAAACTAGCTGTCAACCTGTCAAAAAAAAGGATGCTGGTGGAATACGTAACCACCTCCTTTTTAGGAGTTGGTTAAAAACTACCAGCATTGTTAAAAATTTGAAGAGGTAACAGCATCCATATCTGGCACAATATAATGGTCAATGGCTATTAAACCATGTAGTTTAACACGTTCATCGCCGACTATTATTTTACAAAATCATAAAAAAATGTCATTGGTTTTTATGATTATTTATAGGTTTATTTGTTCATATATAAAAGTTTTACAGTGATATTTGTTTATTTTGGCTTTATTTTAGGGTTTTTTTAAGTGCCGGTCATTACGACCCGGCGCGGCCTAAACGGAATAATTATTACATTCAGGCCTTGCCGGTCACAATGCCGGTCAGCGTACTTACAAACGTTATAGACACGTCTACTACGCACGGGTACCGCGCGCCTAATGGATGCTAGCGCGGGAGTACACCGTGCGTGCGGTTGTTGTTCCCGCCTCCCTTCACCCCTTTCACCTCTCCCTATGACTCAAGCCAATCACGGATTGTTTTCGTTAGTTCGCATTTGTTTTGGTCATCAAATGCACGCTAAGATTTTGTTTAGCAGAAAAAATAGTTTTATTGTTAAAATGGACACTTTTTTTGACTTTGAGTTTACACAAGAACAATTACATGTAATTGACAGTTTAGAGAGGTCACATTGCAGTACTGACCATGTCATAAGTGAGGGTGATGAAGTGATAAATATTCCACGTACCAGAAAACGTCGAGTTATTTTGTCGGACAGTGAAGAAGATGACCGTGACTTATCTCCAGCTTTATCCGGCCATACACCTGAATGTGAGTGGTACCAGCCACGTGGTAAGCAGCCTCGTTTAATTCCTTTTACCGAAATACCGGGACTGAAACCTTACTCACTTCGAAATCAACTAGCCAATGCTACACCTGTTGATTTCTATTCCCTCTTAGTCACTGACCAGTTATTTGAAAATATAGCACATCAGACGAATATATTTGCCCAACAAAGTATCGATAAAGGTGGCATTAAAGATAAGTCGAGACTACGGCTCTGGACGCCAACCGACAAAGAAGAAATAAAACGATTTTTAGGCGTGATTATTTGGATGGGTATAGTGAAGTTACCAAAAATCGTAGACTATTGGTCTAATGATGAAATGTTGGGTCAATCTTTTGCAAAAAAGACTATGAGTCGCAACCGCTTCGAAGTTTTGCTTAGAATGCTCCACTTTTCCAACAACGAAGAAGTTCCAAAAAATGACCGGCTGGGTAAAATACGAAGATTGGTTGAAATATTGAACCAAACATTTTCAATTCATTATACTCCCGATGAATGTTTATGCGTCGATGAAAGTATGATACCATTTCGTGGGCGTATCATTTTCCGTCAATATAATAAGTCGAAAAGACATAAATATGGCATCAAGCTATTTAAATTGTGTACTACTCCTGGCTATACGACAAAGGTGGAGGTATATGGAGGAAAGACATTAGATTCACAGGATAATACTCCAACCAACGTTGTCTTGAATTTAGCACGTAACTACTTTGGAAAAGGTCATACCATGTTCGTAGATAATTGGTATACAAGCTTAGATCTAGCTGAGAAGTTAGTTCAACACGATACTCATTTAGTAGGGACCCTACGAAAAAACAGGAAGAACTTACCAAAGGACGTCATGACTGGAAATCTGAAACCGGGTGAGTTTATGGCAAAAGAAAACAAAAACGGAGTCACGGTTATGAAGTGGAAGGATAAGAGGGACGTGTGTTTGTTGTCAACCAAACATTCAATTGGTTTTACAAAAAAAAAGAACAAAAGAGGGGTTGAAACAATTAAACCGAAAATTGTGATTGATTATAATAAAGCCAAAGCAGCCGTTGACTTGTCTGACCAAATGAGTGCTTATTCGAGTCCATTGCGAAAGACGTTAAAGTGGTATAAGAAGCTCGGTATCGAATTATTACTCAATACTGCTGTAGTAAATGCAAGAGTACTATATGAAAGTACAACGAAGAAGAAGATATCTGTCGTCGATTTTAGGCGACTGTTGGCAAAGCAGTTGATTGAGGGTAGTCAAGAAAATACGGGATTGACCACACCACGACCCAGAAGACAAAAACACGAGCTTAAGAAAAAAGAAGGTGCAGCAGTATCAACAAGAAAATTTTGTCGTGATTGTTACAAATCAAATGTTGAGTTGCATGGAAGAAATGTGGCCAAGAACAAAACAAAGAAGGTTTCTTGGTTTTGCACTATTTGTCCCGGCAATCCCCATTTATGTCGTCAATGTTTTGACAAATGCCACTAAAATGTTTGAATATCCATTTAGAGTTGAATTAATCTTTAGTTTGATTGTTGTTCGTATGACGATTTGTAATTGTGGTTTGATAAAAAACGTTCCTAATATTTTTTGTTCTATTGTCTTTCTTTTTTTCTTAAATTTTGATAAAAACATGCCTAAAATTAATAATATTCTGTTGTCTTTTCATTTTTATGCATAAATGCAACTTATAACAGAAATAAAAATATATGACTCGAAATCCTATGTTTTTTCATTAACTTTTTTCTCTAAGTCCTAAAAACAGGTATGCCATCAAAAAATCAAAAAACCAAGTAGTTACAGGTGTTCATTGGGGCCGCGCCGGTCACATTGTATGGTTGAATACACAGCTTTTGCATTCTGCGGCGCGAACGGGCTTCGCAAAGGTAGGTCTGGCGTGCCGGTCATTTTGACCCCCCATGGCCCAAATGGCTAGATCAAGTGCCGGTCATTTTGACCCACCATGGCGATGAACGTGTTAAGGACTTTTGTAATTCTAAGAAAGAAGAAATACACACACCTGCAGTATAATCAAAGCCTGTTTTGTCATATCTCATCAGCCAGTTTGTTACTGTAGCCTGTCTGTTTGTTCAGGCCAATCTCCAAAACGAATGGACCTGTTTCAACGGGACTTTTTATGGTAGATAGCGGATGTTCTATGGAGTAACTTAGGTTACTTTTATTTGAGAAAAAGTATTAAGGTTTTGTCTAAAAAATTAAAACTCTTGATATTGTTAACAAAAAACAAAATCAGATTCAAATAAGGAAGTCATATTTTTATAACAATTTTATGCAGAGGAAGGTTGCAGACAACAACAGCTAGTCTATACATGCATACAAATAAATAAAATTGAACTGTCTGTTTGTAAAATTAAAATAACTGCTTTTTACTACATGCATATGAATGGTACATATTATACTTACCAAAATATTTTTTTTTCAATTTTTGTCTGTGTCTGTTTGTTTCGGCTAATCTCTGGAACGGCTGCACCGATTTCGACGGGACTTTCACTGGTAGATAGCTGATGTACTTCTATTTAAAAAAAATCTTGAATCTTTAAAAGATATGAAAATATGAAATTATCCAAATTAAACGAAATTCCGTATGTGCAGTTTTTGAAACAATTTCCTTGAAGGCGGTTTTCTTTTCTGTTAAAATTTTATCCTAAATACATAACTATTTTTTTTTTCAGAAAAAATGTCGAACATAAATATTGACAGAGGTCTGTCGTACACCATACCGGTAGATAGTATAGATCTGAAGTACCTAAACAAGTACATACGCAATCCGGCCATTGAGACTATACCCTTGTGGACTAAGACACGCTTGGATGGGGACGCTGGGTACTGTCACGTACAAATACTCACGCAAAATGACGAGGAATGCTTTTCAGGTAAGTAATCTTAACTTACTGCTTACAATAATCTAAACATACAGACATAATAAACAAAAATTCATAAAATTGAAGTGTCTGTTTGTAATATTAAAATAACCACTTTTTACTACATGCATATGAATGTAGTAAAAAGTGGTTATTTTTATACGCTACATATACCATTTTTTTTACCATTTTTGTCTTTCTGACTGTCTGCTTGTTCCGGCTAATCTCGAGAACGGCTGGACCGATTTTGACGGGACTCTCACTGGCAGATAGCTGATGTAATTATGAGTAACTTAGGCTACTTCTATTTTATAAATAATCTAAAATTATTTTAAAATATCTAAATAGCTTTTTTCTAAAATTCCACGTGAACGAAGTCGCGGCCACGGCTAGTAATTAATAATATTCAGGGTGGAAGTGATAACGACGCCAAAACGGTTACCACGTACTAGGGTATGCAAAAACCGAGTTGATTTTCAAAACCGGTTTTTTCGGGTTTTTTGTTTACAAAACCGGTGAAAACGGTTAAAACGGTTTTGTCAGTTTTTTTTTTCAATATTTATTACAAAAAAAAATGTGTAGAAAGAAAGGAAAATGCTAAAGTCTAATTAAAATGTTTTTTTTTTACGTTTATTTTACCTATGTTAGTAATAATGAGTATTTTTTGGACTTCAATAAGCTACAACTACTAAATAACAATATAAAAAGTTTATTTATGCATAACATAGAATAAAGCTAATTATTTAGGTAAATAACATATTCTTAAAATGTAAGGTACTAAGACAGGTTTTTTCGGTTAACCGGGTATCCGGTTGCATGCTCTACCACGTACTCAGTACATCATTTTAAAACACATCATCATCTGCCTAGCCTTTTCCCAAACTATCTTGGGCTCGGCTTCCAGTCTAACCGGATGCAGCTGAGTACCAGTATTTTACATGAAGCGACTGCCTATCTAACGTCCACAACCCAGTAACTGGGTAATACGATACCCCTTGGTAAGACTGGATGTCAGACTTGGCTTCTGACTACTCGTAACGACTGTCAAAGATCTACAAATGACAGCTGGGACCAACGGCTTAACGTGCTTTTCGAGGCACGGAGGAAACTCTGTATGGAACTGTATGTGGTCACACATCCACGAACCAACCTCGGCAAGCATGGCTTAACCTTAAAAATCGTCCCGTGCAGCTGTTATTATGTAGCCACGAGCTCCCCCAGCAGTCTTAAATAAAATCTGTTCTTCCATACATTTTTTCCGAGTTATACAACATGTTAAAAAAAAACCTGTCCGATCCGAAATGGGCATATACGTATACCAATGACATTAACAAATCGAATAAAAAACATTAAATATTCATGACAGTAAACATATTATTTAAATCCATCCAAATTACCAACATTTCCCTAAAATCTTAAAAACTTTTAGAACATGTCAAATCCATCTTGGGCATTAGTATGTTCGATCGTCAGTTGTTTATTTATGACGTCACTACCTGAGAAGCGACTGAAGTGTTGTCCTGTGTTGCCATGTCAGTTTCCACATTTTACTTCATTTTATTTAATTTCTGTCGGGTTTTTTTTACATGCTATCCTAAATGGACTACATAAATAGTATTTAATATCGATACCTAATAACACCCTTGCTGGTCGGACGGAATTGTTTTTAGGGTTCCGTACCCAAAGGCTCAAACGGGACCCTATTACTGAGACTTCGCTGTACTATCCGTCCGTCCGTCCGTCTGTCATCAGGCTGTATCTCATGAACCGTGATAGTTAGCCAGTTGAAATCTCTGTTCTAGAGATTATGTATGTGTCTCCTTAAATAAATATGTAAGGAGGTTCCCAAATAAAAAGTTTTTTTTTGCTCGTTTTTATTATTATAAATAATGGAACGGAACTCTTCGTGCGCGAATCCGATTCGCACTTTGCCGGTTTTTTTTAAACAAATTGGATCATTAAAAAAAATTAGTTCAAATCTGAATGGTAGATTTATTATTTAAAAATGGTCAAAACAAAATTTTGCAAAGTTTTAGGTTACATGCCTGTACCCGCGACTACGCACGCGTGTGGTTCGGTAATTTTCCCACGCGATTGTACTGCCGGGATAAAAAATATCCTATGTGTAAATCCAGGTTATAAACTATATGTGTGCCATTTATCATTCAAATCCGTTCTGTAGTTTTCGCTTGACAGAGTAACAATCATCCATCCATCCTCACAAACTTTCGCATTATTCACTTTTCACTCGGGGTATTTTTTGAAAATGTCACACAGTTTACAATGGTTTAATTTTAAAAAAAAAATATTCTTTGGGATTTTTCCCGGTAGAAATTAGCTTGCACGGGTTTTTTAATTCTGTTTTTTTCAAAAATATTTTACACGAAAAATAATTTCTTTTTTGATAAATAATCCTGAATTTCACATTATCTCCTCCCCGCCCCATCGTGATTTTGATTCCGATTCCGGCATTTTGGCTGCAAGGCCGCCACGCGGTTTTCGATGAGAGTGGTGTCGTTTCGTATTTGTTGTAGGTATAATATTACAGTATTTAACGTGAGTCATTTCCATTTCTCATAAAGTATTCAAACAACACGCCTCTTTCGTAGGCTTTCTTCATTTGCTATATTTTTCTATAAATAGAGAATATAGTTAAACAAAAATTGCAGCAGAAATTGCAATGTTATCGTCCATTTTTGTCACCTCTTACTTCACCGAAATTCACAATGCCGCGTCTGCCGGTGGCACTTGCCGGGCTTTTTTGTTGTCAAGCCGCCGGCAGTGCCGCCGGGTTGTGTGGATCCACCATTAGGTGGTGGTTCAAACCATACAACTTTCTATGGAAAGTTAAATTTTTACGACCTATATTTCTTAAACCGTGTAACGCAAAAAGCGCAATAGATTCCTAATGCGCTTTTTGCGTTACACCTTGTATTCAAAACGTTCCCGTACCGTATTATTCGCGACTATACCGCGAGTGTAGTCTACTCAGACAAAAATGAACTGTAAGTATTCACTCGTTGTGTTTCTTTTTCAGAACCTACAGAAACATACATGTGCCATATTTGTAACGTAAATGTTCCGGTAACATGTTCCAAAGAACATAACGATAGCGACCAACATAAAACCATCAAAAACATTTACCAGAAAGTTCTTGAAAAACTATCCAAACAAATAGATACGAATATCATTAACAGTGACGAAAAAATCGACAAGGAGGTTTATTACTGCGTCCCTTGTTCTAAGCTCATTAAAAAAGAAAACAAAAACAAACACGAATCATCAGACTTCCACGCAAAATCAAAGAAAGATACAATAATTATAAGTGAATTTTATAAAATAATAAAAGAAGATAAAAGTCATACTGACGATATTGTTTTAATCGATGAAAGATTAGATGAAGATTTAGAACCTGTCAATACTAAATCTAATATAGCAAATAATAATAACGCTACAACTAACAAAAAAGTAAACAACTACCTCGGTAATGTCCATGATGACTCCACAGACTTACCAGCAGTCGCCAATAAACTGGCGATTCCAGGACCTAGTAACAATGCCAACAAAATCCAACCTCCAAATGCCGACGAAGCAGAAACATTTGAAGAATACTCAAAAGCAATGATCAAGAAATACAAGTTGAAAGTAAATCTACCTATAATGATGTTTGAAGAAATTCGGATTGAGTCTCCAAATGGTAATATGGTTACCGTGCCTCGAGAACATTTTCACAGTTACAAACAGGTGAAAAATAGCATTTATTGCCAGATGTGCAAGATGTGGATATCTCAAGACACGAAAGCTCACGATGTCACCGAAAATCACGTGAGAAACATTTTCAAACCGATCAATGAAAAGTTTGCTCGGACGGTAAGAATTGCGTTTTTTTTTAACTTGTGAAGTGCAGACGCCAAGCGCATCAAGCTACCCGAAACTGAAAAAAAATCCCAATCAACCTTGAACCTAATTCTACAACTATAAACTTGGAAATCTATTGAAGTTTGACAGATTGTTGCAACTGGATGTCCTGGCGTTTGTACATTTTAATTGTTCCCATTTTCAAATTAAATGGAAACAATTGGGCCGAGCGCCCGAGGGCGTGTCTCCTTGTTAAAAAAAAAACTCGCTCACTTGTCGACACCAGAGTGCTAGCTCGCGTGACCAGAGGGCTAGCTATTTCTTTGGCCAAAGAATTAGCATTGCCATTAAGTGTGACAATTTCGATGTCGGGGCCACAAAGAAATTATTCATTACTCATACTCTGAAAGTAGGTCTGGGGTAGCCTGAGGAGCGGGATGAAAGTAATACTTTTCATCCCTAGGGAGAATCGCTTTCAACTGACAGTCTCCTTGTTAAAAAAGAATCTCGCTGACTAATCGACACTTCGCGTGAACAGAGGGCTCTAGATCTTTCTTTGGCAAAGAATTAACATTGCCATTAAGTGTGGCAATGCTGCCAGTCTTCTAAGACACCGATGCGAAGGCGTACTTTGACGTCTAAATGTTCCATAAGTGTGGCAATGCTGCCAGTCTTCTAAGACACCGATGCGAAGGCGTACTTTGACGTCTAAATGTTCCATTGTCGTCATTTTATACTGGGTGGAAGGGACACCGAAGCCAAAACGCTTACAAAAACCAGTAAATAAAGACTAAAACTAATTAACTAAGTACCTACATGTACAGAGTGAATGACACACCGACGAGAAAACGCTTATCACGTACTCAATACATCATTCTGTACCTCATATCTATGTGGGGGGCAACATGGAAGTTTTTCATCGGTATTTTTAGGGTTCCGTACCCAAAGGGTCAACATCAACCCTATTACTGAGACTTCGCTGTCCGTCCGTCCGTCTGTCACCAGGCTGTATCTCATGAACCGTGATAGTTAGCGAGTTGAAATTTCTACAGATTATGTATTTCTGTTGACGCTATAACAACAAATAAACAGAAAAAAATAAATATTTAAGGGGGGCTCCCATACAAAAAAGTTTTTTTTTTTCGTTTTTATAAATAATGGTACGGAACCCTTTGTGCCTCTGGACGGTGAGTAATGGGCTAGCTCACCGTCCGTCCGTCTTATGACGACAGACCGTGCCGACGGCGCGTTCGTGTTCCACGCGCGCCTCAAGGAGATGTCAGCAAATCGGAAGGGGTCCGAGAGGGCCGATGCCTGCCAGGGCTGCGGGTTGTTCGAAAGAGATACCGTGCCCCTGGAGCACAAAGGGCTAAGAAGGAACATGGATGGGTTTTAGTCAGTACAAGTCTGACACTCCCTTCCGCTCCGCCCAGAGCGGAAGAAGTCATTTGATGATTTCCCATCCTAAAAAAAAAAAAGGTGGGTTGTCAAACAAATAATAAGACAAGTTTTCAATTCGATTAGATAAAATGTAATGGAAATAATCGCGGTTTTAGGTCCGACCATGCATATTCATCAGCAGCCTTTATGTGCCCACTGCTGGGACACAGGCACCCTATGGTCTATGAGAGAGAGTGGGCTGCACTCCACCACGGGTCCAGTGCGGGTTGGTAGATGTCACATGTCTTCGAATATTTCGGTTCTAGAACATGCCGGCTTCCTCACGAATCACGATGTTTTCCTTCGCCGATTTAAGAGCATGTAATCGGCGACCCAGTTGCTATCAAGCGAGAACAAATCCAAACTCCGTGACTGTCACTGAGAAATAACTCATCGAAAAATCCAAACAGAACTTTAACAGACCCTGGAATCGACCACGAAACAAACGAGACAGCCACGAGCAGCACTGTACTTAAATATTGTATGTTTAATTTCAGATCGACACCATCTCAAGCCATTGCGTACCTTGTAACTGCGTGGTACTGACAAACTCCACACAGCATACGCTTGATGACGATCATAAAAAGATAGTCAAAGACAAGCGCGTTCAAAAAGTTGGTCAAACATTCTGCGAAGATTGTAACATCTACATTGATACCCACAACTTTGCCGTCCATGTTATATCTAAGAAACATTTGAGTGGTATCATGATGCAGAATTCTATAACTCCAACTGAAAATCCAAATGTTTTCTTCTGTAAATTTTGTAACATAACTGTATCAAAAAACGGTATAAAGAATCATGTCGTTGCTAACATGCATTTAACTAAAAAAAACAATAATGGTGCTACAAATTTGGGTAGTGAGAATGCTGATTCTTCTAAAATTAATGACAAAAATACTAATTCGACTAAAATAAACGACAAAAATACTGATTCTCCTGCTTTAGGTATAAACATTAGAAACTGTGAATACTGTAAAATTTGTAGAGTACAAGTACCTTTCGGCGGAATGGAAACGCATGTTGATGGAAAATCACACAAGAATAAAACTCACTTCAAAAGATTTTTGTCGTACCCAGACGATGCGAAACAGGTCACTTGCGAAATATGTTCCGTCAACATACCCAACGTGGATAGAAATATTATTGAACATATGGAAGGGAGGAATCATGACATAGCTGAAACGGGGCTTTTGCAATTCCATCTAATAACAAAAGAATCATCAGGGTACACTTGTGAATGCTGTGACGTTCACACAACAGAGTTGCTAAAACACATCAACAGTAGGTCCCACACTATTACATTCTTACAAAAATACGAAATTGACAAGACTGAAATGAGGAAATATGTTTACGACGAAGATGACGTTGATGATTTTGCCGCACGCCGCCACAGAGAACGGTACAGGAATTTGTTAAAGCATACTGGTATTTATAAGCAAAATGATACGAGCTATTATTGCGCATTATGCGAAACCAAGTTGGGAAGGATTAGCGAAATTTATCATGTTTTAGGGGAAAGACATGCGTCGCAATTAGAAGTAAGAATTTTATAGAGGGAAATATAAATTAGAATAATAAATCGCCGATATGAATCCGCCAAGAAAAATTCGAAAAAGAAAACTCGCCAGTGCTTTGATAATCAGTCGGGTTTTATAATTTATATAATAATAATAATAATAAGTGGCAACTCTAGCTGTCATGTGTCATTCGTAAATTCTCCATAAAAAATTTCCAAATATCAATATTTTTTGCTACCATTCTACAGCTGTTTTTATAGAAGGTATTTACCAGTTCCATCTCTAATCAGAAAATTATTTAAAAACCTACATATATTATTTATTGAAGCATGGATCAAAGATCAAAACTAGAGCAGACAGATGACAGATGTCATAGGGATACAAGAAAATTATGGATGAATTAAAACGGATCAGAAAATGATAACGAGAGCTGCGTCACAACGCGCACGTCTTCCACCCCCGGAGTCGTCGCTGAGCTCCGCCTCGCCGCCGCCGGACCCCGGATCACCTGTGTCACCGGCAGCGGCAGTCGCGTCGAGCTCCAGCGACGAATATTTCTCCCCGCCGACGTCGCCAACACCTGTACGTCGGCCGGGGCGAGGCCGGCCACCGTCAAGCTTCGGACCTAGGGGCCAACCGGTCCCGAGCCGGGTCCCCGCTGCCGGTGGTTGTGTGCAGCGCATGAGATGGACTTATTCCATTAATGAGAACGTCATGCGCGCATACTATGGGTCTACAGAGGGGGGAACTAACCTCACTGCGTACCGTGTTAGGATGCTGTCTCTTTTTCAGACTCTTGGACCAACCGTCAACGTCTCGGCCCAACGACTGTCGGATCAGGTGCGGGTCATCCAACGCAATCACATGTTGGACGACGCCGCGCTTGATAGGCTGCGCTCAGAAGTACTGAGCAACCACATCGACTTGACTCCGGCGCAAACCGCGGTGCAAGCGTCAACTATTGACGCAATACCACCGCGGTCCAATCTTGGTGCTGTAGGAGAGGATGATAGGGTTGCCACGGTAAGTAGCCAGTGTAACGAACGTTTGAGGAGCGCTCTGGAAGATGCGCTTCACGAGTATCGATCCACTCCTGCCCAACTTAGGCCCCGATTACCGCGGTTACCCATGCATAAGAAAAATAGGGCGCTGGTGTGTGCCTTGGACTCGCAACTCAAAAATATTTTTGAGAGTAGTGAGAACCTCGTTGATACGCACTCGATCTTGTATTGTGGGGCTGTAGCGGCTTGTCGTTTAGCTAACGTCAAATTCCCAAATTTTGACGTAGCTACTCGACCAAAACCAGCCGTACCAGCCTGGCAACGCAGGATCGAGGGCCGTATCGATGGGGCCAGGGTACTCATCGGCAAACTATACTGCTTCAGGGAGGGCAATACACGCCCACGTGTGATGCGCTTTGTGAGACGGGCATTCTTGGGGACTGGAACCAGCCCTCAAGAATACATGTCCGGAGTCACAGAGCGCATCGACTTCCTGAAGCAGAAAGTTTATGCATGGGCGAACCGTATTCGGCGGTATAAGAAGCGTGTTGATCGGTACTCGCAGAATCGCGTGTTCCAGAGTGATGAGAGGTGGGTATACAGAGCTTGGGAGCGACCCGAACAAAGTGTGACGGACGTGTGCCGCCCAGATGATGCTGCCACGAGTTCATTCTGGCGCAGCATCTGGTCGGTGCCCGTCTGTCATACGGAGGCTGACTGGATGCGAGATGTCGAGCGAGTGTGTGAATCCATCCCAGAAATGGATAAAATTATAATAACACCGTTAGATGTTGCCAGAGCAGTTCGTCCGTTACCGAACTGGAAATCTCCGGGACCGGACGGACTGCACAACTTCTGGCTTAAATGGCTGAGTAGTTCACACACTCGCCTGGCATCTCAATTCCAGTCATGCTTAGAGTCTGGGTCGCTACCAGAGTTTCTTACAACGGGTGTTACCCACCTGCTTCATAAGTCCGGTAGTCCTGCGGAACCCAGGAATTATAGACCGATCACGTGTTTGGCGACGGTTTATAAACTTCTTACATCCATTTTGAGAGTGAAGATTAACGAACACATCGATAGTAATTCCATTATGTCGGCCTCTCAGAATGGATGTAGGAATGGGTCCCGTGGTACTAAGGAGCTACTCCTCATCGACATGGCCATTAGCCAACAGGTTCGTCGATCCCGCAAGGATCTGTCGACATGTTGGATAGATTACAAGAAGGCCTACGACTCTGTGCCACATACATGGCTCATGAGGGTGCTGGAGTTGTACAAGATTGATGCAACTCTACGCGCCTTCCTTGAGTCGTGTATGAGGCAATGGAGGACGGTCCTTCGATATCCAGGATGTCGACAGATCCAGGGGAACGCTGAGCCTGTATGGATTAAACGGGGAATATTTCAGGGCGACAGTCTGAGTCCTCTTTGGTTCTGTCTAGCCCTGAATCCTCTAAGCACATTGCTGGAGGATTCAGGTCTAGGCTACCGGTTGAGGAGAGGTGGTCAGGTCATATCTCACCTTCTTTACATGGATGATCTGAAACTCTTTGCCCCCAGCAAATTGCAACTGATGGAGTTACTGAAAGTAACTGAAAATTTTAGTAGTGCCATCAGGATGGAATTTGGTGTGGACAAATGTGCAGTCATGTATGTAAAGCGAGGGGAGATTATGGAATCCGAGGGACTTCAGCTCTCTGATTCCATACACCTAAGATCTCTTTCCTCATCCGAAAACTATAAGTATTTGGGTATGTCGGAAGCGTTAGGTATTAACGTAGCTGACATGAAGCAATCGTTGAAGGAGCGCTTCTTTGGTCGCCTGAAGAAGGTACTAAATAGCCTTCTTTCAGGCGGGAACAAGGTGCGCGCCTTCAACGGTTGGGTCATGCCGGTTTTAATGTACTCTTTCGGCATACTCAAATGGACTCAGACCGAACTGGACGCCCTGGATAGGAGAGTTCGTACACTGCTGACCGCAAACCGGATGCATCACCCACGATCATCGGTGATGAGACTGTACATCCCGCGGAAGTGCGGGGGTCGAGGCTTTTTAAACGCGAAGACCCTCCACAACCGCGAGGTGTGCAGCCTCAGAGAATATTTTTTAAAAACAGAGGTGGGTATGCACCGAGATGTGATCGCAGTGGACAAGGTACTCACCCCGCTATCCATGGCTAAAGAGAACTGGCGCAAACCTGTCGTACTGACTACCGATGACCGCAAGAAAGTATGGCAAGGCAAGGTGCTTCACGGTCGCTTCTACCAGGCTCTTCATGGGCCCGATGTAGACTTTCTAGCATCCGTGTCCTGGCTACGATTCAGCGACCTCTTTGGGGAAACTGAGGGTTTTGTCTGTGCGATTATGGACGAAGTTATGCTGACGAACAACTACCGGAAACATATTATGAAGGACGGGACGGTGGACGTGTGTCGGGCATGCCACCGTCCGGGTGAGTCCATCAGGCATATTATTTCTGGTTGTTCTCGTCTGGCTAACGGCGAGTACTTGCACAGGCACAACCAAGTAGCCAGGATTATTCACCAGCAACTTGCCTTGAAATATGAACTTGTGGAATCTGAGGTACCGTACTACAAGTATGTGCCCGACCCAGTTCTCGAGAAAGACCATGTCACGTTGTACTGGGATCGGCCTATCATTACTGACAGGACTATTGTCGCCAATAAGCCTGACATAGTGGTGATAGACCGATCAGCGCGCTGCGTAATGATAGTCGATGTTACCATCCCGCATGACGAGAACCTCGTGAAGGCTGAGAAAGAGAAACAAATAAAATATCTCGACTTAGCACACGAGGTTGTCAGCATGTGGAATGTGAACTCGGCTATCATTGTGCCGATTGTCGTTACGGCCAATGGCCTAATGGCTAAATGCCTCGATGAACATCTATCGAAGCTCTCACTTGGCAGTTGGATCAAGAGCCAGATTCAGAAGGCAGTACTCCTCGATACGGCCCGCATTGTGAGGAGGTTCCTGTCTCTGCAGCCCTAACCACCGGTAGCTTGGACCCTGCTCCCGATACCGGCGGAAACCTGTTTTTTATATTTTTAAATGTTTTTTTTACCTTTTTTGTTTTATAAGAAATATTTAAAAATATACTAAATAAGATGAAAAATGAATAAAGGAAATAATAATAATATATATATATTTAAGTCGGTCCTCGTTATTTACTCTCGCTGAAGTCAGAAGTACTTTATATCTTCTAAATAATGTTGGTAACACTCCAAGGACATTGGAGTATTTTGTGATATTTTTACTAAGAAGTACAAGAATAAGAATAAGTGTCATTGCGTATTATAACTCGTAATTGTATTACCGCCTTTATATCGAATGTCGAAAGGTATACAGCAGAGATGTTATGGATATAAGATTTCGGATCTGGATACGGATATGGATATAGGAATAAAATTATATCGGTTCGGATACGGTAACGGATATGTAATTATTTCGGATTATCCGTTAGTTTCAGTTACGGATATTAGATTGAAGTAAAATATAAACAAATATAATGTTACAATAAAGAAATTTATTTTGTTTTATTAATTTTTTTGCCTCACACGCTGGGTTTTCCTTCTAATGTTATGAACAAGCTTCTGACCGCGACTGCGTCCGCGTCCTTCTTCTTCTTTTTTATCATGTGGTTTATGCCTAGTGTCCGTTACGACCGCGCGGCCATGGCGTTTTTTTTTTTTAAATAACTCAGCCATGTTTTGTAAAAGTTGATTGCCAAAACCATAAATTTGTCAAAGTTATGGTTAAAAAGTAACAAGGGTTTGAACGTGGCCGCGCTATTGAAACCTGGAGAACCGCGCGGCCACGGAGATCTTTAAAAGTAATTTCATTAAATAGAAAAACACTTCAATTGGTCCCAGCACTCTCAATAAGAGCTCTAAAGACTTACTTTAAACGTTATTTTAAAGCTTGTAACTGCCTTCAAATGTACGTAAAGTTTCATTAGTATCCTGTAAGTATTTAACAAGTTATGATGATATTGAGTTCTTCACGAGCACGGTCTTGATGCGCGCGGTGTTATTTGGCCACTGGATTGGATATATGAACTGAATGTTATGTCAATTATTAGTTTTTTAGTTCAGTTGTATATCAGTAAAATTTCAGCTCAGTACATTGGATAATTAATGAGATAATACGATTAAAGTCATTAGGAAGTGAACGACCGTGGTAACCCGACCAAGTTTAGGTGGTTACGAAAAAGCGAAAACGCAAAACATTATGGTACCTTCTAAAATATTTAGGATAGTGTTACAAATTTAGTACACACATGTACACAAGTTTTAAAAAAAACTACGTGATTATTAAATAATTTTTATTGACAGGTAATATAATCATTTCAATTGAACTTTTAAAGTATTGTGGCGGAAACAATTATCATTTAGACCGCCACCTTACAATTGCAAGAAATCCGCTGCCGCTTATGAGATTGCGCCGTGTCCTAAAATCAGGTGATCCATTGTCCTGAGTAGGCTCAATGACCGAGCAGTTACACGCGCCGCGCGCACACAGCGAGCGCGTGATATTTGTACTGGCCGAGGCGGCGATGTCCTTGAGTTGCGGGCGACGGCGTGCACACGAAGCCGCCTGCGCGCGCGCCGAGCTACGGGCGCCAGTCTTCTCTCGACTAGCTAGCATTCCACTCGGGTCGCGCCGCGCTTTGCTTATCTTGCTTGTATCGAGTCATTTCGCTTTGCTTTGTTTTATAATTTAATTTAATTCTAGTAATATATCATTCAAAATCATTAATAATATTCTTCATTTCTTCCTTCTGTCTTAACTCATTTTTCATCTCTCATCTTTCGCTACGCTTCACGCTAATCTAATATAAATTAGATACCCGGTTCGATTCCCGGCTTCAGTAGAATTGGTCCACTGACCAAATTTCTACAGTATTATTAAACTTATACTTAAAAACAATCACAGATTAAAATTACAGATAGTAATTTTGCTTTTTGAAATTTTCTATTATTTTTTAATTAAATTATAGATTTCAGTATACAGTTACAGTTTTTATTTAAATATACAGATATTGGACTGTGTAATAATAATAATAATAAAGACCACGCTTACCTCGTTTGCCCATGCATAACAGAAATAGGGCGCTGGTGGCTGTTCTGGATTCACAGTTGTCAAACTATTTTGATAACTGCGAAGACCTCACTGATGCTCACTCAATCCTATATTGTGCGGCTGTAGCGGCATGTCGTGTAGCTCATGTCAAATTTTCTGATGACAGAGCTACACGACCTAAACCTGCCGTACCGGCTTGGCAATGCAGGATTGAGCGACGTATTAGTGGGGCCAGAACACTCATCGGCAAACTGATCTGCTTCAGGGAGGGCAACAATCGCCCTCGAGTGATGCGCTTTGTGAGGCGGGCATTTGCGGGTACTGATATTAGTCCTCGAGACTATATGTCCCGTATCACAGAGCGCATCGACTTCCTGAAGCAGAAAGTGTATGCATGGGCAAACCGTATCCGTAGGTATAAGCGGCGGGTGGAACGATACACTCTGAATCGCACATTCCAAAGAGATGAAAGGTGGGTTTATAGGAGTTGGGAGCGACCCGACCAAGGTGTGTCTGACACGCGCTTACCGGATGATGACGCCATGTGCTCTTTCTGGCGCAGCATCTGGTCGGTGCCTGTCAGCCACACCGAGGGTGAATGGACTCGGGTGGTCGAGCGAGTGTGCGATCCAGTTCCAGAAATGGGGGCTATCACTATCAGCCCCCAAGACGTAGCTCGTGCAGTCCGTCCGTTACCTAACTGGAAATCTCCAGGGCCGGACGGGCTGCACAACTTTTGGATTAAGTGGATCCAAAGGTCGCACGCTCGCTTGGCGGCCCTATTCCAGTCAGCCTTAGAGTCAGGGTCGCTGCCCGAATTCCTGACTACTGGAATAACTCACCTGCTCCATAAATCGGGTAGTACTGCGGAGCCCAAAACCTATAGACCGATAACCTGTCTCCCGACAGTGTATAAAGTTCTTACATCCATTTTGAGAGCTAAAATTAGCAAACACATTGATGACAATTCGATCATGTCCGCTTCTCAAAATGGATGTAGGAACGGGTCCCGCGGTACTAAGGAGCTGCTCCTCATTGATATGGCCATTAACCAACAGGTTCGGCGTTCCCGAAGGGATCTGTCGACATGTTGGATAGACTATAAGAAGGCCTACGACTCGGTGCCACATACATGGCTCATGAGGGTGCTAGAATTGTATAAAGTTGATGCAACTCTGCGCACCTTCCTGATGTCGTGTATGGGGCAATGGAGGACAGTCCTTTGCTATCCAGGATGTCGGCATATCCAAGGGAACAGCGAACCGATAAGGATAGAGCGAGGTATTTTTCAGGGCGATAGTTTGAGTCCGCTTTGGTTCTGCTTAGCCTTGAATCCTCTAAGCACGCTGCTGGAGGATTCAGGTCTGGGCTTCCGGTTGAGGAGAGGTGGTCAGGTTATATCTCACCTTCTTTACATGGATGACCTGAAACTCTTTGCCCCCAACAATTTGCAACTGATGGAGCTACTGAAGGTAACAGAAACTTTCAGTAGCGCCATCAGGATGGAATTTGGTGTGGACAAATGTGCGGTCATGCATGTAAAGCGAGGGGGGATTGTGGAATCTGCGGGAACCCAGCTCTCAGATTCCGTAAATCTTAGATCCCTCTCAGCAACCGAAACCTACAAGTATTTGGGTATGTCGGAAGCGCTGGGCATCAATGCTGTTGACGTGAAGCAATCGTTGAAGGAGCGCTTCTTTGGCCGCCTGAGAAAAGTATTTAATAGTCTTTTATCAGGCGGAAATAAGGTGCGTGCCTTCAATGGTTGGGTCATGCCGGTTTTGATGTACTCTTTCGGCGTACTCAAATGGACTCAAACAGAACTAGACGCCCTGGATAGGAAGGTCCGTACATTGTTGACGGCATATCGAATGCATCACCCACGTTCTTCGGTTATGAGACTGTATATCCCGCGGAGTTGTGGAGGTCGAGGCTTTTTAAACGCCAAGACTCTCCACAATCGCGAGATATGTAGTCTCAGGGAATATTTCCTAGAAACCGACGTGGGGATGCATCGAGATGTGGTCGCGATGGACAAGGCCCTCACCCCGCTCTCCTTGGCTAAAGAGAACTGGCGCAAACCTGCAGTGCTTGACACTAATGACCGCAGGGAAGTATGGCAGAGTAAGGAGCTTCACGGACGCTACTTCAGTGCCCTGCATGGGCCTGATGTAGACCATGCAGCGTCCGTAGCCTGGCTACGTTCCGGGGAACTCTTTGGAGAAACCGAAGGTTTTGTTTGTGCAATTATGGATGAAGTTATGATGACGAATAACTACCGGAAATTTATTGTGAAGGATGGCACGGTTGACATATGTCGGGCATGCCACCGTCCGGGCGAATCGATCCGTCACATTATTTCCGGGTGTTCTCGTCTAGCTAACGGAGAATACTTGCATAGACACAACCTTGTAGCCAGGATTATCCATCAGCAACTTGCTCTAAAATACAGCCTTGTGGAATCGGAAGTGCCGTACTATAGGTATGTGCCCGACCCAGTTCTCGAAAATGGCAATATCACACTGTATTGGGATCAATCCATCATCACTGACAGGACTATTGTAGCCAATAAGCCTGATATAGTGGTGATGGATCGATCAGAGCGGCGCGCAATGATTGTTGACATAACGGTTCCACATGACGAGAACCTCGTGAAGGCCGAGAAAGATAAACAAATCAAGTATATTGACTTGGCTCGCGAGGTTGTCGACATGTGGCCTGTTGACTCAGCGATCATTGTGCCGATAGTCGTATCAGCCAATGGCCTAATTGCCAAGAGCCTCGACCAATATCTGATGAGGCTCTCGTTAGGCAGCTGGATCAAGGGCTTGATTCAGAAAGCGGTACTCCTGGACACGGCTCGTATTGTTAGGAGGTTCCTCTCTCTGGAGCCCTGACCGCCGGTAGCTTGGACCCTGTTCCCGATACCGGTGGGCTACTATTTTTATATTTTTAAATGTTTTTGTATTTAATTTTGTAAAAATATTTAAAAATGTAAAATGAATGTTTAAAAAATTAATAAAGGGAATAATAATAATAATAATTCTTTTATTTGGGACAACATAGGAACCATTTTTGTTAGTACCTTAAAAACTACAACTTATACACTAGGATTAGTAACAAAACTTAAAATTCCAAATTAGTGAGTCATGTACTTAGGAGGCATTTCATGCGGACAATGATTCCGCATGAGATGCCTCAGTACAGGAGCTCTCGGGTCCTCAGCTACGACTTTCAGGATGCTATTGCTGCTCCCCCGAATCCTCCTCACAAGCGAAGCCACCTTTTTCCTGATGATAGCATGGAAACCATCTGTACTCGCTTGGGCAAACATCCCCGAGGCACTACAGAAACGAGGGAGTTTCAACATCATCCTGAAAACATTGTTATATTGGACGCGCAAGGCATTTAGCGTCCCCCGTGAACAGCTGAACCACAGACTTCCCGTGTACAGGCCTTGACAGTACGCTTTAAACAAGGTTATTTTGACCTGATCAGTACAACGAAAAAATCTGCGCGCCAACATATTCCCGCGGACCGCCAATGCCCTGCGCTCCCTCTCCACGTCATCATCGTCTTTAAGGTCGTCGACAAGTATATGGCCCAAATATTTAAACTTGGTCACTTGTCTTATATTAGCGCCGTTCAAAGTAATTGAAGGAATAATGTCAGGGCACTTGCCGGCGGCCCTGAAGACCATGAACTCGGTTTTCGTTGTATTATAGACAAGGCCATGTGATGCGGCGTACTTTTCACAGACCTTCAGCATCTCTCTGATTGACCTCGCAGTCGGTCCTAGCAACACCATGTCGTCCGCGTAGCTGATGTTGTTCACACAAACACCACCCACCCGGCAACCGACACGCATGCCACTGAGCTCGACTATGAGGTCATTTACATACAAGTTAAACAGCTTTGGAGAGGACAAGCCCCCCTGTCTCACTCCGCACTCCAACCTGTATGACTCAGAGAGGCAGTTTGACCACCTAACACAATTAGTCTGGTTCAAGTACCAAAATTGAAATATTTTCAATAGTTCCGCCGGTATACCCCTGTCCTCCATCTTTCTCCACAGCACTTCATACGAAACGAGGTCGAAGGCTTTTGAGAGATCCAAAAAACAGGCATATACCGGAGTCTTTCGTTCAGTGTAGTATTGGACAGTGTGCTTAAGAGCCAGAATCGCGCTTTCAGTAGACAGTCCAGGTCTAAACCCGAACTGTGCGTCATGTATGTTTATGTACTTATCCAGACAAGACTCAAGCACACTATCCAACAGTTTTGCTACAATTGTCGCGAGAGAGATCGGGCGATAGTTCCCCTTGTTCGATACGTCTCCTGTCTTGTTTTTCACTATGGGCACCACTATTGTTTTCATTAGGTCATCCGGTAAATATGAATGAGTAATGCACATATTGAAAAACATGGATAGGACTCTCGGCACGTGTATGCCAGCATATTTTAAGTGCTCAATACTGAGCCCATCGTGGCCAGGAGATTTACCTCTACGCATACTGTCCATCACTTTTTTAAGTTGGTTTGATGTAAACTTAAGTAAAGGTTCCTCTCCCGCCACGTTGGGCCCCCCATCTGGCATTGTGGTCGAAGGACCCAGAGGAGAGCGCACTTTAAAGTGTTTCATGAACAAATTAGCTATATCCTTTGGTTCATTTCGGCCATCAACATTTGCAGGGAGACCAGGCTTAACACCAAGCTTATTAGTGGACTTCCAAAATTTTGTGAAATCTTTTTCGACCCTTTGTTTAGCTATTACGTCCATTTTAATTTGGTCCTGGTGTTTATGACACCATTTTAGCCGCCCTTTGAAAATTTTACGAGACTCGCACATCTGGTCGTAAGCGAGCCCAGTACTTGGTCTACCCAGAACCATCCAGTTTTGGTATTTTAGCCTCGCCTCCCGATGCGCTTCCCTCACATGATCATTCCAGCCGCACACACGTTTATAATGCCGTTTAAGGCTCACATTGTTTTTAGATTGCACAGCCGCATCACACAATACATCAACAAATGTCTTATACATTTTATCTAAGATTAACTTATGATCAGATAAAGTACAAGGCCCAAAACTACATGCTTCAAATTCTGTGGGGAAGTCAATGTCTCGCAAGCCTTTACTACACAAATTACGATATTTACCAATTTGAGCCTCATCTCTTTCTCCCCAGATTACAGCACTGCACGTCGCATTTTGAATATTGACGGTAGGACTAATAGAACCTAAATTACACTCGATAAACATCGGAAGATGATCACAGACAAATAATATACAATGGTTTTTTTCAGTTAACACTAAACTTACGGTGCGTACAAACTACATAACATAACATGTTATATAACATTTTTCATAGTGTGGTCATGCACTCTACAAGATGAATTAAATTATAGATTTCAGTATACACAGTACACAGTTACAGTTTTTATTTAAATATACAGATATTGGACTGTGTAATGATCACAGACAAATAATATACAATGGTTTTTTTCAGTTAACACTAAACTTACGGTGCGTACAAACTACATAACATAACATGTTATATATTTTTCATAGTGTGGTCATGCACTCTACAAGATGAATTATGTGATTACGGAGCATGTTTAGTGCGATATGCAAACAAAGCGCCCCTTCACCCCACCCCTTCCGCGTCCCAGCGAACGACATGTTATATCAGTGATTTTTGATAAGTTTGTGCAACTGGAAGATAATAATAATGTTTTCATAGTACATATATTATTATATTATTAATGTATTTAACAGTGTACGCGTCTGTACCGAAATTGTAAGGTGTATTATACTAAACATTTCAAAAGATAGTATAATGTTCTACGTTTTCGCTTTTTCGTAACCACCTAAACTTGGTCGGGTTACCACGGTCATTCACTTCCTGATGACTTTAATCGTATTATCTCATTAATTATCCAATGTACTGAGCTGAAATTTTACTGATATACAACTGAACTAAAAAACTAATAATTGACATAACATTCAGTTCATATATCCAATCCAGTGGCCAAATAACACCGCGCGCATCAAGACCGTGCTCGTGAAGAACTCAATATCATCATAATTTGTTAAATACTTACAGGATACTAATGAAACTTCACGTACATTTAAAGGCAGTTACAAGCTTTAAAATAACGTTTAAAGTAAGTATTTAGAGCTCTTATTGAGAGTGCTGGGACCAATTGAAGTGTTTTTCTATTTAATGAAATAACCTTTAAGCTATGTATTATTTTGGTTTTTTTATTGCAGAACAAATTTAAACTAATTCCCAAGAAGCCATGTACAAAATATGATAAGAATCCGCTTAACCATTTCAAAGATCTAGCAAAACCAAAAACGTTACCCCAGCAAAATCTCGAATAACTTCGCAACCGATGAAAGAACAAATACAAAATAAGGCACAACATTTACTTCATCTAGACAACTAATTTTATAGCTAGTAATTATTGCTATAGTTATTATAGGTATGTGCCCGACCCAGTTCTCGAAAATGGCAATATCACACTGTATTGGGATCAATCCATCATCACTGACAGGACTATTGTAGCCAATAAGCCAGATATAGTGGTGATGGATCGATCAGAGCGGCGCGCAATGATTGTTGACATAACGGTTCCACAAGACGAGAACCTCGTGAAGGCTGAGAAAGATAAACAAATCAAGTATATTGACTTGGCTCGCGAGGTTGTCGACATGTGGCCTGTTGACTCAGCGATCATTGTGCCGATAGTCGTATCAGCCAATGGCCTAATTGCCAAGAGCCTCGACCAATATCTGATGAGGCTCTCGTTAGGCAGCTGGATCAAGGGCTTGATTCAGAAAGCGGTACTCCTGGACACGGCTCGTATTGTTAGGAGGTTCCTCTCTCTGGAGCCCTGACCGCCGGTAGCTTGGACCCTGTTCCCGATACCGGTGGGCTACTATTTTTATATTTTTAAATGTTTTTGTATTTAATTTTGTAAAAATATTTAAAAATGTAAAATGAATAAAGGGAATAATAAGCAATTCAAATATCTAGATCTGGCTTGCGAGGTTGTCGACATGTGGGATGTGAATACAGCAGTCATTGTGCCGGTAGGTCGTGTCGGCCAATGGCTTAATTGCCAAAAGCCTCGACCAACATCTTAGTAGGCTTTCGCTTGGCAGCTGGATCAAGGGCTTGATTCAGAAAGCAGTACTTCTGGACACGGCGCGTATTGTTAGGGAGGTTCCTCTCTCAAGAGCCCTGACCACCGGTAGCTCGGACCCTGTTCCCTATTTTTTATATTTTTAAATGTTTTTTTATATAATTTTGTAAAAATATTTAAAAATGTAATTATTTATGTTTTAAAATGAATAATGAAGTACTAAGTCTTAGACATAAGTTATGGGTTTGAATTATTCATCAAATACAAGAAAACAGGTTACAGGTTGGAATTACGAATGTTGTGGAAAAGTTATTTGCTATAGTACTCAGAACAACAGTATTTTCAGCTATCAAGCTATGGAGGGGTAACTAAATAAGAACACTCGAGACTTTTAAACACTAAACCATGGTCACCCTATCGGAACTTTCAAAACGTATTGTAGGTTTGATATTAAAAAAAAATAAGTATTTTTGCCTATTATCAGTAGTTCTACATATTAATAGGAGTTGTTTACAAAAAAAAACACTTAAATATTACTTACTTTTTTCGATAGAAAATCACGACTACGCGATAGTACTACAGCACTTAAAATATAAACCTAGGATTTTTTTGTGTATTATTACATTGTTTGACAAACAAACATAGAATTTCTATATTTTTATTCAATCTGTTATTTACCTGAATTTCAGGTCTCTGCACATAGTTTTAAGCTATGTATTATTTTGGTTTTTTTATTGCAGAACAAATTTAAACTAATTCCCAAGAAGCCATGTACAAAATATGATAAGAATCCGCTTAACCATTTCAAAGATCTAGCAAAACCAAAAACGTTACCCCAGTAAAATCTCGAATAACTTCGCAACCGATAAAAGAACAAATACAAAATAAGGCACAACATTTACTTCATCAAGACAACTAATTTTATAGCTAGTAATTATTTAAATATTCCCATTAGAAAGAAAAAGGTCTGGCTGGAGTAACGTTACCCCAGCAGGAAATGTTTTTGTGAAATAATTGAAAAACTATAAGCGCAACAAATTTAAAAATGTGCGCAACAATTACAGAAGCCGCAAAACCAATTATCTATAAGATTCAAATGACCATTTTCGACAACATCTGGCCTGGGTAACGCACACGACGCTGCATGGTCTACATCAGGCCCATGCAGGGCACTGAAGTAGCGTCCGTGAAGCTCCTTACTCTGCCATACTTCCCTGCGGTCATTAGTGTCAAGCACTGCAGGTTTGCGCCAGTTCTCTTTAGCCAAGGAGAGCGGGGTGAGGGCCTTGTCCATCGTGACCACATCTCGATGCATCCCCACGTCGGTTTCTAGGAAATATTCCCTGAATCTGCATATCTCGCGATTGTGGAGAGTCTTGGCGTTTAAAATGCTTATTATATTCGTTTATTCATTTGTACATCTTATTTTTTACATTTTTAAATATTCCTATATAAAAACAATACAAAAAAAAAACATTTAAAAATATAAAAAATAGTAGCCCACCGGTATCGGGAATAGGGTCCAAAATGCTTATTATTATTATTAACCTTTCAGGGGCTTCTGTCTGTCCGTCGATGTCACTGAATTTAGACTAGGCATCACACACATAGTTGTTTGGAGAGTTGTACTGAAAATGATGTGAAATAATTGAAAAATGGAAATAGTGATGACCTTCCATCCATGTAATAGAGGTTTGAATAAAAAAGTACGTATATAATAGTGTGGGGTGTCTATCAATGGTACTTAAAAAATGATATACTTCTTTTTTAAGCTATCGTTGATGAGATTTGTGTGTCTCCCTAACATCTAAAGTAAGAGAAGGATTATGAAACAAAAAGATTTGTAGAACGTAAAAGCTTTATCAGTAACTTTGTTTTTCATAAAAATACAATGATAATCAAATTTTGTTTTGCAGTTGTTTGTAAATTATGAGTCAGCGTTAAAAGTATTATTATTATATTATTTGGTGCCACGGAACCTTGTGTGTGCGAGTTCGACTCGCACTTGGCTGATTTTTTCACGTGCGGCATGAGTGTGTACTCATGCCGCACGTGAAAAAATCAAAATATAACGAATAAAAAAAAACGTCATGGCCTCGCGGTCTAAGCGGACACAAAAATGACAGGGACATTTTGATCTCAAATAACATATCGGAATCGAGTCAAGGATGATGTAAAGATCTTCATGCTCACTTTTGCAGCTTAGTTTCTCTTGAATTTTATCTTTGTCGCTATTTTGCTCATGTAACTTTTGTATGGAGAGTCGGATCGACACAATTCTACCAGTAGAAGGCAGTGTAAAACAAAAATTTCGAGCTCCCTTTGCTCCCTCTTAAGTTCTACTTCCTCTTGAATCTTGCTGCTTCTTAAAGTCATAGTAAACCGCTGTATGAAGGTCAAAACAATTCTTACCTGTTCAGGGTAGGGTGTTAATATTTTCGAGTTCGCTTCGCTCGCTTTTCGAACCTTTTTTTTTCCGGATGGGAAATCATCAAATGACTCCTCCCGCTCCGGGCGGAGCGGAAGGGAGTGTCAGACTTGACTGACTAAAACCCATCCATGTTCCTTCTTAGCCCTTTGTGTTCCAGGGCTACGGTATCTCTTTCGAACAACCCGCAGCCCTGGCAGGCATCGGCCTTCTCGGACCCCTTCCAATTTGCTGACATATCCTTGAGCGTCGGCACGGCCTGTCGTCATAAGATGGACGGACGGTGAGCTAGCCCAATACTCACCGTCCACAGGCCCACGCCTACGGTGGCCGGGGGCCACTGGTTGCCCCTCGACGCCCGGGGCGTCTCCCGCGGCGGCTGGGACGTGAAGTTCATTCCCTCTCACGTTCCGCCACCTCCTTCGCTAGCATGACTGCTTCGCAGAAGGAGGCGACGGCTTCCCATTACCTCTCGCTCCGGACCATGGATTGACGCTTTTCGAACCTTCCGTTATTTGTTCTTGAAATTGTTTAGTTGAATTCCTTTATTCCCGTTGTCCCCGTATGCCATATCCCCGTCACGGCGACAGCGGGACGTGATTAAATTTATTTCCCGTTGTCCCCATAACGTATATTTGGCTAACGGATTGTGTACTTACCTATTTTGTTAGGCAAAATTGAGGGCATTATCATTCACAATAATCTACTATTTGGATTAAATTCATTATATAAAAAATCCTACTTGAAAACAAGGTCTAAATCATTTATATTATTCTATCGGGTACCAAGGTGTATAAAATATGGTGTACCTCAAGGGTCGATACTATGACCACCACTATTTCTCATTTATATAAATGATTTACCTAACGCTATTCAACATCCTATGGTTTTATTTGCAGACGACAGTACGGCGTTTTTCACAAATAACAAAAATATTGAACTAGAAATAAATAATTCTCTATCTAAATTAATACATTGGCTAACGTTAAATAATCTAAAAATAAATCTTACAAAAACCTATTACATGAATTTTAAGAATAAAAACGCTATATGAATTCCATTATCTATTGAATACAATAATGCAACTGTATCCGAGGTTACAAGTACAAAATTTCTAGGTATATAGAAAGATTCTAATATGTCATGGAAAACACATGTAAATAGTGTATGTAGCAAATTGCATCAATTCTCTTATGCCCTCTACATGCTCAAAAAAGTATATAACCAAGCCACACTACTTAGGGCTTATCATGCCTATGTGGGATCCACTATATCTTATGGGATACTATACTGGGGATACTCCACTCATAAAGAAATTGCATTCAAGGCACAAAAAAAGTGTATTAGAGCTATATGTGGGATACACCAAACAGATTCATGTATATATCTACGAAGCCTCAATATTAGTTAAATCAGACATCAGTAGCTATGACACATTAAAAAACAGTAGACTTAAAGATACATTAACACATAGAGTTCATTCGCTTTTTGTATGATTTTCACACCAAATCTAATTTTATTCCAAAAACAATTACGGCGACGACGGTTGGTTTGGCGGTTGAATGACCTTTACTTGAAAATTCTTGAAATATCACTAAATATGAATAGATATGCCTCGAATAGATGAAATAATGAATTATCACTATATTTTACGTTGCTACTAATGTTTCCAATACCATATTTCATTGTAAAACAGTCAGATTCATATTTTCAATTGTTCATTCAATGGCTTCTCTGACAAAGAAAATTTTGTTGGCTCGAAAAAAATATTTTTAGTTATTTTTTCAAGCAAATGATTATCTACAAAGTTGCATTATACACTTATAATATACTATACATTTACTTACCAGAGTTTTACAGCAAAAAACGCACAAACACAATAATATAATTAAAAAATAAAACATCCCACACTGCAGTACATAGTAATAGTATGTTTTGTATGGGCATAAAAATTTATAATAATCTACCCAAAGACATTAAAAGCATTCATTTAATTGGTATTTTTAAAAGGAAGCTAAAAGACTTCCTTATTGAAAAGGCATATTAATCAGTTAAGGAATTTCTTGAAGAAAAATAATTATGTGATATTGGATTCATTGTGATACTTAATAAAATGACATATAAATTATAAGATATGAAATGTATGAAAAAATGTAAAATGTATGAATAGTAATAATTTTATATAAGATAATTTAAACTGGAACAACTATAATATTGAGTGTGTGTATATCTTAATTTTATTTTTTATATTTAAATACCATTTAAATTGCAATGCCCTAACAGGCAACTAAGTTATAAGAACCTACCCGTTGTCAACATCTTCAAGACTACACTTAGTTCGCAATAAAGAATTTGAATTTGACTAATCCACTTATCCATCAATATTCCATACACTTGTATGACGGTTAAAAAAGAAAAAACGGGGACTGTGACTAATAACTTTTACTTATTTTATTCAACTATGTTATCGGGGATAGTTTACGGGGACAACAGGCAGTATTTTTAAATATTTAATTGAAGTACAGCTGTCCCTGTAGGACGGGGCACGGCGTACGGGGACACCGGGAATAAAAGGGTCAATTAAGCAGCATCCATTTCTGAACAAAAAGACTAAAAAAACGCTAGCTTTTCTGGAATGGAGAGCTTACATTTTCTTTTAGTTTATAGACCTTTCAAATAACTTGACAAAGTCAGTACCAGTCAGTAACTTCTACTTTTATATGAACAAGTACAGAAAATGTAACCAATCCGAGGTACTTACATTTTAGATTCTTATAAGAATTTCAGCTCATCCGTGAATAGTAGTAAAAACCCTTAAGTATGTTTTTTTTTTCATCTTGTCCCCCCTCTCGCTAGCTCCAAAGCTGGCGACGCCCTTAATAATATGCATACGGCATTAAAGCCAAGGATACACTAGGGGAGAAATGTACCACGACATGTATCGGCGACATGTCAAGCGAAGCCGGCCGATTTCGCCTGACAAATATGGCGACAACGCGCGACTTTTGTCCGCAGCGACGTCAGACGAAGTCGTGCGACTTCGCGAAACTTTTCCTGACATATCTGGCGATATCAAAAGTTTCGTTTCACAAGGCAGTCACCCACCGAGGTAGTGTTGTTGGCTGCGGCGTACATAATTATAATTAAAAGTCAAAGATAAAAGACGAGAAGATGGTGGGTTAGAAAGTACTATGTAAAGTACGATGTCGCGCGATGTTGCCAGACATGTCGAGCGAAGTCCGGCAACGTCGCGCTACCTCATCTGACGTCGCTGGCGACCCGTGTCGCGCGATGTTGCCAGACATGTCGACCGAAGTCTGGCAACGTCGTGCTACTTCACCCAACGTCGCTGGCGCACGACATTTGTCCCCTAGTGTATCCTTGGCTTAAAACTCTGACGAAATTCTAGGCACTAACCACATGATAAAAAAGAAAAAGATGGACGCGGACGCAGTCGCGGTCAGAAGCTTGTTCATGGTAATAGAAGGAAAGACGTGAGGAAAACAAATAAATAAAACAAAATAAATTTATTTATTGTAACATTATCATCATTTACTTATCAAAATAACTTTGAACATTTAAATGCACTTTAAATCAATTAATATTATTCTACACAACCTTCAGTTATTCTACCTCTGGCAGCTGCAAGCTAACATCAGCCTTATCACAATTAAAATAAAAATCGTTGTCCGCTTGACCGACTGGTGAGTGGAAGCAACGCAATACCCACTTAGGTCCGGAAGAAGTGAAACTAAACGCAACAGTGCTTTCATACCCCCTCCATGTAGGGTTGCCAACCATACTTTATAATAACGTATCCTACTTTATTTTTGGTAATTATACTTTATTCTTTTGCATACAAATAAAGTATGTGAAAATAGTGTATTTTCAACCTTTATGCGTAAAACAAAATCTTCATTATGGGTACTGCACTACTTAACAGTACACATAAGTCAAAACGGATGATGGAAACGATTTATAATTACTCGAAATTTTAAATGTCAGATGTGGTGTTGTGAATGTGACAGGACAGTGGTAACATTCTGACATTTGTAACATATCGACGAAATTGTACAAAAATTGTCCGTTGGTTTTGTTTATAATTGAAGAATGCATTTTAATGTAAATATTAATGCAAAATACTCTATATTATACTTATATATACGGTGTAAAAGACATCTTAACGAAAACGAAAACCTCATATTCTGCCCATCATTGGGATCATTATTTACTTCTAGACAATACCTGGGAAACCACAGGTTCTGGAGATATTGAAGGTCAAAGTGTCAATTTATTTTTCTATTTTTTTGCATTATCGAATTCTAAGCGTCATCACAAATTTTATTTCCAAACAAACATTATCCAAATTTTAAAGTTTTCCTAACAAATTATGCATTTGAAGTTACGAAATGCAATGCATCATATCCAAGCGCACACACATTGACAACGCCGCGGTCGTCTCACGCATACAAGCGCGCGGTATCAGCTGGCTCGTAGAGTCATTTGAGTTCAACGCGTGAGTGTGAGCGGCCGGCCGGCCGTGGTAGGTACCTTCCCGCGTACTCAGCTGATCGATTGAAGGACATTTTTATTTGTTTGCACAGTTTTTGATTTCAGATGTTTTTTAAAAACGTTGATGGGTTATTTGCTCTGCGATAATTACACACATAAGTTTAAAGTTAAGTCTGCGAATTGTTGTGATACCGCAAGTTTGTTACTAGGTTTGCGAATTGTTGTTAGGTAACACAACAAATAATTTTAAAACTAAAATAAGCAGGTAACATTTTACAGATTCAAGTAAAAATGTTTGAAAATTATTTTAGTTATAATGTGGACTTAACATAAGAAATGTGGGTTTACTATTCGGTACCTAAGCCTAAGGGGATAACAGGCGTGATGTTATGTTATCTTTGAATCCTGCAAAAGAATAATTGAAAAAGTTATTCCCAAGTTCCCAACCCAGTCTTGAAATTCCTTTAAAATGTGGAAGTAATCTGTTGCGTACTTAGTCTTTTCAGAGGCGCTTATTAAACAGGAATGTCTCATTCGATCTAACTAAACAGTTTGTTTGCAATTTAAGTATCTTTTCCTTAATCAGGTCTTACCAAAAACACTCATGCTTTTTAGTTTACTTCAAATTAAATCATTTTTAAAGCAGGTTTTGAAATAAAATGAACTTTATTTTACCAAAAAATTAACGCCCTATTGAAAATGTTTAGCAATTTAATACTCGGAAAGTATGAGAAAGAACGACTTTTTTTTATTGTGCCTGCATCCTAAAAACCTTCACAAGTACTTTTACTAACTAACTACTTCAATAAGAAAGCTACAAACTCAAAGACAATTCACTTAGGTATTGATTGCCCTTGGCATTTTGCGTCAATCATAAAATTAACACCAAATTAACAGACCTACCAACATGTTTGTAGATAGCACGTGAATTGACTTCGTAGTTAAAATAGTACAGTGCTAATCCTCCGAAGACCACGGTGCAATCATGATAACGATGATGACTGCCAGAAGACTAGGTTGCGAGGCGCGGGCGCCGGTGCCAGGGAGTGGGACTTCCTTTAATAAGTTTCAACTTTATCGCTACAGCATTAGGTTCAAGGTTGACAGGCAAAATTTTCAAATTTCTCTAAATGAATTTCTTTAATAATTTTCAAATTTATCGCTACAGCATTAGGTTCAAGGTTGACTGGCAAAATTTTCAAATATCTGTAAATGATTTTAAACCATAAAATGTTGATTGTTAAGTTCAAAATCGAATGAGAAAATTTGACCAAAGAAGCCGCCGCGGACTTTGTACCTAACGTTGTGTATGTAGGTTTAAACCAATACTTTTTTACGCATGTGTGTAGAACTGCAACACCTACGTACGTTCTCGCTGCGAGGTGGCACGTGGCGCGGCGGCCCTTTCACTTGCCGCGGTAACGATTGAACTCGCGCCACCGTCTTATTACCAAAATTGCAATGATAAATCAAACTCTAACGACACTCACATTCTATCCCATCTACAAACACTCGACAATGATGGCGTTTGACCACTTTTAACCCTTATGCCTTTAGCGTTAAGATTGAAAAGTGGTATCATTATCGGAGTACTGAGTACATCAAAGCCGCGCCGCCGCTGCCGCCACCGCGCCCGCTAGCCTACCTAAACTCACAAATAAATTTAAAATAGTAGGAATTGTTTCTTGTTTGTTAGTTCCGTTTCTGGCGCCATCGAGTGTGTATGATTGTGTATTTTTATTGTGCAACTTTTTTATTGTTCGTGTTTCTTCTTTAAGCTTTTATTTTCTTTACTTATTCAAATAAATGGACTGAGGAAAAAGGACTTTTCGCAATTCGCATGTAAGTGAGTAGGTACCATAATCGTGCGTGTTTCGTGTTGTGTGATAGTGATGATTACGAAGAGGTGATAGGTAAACTAGTGTTGCTAAACTGTGACTCGTAGGTACATTGTGTTTGTGAGCAAGTGTGTTTTAGCTGACAGGCCTCGTTCTCGAACGATGCCGGTTATCAGTAATCTTCGCAGAAACACGTAAGTACATGTTTAACTGTTGAGGTATGGCCAATGGACAATCGAAGCCCCATGCTTATGAGTAGAGCGTCCGTCCGTTTTCACGTGCAGTGACCACCGATGCTAGATCAGCTAGGCAGATAACAGTGCGATTCACATGTACCTACTTTCAAATAAGTGTCTTTTCGTTGTACCTAGTTGAATCAAATTTAATTTTATTAATACTTTTTGCTAGGTAAGTACGCTGATTAGCGTTGTTAGTTTGGTACTTAACCGCTTAACGTGACTTTCTACGTCGCGTTGGAGCGCGGTGGGCGGAGCCACGCCGCCTGGCTGTGTGCAGTGTGCCGTGTCCATGTGGCATGTAGGCACAACGCACACATCTTTAAGCAGCCCGTTGCGCGCAAACCATTGCGCGCTACAAAAATAAGATTATTTTTAGGCCAAAAAAAAAAATTCGTTTCCCAGCAATTATTTTTGCGCAGTGTTACTTAGTTTGATGTACAGAATGCTTGGTTGACGGCTTCGTGATGAGGTCGTTTACACCCTGTATATACATATATACGCTATATTTCTCTCTGAGCTTTCACTGAAAGAGATTTTTCAGTAATTAATCTAAAGTGGCGAGAAGACAGAAATAGAGCGTCAATAAATTAAATAAAACCAATTTTTTTTTTATTTAAATTTTGATTGTCAAACAAGCTTTGAAACATTTAAAGTTAACAATTTTTTTTTAGCATGTGCTAAAAGCACACAAAAGTACGCTTTTGAAGTAATAAAAACATAAAATACTTTTTTTTCTTCCATATACTTTTATTTTGTTCCTATCCAAACTATTTTATTCGTTTTTTTTTGTCAAAAAAAGTTGGCAACCCTATCCATGGTAGCGTTAAACGTTTAACGCAACCTTGTTGGAAGTCGCACAAGAAGATCACTTCAAAAATTTTCTTCCGTTTTTTGCAATTAGTACGTAGGTAGTGTCCGGTTGTATGTTGATTAAAATATGATTCGCGGACGTAATAAACATGGCTTTACAGAGTTTTAATAATTAAAATTATCAATACAACCCTTTTAGTTAATTATTATAATTCATGATGATACGAGTTTTAATATGCAATGACACTTAATCTTATTCTTGTACTTAGTAAAAATATCACAAAATACTCCAATGTCCTTGGAGGGTTACCAACATTATTTAGAAGATATAGAGTACTTCTGACTCCAGCGAAGGTAAATAACGAAGACCGACTTAAAAATAAAACTTTAAAACGCGAGTGAAAAGCAAAACAAGCGCATTTCGCATTTTTCATGCCGGGTTCATATCGGCGATTTATTTTTCTAATTTCCACTTCCCTCCATATGGGAAAAAAAAAAATCATGTTGTCCGATCGATCGGACCAAGTGTTCTAAAATAACGATAGACCTTGTGGTCCGACTCCTTTCCTTTCTTCCTTTTCTTTTTTTGAACTTCTTTTTCCTTTTGGTCCTAATCGGACCAAAAGGAAAAAGAAGTTCTCGTGGTCCGACTGATCGGACCAAGTGTTCACAGTTTAAAAAGCTCTTGTATTTTTAAATTGAACGCATGTCTGTCCCCTAAAACATGATCAATTTCGCTAATCCTTCCCAACTTGATTTCGCATAGTCCGCAATAATAGGTCGTATCATTTTGCATATAAATACCATTATACTTTAACAAATTCCTGTACAGTTCTCTGTGGCGGCGTGCGACAAAATCATCAACGTCATCTTCGTCGTAAACATACTTCCGCATTTCAGTCTTGTCAATTTTGTATTTTTTTGAGAATGTTATAGTGTGGGACCTACTGTTAATGTGTTTTAGAATCTCTGTTGTGTGAACGTCACAGCATTCACAAGTGTACCCTGATGATTCTTTTGTTATTCGATGGAATTGCAAAAGCCCCGTTTCAGCTATGTCATGATTCCTCCCTTCCATATGTTCAATTATGTTTCTATCCAGGTTAGGTATGTTGACGCAACATATTCCGCAGGTAACCTTTTTCGCATCGTCTGGGTAAATCAAAAATCTTTTGAAGATGTCCATTTTTTGTTTAGTGGCGATTTCTACATGAATTTTGCTTTCCTTGTGGTCAATAATGATTCTTTCTACAAAATCCATGAATACGAAACATAATTTGCACCGTACTTCGGTTTTAGCGTCGTTGGTAACCTCAAGTAGGTCGTAATACTCGTCAATTTTTACATCAGTGATATTAGTCGCATTACTAAAGCTGCTATTATTAGAGGTACTAGCTAAACTATCATTTTTAATGGTACTTGTACTTGTAGAACTACCATTGCTGTTTTGAGCTTTATTTTCTTTAAGTTTGATGTCATTTTCGTTCAACTCAATGATTTTATTCTTGTGTGATTTTCCATCAACATGCGTTTCCATTCCGCCGGTGAGTACTTGTACTGAAGAATCAGCATTCTTACTACCCAAATTTGTAGCACCATTATTGTTTTTTTTAGTTAAATGCATGTTAGCAACGACATGATTCTTTATACCTTTTCTTAATACAGTTATGTTACAAAATTTACAGAAGAAAACATTTGGATTTTCAGTTGGTGTTATAGAATTCTGTAGCATGATACCATTCAAATGTTTCTTGGATATAACATGGACGGCAAAGTTGTGGGTATCAATGTAGATGTTACAATCTTCGCAGAATGTTTGACGAACTTTCTGAACGCGCTTGTCTTTGACTATTTTTTTATGATCGTCATCAAGCGTATGCTGTGTGGAGTTTGTCAATACCACGTAGTTACAAGGTACGCAATGGCTTGAGATGGTGTCAATCTGAAATTAAACATACAATATTTAAGTACAGTGCTGCTCGTGGCTGTCTCGTTGGTTTCGTGGTCGATTCCAGGGTCTGTCAGTTTTGTTTGGATTAGATATTTCTCAGTGAAGGCCACAGAGTTTCGATTTGTGCCTGCCTGATAGGCCTGACTGCCTGACTTGAAACATAAATGCCGAAATGTGGGTGTACTAATACGTTCACCTCTGCCTAAGTCGGTGCTGGCTGGTTCTTTTACAGCGCGGCCATTATAATGGACGCTCAGTGGTCACAACACCGATTTACTGAACACCGACGGGAAAGCGCGTGCCACGTACTCAGTACATAATTCAGAACCCCCAAATTTTTCCATAGGTAATTTAAAAAAGAACAACTGTTTCCTACAAAAGTGTTATACCCGGTCAAAGAGCATGGAACATTTGATTAAAAAAATACCGATTAAATAGTACATTGTTACCCCAGGGGTGAAAGTAACTTATTTAGTACCGAGACGGGGTTTGGCGCCCGAACGAAGTGAGGGCGCCCATAATTCGAGGGACTAAATAAGTCTTTAACCCGAGGTAAACACTGTGCTTTTCATAACGAATACAAGGAAAGTAAAAAATAAAAACATGAATTAGCTAAAGAAAAAATTAGTACATTTTATTTCGGATTGCCGCTTTCCCGCCTGTATTGTTTTTTTTTCTGTGGCCAGCCAGCTATTCAGCCATTATTTTTCATTTTCACCATGGAAAAAATGGTAAATATTTTGCCCAACTCTGTTATTTTAAAGAAATTGTTGAAACTAAATTATAAAGAAGTTATTTAAAAATATATATATTCTTTAATCAATACATAACTTTAAGTTATTTCAATTTTAAATCGTGGCTGCATAGAAATTTGGAACATAGTTCAATAAACATGTGTAAATAGAACTAGTTTCTTTTTTATAATTTGACATCTGTCAGTTGAAAGCGATTCTCCCTAGGGATGAAAAGTATTACTTTCATCCCGCTCCTCAGGCTACTTCAGACCTACTTTCAGAGTATAAGTAATGAAAAATTTATTTGTGGCCCCGACATCGAAATTGTCACACTTAATGGCAATGCTAATTCTTTGGCCAATGAAAGAGCTAACCCTCTGGTCACGCGAGCTAGCACTCTGGTGTCGACTAGTGAGCGAGTTTTTTTTTTAACAAGGAGACACGCCCTCGTGCGCTCGGCCCAATTGTTTCCATTTAATTTGAAAATGGGAACAATTAAAATGTACAAACGCCAGGACATCCAGTTGCAACAGTCTGTCAAACTTTAATAGATTTCCAAGTTTATAGTTGTAGAATTAGGTTCAAGGTTGATTGGGTTTTTTTTTCAGTTTCGGGTAGCTTGATACGTTTGGCGTCTGCACTTCAAAAGTTAAAAAAAACGCAATTCTTACCGTCCGAGCAAACTTCTCATTGATCGGTTTGAAAATGTTTCTCACGTGATTTTCGGTGACATCGTGAGGTTTCGTGTCTTGAGATATCCACATCTTGCACATTTGGCAATAAATGCTATTTTTCACCTGTTTGTAACTGTGAAAATGTTCTCGAGGCACGGTAACCATATTACCATTTGGAGACTCAATCCGAATTTCTTCAAACATCATTATAGGTAGATTTACTTTCAACTTGTATTTCTTGATCATTGCTTTTGAGTATTCTTCAAATGTTTCTGCTTCGTCGGCATTTGGAGGTTGAATTTTGTTGGCATTGTTACTAGGTCCTGGAATCGCCAGTTTATTGGCGACTGCTGGTACGTCTGTGCAGTCATCATGGACATTACCGAGGTAGTTGTTTACTTTTTTGTTAGTTGTAGCGTTATTATTATTTGCTATATTGGATTTAGTATTGACAGGTTCTAAATCTTCATCTAACCTTTCATCGATTAAAACAATATCGTCAGTATGACTTTTATCTTCTTTTATTATTTTATAAAATTCACTTATAATTATTGTATCTTTCTTTGATTTTGCGTGGAAGTCTGATGATTCGTGTTTGTCTTTGTTTTCTTTTTTAATAAGCTTAGAACAAGGGACGCAGTAATAAACCTCCTTGTCGATTTTTTCGTCACTGTTAATGATATTCGTATCTATTTGTTTGGATAGTTTTTCAAGAACTTTCTGGTAAATGTTTTTGATGGTTTTATGTTGGTCGCTATCGTTATGTTCTTTGGAACATGTTACGGGAACATTTACGTTGCAGATATGGCACATGTATGTGTCTGTAGGTTCTGAAAAAGAAACGCAACGAGTGAACGAATGAATAGTTCATTTTGTCTAAGTAGACTACACTCGCGGTATGGTCGGGAATTATACGGTACGGGAACGTTTTGATTACAAGGTGTAACACAAAAAGCGCAACAGATTCCTAAGGAATGTAGGTCGTAAAAATTTAACTTTCCATAGAAAGTTGTCCTGATGATTTGAACCACCACCTAATGGTGGATCCACACAACCCGGCGGCATTGCCGGCGGCTTGACCATAAAAAAGCCGCCAACAAGTGCCGCCGGCAGACGCGGCAAACGCGTCTGTGAAGCGATATTCTCAGTTGTCTTGTGACTTTCGGTGAAGTAAGAGGTGTGCGCAGATATTCTAGACAATAAAAAAATTTAGAATAGAAATATCATGTAGTAGTACAAATCGGTTACTTTAATATTACAAACAGACTTATTTTTTTTGTGTATGTATAGATTATTGTAAGCAGTAAGTTAAGATTACTTACCTGAAAAGCATTCCTCGTCATTTTGCGTGAGTATTTGTACGTGACAGTACCCAGCGTCCCCATCCAAGCGTGTCTTAGTCCACAAGGGTATAGTCTCAATGGCCGGACTGCGTATGTACTTGTTTAGGTACTTCAGATCTATACTATCTACCGGTATGGTGTACGACAGACCTCTGTCAATATTTATGTTCGACATTTTTTCTGAAAAAAAAAAACAAAAGTAATTTATTAAGGAAAACAATTTTTAACAAAGAAAAACATCATCATCATTTCAGCCGAAAGATGTCCACTGCTGGAAATAGGCCTCCCCCGTTTCGCCACATTGACATAACATGGGGGGTTTTGCCATAATCGCCACGCTTGGCAGGCGGGTTGGCGATCGCAGTATAGTTGTCACAAAAGCACAGAGAACGCTGCTGCCCATTCTCTGGCAAGTCCCTTAGTCGGCTCTTACGACACCCACGGGAAGATATGGGATAGTGCTATTCTTTACGTCCGACACCCTACAAAAAAACATACTTCAAGGAAATTGTTTCAAAAACTGCACATACGCAATTTCGTTTACTTAGATGATCTTTGATATTTTTTCCAGCTATTTTGATTTAAAAACCAGACTATGGAACCGATTTTGATGAAATTTCGGATCGGTTCATAAATGACGGAGTTATGAGGTAACAAACATTACAAAAAAATACAACCAAATTGAAAACCTCCTCCTGTTTTGGAAGTCGGTTAAAATAAAACTTTATCTGTGTGGTTCTTTCCTCAAAAGACCATCTCAGACACTAATCTGCATGGTCCGCATATGACTGAATTTATTTTATACTAGCTATTGTCCGCGACCTTCGTTCGTGTGGTATTAATATAAAAATATTACTTCCATATTTGAATCTGATTTTGTTTTTTTTAACAATATCAAGTATTTTAATATTTTTTTAACATATCCCTAATATTTTTTTCAAATAAAATTAACCTAATTTACTGCTATCTACCAGTAAAAGTCCCGTCGAAATAGGTCCAGTTGTTTCGGAGATTGGCTTGAACAGAACAACTACAGTTACACACTGATTGACGAGATATTATAAAGCGGACGTTGATAATACATGCATGCATTTCTGATAAAACTGCATACAAGCATGAATTGTATTTCTTTTTTCTTGGAATTACAAAAGACCATAAACTCGACATAGTTTTGTTTACTTTTGCAATCTTCATAGCCATTAACCATAATATTGTGCCAGATAACAACACAGCTGGCAGTTTTTAACCAACTTCTAAAAAAGGAGGTGGTTATGTTTTCCAGCAGCATCTTTTTTAAGATTTATGATGCTCCAAAAGATATTAAATAAATATAGTTGCTTAAGCAGTGTTTCTCAACATTAATCTACCATGGACCGTTCAATACCTTAAAACCTCTTCTCCCGTATGATTACATTAAGTAAAATAGATTGGCATCGCCTATTTTGTGCGAATGGAGCAATTTTTTCAAAGGTGGTGAAAATACCTAAGGCATTAAGCTCGCCTTTATACAATTTTTTACTTGTGCATTAAGTTTTAATAAATGAATTAATATTTTTTTAAAACAAGGCTGAAATGCCGACAGTGTTAAGTTCGCCGTTATACATATTCTACTATACAAGGTGTTGTTTTACATCCTCGTCAAATTCAAGGAGGTAACTATGCTAATGATCCTCGTCCCGAATCAATAATAAAATGGGTAGGTCATTTCTTTTTTTGTTTTCTTATTTACGGAAATCAGTTAGTACGAACCACGCGTGTTTTAAACGCGGCCCATTTTATTCTCGCCTTATAACCTAGCTTACACACATACAAACAATATCAAATGTTTATTCAATAATTTCTTATTCCCTAAACCACGTTAAGGGGATTATTCTGAAATACTGACTAAGCAGTGTTAGTTAATAATTAACTAGGAACCGTAATCTATATTGATTATATATGTCTTTTGTGACAACACCTGAATTTTGACGAGGATGCTAAACAATTACCTTGTATAACCTATATGTATTTTGTTCTAAACGATGACATCCTTAATGGTTTTTTTAATTGTATTTATCTCAAAAAAACTCGAATAAGAGTAAGACCCAGTACTTTAGAAATACTAGTATGCAAGCCTAGGTCAAGAATAAGTTCAACTAATAATAGTGATTCCCGAACAATAAGTACCTAGGGACCAGTATCATCAAGTCTTTTCCAAAGTCTATGTTGGTGTCAGTTTCCTGTCTAACCGGATGCTGACCGCGACTTTGTTCGCGTGGTAATTTTGACGTTGCTTTTTAGGGATAAATACATAATATAAAAATACATAATGAAAACTGCATCAAAATCCGTTGCGTAGTTTAAAAGATCTAAGCGTACAGACGGCGGGAAACGAATTTGTTTTCTATGTAAAGATTGTACACTAAAATTGAAACAACTGTTTCAGAATACCGGTATATTACATAAAACAACTGCCTATCTGACTTCCCGACCAAAGTGATACCAAGATAATACGATACTCCTTGGTAAGTCTGGTTTAAGTTAAGTATCATTTTATAATACTATGTTGTTATATAAATTCAGTTTCACAACTTTGAAAAGAACTCTACAATCTAAATGAAGAATTACTTCCTTGTAGGTTTATTGAGGAACAATTTTAAAGAAAAGTGTACTTACCAACCTATTTAGTTCGCTTGCACGATACACCACTTTACACCAGTACAGTTGGAAGTTTTAAAATAAAATGAAACCTTTGTTCATAACTTTTGAAATAATGGACAATGATTTGTGACGTTTTGAGTGTCGTTAGGTATCAATTTGACAACTGTAGTAGTGAAGTGACATGGCGAAGAAAAAAATACCGACACATCGATAAATATAAACGTTTTTTTTTTTTTAAATGATTGTACACACTTGATAACAGAAAAAAATAGCATTGCGGAATAAGAAAAGTAAAATATTATTTTGTGTATTATTGTACTGATTATTTCTCGAAAAAATTATTTGCGAAAGGAGAAATGAAAATGTGGACAATAGTTTATACGTTTTAAAAGATGTGGATTTTTTGCTATTCTATGCTATTTTACTAGTATATGTACGCACAGAGACCAATCAAGCTACACAATCCCAGTTTATGTGGATCTCTTTTTGTTGGGAAATCTAAAGCAAAGCAAGGTCATGTTATACTGGAAATGTAGACTGTGTCGCCGTGTGTAACTGTGTACCACTGAATGTAGAGGTATAGAGATATCAGTATTTGAATACTACGAAATTGTAACAAAGATGGGATTTTACTTCGTAGTTTGTAGTACAATGCCACTAACATTTGGATTACTTTGATGTTTAGAATTGACATTTTACATAATTCTGAACCACATGGAAATTTTTCATCGGTAACTTAAAAAAAAACAGCTGTTCCATACATTTTGACCGTGTAGGTATTGCACTTTTGTAGGAAACAGTTGTTGTTTTTTAAATTACCAATTATATGTGTTTATTATGGGTTTAGAATGATGTACTGAGTATGTGGTAAACGTTTTCGTGTCGGTGTCCTTACACCCTGTATAATATAAAACATTTAAAATAACGTAACATCAATCAAGGTATGATCTGCTTTGAGTTATGTATGTTTATATTATATTTGAGATTTTGTCAGTAAAACATTTATAATATACAGTGAAAACACCTTAAATTTATGTGAAGCGATTTTGATGTAAAATGAATATACAGACCAGTTTTTTTTTTCGTTATATTTCGATAATCATCAAACATTTCCCAGCACTACTGGCAAAAAAACCGTTTAATTCCCCGCCCAAAGAGCTTTTCAATTTTCTAAGCTAATTGTCTATGGTACTAATGACGTGTGTAATTTGATGATTGCATTAGTTAATTATTTATTGATGATTGTATTAGTTAATTATTTATTGATGATTGTATTAGTTATTGCCACGTCTTCTGGTAGTTCCCCTTATCAATTACTAATCTATATTGACATTGACTGATATACAGAAGTAGAATTTGTTTTTATTTGCACCCTGACCGAATTTGTCAACAATCTTTTGGCAATTGATAGCCCAATTCTGGAGGTAGGTTATAGATTACGTCAATCTAGAACCCTGTATGAGCCGAGCAAAATTAAAAGGCGGTTGAAACCGCGGGGCACATCCAGACAGACAGTTTCGTTCCGCCACAATCGCCTTGAAAAGTAATAACGCCGAGCGTGCTAAGGTTGGCACAACTGCATTTCTGCCACAGATGACATGACAGTCTGTCATTGCTGTCATTTCATTTTGACAGTTCCTGAAGCTGTCTGGCCGCTGCATAACTTTTAGAAGTTTTGGATGTAAATAATGAAATGTTGAGTGCTGTTTATTTCTCTATGGCAAAAATACTCACTAGTTCCCACACTGGAGAAGGGGTAAAATAAAAACGTTTTAAGACATCATGGTAGGTCAGCTGACCTTACTAATTTTGTACTTAAATCTAATTTATATTTAAGGTTTTTTTCGTGCCTAATACTTCTTACATTTATCTTTATACATTCTTTGGCTGATATACATTGTCTCATCGTTGAATTTCTGCGAGTCAGCTATAATCAATAGCAATGCATCCAATATATTTTAGGCGGCTTACGTCGCGCAGGCTTCGGCTGGTTACGTTTACGTAAAAGCAGCACCAAACACAAGGTAAACAATAGTATCTCAACTTGTTTTTTTTTTGTGATTTGTATCTCGCAGTTCAGCCTCTGAGGCTGGCCACTGCTTAACCGGGCAAACCTGTGGATGCCTAGAATTTAAGGCCTCCAGCCAGGCAATGGTATCTCAACTGAATCCATCTTGTATATATAGTAGTCTTGGCATCTTGCAACCTAGCGTTCACAGGCGGCGCTTTCACATTTCTGTGTCGATGCTGAATTGCGTTTGCATTGCAACTGAAGTGCGACAGCATCACAATGTTAGCGACACAGTATCTGGGTGAGGGTCACAGCCAGCGACTGCATCGTGGCTGTACCAATACAGGAAAGTCGCCGTGCACGACGCCTCATAGTGTTTACATTAAATGTCATTATTATTTAAGTTTTATTTATTTATTTAGATTTTTATTAGGTAGCTTTTTAATTGCTTGATGTTGGAACTGCAAAAGTTAGAATTCTTAGCTTTGCTTTCTTTGTTGGTTCTTACTTTGTTTAAGAAATCTCGTCTATTGTGTAAATAAAATTGCCTAAGTAATTACCTAAGCTCAAGTTATTATATGATACCAAGATAAACTTAAGCCAGGGGAAAGTAAAATGAAAAAATGTACAGTAACACGTAAGTACATAGTAAGTGTTTTATTGAAAGTAAAATGTTTCTATGTCACCACTTTTGTTTTTTTCCGTTTCCGTAACGTTTTCCTGACTCATCATAACCTCCATTTCACCGTTTCTCTTGAAAATAATGCCGATTTGTTCAACTTTTTCTGGTTTCACTGTGGGTTTCACCGTGGGATTCAACGCTGGTTTTGACTCTGTCTTTGACTTAAACTGAATCTCAGATGGCAGACTTTTCTGCAATTTCTTTAGCATTTGGCCAGCTAACCGATCAGTTATGAACTCAAGTATTTTTGATGAAAACAACCGATTAATTGTTTGGTTTAATAGATCATTATTTACATTTTTATTTCCATTTAATACATTGTTTAGATCGTCTAATAGTGTTTTTTTCTTTTCTTTTTTATATTTTGTAGCGAGTGTTGTAGATGAAATGTAAAATGGGAGTCTTGGTATGTTGACAATTTTATTTTGTTTTAACGCATGTTTTTCTTCATGACTGTGTGCTGTTTGGATGTCTTCTACATCAACTTTCAATTTAATTTTATTTTGTTTTAACGGTTCTTCGCGTGATATTAGCGTGGTTTTCTTGTCATGATTGTGGACATCATCTTCATCATGTTTTAATGTATGTCTAATTTTTTTTTGTTTTAACGGTTCTTCGCGTGAGTATAGCGTGGCTTTCTCGTTATGATTGTGTACTGTTTCGATATTTTCTTCATCAACTTCTAATTTGTCTCTAGAATCGGAAATTCTTTTGTCTTTCCTTATTATATTAGTAAATCTTTTGGAAACAAAGGATTTTTTATTTTCATGATTTCTTTTCTTTTGATTGTTCGAAATCTCTTTCTCTGATTTGTTTTTTGTCTTGCCAATACGCTTTTTTTTGTTAGCAATTTTATCATATTTATTTTTTTGATAATGTTGACTTAATTTCGGTTTGTTTACTTTGTTCACTTGTTTTGAAACTTTTATTTCATGTTTTTGAATATCGTTAGAATGATTTTTTATTGTATATATTTCATTTTCGATTGACATTGTGTTGGATTTTTTATTGTGACGATGTTTTAATTTGCTCCCCCTGTTATCGCGCTTTAGTGTTTTACGGCTTTTATCTTCACGACGATTCTCTAATGTTTTGGTACTTTCATCTAGTGTTTTGGTACTTTCATCATCAGGGTTCAAGGTGGATCCAGAGTCGAGGATTCTTGCATCTTCGTCTTTTCTTTTGACTGCTGGTTTATATTTATCTTGGTACGTTCCTATATTATGCTTTATTTTTGGTTTCTGTTTTGTTTTGTCGCTATCTTTATCTTTCCTTACTATGACGTCATGCTGTTTCCATTTTTGGAAATTACGTTGGTATTTAGGTGTGGATTTTAAATTGATTTGTTTTGAAACCCACATTTCTGCGGTGTCATCAATATGTTTTAATTCATACTGTTTGTTTTCAAGTGATAATGCGTCATGATTTTGAATATCAATATATTTTAAATCATGTTTTGTCGTTATTTTAAATTCATTAAGGTGTTGTAATTCATAGATATCATTTTCTCGTTTTCGGTTGTTCGATGATTTGTGATTCCTATTGTCTCTATGTTCTATTTTACTCATACCGTTATTGACTTCAGCTTTAAATGAGTTTTCTGTCATTGCTTGTGTTGTACGAAAATTTGTATTATGATGTCTCGATGTCAAAACTTTAAGTTGGGGGACTGGTTTGTCAGTTAGGTGTTCTTCCGCAGCATTTTGTAAAGATTCGTCATTAAATTTGTATTGTGTCACGCTTAATTCTTGTTTGACCTTTTCGATGGCTGCCTTTAATGCCATTGTTTCTAAAAGTTTTTTATTTATCGAATCTCCTGAGCCATCTTCATCAATGTACTTCTCTTCATTTGAAAAAATATTTATTTTGTCCAAAGAAGCATCATTTCTGTTATTCAAAGGGGGATGATTTTTGTTTTCCAAAGGGAGATGATTTCTGTTTTCCAAAAGGGGATGATTTCTGTTTTCCAAAGGGGGATAATTTATGTTTTCCAAAGAGCTTACTTCATTTGGTAATACTGTTTTATTTGATTTCAATTCGTTGTTGCTTGGTTTCTCTGTTTTTGATATATCAGCGTCAGCTTCCTCATTGAGCATCTGTTCAATGATATATCTATTTCTGAATTCAATATCATTTTTTGATTTTCGACTTATGTATTCTTTGTGCTGTGCATTTGTTTCTTTAATAGGTGCTGTAACGTTTTTGACACTTACGTCAGTTGTATTGAAGTGTTCAGTGACTAACGTTTTATTTACAAAGTCTGTTTGGTTCTTCTCAAAATTATTTGTCTCATTGAATGTTCTGGTTTCGATTTGTTTGATGAAAATTATTGATAGACCTGTCAATTAAATCATAGGTTAGCAAGTAAGTTATCGCTGTAAACATAATTTGGTAAAATTGGGATTAAAAAGCTCCTTCCGACACACAGACTGAATGTGGTGATCCCGATCAGACGATGTTCCACATGCTGGAGTGTCCAAAGTGTCCCAACACCTGCACTTTGGAGTACCTCAAAGACGCTGCGATTAACGTGGCCACATACTGAAGCCAAGTAATTAACAAGTCGCGGCGCAAGTACAATAACTTAATTGGTAATTATATGTTTGAGCCGTTTGGGATTGAAACACTAGGGCCATGGGACCCGAGTGCCCACCTTGTGTAGATATCGCCAAACGGTTTGTCGACTCTTCACGTGACCAAAGGGCTGGCCTTTTTTTGCCCAAACAATCAGCATTGCCATCCAACGTGGCAATGCGGCCAGCGTTTTGGGCACTTTTCCTTTTGACATCGATGTGGACGAATTTTTTGACGCCCTGTAATTTTGATACTTGTACATATTTTATTATTATTTTAGATGCATTTGTAGTTTGTAAATAATGTATATAATATGTAATATAAATAAAGCATAATTTTATCTTAAAAAAAAGTCGCACCATCGACACGAAAGAAGAAAAAGTAGTGTTATCGTCAGCCTACTTAGCGACGTCATGTAGCAGTTTTTTTTTATGTCAGTTCAGTGTGTGTTGGTATGGACCTATACAGTCTAGCTGTTTGCTGAACTGTGCCTATTTGGCACAACCGTGAGACACACAATAATTATCCATTTTTCTTGTTACTTTAGTTTTAATGTTGTGTGCTCTTGGCATGTGCCAAATAAACCTAATTACTTCCTTATTTCGGACGTCTAGCTCTAGATCTTGCTCCAACTGAAGAAAATAATACTGCAATATCATAATTGTGATTTCATCAAATGCCTAGCCTTTTCCCAACTATGTTGCGCCTGGCTTCCAGTCCAACCAGATGCAGCTGGATATCAGTATTTTATATGGAGATAACCACACAACCACCCAGTTCTGGGTAACACAATTAATTCTCGGTCTGCAACAAACGTAGGTAAATAACACTTACTGAACAATTCAAGTATCGCCCGACGCCATTTTGTTGAAACCATTTTTATTGTAGGTAAATCTGTTAACATTTTTATTAAGTTACAATCATAAACTAGTCGTAAAAAGGCCTTTTCTATTTTTCAGTTATATTTATTACACACATAACACCACACACACACATCACGCGTGTAATCTCCCAAGGATTTATTTATTTATTTGGATCGCCAACAGAGGCTACACAATTACATGCATGCTAACATATACCCGGACAATACAAGTGTTCGCTTCCAGTTATAGGCAACCACACCATTTACTTATTATCTAGGTAAGCACAAAAACTGATAAGAAAGAAATAATTAAAATTAATCAAAGTACATTAAACGAGAATCATAGATTTTAATAAGTGAATTATTATTATAAAATAATTAATTAATCCATATAAAAGCAAAACATGAAGGGTACAAAATCATAAAAAATATACAAACTAATAATAAACCAATTCAATAAAATAAAACAAAACAATAACCATAGAAATCTCCAAAAACAAAACAAAAAAGAGGAAAAAAATATAACTTGGACTTACTATTACTTTTATATCTTTTTTAAACTTTGGTAATTTGCATGTAATATCAGATACGGTACGTTATGTTTGTATTAGGCAGAGATGTGCGTAATAGCATTCCCACTTTACTTTTATTTTCCAATGGATTTGTCATCTAAAAACTCCTTTACTGAGTAGTATGCCATTTATATATGTAAGGAACAAAAGGCAGCCTATTACACACCCTTGGGGAATGACGCGTTTACTGATAATGTCTTTGATACCTTAGCCTTTATGCCACTATCGTACCGAACAGGGTTTTTTAACATATTGTATAGGTATAAAATAAAATAGCTAAGGCAAACTTAAATAAGATTTATATTTAAATTTAATACGAAACTCTTTCTACAATTATGTCTTTTAGAACTTTTATTATTTTTATTAACTATTCCACCACAGTTCTTATTCCTTGTATGTTTCCCTTTGTAACTGGCATGTTTCGATTTCTTTGAAGACTTTTTGACTTTATTTTCAGACAAATTATCCTCATAACATGGCGCATCGTCGTCAATATTATCGTTTGGTTGATCTAACTTCTTTATTTTGTCATCCTTATCACGTTTAGAAGTTGTATTTTCAGACAAATTATCCTCATAACATGGCGCATCGTCGTCAATATTATCGTTTGGTTGATCTAACTTCTTTATTTTGTCATCCTTATCACGTTTAGAAGTTGTTTTAGCCGTTTTATTTGTCACAATTTGATCATTTGTTTCATTTTTAGTCTCGGCTAAAGTACCGTTACCATTCTTTCTTCGTCCATTTTCTTTTATATCAAAAATTGGCTTTATTTTGTTTTCATGTACAGTTACGTTTTTGGTTACTTGAAATTCATCTGAGTCGAAGTAATCTTCGTAGGGGGTATAATCATCTATTGTGAGTGCACCGTTATCGTAGACATATCCTATTTTATCTGTGACTACTTCTTCTGAATAGTTTAAAGGTTCCGTGTCAATTTCAGCTGTTCCGTCATTTAAAGCTTCATTCAAAAAAGATTTTTCTGTAGTTGTAACATTGATAGTGCTGTTATAACCGTCTTCAGATATTTCCGTTGTATTTGACAAGGTGATCATCAAATCATTATCTTCTTCGATTAAATTTATATACTCTGAAGTGATAGGTTCTGGTAAGGTGACGTTAAAAGATTCTTCATCAGGACTACTACTGTTCAGGTTTTCTTCTAAATTCAGCGGCAATTTTTGTAAATCTTCGGGTGATTTGTGTATTTCACCTGCATTTTTATCTTTTTCATCTGCCAGTGTGTTAAATGCATGAATATTAGTAACGTTTTCTCTGTTTGGTTCTTCAACATTTTCTAGTAAATCTTCATCACTGTCATTGCCATGGTGATCTAGGTAACTATCATCATAATCATCATCATCAACAATAAGCATGTCTAAATGGTTAGGAGCATAATAATTTCTTAGTTTCTCTTCCACTTTCATCCTATCTTTGTCGTTGTTCTTTCTCGTATTATTATTATGAATGAACTTTTCTTCTTTTATGATGTTTATGAAATAATCCAACAGATGGTCAAGTAGGTGTTCTCTTAGTTCGCGTATATTTATTACGTCTGTATATCTGTCATCAATTGCTATTTCTTTTCCTTTTCCTACATTATCATTTGATTCTCCTTTATTTGTAACGTTCATTACTTCGGTCGAATTCACGTTATTTAGAAGGGCTGTTTTTGATTCTTCGAGCGGAGTAACTGCTCCTCCAGTTTTACTTATATCATTAGCATTTTTGTTGGTTTTAGGCAATGATAGTCTGGAAACAAAGAGATATTTCGGATCAATAGCTTTATAATACACAGTCTCTTCTTGTGGTGCATCTTTAGTAGGCAATTTCGTAAGATTGCCGACAAGAGGTAATTTTTCGGGCAGAGTATTAGGATGCGATGCAAATTCGTTAGTTCTTTCATTATTATCGTCAGATTTACTTAGATCATCATCGTTTTCATTGTTGAGTTCGGGAAGTTTTTTTGTTGTAGCGGGATCTTTTCTTGTTTTGTCTGTTATTTCGTAATCGATATCAATTTCATCGCTTCTTTTTAGTCGCGGGTCGTTTTCAGGCGAATCTTTACACGAAATCGGAGTTTCTACAGCCTTTGCTATAATATATCCCAATTGGATCAATAGTAAAAGTGTAGCTGGAAAATAAAAATAATTGTTATTACACATCATCATCACGTTTGTTACTTCTAAATGGATAAGCAGAGGTATTATCACGTAGGTCCAAAAGTTTCCGGCACACATTATATTAATCAGAGATACAAAACTATAATGTAGCTAAATTACTGAAATTTTCTCTAGTTACCCACAGTAAAAAACTAATATTTTTGTTCAATATAGTCTATCTTTATTTCAATCCATTTTTGTTTGGATATTAATCCTTAATTTTATAGTTGAAGCCGGAAAGTTTTAGACCTTACCATGCCTAAGAGTGTTAACGCCTTACGACATTTTATTCAACATTTTTGAAATGTCTTTTAAAAAAATATTCTTTTGTTTCTATAGTTAACTAATATATAATCGGCCTAATTTAGTTGTAACACTCCATCTGCCTAGCATTTTCCCAAACTATCTTGGGGTCGGCTTCCAGTCTAACCGGGTGCAGCTGAGTACCAGTATTTTCCATGAAGCGACTGCCTATCTGACCTCCACAACCCAGTAACTGGGTAATATGATACCCCTTGGTAAGACTGGATGTCAATTTAGTTGTAACACTATTTTTCGAAAATATTTTTTTAGTTACTTTTTAGACCTATGTATCCTGCTTATGGGTATGAAGTTTCATTATAATTGGTTCAGTCATTTCGGACAGGATCACTTGAAAGTTTGTATGAAATGCCGTAAGGCGTAAACGCTCTTTACTTTATACTCAACAGCAATACAGTTTACCAGTTATGTTTGTAGTTGCAAGCGCGACTGTTGAGCATAAGGTCCAGGGTTCGATTCCCGGGTCGGCCAGTGTTATAGGAATTTCTCAGTAGCAGCCACGGAGTCTGGATTTGTGCCCGGCTGATGGCTATAGTATGCTCTGCATGGTGTCGGACGTAAAGAATAACACCATCCCATATCTTCCCGTAGGTGTCGTAAGAGGCGACTAAGGGACTTGACAGAGAATGGTCAGCAGCGTTCTCTGTGCTTTTGTAACAACCGTACTGCGATCGCCAACCCGCCTGCCAAGCGTGGCGATTATGGCAAAACTCCCCAGAACGTCAATTTGGCGACACTTCGGGGAGGCCTATATCCAGCAGTGGACGTCTTTTGGGCTGAAATGGAATGGATGGCTATAGGCTCGCCCATAAGTCTCATGTAATAGGAAGTGAACCAATTGCCATCAACCGGGCATAAATCCAGACTCCATGACTATATAACATCACGCTTGTAATCCCCGAAGGGCTATGCAGAGCTGTACCTAATAGTACACACACATTTCGCCAGTTATGTTTAAGTTCCTTGTAATAGGGGTGGAGCCAATTGCCATCAACTGGGCATCAATCCGGACTCCGTGGCCAATACTGAGAAATTACTGATGGAAAAACCCAATATCACATTGCCCGAACCGGGAATCAAACCCAGCTCTTGCTCAGGAGTCGCACTTGCAAATAACAGACTCACGACGCAGTCTTTCTTCGTCTGTTAAAAAAAGTGTTGGTATCTTACCTAGCCTCATGTTATATTTGAAAGATTTCCACTTGACCCGTTTGCGAGACAAATACGAACTAAAATACAATGTAAGGGAAACAAATAATTAACGTGCTAAGGAAATTAGTCAAGTTGGCGTAGATTAAAAAGATCAAAACGTAGAAGCGACATTCTGTTCACAGGGCTCGTTCATTCGAGGAGCTCGTGGATAAAGAATAACATGCCTATCATCGGTAGTTCTACATATTAACAGGTGTTGTTTACAAAAACAAAAAACACTCGCTATAAGGTACTCACTTTCTTCGATAGATAATCACGACTGATTTCTACGCGATACCGTGCGACAGCACCTAAAATATAAATCTAGGATTTCTTTGTGTGTTTTGTCATTTTTTATTTTTTTTTTGATTGACAAATTCAAATCTAGGTTTTACAAAAAATTTCATACGTCACCTCACGTACCCTACCCACCCCACGTCGTGCACCTCTGTTACCAGAGGCGCATCGAGCTATATGTTGTAATGAACTTTTGCTATCTGTACAAAATGCCAACTGGGTTGTGGAGGTCAGTTAGGCAATCGCTCCATGTAAAGTATTGGTGTTCAGCTGCATGCGATTAGACTGCTAACCGTCCCCAACATAGTCGGGAAAAAGCAGTCAGATGTCCCAGTAATTAGCTACTGAATGCTGAGCTACTTCATCTACGACGCCCGCCTTACCAATACTTATCCTGCATACTTACATATCAGAACTTTACATCCTAGACTTTAATTTGCGTTAGACTGTTTCTTCCCACAGGCTAGCGTCTTCTTCAGACCTGTAAAATCTTACTTATATTTTCCCTTTTACGGTCAATCTGATAAGAACTAGTCCAAATCGTGACGCCTGCGTTTCTTGGGCCAGCGTCGGTTACGATGTCCGTCAACAGGCAGAGCCTAAAGTAATTATTAATTTTCTTTGAGCTTAAGTTGGGCGGTGTACGTGTGTAAGGACATTAACGGATACAAGCCAATGAAACGTGAGATCCCCTTCACATCGGAATTTCGTGCTTCGTTGGTGGAACTACAGTACTTACACAAGTTATTATGCCTTGTGACTGGGACTGTAGCTTAAACCTTTTGTTTTTGACCTGTAAGGGGTTAAATGAAATAAATGCTTTGAGTTTGAGTTTTAATTACAAGCTCATGGGATATTATCTTTCAGCGGAATGGCAACACTTGCAGCACCTAAAAGTAGACCAGTGCTAGATCTGTCGTGTCGGCCCCGAGCCACCGACTAATGATCCGAGTTGTTGGTCGTGGGCTCAAACCCAGGCAGGCTGAATTTGCTTAGTTTAATTGCTCTGACTATACAATATTTTACAAAAAACCCTAAAACATACAACGGTAAGAATTAAATCATCATCATCATCATCATTTCAGCCGAAAGACGTCCACTGCTGGACATAGGCCTCCCCCAAGTGACGCCACATTGACCGGTCCCGTGCGCCTCGCATCCAGCCGATCCCCGCAACCTTCACCAGGTCATCGGTCCACCTAGTGGGAGGCCTTCCAACGCATCGTCTTCCGGTTCGCGGTCGCCATTCCAGAACTTTTCGGCCCCATCGGCCATCCGTTCTGCGAGCAATGTGCCTTGCCCATTGCCACTCAAGTTTGGCAATTCTTCGGGCTACGTCGGTTTGTTGGTGGTAGAATTAAATAAATGTACTTAAATGTGGAATCTTACATGGCAACAAAGGGGCGCGGGCGGGGAAACACCGGTCGCTTTACGGGTGACACGTCATAAACAAACAATTGATGATCGACCATTATGTTTACTTCCACAAATATTTTATTAATGACATTGGAATACTTATCTATCCCTTTCGGGATTTGGACGAACGAAACCAAATAGTTTGTTCTCGTCCACCTAAAGGAATTACGTCCTATTAGTACATAGTACATGTATTACACAAGCCTAGTTCGAACCCAAGACTCTGAATTTTGACTCCGGATTCATGTGCGTATTGTATAATTAGCACTTGGTGAAGGAAAACATCGTGAGCACACCAGCATGTTTGAGATTTATTTCTCGACTAGCTGTCCGGCGCAACTTCGTTTGCGTCACATTTTCCATGTTTTTGCTACATTTTTCACTGCTGCTCCACTTCTATTTGTAGCGTGATGATATATAGCCTATAGCCTTCCTCGATAAATGGACTATCTAACACTGAAAGAATTTTGCAAATCAGACCAGTAGTTTCGGAGCCTATTCAATGCAAACAAACAAACAAACAATCAATCAAATCTTTCCTCTTTAGTATATTATATATTATATTTCTCGACAACATGTAAAACCAAGTCACGATGCCCATGGGCGTCATAAAAACTCTGATACCTATCCTTACAACAGAACGATGGAGATATTCCTACGGAGACGGTATTTTCAACAATAGAAAAATAGTAACACAAACCTTGCCAAACGATCTTTGTAAAACCTTTAGTAAATATATTGCTTTCGTGTCAGAAATCACAAGTTTTCATAGCATAAATTCCAGTTCATTCACAGTTATTTTCACCTCTGAAACTGTTGAAGTCACAATGATCTTTATTCCTATAACAATATGGTTGCCGTTCGATTGTAGCTGTCAGAAGTAAAAGTACTGTAGGTACAGTTGACCAAAGTTACGTCTGCTGTTTTTATAACAAACCCGGTGTACACGATAACCACATTTGTTTACCGCGCGCACCAATACTATTATTTTTGTTAAAAATCATCTTAGGATCTGTAATTAATGATATAAAAAAAAACCATTTAGATACAGATGCATGATAGGGAGATTTTAGCTAAAATATTATCTAAAAAAATTGCCACAAAAACCCCAAATACACAAAGAAAATTAAAATACCTACCTACGGGTAAAATTGTTCTGTATGGTGTCGGACGTAAAGAATAGCACCATCCTATGTCTTCCCGTGGGTGTCGTAAGAGGCGACTAAGGGACTTAGGCAGAGAATGGGCAGCAGCGTTCTCTGTGCTTTTGTAACAACCGTACTGCGATCGCCAACCCGCCTGCCAAGCGTGGCGATTATGGCAAAACCCCCCCTTCTTGGGGGAGGCCTATGTCCAGCAGTGGACGTCTTTCGGCTGAAATGATGATGAATGATGACGGGTAAAATGTCAATGTTCAAACATCGAAAATTTAAATGTCGATTATAGAAATTTATATTGAAATATGTTAATGATTAAAATATCGAATGAATAAAAATGACGACTGTCAATATACTGCTTAAGTTAAAAATGTCAACATTTAATACCCATAAGTTCATTACATTTACGTTAACCTCTAGCGATGACCAGAGGTAGGAATAGTGGATATGCCTCAAATCCCGAGATCAAATTTAAAGAGCAGAAAAATCCCGTGATTTATTAAATAAAAAAGTTATTTACTTTTACACAATTTAAACCATCGGTCATTAGGTGTCCGAAGTTGCAAAATTCCAATGCGCAGGGGAAGATCCATATTAATATCAACATTTCGATGCAAGTACTTAAATAATTCTACCTAATTCCGACTTCTGGTGATGACTATTAACAATCGATGGCGACAAGAGACTTAATAGTCCGAAGTGTCACTTTGTCTGATGAAGTCCGGTGCCATCTCCACATTGACTCCTTTAAAATCGTAAAATCTCAGACGGTCCTTGGCAGAATGGCGAAAGTTGCATCGGGAATCTACTGCAAAAATAATATCAATATTAATAGGTACCACGCATGTAGTAAAGGTCCGACATTTTTGTATGTGACCTGGCACACCTATACCGTCCGCCATTTTGGAAAAAACTAGTTTTGTTTTTCAAGTTTTTTAACTTAAATTTTTCGGAAACCTTATCAGTTATCACTTAAGAGTTTCATCGCTGAATATTTTTTGTTTGTAATCAATTACTCTACCGATTGACATATGTTTTATCGCTGGAGGCCAAAACAAGTTTTTTTTCAAAATGGCGGACGGTATAGTTGTGCCAAGGAGGTCGGATGTTCTTTTATTTTGTAACAATACTTAATTTTGATTTAAAAGATTGTCCATGGAGTTCTTTGCCCATTCTTCTCCATAAAGATCTACGCTTTGGAATGGGCAACTAGAGTGCTTTCACAGTTATTGTGCCTTGTGACTGGGACTGTAGCTTCTTTTTCTTTTTAAGAATACAAAAGTCCCTGTTGCGGTGGATACAGTGAATAATTTTAAAAAATATTCTCACTGGCTACCCCCCGGGCCAGCGGGAATTATTTCTAAAAGTTGTGACCGTGTCCACCCGGGGTGGACAAGCAAGGGGTGGCCAGCGGGAATAATCGCAATTTTTTTAAATAAATTCTTTGAGTTTGTTTTAGACAGAGTTGTTCGTATACTACATCTATATTTCGCCGGTTATGTTTGAGTAGTATGTAATAGGGGCTGAGCCCGAAAAGCTAAAATAAGTACTCCTAAAAGTTAGAGATTATTGCTAAAATCGGACTCCGGACTACTACTCAGTTTATTTATTTATTTAAGGACAACCAATATTTTTACAATTTATAGTGTAGCCTTAATTAAAGGCTGAAACGGTATGCATTTATTTAACATGGAGTATGAAAACAGAGAAACAGATTTTACTTATTTAGTTACATAAAATAGTCATTTGTTACATAAATCCAACATACAAATACAAATGAAAAACTAACTATGTAATGCTGGATAAGGTCGATTATTCTGATTAATTTAATAAATTTTGTTCGACGTTGTACCAACCAATGAAAATAAAAAAGAACAAACACAATCTAAATCCCTAGGTAAGTGAAAAAGACAACAGGAACTCCAGTATTCCTTTTTTTATCACTTCGATGATAATTCTGATAATTCTGATGATATTGATATGTCTTATTCATTGCATAAAGTCAAGTCTCTCGATCAATGTAGTCTTCTCTCAATCTCGCCCAGTGTAGATACTCTGGGCGAGCTTCAGAGACGACTAAATTGATCCTGCATTAAAATCCAAATTCCTGACAACAACTGGAAATCGAACTCAGTACCTCTTGCTTAGCAGTAGCGCTTGCAATCACTATACGAGCGAGGCAGATACAGTATGACCACTTAAAGTGTGCAGTTCAAGGTAGCGCTGCTTGTCAAGAAAATATGCCTCGAAATGTCGAAACTTGGTATATTTATATATATAAATTACATGTCACGTTGTTTGTCGGGGATGGACTCCTAAACTGCTTAACCGATTTTAATCAAATTTGCACTCTGTGTGCAGTTGTATCCAACTTAAAAGATAGGATAGCTTACATCTCAATTTAAAGTCGCAATATTATTTTTTTGCAAATCAAGTCACAATTATCTGTTAGCTCCAAACCATTCTAACAGATGGCGGTATCTGCTGACTGGATTGAGTAAGTATTCAATAGATGGCACGGTGTAGGAGTGGAGCAGCAATGAAAAATATTGCGAAAACGGAGAAAATGTGACGCAGACAAGTTACGCGGGACAGCTAGTTAATTATAGTTCTGTGTTTTTCCTTCCTGCACATATAAGTTGGCTGAAGTGTGACGTCATTTATAGCCTTTTTGTTTGTATGTTGTACAAGGATCTTTTGGAGCCTGGTGGCCTAAACCATGACGACTTAAAACAGTATTGTTTTTTCATATTCCAGAACGGGAAAGAGATGACACTAGACGTTCTCGATAGCTCAGTCTCTTTCCCGCACTGCAATGACATTAAAACAATACTGCTATTAGACGTCATGGTAACCTCCATGGTCAAATTCGGAACTAAGGCAGCCATCTTGTTTTTATTTTCAAAATGTTTTTACTCAAAACATTTTCATTTCTGCTACAATAGTCTATGGTAAGTACCAATATTAATTAAAGCGTGTAAAATTAGATTACTCTGATTGAAATTCGAGCTAATTAACCAAAATCGTCGGTAACAATGCTAATGAGATGGAAGAACGAATCGATTTACTCGGCATAAAGCACTCGCTCACCACCACTACTAACATTTTTTATTTCAATTGAGATTTTATTTTTGTAATTTTAGTTGGCTTTTTGTATGTCAGTAATGACCAGTCGGAATTAGGTAGAGTTATTTATGTACTAACACTGATTTCATACAGCGAAAGAATAAAGTGGATATGCCTCAAATCCCGAGATTAATTTTAAAGAGCAGAAAAATCCCGTGATTTAAAAATAAAAAAGTTATTTACTTTTACGCAATTTATACCATCCGACATCGGATGCCCGAAGTAGCAAAATTACAATGCGCACACGCAAGGGAAGATCCATATTATCAACATTTCGATGCAAGTACAAAAATAACTCTACCTAATTCCGACCTCTGGTAATGACAAAACTTATACTTTGATGTTGATATCATAAAGGAGGAGCTCGTGGCTAAATAATAACAGCCGCCCATGTCGATCTTTAAGGTTAAGCCGTGCTTGCCGAGGTTGGTCTGTGGAAGGGTGACCATAATTACATATCGAGTTTCTTCCGTGCTTCGGAAAGCACGTAAAGCCGTTGGTCCCGGCTGTCATTTCTAGATCTTTGACAGTCGTTACGAGTAGTCAGAAGCTAAAAGTCTGACATCCAGTCTTACCAAGGGGTATCGTATTACCCAGGTGCTGGGTTGTAGAGGTCAGATAGACAGTCGCTTTATGTAAAATACTGGTACTCAGCTGCACCGGTTAGACTGGAAGCCGACCCCAAGATAGTTTGGGAAAAGGCTAGGCAGAAGATGATGATGTTGATGTCCTAAGTATCAATATCCTAAAGTCGCGCCGGCCTGCACACATTACATTAATCAGAGATACAAAACTTTCATGTTACTAAATCAATGAAGTTTTCTCTCTAGTTGCCCACAGTAAATCACAGTAATAATTTAAAAGGCGAAAGTTTGATTGTGTGTGTGTGTTTGTCATTCCTTCACGCCTCAACTCAATGGCTGAACGGATTTGAATGTTTGGTATGAAGTTAGCTTATACGCCCTTAGACCGCTGCACTATTCAATGCATCAGCACAATGTTTTGAGTGCGTTACATTGAGTTCTGCCGTAAAACGTGATTTTACGTAAAAAGTCGTTTCCCAGCAATAATTTTTGCGTAAAGTTACTTTGTTTCATGTACAGAATGCTTGGCTGACGGCTTCGTGAAAGATTCGTTTAGGTACACTTTGTATAAATACATAATTATATTGTTTTGATAAATTTCAAATGAGAAAGCATCCACGACTAATAATTTTTAACCGACTTAAAAAAACGAGGAGTTTCTCAATTCGATAGGTTTTTTTTTATGTATGAACACCGAATACGCTGAGATTTATGATCCGATTTACGTGATTCTTCTTTTGTTTGATGCGGAATAGTTGTCATTTGGTCCCATAAAAAATTAACATAGTTTGGCCCAGTAGTTTTCATTTTATGAACTTTTTTCTTATTATGTAAGGACGATATGCTGACTGCAGGGCCTCAAGTCTGCTATTACAATAGTGTCAGAATGGCCTATCATTGATTTCATAACTGTTGATTTTGACAAGTTTGGTAATCTACTAATTATAATGGCGTCATTATGACTTCACAATGGTCAACCACTGACAATCCATTGAAAGAAATGGCATAGAATTTGACAGAATTTAGCAGATTACGAACATTTAGCAAAATGACAATGGGATCGTGTTGAACTGACGATGTTTATAAAAATAGCAGACTTGAGGCCCTGGTGTATAGTAACAGTGTAAAATTGATACTTGACTAGGATATGTGAGATACCACAACTAAAAAGCTCAAAATATCTTTGTAAACTAGGAATATAACTACATATACATAATACACACACATACACATATAAAAAAAGAAAATATTGAGCAATGATAATTTTTATTTGATTTACCTTTTTTTTTTTTGACAATGCTATTTCTAAACCTTTGTGCAATAGGGTACTAAATACCATTAACCAATGATTCAAACACACAACTTCTCTATAAACACTTTATTTTAGGCCTAAAGACCGGATTAGTTTTTAACTGTAAAATCTGATTTTTTGATGCTTTGAAGTTAATAATAATAAGTCTTTGAGTTGACAAACTTGTGGATATTAGGGCCGACTCCACCGAAGCGAAAGTATAAAAAGCATAACGGGTAGGCCGCTCTTAAAGAATTAGGTTCAGCTTGATGTGCTGGCATTTGCACATTATTATAATAATCGCTTTCCTTAGCAAGAAGAAGAATTAGAATCGGAATCAGAGTCGCCTCCAGAAGTAGAAAAACCGCTCTCAGAATTTGAAGAAGAAATAGCAGAAGAACTATTATTGTCAGAAGATTTAGACGACTCCGACGAATGACTGGAACTTAAGGTATCAGATGATTCCTTCTCCGAAGAACTAATGCGGAGCTTGGTTCCTATCCCTCGAAGGACTGGCTGCGTTTCGAAATCACATCTGGGATCGGCTATGAACAAAGATATTTAGGATTCTTAAATGGGTGTAAAATAAACAAAATTGAATTGTCTGTTACAATACGCTCCAAGACAGGCATCGCCTATGTTAGCGATAAGTCTGCCAGGTTGCAACTACAGTACTTTCACAGTTATAATGTTGGTTCTCTGCCTTTTCGCCGAAAATTGTTTGCCAGATTTTCACTTGCCACCCAACGTTTCGCAGAATTTTATTTCCCCGAATAATCATTTACCAACTTAACATATAATTTTGTTTTATTTCCCAACCTCACAGTTACCAACTGTACGTTTGGTCTGCTTTTCATAATGACACTTTTTAAATAAAATGCCAACTTTCTCACCTGGCAACACTCTCATGAAAAGGTAATGCATCGTTCTTGAGTAAAACCAATTATAGTAACGTGACCTCAAAACATTTTATATTCGCCTAAAAAGCGCAGTCGACGTAGCCCCGCTACGCGGGGCTCCTTTTTCTGTCTGCAGAGTTTACAGTAACCTAACACCTTCGAACCTAACCTGTCCGAGTCGGGGTGCTCCAAGTCCAGAGCTCGCTTTGCTCGCTCTTGCATCCAAATTCTCCTGGTAGCAAAAGTAACATTGCCTATTGTACACACATACAATCAGTGCGGCTACATTGGGGATTTTTAGGTTGTTATAAAAACGGTATGTTTGACAAATGATAAATGTTCCAAACGTTTTGTGTCATTATAATAATCAGCTTAACAATAATTCTACCAAATAAAACGTTGTCATACAAAAAGTTGCTAATCGTTAGTTGCCAAAGTGAAACATCAGCGAAACGTTGGGTGGCAAGTGAAAATCTCAAACAATTTTCGGCGAAAAGGCAGGACACTTAAAATGTCTTGTGACTGGGACTGTAGCTTCATTTTTATTGTTGTTCGACCATTCAAAAGTGGCTGTAACTGGCCTACTTGAAGTAAATGATTTTGATTTGATTTGCCTAAGGTGTGACGGCATGTCACATGTCCAGGATGGATCAGGGCAAATGGGCCAGAACCGTCACACAGTGGGTGCTTGAACTTTGAAGTCGGTTTTCGTCACCGCAGGCAGGCCCAAGGGATCTTGGCGTTGACGATTTGGACTCGGTCCTGACTGATTGCTCAGAGAAGGCAAAACACCGGGAGAGTTGGAAAGGAATTTGGTAGACCTTTGCCCAGCCGTACGACAGAATTGGCAAATAACACAATAGGTGTAAAAAGACCATTTAAGAAGTCGAAAAGCACTTTTTTCCAAGTACTTTCGCTTTTTGCACGTCAATATCACGTGCCGAGCCTTTTCCCAAACTATCTTGGGGTCGGCTTCCAGTTTAACCGGATGCAGCTGAGTACCAGTATTTTACATGAAGCGACTGCCTATCTGACCTCCACAACCCTGTAACTGGGTAGGTACTATGATACACCTTGGTAAGACTGGATGTCAGATTTTTGACTTCTGACTACTCGTCCCAACTGTCAAAGATCTACAAATGACAGCCGGGACCAACGGCTTAACGTGCTCTCCGAGGCACGGAGGAAACTCGGTATGTAATTATGGCCACGGACTAAACTCGGCAAGCAGGGCTTAACCTTAAAGATCGACCAATGCGGCTGTTATTATTTAGCCACGAGCTCCTCGCTTTTTGCACCTAAAACTAAATATTCAGTGCCACGATATTGATTACTAGCTTTCCCGCGCAACTTCGTCTGCGTCACATTTTCCACGTTTTTGCAACATTTTTCACTGCTGCTCCGCTTCTATTTGTCGTAGCGTGATGATATATAGCCTATAGCCTTCCTCTCGATAAATGGGCTATCTAACACTGAAAGAATTTTTCAAATCGGATCAGTAGTTCCTGAGATTAGCGCGTTCAAGCAAACAAATAAACAAACAAACTCTTCAGCTTTATAATATTATATAGATTGTAATTCATAGTCTGAAGGTGGCACCAGTAACTGAAAAGTTGTGCGGCAATCGTTGGCTTGGTATGGACATTTGATGCGGAGGAATGAGGAAACAGTCATGAGGAAAGATTCAGTATGAATGTGGATGGGTAGTAGAGGAAAACCAAAGAAACAATTGATGGACTTTGTGAAGGATGATTTGGCAAGAAATAGAAGTATGGAAGAGGAGGACGTGCTGCGCCGACCCCAAATAAATTGGGAGAATGATGAATGATGAAACAGCATTTACGTGCAACACAAAGAGACATTTCTCAATTTCATTTATAGATTTATATTATCGATTGATTTATCCATAATTCATGGACGTCACTAATTTGCCAACTGAATAGCTCAACTATTAAGAGCCTTTACACCTTACGGCATTTCATACAAACTTTCAAGTCCTTATTTTCCGAAATGACTGAACCGATTTTAATGAAAATTAATACACGTAAGCAGAAGGCATAGGAATAAAAAGTTACTAAAAAACATTTTCGAAATGTCTTCTAAAGAAAAATATAATTGGAAATTTCTGTTTCTATAGATAGTTTAAAATCGGTCTAATTTAGCTTGTAACACCATTTTTCGAAAATGTAGTAACTTTTTAGACCTATGTATCCTGCTTATGCGTGTGAGTTTGAGTTTCATTTAAATCGGTTCAGTAATTTCGGAAAATAAGGACTTGAAAGTTTGCATGAAATGCCGTAAGGTGTAAAAGGTCTTATTTGATTTCAAAGCAACTAAAAGTCGAGTTCGAAAATTAATAGGCTTTTCAGGCAAAAAAAACAGTACTGTTTTTTTTGGTTTTTATTACATACATCATACATATCTTACGCCTTTTTCCCCTGGGGGGTAGGCAGAAACCACCGAATGCCTCCTGCTACGAGTTGCAATTTTATTTTAATAGCATATTAATTTTTTTTTGTCATTGCCCAAGACAAATGGACCAAGACATGGGCAAAAAGAAGTAGAGTTAGACCGAAAAAACGATGGGAGGACATATATTTAAGGAAAGATGTGGACCAGACTGGAGAAGACAAACTAGAGACATAGGTAACTGGAGGAAGCTGGAGGAGGCCTACGCCAAAGAGGCGACTTCCACAAATTAACCAAAATACCAAAAGCATGATAATAATTTAGAATTTACTATTTATTGAATAAGGATATTTAAATGAATAAAACTATACTCAGCTTTATGATAGTAATTTATTCATTGTAATTCAGAATTTCTAATTATTGAATTTTTAAAAAGGCTTTAATAATTGTGATTAATAGTTTTATAAAATTTTGTAAAATGAATGGATTTCAAAAAACTATTTACAATTTTTGACAAATAATTTAACACGAGGAAATTGAATTATATTTCAAGTTATTAATTCATCATCTGCCTAGCCTTTTTCCAAACTATCTTGGGGTCGGCTTCCAGTCTAACCGGATGCAGCTGAGTACCAGTATTTTACATGAAGCGACTGCCTATCTGACCTCCACAACCCAGTAACTGGGTAATACGATACCCCTTGGTAAGACTGGATGTCAGACTTTTAGCTTCTGACTACTCGTAGCGACTGTCAAAGATCTACAAATGACAGCCGGGACCAACGGCTTAACGTGCTTTCCGAGGCACGGAGGAAACTCGATATGTAATTATGGTCACCCATCCACAGACCAACCTCGGCAAGCACGGCTTAACCTTAAAGATCGACCTGGGCGGCTGTTATTATATAGCCACGAGCTCCTCAGCCTCTATAATATGTATTAGGAAGAAATATTTGTGGGAGAATAAAGGCTATTTTTATTTTATTTGTTTATTTATTTTTTAACCAATCAACTGGAGAAATTGTGTTCTAGAATTATTGGACAAATACCGAACGGTTATAACGGCTTAGTAAGAAGATGACAGATAGCTCGACGTCAGGTCAGACTCAGAATAAGAATCAGAATACGACGTATCGGAAAATTCTACAGAAGAAGAAAAACGGCCACCACAGAAAGGACACGATAGACGTTGCTCTTCATTCCCGGCGAAATTACACCTTGGATCCACTACAAACATACAAAATGGGATATTTAAGTACTTTCAGTATGTATTAGCAGTGACGGATTTAACAGTAGGCTGAGTCGGCTGGATCCTAGGGCGGCAAATTTGGGGACTGAATTTTTTTTTGGCTACCTCATCCAAATCAAAAAGATTTCTGCATGGTGGTTTTCTGATGTTTTACAGATAAAAGTCTGCAACAGATTTTGCGGATGACTTTCCCCTCTCACTTGTCATTATTCATTCGGTGAAGCAAACTTCCATATTCTAGACTAAAACAGCTAGTTCGCCGCCCCCCCTACCAGTGATCGGCCTCTGCGCCTTCAGCCCACACTTTGTATGTTTTTGTTGAAAAGAGCGAAATTGCACAAAATGTATTTCCTTCTTCACACTGGGAAAATACATTTCAGTCCTACTACTGGTATTTGTGATTTTAATTTGAATATAGTAAATAATTCGGTGAATAATTATACCGATTTCAATCTTATGTATCGACTATTATGTTTTGATCATGCACTTGCTTGAGAAAATTCTATTGAAACGCTAAAAAACCTTGAACAGTGCTAACGAGATAGTCTTAAGTAAAAAAAATATTTTTCGTACAATTTCAACGAAATCGTTAATCCGCCACTGTGTATTAGACAAGGTAAGGTCTTTAAAACAGTTGTGAAGCCTGTTACTCTATGGTTGTGAAATTTGGGCTATGAAGAGAACCCATGAACTAAGACTTCATACCACTGAAATGCGCATTTAACGTTTGGCAGGTGGAGTGACTGTCAAAGACAAAGTGCATGACGACGAACACGAGAGGGGGCACGTAAGCAACACCATTTACTGAGAACAGCACAGAGTCCAAGCTAAAGGTGGTACGGACATGTTATGCATAGACCCTTGACCATATCGTGAAAAAGTTGTCATGGCTAATTTAGGATTAAGCGCACAATGCCTCATTCGCAAAATGACACATTCGCAAATCGTCTTTTCTCAAAATGTCCACACTAATAAAATGCCCACACTGTCAAAATGACACATTCTCAAAAAGTCGCATCACATAATGTGCCACTTTAATGACAATAAAAGATTATTAAAGTCACTAAGTGACTTTTTTCAGTAGGACCATGATTTATGAATACAAAATTTTACTAATTTAATGATTTTATTACTTAATCACATTATTTATTCATTTTCATTTATTTTAACATTAAATGCTAGTGTGACGTTTTGCGATGTGGTATTTTAAGAATATTTCATTTTGAGAACATGACATTTTAGCAAATTTTCAATTTGTCATTTTGCGAATGTGGCATTGTGCGCCTAATCCTCAGAGACCGCTAACTACCTGGACGACAAATGTCTGAAAAGACATGCAAAAACATGGCCTTACGGATGACGATTACCAGCGAAGAGAATGGCGCCAACCCCGCGTAACCGGAAGAGGCGAGGGCCAAGAAGAAGAAGAGCATGTCATGGATCAGACAGGTACGGTCATATTTAAGGATGTGCTGCATCATCCCTACCTGGCTGCATCTAACTAGGTTAAGGTCGACTTCCAGTCTAACATGCTGCAGCTGAATACCAGTATTTCACATGGAGCGACCACCTATCTGACCTCCACAACCCAGTTAGTGCTGGATTATACGATACCCTTTGGTAAGACTGGTTGTGAGACTGTCGGACCACTGACTAGCAGTAACGACTGTCAAAGATCTAAAAATGACAGCCAGGACCACCAGCTTAACGTGCTTACCGAGGCTCGGTATGTAATGGGTATTCACTTATCCACACACATTATTATCTTTTTGTATTTAAGACCTATTTTTTTTGTGTGCACTTGTGGCATATGCCAAACAAGCATGTTTTCTTTCGTTCTTTCTTGATAATAGTCCACACTCCTAAATAGGACTACATATTTTTGATACACGGTGTATTTATCCCTGCCATGTTGGTCTACTGGTAGCAAGCTTGCAGGGCTTGCGTTCGATTCCCAGGTAGAGCGAAGTGCTAACTAAACTAATGTAGATTAATCTAAATATATAAAAATTAGTCCCTATTTCCCTTGGTCTCGCCATAACTTGAGAACTAGTTCTGAACAGATTTAGTTGATGGTTCAGCTGTTCAGATTAAACAAGGTCTTAACCGATTTAATTCATCTTTTTTTTTAACCTTTTCTAATACTTTGTTGAAGGTTTTTAAGTAGGTAGGTAATAGGCAGGTGGGTAATAAGTAGGTAGGTAATAGGTAGGTAGGTAACAGGTAGGTAAGTAGTAGGTAGGTAGGTAAGTAGTGGGTAGGAACAAGTACATTGCAACGCATGCTGGGATCAGCTAGTTTGCAATAAAATCATTTGAGTATTTTAGAAAAAACATAGATCTTTGCATCGACCCGATCTTATTTGACAATGATCTAGGGACCGAAACGGTTCCCTGATTTTAATCGGGTTATTTTTTAGGGTTAGCTGACAAACCCTAGAGTAAAGGCTAACCCGTATAGACGTTATCTGTGTGACCGAACACTTCATAGAAGCTGGATATGAAGACTTTATCACTATACCTAATTATAAATTAGCAGCATGCTACTCCAGAAATACAAAAAGAGGTGGAGCATGTATATAAATAAAAAACGACCATCAATATAAAGAGCTTGAAGATGTCAAGAAACTTTCAATTCAGGGAGTTTTCGAGTGCTGTGCAATCGAATTAACACAACATAACATCATCATTGTATGTATTTACAGACCTACCTAAATCAAATAATCTTGATACTTTTTACTCAAAGTTAAATATTCTGTTACCCAAAATTTGTTACAAAGCGCGCAAAAAAGTCATTATATGTGGTGACTTTAATATTAATATATTGAAAAAAATAGAACTTCCCTTGAGTTTATCAACTACATAGTAAGCTATAATCTAAAATTGCAAATTGACCAGCCCACCAGTTTACAAAGCAACACATACGTATTGATAATTGTATGCACAATTTTACGCAAAAGTGACCGGTTCACGCACAGAGACCATTTTTGTACATTGTATAAAAATATGCAAGAAATTGTCAAAATTAGCCCGTGCTTGGTCCTTTATCTCTTTCATTCTGGTTTAAACAGAAATATTTAAAAGGTTAACCAATAACCCATATACTGTAAGGGGTAACCCGTATAATGGTTAATCCAGCATTGGCTATACGTCTAACAGGTTACCGATCCCTTTTAATCCGATTAATCGTTCCCTGCGATTTATTTTTCTAATTACTTACATGCTTTTCCATTTGGATCCTTCGCAAAGCCCCCCCTCTGCTGGCAAAGCAGGAACCTCAGTATTTTGTCATCGTCGCCCGATTCTCGCTCCCTGCCTTGTGGCTGCATTCCTTGATCTGATAGGTATGGGGCTGACAGTACGCAAGGGTATCGGGAGATCAACGTCAGTACTGGAACAATCGGGAAGAAACAATACTTAGGGGGATACACCAGGGAAGTTCGCGTAATTCATTTTGTAGTTGAATAACTCCTCGGTGAGTTGACTTACGACTAAGGTGTAAAAATAAAAAATGTTTATTATAATAATCAGTGAGTTTTTGTTCGCACTTTTGAAATTAGCCCAACTTGGGTGATCTCCTTTTCTTTTTGGTTTTTTGCTATGTATTTGCAGGACAGTGTCAAAACAGGGGTATTAAAAACTAGTTAACACAGGGCTGTTCTCTATGAGAGGGAGTGGGCTGTAATCCACCACGCGGGCCCAGTGCGGGTTGGTAGATGTCACATGTCTTCGAATTTTTAGTTCTAGAACATGCCGGTTTCCTCACGATGTTTTCCTTCACCGTTTTTTGAGGGCAGCAGTGATGAAATAAATTACACAAAGTAATGCGCCTGCCTGGGTTCGAACCCACGGCTTACAGCTCGTTAGTCGGGGCTCGTAAGGGAAAGCTCAAAACAATGGAATGACGTGATCTTTTTTAGGGTTCCGTACCCAAAGGTTCAAACGGGACCCTATTACTGAGACTTCGATGTCCGTCCGTCCGTCCGTCCGAACATCTGTCACCAGGCTGTATCTCATGAACCGTGATAGTTAGCGAGTTAACATTTCTACAGATTATGTATTTCCATTGCTGCTATAACAACAAATACTAAAAACAAATAAAAAAGATATTTAAGGATATTTAAGGAGATATTTAAGTTTTTATAAATAATGGTACGGAACCGTTCGTGCGCGAGTCTGACTCGCACTTGGCCGGTTTTTTAAAGTTTAAAATCTGTACACAGTACGCAGGCTGCTATACTAAGCGTTATGTCGCAGCATGTCGAGGTCACCGGTGACGCGAACTCATAGTTTATTCGCCTACCAAAAATCGCTCACCGCGGCTAAAGAAGTTTACACTTCAGAAATGATCGCAATGGCGGAGAGAGCCAGTACCTTTCAGCTTCGTTTTAAGGGTATTTTACACCATTATATTTTAGCTTACCTTCGTCTTCATGGTTGCAACTAAACATCTTCATGTGGCAAATACTGACGAAAGTCTTATATACCCCATGCTGGCACCTCCCGCACACCATCACGTCTCTCGAGGGACAGACAGTTGGGCATAATGTCTCGTATTCTTCCTTGTCTGTGGGCACAACATTACTTTTATGCTTAATAAATATACCTTACAAAAAGAAACATTTAAAAAAAGTAGCACACTGGTATCGGGAACAGGGTCCAACCTACCGGCGGGCAGTCAGGGCTCCAAAGAAAGGAACCTCTTAACAATACGAGCCGTGTCCAAAAGTATCGCTTACTTCAAGCCCTTGATCCAGCTGCCTAACGAGAGTCTTATCAGGTATTGGTCGTGCAATTAAGCAATTGGGTGATACGACTATCGGCACAATGATCGTTGAGTCCACATCCCACACCACATGTCGCCAACCTCGCGAGCCAAGTCAATATGCTTGATTTGCTTATCCTTCTCGGTTTTCACGAAGGTCTCGTCACTATCCTTACTTATCTTTACATATATAATAACCCTCCTTTCTGCTTCTTCGTACTCGGCTAAAGACAAAGTAGCTTCCCGCTAGGCGTCTGTACGCTTCATCATCATCATTTCAGCCGAAAGACGTCCACTGCTGGACAAAGGCCTGTCCCAAGTGTCGCCACATTGACCGGTCCCGTGCCACTCGCATCCAGCGGAGCACCGCAACCTTCACCAGGTCATCGGTCCACCTAGTGGGAGGCCTTCCAACGCATGGTCTTCCGGTTCGCGGTTGCCATTCCAGAACTTTTCGGCCCCATCGGCTATCCGTTCTGCGAGCAATGTGTCCTGCCCACTGCCACTTAAGTTTGGCAATTCTTCGGGCTATGTCGATAACGTTGGTTCTCTTGCGGATGTCCTCATTTCTGATTTTCTGTACGCTTATATCTTTGAAACTTTGGAACAGATTTTGATGCGGTTTTCATCAATAGACAGAATTATTCAAAAGGAAGGTTTATATTATATGTACAGAATTTATCCCTGAAAAACACATAAAAATTTCCATGCGAACAAAGTTGCAGGCTGCAGCTAATCAAATTAGAAAAGCGAGGAGCTCGTGGCCAAATAATAGGTTTAGACGGATCAGGCTAAAAATTGGCATTACTGTTGGCCTACCATGACGTCTTAAAGCATTATTGTTTTACTCTTATTCCAGTGCGGGAAAGAGACGGAGCTACACAGGATGTCTAGCGCCATCTGTTTCCTACACTGGAAAAGGAGTAATACAATAATGTTTTAAGACGTCATGGTAGGCCAGCTGGTAATACGATACCCCTTATCAAGACTGGTCGTTAGATTTTCGGGTCACTGACTACTCTCAAAGATCTATAAATGACAGACGGAACCAACGGCTTAACATGCTTTCCGAGGCATGGAGGAAACTCGGTATGTAAGGGTTTGTAATCCATCCACGGACCGACCTTTGAAAGCACAGCTAACCTTAAAGATCGACCCTAGCGGCTGTTATTATTTAACCACGAGCCCCTTTAACAAGAAACTCCCAACTTATTATATTGAAAATGAACGTACCTGCTTTGCCCAATTCTGAAAAATAAGAGTAAGTTAAAATAATAAATACAAACATTTTATAAACATTAGGGTTCCCAAACCCTTGAAATTGTTAACAAACACAGATACAAAGGAGGGAGTAATATTTTCATAATAACTGCACGCGGATGAAGATCGCGGGAAAAAACTATTAAATAAATAAATACCTATTCCGATACTTTGTACTCGTCCTACATCATAATCTGCCTAGCCTTTTCCCAACTTTATTGGGGTCGGCTTCAAGTTTTATTGGATGCAGCTGAATACCAGTATTTTACATGAAGCGGCTGCCTACCCATTTCGTCCTGAGCACAACCCATTTCGTCCTCGGCTGGGTAAGACGATACCCCTTGGTAAGACTGGTTGTCAGACTTTCGGGACACTGCCTACGTAACGACTGTCAGAGATCTACAAATGACAGGCGGGACCAACGGCTTAACGTGCTTTCCGAGGCACGGAGGAAACTCGGTATATATATGGTCACCCATCCACAGGCCGACCCGCAACAAAGAAAGCGCGGCTTAACCTTGAAGATCGACCCGTGCGGAAGTTAAACTCAAAACAATGGAATTACTATGTTCTTTTTTTGAATCTTTAAATCTGTACACAAGCGTCGTTAGTCTAGCACAATACGTCACGAGGATGTCGAGGTCATCAGTGACGCGAACCCACAGTTTTTCCCCTACCAAAAATCGCTCAACGCGGCTGAAGAAGTTTTCACTTCAAAAATCTGTCTACATACCTATGCTAGTGTTGGCAGATTCTCCTGAAAACATGGTGAAATCGTCCAGCTGTGGTGGCTGGTCTTCCTGACTGTCCGAAACATCATCTAATCCGTAGTATCTGTAAGGTCTGTTGCCCTTAGCGCCTGGAGACAACGAAACGAGTTTTTAATACCCTTTTTCTGTTACTATATTTTATTAACTAGCTGTCCAGCGCAACTTCGTTTGCGTCACATTTTCCCCGTTTTCGCAACATTTTTCATTGCTGCACCACTCCTATTGGTCGTAGCGTGATGATATGCCTTCCTCGATAAATGGGCTATCAAACACTGAAAGTTTTTTTCAAATCGGACCAGTAGTTTCGGAGCCTATTCAATGCAAACAAACAAACAATCAAATCTTTCCTCTAGTAGATACCACTCCGATCACTGTTTATAACACACACTTACAAGACTTATTACTTAAATTTTATCGGGAGCTCACAATAAATTAATAATAACGGTCAATATCCCGAAGTGACACTTTTTTGCACTAGTATGACGTAGATGCTTGGTGACGTAATGCTTGGCTTCATGAAAGGTCCGTTTTTACCCAGTCTGAACAACAGGAGATAAATAAAACTACCTTGTATATTAGTTAAACTTTTTTTTGTAACGTTTTTGTTCCGTCCTGTTTGTACTTTTAATATTTTTTGCGTTGTATGTTTATTGTTTTATTTATTTGTGTTGTCATTTTGTATTACATCATGTCCCTCATCATCATCATCATCATCATTTCAGCCCAAAAGACGTCCACTGCTGTCGCCACATTGACATTTTGGGGGGTTTTGCCATAATCTCCACGCTTGGATCGCATCATGTCCCTGCGATGAAATAATATTTTTTCTTTCTTTCTTTTCATATAATTCTTGTCGAAAATAATAACACTTCGAAAAGCGTGACGCGGCCCCACGCCTGCAGTTAATTCGTCCAACCGTCGCTTGAAAAGAAACCATCGGATTCGACCAAAACGTTGGCCTATTTTGGCCGAAAACTAAGTTTTGACCGAAGGTGACCGAATCTGAAGTTTCGATCGGACAGTATCAATCTTATAGGTGGTTTTTTTGTAACTCGATCACGCTAGAACGACTGCACGGTATTAGGAATCAATTTGGCACAGATATACTCGTAGACTATAGTCTGAATTAGAATTATTTCTCACACAATCTCATAAATATTTAAAAATTTCAACGAATTTCTACGCGAAAGAAATCGCTGGCAACAGCTAAGAGTAAAACACATCAATTTGCATCCTCGTCAAATTCTTATTTAATTTGACGAGGATGCACATAGTTTTGCATCCTCGTCAAATTCAAGGACGTAACTATGCTAATGATTCTCGACCCGAATCAATAATAAAATGGGTAGGTAATGTTTTTTTCTTGTTTACGAAAATCGGTAAGTGTGAACCACCCGTGTTTTAAACGCAGTCCGTCTGATGCTCGCTATAACCGCGCTTTCACACATACCAACAATCTCAAACGCTTATTCGAGAATTTCTTATTCCGTAAACCACGTTATGGGGGTTATTCTAATTTACTGACAATCTTAAACAGCCAAAAAAGCGGTTATTAATAAGTAGCTGTCCGGCGCAACTTCGTCTGCGTCACATTTTCCCCGTTTTCGTAACATTTTTTATTGTTGCTCCACTCCTATTGGTCGTAGCGTGATGATATATAGCCTATAGCCTTCCTCGATAAATGGACTATCTAAAACTGAAAGAATTTTTCAAATCGGACCAGAAGTTTCGAAGCCTATTCAATGCAAACAAACAATCAAATATTTACTCTTTATAATATTAGTTTAGATTAATTATGTACCGTAATTTATATGGATTATTAATGTATCTGTGACAACCTCCTGAATTTGGACGAGGATGCGGTTCTCTGCCTTTTTGCCGAAAATTGTTTGTCAGATATTCACTTCCCAACCAACGTTTCGCAGAATTTTATTTCGGCGAATAATCATTTGCCAACTTATTATATAATTTTGTTTTATTTCCCAACCTCACAGTTACCAACTGTACGTTTGGTCTACTTTTCATAATGACACTTTTTTAAAATGCCAACTTTTTCCCTTGGCACCACTCCCATGAAAAGGCAATGCATCTTTCTTGAGAATTTAAACCAATTATTGTAACCTAACCTCAAAACATTTTATATTCGCCTAAAAAGCGTAGTCGACGTAGCCCCGCTACGCGGGGCTCCTATTTCTGTCTGCAGGGTTTACAGTAACCTAACACGAAGGGGATGTCGGGGTCTTAGTTCGTTCACTCCGCTCGCTCACTAGACCCCACCATCCCCTTCGAACCTAACCTGTCCGAGTCGGGGTGCCCCAAGTCCAGAGATCGCTTCGCTCGCTCTTGCATCCAAATTCTCCTGGTAGCAAAAGTAACATTGCCTATTGTACACACATACAATCAGTGGGGCTACATTGGGGATTTTTAGGTTGTTATAAAAACGGTATGTTTGACAAATGATTAATGTCCCAAACGTTTTGTGTCATTATAATAATCAGCTTAACAATAATTCTACCAAATAAAACGTTGTCATACAAAAATTTGCTAATCGTTAGTTGTCAAAGTGAAACATCGGCGAAATGTTGGTTGGCAAGTGATAATCTGCCAAACAATTTTCGGCGAAAAGGCAGGACACCCGAGGATGCAAAATAACACTTTATATATGAAGAGAAAGAGAGTGATTCGATGGATGGATAGTGTGAAGGATCATATGGCTAGAAAGGTACGTGTCTGGTGAGATTACGATTAATAGAAAAGTATGGAAAGACCTGGGCCTGCAGTCTCGACATAGATAGCGATGCGATCGCAAACTACCGATCGTTATATATTAACGAAAAAATTCGGTTGCCGTAACGATGCTTGCGAGAAACGCAAGTCTCTACTTACAAGATAGCGAACAAATTCGTTAATTATAGTGACATAACAATGTCGGTACGCTTGCGAAAAACATATTCATAGTTCGGGTTTTTCATAGGCAATTTTTTGCCTTTTTTAAATCCCCTTGAGTATGGGGTAAATCGAAAAACATGGTTCAGTCAAAACCCTTTTTTTCTTGAAACTTAAACTGAGACTATATACAGGGTGTAACGGAAAGGGTATATACATACTTAAGGGTGTGCTACAGACCATCAAACTGAACATGTTTCTCCATCGGGCAAACATCGTAGTAGCGAAAAAAATATCAGCTGCCCCATACATTTGGGTCGAATAGGTTTGGGTGAATTTTGTATTGGGCAGGAGAAAATTTTTCGCTATTACGATATTTGACCGATGGAGAAACATGTTCAGTTTGATGGTCTGTAGCACACCCTTAAGTATGTATATACCCTTTACGTTACACCCTGTAGATATCTTAAAGTCAAAACACTATTATTCATGGAAACTCGTAATTAGAGCTCAAAACATTTTTAATAATTGAAATAAATGAATAAATATTTAAGGAGATTAGAATTTGCCTCCTTGCAACATTGACTAAGTGCCAAACTTGTCAAGTGAATATTATGGTCTTGTTTATTGGTTGTCATTGGAAACCAATATTTGTTGTGCTTCTATTTGAAATGGTATTTTCTCAAGCATTTTCTTTGATAGCCAAGACTACAGTAACTCTGCTAACCTATTTCTGGCTAAAGCTGCGACCCCACCGGATATACTTCCTCACTCAAGTATAATGTAGCTATGAAGTGATACTGGAATTCGCCAAAAAGCCCGTAACGCCGTTGTGTTTAAGGAGATTGCTGAAATTCATCTAGGACCTCCGTGAACAATTGTCTTGTTAGTCCGTTACAATACAGAGATTATCAAATTCGAAGGATTTTTCATTGCACAGCGTCTTAACGATTACAGACACTGCAGACCCTTATTGAGATCGTCTGTCCTCCAAGTTGGTTGGAAAATAAATACTTGGAGTTTGAGTTTGGTGTGTTGTGATTGGTAATTTTCATGCCGGTGGATTATGGCGGAGCACAGAAATAACTAGAATGTCCTTTTTACTTCACACTTAATGCAAATAAACATACTTAGGTACATACTTACGAGTTTCATTTCATGTTTTTTAAATTTACTTTCTAATAGGATCTAAATTTTAAAATGTCTGAGTGAACTTAGATATAATATGTAGGTACCTAATAATAAACAAGATAATTGTGATCAAGATTAATAAAGTTGAAAATAAGAATTGATTTCATTCCCTATTTTTATTTAGATGAATCCTCTTCCTACCAATAAATATCAGCGACGCCTATTCACACATACTTGCAGAACCTTTATGGCCGTACATCATACTTCGCTACAGACAATAGACTTTCGAGTATTTTTTCTTTCGTCCGGCACAATTTAGTTAATAATCCTCTAAAAACCACCTATAAATTAGCTTACGATGCTAGCGAATCACTTATCGGGCTGTCAAAAATGGTCGCAAGTAAATTCGCTAACATTACGATAAATCGTTATCTTAGCGAAAATATTCGATAAGTTTACGATGACAGTCGGTAGCTTTGGCAGTTGTGACTACCAAAAATCGTTATTATCGGATCGTTAGGACTTAGCGACCGATTTTTGTCGCAAAGCGATCGCTATCTATGTCGAGACTGCAGGCACTGCTGCGCCATCTCAAGATTATGATGAATATAAAATAGTCTTACCGATATGATTTGGCGAAATGAAAGCCTTTGCTGAAAACTCCGAGTAATCTGTCAGTTCAACCGAATGGCCAGCTATTCCTACAACCAGTGTCACAATCAGTATTTTATGCATCGAAAAGACATCTCTATGAAACAACAAACGCATTCCGCTGTTTTCTTCGTGGAAATTGCGTGTAGAGCAATAATTTTTTTACAAAAAATCTAGGTCTTATTAATACATGCCCCTAGCATTTCCTTTTTGTTCAAAACATAATCACTAAAAGAATTATGACAATCCATAAACCCGAAAAAAAGCCTGGTTTTACCGCCATATTCAGACGACAAATTAGATAAGTTTTTAACAAAAAAGAAAATAGTAGAAGCATAGATATACTTTCCCTCTTTTTGTTAAAGAAATATTTAGATCAGTTTAGTTTTGAAGAAGAAAACAGCGGAATACAAAACGTCTTTTGGTCAAGATTTTTGTAGGTAAAATCAGCCTGAGCTGCAGTTGTCCCTTTCGCACTTTACGGGAGCTTGGTCGGGCGCAGCGCGACGGCAATAGTTTCTTCAAATTCCTCGGGACTAGAGTCCCCTCTTAAGGTGTAAACGGACCCCCAACGAAGCTGTCAATCAAGCATTCTGCACATTTCTTTCTTTCTTTCTTTTTTAACTCTAATCAGAAAATATTTCTGGCAATGACTTTGGTCAACAACAATCACGGTGTAAATGACTCAAAACATTTTGCTGATGGATACATAAAATTGTAGCATTTAAAACTTATATTTACAAATAAGCGACCATTCGAATACGGTTCAGAATTTTACGCATGATAAAAACGGACCGATTATGATCCCTGTCGATAAACTTTCTAGGCGGCCTACCATGACGTCTTAAAACATTATTGTTTTACTCCTTTTCCCGTGTGGGAAAGAGATAGCGCTAGAGATCCTGTATAGCTCCGTCTCTTTTCCACACTGGAATAAGAGTAAAACAATACTGTTTTAACACGTTGAGTGCGATACCAGGTCTAAACATCTTGTATACCGCCTAAATGCTTACAGTGCGGCTAAGAAAAGTTTAGACTGCCTTGTCGTGCGGAAGGCATAACTTCAGTTTGGTTTAGTTTTTGGTAAAGAGATCTAAGATGTATTATTTAATAGAACCCAATGGTGCACAGGGTCTATAAGCCTTGTGCCGCCATAATGGAAGTTTAGATTACCAGGTGTATAGACCCTGTACCGCAGGAATGAAAATAATAGAAAAATCACTGCCGCAGCGATCGTGGTAGGCCAGAAGGTTCGTCCACAATTTCATGATTTGACTGTGACAGATTATTAAAGTATCGAAAATAAATGCGTTACGATCGTAACAGTTAACGTTTTTTCGACAGTCTCTTTAAATCTATCAACAGTATGTTTCTATACAAGTAATGATAAGTAATAGAATAATCGAAAAACAACAATTAAAAAAGCCGGCCAAGTGCGAGTCGGACTTGCGCACGAAGGGTTCCGTGCCATTATTTACAAAAATCACTTTTTTGTATAGGTACCCCCTTAAATATTTATTTTATTCCGTTTTTAGTATTTTTCGTAACAGCGGCAACAGAAATACTTAATCTGTAGAAATTTCAACTGGCTTACTATCGCGGTTCATAAGATACAGCCTGGTGACAGTCTGACAGACGGACGGACGGACAGCGAAGTCTCGGTAATAAAACGGGACCCCCGTTTGACCATTTGGGTACGGAACCGTAAAAATAAGCGCATTTGGAAGCAGATGGGTCACGAGACCCATTCCATGTTTTAACAATTTCATATATTCTTTTTACCTTTATTTAGCTTCATCCTCTCATTGTGTTCCCAATCACTATCTGTTTCTGTGCTGATGTATTTGCCCGCATTCTGTCTGCCATGCTTCTCAACACCATTCTTCTTCTTCTTCAAACGATTAACTTCATTCATGACGGAATATTTCGATATGGCTTTCGAAATCAAATTGTTCCTTAGCATCTTAGCTAATTTCTTTCTATTCAGCCTGGTTATCTTGTATTGAAGAAGTTTGGTTTTGTAGTCTGTGGGTTTAAATGTAAAAAAGTTTTTATAGACAGTTACTTTTACTCCGCGTCCTTATCAAAAATTCGTAAGACGGATTGACATTAGGTTACGAAGACATTTGAACTTTATGACAAATGTCATTGAGTTTGGGTTTCCAAAACTCGATAATTATCTTATGCACGAACAAAACCTTCGGTTTCCACAAAGAGGTAAAATTCGTAAGACGGATTGTCATAGTTCTGAAGTGTTAAATTTTTAATGTAATATAAATTGTCATGTTTACTTTTACTCTAAAAGGTGCTCTCTCACCTCGAGCATTCCCCTGTCATGTTAACAGTTCAAAATTCACTTGTTTCTGTACATAATGGAATCTTGGATTGTTACAGTGCATTGCATCAGTGAGGGAGCATTACAGTGCGCAACTTGTCATCTATCAATCACTTCTTTCTGTACAAAATCGAATGTTAGATTGTTACATTACTTGCAAATGCTCAGGTGAGGAAGCTCTTTTAAATCAGGGCGTATCCTATGTTTTTGAAGTGAAAACTTCTTCAGCGGCGTTGTGCACTTTTGTGATGGGTAAAAAATGTTAATCTCGCGTCGCTTAGCTGATCGAAAATTCGTGAGAAAAATAAATAATAATAATGAACAAACTGATTGTTATATTCTTATTCTTTTTTGCACACAGAAACAAAAGATTTACACACAAATAATTTTAAACTTATGTACAACGATGAGCTTAACCCAGAATTGGGTTTTCTTACAGCAATTATTCTAAAAGAGATATTTGCCACAACTATTTGTTATATATTTGGAGTTACGAATGACTCAAGAGCGTTTACGCCTTTCGGCATTTCATACAAACTTTCAAGTCCTTATTTTCCGAAATGACTGAACCGATTTTTATGAAACTCAATACGCATTAGCAGGATACCTAAGTCTACTACTACTAAAGTTACAAAAAATATTTGCATACATGCTTTGAATAACGCTGTTAATTACATAATGGTAGGTATATTTTAAGTTTTTAGTCTCTATGCTTATTATGTACCTAATTGTTTGTTGTTCCAAATAAAATAAGAAAATTGTATCACAGATTTTAAGAAATGTAACGAATTACCAACCGCCCTTTAAAGCTTTATTCTAAACAACATAAATAGTAATAAATACTTGCCTTTTAAACCAGCTGAAACAAAAAAAAAACATTTTGTTTTACACGAAACATTTATATCACCTAATCTGCCATGCAGTTCTCATCATCATCTCCCTAGCCTTTTCCCAACTATGTTGGGGTCGGCTTCCAGTCTAACCGGATGCAGCTGAATTCCAGTATTTTACATGGAGCGACTGCCTATCTGACCTCCACAACCCAGTTAGTACTGGGTAGTACGATACGATTTATTACGTAGCTCTTTTAAAAACAGTCCTTGAGATCTAGGTTTACTACCACCTAAAATATCTTATGTCAGTGTGAGAAAGAGATGACGCTAGACGTCTTATAGAGCGCCATCTCTTTCCAAAGTAAGGTTAAGGGTACGTTCACAGACCGACTCGGAGAGGAGAGCAGATTTTTTAACATGTTTAAAACAGAGGTTTGAGTCATTGTTATAAGGTGTATTTTTACATGTCACTTCTTTTATAATTGGGAATGCTTGAGAGCAAACTTGACGCGCTTAGTGTGAAATAATAAAAGGAGCCGACCGGCTGACGGGATCCGATTACGTCCTCTCTCGCTCCGCGACCAGCATTCGCCGACAGCCGCCATACAATACAAAACTTGGACTGCGCGGAACTGGAGCTATACCGCCCTTGTAGAACACCCGCTTGGCTCCGAGCGCATCCTTCCGGCTCCGAATGAATCTGCTCATAAATATTGCTCTTTCAGCCAGTCTATGTCGGCTCTGACCAGTTCCAAGCAGGGACGCAAACTGTATCCGTAATAAGATGTTCTTAACACTGTTTTTAAAACATTTTATAAGAAAAACACTTAAATGTAACAGATACAATAATGTTACCGAATCAAACTGTAACCTTTTATATGTGTTAATAAGTGTTAATATGTGTAACTGAAATAATCAATTATAGCTTTAGTACGCTGCGTTTACCTGTTACACTTATTAACACTGTTAACACTTTTAAATCTGTTACAGATACATATCTGTTACTTAGTTGATTCTGTTACCGATTCAACATGTAACACTTATAATTCTGTAACCTTTATAATACCGGTCTATGTGAAACGGATGTCGGCTCCGGCCAGTTCCAAGCGTATAACTCGAACCGGTCTGTGTGAAAAGAAGAGCGCGGGCCGATGCTCTCCGAGCCGGTCTGTGTGAACGGACCCTAAGATGGAAGAGCCAGTGTAGCCCGCAAAAAACTATTAGTATTACTTTTTTTTTTAAATGCTCGTAAGTGTCAGGTTGTATGTTAATAAAAATATGCCATTAGTTCACAATATTATTTCATTCAAAAAGTACGTCAATGTGTGTAAGGCTTATTGACGTCTATCGTTTTAGTCTAGTCAACATGTGCCATTTTCTCAAATTCCAGTTCGGTTACTCAGAAAATTATGATCAAGGTGTCATTCGATTTCGAAAAGTACAGGCTGTGTTTTATTGTTTCTTAATATTCATATTTAATAGTTAAAACAATATTTTTGACGTGACAACGTCTAATAAATCGATGAACGGCAACTGCACGCACGAAAAAGGATGACTCATTGTAACGTTACGCTCATTGTACATTACGATCGGAGCGAGAGCGCTACACGAGCAAGCGAAAGGCACGATCGGCTTGAGCATTCGGCTTGCTATTCATACAAGTATGCAATCATTTCATCAATGTTTTGTTACAGTTTTAATTTGGAGGTAAAGATATGTCTTTACCTCCAAATTAAAACTGTAAATATTTGTGAAATTTTTAGGATAGTTTCTGCTCCTTAAGAATCTTTTTTCCAAATTCCGATAAATACAATAATTTCTGAGATATTTGCCAAAAACAAAACTCTCTAATGGGGAAGACCGTTTAAAGCTAATTGTAGATGGCACGACTATAGCTGGTTCTCAATCTGACCAATGAGGTCGAGCTAATTTGAAATATAAAATGACATTACCGGATTTTCAACCAATGACGATGCATGGAACCAGCTATGCTAGCGCCATTAGTTCCACAGTTTCCATCCCCATTATTTTATTTTTAATTGTTATATTTTTTGCAATTTGTTTATAAGTCTTCAATTTTTTTTTGAACTTTTTAGACGATATTACCGAGCGAATGACACCTTGATCATAATTTTCTGAGTAGGCGAACTGGAATTCGGAAAAAAGGCACATGTTGACTAGATTATTGGTTCATAAGACATTTGTCATTTGACACGAGAAACCTCGCCCCCCCCCCCGACCCTTGCTCGACGAGCCAGCCCGCGCCGCTGAGCATGTAGCGTTAAATTCCCTAAACAATAATATTATGACCCAGCCTGTCCTTTGCTGCCCACCCCTCAATGACGCCCTAAGCCGAGGTCCGAACCCCACAGGGGGTGCCCTTAGCGAGCGGTCATTTAATTGTACCTAGTTTGTAAGCCCTGGCTGGGGGCCTTAAATTCGTTTGAGGTCACCACTGGATTGCCCGGTTGAGCAGAAATAACCTTAGCAGGTTGATCTGCGAGTGGCCACGTCAAAAAAAAAAAAATCCTCGAAGATCGATCTACAACCAGGAGGTTAATATGACGTCTTAAAACATTATTGTTTCATCCTTATTCCAGGATGGGAAAGAGATAGAGCTAGATGACCTGTATAGCTACGTCTCTTTCCCACTCTGGAATAAGAATGAAACAATAATGTTTTATTTATTTATTTATTAAGACGTCATGGTAGTCCACCTGAACTTGCCTTTCTACAACTTCTAATGGAATGGAATCGTAAGAAAAAGTACCCTTGAAATCATTCCATTTTATTACATAACTAGGTAAATATAAAGCTCAGGGGGAATTTTGTTCCACATTTCACGAATCCACGGATCCTTAATGGGATGAGGCTGTTGTCCAAACGACGGCGGCGTGGTGTTTGTTTCTGAGGAACAAAATTCCAATAAAAAACTTCACCTACTTCGACTTAGCAAGGAATAAAGAAAGAAAATAGGCTTATTTGAAACAATCCAAACGTACAGAACAATTTATATATATATACAAGGTGTTGTTTTGCAACCTCGTCAAATTCAAGGAGGTGACTATGCTCATGATTCTCGTCCCGAATCAATAATAAAATGGGTAGATAATTTTAAATTTTTGTCTTATTTACGGAAATCGGAAAGTGTGAATAACCCGTGATTTAAACGCGGCCCGTCTGTTCCTCGCCCTATAATCGCGCTTTCCTACAAACAAACAATCTCATACGTTTATTCGATCATTTCTTATTCCCTACCATTATTAACCACATTAAGGGGGTTATTCTGACATACTGACAAACTTAAACAACCAAACAAATCAGCGTTTATTAATAATTAACTATGTACCGTAATTTTAATTGATTATTTATGTATTTTGTTACAACCTCCTGATTTTTGACGAGGATGCAAAACAACACCTTGTATACAATGTGTTGTTTTGCATCCTCGTCAAATTTCAGGACGTTGTCATAAAACACATAAATAATCAATTTAAAGTTCGGTACCGGTCTATAATTAATAAGCGTTGCTTTTTTTTATTGTTGAAATTTAACAGTATTTCAGAATAAAACCCTTGATTCAAAACTCTTAAAACAGAATCACCCAAGTACGCACACAGCGACAATGCAGCTGCTCTGTGTGCGTGAGAGTCGACAGTCGACGTCTTACCTACGAAATGCAACAGTGTTGCGACCGTGCGATGACCTACGGCGACCGGTACCTAGCAATTTTACCTAATTTTATTTCGAAAATCACCAACATTATTGTCATAAATTTCGCTTGATACTAAACTAATTTTTAAACATCATTGGAATACGGAAATCTTACTAACGACGACAATACTAGTGTGCCAAAGAAAAGTTCACTGACCTGTACTTACCTAAGTTCGGTAGTTATCAGATGAGTAATAAAATGTTAGTTTTGCTTTATTGCTATCTACACTAACACTCTGAACATTGTACGTAGGTAAATTCAGCCTAAAGTTTTCGTAATGATTTTGTTTGAATTTGTGGATTGAATTTATTGGTGCTTAGTACGTTAGTTGGTGTAGGTACCGATTTACTAAATCTAAAAATGTTTTTTACTCTTGTTGGAATTGGAAAGATGTGCTAGCTAAGTAGGTATGTAGAAATACTTTCGACTGTTAGGTATTATTGGCGTAGTTAACAATTTGAAATCAACTTATTTACACTAATAAAATTGATTAAGCTAACAACGTATTTACAAAATGATAGTCTAGTACAAATAAATAAATTACCTACTTAAGTTACCCGGAGGTATGTTCAAAGTTGCCACCACCACATTCTTGGCACAGTCGACAACGACGTAGCTGGTTTTCCTTCAGCTTACGTAGCACTATCACATTCCTTTTTAAAGTGTCGAAAGCACTAATTATCTTTTCACGTAATTCTGTAACACTTGCCACTTTCTCCGAGTAAACTAACCTTTTAACGTCTCCCCACAAATAAAAGTCTAGAGACGTCAGGTCCGGAGAACGGGCCAGGCCACAGGTCCTCCGCGACCCATCCAATGGTCACCAAACCTTTCGGTTAAGTACCTACTCGCGTACATGCCGACCATATTGAGAGGAAACACCGTACTGCTCCACGTAGGCTGTCTCCACTGATGGCATACGTGCGGACCATCTCTACCAACTCGACGTTTGAGTAATTGTCCGTCATCTTGCACTTTGCACCTACGTCTCAACGATGTACCTAGGAGCGGAATTCGCAACGCGTATGCACGCGTCGGCGACAAATTCACACTGTTTGGTTCCGGGACGGCGGCGGCGCGGCGGGGGTGGATAGGCGCGCGAGCGACAGAGTGCGCCCGCGCACCCCGCCGTGCGTGGTAGGGAATAGGTACCTATGAAATTATCGTATCTTCGTTGCGTTTGCGTTGTGTATGTATTGTTAGCGTTTCTTTGTGTGCGTTTAAGCGCGGTAACAGACGGGCCGCGTTTTAATACGGCTGGTTCACACTTACGGATTTCCGTAAATAAGAAAAAACATATAAAAAAACACCTACCCATTTTATTGTTGATTTGGGTCGAGAATCATTAGCATAATTACCTCCTTGAATTTGACGAGAATGCAAAACAACACATTGTATATATATAAAAAAAAACATATCTGTTGAGTGTCACAGCTGCGCCAAATAAGTAGTGCCTGACGCTGGTTTTCAGCTGGACCTGAGATAGTGATGTGTCGGACATAAAACAGTTTGTTTTTCAGTGTCCAACTTTTTTTTAAACTGGTTAAATGAGTCGGAGGAAGGAAAAGTTAAGGACAATTGGAAAGCCATGGGGAGCCTTTGCCCAACAGTGGGACAGAAAAGGCTGCTAAAAAAAAAACTGGGTCCCAAACAAACGCACCGAGGTGCTGGACGAGATTTTTTTTTCTGAACTTCGTTAAGTCAAGTTCTCATTGATGAACGAGCAAATTGAGCTCGAAAAATTAGGGCTTCTTAACCGGGATAATTCAAGTCTGCATAGAAAAGCGAACGAATAGTGCTCGAAAAATTTGAGGTTAGGACCGCCATAAGTCAAGGTCATAAGTCAAAGGTTAAAGTCACTTATTATCTGTATTTAAGTCATAGGTTGCAATGAAGACGATTCCGTATAGACGAAGATGACTTCAATGTGTAATAGTTTAAACACTTTCACGTTTGGAGCAGATTCAAATTCTTCAATAATGTTCCTCGTGTTTTTTTTTTCTATAATTAATAAAAAAGTTCTGTATGGTGTCGGACGTAAAGAATAGCACCATCCCATATCTTCCCGTGGGTGTCGTAAGAGGCGACTAAGGGACTTGCCAGAGAATGGGCAGCAGCGTTCTCTGTGCTTTTGTAACAACCGTACTGCGATCGCCAACCCGCCTGCCAAGCGTGGCGATTATGGCAAAACCCCCCATGTTATGTCAATGTGGCGACACTTTGGGGAGGCCTATGTCCAGCAGTGGACGTTAAAAGGGCTGAAATGATGAATGATGATGAATGAATAAAAAAGCTGAGAGTTTGTATAGGTTTGCTGTCCCGTAAAAAAACAAAAAAGAGCGAGCGAAGTGAGCTTTAAAACTTTAAGTACCTTGAATAGATTACATTTTCTTTTATCTTTTATATACGAATTTTGTCGACTTATGCAATAAAGGATTCTGATTTAGATCAATATTGACTCCCCGACGTAATGTCAGATTTTCTTTCCAACAATCACGCAAACCATAATATTTAACTTACTTTTTCGATTTATTAAAAACTAAGGCCACTAATTCGGAGAGGAGTTTTTAAACCCAGGCATCATATGGGGCGTTCCATCAAACGCCTCTCTGGAACCAGCAAAAAACGCTCTTTCCCGAATTTGCGGCCTAACGCACGATATGAGGAAAAGGATGTAAAGTTCCTTGATACTCCATAGAAAAGGGAGGATTTTCCGAACACACAGGCTCTTTGTCTGGTGGGCTGAGATGTAGAACATATTAGTTCTTCAGTTGTGTCATTGATGGTGCTGTAGTACATTTTGTTGTTTGTTGCTGTAGTACTTTTCGTAGTGTCGGTACACTCTAATATTTGTAGCACATCGCTAAGTCTCGAAGCGTTTGGTCGACTTTTCACGTGACTACAGGGCTGGCCTAGTTTTTGGCTTTGGGGATGTATTTTTCGGGTAAGTTGTTATCCCAACTTATTTAGGGTAAGCGCAGTGTTGTTTTCTTCCAAACTTCTTATAATGATTACATAAATAAAAAACAATACTTACGTTTTGCTGTATCTGCAAATTAGAGAAGGGGTATAATGGATTTTAAAAAGTACTTTCCATTTTATAGTCCTGTTTATATTAGCCACCGCTGCTCTCCTAAATAATTAATCCTCCTGTGTAATTTATTTCATCACCGCTGCCCTCAAAAACGGTGAAGGAAAACATCGTGAGGAAACCGGCATGTCCTAGAACTAAAAATTCGATGACATGTGACATCTACCAACCCGCACTGGGCCCGCGTGGTGGATTACAGCCCACTCCCTCTCATAGAGAGGAGGCCTGTGTCCCAGCAGTGGGAACATTATAGGCTGATGATGATGATAGTAGCCTAGCTAGTAAACATGTGCTTTTTTATCCAATGCCATTCAAAATTTCGCCTACTCAGAAAATTTGTATCAAGGTGTCATTCGATTCGTAATTTCATCTAGACGGATTAAAAAAAATTAAAGTTATCAATGAATTGCAAAAGTTATAAACAATTCCAACTAAAACAAATAGAGGATTTTGTTTAATGCAAATATATCTAAGAACCTATTGCAGATACCGGAAATTGGAGGAAATATCGTAAAAAAAAATCGAACGTCTCGACGTCCGTCCGTCCGTCCGTCCGTCCGTCCGTCCGTCCGTCCGTGCGTCGACGTCCGCAACCAATATTTATAATTTTAATTTGGAGGTAAAGATATTATAAAGAACTGCTGAAGACGCTCCTCTAAAAAATGTGGATATTTAGAAACAATAAAATGCAGGTACTTTTAGAATGCATGAATTAATAAAAAAAAGAAACCGACTTCAAAAAACACAACGCACTAAAAAGTTAAAAATAATACTATAACCTACCTATATTAATAAACCTAACCTAACCTACGATTAACCTATAATAAAATTTAATAATTCTTTGGAGTCGGTGCCAAGCAATATAATTAGAATTAATGAATGAATTAATATTTATAAGCTGTAAGATTTATGTTTTGCTTTTTGCTCTGCTGGCCTTAGTCTGTATATAGTCATTTAGGTATCGTATATTGCTTGGCACCGACTCCAAAGAATTATTAAATTTTATTATAAGTTAATCGTAGGTTAGGTTAGGTTTATTCCTCCTCCTTTTTTAGAAGTCGGTTAAAAAACCAAATTAAACAAAACTTACGGTTCTCAGTTGTCTCTGCAAATTGGAAGATGGGTTTAATAAATGTTCAAGAAGTCACTATTAGGGCCACTTGGTCATTTTCTGGTTACTGGAAGGCTTTTGATCACATCTTACATGACTGACAGCCCGGAAAGCATATTACATCGAAAGGTTTTTGGAAATGTGGCACGTAAGGCCATATGATACTTAATGCAGTTTAAAAACTATTATGACAATTTAAAAGAACTTGCCCCCGTTTTCACAAACGCTTCGATTCGATTTCGTTTCGGAAAGTCGTATGTCTATCTTGCTCGGTTTCGTAATGCCAAAACAAGATAGACTTGTCGAATCGAAATCGAATCGAAGCGTTTATGAATACGGGAACTGGACTTTATTTAGGCAGCATGTTATATATATATCATAAGTCACTTTCTGAATAGCAATGTCAAGCAAAGATTGAAAAATCCACGAAGGGTTAGACCTAGCGGTCTTTCAATAGTATGCCCCCATTTCGCCAGTTCTGTTTTAGTCCCATGTAATATGGGCTACCTTCGTGCCATCAACCGGGCACAAATCCAGACTCCGTGGCTGCCAATAAGAAAATCGTGATGAAAAAAACCCAATAGCACTTTGCTTAACCTGGGAATCGAACCCAGGCCCTCATTCTCAGCAATCGCGCTTACGGATAGACCAACGAGGTAGCAAGTAAACTGATACTGATACTGTTAGCCTGCGTCATCCCACTGCTGGGCAAAGGCCTCTCCTCATGACTTCCAATTGTCTCGATCCAGGGCCAATGTGGACCACTGGTTGCTGGTCTTGTCAAGCTCGTCCCGCCATCTTCTACAAGGTCTACCTCGACGCCTTCTGGCCGCGTGCAAAGTGGTTATTTTGACCCACAGATCATTGGACAGCAATTATTGTTAAGCATATTAAAATGATTCCTTCTATGCAATCCCAAAATGTACCAGTATTCCTTTGCATGTTGCTCTAAAGTTTGGTCAGGAATTTATTTGCCTTTGAGCCATTAGCCACGAGGCAGTTCATTTAAATGTTTTAGAAAAATCATTATTACATTATTCACATTTACTCAATATTGAGAGCAGCCGTGGCCCAGTGGTGGCAGCCCCGACTTACGAGCAGTAAGCCGTGTTCGAACTCAGGCAAGGGCATTACTTTGTGTAATTTATTTCATCACCGCTGCTCTCAAAAACGGTGAAGAAAAACATCGTAAGGAAACCGGCATCTCCTAAAACTAATAATTCGAAGATATCTGACATCTACCAACCCGCACTGGGCCCGCATGGTGGATTACAGCCCACTCCCTCTCATAGAGAGATCGCCTGTGTCCCAGCTGTGGGAACAATATAGGCTGATGATGATGACTCAATATTGAACTGAATATCTCAGGTATAACCTTCGGCTTCGGCCAAAAATCAACCTTCAGTCAGACACTCCTTGTATGGTTAGTGCCTTACCTGGGGTCACATTTTTATGCCGCCCATTGGCCTCTGAATTGGCTTTACATGCCGTCGAGAAATATCTCTCAGGCATGCTGGTTTCCTCAGGATGTTTTTCTTCACCGAAGCTAGTGAAAATTTTACAACACGCACATGAATCCGAAAAATCAGAGGTGCTCTTGGTTTCGAACTCGCGGCCTATGACTTGGCAGTCCAACGGTCACACCACTAGGCTATCACTGACTGCGGGTTGGATACTTGCTTTATATCAGTACCTACTTACTTGTGTCCGAACGCTTATTCAGCTTGACTGGCAGAACTGGCAGATTTGGCTTGACTGATTTCATCGGCTTATTCGTGTGGTTGGTAAACTTGGTGGTCCAGGTTGCTCTTCTTTTGATGCGAATATGTTTGTCTATTAATTATTAATTGAATTAATTGTTAAGAATAAAAGCCACTCGGGTCGCATCTTCAGATTAAGCAGCACTTGCCTATGGTTCGTGGAAGAATGGCCACCCATTACATACCGAGTTTCCTCCGTGCCTTGGAAAGCACGTTAAGCCGTTGGTCCCGGCTGTCGTTTGTAGATCCTTGACAGTTGTTACAGGTTGTCAGTGACTATTTAAACGTGAGTTATTATTTTAAAGACACGAGCTTTTGATAGGGTATTAGGTATTTACTGTCAAAATGGAACGATACGTTACCAAACAGCAACCTTTGCCTACTACTAGTCTACTAACTAGTCAATCAAATAACAGTGATCTTTATAATCATTACTAAACTAATGAGAAGAGAAAAAAGAAGAAATATAATAGAAACCGTTTACTCTCTAAGCCCGTCAACGAAAATACGGGTCTTTCTATTTTTATACTTCGAAATGAACCCTACTCGCCATATAGTTTCGGATTCATGACTTTTGAAAACACATCGGTAGTAAGGACAACTTCGTGCTTAGAGAGTAGACCCCCTGCTGTCAGATGTAAACGAACTGCATGTGAAAAAAGGGGATAACAACTTTGGTTTCGGAAGTCGGTGACTTTTGTTTGTTTCATTGACTTGTTTGCCGACTTCCGAAAACGACTGGGCCAAACTATATTCCATTTTTTATGGGTCCAAATTGCAACTATTCCACATCAAACTAAAGAAAAATCACGTAAATAGGATCATAAATCCCAACCAATCTAATTGAGAACCTCCTCCTTTTTGAAGAAGTCGGTTAAAAACTCACCCATTTTGTTTTTCTTTTTCCCGGATCTGGACGCAGAATTGTGGCCGCAATACTTCATCGGGACTATTTTGGCTTCCACAGCTATAACATAAAAGATATCAGAAAGGTCGGTGAATAAAAAAGAAATGAAGTAGGTACATGTTTATGAGCATACTCTAGCTGTGCCTGGCATGCGTTGCAATGCCCTTATTTCTACCTATATACCTGCTTACCAACAAACTACCTACTTGTTTTACTGGTCTAAAATCATCTTCGCATTATTGCCTTTCTAATGAAACCGTCTTGGGACATATCTGTTTCATGGTTTCAAAGTCTATAACAAACACAGGCAGAAACATTTTCTATATTTTATACATATATAGATCAAATACGGCTCATAACTTATAAATCTTCCAATGTTAACAGCCAGTCCAAATTAAAAACCGACTTCAAAAAACCCTAAACGCACTAAAAAGTTAAAAATAATACTATAAGCACCGACTCCAAAGAATTATAAAATTTTATAATAGGTTAATCGTCGGTTAGGTTAGGTTTATTAATATAGGTAGGTTAAAGTATTATTTTAAACTTTTTAGTGCGTTTAGGGTTTTTTGAAGTCGGTTTTTTATTTGCAAAAAAAAAATTATTTGTTAATTTTTAGTGACATATTTTAAATCTAATAATAAAATATGGGTAGGCCTAGTAAAGATGCTTCTCATATGAGAAAACGGCCTCGAACTGAAACTGAGAAAACGGAAAAGGACAACGATTAAAATAAATTAGGGAAAGAAATGATCAACGCATTTTGAATAAGAACCCTGATCATCGCGAAAACAGACTGTCAAAGCAGAGGACCTACATGTTACGTAGGTTGAATAAGGAAAGTCAAGTCTGTGGTACACCTGGAAAATGCATACCGTTACAATTCCAACAAGCCCAAACACAGCTAATATACATTGTCTTATTATGGAGTTACGGTGCCTGTCTCTTGGCTTCATCATCAGATCTGATGGTAGAATGGTTATTATTGAACGCAAATGCTTTACTTGTTGTAGAAAATACTAAAATCGCTGTACGTTTTCCTATAAAATTTGAAGAGTTTCCTCGATTTTGCCAAGATTCCATCATCAGATCCCGACTTGGTGACTATGGCACCAAAAGGAAATCATAGGCTTTGGAATAAAAAAATAATTTTCCAAATCGGTTCCTACATGACTGAGTTATGCGCGAACAAAAAACGCAATGCAGAGTAAACGAAAAGTTAGAATATTTAGATTTTTGTTGATTTTTTTAAAACCGCTTGTCTGATTTCGATAAAATTTTCATGGGACCATTTGGAAAGTATACGCTTTCCAACAAAAAAAGATTTTTTCTAATCGGTTTGGTAAGCGACAGAGATATGGCGAACAAACATAAAAAAAATACAAACATCCGAATTGAGAATTTCCTCTTTTTTTAGAAGTCGGTTAAAAATGTTACAGCACCATGCTGAGATTTGCCTTTTGGCTTCGTAAAGGACCAGTTTAATTTGTCAATGATCACAAAATGGCTGCCATGTACATAAAAAAAAAGAAAAAAAAAAGAAGAAAGCGCGAAACCGTTTGTCACAGATTTACTACAAAACTCAGCGCAAATCTTGTCACATGAAAGTGTTGCCAAAATAAGCACTTGACAAACTTTCGCTGTCTCTCTTTTCTTATGCTTTATTAAAAAAGAGACAAAACTGTTTTTCACATGTGTCTGTCGGTATAGATGTTTGCATAACTATTATTTTTTAAGGTTCCCGAGGAAAACAACAATAACGTTAATATGGTAATAGATGGCGCCATGTGTTTTTCGGATCATAATTGAATTTTAAAAAGTACCTAACAAGCAGAATACTACCCGAATTGATTGCCGCGGGCAAAAGTTACTAATCTATATGTATATAAATGTGTCACGTTGTTTGTCGGGGATGGACTCCTAAACTATTTAACCGATTTTAATCAAATTTGCACACCGTGTGCAGTTTGATCCAACTTGAAAGACAGGATAGCTTACATCTCAATTTATAGTCGCAATATTATTTTATTGCAAATTAAGTCACAATTATCTGTTAGGTCCAAACGATTCTAACAGATGGCGGTGTCTGTTGACTGGATTGAGTAAGTTTTCAATAGATGGCGCTGTATAGGAGCGGAGCAACAATGAAAAATTTTGCGAAAACGAGGAAAATGTGAAGCAGACGAAATTGCGCGGGTCAGCTAGTATAATTTAAAAATCAAAGAAATCTTACCATCATTACACTTAATATAATCCACCTCACACCTATTCGCCACCACGATATGCATATCAACACCCAAGTCACGTCTATGCATTTTCAAACACAGAGGGTCATCGATCGAAGCGCATTGTATCTTTTTACATTCTTCAGTCATTTTTGGGACAATCAGTTTTTTTCTTAATTTTAATACGGCCTTTTCGCATGCTATTGCTTGTATTACTGAAAAGTTACGAATTTAGTGTCATAATTATTTAGCTGGTGACATTTCATGGATAGCCTAGTGGTGTGACCGTCGGACTGCTAAGTCATAGGTCTCGAGTTCAAGCCCAAGACATGCATCTCTGATTTTTCGGATTCATGTGTGTATTACATATTATCAATTGCTTCGGTGAAGGAAACATCGTGAGAAAACCAGCATGCCTTTTCTTTACGGATGGGAAATCATGAAATGCCCCCTCCCCCCCAGGGCCACGGTATCTCTTTCGAACAGTCTCGCAGCCCTGGCAGGCATCGGCCCTCTCGGACCCCTTCCGATTTGCTGACATCTCCTTGAGGCGCGCGTGGAACACGAACGCGCCGTCGGCACGGTCTGTCGTCATAAGACGGACGGACGGTGAGCTAGCCCATTACTCATCGTCCACAAGCCCGCGAAACCAGTATGCCTGAAATATATTTCTTGACGGCATGTAAAGCTAAGTCAGAGGCCAATGATTTACATAACTCTCAAACTCAAACTCAAAGCATTTATTTCAATTAGACCATTACAGGCACTTTTGAAAGTCAAAGAACTAACAAAAAAAAAAAGAACGCTAAGCTACAGTCCCTGATACCATGGTGGGGCACTAACCACACGATGAAGAAGATGGACGGTAGGCTTGGTATGGGCGTTTGATGCGGAAGAATGAGGAAAATTTCGTGAGGAAAGTTTTGAGTATGAATGTGCATGTAGCGGTATAAGAAGAAGAACAAAGAAACGATGGACGGACTGTATGAAGGATGAAATGGCAAGGAAGGAGGTGTCTGATGAGATGACAAGTAATAGAGAAGTATGAAGGCAGAAGACATGCTGCGCCGACCCCAAATAAATTGGAATGGGTATGAAAAGATGGATTCATAGACGGTTTGGCTGATGACTTGGTCACTGGCGCTACTACTGCGTATGAGGACATCATTTCGATCCTCCTTTATTCTATCAGGAATTTCTCCGTAGCAGCTCTAAGTCTAGATTCAAATCTAATCAAAATGTTTTATTTTTCATAGGCATTCATGGGTACTTATAAAACGTCGACAAAAGGTGCACGGTTCGGGTTGGTCGTTTCCTATGCAGAAGAACCGGCAAGAAACTCCATGGTCACTCTTCTAAAATCATCTGGTTTTACAATATTTGAATGTTAAAATACAGCATTAGTGCGCCCGGTTGATGACAAGTATGACAACAGGGTCATCCCTCAAACATAAAGGGTGAAAAGTGCGTGTAAATCTAAATAACTCTTCGTGTATCACACGATCGATGTTATTTTATATACAGGGTGGAAACATCCACGCATAAACGAATAGCACGTATTCAGTTAATCATTCCGAACCCCAACATCCGAAGACATAAAGTTTTCATCGCCACTAAAAAAAAAAGTCGGTTGTTTCGAGTGCAATCCCGATACGGAACGGCAGATATTTTTTATTAATTGTCTATGAATATTTTCTATGTTCGGAATGATTTAAGCTGAGGCCTCATTAGTGCATTGCGTTGCGTCGTCACTGTGTCAACGCTGCATCGTTTACATGATTATATGTATTTTTAGTCGCAAACGCACTAAGGTGTCAGTCTAAGTGAATACGTGGTATTCGTCTTCCAGAGTGGAAGGGCTAAGTATTAAACACAATTAAAAAACATACCAAAGAAAATAATGAAAACAGAGACTTTCATTTATAATGTTTAAGTTCGAACGTTCAATACTAAGCAATTATTTCTTTAAAACTTAAAAACGGAAATAGGTTTAGGACTTCGTCGTTATTTTTATGAGCATTTCTATCATACAAAAGTCATTCTTGTGTGAAATTAAGAAAATTTAAATCAACAAGGTCATTAAATTTTGATATGAAAAGTCTACGTTTTACACGCTGTATGAAAGTGGACGCGGCGAACGGAGTAATAAGGATATGAAAAGTAATTAAATTGGTTTAGCAATTATAAAATTCAGTGAGCCACAAAAAATTGCATTTAAATAATTTGGTCGGCAAACAAAGATTTTGTTTGCAATTAAAAAAACAAGGATGAGGAAAGTTTTGAGTATGAACGTGGATGGGTATAAGGGTAGAGGAAGACCAAAGAAACGATGGATGGACTGTGTGAAGGATGATATGGTAAGAAAGGAGGTATCTCATGAGATGACAAGTAATAGAGAAGTATGGAAGAAGAAGACATGCTGCGCCGACCCCAAATAAATTGGGATAAGGGCAAGAGAATGATGATGAGGCAGCAATCCTTGTTCCGCAAATAATTTTGTTAATGGTCAAAAATTAAATCATAAATAGGCAGCTTACAATAACAAGAGTTTGCATAATAAACATTCAGTCCGCAAAATAACTACTTGATCAGCAAGATTTCATGACTGATCAGCAGAGAAAACATGTCTATAAGCAGTTTATTTCATCGGTATGCATATTTAAAACATGGTGAGCAAAATAACTAATTGGATTGCGTTTTTATTGACAGACAGAAACGAATCGCTGCAAAACCGACTCCACGTAGTCTTGTCTGCCCTACCCCTAGAGTGTTATTTAAAATCGCGTAGGTGCGGAGGGGTAAGGCGGCCCGCGAGCTGAGGAGCAGGTGGTTTTAACAATCGCCGCCGCGTTGCCGGCCAGCAAGCCTATGTCGCGGTGGTGAGCGTGAAACACATCTGCGACGATAAGCTCGCATGGGACCGCCGGAGCCCCGCAGCGCCGGAGCCGTGACAGAAATCATGCCTGCTGCATGTTGTACTTTTATGTGCAGCTCAAAATGATTGTTTTTTCTTACCCTCTGAGTGCTTACCGAAATTTTATTAAAAAGGAGCAGTTCATTGCAGCTTATACGGTTACATATAATTAATATGCTGTACAAAAATAATTACAGCAATCCAGAATGCCATAAATTGTTGATTGATTTTGGAATGTTTGCTGGCCATAAGTTCCTGCTCACAAGAATACGAATACTACGCTAACCATTTAAATAACACCCTAAGGATATTAACTGGTGGTTTTCTGTAGTTAGATTCTGGCTACCCCCATGAGATCAAGTTTTTGTTTGTATGTATGACTAGCTGCCCGGACAGACTTCGTTTTGTCAAAAGTTAATGCAATGCACTTTTCCTACCTACCTTCTCTACCCTACCTACCTACCCTACCTACCCTACTTTACCCTACCTACCTACCCTACTCTACCCTACCTAGCTACCTACCTACCGTAACCTACCCTACCTTTCTCAAAACTCTCTCTCCTTTTAAACCTTCCCTGGACTACGACAAACATTTCAAAACCAAAATCAGCCAAAACGGCCCAGCCGTTCTCGAGTTATAAGATTACAACGAAAAATGGCATTGATTTTTATATATATCGATTAAAACGACTCTATTCAGGATAGAAGGGACACGGACGCTAAAACGGTTACAGTAGTTTACATCATCGAGTTCCTATTCTCGTAATGTGACGTTCTCTAATAGAACGGTGCTTCAGGAATCCGGGGAACTGGATTTTGGGACATCATCAACACAACAGCTGCGAACAAAGGCCAGCCAGCAGGAACGAAGTTACTGTGTGCCGTTCTTTGATATTCCGTTAACCTTCAATATTGAATACTAACTTCCAAGCCAATACTTCCTCCTGACTCTTTTTCTTTTTCTCCCGTGACTAACCTTGAGATCCTTAAATATTTTTCCTCTATTAAATCTAAGGCTGTGGGCTGTGATGGGGTCAGTCGAACTATGCTATCTTTTATGATTGAGAACTTAATTCCAATTATTACTCTAATCATCAATTCATCTCTGCAGACTGGTGTGTTTCCTGCAATGTGGCGTAAGGCTTACATTATCCCTCTTCCTAAAATTTCCAACCCTAGTTTACCTAATCACTTCAGACCGATCTCCATTCTCCCTTTTCTTTCCAAGATACTAGAAGCAGTTGCTCTTAAACAATTATCTTCCTATGTATTTAAGAATCACCTCTTATCCAGTTTCCAATCCGGTTTTCGGCCTGGCCACAGCACAGCCACAGCTCTGCTTAAAGTTACAGAAGACATTAGGGATGGCTTGGAGAATTCCAAGTTAACGGTCTTGGTTTTAATAGATTTTTCCAATGCTTTTAATACCGTTGACCACGACATTCTTCTAGCCATATTGTCTCAAATTGGTGTGTCAACGTTGTCACGTGATTGGTTTTCTTCATATCTTCGTGGTCGCCAGCAGGCGGTGCGTGCTGATCAGGATTTCTCTAATTGGTGCGACCTGGTAACTGGTGTTCCACAAGGCGGTATACTCTCTCCTCTCTTATTTTCTTTATTTATAAACTCCCTTACTACTATCCTCAAATGTTCTTATCATCTGTACGCTGATGACTTGCAACTATACGCTCAATCAGACATTGCCAATCTTGACAATTGCATTACATCACTCAATGCGGATCTTCGAACTATTGCAGAATGGTCTGGCAAATTTGGTGTTTCTGTAAACGTCGGGAAATGTCAGGCCATCCTCATTGGTAGTTCGTACTATTTGAGAGTTGTGAACACTGGCCAACTTATGCCACTGATGTACGAGAACTCCGTCATTTCTCTTTCACCTCACGTTAAAGACTTAGGTCTATACATTGACGACAGTTTAAGTTGGAATAAACACGTGGCTCAGGTGAGCCAGAAAGTCACATTCTCGCTGCGGTCTCTCTATAGATTCAAGCATTTCCTCCCATCTAGCACTAAACTCACTTTGGTCCAGTCTCTTGTGCTTCCCATTATCGACTATGCTGATGTTTGTTATTCTGATCTATCCCAAGAACTTCTAAATAAATTGGATCGACTACTCAATAATTGCATTCGCTTTGTCTTTGGCCTTCGAAAATACGATCACGTTTCTTCTTTCCGTTCTCAGCTTAAATGGCTGCCTATCCGACTCAGGAGGTCCCTCAGATCTCTCTGCATGCTCTTCACTATAATTAATGATCCATGTGCTCCCGATTATCTAAAAACTTATTTCAAGGTATTGGGCAGTTCTCATAGTCTTAACCTTCGAGCTTCTAAAAATCTACTTCTCCAAATTCCTTCACACCGCACTGGTTTTATGTCAAATTCTTATGCTATCTCAACTATTAAACTCTGGAACGCGCTACCCATTAGCATTAAAAGAGCCGAAAGTAAATTCACTTTTAAAAAGAAAGTTCGCCACTATTTAAGTCAGACTAAATAGCACTCATTTAAAGTCTAGACATAGTAATTATTATTAGGATTCTCGTTTTTTATTTCAGTATTTGTTATAATATTTATTAGTCTATTTTATTTGTATGATGTGTATTAGTATCTTAAAAGTATTTTTGAGAACTAGTGGTTTTTTGTGAATATTTGTTTGTACCCCTATCACAATGTTGTCGTATTTAACCCAAAGGTTGACTGGTAGAGAATGCCTTGTGGCATTAAGTCCGCCTATGTACCACTATTGTTGGGAATCGCACCCAACAACCACGCAGTCGGCACGCGGAGGCGACACGCGCAAGCGACGTGACCGACCTACGCGTCATCGTCCACATCATCGGCGAGCGAGGGGAGCTGCGGGCGGCGGCGGCGGTGCCGGCCGGCCTGCGGACACTCGCTTCCTCGGACACCACCGCGACGGACGATCTCTCACGCCTTCCTTAATTATTTTATGTTTGTCCGGGACAGTTTTCTATTGTAAATCTAATCGGCAATATACCAAGCCTATATATACAGTCCACTTTTATTTCTCTCCAACGGGTTATTATACATTGGTCCTTCAAGGATCTCGCCGGTTTTTGAAGTGAAAACTTCTTTAGCGGCGTTGAGCACTTTTCTGTAATGGGTATAAAATCTTAAACTCGCGTCAGGACACGTGACCTGATCGAAAAAGCGTAAGACGGATGGAGAGTTTTTGACCAGTTATTGGATCTCTCCACACGCGATTATTTAGATAACTTTTTCAAACATTTCTGCTTATATCAAATTAATTATGAGTTCTTGTTCAATTAAATGGTGTGGGAAATCGTCTAGAACATCCAGCTATAAAAAAGATGGCATAACTTTTCATCGGTAAGTAAAATATATTTATAATTTAATAAAATTATGAATAATTGCAGGGCTCTAGCTAAACTAGTTGTTTACGTTTAAGGCACAAAAAACGTACACCGCGTTGATGTCTTTTTGAAAAGTCCCTTTCTCTCACTAGGTATTGTCAATAAGTCTGTCTCTTTCCATCTGTAGGTGTAGATAGAAAGGGACAGACGTAATGCTGTAGTGTTGTGTCAACTTCGAAACAAAGTATAAATAATATTGAAGATAAAAATTACGGTGTTCCCTTACTGTAAAAAAGTAACATTACTTAATGTTTACATTTTAGATTTCCAAATATTCCAGAAGTGGAAGAAAAGTGGATTAATGCTGTTAACAGGGAAAGTTGAGGAGGATCGTCCAACCTAGGCACAAAATTAAAATTTTCTTTGGATTTTTTTCGATTTTTTTTACGATTAATTTAATAGCAACGTAAAAAATAGTGATAATTCATTATTTTATGTATTCGAGGCATATCTAATCATATTTTTTGATATTTCAAGTATTTTCATGCATTGAACTCCGCAGTTGGAAAACGGCCGATCTTATAGGAAGTTTGAGTTGGAATCTTATGTGAATAATGTATGTAGGACTCCTAAAAAACACTGTCATTAGATTACTTGTATATTTGTGATGTTAGTTATAAAGTTTCGTATAAATTTATTGCGTAGTTTTACTAAACAAAAATAAAATACGGTGACAGTCTATTTGCAGCAAGCAATCGCATTTCTATGGGATGTTTATAATTATCAAGTAGTCATAGAAAAGTTGTATATATTATAATACACGGTCTTGTTATCTAAGAACACGACACTGTTTACCGTTTAAGATAAGCTTTATTAGAACTCTGGCGATAAGAGTTTTTGTGTCGGCCGGCCGAACGACGTCAGCGATGACGTAATGCGCGCGGCCGTTAGGGAAGTTACGCGTTAAGAAATGCAGGACGGAGAGGTTAACCTTGATTTTATTTTAGCATTGATTTGAATAAAGTGAAATTTACAGTGTTACGTAAGTGTTTTATTTGCACCCAGTTAACGCCCTATCAGTATAGTTTAAAAAAAAGTAGAATTAATAGACATCGTAATGTTCAATTTTATCGATATTAGGTATTGTAGCAAAACTGACTTGTGCATCACTATGTGTGGAACATTCGTCCTGACATTGTTGCATCGGCCAATCACAACCGCTATATTGTCTTCGTCCCCCGAACCGCAGTGTAGTACTTTTATACTGATAAAGCAATTGGTGCAAAATTATTCCCTAACCATTCCAAAATATCAAACATGCTCAACGTTAATAATCAAGTTTTCACTTCTGCCGGCACTCCCGGAGTGCAACCCGTCTTTTTTTTACAAAAAGTAACGGTTTTGGAAGAAAAACTTCAAGTCATCGAGGTCTTCAATTGCGGTCTTCAGCGGCGACAGTTCCTGCAGGAGTCTTCATTTCCTGCCGAACAAACAACGCACCCTACCGTACACGCCTGAGAACAAGAAGTTATCTAGAGGTCGGCCGTACAGCGGACTTTGGACCCCGTCGAAACTTCGAGTCATCGTCGTCACGAACAAAGAACTTGCAGCGTCATTGGATATCCTGTGGATGGTTTAGACATTCTGTGAGTTCGTTCCAATTTTTCCTTTATATCTTTTCCTATTCTTTCTCATATTTCATGTTTAAACAGCAATATTTAAGTGAATGCTTTCAATTACTTTCTTTTCCAAGTCGATTAGTGACAAATCCTTCTTTTCATAGCCTTGCATTTCTTAAACCTTAATTATTCTGCTTATAAAGCATCCATATAACCTTTATATACATATATACTTAACCACATCTGGTTGCAATTACTTCGCTTCTTATCTATAACAGCTGATCGCTCGGCGACACACCTGCGCGTCAGGTGTTCTTTTGTTCGCACGGTTACGTCATACCTCATTAGCCAGTTACGCTTTTTTTTTTCTTCGCATTTTATAAACTGGTTTCTTATCTCTCATTAATTCGTTTGTGATTTATTGCTTGTGTTTCTATCGCTATGGCTGACGAAAAAGTTGAAAAACTAGTTAAAAAACGCAGCTGTATGAAATCTAAGCTCACTATTTTTGGCAACTACCTTCACATGCTTGAAAGTTGCGACGAACTTAGCAGCCTACAGCTTTTAGATCTACAAACAAGATATAATAGATTTGATAGCTTATATGTGGATTTCGACAAATTACAGTGTGACATCGAGATGTTGCTGGAGCAGCCCGATGACGAGATCAAGGAGCGTGAGCAGTTTGAAAATCAGTATTATAAACTGGTGGCGACGGCGCAGAGTCTGCTCGGCGCTCGACCCCCCCAGTCTGGCAATCAACAGGATGGTTATGTAACGGGTGACGAGGATGTACAGGCAGGTGGCTTTAAATCAAATTATGTTAGGTTGCCAAAAATAAATTTACCAGTTTTTCACGGTCACTATCAACACTGGCTTGAGTTTAGAGACACTTACATTACTTTTTACATTACTTACATTACTTTGCACTACCTGCGTGCTTCTCTTAAAGGTAGTGCGTTACTAGTTATAGATAACTTAGATTTTAGAGCTCAGAATTATGAGTCCGCTTGGAATTTATTGTGCAATAGGTACGACAACAAAAGATTGCTCGTTAATAATCATGTTCGTGCATTATTCAGCCTAGAATATATGCAGAATGAATCATGTTCTTCCATTCGTAACCTCATAGATGTCACTAATAAAAATCTTCGTGTATTGACAACGTTAGGTCAGGACACTGAATTTAATTTACGGGATACCCTCATAATTCATATGATGTCCGAAAAACTTGACGGTGTCACACGTAGAGAATGGGAAGAACATAGAAACACATTAGATAATCCACCATCATTAGATTTTTTTTTAAAGTTTCTTAGCAACAGAGCTGACTTATTAGAAACTTTACAAGAACATAAAATAAATATCAATAAAGTACATCAGGCAGACACTTACAAACATAATTTTAATTTACTTACAGCTGCAAAATCAGATCAAAAAACAAATGACATCAATAGTAAAAATAAAAAATACAATAAAAATCATAAAACAAAATTTACATGTCCTATGTGCAGTCAGACTCATTATTTATTTAATTGTGATGCCTTTAAAGCCCTTTCTGTTGAAGCTCGTATACAAAAGGCCAAAGAGGCAAAGGTCTGTCTTAATTGTCTACGACCAGGGCACGTAGAATCAAGGTGCAATCTTGTACCTTGCAGATATTGCAAGAAAAGCCACAGTACTCTGCTTCATTTGCATGAGGCAGAAACAACTCCTACTCCTGAGCCAGTTATACCCGTCGATAACTTTGCCGGTTCAGCTAATGTTCAGCAGTTTACTACTCCTCCGAATGTTTTGCTTTCCACAGCGATCGTGAGAGTGGTTGACAGCAAGGGTGACGTGCACACTGCCCGAGCACTCCTGGACAACGGTAGTACGGGCAACTTCGTAGATGAGTCACTGTGCGGTAAGCTGGGTCTGTCGCGACGTAGTGCGAGCGCCACCGTGACAGGCATTAATAATAATACTTCGTATTGTGCACAATCTTGCAGCCTTACTATTATGTCCCACTATGATGACGACTGTAAAATTACTGTAGACTGTCATATTTTGCCTCAGATCACTAGTGCTTTGCCATCTTCTTACATAAATATTGATGATATTCCTCTTCCATTGGGAATAAACCTAGCTGACCCAACATTTAATATACCGTCAGCTATAGACATCTTACTAGGGGCCGAAGTATTTTGGTCCATCTTATGTAATAATTCCATAGACTTAGGCAAAAATCTGCCTAAGTTAAATGAAACGAAACTGGGTTGGTTAGTGTCAGGGTACGTTGCCCGTCATAAGTCACACTCTTCTTCTCCCGTTTGTCATTTTTTAAATGTGGAGGCCCACCCAGACTTAACTCGTTTTAGGAAATTAGATACCATTGCAGCTAAGCACTCCTTACCTCCTGAGGAGCGTGCCTGTGAGCAGAGGTTTAAGAAACATATCACTCGTAAAGACGACGGACGCTTTATCATAACCATGCCGCTGAAGAAAAATTCTCCAGTCTTAGGCGATTCCTTTGCAAAGGCAAAGTGTCGGTTCATGCCACTTGAGCGTAGGTATGTTGAGTTCATGCAAGAGCATGAGCACCTGGGTCACCTGACTGAAGATAAGGAGTCTTCACCAGGCTGTCTTCAGCAAAATAGTTATTTTTTACCCCACCACGGCGTCAGCCGTGAGTCAAGTACAAATACGAAGCATCGTACAAGGGCGCAAGGTTGTGTACGAAAGTGTTAACCTCTCTTACTCTAAAGATAAGTAAATCAAGATTTTGGTGTGACTCGGCTATGGTACTAGGGTGGTTATTTACATTTAAAAGCCCCCACTGCACCTAAAAATTTTTGTTTGGAACCGAGTCCACGAACTTCAAGAGAGCACAGAGGGTCACATGTGGGGCTACGTACCGTCAAAAGACAATCCGGCGGATCTTTTTTCTCGCGGGCTGAAGGCTGATTCCATCAGTCGTTCATTCTTGTGGTGGTCTGGTCCCACTTTCTCAAAGAAAGATATACATGAATGGCCAAAAATGCCCAACCCCACCGAGAGACACGATCTACCAGAATTGGTTTCTTGTTCTTGGTTGTTGTTGTTTCTGTCGTAGTAAATAACAGAGTTTCTAATTTATTAATATAAATAGTTTTACTAACAATAGATGTAATGTTGTGTAGTAATTATCATTTTATGGAGAAACCTTTTGAGTATTTACACTTATATTACTATATTTACTTCACTTCTTTACTTTATTTTCTTACTACTTTTATTACTTTATTTTCTTCACTTATATTATTTTATTTACATTTATGTAATATCTTTCTCACACTGTAGTGTTGCTTACGCAGCGCCGGTGATGATAGTGGACAGGAAAGGCAGAGGTTGAAGACTAATTTGATCGTTTTTGGCAATCTTCATCTGTAACTCGATAAAGGCCTGTCATATCGAGCTCGGTACTGCACTATCTTGTGAAGCCTATTTAGCCGCTCTTAATCGTTTTGTGTCACGTCGGGGGAAACCGCAACGTATTACGTCCGATAACGGCACCAACTTTGTCGGCACTTACAATGAGCTATCAAAACTTAAAAATTCGTACCTACATATAGTCCTCACTTCATCGGCTTTGCCGAGGCAGGTGCTCCTTCCACAAAACACCATCTTAGGTTATTGCAATCCACTCATATCACCTACGAAGAAATGGCTACTTGCCTCACTTAAATATAAGCTGTTCTTAACTCCTGCCCTCTTACTCCTCTCTCCTCAGACCCCTTCAATTTTCCGCTCTGACACCTTTTCACTTCCAAATTGGACGACCACTTATTTCTATATCTCATCCACAGGTCTCTGATTTCAATGATAATCGTCTGGAGCGGTCCTCTGGTCTTTAGGAAAGTTCACTCTGGCAGCGACAGCGCATCAAGAGTTGCAGAGGTGAAGACAAAGAGGGGTACCATAAGGAGGGCTTTTATAATATTTGCCCCCTTCCAGATTTTTGAAGTGTTCACTTCAACCCGGGCAGCATGTTGGGAATCGCACCCAACAACCACGCAGTCGGCACGCGGAGGCGACACGCGCAAGCGACGTGACCGACCTACGCGTCATCGTCCACATCATCGGCGAGCGAGGGGAGCTGCGGGCGGCGGCGGCGGTGCCGGCCGGCCTGCGGACACTCGCTTCCTCGGACACCACCGCGACGGACGATCTCTCACGCCTTCCTTTTATTTTATGTTTGTCCGGGACAGTTTTCTATTGTAAATCTAATCGGCAATATACCAAGCCTATATATACAGTCCACTTTTATTTCTCTCCAACGGGTTATTAAACAACTATTGTACATGAAGTTTAAATAAATAAATAAATAATACTAGCTGTCCGGCGCAACTTCGTTTGCGTCACATTTTCCCCGTTTTCCCAACATTTTTCATTGCTGTTCCACTCCTATTGGTCGTAGCGTGATGATATTTAGCCTATAGCCTTCCTCAATAAATGGGCTTTAAACCACTGAAAGAATTTTTCAAATGGGACCATTAGTTTCGGAGCCTATTCAATGCAAACAAACAATCTAATATTTCCTCTTTATAATATTAGTTTAGATTTTAAACATGCCATTACAAAAATGGTCGCCAGTGACCAGTGAGGCGAGGCGTAGGCGTTATAACGATACTTTTTTATAGTTAGTATTTTTTGGTGACAACTCTAATCTTGACATCTTTCTTTGTCACAATGACACATCCATGATCAGTGTTGCTAGTTACGGAGCTTTTTCTTTAATTTTGGGGGAAAAAATCGTTCAAGCTGGGGGAAATAAAATCCTTGATTGAATTTTGCCAAAAAAAAAAACACAAAAAATTTACACTGCCACTGCCAAATAGGTAAATAATAATAAAATGCGTTTTCTTAATACGCCGATTGTTTCGTGTAACAATACGTACACAGACACAAAATTCGATGTGTCGCGGTATTATTTGTTTATGAAGATATTGATTTATTTATTTACCTTTGTTCGTTTCATTTTCTGTTTGAAAAACATACCAATAGTAATCTTGGGAATTTCGGGAAAAAAAAATAATATAGGCAAAATTCTGAAATTTGAAACAACACTGTTCTTGACGTAAGACCTTTGACGTTTTACAAAAAGGTTTCTGTGACACAAACAATGACACATCAAGGTCAAGATTGACAGACCCGTCAAAACAAAATTTTATCGAGAAACAAAAAAATGCAAAATTTTAGTAAAGCTAAGAGTTAAATCTGAATCAATTTTACGGCAAATTTTATAAGCAAAATGGATGAGTTTCTTGCTAGTACTGTGACGACCTTGGTAGGTGATATGCTCAAATTTATTTCGTACTGTCATCAGACTAGTCTTTTGTATACTAGGTACTTAAGTTTTGCTGCCCAGCGAAAGCTCAGGCAGCTGAATAAAGGTCAGATTGGCAGTAGCTGCATTGTAAAATACAGCGACTGCCAATTTTTCATTAATAATTTTTAAAAAACCAGTGGTTGCCTACAAAAGTGCAATAAGTACAGTTCACGATCAAAATATGTGGAACAGCAGCATTTTTCTTTGTGTGGGGGGTTTAGAATGACGTTCTGAACATTTGGTAACCGTTTCTGCGTCTATCCCTTCTACCCCATACAGACTGAATAAATAAGAAGTCTGGACTCATCCTTAACAGATTGATCAGAGGCAATAATTTTGTTTTTTTTTTTTTAGAAAACCAACAACTACAACGGTTTAACTCTAGTCATAGGCAACGAAAGTTGTGACCTAGACTCCGCAGTGAGTGCCATAGTCTTTGCGAATTTTTTGCACTGGCAATACAATCAGATAAAATGCAAGGTTTGCACCAAAGGCCATCGTAATGAAAATACTCCTTTGAAAGATGATATCTTCGTTCCAATTTTGAATGTGGACCGCAAAGATTATGAGTTGAAGACTGAGGTTGTTTTCTATTTCAAGAGTAAAGGAATTAATGATAGTCATTTGGTTTTTAGGTATGTTATATTATTTATTTTAATTTATTTTTATATAAGTACTAGCTGCTGTACGCGACTTCGTTTGTGTGGAAATTTTGATGTGTTTTTCAGGACTAAATTATAAATTATACACACATTTAAACAGTCCTCTTGTTTCATTTGTCTATTGATGAAAACCGCATCAAAATCTGTTGTGCAGTTTAAAAGATCTAAGCATATAGACGGTGGGAAGCAACTTTGTTTTATACTATATAAAGAAGTTTTTCTCTAATTTGGATCTATTTGAACTATCTGTTGGAAACGTGACGGTTTAGAGGAGTGCGTCTTGTACAAAACTGGTTTGTATTGAAACCAGCTATCGATTAATACAGGTCTCATGCGTGGCTAATAAAATTAAAGTTGTACTGAAGATGCCATTGGTGCATGGATTGTAGCTTTGATAACTCATATCTCGGAAATGTGATGCTTGAGAGGATTGTGTCTCATACAAAACTAGTTTGTATTGACACCAGCTATCAATATTAATCGATAGCTGGTATCAATACCAACTAGTTTAAGACCTGTATGCATAAGACCTGTCTGATGCATAAGACCTGTCTGATGCATAAGACCTGTCTTATGCATGGCCGAATTGCAGAAGTTAAGCATGCCATTTAATTCAAATATATTTCAACACAAAAAAGTATTTTACATAGGCACTTATAAAACGTCGACAAAAGGTGCTCGGTTCGGGTTGGTTGTTTCCTATGGAGAAGAACCGGCAAGAAACTCCATGGTTACTCTTTTAAAATCATTTAGTCGTACAATATTTGAATGCTAGACTTAATTATAGGAGGAAAGCGTAGGCCCAACAATAAGTTGTTGCTTACTACAAAAGGTATAAAAAGATTTTAAAAAAATGCCACTAATTTACAAAGCCTACAATGACAAAACACATTCATAAAAAATATGTAAATAAAAATAATCTATACAAAAGTAAAAATAAAACATTATATGAAGACTAAATTGAACAATTGACACAAATGATGATTGTCATCAGTGCTGTAACTTTTACGAATTATGAAAACTATTGTAAAACATCTGAGTAAAAAGAATGGAAAAAGTAAAATGTGGAACAGTTAGAGACATCCACACATTTGTGTCGTTTATGAGCTACCAGGGAAGCTGCATGAGCAGAAGGAACTAGAGCCAATCTTCTTTATCTTCAACATAGTCCTTAATTAGGGTTCCGTACCCAAAGGGTCAAACGGGACCCTATTACTGAGACTTCGCTGTCCGTCCGTCCGTCCGTCCGTCCGTCCGTCTGTCACCAGGCTGTATCTCATGAACCGTGATAGTTAGCCAGTTGAAATTTCTACAGATTATGTATTACTATTGCTGCTATAACAACAAATACTAAAAACATAATAAAATAAATATTTAAGGGGGGCTCCCATACAACGAAGCGATTTTTTTGCTCGTTTTTGTAAATAATGGTACGGAACCCTTCGTGCGCGAGTCCGACTCGCACTTGGCCGGTTTTTTTGTAATATGCTGTGGTGGATGGAGGTAGAGATTGGGTGGGTGGTGGTGGAGTTTTGGTGGAATCGCAATAGCCCGGCAAACTGCCAAAAAACTTAAGAAAATTTGATATTCGAGACCTACCTTTTCTGATTCCACTTTAACAAGAAATGTTTGTTTCAGAGATGATCACGATTTCAACGCATTGGCGACCAAATCCAAGACTAAAGTAGTGATGGTAGACCATCACGCTTTATCCAGGAGGCACAAGTTCCTAGCCCCGTTCGTGACTGAGATCATTGATCACAGGTAAATTGGGATGTGTCCCCAGTAGGCAAACTGTTAGCAGCCGATGAAATTTGAGTTAGCTGCATACCCAGATCAATTTTCGTGCGTCGAAAGCAAACTGTTATGTGTTAGCCGCTTATTTAGGTCTACCGACTGAATTTTTACTTTGCTATTGTTGTACGAAGGGAGTGGTTGTGTTGGTCACGATGGATATTTTTGAAGTAATTGGTATCTTAGAGAACCGAACACGTCTATAGCTTCTTTCCAACTGTCCGCATGAACAGTTTGCGGCAAACGGACTTACTACGCCCGGCGAACAAAATGTCGCCGCCGCCGACTGGAACCGGTTTTGCTGTGAGTCGGCAACTAACTGCGTAAAGTGAGCGCAAAATTAGCAAACTGTGGACAATCCATTTCAAATACATGGAAGGGCGTACTAAACCGATATGCCGCAAACTCAGTCGGCTGCTAACAGTTTGCCTACTGCGGACACAGCCTAATACGCAACGCAATGGCGGCACGTTTAGTACTTATGGAACGTCTGGAATGAAGGAACTTATGGTATGTGGAAGAACAGCAAAGAACAAGCTGGATCGGATCAAGATAATTATTTTGGGACAAGGTCGAACAGCAGTCAGCAGCGGTGGCCCAGTGGTGGCAGCCCCGACTTACGAGCAGTAAGCCGTGGGTTCGAACCCAGTCAGGCGCTTTACTCTATGTAGGTAATTTATTTCATCACCGCTGCCCTCAAAAACGGTGAAGGAAAACATCGTGAGGAAACCGGCATGTCTTAGAACTAAAAATCCGAAGAGGAAGACATGTGACTACTACCAACCCGCACTGGGCCCGCGTGGTGACACTTACACACAGTTACAGCCCACTCCCTCTCATAGAGAGGAGGCCTGTGTCCCAGCAGTGGGAACATTATAGGCTGATGATGATGATGAAGGTCGAGCAAGGGTCGGGGTGCTATGGTCTGTGGTCTTCTTCTCTATCTTGTGGTTCGTGCTTAACCTGTGTTCTTAAACCGCCCATGGGCCACTGACTTGACTTTTCATGCCGTCGAGAAATGTATCTCAGTTATGCTGGTCTCTTCACGATGTTTTTCTACACCGAAGCAAGTGATAATTATACAATACGCACGTGCATCCTAAAGAAGTACGTGTCTTGGGTTCGAACTCGAGACCTATGACTTGGCAGTCCGACAGTCACACCACTAGGCTATCACTGCTTTTTGCTGCTATTACTGAAACTTCGCTGTACGTCCGTCCGTCTGTCTGTCACCAGGCTGTATCTCACGAACCGTGATAGTTAGCCAGTTGAAATTTCTACAGATGATGTATTTCTGTTGCCGCTATAACAACAGAATAAAATAAATATTTAAGGGAGCTCCCATCATTCATCATTTCAGCCCAAAAGACGTCCACAGCTGAACAAAGGTCTCCCCCAAGTGTCGCCACATTGACGTTTTGGGGGGTGTTGCCATAATCGCCACGCTTGGCAGGCGGGTTGGCGATCGCAGTACGGTTGTTACAAAAGCACAGGGAACGCTGCTGCCCATTCTCTGGCAAGTCCCTTAGTCGCCTCTTACGACACCCACGGGAAGATATGGGATGGTGCTATTCTTTACGTCCGACACCATACAGAGCCATACAAGGTCATACAGAGGGAGCTCCCATACAAACAAGTAATTTTTTGCTCGTTTTTATAAATAATGGTACGGAACCCTTCGTTGCCGAGTCCGACTCGCACTTGGCCGGTGTTTTTTTAACTGTTCTTTTTGTTCAAAAGTTCAAATAATTAATTTTTCATTGTATGCGCAAGGCATCTAGCTATGTATAAAAACGACGGACGCGGGTTGTGCTTACACGAACGAATTATTGTTCGACCCTTGTGCCACTTAGCATTTAAAGTGTTGAAACTCTCTGACAGAAAACCTCATTTGCTTTCTAGGCCCCTTGACAAATCTGGCTGGCTGTACAAAGATGACGTACGCTCCACACTAGAGACGGCTGGCTCGTGCTGCACGCTCATTGCCCAACGGATCAAGGACCTGAGCACGTTGGTAGCCAAGGAGGGAGACTTCTTCAAGGACTATCCAGTCTGCGCTGAGATGTTGTGGGGTAAGCCTAAGGAACTGAACTGCAGAGCAAGAGGTCCTGGCGTCGTGGTGGGGATTTATAGATGATTCTTCATCACAGAACAGGTTTTTCTTGCTTCGGACCACATTGATACTTCGGGGCAGAGGCCTTGCTGTGTAAATTTGGTGTAGCCCGACAAACGATGGGACACTTGATATCGTCCTACCTGTCCTGTTGCTAGCACATAACAGGAGCTGATGGACGCTAATGAAGGTGTCAAACTCGTCGCCAAATTTTGGGCTGATTCAATTTAAATTGTCATTGACACGCTAACAATAGGTAGGAGTGCGCCTGTCTTAGGGCACTCATTTATGTATATCTCCTGAGCGCATGGCTAATCTACGATGAACCGTCCAACAATGCAGGCTAGCCAAAAAGTACATCTTTTTAGGTTAAGAGCGTTTACACCTTACGACATTTCATACAAACTTTCAAGTCCTTATTTTCCGAAATGTTTGAACCGATTTTAATGAAATTTAATACGCATAAGCATAAATCAGGTTACAGAGGTCTAAAAACTTACCAAAAAACATTTTCATAACATCACGATGGTACGAACTTACCCAGAAGAAACCTGTTCACTCTAACTTTGAAGATATTAGGGTTGTAAGCGTTCGAAAACACAAATGCAGGCAGAGAGTTCCACTCCTATGCTGTGCGCATTATGAAAGACGTTTGAAAACGCTTAGTGAGAATTGGTGGAATAACAACAAGGTAGGGATGGTAACTTGCAGTGCGTCGGATGGTAGAAGGGGGCCGGTGAGATGAGGTCGTGGAGTTCTTGGCCACACTTACCGAAGTACAGCCTGTAGAAGACCGACAAGCAGGCAACCTTGCGGCGATGAGCCAAGTTTTCAGACGACTATAACGACCTTAACATAGTTGGAGAGAGGCTAGGCAGATTATGATGTCCCTTTTTAAATTCCAGCCACCATCGTTCTGGACACGGTGAACTTCTCCCCTGATGTAGACAAAGCTACTCCTCATGACGAAGAAATGACGCTGTTCTTGGAGAGCCTGATGAAACCTGGCGATCCCCTAGCTGAAAGGTAAGGGGATATCTATAAATTACGTCACAAGAATTTTATGATTTTTAGGGTTCCGTACCCAAAGGGTCAAACGAGATCCTATTACTGAGACTTCGCTGTCAGTCCGTCCGTTTGTCACCAGGCTGTATCTCATGAACCGCGATACATAGCCAGTTGAAATTTTCACAGATTATGTATTTCTATTGATGCTATAACAACAAATACTAAAAACAGAATAAAATAAATATTTGAGGGGGGCTCCCATACAAGAAAGTGAATTTTTTGCTCGTTCTTTATAAAAATGGTACGGAACCCTTCGTGCGCGAGTCCGACTCGTACTTGGCCGGTTTTTTTATAAATTATAAATAATGCTACGGAACCCTTCGTGCGCGAGTCCGACTCGCACTTTGCCGTTTTTTTTTACAGTTTTTCTGGTTACGGAGATGTTGACGGTCAAAGTTACATTTTTTTTCAGAAGTTATAATTTTACTTTTAATACCTCTATGGCCCGTTTACTATTCAATACATCCCGCGGACAATGTTTTGAGTGCGTTACATTGAGACGTAGGAGCTTGTGGCTAAATAACAACAGCCGCACGGGTCGATCTTCAAGGTTAAGCCGTGCTTGCCGAGGTCGGTCCGTGGATGGGTGACCATAATTATATTCTGAGTTTCCTCCGTGCCTCGGAAAGCACGTTAAGCTGTTTGTCCCGGCTGTCATTCGTATATCTTTGACAGTCGTTACGAGTAGTCAGAAGCCGAAAGGCTGGCATCCAGGCTTACCAAGGGGTTTCGTATTACCCAGTTACTGGATTGTGGAGGTCAGATAGGCAGTCGTTTCATGTAAAATACTGGTACTTAGCTGCATCCGGTTAGACTGAAAGCCGACCCCAAGGTAGTTTGGGAAAAGGCTAGGCAGATGATGATATAGTTGAAGCCAGCAACTTTTAGGCCTTCCTAATATTTTGTGTCTCTGGTTGCAGGCAACGCGAGAATGATGCTCTGATCGCAGCGAGGAAAAACGTGGCGAACCTTACAGCCGCTCAGCTGTTAAAAAAAGATGTGAAAATCGTCGGCGACGTCTACATACCCAGTTTCCCTATACTTGTCAAGGTAAAACAATTTATCTTTTCCTAGGATGCTCAACTTTTGGCAGCGGCGACCTCTCGCGTCCGACCCTGGTTCAATGTATGGTCCGGAGCGAGAAGGAATGGGAAGCCGTCGCCTCCTTCTGCGAAGCAGTCATGCTAGCGAAGGAGGTGGCGGAATGTGAGAGGGAGAAAGCCTCACGTCCCAGCCGCTGCGGGACGATCGGCCACCGTAGGCGCGGACCCGTGGACGGTGAGTTATGGGCTAGAGGGAGAGGGCCGATTGCCTGCCAGGGCTGCGGGACTGTTCGAATGAGATACCGTGGCCCTGGATCACAAAGGGCTAAGAAGGAACATGGATGGGTTTAGTCAGTACAAGTCTGGGACTCCGTTCCGCTCCGCCCAGATCGGGACTACGTCATTTGAAGAATTGCCATCCGCAAAAAAAAGGGTGCTCAAGTTGGGCCGAGATTTTGATGCCTTGTCAACAAACGGGCAATCTAGTAAACAAAAGTTCCCTATTAAAGTGGAAGAGCCAGCGAACCTCGTGAAATTTAATTTTTGTTACGTATTTGCAATTGGGCCTCATCAGAAGGCTTATAGTCACCCAAAGGGCAATGGAGAGGGCTATGCTCGGAGCTACCTTGCGTGATCAAATCAGAGCAAGAGAACCAAGGTCACCGACGTAGCCCGAAGAATTGCCAAACTTAATTGGCAGTGGGCAGGGCACATTGCTCGGACGGATGGCCGATGGGGCCGAAAAGTTCTGGAATGGCGAACGAAGGCGCTCCGTTGGAAGGCCTCCCACTAGGTGGACCGATGACCTGGTGAAGGTTGCGGGTATCGGCTGGATGCGAGTCGCACGGGACCGGTCAATGTGGCGGCACTTGGGGGAGGCCTATGTCCAGCAGTGGACGCCGCACGGCTGAAATGATGTTGATGATTTGCAATTTGCCGGTCAGTGTCAGGTTTCATGTTGAACAAAATATGATTCGTGGCAGTAACACGTATGTATTTACTGAATCGTAGTCATTTAAATCATCAATCATAATCATCATCAGCCTATAATGTTCCCACTGCTGGGACACAGAACTCTTCTCTTTGAGAGGGAGTGGGCTGTACTCCACCACGCGGGCCCAGTGCGGGTTGGTAGATGTCACATGTTTTCGAATTTTTAGTTCTAGAACATATTTAACGTTTAAAATTTAAATATTAACGTTTCCTCACGATGTTTTCCTTCACCGTTTTTGAGAGCAGCGGTGATGAAATAAATTACATAAAGTTATGCGCCTGCCTCGGTTCGAACCCAAGGCTTACTGCTCGTAAGTCGGGGTTGCCACCACTGAGCCACCGCTGCTCTCATCAAATACAACCTCTAATCCGATTTATTTTGTACTAGCTGTCCTGCGCAACTTCGTCTGCGTCACATTTTCCCCGTTTTCGCAAAATTTTTCATTGCTGCTTCGCTTCTATTGGTCGTAGCGTGATGATATATAGCCTATGTCCTTCCCCAGGTTAAAATCTATCTTCTTGCCAAATTTCATTAAGATCCAATCAGCTGTTTAGTCATGAAAAGGTAACAAACAAACAAACATACAAACAAACAAACAAACAGAGTGACTTTCGCATTTATAATATTAGTATGGATTGATGCCAGCTATTTGACTGATAAAAGTTTTATACGTGGCTAATAAAATCAATGTTGTACTGTTCGCTAAGATTGTACCTTTGATGACTTATAACTCGGAAATATAATGCTTTAGAAGATATGGCCAATACAAAACTTGTTTGTATTGCTACCTGCTGGTTTGCCATGACGTCTTATAACATTATTCATCATCATCATCATCATCATCATCAGCCTATAATGTTCCCACTGGTGGGACACAGGCCTCCTCTCTATGAGAGGGAGTGGGCTGTACTCCACCACGCGGACCCAGTGCGTGTTGGTAGATGTCACATGTCTACGAATTTTTAGTTCTAGGACATGCCGGTTTCCTCACGATGTTTTCCTTCACCGTTTTTGAGGGCACCGGTGATGAAATAAATTACACAAAGTAATGCGCCTGCCTGGGTTTGAACCCACGGCTTACTGCTCGTAAGTCGGGGCTACCACCACTGGACCACCGCTGCTCTCCCCTAAAACATTATTGTTTTACTCTTATTCCAGTGTGGGAAAGAGACGGAGCTATACAGGATATCTAGCGCCATCTCTTTCCCACACTGGAAAAGGAGTAAAACAATAATGTTTTAAGACGTCCTGATAAGCCAGCAGCTATTGATAATAACAGATTTTAGGCATGAGCACTATTTAAAAAAAAAATGGCGGATGTTTTCTTTCTTTCAACCCCTTTGTATCTCTTTATTTGTCTGTACTTTTACTATGTCCTCTCCAAGGAGTTCTTGAAGCGTCCGGGCGCGCTGCAGGCCGTATCGGAAGCCCTGCAACAGAACAAGTGCACCGTGGCCCTCCTGCTTGGCATGGACCTCACCGAAGGACTGCAGAGGGACACCGCTTTGTACTCCCCTGATCAACCTGAGAAGGCGAAGCTGGTGAGATAATAAAGCATGTTTTTCATCGTTGACGGTGTAGGTTGAGTAAAAGGCGACTAAAAAGGCAAGGTAGATAGCGTGTGGCAACGCTGCCGCAAGGGACGCCATAGAAGGTAATCATCATCTGCCTTGCCTTTTCGAGAACCTTTTTGAGTAGGTTTCCAGACTAACCGGATCCAAATAAATTCCGGTATTTTAAGCCCTCGACCAAAAAAGAGGGGTGTTATAAGTTTGACGTGTGTATCTGTCTGTCTGTCTGTGGCATCGTAGCTCAAATCAAATCAAAATCATTTATTTCAAGTAGGCCAGTTACAGGCACTTTTGAATAGTCAAAAAACAATAACATATTAAGCTACAGTCCCAGTCACTAGACATAATAACTGTGAAAGTACTGTAGTTGCCCATTCCAAAGCGTAGATCTCTATGGAGAAGAATGGGCAAGAAACTCCATGGACACTCTTTTAAATTAGTAGCTTGTTACAAAAATCTTGGTTACATCATTCATGTTGAGATGGTAAATTATGTGCTCCTAAACGGATGACCCGATTATGATAAAATTGGTCACGTTTGAAAGCTGAGATTTAATCCAGAGTGCTCTTAGCTATGTTTCGAGAAAATCTGCTCAGCGGTTTCAAGGTCATCACCTCTTTTCTAGTTGATAAAGATAAACAACTTCTACGGGTCTGGTCGATTCAAAATTTGAAATCTTGTCGCTTCACACCATGGGCATCGCTAGGGGGGGTCTGCACCTCCCCCTAATAGATCGGGTTTTTTTTATTTTTTATTCATTTTTGTTAATTATCGAAAAATGTGGAAGGAATGGGACTAGACCTATGCCCAGGAGTGGGACAGTCAAGGCTAAGAAAAAAAAATTGAAGTTTAAAAAGCATGAAATAAAATTTACTTTAAAAAAACCCCGACAAAAAAAAAACCTCTAAAAAACCAAAATTAAATTAATCCAAGCGTCGTAGTGTCGCGTCGGGGGACCGCTAAGTAGACCGCCGACTCGCCTCGACACCGCTCGCTGTAGCAGAAGCACAAAACAAAGCGGACGCTACCGCGCTTGAATTAATTTATTTTTGTTTTTTTTTTATATAGAAGGTCATGCATTGACTTTATTGGTGATGTTCTTCAGAATAGTTTATGATGAACGTGGACGAGGCAAAATAAGTCGGTGACGATCTGTTATTTCTGTTCGTTCTCTGCATCGTTGATGAGTTAGATTCCCAGGTCTTGAGAGCTAGCTAGATTGGAAGCGGTCCCTAACATAGTCGCGAAATGGCTTGGCAGATGATGAGGCCTGATGTTATGTCATGATCAGAGGTCGGAATTAGGTAGACTTATTTAAGTCATCATCATCATCATCAGCCTATAATGTGCTGGGACACAGGCCTCCTCTCTATGAGAGGGAGTGGGCTGTAATCCACCACGCGGGCCCAGTGCGTGTTGGTAGATGGCACACGTCTTCGAATTTTTAGTTCTTGGGCGTACCGGTTTCCTCACGATGTTTTCCTTCACCGTTTTTGAGGGCAGCGGTGATGAAATAAATTACACAAAGTAATGGGCCTGCCTGGGTTCGAACACACGACTTACTGCTCGTAAGTCGGGGCTGCCACCACTGGGCCACCGCTGAGTTATTTAAGTACTTGCATCGAAATATTGATATTAATATGGATCTTCCCTTGCGTGTGTCCCTTGTGTTGGAATTTTGCAACTTCGGACATCCGATGTCGGATGGTTTAAATTGTGTAAAAGTAAATAAATTTTTTATTCAATAAGTCCCGGGATTTTTCTGCTCTTTAAAATAAATATCGGGATTTGAGGCATATCCACTTTACTCTTTCGCTGTATGAAATCAGTGTCATCATCATCTGCCTAGACTTTTCCTAAACTTGGAATCGGCTTCCAGTCTAACCGGATGCAGCTGAATACCAGTATTTTACATGATGCGACTGCCTGTCTGACCTCCACAACCCAGTAACTGGGTAATACGATACCCCCTAGTAAGACTGGATGTCAGACTTTTGGCTTCTGACTACTCGTAACGACTGTGAAAGATCTACAAATGACAGCCGGGACCAACGGCTTAACGTGCTTCCGAGACACGGAGGAAACTCGGGTATGTAATTATAGTCACCCATCTTCGGACCAACCTCGGCAAACACGGCTTAACCTTAAAAATCGACCCGTGTGGCTGTTATTATTTAGCCACGAGCCATGAAATCAGTGTACACAAATAACTCTGCCTAATTCCGACCTCTAGTCATGATCAACATGTGTATCCGTTTCAGCTAAGTAAGCATCTGCTATCGTGGTCGCCCGTATCCTTGGGGCTGTCTCCGGAGCGACTGAGCGCAGCTGAAGAATGTCGCTACTACTGGCAGCTGAATCTATCCGTCTCGCGCAAGCATTATATACCGGCCGTCAGCACCTTCACTACTAATAAATGATCAGACAAACACTACTGTCTTGTATTAAAAAATCCTACTATACATGCTGTTGTTTTGCATCCTCTTCAAATTCAAGGAGGTAACTATCAGTGGCGAAGGGTGGAAATTTTGAAAGGGGAAGCCGAAGAAAAAAATGAGTTTTTTTTTTATTTTTGTTATTTTCGTTTTAGTCATCAGCGAACCCGAAAACCCGGAAAATGACACCCATGACGAAAATACCAGAATTTTACGTCACGCTTCGGCACTAGTTTTAATTTTGGCGTCAGTATCGTTATCAGCGACCCCAAAAACCACGAAAATTTCACCCATGATAAAATACCAAAAAAAATCTAAGGACCCGACTTGATCCTTATTTTTTGTAACGATTAAATGCACAGGAACTATTAACCAATAAAAATATAAGCTAAAAAACCTTTTTGAAACAAGCTTTTATAAAGATGCACTGAAAAGAAGAAAATAAATCTGAGTAAATGAAAACGATATCGGATAATTTTCACAAAAGCTTGTCGCGTTTAGTTTTTAAAGCATTTACCATTCACTCGACAAGCTTCAGGTAACTATAGAAATTATGTTTATTTATAAAAATTGAACGCGTATATACAAAGTTTCATGTCTGTGCTATTAACCGTTGAGGAGTTCCCTGAGGAGCCTGTTCGTGAGGAGACCATCCTGGCGGTAGGAAGAGTTCATTATACAAATCGTGATTATCTATCAAATTTGAACTCGATTGCAAAGTTTCGTGTCTGTGCTATTAAATGTTCAGGAGTGCCCTCGTGAGAAGACGATCCTGGCTGCAAGGATTAGATCATGATATAATTCGTGTTTATCCATCAAATATGAACGTGCATACAAATTTTCGTGTCTGTGCTATTAACCGTTGAAGAGTTCCCTCGTGAGAAGTCGATCCTGGTTGCAGGATGAGTTCATGATACAAATCGTGATTATCCATCAAATATGAACTCGCATGCAAAGTTTCGTATCTGTGCTATTAAACGTTGAGGAATTCCCTCGTGAGGAGACGATCCTGGCGGTAGGATGAGTTCATGATACAAATCGTGATTATCCATCAAATATGAACTCGTATGCAAAGTTTCGTATCTGTGCTATTAACCGTTGAGGAGTTCCCTCGTGAGGAGACAATCCTGGCTGCAGGATTCAGTTATGTCTGTCATGAGAATGTATTGTTCTTAGAACCAAAGGTGTGTGCAAAATTTCAGTTCAATCAGAGATCGGGAAGTGGTTCTAATTTAGCTTTCTGTACATAGAATCTTTGTCGTAACTCGATAAACTTCGGCTTACCTAGTTCCTACAAAACGCTGTTGATAGCCGCGAAGTCACGTGTCTGCGTTCATACGAATTTAGTTCTCAATGCTGACACCCGACCATCGGCTTACTGGCGCCACATGTTGCTTTCTTTGTTGACTTTAAAAAATTTGGCATTTTTGTAATGTTTTCAATCCTATGATGTATTCAATGTCTATACTGTGATGTGACCCACAGGTGTGTACATAATTTACTATTTGTCTACAATAGACACTACGTATAGTGCCTTGTTCCCAAAGGGAAGCCGGTAGGAATCGGCTTATTAGGTGCCTTCGGGCCTGGTAACTATGCTGATGATTCTCGACCCGAATCAATAATAAATGGGTAGGTAATTTTTTTTTTTTGGAAATTAGTAAGTGTGGTCCACACGTTTTTTAAACGCGGCCCGTGTAATCCGCGCCCTATAACCGTTCTTTCACACATACAAACAATCTCAACGTTTATTCGAAACTTTCTTATTCCCTAAATCACGTCAAGAGGGTTATTCTGAAATACTGACAAATCTAAACAACAAAATCAAGCAGCGGTTATTAATAATTATCTAGGTGCCGTAATTTAAATTGATTATTTATGGCTTTTGTGACAACCTCCTGAATTTTGACGGGGACGTAAAACAACACCTTGTATCTATATAATTATAAAGGGTGTAAACACCTTTTAACGAAGCCGAAAGGCACTGGTCCTCCTGTCATTGCGATCATTTTTTTGTTCTACACCATACCTGGGAACCTTCTAGTTCGGAGATATTAGGGGTCAAAGTTCCAACTTTTTGACAAGTATTTTTTTAAATACAAGTTTTTATTGGAAGATTTTTACTTTAAACACCTCCACGACCCCCGTACTATTCAATCCGTCCATCAGCACAATGTTTTGAGTGCGTTACATTGAGTTCTACCACAAAACATGATTGTACACCCCCCAAAAAAAAGTCGTTTCCCAGCAATAATTTTTGCGTAAAGTTACTTAGTTTCATGTACAGAATGCTTGGTTGACGGCTTCGTGATGAGGTGATTTACACCCCGTATATAATAAATTGCATTTCTCTCGCTAAAAATCAACGGCTGGGCCGATTCAGGTGATTTTGGTTTTGAAATTTTTGTCATAGTCCGGGAAAGGTTTAAAAGGTGAGAAAGGTAGGGTAAGGTAGGTAGGTAGGTGGATAAGGTAGGCTAGGTAGGTAGGCAAAAGTGTATTGCCACGCATTCCGGGTACAGCTAGTAAGAGATAAAAACATAGTGAAAAAGATCTTAGATGGAGCCAAAATACCCCTACCCCGACTAATTCTTCATTAACCTGTATCTTCAGTTTTCTTTTCATTTGGGGCTATGCCATAGGCGGAACCAGCCATATACATACCCAAATTTCGCAGGATTCCCTGGCGCTTCCATATTAACCTGACTTTCATAGTATTTTTTTCTTTTCGATTGTGGCCATCTTAGAATAAATAGAAGTAGCGCTAAAAAAAAGAACTCTGTGACTATCTCTCTTCCCGCTCTGTCTTATAGCACGAAAGACGATGTGGGAATGAGACAAATGATTTTCTCTTTTAGTTTTTGTAGGTTGTTACTATATGCAAATTGTACCTTATATCGAGCAATAAGAGTCATAAAGCGTGTCATCAGGGTTAGATAAGAAAATAACCCTGTATTCCCGTTGTCCCCGTAGGCCATGTCCCCGATAAAGGGGACAAAGGGAATTATAAAAAAAAACGCATGCTGAAATTGCTATGCACTCATATTAATATATAAAATTTAGTGTGTGCAAAAGAGATAAATCTAATTTCGTTTGCTACTTCGCTTTCTTGTCGAAACTTCGAACTACTGGGTCAGTGTGTCGCCGCAATCCATTTGAGGCGACTGGGAATATTCGAATTCTGCGAAAACCATAGGATTTTTTTATCGGTCATTTTATAAAAAAAAAAACAGCTGTTCCACACATTTTGACCGTGTAGGTATTACTTTGTAGGAAACAGCTGTCTTTTTTTTTAAATCAATCAGACCGACACTTCATTTTTTTTTTTTTTTGTACTTATATATTTTAGTGTTAATTTTATAGCCTGCGCAGACGACGGATTTTGTCCGCGTAGTTTTATGTCCACTAAAATAGATCGCTTACAACTGTATCGAGAAACGCAAATGAGGGATTAAAAGTACCGCGTACAAAAAGTCCCCCGAATAACAGAGGACATGCAGAGACGACGGACCGAAAAAAAAAAAACTCGTGTGGCTAGGCGAAGCAACGCACATGGCGGACTTTATTCCGCGTTGTGCGCTCGAAAGAGTACGTATGCACGACGATAAACGATGACGCAGGCAATCGATTGTAAAATTTTAATAGAAGAATTCGAAAAAAGAACTTCTTAATATGAGACGTCAAAAACAGAGTATCACGACCGAAATATATGTCACACCGTGTTTTTCACACCGTGTGCGTTAAGTTCGCGGTAAATCCGCGGTAGACTTTTTATTCGCGGACGTTACTTTTTTCTCCGCCGCGGATAAAAGTCCGTCGTCTGCGCAGGCCTTTAAGGATTGTTAAATAAAATACAATTTAGATATCTTCATTCTGTTTATTTAAAACGATTAAACTTATGTTTATTACATGATTGAGAACTTAGATCGTGGTTTAAGCAGCGTTCATTATTTATTAATTTTATTTTACTATTAATGTATCTAAATACAGAAGACAAAACAAAAAAAAAAACATACAAAATTTAAGTACAAAGGTACTGCTTATTTCATACGAAATTTCTACCAGCAGACCTGCGAAAGGAAAAATGAAAAATAAAAGTTGACGATAGTGTGTGAGAGAATGATGAGAAAAATGTGTTTATGTGCCGTACCTAACTTAACTATACTATAATATTGCTTAAATATAAATACACATATAACTAAATATAAAATAACTTAACATTATTTAAGCGAGGCGTTCATGGCAGGGGGTTGTCGAGCCGAATCCCACTCAATCTCACGAGAGAGAGAGGGGGCGTCTCGGCAAATATCACGTATTTTGAGAATGGAGGAATGTCGAACTCGGTGTGTTATATCACCAATGCACAGATCGACCTCGATAAGCACTGGTTAATTAACCTTGAAAGACCGACCCACGGGGCCGTTTTTATTTAGCAACAACCCAACAAGCAAAATAATCCTGGAATGCGATTATATAATGCTACGTGGTCTTATATAGCTCCGATGATGGTTTTGGTAGTTGCTACTGCGCTTTTAACAGCATAAATACATGCTGTTTTTACTCAAGTACGTTTAATTCTATAATTTGTACTTATAACGGTATATAGGACCGTATTTCCTGGCAAATATAGGATCAAGACTCCTATAAAAGCATGAAACAAGAGTAATTGCACTCAAGACTAATTACTCCGGTAACGCAGACTTATATGCGCCTATAAGATAACATCTGCAGACCATTTAAATCTTAATACTCCCGTAGAAGCATGTACCAGGAATATATGCACTGAGGAGCAATTACTCTTGTTATTTTTACTTATAACCTCATATAAGCTAATATTTTATGGCCAATATAAGTAAATTTAAGTTAAATTACTGTAAATCATTTATATATCTGGTTTGGTTTTACATAAGCTTAAAAGTAAGTGTTAAATGAATTTCACATCCACTTTTTAAAAATAATTAATCACCAAGATTATAATAGCACTCGGTAGGATAAAAGTTTCTCTATATCGATTTATCGTGTGCCGTTTTAAACCTAGACTGATTTATATAGGCATTCCTTAGTACTGTTATTGTCTAAGTAATCTCAAACAATCCTGGTTAAAACTTTTATGAAGCCACTTTTGCTTGTAACGACCAGTATAGGCGAAAACTGGTTTTGTCTACAAATATTGAAAATGGATTTAAATAAGTGGAAGCGGTTTAAAAAACTAGATCTTGCAAAAGAAAAGTAAAAAAAAATCTAAAGAAATGTTAACCGCAGTGAGCACCGATTTTTTTAAATTAAATTGGTTAAAACCGTAACGCGAATTCTAGCGAGGGTTCCGGACAAGATAATTATAGTACTGCTTTAGATGGAAGAGGTTTGGACTATGAAAGTACCACGAAAGTACGAAAGGACTGTGAGCGATATTGAAAGCGATAATCAGGAAGAACTTTCGGATTATAACAAAAATTTCCAACTGCAGAATCTATTAAACACTGGGCTTTAGACTTCAATATTTCACAGGCTGCATTGAAATCTTTACTTGAAAATTTAAATATTTCATGAGAATTAAAAATGTTTTGCCTGTGACATGTATTTGCAAATCCGATTTCAGGGAACTTAACAAGGTCAAAAATGTGTATAAAATTGCATGTCAAATGTGTAATATAATTAAGTCAAATAAGAACAATGTTTTAAATAATGTTTAACCTAGCACGTAGAACAAACTCTTAAAATATTACTTTAACTTACTTCTCCATAAATATCAATCGGTTTTCATCTGGGCATTGCGGAACCCTATTCGGTTACAATGGCGAATCTTCCTCGGTTTTGTGATAACCCAATATAGAACCAATATACTAATATTGGTACTATATCACACTTGTAAATGCTAAAAGTACTTATTTTAGCACTATATCGCACTTGGAAATGCTGACCAAGAAAATGGCAGCTGCCTACTTAATATTTATTTAATAGTAATTAAAACTAAAATGTAAATAAGCAAATTTCAAGAGGCGCTTTAAAATTTTGATCAAACCCATGATAGATTTCACAGAAAATTCAAGTTCCCCTACGAATAAGCTATAAAAGACAAAAAATTTGACAACAATAAAATTTTGTATAAGGTTGACATTAATAAATTCTGATTCATATAAATACTTAATCTCAAGATGTTAATTTTTTTTACAGAGTACAACAATGTGCGATACACTCACTTTGACTGTTCACAATATATGAGCTTAGAGAAGCATTTCTAGGCGCGTATTAATCTCAATTATATTGAGATTTACAGGAGTAATTGCATTGACGTAATTCAATTACAGGAGCAATATAGGCGTATATGGCATTTCAACGGTCTAATATAAATACGTTATAAGTAAAAGTAGACTTATAAAGTGGGCCCTTTTCGCGACTTATATGCGGATATAAGTCTCATATAGTCCTCGATAAATTATGGTTCTAGGATAGTTTAAAAACCACTTTTTGCTAGTTGGGAAGGGCCTTATAATATTTACTGACTATTTAAGTACATACTATTACAATCTCATCTTCCTGCCTTTATCCCATATTACTTGGGGTCGACGCAACACGTTTATTCTCTTCTACTCTCCTCTGTCACCCGCTACGGAAACGCCACTGGAAGTTCGGGAAGTTACGTGGTGTCTTCTCGTCCAACTTACCGCAGTGTCTCAAGACGAAAGTCTATGACCAGTGTGTGTTGCCAGTGATTACATACGGGATCGAAACGTGGTCGCTCACAATGGGCCTCATCAGAAGGCTTAAAGTCACCCAAAGGACAATGTAGAGGGCGATGCTCGGAGTTTCCTTGCGTGATCAAATCAGAAATGAGGACATCCGCACAGAGAACTATAGTTACCGACGTAGCCCGAAGAATTGCCAAACTTATGTGTCAGTGGGCAGGGCATATTGCTCGCAGATCGGATGGCCGATGAGGCCGAAAAGTTCTGGAATGGCAACCGCGAACCGGAAGACGATGCGTTGGAAGGCCTCCCACTAGGTGGACCGATGACCTAGTGAAGGTTGCGGGCATCGGCTGGATGCGAGTCGCACGGGACCGGTCAATGTGGCGGCACTTGGGGGAGGCCTATGTCCAGCAGTCGACGTCTTTCGGCTGAAATGATGATGATGACGACACGTCCCGCTATTATACATATTTACTTATTTCTTTTTCATATCATTTAAGGTAAGAGAAAGCCAAGGACCTGGACGCGCCTGTAAACGGGGACCCATAATGGGATACTGTAGCAGCGGGCCTGACAAAGCTTGGATATCATCGCTCCGCCAAGCAGTTGAAAATATCTGGCAGGAGCTCCAAACACCCGCGGAGCCCTTGGCCACCCCTCTCGTACCTCCCGAGGCCTGTATGGAACCCAGGTTTGACAAACTGGTTGTGGACATGGAAAGCATGATGGAAATGACGAGAACCATCTTAGAGCCCTTGACAGAAAGGCTGGACATTGTGTCCTCGGAATTAAGAGTACTGAGGGATAGGGAACCCAAGTTCCCGGCCCAACCAGCACAAAGCCTAGCCACGGAGTTCGCGGTGGAGGAAGTAAAGAGGATTCTTACCTCCATTGAAATTGAAAAGGGAGTTACAGAGCTGTAGCAGCCGGAAAGCAAACAACAGGGCCCCAAGACCTTCGCACAGGTTGCCAAAACACCTAAACGGCCGAACCATACTCTCATAATCACCTCAAAAGATCCAAAACACACCGGGGAAAATGTCATCGAAAGAATGAGGAAAGCGCGCAACCAGGAGATAGTAGTGAGCTGCGCGAGCAAAGAAGACCTCAGCCTCGTAAAGAGTCGTGTCCAGACCACCAGTGGACTAGAGGTCCGGGAGCCCATGCCCAGCAACCCAGTGATCGTCATCAAAGGGGTGCTCTCTTCCTACACAAAAGAAGAGATAGTGGACCTCCTTCAGGCCCAAAACAAACACCTTTGGAAAGATCTGGATCCGGCTGGCCTCGTCAGCAGTGCAGTGTACCATTTGCCAAGGCTACGGACACGGCAGAAATCTCTGCAAGGCAGTAAAAGAAAGCTGTCTGTCCTGTCAGGACAAACGGCGGCCTGCCTGAACTGCACCAAAGTAGGGAGAGAGGGAAAGTCACAGAAATGGGACAATATAGCCAGGTCACGTGGTTCGTACTGCTAAGGGCAACGACAAGAACAATGAGTCAACCACCCAACAAAGCACAAGAAGACCGTAGGCTAAAGTTAAATGCTACAAGGTGTCCAGAAAGGGTATCGGGTATTTGTTTTCGCGCCATTTTCGAAACGGGGCGTCTAAAGGGTGCGGGGAGGGGTTCGTGGCGTCAAATCAAATCAAATCAAATCAAATCAAATCCATTTATTTGCCAGAATGTAGGTTTACACGGTGGTGTGATCTTAAAACTAATATTGGCCCCTTTACATTCTACCATTGCATATGGTGTGCAAATGCGTCCGCCATTTTGTGGAGTTTTAGACACGATGGAACAGTACTCGGGGACGCATCGCGCATTTTGCGTACGAGCGTATTATCGTAATGGTGATTCAATAGTGACTGCTCAACGTCTCTATCGTACGGAATATCGTACACGCCACGCGCCAAGTGACGATAGCATTAGGAAATGGATCAGGATGTTCGAGAATACAGGTGCGACAGTTAAAATTCATAACTCTGGTCGTCCTCGTTCAGTTCGCGATGAAGGAACAATTGAAGAAGTTGAGGCGTCGGTTCGTCAAAATCCGTCTTTATCCATCCGAAAGCGAAGCCAAGCGTTGAACATCAAAAAATCGTCTTTACATTCGATTTTAAAGAAAGACTTACATCTAAAAGCCTATAAAATTCAATTGGTTCAAGAATTGAAGGATACGGACTATGCTAATCGACTGAATTTTGCGGACGAAATGCTGCAGCGATTTAACAACTTTAACAACATACTGTTCAGTGACGAAGCAAATTTTCACTTGAATGGTCATGTTAATAAGCAGAATTGTCGGTACTGGGCAGTGGAGAATCCGAGACGAAAGCATGAACGACCCCTGCATAGCCCAAAGGTCGTTGTTTGGGCCGCTATGTCTGCTAAAGGCATAATTGGTCCTTATTTTCATGAAGATCAACGAGGCCGAGCAATTAATGTGAATAGTGACCGTTATTGCGATATGTTGCGAAATTTTTTGGTCTCAGAGTTGCAGGAGTTTGCAGGTTTCAACTCAAGAACGTGGTTCCAACAAGATGGGGCCACTTGCCATACCTCAAATGACTCAATGGAAGTTGTTAACGAATTATTCCCTAATAAAGTCATTTCGCGAAGGGGTAACATCAACTGGCCTCCCAGAAGCCCCGACCTTAGCCCGCTTGACTATTTTGCATGGGGGTACCTTAAAAGTAAGGTTTATCAAAACAATCCGACGAATCTAACCCAGTTAAAGCAAAACATCAGGTCAGAAATGGCAGCAATATCGATAGCTATGTGTCAACGTGTTATCGCCCATCTTCGTGTCCGTTTAGAAGAGTGCCAGCTACGTAACGGTCATCATTTGGATAACATCATCTTTTCCAAATAATTCTCCAATTCATATGCTAATAATAAACAATAAACTTTTTTATTGCATACAAATAATTTTTGTTTCATTGAACTTACAAATACCCGATACCCTTTCTGGACACCTTGTATAATGATAATTTCGCTAAGTTAGCGAAGGTAGGCTAAAGTTCATCCAGGCCAACCTACAACGCTCCAAGCTTGCAACTGCAGAACTCCACCATGCTGCCGAAAAGATGGGAATCTCAATTGCACTTGTCCAAGAACCCTATGTGGGGAAAGCAGGAGTAATGAAACAAAACCCCGGCACGCAAGTCATCCAGTGCACTCTCAATCGGCAAAAACCAGTTAAGGCGGCAATCGTCGTGTTCGGGAGCAGCCTGGAGGTCATTCACGACCCCCAGATTGTAACCGAAAACGTTGCAGCCGTCCTACTGAAGGCGGGTCAACTCAAGCTTGGAGTGATATCCGTGTACTTTGAGGCGACCAAGATATAGACCCATACCTCGTTAAAACCAAGGAGGCAACCACAAAGTTACGCATAACAAACATACTGGTGGGGGGAGACGTTAACGCATGGAGCCAGTGGTGGGGAAGTAATAGCGAAGATAACCGAGGGGCGGCTTGCAATGCTTTTCTATCTGAACAAGACCTTCAGATACTCAACACCGGCCAGACTCCAACTTTAGAATGCTACAGGAGAGACAGGCTATACCAGAGTATAGTCGACCTTACCACATGCAGTGTGTCGCTGTTGGGCAGAGTTGAGGATTGGCATGTAGACAGGAATTTAACGACATCCGACCACAACGCGATAACATTCTCATTACGCCAAGAAAAAGCGTTGGAGCCTCTTAAAGCAGTCTCTACACGCATATACAACACCAAAAAGGCAAAGTGGTCGGACTTCGATACACGCCTCAAGGCCTAACTGTTAGAATACAACATCACACCCGCCACAGTATCTGAGGTCTGGAATCCTGAATCACTGGATGCTTTGGTTTCAAAATACGTGGACCTAATACACCGCTCGGCCGGAATATCATACACAGCAACTGGGAAATAAAAATACTGACCCGAGACCGCCATGGTGGACGGATTCTCTTGAACGGTTAAAACATGAAACCCTGACCAAGAATAGGAAAATCAAGAATGCGGCCCCGAGTTGAAGGAGCCTGGTTGTCGACGATTACGTAAAGGTCAAACTAGGGTACCTAATACCTAACCAGAGCAACGGAAGCAGCAACTGAAAACTGGAATGAGTTCTGCTCCACACAGGTACGGAAGAGCATGTGGGACAGCATTTACAAGGTCTTAAGGAAGACTGCCAAAAGACAGGAACACACGCTCCTGAGGAACACCGCAGGCGAAAAATTAAGCCCAGAGCAATCAGCAGATCTTCTGGCAGAATCTTTTTACCCTGAGATGACTCTGTGGATGCCGAACAAAAACATCACGCGTCGACTCGGTGACTTACGGAGGAATGTTTCCCAAATGGAACCCAGGGCCTGTCGGCCGACGATCCGGGATTTACGCCTGCGGAGATGGAAATGGTCTTACAACAACAAAACCCAAAGAAAGCTAGCCCAGGACCCGATGGGTTGACGGCCGACATTTGCGCAGCTGCTATAAATTGCAGCAGGGAAGTGTTTTTGGGGCTGGCCAATAAGTGCATGTCGTTACAGCACTTCCAAAGGCAATGGAAAATAGCTCACGTGTGAATATTCCGTAAGCCGGGCAAAGACGACTACACCCACCCAAAGTCATACAGAACAATTGAACTACTCCCGGTCTTGGGCAAAATCGTCGAGAAGCTCTTCATAGGCAGACTGCAGCACCACCTCCTCCCGACACTAAACACACAACAATACGGGTTCATGCCACAGCGGGGACCCGAGGACACCCTCTATGTCCTGATGAATCACATACGGGCAGAAGTAAAAGTCAAGAAGGTAGGGCTTTTAGTATCACTGGACATTGACGGGGCCTTCGACAACGCGTGGTGGCCTGCCCTCAAAATGCTAAACAAAGATGCCCCAAGAACCTCTTCGCCCTCGTATCTTCATACTCGTACCTGGCGGACCGATACATTAGAGTCAACTATGCCAGGGCGACTAGCGAGAAGAGCACCACAAAAGGATGCGTCCAGGGCTCAATAGCCGGTCCGACGTTCTGGAACCTCATCCTAGACTCACTCTTGGAGGAATTGACGACAATGGGGATACCCATTGTCGTCAATTCCTCCAAGAGCGAGTATTGCCAGGCGTACGCAGACGATGTGGTCCTCGTTTTCTCGTCTCACAAGGTCAGCTCCCTGCAGTCAGCTCAAAGAACGCTGCAGACTGCGGGGAACAAAACAAGCTTCGTTTCGCCGCTCATAAGACCAAAGCAATGGTGATTACGAAGAAGCTCAAGTATGTCACCCCTGTTATTTACATGTCTGGTATTCGGCTGAATCTTGTCGAGGTGATCAAAATGTTGGGACTCGTCATAAACCACAAACTCTCCTTTAATGCGCACGTGACTGCAACATGCAAAAAAGCCGCAGACATCTATAAACAACTAGCATGCGCGGCAAGGGTGACATGGGGCCTGAACAGCGAGATAATCAGGACCATATACGTGTCGGTGATAGAGCCAATCATGCTGTACGCAGCGAGCGCGTGGGCCCCGGCAGTAGAGAAACTGATGACGAGAAATCAGTTAGACTCGCTGCAAATCTGCAAAGCGTACCGCACGGTGTCTCTGACATCGGCTCTCATCCTGTCGTGCCAACTGCCCCTTGACCTCCGAGTCATTGAAGCCAGCAAGCAAGACAACCGGGAAGAGAGGTCGAGCGCAAGGCCGGGCCCCTCCAGATCCCCCATCCATCGCGGCTCATAATAACCGAGTATGAGCGCCTCGAAAACATGGATCCTGAAACCCTGAAAGACCGTCAAGTAACCGGACCTAATATTTACACCGACGGCAGCAAAATAGAAGGGAAAGTCGGTGCGGCCTTTACTGGAACGACGGCAGGGAGTCCAAGTACTCCACTTTCCGCCTAGAGCCGCACAACACTGTCTTCTAATCGGAAATGTACGCGTTATATCAAGCAGTCCGAACGGTGAGAACGTCTGGGATGGCTTCACACCCCTTTTTGACAAAAAGACAATATACCTTGTAATGCCGACCGAAGAAGCAGTTCCACGCTGGGAAAACTACAGTTGACGATAAAATATAAATATATATATCTAGATATATATTATGTGTAACCAGATGTAAGTTTGCACTCCGGAGCCACCACTTGTAAGTGGAGCACAGAAACACTAAGACAATGTACATAAACAAGAGCACGGACGCCACAGTCTGTGGACATTATTGTAAGGCAGGAGGTGGTTTTAGCTGGTTGAAGCCCAGCACTACTCAGACTGGCTCGTCTGTGAGGCAGCCTGAGTGTTCGACCGGATTTCCCCTCCTGCCAAAAAAAGTGTATTCATTCCTTACTTTATCCATTTTTTCACACCATACATCCACCTCAACATTCTCATCTCCGCTACGTGAAATCTTTTGTTATCCACCTTCTTCACAGCGCAGCTTTCCGAGCCGTACAGTACGACAGGTCTAATCACGGGACGGTTAGTAATGGGCTAGCTCACCATCCGTCCGTCTAGGATGACAGGCCATGACGACGGAGCGTTCGTGTTCCACGCGCGCCTCAAGGAGATTTCAGCACATCGGAAGGGGTCCGAGAGGGCCGATGCCTGCCAGGGCTGCGGGACTGTTCGAAAGAGATACCGTGGCCCTGGAACACAAAGGGCAAGTCTGACACTCCCTTCCGGGCCGCCCAGAGAAGGAGGGAGGATTTGACGATTACCCAGCCCTATAAAAAAAAATACTAATCGAATTGAGAGCCTCCTCCTTTATGAAGTCGGTTAAAAAGGTCTAATCACGGTCTTACAAACTATAAAAGGGATAACCAAAAGTTAAGTGCCTAAGTATGAACAAATGTTACGGAGTAGTTTTAGTTCGCATTTTTTTTTTTTGCTAATGGGTAGAAATATTATACCAATAGGTATATTATTGCTTTTCCCTGTTGTGTACTCGAAGGTGAACATTTAACGTACTTATTTGTCTAAAGCTCTTGGCACATATTTCACACTGATATTGTTTTTCTTCACTGTGTGTACGAATATGACTTGACAAAGTACCTTTTCTATTAAAACTACGCAGACATATATTACACTTGTAAGGTTTTTCACCTGTGTGTGTTATCATGTGATTTTTTAAAACAGATGACGCACTAAAACTTCGCTGACATATATCACATTTATATGGTTTCTCACCAGTGTGTTTATTCCGCACATGTATGTCCAAAGCATGTTTTTGAATAAAACATTGCTGACAAACATCACATTTGTAAGGTTTTTCACCTGTGTGTATTCGAATATGTTTAGCCAAATTATTTTGATAGTTGAAACCACGCTGACATATATCACATTTGTAAGGTTTTCCAGAATTGTGACCAGAAATAATATGAGTTTTCAACATAGGCCGATTAATAAAACCAAGCTGGCATACTTCACATTTGTAAGGTTTTTCACCAGTATGTGTACGAACATGGCTATCTAAGTAAGTCTTGGTACGAAAGGTACGAGGGCATGACTCACACTTGTAAGGTTTTTCACCTGTGTGAGTTAGAATATGATGTTTCAAATGAGCTCCTTGACTAAAACATTTCGGACAAAATTGACATTTATAAGGTTTTTCACCAGTGTGTACACGTAAATGTACAGCCAACAATTTATTTAAACGAAAACTACGGTTACAAATATGACATTTGAAGGGTTTTTCACCCGAGTGTATACGCATATGATTTGTTAAGTGGTGTTTTAGTATGAAACTACGCTGACATATATTACACGTATAAGGTTTTTCACCACTGTGTTTTCGATTTAGTTTTTGTAAATGACTGATTTTTTTGCTAGATGCTTTGTCTTTAGTTCTAGGTCTGGTTGTTCGACATTTTTCGCGGATTCCTTTGGAGCCTTGTAATTCATTTTTCTTTTGCTGGGCAGTAATTGTATCTTCCAGATTTCCTCTTCGCAGCTCTGGAGTTGACTTGTTCGCGACGGGGGCCCCTGCGGGGGATTTTAAATAGTAAAGTTTAACATACACCATCGAAACATAGGGGATGTATCATGTATGCGTATGGTGGAAGGAACATGGACGCACAAACGCTTACCCAGAAATTTTACAACAGTAAGTAATAAAAAAAAAACGTGTGCATCTCGGGACGCTCGACAGAAGTGATAACTTAAACTAATCTAAGTTGAACTTTTTAGTATTGAAAGAGCCTGCCTACTGCTGCCGTATGCGTAAGAGAAAGGGAAGCCAGACAAAGTGACGCAGTAACGCGTTACGTTACGAAGCGGTTTACCCTCCCATAAGAAGTTATCACTTCAAAAAAATTGTTATTCCACGTAAATTATCGTTATGATAAGTCATCCTTTTTCGTGCGTGCAGCCGGCATTCATCGATTTATAAGACGTTGTTACGTCAAAATAAACGTGTGCGTCTCGGGTCACTCGACAGAAGTGATAACTTAAACTAATCTAAGCCTGCTGCCGTATGCGTGAGAGAAAGGGAAGCCAGAAAGAGTGGCGCCGTGACGCGTAACGTTACGAAGCGGTTTACCCTCCCATGAAAAGTTATCACTTTAAAAAAAATGTTATTTCACGTAAATTATTATACAATATTATTATAATTACAAAATAAACCTTTCTGCCTGTGCTTGATGCTAAGATGTACTAGGCGATTCCAATCTTTGCCTTGCTCTAAACCTGCTCTGTCGTTGTTTGTTTAAATGTCGTGCATGTTCAGCTTGGTCGACACTAAAATTGTAACATAAATTACAAAAGATATATCAACAGTTTGGTTAAAACATGCATTTAATAATGTAATAATATAAAATTATTACTTTTGCTGTCGTTGTTCACGTAATTTTTGTCTATATTTTCTTTGGCGTTCAGCACTAGATTGTGGTCGACGTTTATTTATTTGAACATCATTTTGTGGTTGTTCTTGCTGTGGCTGAACGTCGCTAGATTGACTGAATGTAGTACATGCATTCATTTTATCAGCTTTTCTCTTTTCTGTGTATCTTGTTTGGAGTTCAGCGTTTGAAGGTCGTGTTTGTGTTGATTGTATACTTCGTTGCGACTGTTCCTGATGTTGATAAACATCAGCAACGACTTCCATTTTAATAGCCCTAAAATAATGATTTGTAAATAAATATTGAACGTTTAAATACGTGAGAGAGAGAGAAAGGTGCTTGCAGGTTAGATTTTAATAAAAATCATAAACACTATATATATATATACATATATACACGTGTCCATAGAGCCGTTGCGTGTTTTTGTTTTGAAAATAAATTTCAAGATTTAATGCTGTTTGAATATATGTATATTGTTTAAAATGTTATTGATAAATCGTAATCTATTATTGAACTTACCTTTCTTTCATCAGGAGGAGTTCATCAGGAGCATCATCTTCTGCTTGTTTCATTACATTTTTGAACTGATAACTTCTTATGGGAGGGTAAACCGCTTCGTAACGTAACGCATTACGACGCCATTCTGTCTGGCTTCATTTTCTCTCACGTATACGGCAGCAGTAGGCTGGCTGTTTCAATATTAAATAGTTCAACTTAGATTAGTTTAAGTTATCGCTTCTGTCGTCCGTCCCGAGACGCACACGTTTTTATTTTTATGATCACTTTCAATCGGTGATAGTTTAAGGTTATTTGCTCACTGTCAACAGTATGTCTATCGCACACTAAACACTGAGTAGATAGAGGAGGAAGCATTTGTACAAAATCCGGCTGGGGATGTGGGTTAAAGCGAGAGAGGACGAGCCTGCCTACTGCTACCGTATGAGTGAGAGAAAGGGAAGCCAGACAGACTGGCGCCGTAATGCGTTACGTTACGATGCGGTTTACCCTCCCATAAGAAGTTTTCACTTCAAAAAAAGGTTTGGCCGTCAACGTGGCACATGTGAAACATCTATTAAGAGCGTTTACACCTTACGGCATTTCATACAAACTTTCAAGTCCATAATTTCCGAAACGACTGAACCGATTTTAATGAAACTTAATACGCATAAGTAGGATACATAGGTCCAAAAAGTTACTAAAAACATTTACGAAATGTCTTTTTTTAAAAAAAGGTAATTGGAAATTTATATTTCTATAGATAATTTACAATCGGTCTAATTTAGCTGTAACACTATTTTTCGAATATATATAGTAACTGTTTAGACCTGTATATCCTGCTTATGCATACAAAGTTTCATTAAAATCGGTTCAGTCACTTCGGAAAATAAGAACTTGCAAGTTTGTATGAAATGTCGTAAGGTGTAAACGCTCTTAATGGGAAAAGGTTGGTTTTACTGCTTGGTCAACAAACAGGAACAGCTGTGGGGCTCAGAACGATGTACTGAATACATCGTGTATAAAATGGGCCAATTTGAATAGTCATATACCGCCAGCTTTTATAAAAGCGTAGCCTTGCCCACTCCTCTCCATAGAGATATTCGCTTTAGAATGGGTAACGCCTTGCGACAAAAAAAAAAACATGAAGCAACAGCACCATAGGTTCATCTTTTTACATAATAATCACGCCTTGTAATCCTCGGGGGTTAGGCAGAGGTGTACCTAAAAATTACACCCAGATTTTGCCAATTATGTTACACTCCCATTTAATATGGCCATCAACTGGGTACAAATCCAGACTCCGTGGCTGCTACTGAGAAATTCCTGATGGAAAAACCAATGACACTTCGCCCGACCCGGGAATCGAACCCAGGACTCATTCTCAGTAGTAGCGCTTGCGACGTATAGACCAGCGATTTTTCGATTTTTCGATTGTTCGAAATCAAAAGTCATTTATTCAAATTAGGCTGATAATCAGCACTTTTTGAACGTCAAGATTACAAGAGACAGTCCCCCAAAACGCCCGCTCTTCGCCCCTTATTAGTGTTTTAGCTGGGAAGAAGAAGTGGCGGAACAAACTCCTCAGCAACACATCTGTCTGTTAGGTTAGAAGAACCAGATTCTACCCATCAGTGTTCAAGTTCATATAAACAAAGAATCTAATTACACACATCAAAAGTGTCTAGGGATCAAGCATTTTATGCGGATTTCTTGAGATTGAGATGTGGCTTTGTAATAAATTTATGATTTTATAAATTTATATGGATCCTTTTTGGTGCATTTCATAATTTGAATCAGGAACTGTGAATCAAATTCGAGTAAAAGATGAAAATCAGCTGTCAATATTTTCCCTATAAAAACATACAACGCATTGAAGACATTATTAGTGCTACTGTTTCCCTACTACTGATTAAAACCAACGTTATTATGGAGCGGCGACGTCATTTAAGCAGGGAAGAAATGCTCAGAGCCGTGGGAATGATAGAAGCTGGTTCCCGGCAACGTACTGTGGCTTTAGCTCTGAATACAAGTCAGAGTGTTATCAGTCGACTTTGGACACGTTACCGAAGCACTGGTACCGTGGCTGCGTGAGCGCCATGGAGGACGGTATCGCTGCACCACACGGAGACAAGACCGATACATTCAAATCTTAACTCGAAGAGCTCCAACAATAACCGCCATGATGTTAGCCGTGAGGCTTCATCACTCTTCAGGGAACTTAATTAGCGACCAAACAGTCAGAAACCGCTTGCATGAAGTGAACCTTCATTCCCGAAGACCGCTACGGGTACCACCTATAGCAATGCACAATCGTAGGATTCGATATCAATGGGCTCTTGAACACAGAAATTGGGCAGAAGAACAATGGCGTTTCGTGTGCTTTTCTGATGAGTCTCGTTTTGGTATGAGACCGGATACAAGACGTATACGACACTGGAGAACCCCTGGACGCCAACAGCGATTAAAATCCTGCCAGGAAGTCCATCCTTATAGTGGTGGAACCATCATGGTATGGGCGGGTATTTGGATCGGCGGAAGAACTGAGTTGATTTGGATCAGAGGCAACCTCAACGCTCAAATTTATGCTGAGACGATTGTATCAGACGTCATCGTTCCTCTACAAGTGCAAATCGGTCCCTTATTTCAGTTAATGCATGATAATGCACGACCGCACACCGCAAGAGTTGTAAGACAGACTCTCGCCGCAGCTAACATCAATGTCCTGCCCTGGCCTGCTCAGTCGCCAGACTTGAACCCGATTGAGCATGCATGGGATATGCTACAGAGAAGAGCTCTGCCGAATATGGAGGGTATCCAGTCGCAAGAAGACTTTTTTTTGTTGTTGCAACGAACATGGGCGGCCATTCCACAGCGTGATTTGGATGAACTCATTTTGAGTATGCCAAACCGATGTTCTTGTGTTGTTAGTGTTCGCGGTAGAAACACGGATTATTCATTGTTTAAGTTACCCAATAAAATTTTAAAGAAAACTGTTATTTCAGTCTTTTTTTCGAACTTTAATGTTAGTGGTTCAAATGTCAAAAATCCCTTTATTAGAAAATGGCAAATTTCTTTATTAATGCAAAGGTGACTTGGTTTATCGTTACTGTGACAAACGAAAACACTTTATTTGATGAATCCTTAAAGAAAATTTTAATTAATATCAATCAGGAGAAAAGTTATTGCAAAAATATATGTTGATCCCTAGACACTTTTGATGTGTGTATTTTCACATGCCAGCTAGCACACACCAATAATAAAATATTTAAAAAAAACAAACAATTATTAATAAAGCCTCCAGACATAAAAAGGGCGTGCCCGCTAACACGTGCATACAGACGAAAAATTATAAATAAAAAAGTAAAATATAAAAAAGGAAAATAAAAAAAGTAGAAAATCTATGCATGAAGTTATATAACATATCAGTAAGCTGGTTTGGAGAAAGAACACAAACATTGTCATGAGTTCAACCCAGCGACCAACTATTCTTATCCTTTAAATAGTCGTTAATGGAATAGTAGGCCTTGAAAAATAGTGTTACAGCTAAATTAGACTGATTATAAATTATCCATAGAAACAGAAATTACCAATTATCTTTTTGAAGTGATAACTTCTTCGTAACGTAACGCGTTACGGCGCCACTCTGCCTGGCTGCCCTTTCTCTCACGCATACGGCAGCAGTAAGCAGGCTCTTTCGTTATTAAATAGTTCAACTTAGATTAATTTAAGTTATCACCAGAAGTCGGAATTAGGTAGTTATTTTTGTAAATGTATCGAAATGTTGATATTAATATGGAAGATCCATATTAATGTCAACATTTCGATGATGACTTCCCTTGCGTGTGCGCATTGGAATTTTACAACTTCGGCCATCCGGTGTCGGATGGTTTAAATTTAAATGAATAAAAACTTTAGAAAAACTAAAGTCATCATCAGCTATAAATGATTTAATAAATCAGTTTGCCGAAAAAAAGGCAAGGAGAGTGTTATATTTAATTAGAATTGTTTTTAAAAAATTGAAAAAAGTTACAGACAGATAATTATGAATAAATATTTATTTTAATTATATGCAAACATTTTATTTCTTTTGTGAAAAATCTTTACCCTTCATAAGGGCCCCCAAACAAATCTTTATACGGGGCCAACACACGCTACGCCACTGGCAAGAAGTGTGTGTATGTACTTCACAGGTTAGAACGGAGACCGACACACAAACGGTTGTCTTTCTTTCTTTATAGCGTGTTTAGTACCTAAGTTGGTGTCAGAGTGTATCTGTCTCCCATGGGCCTTTGCCTTGACTTAACGTCCCGTCGAAAAATATCGCTCAGGCATGATTCGTTTCCTCACGATGTTTTCTTTCAACGAAGCAAATGATAATGTTACGTCCTCTGCTTTACGAGAACATTCTAGGATTACGTTCGAGTGTAGAATGATCCAGTATGTCTAGAAGATTCCAGAACAATCCTAGAATGTTCCACAGTGGAAGTGTCTAGAAAGTTCGAGAAAGTTCTGGACCTTTCTGCAACTTTCTAGAAAGATTGGTTCCACTATAGAACTATCTAGAAGGTTCAGGAAGGTAGAAGAATTTTCTCGAAGGATGGGCTTCCCCTAAGGAACTACCTAGATATTCACGGAAGTTGTGGAAGTTTCTCGAGGATGGGTCGGCCATATAAATAGACGACGGGTTAGCGGGAGGAGTCAGTTATGTCCGTAATGACCGTCTACACGTAGACCTTAGAATGCCCACCGTCCTTCAGTTTATGAAACGTCTTTCGAAGCGTTTCTTCGATAACGCCATTAAACACCGTAATCCCCTGATCGCAGCGGCCGCCCGTTACGAACCCTCGCGCATTAGTACAGTACGCCGTCCTCGGCATACCCTCGTCACTCCCGATGATGCTATCACCCTCCTCCAGGAGTGTAGCAAAGAGACTAGCACTCTTAAAAAGTTCAGGCACAAACCGCCATCTTTCCGACCTCGCCGTCGAGGTCCGTCGCGACGTCCCGGTCCATACCCTCCCCGACCCTCGCTCGAGCCAGCCTGCGATGCTGTGCCAGTAGTTTTAAATCAGCCCCTAAATAATGATATCATTCAGATCCAGCCTGTCCCCATGCAGTCCTCCCCCAGCGACGCCCTAAGCCGAGGCTCGTACCCCACAGGGGGTGCCCTTAGCGTGTAGTCGCTTAGTTTGTAAGTTTTTATGCCCTGGCTGGAGGCCTTACTCTTAAGGCACCCACAGGATAGTCCGGTTAAGCAGACGACAACCTCCTAGGTTGAACTGCGAGACGCCAATCATAAAAAAAAAAAAACGGGAGGAGTCAGTCTGATTTTGGCTACGTAACGAACCGATCGAAGTGAACTACTAGTGCGATATCTAAGTGAATAGTGATCAGTAGTGTATTTGTGATTAAGTTCAAGTGTTTTGTGTTAATTAAAAATTTTTAGTGTTTAATTGGTAGTGTGTTGATTTATCCTATACCCAGCTCGTAACAATAATTTAAAAAAACACACATGAATCCAAATGAATTAATGATATGGCCAGAAAGGAGGTATCCCATGAGATGACAAGTAATAGAGAGGTATGGACGAAGAAGACATGCTGCGCCGACCCCAAATGAATTGGGATAAGGGCAAGAGAATGATGACACATGAATCCGAAAAATCAGAGGTGCGTATCTTGGTTCAAACTTGAAACCTATGACTAGGCAGTCCAACGGTCAAACTGGACGCTCTTAACTTGCCCGTATTTCTACATCGTTCTCACATATTTGTAATTTTTAACATGAATGATGGAACCAAGATTTTGTATTATATTTTGATTTAAAAGAGTGTCCATGGAGTTTCTTGCCCATTCTTCTCCATAGAGATCTACGCTTTGGAATGGGCAACTACATTTCACAAGTTATTATGCCTTGTGACTGGGGCTTTAGCTTAGCGTTTTTTTATTGTTTTTGACTTTCAAAAGTGCCTGTCATGGTCTAATTGAAATAAACGCTTTGAGTTTGAGTTGAGTTTGAGTTGAGTTTGAGTTTTGAAAAACCACTAGGCTATCACTGCTTAACCGTTAAGCTAAGTTAACGGTATGCCTTAAAGGTTACCACATCTTCACGCTGAAGATACCCAAACATCAGATTTTTTAAAATTATGTACTGATTTCGTGTTTTTGTGCGTCATTGTCTCTTCCACGCTGTAGATACATAAACAGCAGATTTTTAGTGTTCCGTACCCAAAGGGGCAAACGGGACCCTATTACTGTACTGAGACTTCGCTGTCCGTCTGTCACCAGGCTGTATCTCATGAACCGTGATAGTTAGCCAGTTGAAATTTCTACAGATTATGTATTTCTGTTGCCGCTATAACAACAAATACTAAAAAGAGAATAAATAAATATTTAAGAGGGGCTCCCAAATACAAAAAATGCTATACAAAAAGTGATTTTTTTGCTCGTTTTTAAATAATGGCACGGAACCTTTCGTGCGCGAGTCCGACTCGCACTTGACCGGTTTTTTTTAGAATCATGTATGAATTCATGTTTTTGTGCGTCGGTGTCCGTTCCACCCTGTACATACACTTCTGCCTACCAAATAACTGCCACGTCAGTCTAGTGGTTGCAAGCGCGACTGCTGACATTGAGGTCCCGGGTTCAACACCCAGGTCGGGCGAAAAATTATTGGATTTTTTCCTTCATATATTTCTCAGTAGCGGGCACGGTGTCTGGATTTGTGCCCGGATGATAGCAAAAGGCTCGCCCTCTAAAACATGGGACTTAACCTTTTGAACGCCAGAGCATTAATGCACGCGCGAGACCTCCACGCCACGCCACAAAATTCACCGCAAATACTTACGAATAAAAAATGGATTAAAAAAAGTATTGTTAACTTATTTCTTGATAAGACATTTAATATTTAAGATATTATAGATCACATTTTTAAGATATTAAATAAACACACACAAAAGTAATTATTTAAATTGTGGTGACCTATAGTGAACCACATTTTTTGTCACATATTTGTGTCGTTGGCGTACAGGGCACGCGCTTGCTTGTCACATATATGTGACATTGGCGTTCAAAAGCTTAAACATAACTGGAGTAATGTTGGTGTACTAATAGGTACATCTCTGCTTAAACCTCCGAGGATAACAGGCGTGATGTTATGCGTGTTGTTACTAAGGCTTATATTTAACATAACACCAGATAAATTAAATATAACTTTAAAAAATTGTGCTTGCAGTCCCTCCGCGCGGAAAAAGTGAAACTTAACGCAACAGTGCTTTCATACCCCCTCCATGGTAGCATTAAACGTTTAACGCAACCTTGTTGGAAGTCGCATAAGAAGTTCCAGATAAAAAAAAAATGATGCTGCCAAAAATAATAAATGATCACCAAAATTAAAACCACATTTTTTTTGTAACGGTGCTTATGATCAAAGTTTTTTTTTTGTTAAACTTTGCTCCACACTAGGAATTTCTCCTGTATCGTGGGTGCGTTTACAAACATTTAAACTCACATACACAAACAAACGCTCGGATTCGATTCGATAAGTCGTATGTCTACCTTGTTTTGGCATTACAAAAGCGAGCGAGATAGATATACGATTTTCCGAATCGAAATCGAAACCTAGCGTTTGTGAATACGGGGGCAGGAAACTATCTGTAGGCCATACAAATATTTGATCCGTGTGGGGATCGAACCCGCGACACGCAGCGCAGCAGTATATCGCTCAACCACTGCGCCAACCGACCCGTCAGTCTTTTTTGGTGGTCATTATGTTTAATCCTTTTACTAATAACTTACCATAGACTTGAGGTTCAACTTTTATCTCAATATAATCCGCATGGCCATCAATTGGATGTTCGTCCTTCAAACTGACGTCATCATCGTCTGACAGTTCTTGACCTGCAGTATTACCAGCCTTGCACTCATCATCTATGGTCATGTGCTCTATGGATGAAGTTCTGAGTCCCGCAAAGTATTCAAGCTTTCCTTGGTAGATTAATGGTGTTCCTGGCTGTAAGGAAAAAAATATGTATAAGCTTTATTTAATTACTTTTTTTTATATCCAGCTTTTTGGTTTAGTAATCTGAAAGATTTCGCATATGTTTTTACTTTTTATCTTCATCCTCTGCCTAGCCTAGCCTTTTTCCTAATACCTAAGATTATTTTCGCTTCTTATATGATTTATCAAATTACTGTTAAACATGTATGGTTATAGTCTTATGGACTTGTGATACCGAGGAATGAGGAAAATGTAGTCAGGAATACGTTGAGTATGAATGTAGATGGGTATAACAGTAGAGGAAGACCAAAGAAACGATGTATAGACTGTGTGAAGGATGATATGGCAAGAAAGGAGGTGTCTGATGAGATGACGAGTAATAGAGAGGTATGGAAGAAAAAGACATGCTGCGCCGGCCACAAATAAACTGGGGTAGGGATAGGAGGATGATGATGAAGTAGTGCTTTATTTAATAACTTTTTTATTTCCGGCTTAGATCTGAAAGATATCACAGATGTTTTAACTTTTTTGTATTCCTAACGTTTTTTTACTTTGTATATGATTTGGCGAATTACTTTTAAACATGTAAATTGTAAGGCTCTGTATGGTGTCGGACGTAAAGGATAGCACCATCCCATATCTTCCCGTGGGTGTCGTAAGAGGCGACGAAGGGATTTGCCAGAGAATGGGCAGCAGCATTCTTTGTGCTTTTGTAACAACCGTACTGCAATCGCCAACCCGCCTGCCAAGCGTGGCGATTATGGCAAAACCCCCCAAAATGTCAATGTTGCGACACTTGGGGGAGGCCTATGTCCAGTGTAGTGGTATGGAACCCACACATGCACACACCCCTGCGAACTCAACTACTTAAGACGATGCAGTCTCTGAGTTCGTGGCAGTTCAAATACGCTACCACACACAGCCGGTCATAACCGCTAACCGCGTCACTCGCGTCGATTTATATCAAGTAACCTAATCATAGTCTTTGTTTATAAACCGTGTTTAGTTACAGTAACTCGTATCATTAAATTCAGTGTGTTATACTCTAATTATCATTTCATTTTATATTATATAGAACCATTAACACACCCTAATAAAAGTTCTATACCAGCAGTGGACGTCTTTTGGGCTGAAATGATGATGCAAATTGTACATATTTTTGTAATCGCTTTTTAAAACCTTTCATTTTGGTAATAGAGGCACACAATCCACATGATAAATGGAAGAATAGTTGACTGCTATCAAAACCCTCACCTCATAATCATCAGACACAAATTGAGCGAACAGCTCCTCGGCTTCCTGACATTTCTTTTGCAACTGGCAGCAGTTCTTCAGTTTTGTGTAGCAGAACGCACAAGCGAGCAACGGTCTACTGTCTTCAGTTACAAACTGCAACAGAATAAACACTCAAATCAACAAAAAACTGCTCAGTTCAGGTTGGTCGTTTCCCATAAAGAAGAACCAGCAAAAAAATCCATGGTTACTCTTTTAAAATCATTTGGTTTTACTATATTTTTATGTTTCACCGTTAGTACTTAAGTATGGCAGGAAAGCGTAGGCCCGACAATAAGTCATTGCTTTCAATAAAACATAGAACAAGATAAAATGTTAAAAAGCATCAAGGAAACTATAAGGCCTACAATTTCCACTGTTTTAAGCTCTCATGGTTTATAACTACACTTACGGTGTCACTTACGGGATAATAAATCATAACATAAAATCATGTCTCTAATCCTTGAAAGGTTAAGCAAAGGTGTACCCTAATAGTTCACTCACACAAGGAAAAGATCCAATCCAATTCATCCTGACACTGGTACTTTTGGATTGATCCAAGCATTACAGACAGCATACTTGTTTGTGATGTTCCAAAATACAAAAGTATTGCCATCATCTTTTATACTCTCGAATTATTGAGTTGATTTTGCATAGATACATTTTACCAAATAAAACTGTTCATTTATTTTACTGTTTATGTACACACAGTAGATGACACAGGAAAAAAACATAAAATATTAGAGTACAAAGGTACTGCTTATTTCATGTGACATTTCTACCAGCAGACCTGCGAAAGGAGAAATGAAAAAGAAATGTAAACAATAGTGTGTGAGAGGAGGAAGAGAAAAATATTAGGGTGTTACTACACCAATCAATTGCTTGTCAATCAATGCCATAATTTGATGGTAAAATGGATTACTCGACTATCAATAGGTAGGTTTACCCAGAAAACGGAAAACATCTTAAGAAGACCATGCCCTAGAACAAAAAATTCGAAGACAAGTGGCATCTACCATCCCACACTGGGCCCGCGTGGTGGACTACAGCCCACTCACTCTCATATAGAGGTGGCCTGTGTCACAGCAGTGGGAACATTACAAGCTGATTATTCTATTAAAATAGACTTACGGGAAAGTTAGTCAGCTTCTCATAAATTGTCTGCAAGGTATTGTTTACAAAATACAAACGAATATTCTCCACTAAACATATCCTACACATTTGCAGTCTTTCCATCTTTTAAACAGATAAAACAACACTAAAGTTGGAAAAAAAAATAGGTTTATGTTACTGTCTCATAACAATTACTTATTGTTGTATTTTTATGGATAAAAGCCTGGTAAAAGTCTGTGACTAAAGAGTCTCTTTTAGTTTAACTACATTAGGGCACCATCCGGTGCAGGTTCAATTAAAATTACAGTTCACTTATTATTCATGGTACTCTGATTGTTTTATTTTATTAAATAAAACGCTTCAATAGCGGCTTTTGAAAAGAAAAACATTAAAGATATTGATTGAGATCATCACTGACACAAGTGAGTGACACAAGTGACAGAACCTTGATTCCGTTCCTTGCTTTTTTTATTTTCTTTTTTTATGATCATAGATACAGAGTCTTTTATCCGCAAACACAAATAAAATAAGAAAATGGCTATTTTAAAACACCAAAGTTAACCTACTTTCATACACTTCACACATAAAAAAAAACAAAACAACACAGCAATCAATATAAGTCTGTCTTTTTAAGGTATGTACTATTCCTATTACTTTAATTTTACTGAACATTTTACGGAAACTGTGACGGTTCGATAACAGCTGATTCGTGCGCAAGTTGGAGTTGTTCACCAACCAACTCGACACGAAAGATTGGACACGCGTGTGTCCAGTCAGTGCAGCAACCGCCGCCTGCGAGCATGTCAAAACATGTTGTTTACTTCGCATTATTTCATGATTTTAGCATTTGCACTGGTCAGAGACTCAGAGCGGTGTTTTTGTGTGAAAAATATAAAATCTTCCTATATATATTTTATTGAGAAATACAGTACAAAGTAAGATAGTCGACTACGAAAGTGGCCGGATAGTTGGCTTGTCTTTGCTACTACTTACTTTACTTTATTATCTAATTTATTTTTGAGTTATGTTGTTCCCCAATGGAAGAGCATGAGGGTGGGTCGTTTTTTCGTTCGCAAGTGTAGTTTTTTTTTTAACCTTTTCACCGTCACGGACTACTATAGTAGTTACAGATTTTCGTGCCAACAGGACCACGAGTTTAAAATGTGCTCTTCATTAAGGTTGAAGGTCACTATGGCATAGTGCAGTACTAATAGGGTGAGCGCGCACGTATCCTTCCCTCCACACAACAAAGAACTCTTTGCTTCTTGCCCACTTAGCTTGTTATACCCGGCCGAGCACTGGCCTTGTCTATACGCGCTCACTCCGTGGCCCGAAAGTCGGACCACCAGTCTTACCAAGGGGTGTCGTATTACCTAGTACTAACTGGGTTGTTGAGGTCACATAGGCAGTCATCATCATCATTTCAGCCGAAAAACGACCACTACTGGACATAGGCCTCCCTCAAGTGTCACCACATTGACCGGTCCACAGTCATCAGGTCATCGGTCCACCTAGTGGGAGGCCTTTTAACGCATCTTCTTCCGGTTCGCAGTCGCCATTCCAGAACTTTTCGGCCCCATCGGCCATCCGTTCTGCGAGTAATGTGCCCTGCCCACTGCCACTTAAGTTTGGCAATTCTTCGGGCTACGTCGGTAACCTTGGTTCTCTTGCAGATGTCCTCATTTCTGATTTGATCACGCAAGGAAACTCCGAGCATAGGCAGTCACTCAATGTAAAATACTGGTACTCAGCTGCATCTGGTTAGACTGGAAGCCTATCCCAAGATAAGAAAAGGCTCGACAGATGATGACTGTTCTAGTCCTTTCGCCGTAGTATGTTGCGGGTCACATTAGATGAACAGTTCATTTTCAATCTTGTACTTTACCCTAATTTAAAATCATGACTGAATATTTTATCTGCACCCTGAAAACCATAGGCGTATAATACAGAATCAGTTATCATCATCATCGGCCTATAATGTTCCCACTGCTGGGACACAGGCCTCCTCTCTATAAGAGGGAGTGGGCTGTACCTATGAGTAATCCACCACGCGGGCCCAGTGCGGGTTGCTAGATGTCACATGTCTTCGAATTTTTAGTTCTAGGACATGCCGGTTTCCTCCACCGGTTTTGAGAGCAGCGGTGATGAAATAAATTACACAAAGTAATGCGCCTGCCTGGATTCGTAAATCGGGGCTGCCACCACTGCTCTCTGAATCAGTAATAACAGTAGTAAAATTGAAAAGGAACTGTTCTTCTGATGTCGACCGCAGCATCCTACGGCGAAAGAACTATAGCAAAGGATGTACAGGAAAATAAATAAAAAATCTCATTTAAGGCGTAAATTTATTTAGATCACCAGCGAATCCTCGGTTTAAACTCATCGCTCAGCGCAAGTCTCTTGATGCTCTCGTAACCAAGGATGATGCTAAATGAGAAGCAGGCAGACTGGAGCAGTCGGGCTGACAGTCCTTTTAAGTAGAGTCCTACCAATCCCTCTTCGGCCCAAAGCGCTTTGAAGATATCCTTCATGGTACCTACGCCTTCCACCTGTAACAAAACAAAATATAACGATATTATAATGTACTAAATTAAGAGCTTTTACGCCTCGAGAATTTTATATATTAGATGTCGTATCTAATATATAAAATTCTCGTGTCACAATTTTCGTTGCCATACTCCTCCGAAACGGCTTGACCGATTTTGATGAATTTTTTTGTGCTTATCCGGTATCTATGAGAATCGGCCAACATCTATTTTTCATATCCATAAAAAAAAACCGCGAACGAAGTCGCGGGCAGCAGCTACTTTCATATAAACTTTCAAGTCCTTATTTTCCGAAATTACTGAACCGATTTTAATGAAACTTAATAAGCATTTAGGGGTATGAGGAACAGGGTGTAAAGTTCCTAGATACTCCTTAGAAAAGGGAGAACCCTCCGACCAGACAGGTGTTATGTCTGGTGGGCAACTGCCCGACAGTTGTAGCCGGGTTATTCTTTATACTCTTAAGTCGATGTAAACTTTGCATGTGAGATGTAGGAAATTGATGTTAGTTCTTCCGTCGTGTCATAGATGGCGCTGTAGTACTTTTTGTAGTAAGTTGCTTTTTGTTGGACGCTACAAGCATAAGCAGGTAGATCTAAAAAGTTACTAAAGAACATTTTCGAAAAATAGTGTTACTACTGAATTAAACCGATTATAAATTAGCAGAAAATTCCAATTATCTTTTTTTTAAAGACATTTCGATAATGTTTTTTAGTTACTGTTTAGAGCTATGTATACAGCTTATGCTTATTAAGTTTCATCTAAATCGGAAAATAAGGACTTGTAAGTTTGTATGAAATGCCGTAGGTGTAAACGCTCTATTTTTTTCGCCGTGACTGAAAAGCTGTGTGGTAATCGGTTATCATGGTATGGACATGTGATGCGGAGGAATGAGGAAAATGTAGTGAGGAAAATTTTGAGTATGAATGTAGATGTAGGAGGTGCGTGTCTTGGGTTCGAACTCGAGTCCTATGACTTTCTTAGCTGCCACGGCTTATTTCGAACTAATTATTTTATCTTTTAATTGTTTTTTCTTGTTTTTGCTATGGACACTTTTAACGTGAAGTCTTGCTACATCGTTCTCACATAATGTACCATCTCAACATGAATGATGTAACCAAGGTTTTTGTAACAAGATTCTGATTTAAAAGAGTGTCCATGGAGTTTCTTGCCCATTCTTCTCCATAGAGATCTACGCCTTGGAATGGGCAACTACAGTATTTTCAGTTATTATGTCTTGTGACTGGGGCTGTAGCTTAATTTTTACTGTTGTTCGACCATTCAAAAGTGCCTGTAACTGGCTTATTTGAAATTAATGATTTGATTTGGCACCGGTCACACCACTAGGCTATAATTGCATATCTTAGCACTGAAAGTGTTAAAAGAATCGATCGGTGGTAGAATGGATTAGTCGACGACGATCGATAGGTGTGGTATAGCCTTATGAGGGGACTCTAGAGGGCCTTTCTCCATACAAACGTATTCCGCTGTTTTCTTCGTTGATAATGCGTCTAAAGCAACGATTTTTTTTTCAAAAAATCTAGGTCTTATTAATACATGCTCTCTCTTACCAAAAGATTTATGATAATCGAAAACCCCGAAAGAAAGCCCGTTTTTACCGCCATGTTCAGACGACTATCAGACAAATTAGATAAGTTTTTAACAAAAAAGAAAATAATAGAAGCATAGATATACTTTACCTCTAAATTAAAATTATTTTTATCATTTTAGTTTTGAAGAAGAAAATAGCGGAATACAAAACGTCTTTTGGTCAAGACTTTTGTAGGTAAAATCAGACTGAGCTGTAGTTGTCACTTTCGTACTTTACGGGTGCCTGGTCCGGCGCAGGGCGACGGCAATAGTTTCTTCAAATACCCATTCTTCAAATTCCTTGGGCCTCTCTTACGGATTGCCGACAGAAGTGAAAACTCAAAACAATGCAATTACTGTATTATTTTTTTGAATTTTAAAGCTGTACACAGGCCGCCAAACTAATCATCGCTACTCTGGCGCAATACGTCACGAGCATGTCGAGGTCATCGGTGACGCGAACCTTAGTTTTTCCCCTACCAAAAATCGCTCAACGCGGCTTAAAAAGTTTTCACTTGAATAATTTCACCCTAGTGTGAATAGCGTACCTGTAGCCTAGCCCGGACTATGTCCAGAGGGTTGGTAAGGAAGGTAGTCGTGAATCCGCCGAGCGTACCCGCGGCGCACTGTATGAGAAGGGTAGAAACCCACGCGGGCGCGATTTTCAACATCTCATCTGAAAAAGAAAAATACAATCTTACTTACATACATAAAATTGCTCGTGGCTAAATAATAACTCTGCATAGTGTCGGACGTAAATAATAGCACCATCCCATATACGTGGGTGTCGTAAGAGGCGACTAAGGGACTTGCCAAAGAATGGGCAGCAGCGTTCTCTGTGCTTTTTAACCCCCGACCAAAAAAGAGCGGTGTTATAAGTTTGACGTGTGTATCTGTGTATTTGTGTGTCTGTCTGTGGCATCGTAGCTCCTAAACGGATGAACCGATTTTGATAAAGGTGGTGTCGTTTGAAAGGTATTTTAATCGAGAGTGTTCTTAGCTATGTTTTGAGAAAATCTGCTCCGCCGTTTGAAGATCATCACCTCTTTTCTAGTTAATGAAGGGATAAAAAACAACTTCCACAGGTAGTCTATTTGTTGAAATTTGAAATGTTGCCGCTTGTCACCATGGGCATTGCTGAGGGGGGGGGGGGGGTGGGCACCCCACTCCCACCATTTTTTTTTAAAATTATATTTTATAAGTATATCTTTCCTTGGTTTCGTTAATTAGCGAGAAGAGACACAACATCGAGAAAATTGGAAGGAAAAGGTGAGGCCTATGCCCAGTAGTAGGACAGTCAAGGCTAAGAAAAAATAATATAAGTTTAAAAAGCCGGGGGTTTTTTAAATTTTTAATTTATTTTTTTATTATAATGCTTAATTTAAGGCTTCCTAATGTAGCTGTAACTGTTTAAATGTATCTTTAAGTGCTTATTCAATTAACAACATTTTTGTAACAACCGTACTGCGACCGCCAACCGGCCTGCCAAGCGTGGCGATTATGGCAAAACCCCCCAAAATGTCAATGTGGCGACACTTAGGGGAGGCCTATGTCCAGTAGTGGACGTCTTTTGGGCTGAAATGATGATGATTACGATAAACTTGCCGTGGCCGTGCTTGCCTAAGTTGGTCTGCCGATGGGTGACCACCCATCACATACCGAGTTTCCTCCGTGCCTCGGAAAGCACGTTAAGCCGTTGGTCCCGGCTGTCATTTGTAGATCTTTGACAGTCGTTACGTGTTGTCAGAAGCCGAAAGCCTGACGTCCAGTCTTACCAAGTGGTATTACGATACTACTTGGTAAGACTTGGTTTTACAGTTACTGGGTTGTGGAAGTCAGATAGGCAGTCGCTCCATGTAAAATACTGGTATTCATCTGCATCTGCTTAGACTGGAAGCCGACCCCAATATGGTTGGGAAAAGGCTAGGCAGATGATGATGACATCATTGTTACGTGCAAACAAATGTTATAAATGCGAATGTTTGTTACCTCTTCACGACTAAACCACTGAGCCAACCACCCAGAAATTTAGCATATACGTTGTCAGGTGTACAGAAACGGGCATAGGGTACCTTTCATCCCGAAAAAAAGTACTGTTCCCAGGGTTGAGCAGTATTTGAATTACTTGTAATTAAAATACGTAATTGAAATACAAATACATATTTGCTATTTGTATTTCAATTACTTCCTACTTTAATTAATGTAATTTGTTATTCGTATTTAAAATACCTGTTTGTAATTTGTATTTCAAATACTTGAAGCTTCAAAATACATTTTAACATTAAAAATACATTTGTGCTCATCAGGACCTGGTTTTATTCACTCTCCAACAAGAGGCTGTTTGTCTGACAGTACATTTAAAAATCTAGTATTCATGAAAGGAAACTCCGGTTTTACTGATTAATTAATCTTGTTTTCCTCTACTTTTCAGCCCATGCTGGTCTAGATTACTTATTTTCTAATATGTAATTAGTATTTCAATTAAAAATTGCTAAAATACTGTATTTTGTATTTTATCTGTCAAATACCTTACTTAAAGGTATTTTGTATTTTAATTACTTGCGATACTGTATTTTGTAATTTGTATTTCAATTAAAGCAAAGCATGTATTTTGCCCAGCCCTGACTGTTCCCGAGGAAAACAACAATAACGTTCTTATCATCATAGATGGCGCCACGTGTCCGAGACGGTCATTGATAAATTCTAAATTTACGCGAGCGAGACCGCTGGCGTATGGATAAGCTAGTTCATTATGATAGAGAATCAGTCCTTACCCTGATAATAGGTATACAACGCCCACCACAAGGCAGAGTTGGGCACATACGCAGCTAAGGAGGCTGTATAACCGCGGTAGTACCCCAAGGGACCGTGCAGTTGGTACACTCGAACTGCTACTTCCTTCGCTAGGGCGGCTTTCGACCTTTTCTTGTCTAGGTCCAGGCCTAGAGGATTCATTTTCTGTAAAAGAATAAAAATATTGCAGTCAAAAAAAAACCCCGATCTTTTAGGTGGGAATGGGGACTCCCCGCTAAAAGATAGGGTTTTTTTTTAATTGATAACTTCCTTGTTTTCGTTAATTAGCGAGAACAGCCGCAACACCGAGAAATATGGAAGGAATGGGGGAGACCTATGGCCAGGAGTGGGACAGTCAAGGCTAGTAGAGCTTTTGTTTTTTTAGAGGATTTTTTGTATCGGGGGTTTTATATATAATATAGATTTTGTATCTTATCAAAATGTTGTCTTATTTAACCCAAAACAAGTAATTCAGCTGGTCAGGGAGTGGTTCAGTTGGTGCAGAGTTGTGTCTGTTTTGCAAATGTTACAGCACCATGCTGAGATAGAGGCATTTTGGCCCTGTACAGGACCAGTTTAATTTGACTTTTGTTTTTAGGGTTCCGTAGTCAACAAGGAACCCTTATAGTTTCGCCATGTCCGTCTGTCTGTCTGCCTGTCCGCGGTTTAGCTCAAAAACTATTGGTACTAGAAAGTTGTAATTTGGTATGCGTATACACGTTAATGACGCCGAAAAAGTGGTGAAATAAAATTTTGAAAAACACAATTATTTAGGGTACCTCCCCTACATGTAAGGTGGGGATGATAATTTTTTTTTCTCGTCCTTCCTGTATTGTGGGATATCGTTGGATAGGTCTTTCAAAAATATTAGGGGTTTGGGAAGAGCGTTTTTGATTAAGTAAACCGTTCGTGACTTATCAAGCTTTAAATTACCAATTTTCGTTAGGGTCAAGTGTCCCCCCCCTCTATAGACTAAACGGTTGTAGTTAGAAATACAAATGTCACGGCAGTAGTACCTATATAAACCAAGTTTAAAGGAAAACCATCACAGTTAAGTGGGCTTTACAAGTTTACGAGTAATAAAAAAAAAAAAAAATGTGTTTTATTTCAGGCAAAATACCCATATGCAACAATTAAAGACAAATATAATAGTGAGAACAGTAAAGAAATCATTTAAGTATCTTTAAAAATCATAAAATTATCAAAATCATTAAAAATAAAACATTAATATCATCAAAATCATTAAAAGCCATCAAAATCTTAAAACATATAAAAACTCATTCATAAAAATAAAATAATCCATAAAAAATCATCAATAAATAAATGTCAATAAAATAATTCAAAACAAATCAAAACATCGAGGTATGTATAGGTACCCGTAGTCCTAGAAAATAACATACACTTTTTGTCATTTTTTGTTTCCGCTTAGGTGAACAGAAATCCAGTGCACAAATATAGGGCTTGCTAGATTACACGCGACAACCCTCAAAATACTACGAGTAATAGTCGACCAATTGTATTTGACTCGAAAATTTCGAACAACTCCATAGAAATGTCGATAGATGGCGCTAAGCGTCAGTTGTAACGCGCTGTTTCATTCCTAAATAAGTTTTATAAAAAAAAAGTTTGTATAGGAAGTAAAATTAGGTAGGTAGAAGTCAAATTAGGTAGGTACTCATGTTTGGCTTTTAGTTAGAGCTCGGTACAAAACTATTAGTCAGCGAATACGACCCGCACTTGGCTGTTATAAAAACTATGGAACCCTACACTGCGCGTGGCCCGACACGCACTTGACCGGTTTTTCTTGTATATTTTTAGTTTCTTTTTTTTTTAACTAAACAATTTTTTTTTTCTTATGCAAAGCTAAAAAATTATTTGTCTTTCATTCATTCATTTCATTTATTCTCAACAATAAACATTCTGTACATTATAATATTACAATAAAAATTGTCACACTCAAAACAATTTGTACAATTTAAAGCTAAAGTAAAATATCGTCTCAATCAATTAAAACAATGTCTAAATAAATTAATTTCAAAAATAATGTCAGATATAATGTCAAATATAAGTTATGTCAGATATAATGTCAAATGTAAGTTATGTCAAATGATTAGCCAAAGTTAAAGGTAATTGTAAGTAAAAATCAATTCAATTAAAAGCTGGTTCCAGCAAGAAGGTTGTTGGAATTTTTTTATTAATAGGTTATTTTGATTTTAAATAAGTGAGGGCTATAAATTAATAACTTTAAATTAGTTGGTAACCTATTAAACAATTCCACTGCTTAATTTCAGTTATTTTTAGATATTATTTTGTCATAATTTAACCCAACGGTTGACTGGCAAAAAATGCCTTGTGGCATTAAGTCCTCCTATACCACTGTTGTACATGAAGTTTAAATAAAGTATGGATGCCTTACCGGGTTCTGCATATGCGCTCGTCCCCTGACCAGGCCGAGCACCATCAGATGTTGGCTCAGCACGTCAAAGGGCACGATGATGGTCTGTCCCACGATGGAGGCGCACCCACCACCTATGAAAGACTGAAATAGTGTATATTAGATATAATAATAATAGTCCTTCTGACCGTTTCCGGTCATGGCGGCCAAGCAGTTGAGATTAGCCATCGCTGTGGGAGTTATTTTTAGTGATCGGATATTCGGATGCATATTTACCTAAAGTACGTTCTTTCCTGGCAAAAGGTACAAAAGTATGGAAGCGGCTATTTAAATGCCAATTTTTGTTGCGGGATTGCGAAATTTCATAATTCTTTAGTAAGTATAAAATGTATTAAGTACTCAAAATATCGTAACGAATATTTTAAAATTTAAAACCTGGCATGTATACAACAGCTATTTGAATTCGTATTTTTGTGCTGAAATGTCGAATGCTAAAACAAAATGGTAAATAGTCTGGGTATAATTCATTTGGAGCTAAACGAAAAAGTAACTAGACTACTTTTTATTTTTAGGGTTCCGTACCCAATGGGTCAAACGGGACCCTATTACTGAGACTTCGCTGTCCGTCCGTCCGTCCGTCCGTCCGTCTGTCACCAGGCTGTATCTCATGAACCGTGATAGGTAGACAGTTGAAATTTCTACAGATTATGTATTTCTGTTGACGCTTTATCAACAAATACTAAAAACAGAAAAAAAAAATATTTAAGACGGGCCTCCCATACAAAAATTTTATTTTTTTCGTTTTTATAAACAATAGTACGGAACCCTTCGTGCGCGAGTCCAACTCGCACTTGGCCGGTTTTTTAAATAAACTCCTTTTCCCATACTGACGTGCGCTCCATACTAGTCAACACACAAACTTTAAGTAAATATGCATCCGAATATCCGATCTCTAGTTATTATAGTGAACAAGTCGCACCCTGAGAACAAAAGTGACCTTACAAGAAATTTGCATTTTGTGGGTAATATAAAATTTGTGTTCGTGTTTTCACAATCATTTGCCTAAGCTTTTTCCCAAACTTTGTTGAGGTCGGCTTCCAGTCTAACCGGATGCAGCTGAGTATCAGTTTTTTACATGAAGCAACTGCCTATCTGACCTCCACAACCTATTAACTGGGTAATACGATACCCCTTGGTCGGACTGGATGTCAACCTTTCGGCTTCTGACAACTCGTAACGAATGTCAAAGATCTACAAATGACAGCCGGGACCAACGGCTTAACGTGCTTTCCGAGGCACTAGGAAACTATGTAAAGATGGTAACCCACCCACGGGCCAACCTCGGCAAGCACGACTTAACCTTGAAGAGCGACCTGTGCGGCTGTTATTATTTAGCCACGAGCTCCACAAAAAATGTAAATATAAATTTTGTTTTGTTTAAATAAATAAAGGATATACCTTCAACTTTGGACTGACGTCGTGTTTTCCGAGCTCATATCTGACGCCCTCGTATGTGGTGATGTAGAATACTCCTGAGATTAACTGAAACTGTAAGTAAACAACGGTTAAATAAAGTAACATCACGCTTGAGTTCCTCGATGGCTTAAGCTCCTCGTCTCTTTAACTTATACATGAACGAGCTGATCGGCGAGCTCAGCAGAACAAGCACAGGGTGCCATATAGATGGTCAGTGCGTCAATAATATCAGCTACGCGGAAGACATGGTGCTGCTGAGCCCGTCGATCAGTGCCATGCACAGACTGCTTGATATCTGTGAAAAGTATGTGCGAACCCATGGACTCAGATATAATGTGAAGAAGAGTGAAGTGATGGTGTTTAAGGTTGGTAACAAATCCTTGGCTAATGTACCGCCCTTGTATCTTTGCGGTGCCAGCTTAAACAGAGTGTCTACTTTTAAATATCTGGGTCACTGGGTCTCAGAGGATATGTGTGACAACATGGATTTGGAGAGGGACCGCAGGGCGCTGTCTGGGCGCTGTAACATGCTGGCCCGCAGGTTTGCACGGTGTACCGAGCAAGTTAAAGTGACATTATTTAAGGCCTTCTGTCAATCTTTTTACACCTGCAGCCTGTGGACTAAGTACACGCAGCGTATATACAGTGCTCTGCGAGTACAGTAGAATAACGCGTTCAGGGTACTGTTCGGGCTGCCGCGCCACTGCAGCGCTTCAGCAATGTTTGCACTGAAAAGTGTGGATGGTTTTCATGCCATCATGCGGAAGCGCTGTGCGTCTCTTATGAAGCGCATGCGGGGCAGCTCGAACAGGCTTCTGAGCTTGTTCGTGGGCCGCTGGGACTCGCCGATGTGGCGGCACTGGATGCGACTTCACACTGCGGATGGTCGCGTCCAGGGCTTGGCATAAACTGGCACTCCTGTGCGGTGCCACTAATTGATTTTAATTTTGTATGTACTTACTAACAATAGCTTTATAAGGTTTTTTGTATTACTAACATTATATGGACTACGTCTGAAATAATAGTACATTACTGCCGCGGTCTATAATGACTACTTTGCTGGTCGCGCTGATTATGGCCGACAGCGCAGCGTAGCGCAGCTCCAGGCCGACACAGCGCGGTCAGCGTGCAGCACTCGATGGACGAGCTGAGATAATGGCCGAGACCGTAGGTCGAGGCCTTTACAGCGAGGACAGCAAGGGCTGGAATGAAGGCCAAGCTGAAAGGCCTAGAGCGTAGCTAGGCTAGCTCGAGGCATTCATAGCGTGACCAGCGAAGCAGTCATTGTGGGCCAAGGTTTGTATAGTGCTTTTCTCAAAAATGCAAGTACCTAATCTAAATAAAACCAGTAATTAATTTAAATAAAAAATATATTAATTAAAATTTTCGCTGAGCCGCGCTTTTGTTACATCTTTGTTTTTTTTTTTTGAGCAATCGTAGTTGGAACTATACAGCCTAATATGGAATAAAATCTTTTTGTACCTATCTCTATAGATACAAACAGCTGTGTTCTTAATAAACCCTTTTTGGATTTGATTTTTTATAACGTTGAAACGTCAAAATAGCGGCCGGCAAAACATTGCCGGCCTGTTAGAGCGGCCAGCAAAACTTTGCCGGCCGCTCCTTGAAACAGAACAGCAAGGTCGACTTTACTCAAACAAGGTTGTCAAAATAATGACCACATTACATGCATTTTTGAGTAAATGTCATAATATTATTATTAAGCAGAAGTGGAGATACACCAAATTTTATTTTGTACAATTACGTCCACCGATTGCGTTACATTGCGGTTATTTTTTGCCTAGGACATTAGGGAGCGTTCAAGACGTAACGAATTTGGGGGAGGTGAGGGTCTTCTGCAACGTTGTTTTAACCCTTCAGAACGGTCACGTAACTTTTTTTCTCACAATTTTTTTAAACGTTTTTTTTTCTCATAATTTCAAATGGAATAAAAAACATTTTAGAAATGTCTTTTAAAAAAAAAATTATAGATAATTTATAATCTTGTCTAATTTAGCTTTAACACTGTTTTTCGAAAATGTTTTTAGTAATTATTTAGACCTATGTATCTTGGTTACGCGTACGAAGTTTCATTAAAATCGGTTCAGTCATTTCGGAAAATAAAAACTAGAAAGTTTGTATGAAATGTCGTAAGGCTTAAACGCTCTTACAACGTAACAACTCTAGTTATCTGTCGTATCACCTCTGTTCCGGACACGTAAACACAGTAGTACGTGATTTTTATAAATTAAGATAAATTAACAGATGATATAAATAAAACTTGTAACGGGATATTAACCATTTATTTGTTGTTGTTGTTTGTTTCGATTCCGTGGTGCAACTGTGTAAATACCGAAAAACCGGCCAAGTGCGAGTCGGACTCGCGCACGTAGGGTTCCGTACCATTTTTATAAAAAACGAGAAAAAAATCACTTTTTTGTATGGGAGGCCCCCCTTAAATATTTTTTTTATTCTGTTTTTAGTATTTGTTGTTATAGCATCAACAGAAATACATAATCTGTGAAAATTTCCACTGGCTAACTATCACGGTTCATGAGATACAGCCTGGTGACAGACGGACGGACGGACGGACGAACGGACAGCGAAGTCTCAGTAATAGGGTCCCGTTTGACCCTTTGGGAACGGAACCGTAAAAAGTGCCGTAAAAAGTACGCGAGTAGACACAGTGATTTTCGTGTGTCGGGAACAGAATCGAGTTGCGAGTGACATTGGTAGTGGTACGGACCGCAAACAACGAACAAGAAAGAGCGTAGACCGATTTGTCTGCTCATAAACACCCACCCGCAATAACTTCAGTTTATCCACGATCATGGCGTTTACAACAGCGCCGAAATATCGGGAACTCAAAACAAATAATAAACATGGTAAATATCCCGTTACAAGTGTTATTGATAGTGTAACCATGTCAGTTTAAAAACTTAACAGATGATATTACTTACACTAGACAGCCAGAACCCTCGATACAACCCCGGCACCCCCTCATTCCTATATATCTTAGATATAGCGTCAGCCACGCCACTGTAGGCTTCTTTCCGTCTCTGTACTTGGATCTGTGTCTTGATAAGCGTAAGTGGATACAACGCGCATCTTACTGAAAAAGAATATAAAAAAATACAGTTAACAGCATAAAGAATGTACGTAATTAAAAAAATAACCTGCCTAGTGCGTAGTAGTTCCGTTTATAAAAACGAGCAAAAAAATCACTTTTTTGTATGGGAGCCCCCCTTAAATATTTATAATATTCTATTTTTAGTATTTGCTGTTATAGCGGTAACAGAAATACATAATCTGAAGAAATTTCAACTGGCTAACTATCACGGTTTATGAGATACAGCCTGGTGACAGACGGACGGACAGCGAAGTCTCAGTAATAGGATCCTGTTTGACCACTAGGGTACTAATTACATGCACTTTTTACTGTCAAAAAGAATGTCTCTATGGTCTGGAGGTCGTAAGCGCGACAGCTGAGCATGATGCCCAGCGTTCGATTCCCGGATCGGGCAAAGTGTTATTGGGTTTTCCCATCACGATTTCTCAGTAGCAGCCACGGAGTCTGGATTTGTGCCCAGTTGACGGCAATAGGCTCGTCCCCCATGACTTTTTATGTAACTGGCGAAATGAGGATGTACCTAATAACAAAATGCCATTTCCATTAATAGAACGGCTGTAATCACCGAAGGGCCTAACTCTTCGCGGATTTGGAGGAGCTGTGTTAACTATGGAAGAAGACGATTTGCTGCGCCGACCTCAAATAGACTGAGATAAGGACTCTGTATTGTGTCGGACGTAAAGAATAGCACCATCCCATATCTTCCCGTGGGTGTCGTAAGAGGCGACTAAAGGATTTCCCAGAGAATGAGCAGCAGCGTTCTCTGTGCTTTTGTAACAACCGTACTGCGATCGCCAATCCGCCTGCCAAGCGTGGCGATTATGGCAAAACCCCCCAAAATGTCAATGTGGCGAAACTTGGGAGAGGCCTATGTCCAGCAGTCGTCGTCGTCGTGTGGACGTCTTTGGGCTGAAATGATGATGATGATGATGAAGGACAAGAGAATGATGATGTTTGGAAACTAAACTTTGAATGCTGATTAATATTGATAAGCAACACCATCTGGCTAGGCAGATGATGATCATCTGCCTAGCCTTTTCCGAACTATGTTGGGGTCGGTTTCCATACACATGGAAGCGACTGCCTATCTGACCTCCACAACCCAGTTACTACTGGGTAATACGGTACTCCCCTTATATCAATGTGGCGACATTTGGGGGCGGCCTATGTCCAGCAGTGGACGTCTTTCGGCTGAAATGATGATGATGAATACGGTACCCCTTGGTAAGAGTGGTTGTTAGACTTTCAAGACACTGACTATCTGTAACGACTGTCAAAGATCTACAAATGACAGCCGGGACCAACGGCTTAACGTGCTTTCCGAGGCACGGAGGAAACTTGGTATGTGATGGGTGGTCACTTATCGGCAGACCAACTTAGGCAAGCACGCCTTAACCTTAAAGATCGACCCGTGCGGCTGTTATTATTTAGGCACGAGCTGCTCAAGAAGACATGCTGCTCCGCCCCAAATAAATTGGGATAAGCAGTCGCGGATTTATAATTTTCAAGGTATAGGCTGTAAAGTTTTGGCCGCCTCCACAATTTTCATGTCCTAGAGACGGCGAACTAGCTGTTTTACTCTAGTATATGGAAGTTTGCCACACCGAATGTACAATTACAAGCTTCGATCAATAATAGTACTAGATTCCCGATGAGCGCTTCAAAAACGGCACGAAAAATAAGACCACAAATAATTTTGTGGTCTTATTTCAAATTAGTATTGTCCAAGCATAGCCAACGTTAAGACGTCGAGATGCCGTAGTGCGCGTTTTAAAACTGTGAAAATAACCACCGTAAAACCACGATTTTGGAAGGATTTTTTTATTTCGGTAAGTTTATATTATTTAAGTGTTTTTTCGTGAAATAAAAACAGGATAAATAGTAAAAATAATTAAGTTAGCTAATATTTTGATGTTTGGCCAATGTTTGCAACAACGCACCAACTATTGTTACAAACATCGACTGTTTAGGAAACGGCAATACATGGAGTAGTGTTGTTATTTTATATATTATTTTTGTTTATAGATTTTCTAGCGAACCATTTCGATGTGCAAAATACATAAACCTTATAAACATTCGAGAATATGTTCAATTTATTTTGATAGTTAGGACATAACTGGGAAGGGGAACACGCAAATAGATTTCAAAAATATTTATCGGAAGAAAACTATAAGTACCTGTAGGTATTTTCATGAAATACTTTAAAACTGTATTCAATAAACCGCGCCTGTTTCTTTACAGGTTCAACAAGTTTAAGTTCTGATGATACCACAGGAATACGTGACGAGCCTCGTTAGATCATGAAAAACATTGTATGCACCTATATAATTTGAGGGTTGCCTCGATTTCTCTAGGACTGTGACAACGGGACCACCACAAGAGTATATGGTTTAGAAAAAAAGAATTTTTAACATCGGTTTACAATTATTGGTGGAGAAATAGGTGGACAAACAAACGAAATATAGTCGAATGGACAACCTCCTTTTTTTAAAGTTGGTTAAAAATAGTACCTACTACTTAGTCTACTACTTTTAAAAAAAAATTGCCACCATACAAAACGAGCCTTGGCCTAAAAAAATATATTCTGCAACTCTACGTCTTTCAATACTTACTGTGTTCTGAGCATTGAAATGTAATACCAAGAAATACGTCTAGTTCTAAATTAGTGTAAGCACGAAATTGTCAACGTATTTTTTTAACCTTGTCACTTAGATTTTAAGATACATTTTAGAATAAATATTTTTGTACTCATGACTTTTATTTTCAAGCGACGTTTTAAATTTATTGCCTTTTAGCTTTCTCCGATGAAAGGACTTAAATAAATATCTTTTGCAATTGTTATTAAACTTTATGTGAGGGTGTTATGGTTTACAATAAACTGAAGTTGTTAATATTATTAAACTTTTTTCTATGAAATATAGATGTTTACGTGTGTGCAAACGTGGACACTTTAGCGATTCATTTTTGTTCCTGATCCTTAATCTAGTTCTATTATTAATCGAAGATTACAAGTGAAAAGGGAAAGTGATCCGCAAAAGTTGCTGCAGACTTTTATCGGTAAAACATCAGAAAACCGCCATGCAGAAATCTTTTTTTTTGCTCTGTATGGTGTCGGACGTAAAGAATAGCACCATCCCATATCTTCCCGTGGGTGTCGTAAGAGGCGACCAAGGGATTTGCCAGAGAATGGGCAGCAGCGTTCTTTGTGCTTTTGTGACAACCGTACTGCGATCGCCAACCCGCCTGCCAAGCGTGGCGATTATGGCAAAACCCCCCAAAATGTCAATATGGCGACAATTGGGGGAGGCCTATGTCCAGCAGTGGACGTCTTTTGGGCTGAAATGATGATGATGATGAGAAATCTTTTTGATTTCTACGAGGTAGCAAAAAATTCGGTCTCCAAATTTGCCGCCCTAGGCTCCATTCTACTCAGACTGCTGGTAAATCTGGCACTGGAGATAAGGACAAGAGAATGATGATAATGTTTGGAAACTTGAACTTGGTTCGCTGATTATTTTTTATCTAAACTAATATTATAAAGAGGAAAGATTTGATTGTTTGTTTGTTTGCATTGAATAGGCTAAGAAACTACTGGCCCGATTTGAAAAATTCTATCTGTGTTAGATAGCCCATTTATCGAGGAAGGCTATAGGCTATATATCATTACGCTACGACCAATATGAGTGGAGCAGCAATGAAAAATGTTGCGAAAACGGGGAAAATGTGACGTAAACGAAGTTGCGCCGGACAGCTAGTTAGTAATAATTGAGGCATTATTAGGTCGTCTCTTTTGGTGTATCTATGAATAATAATAGATTAGATAAACGTACTTATTTCTAATCACTGTTAAGATAAGATACGAGTATATTTAACTTTTTTTACTAAGTATAATATACTCCGAACGGTTAAAAACCGACTTTTCATAGAAAATTGGTTTGATTAATATTTTTACTATCATCACCAGTCTGTAATGTACCCACTGCTGGGACACACAGAGAGTGGGCTGTACTCCACCACGCGGGCCCAGTGCTAGTTGGTAGATGTCACATGTTTTCGAATTTTTTGTTCTAGGACATGTCGGTTTCCTCACGATGTTTTCCTTCACCGTTTTGAGAGCAACGGTGATGACATAAATTACACAAAAATAATGCGCCTGCTGGTTTACTGCTCGTAAGTCGGGGGTACCACCACTGGGCCACCGCTGCTTTCCGGATTTTTACTACGGATAGCTTTATTTCGGAAACGTGACGCTTTAAAACAATTTATCTCATACAATAGTAGGTATAAACAGACCCTTCACGAATCAGTTAACCAAGCATTCTGGACATGAAACAAACTAACGTCTACGCAAAAATATTGCTGGGAAACAACTTTTTATTTGGGGTCTAAGATCACGGTTTACAGCAGGACTCAATGCACTCAAAACATTTTGCTGATGGATGCATTGAAAAATAAACAGATTATAGTTTTTAAAAGTTATAACCTTAAAAACTAGCATATAAAAACCGGCCAAATGCAAGTCGGACTCGCGCACGAAGAGTTCCCATACCATCCATACTAATAACTAATATTATAAATGCGAAAGTCACTCTGTTTGTTTGTTACCTTTTCACGACTAAACGGCTGATCGGATCTTAATGAAATTTAGCAAGAAGATAGATTTCAACCTGGGAAAGGACATAGGCTATATATCATCACGCTACGACCAATAGGAACAGAGCAGCAACGAAAAATGTTGCGAAAACGGGAAAAATGTGACGCAGACGAAGTTGCGCGGGACAGCTAGTTATTTATAATAAGAAAGAAAAAACAAACAAAAAAGTCACTTTTTTGTATGGGAGCCCCGCTTTAATATTTATTACTTCTGTTTTTATTATTTGTTGTTACAGCGTCAACAGAAATACATAATCTGTAGAAATTTCAACTGGCTAACTATCACGGTTCATGAGATACAGCCTGGTGACAGACGGACGGACGTACTTACAGCGAAGTCTCAGTAATAGGGTCCCGTTTGACCCTTGGGTACGGAACCCTAAAAACGAACGCAAGGCCTCCGTAAAGGGTCTATTTACACCCTATAGGCTGATTAGCCTCCTCAGTCAGATAAAAAACGCGTTGCGCCGACACCAAGTAGCAAGGGAGAAGGACAGGAAGAAGATGATGAAAGATGATAATGATGTCAAGTTCTTACCTGTGAAACTACTCAAAGCGTAAAGCGGAAAAAACTTCTTCTTGTCCATCATACTCCACTCAATTGTCGTGATCAACTGAGGGGGTGGAGTCTCAACCATTATGGCAGCCATTAATAATTACCTACCCTCGAAACTACAATAATATTAAATCTCTCTATAGAATTCAATACACCTACTTCAAAAATCTATACATTCACTATCTTTGGTAACCATTTAATAAAAGTTTTAGAAACTTTAACGTATTTTTAATACAGATTAAAAATGGAATCAACTGTCAATTAAATTGTATATTAATAATAATTAACGAAAATAAATATTCTTTTTTTTTATTTAAATATTTTTTTATTCTATCAGAGACTAGATCTCTTGTATTAGCTATTTTGTTTTTCTTTAACTTAAATTATTGTTTTTAGTTTCACTTTCTTTTTCTTTTTTTGTTAAGTGATTTTGTTTATGTCCAAATGTTTTTGATTTATACTACGTATAGGTTCTTCCATGATTTTTATTCAGTTGATTGCCGCTGCACACTGGTCCTGCAAAAAAGAAAAATATATGTTTATTACCTCGTTACTACCGTTCTTACCAATTTTTTGTGAATGTGTGGACATTGTAGGCTTTGTAAATGCGTTTTTCTTTTTAATTTTTCTGCCTTTTGTAGTCAGCAACGACTTATTGTTGGGCCTACACTGTCGTCCCATACTTAAGTACTAACGCCGTAACATTCAAATATTATAAAACTAAATGATTTTAAAAGAGTAACCATGGAGTTTCTTGCCGGTTCTTCTCTATATAACATAAATTTAAAAAAATAAGGATCAAATTGGTTTAGTGGTTCTCAAGTCATGGCGTGACCAAAGGAAATAGAGATTAATTTTTAACCGTCTTCATTATATACAGGGAGTAACGGAAAGGGTATATACATACTTAAGGGTGTGCTTCAGACCATCAAACTGAACATATTTGGACAAACATCGTAACAGCGAAAAAAATATTTGCTGCCATACAATTGCGTCGAATAGATATTGAATTTTTGTATGGGAAGCAGATATTTTTTTCAGTATTAAGATGTTTGTCCGATGGAGAAACATGTTCAGTTTGATGGTCTGTAGCACACCCTTAAGTATGTATATACCCTTTCTGTTACACCCGGTATAAACCAGGCCCGAAAGCACCTAAGAAGCCGATTCCTGCCGGCTTCGGTATAGCATAAGCAGGACACAGAGGTCTAAAAAGTTACTAAAAACAATTTCGAAATATCTTAAAAAAAAATGATAATTAGATTAGATAATTTGTCTAATTTAGCACTATTTTTCGAAAATGTTTTGTAGTAACTTTTTAGACCTATGTATCCTGCTTATGCGTATAAAGTTTCATTTAAATCGGTTCAGCCATGACGGAAAATAAGGACTTCAAACTTTGTATGAAATGTAGTAAGGCGTATAGCCCATAAATATTTATTTTATTCTGTTTTTAGTATTTGTTGTTATAGCATCAACAGAAATACATAATCTGTAAAAATTTCAACTGGCTATCACCGTTCATGAGATACAGCCTGGTGACAGACGGACGGATGGATGGACGGAGAGCGATGTCTCAGTAATAGGGTCCCGTTTGACCCTTTGGGTACGGAACCCTAAAACTATGTAAATAAACTAAATAACTTTTTTATTAAATTCCACGCGGACGATGTCGCGGGCACAGCTAGTATTCAAATATTATTGAGAACAAGTGTAGGTACGGTAAACAAAAGTTGCCTCATATAACCGTAGTGCGAACGATTTCGTGAAAAATACGGCGAGTTTCAGCGCCTAGTCAAAAATAAACTTATACTAACATTATCACTCTTATCATAATATCTTCATAGACTTTGATCAAGGTCATGTTGTTCGGATGTTTGGACGAAAATAGCGTTTTGGGTCTAAAGCGAAACAGTGAAGGAAATCATCGTGAGGAAACCGGCATTTATTAGAACAAAAAAATCTAAAACAGATGCTAGATGTTGTGTGGAAGAATACAGCCACTCTCTCTCATAGAGGGTCTGTTTTCCAGCTGTGGGAACGTTACGGCTGATTATGCGTGTGCTAAAATGGGGTCAATAAACTCATTACAAAGAACAACTGTTACTAGGAGCACAACCCTGAAATATCGATATAAAACAGCTGTTTCATACATCTGTGTCCACAAAAGTTTTTTCATAATGATGGCAATTAATGTTTTAATTTTAATTAAATAACTAGCTGTACGGCGCAACTTCGCTTGCGTCACATTTTCCCCGCTTTCGCAACATTTTTCATTGCTGCTGTAACCTATTGGTCGTAGCGTGATGATATATAGCCTATAGCCTTCCCCGATAAATAGGCTATCTAACACTGAAAGAATTTTTCAAATCGGACCAGTAGTTTCGGAGCCTATTCAATGCTAACAAACAAACAATCAAATCTTTCCTCTTTATAATATTAGTTTAGATAATCTATACCAATATTAAAAAGCTGAAGAGTTTGTTTGTTTGTTTGCTTGAACGCGCTAGTTTCAGAAACTACTGATCCGATTTGAAAAATTATTTCAGAGTTAGATAGCCCATTTATCGGGGAAGGCTATAATCATTACGCTACGACAAATAGTAGCGGAGCAGCAATTAATAATGTTTCAAAATCAGGGAAAATGTGACGCATACGAAATTGCGCGGGACAGCTAGTATAAATATAAACAAATAATAGTTGTTCGTTTGTTTGTTTACTTGAACGCGCTAATCACAGGAACTACTGGTCCGATTTGAAAAATTCTTTCAGTGTTAGATAGCCTATTTATCGAGGAATGCTATAGTCCACGCTACGACCAATAGGAGCGGAGCAGCAAAGAAAAATGTTGCGAAAACGGGGAAAATGTGACGCAGACGAAGCTGCGCGGGATAGCTAGTGTTTTAAATAAAAAAATACTACCTGTTACCCGTTTTTTTAATAAAATGCCTTTAATGAAATATTATAATGCTTTTAATTGAAGCCTATTTCCATCCTCAGGTCACTTTGAAATATGGCCAATATTAAAGATAACCGCAAACATCCAAACTTACTTTACTTATTTTTATATTAGTGTAGAAAAGTATAAACTGGCGATCTCCATGGGAAAAAGCGTGTTTCAGTATGTATGTACCTACCTAGGTAGGTACGGATGAATTAGTTTTCAATACTCAATTCTTTATTACATTCCACATGTAGCCTCAGGACGTAAACATCCAGGATATAAATTTTGAATTATTTAACTATTTTCTACTCGCAGAAAAAGGGGGTTAACTTCCGCGATTTTATTATTTTCTAAATATCGGCCATACAATCTGTATTATATAAACTGCTGGTATCAATACATACAAGTTCTGTGTGAGACAAATTCTTCTAAAGCATCACATTTCCGAGTTCTAAGCCATCAAAGTTACAATCCTTGCCATCAGAACAATTTAATTTTGTCATCATTACTTTAAGGAGAGTTCTCTCTGAATTCTGCAGTTAGTCAAACTATTGACAGTTTTTATCGTCATCATCCTATATGATCCCACTGCTGGGACACAACGCATGTAATCCACTACGCGGGCCCAGTGCGGGTTGGTAGATGTCACATGTCTTCGAATTTTTAATTGTAGGACATGCTGGTTTCTTCACGATGTTTTCCTTAGCCGTTTTTGAGGGCAGCGGTGATGAAATAAATTACACAAAGTAATGGGTTCGAACCCGCGGCTTACTGCTCGTAAGTCGGGGCTGCCACCACTGGGCCACCGCTGCTCTCGGTTTTTATAATAAACAAACAAATATTATTGCATAAATCAGCATTATATGACAATATTCACATACTAGAATGTACACACATAGTGGTAAACAGGAAGTGTTTATAATAACATTATTGATGATTGATGAAGTCAGATTATAATATCTATGGGTATTTGTGTGAATCAACAAAAGTGAATGTTTGCATGCTTCGTTCTATGTATTATTGATCGAAGTTTGCATGACAATAAAAATACATTAAGAGCGTTTACACTTTACGGCATTTCATACAAACTTTCAAGTCCTTATTTTCCATAATGATTGAACCGATTTTAATGAAACTTGATGCGCATAGGCAGGATACATGTCTAAAAAGTTACTAAAAAACATTATCGAAATGACATTAAAAAAATGTTCTGTCTGGTGTCGGACGTAAAGAATAGCACCATCCCTTATCTTCCCGTGGGTGTCGTAAGAGGCGACTAAGGGATGTGCCAGAGAATGGGCAGCAGCGTTCTCTGTGCTATTGTAACAACCGTACTGCGATCGCCAACCCGCCTGCCAAGCGTGGCGATTATGGCAAAACCCCACAAAATGTCAATTTTGTCACACTTGGGGGAGGCCTATGTCCAGCAGTGGACGTCTTTTGGGCTGAAATGATGATGATGATTTAAAAAAAAGCTAATTAGAAATTTCTGTTTCACTAGATAATTTATAATCAGTCTAGTTTAGCTGTAACACTATTTTTCGAAATTGTTTTTTAGTAACTTTTTCTTTGTTTCTTTGCTTGAATGCGCTAATCTCAGGAACTACTGATTCAAATTGAATGGCTTATGTTTAACATAACACCAGATAAAGTAAATATATCCTTCAAAAAATATTTTGATACTGCTAAAAATAGTAAATGATCACCAAAATTAAAACTCTATTTTAATGTGAAATTATGACCACAAATTGTATGTTGTGCTATCCTATTAAAGCAAACTCCAAACCACAGCTCAAAACTGCGCCATAGTTGAATTAGCCCCACTACGCAAGGCTCCTATTTCTGTCTGCAGGGTTTAACCTAACACAAAGGGGATGGGGGGGTCTTAGTTTGCTCGCTCTCTAGACCCCGCCATCCCCTTCGAAACTAACCTGTCCAAATCGGGTACCCAGTGTCCCATCCCAAGCACTCTTTGATTGCTCTTGCATCCTAAATTCTCCTTGTCACAAGATTCGGTAATCATTTACTATATTTGGTCTTTGAGTACCTTTTTTTCTTTTTGTTATTGTTGCTTGGGATCACAAAGTATTTTTTGGTGGTCATTATATTTAATCCCAAATTTTATAAAATCTTTTAGTGTTGTATAGCCCATTGATTGAGGAAGGCTATATAACATCACACTACCAATAAAACTATGAGTAAGTTAGCAATACGAACGGACCATCAATGAAAAGCCTATTTCATGTATCTAATCTAGGTATTTCCATTTTAATGCACCACACAGGCTCATCATCCGTCTCCTGCTCTTATCTCAATTTATTTGGGGCTGGCTGGCAACGCCTGTCTTCTTCCATATTTCTCTATTGCTTTTCATGACAGCAGTCCTTTCTAGCCATATCCTACTCTATCAAATAGTTGTATAATGTATTTTGTGAAATAGTCAAAAATCTATATCTATACTATTAATAAAACTGAGGAGTTTATTTGTTTGTTTGCTTGAACACGCTAATCTCAGGAAATAATGGTCCGATTTGAAAAATTCCTTCATTGTTAGATAGGCTATATATCAACACGCTACAACCAATAGGATCGGAGCAGCAATGAAAAATGTTGCAAAAACGGGGAAAATGTGACGCAGACAAGTTGCATGGGACAGCTAGTGTTACTTATATAATTATGTGAAACTATAAGAAAATGTTTGAGTTATTCAATCATTGTAAAAAAAAAACCTTAGTAGAACTAAAAACATTTTGAATAAACTTGTCAAAGATACTAGTCATTGAGAATATTATTGATGAGGGATAATAAATTTAGTATGTTTTGATTATGAATAACATACACAGAAATTTCATCATTAAAATATTGCTAACCAACACTAACTTACAACAATCTAATAAGAAAAAATATTAACATAAAGTTTTCACAATGAAATTACCAAAAACTATTTTTCTGTAACTTCTTACAGTTCTGTCAAAAATCTTCAGGTATTTTTTGTGGCCCCTTTCGCTTATGTCATACGCACGCATGATATATACAGCCGAATACTATGGATTTCTGTATTAAATGCGTAGTGTTTGTCATGAAAAACGTTGTTAAAACTATAGAATTTCGGCGAAAACCTTCAATGTAAGTCATAAAAGGACAAATTAATAAAGAAGTATAGTTGTACTCGTGCGTTGTAAATTAAGATTATGAAAAATATACGTAATACAATGCCATGCTAACCCTGGCACTCTGCATGGCATTGAACTTGAATTAAAGAAATCGTCATTTTCCAAAAACATTCTTGTAAGTCAATAACCTTAGCAGAAGTAAGATATACGGCGGTCAAAGGACACAAACTGTAGTCTTATCTATTTCATAGTACAAGGTACATAAATCAATTTGTAAGGAAATCACAAAACCTTACGACAATCATGAGAATACTCACGCAATGCTTATCTCGATATCCATAACAGATGTAGGTAAATAAATCACATAAATTACAAATTAAACACTGAAAAGTGCCTTGTAGCAGGTTTTATATAATAATTCACCCAATTTAGATAATTACACCATGGAAAAATATGCCTTCAGTAATGTCAGCTGATTGGTCGCCCATGTTGGTTCACAGACTATCAGACTTTCCTTGTTTTCGGATTTGAATACTAGTCTTTTTATATAATTCATATGCTTTGATGAGAAGAAAGTGATAATATTTTGGAATCAAACAACAGGACTTTCCTTAAAGTTGCAATTTACTTGTGAAGGAAAGAGGTGAGAATGGTATTTATTTTATAATGGCAAGTACTCGTATGATGTAATATATCGTGTTTGATCAACGTACTCCAGCCCCCGTATTCACAAACACTCGGATTCGATTTCGATTCGGAAAGTCGTATGTCTATCTCACTCGCTTTCGTAATTCCGAAACAAGATAGACATACGACTTGTCGATCGACATCGAATCGAAGTGTTTGTGAATACGGGGGCAGGAATCATGGAAGAATGCCATCGTCACATCATATACAAAAAAGTTGATACTTCCATCAAAACTAGCTGTCCAGTCTTCTCTCTCAAATATATATTTTATCCGTGAACTTGACGAAGCCCAGCACATCGAGCAGGCCGGCTACCGCAGCGGATAACTGTAACCTATATGCATGGGTTTTGTTGATTACGAGAAGGCTTTCGAGGGTGTCGAGTATTGGGCTGTTCCACGCTTATGTGGATATACTGCGGGAACTATATGCCTCGGCCACTCTGCAGGTTCGCATGCATACCTTGTCTAAGCCCGTACCTAGATCAAGCGGGGAGTGCGACAAGGCGACACCATTTCACCAAAACTTTTCACAGCAGTCCTCGTGAAATGCTTGAATTGGGACTGTTGGGGTGTTAACATAAATGATGCTTACCTGTCGCACTTAAGATTTGCAGACGACATCGTCCTCTTCGCTAAAAACTTCGACGATCTTCAGAATATCGATGCTTCTTTTAAAGTAGGACTGAGGATGAATATGGCCAAAGCGAAGATTATTTTGATATGATTAGTTGGATATGGTTGACCAGAGTATGTCTGTCTTGGCCATATGGTTTCATTTGACAAATAGCATCAACAAAAGGAGATATACCGAACAATAAAAATTGGGTGGGCCGCATATTAGTCCGGGGAATTTACGCCGAATATTAGGCTAACTTTGCATTAATTAAAAACAGCGATTTTTTTCATTGAATGTGTAGGGTATGGACAGGAGAGTATATTAAGCTGTGTCCCGCGAAAAGTTCACCTCCGCGTATATGTTTTTTTTTAGAAAACGTCTAATATGAATTTAACTTGGTGGAAAAAAATATAAACAGGTATGTTTATTTGGAGTATTTGTAGAACAGATTGAGTACTACAAGTAGGTCAGAAAATTAAACATTTTCGTCCACGGAACATGCGTTTTTTTAAAAAAATCTTATAATTTGACTTCGTACTTAAGGCAAAAATATTAACAGGACAAAAATAGTGCAAAAATGATTTATATCACCATGTCTAACTATTATTATCAAAATTAAACAAATTCTGCTCCGGACTTCACAGAAAATCAAGAAAATCAAAAAATCTTAAATACTACTTACGGCAAAAATGTAACAGGATTTAAATTCATTTAATAATGAGAAATATATAAATCCAAACCTTAATCCCCCAAAATTAAACAAATTAGAGCGATAATTAATAATGTCAAAATAAAAATTAAATTACGATGCACGGTGTCAGCGCTAAGCAGCTTGCGGCGTACGGCATGTGCTAGTGTGCGTAAACAAGATAAGCGCTGCGTTCATAGTGTGCAAATGACTGTGTTGTTGTTTGAGTCGGTGTTTTATTGAGTTACGCGATTGTATACCTTATTTCAATTACGGAAAGATCAAATTCCTATGAACGTGCTGCGCCAAATACAAGAATGAAGCTTGCAGACGTATTTTACGTAAACATTAATAGATTTTTTTTTTCACGATTTGCTTTAAAGTGTTTAATTTTCGTGTAAATAGGTTAGAAATAGCCTTTAGATGAAAGTTAAACTAAATTAAACCCTGTTACCATTTTGCCTCAACCGCTATTGTAAAAAAACTGGTAATAATAACTTCCGGTAGTACAATTTGTTTAATTTTGTTTATTGGCGGTGTAATATATTAATTTAAGTTATTTTATGTAAAAAAACCGCTGTTTATATTTTTGCCTTAAGTACAATCCAAAAATTTCGTAAATGATTTTTTACTGTAATTTCCGTGGACGAAAATGTTTAATTCTGAAAAAATATATTACTGTCACCAATTCTTTACCTAAAGTAACTAAATTTGTCCTGTTAACTTTTTTTCCCATGTTTTTATTCACAAAAACGCGTTTTCGTCTTTTTCAGCTTGATCCGGTCTCGGAAAATGTTTAATTTTTTTTTATTATTTGAAGAGCTAAGGTCAAGTACACGATTCAAGAAAAAAATCGCTGTTTATATTTAATGCAGGGTTCAAATCTAAAAGCCCCGGACTATATAGCAAATTAGACGACATACTGAGATCAACCAAAATTCACGTCTTAAGTCCCACCTAAATAACCAGTTTGTTCTGCCCACAATGACGTACGGTGCTGAAACAAAGACCCTCAAACAGAAGGCTGTGTACATTCTGAGAGTTGCACAGAGAGCCATGGAGCATTCTATGCTCGACATAAAGCTGATAGATCGAGTTTCGACTTTCGAAATCCGAAGACGTACATTTTGGGGATTGGAAATCGCGTTACGGAACTCAAATGGGCTTGGGCAGGCAGGATACTTAGCAAAGCACAGGGATGACAGATGGCTATCACCGAATGGCGTCCAATAATGGGAAAAAAAAATGTGGGTTGTCCGGCGGCGAGATGGGCAGACGATATAGTTGCCATCGGGAAAAGACACAGGACCGTGGAGATTGGCACATAAAAAGGGAGGCCTATACCCAGCAGTGGATGAATTCGGGCTGTGGATGATGATGATGAAGTACTCGTAAACATAGAGTCGTAGACGAATAATCGATAAATGCTCTATGTGGTGTTTGTGGCTGTACCCTTGGTGCAAAAACTCTGAATAAATCTGTACCCGGAACGTTTGTGACAGCAACTGTCAAAAAACTTCTGTAGTGTACTGTTGTTAACTTTTTGTTTTGTTTGTAATTTCCTCTTCAAAACTAAGAAAATGGTAAATAAAACTCGATTCTCGTGTTCTTTATTAATAAATACTATCTAAACACTTAATTTATTTGTTACAGGCACGTTATTTCAAGGAACAGGATATTGATGGTACGTTCCACTTTCTTTTATCACTTGTCTTTATTTGATAAGATTGTACATGATAATTTTAATGAATCAATCCCTCTATTATAATTCAGATTGTAATAAAAGCTTCGGCAATCTCTTTTGTTTGCCATTCTGTATTTTAAGCTTAAAATAAGTTCGTGAGGATGGAGTTAAGTACATTGTTTTGTTATTTGATTAAAGTAACGGTATTAATGAAGTTTCTCTTTAGAAAGTTATCTACAAAAATATATCGCTTACTTTAATAAATACTTACTGTATATTATGCCTATTTTATATAAAAAATATTAAATTGCAGCTTAGTGTAATCACATGGAGTGAAATGCAAACAAAGAACAATCAAAATCATTTATTTCAAGTAGGCCAGTTACAGGCACTTTTGAAAAGTCGAACAACAATAAAAATGAGGCTACAGTCCCAGTCACAAGACATAATAACTGTGAAAGTACTGTAGTTGCCCATTCCAAGGAGTAGATACCTATGGAGAAGAATGGGCAAGAAACACCTAGAGATTTCCCCATTCTTGAGATACCTCCTTAGCTAATCATCATCATCTTCTTGCCCTTGTAGCATTCTACTTTGGGTTGGCACAACACATTTCCTTCTTCCATTCTCTCCTGTCAGATGTCACGGCATCATTTACTCCTTTCTCTTTCATATCATTCCTCTCCCTCTCCATCCATTCAACATTCATATCCATCACTCTTTTTAACCCCCGACCTAAAAAGAGGGGTGTTTGACGTGTGTATCTGTGTGTCTGTCTGTGGCATCGTAGCTCCTAAACGGATGAACCGATTTTGATAAAGGTGGTGTCGTTTGAAAGGTATTTTAATCGAGAGTGTTCTTAGCTATGTTTCGAGAAAATCTGCTCAGCCGTTTGAAGATCATCACCTCTTTTCTAGTTGATGAAGGGATGTAAACAACTTTCACAGTTAGTCGATTTGAAATTTGAAATATTGTCGCTTGTCACCATGGACATTGCTAAGGGGGGGGGGGCACCCCCCCTCCCCCAAAAAAAATACATTTTTACAATAAATTTATATCTTTCCTTGATTTCGTTAATTAGCGACAAGAGACGCAACACCGAGAAAATTGGAAGGAAAGGGGGGAGGCCTATGCCCAGGAGTGGGACAGTCAAGGCTAAGAAAAAATAATATAAGTTTAAAAAGCATGAAAAAAAAATTAAATTAAAAATTTAAAAAACCCCCGACACAAGAAACCGCTAAAAAGCCAAAAATAAATTAATCCAAGCGTCGTAGCGTCGGGGGACCGCTAAGAAGACCGCTTAGTACAAGCACAGAATAAAGTATTTAGTCACATGTAACTTCTTATCTAATGAGAGTCTTATTACATCTACAGAGTTTCGTGAATGCTTCTACCTGTTCGCCCGTTCTGGGCAGATCACATCGCTGGACGAGCTCACTGTTGTTATGAGATCTCTGGGCATGAGCCCGACCATCCAGGAGTTAGCTGGTAAGACGAAATAAATAAATAAAACTTTATTACTCTCATTGTTAATCCTTAAAGATCATCATCATAATAATCTCTGATCCTAATTTATTTGGCGTCTGTGCAGTATGTCTTTCTGTTCCATACTTCTCTATTACTTGTCATCTCTTATAGCTTCTACATTCATACTCAACATTGTCCTTGCTACATTTTTTTTATTATATTCAGGATATTTAAAAGGAAAAGGTGGCAAGATGTCTTTTGCTGACTTTTTGGAAGTGATGCACATCCATTCTAGAGCTGAAAACCTGCCTAATGAGGTAAATATAATTTTCATTAGGTACTCATACTCTGAAAGTAGGTCTGAAGTTGCCTGAGGAGCGGGATGAAAGTAATACTTTTCATCCCTAGGGAGAATCGCTTTCAACTGACAGATGTCAAATTATTAAAAAATACTAGTTCTGTTTTCACATTTTTATGGAACCATGTTCCAACTTCTTATGGAGCCACGATGTAAAATTGAAATAACTTAAAGTTAAGTATTGATTAAACAATATATATTTTTTAAATAACTTTATTATAATTTAGTTTCAACAATTTCTTTAAAATAACTTTGAGTTGGGCAAAATATTTACCAATTTTTCAATGGTGAAAATGAAAAATAATCTACGACTAAATAAGTTACTTTCACCCCTGGGGTAACAATGTACTATTATTTTACAAATGACTAAATCCTATCAGGCTTCGCAGTCATCATATCGACGCTTGAAAGGCAAATTGGCGCTTGGTAATTTTCTATTTTTTATCTAGCCTTTCTGTAAAGATCTATAAATGACAGCCTGGGCCAATGGGCTAATGTGCTTTCTGAGGCACCGAGGAGACTCGGTATGTAATGGGTAGTATCCCATCTATGGACCAACCTTGGCAAGCACGGCTTAACATAAAAATTTACCCAACTGTTACTAGTTAGCCACAAGCTCTGCAGTAATAAAGTAAATAAAAGTAAAGTTATGTTCAACAAGAGCAACAGTCTATAGAATCTTGATTTGCATTTGACTGGAATTTTATTTGACTCGTCAAACTTAGAAATTAAGCAAAACACACTCAAAGCAACGAGATCTACGCTTTGGAATGGGCAACTACAACTACAGTACTTTCTCAAGTTATTATGCCTTGTGATTGGAACTGTAGCTTCGCGTTTTTTTTTTGTTTTTTTTTTCATTTTCAAAAGTGCCTGTAAACGTCTAATTATAGGTTGCAAGGTTTAATGGCACGGTTAGCTCAGTGGTTGAGCGAGCTGTTTCGCTGCGTGTCGCAGAACGGAAAAATAGGAGTGGCCTACATTTTTTTCCACCGCCTGTGTAAAAGGAACTCTTGTGCGAAATTTCACGCTTCTAGTTCCAGCAGTTTAGGCTATGCATTGTCTGTGGATCTAAGATGTTCAAGTAATTTATCCGTCTGTATTCTTCTTCAGGTAGTCAATGCATTCAAGGCTGGCGACGCAGAGAAAAATGGCGTAATCCCAGCGAGGCAGCTTCGGAACTTACTGCAGAATTGGGGCGAAGGTCTATCTGCCAGAGAGGTGAGAAATTTTGTTTATTTCATTGCTTACTGGTCGTAAGTCGGGGCTGCCATCACTGGGCCACCGCTGGTCTCTTCGCTGCTTAGCCATCTAATTTTACCAAAATAAATCTTTGTTTTTAGGTGGACAACATATTCCGGGAAGCAAATGTGACGAATACAGGCGCCGTGCGTTATGAAGACTTCGTCAAAATAGCGTGCGCACCTGTTCCAGACTATTATTAACATCTTTCTTTTACTGATTGCTATTGCTGAGCGACATGGACGCACAAACCGAGGAGAAATTCTATGTGGCGGGGTGTAGAATGATGTACAAAACATGTGGCAACTGTTTTAGCGTCGATGTCCGTGCGACCCTGTATAAAATACCTGCACATAGTAACTATAAAAGTGACCTAATAAACCTCACGCGATTATAGAATGGCCGGTATTAAGTCAACATCATCTGTCTAGCCTTTTCCCTGACTATCTTAGAGTCGTCTTCCAGTCTAACCTGATGCAGCTGAGTATCAGTATTTTATGTAAAGCGACTGCTTTATTTGACCTCTACAACCCAGTAACTGGGTAATACGATACCCCTGAGTAAAACTGGATATTAGACTTTTGGCTTCTAACTACTCTTAATGATTGTCAAAGATCTACAAATGACAGCTGGGACCAAAGGCCCACGCACGGAGGAAACTTAGTATGTAATTATGATCACCCATCCACCTCGGCAATCACGGCTTAACCTTAAAGATCGACCTGTGCGGCTGTTATTATTTAGCTACGAGCTCCTCAGCCCCTTATTGAATAATTAGTTAAAAAGAAAATGTCACAGTACTTAAAATTGTTATAAATAATGCATTCCATTGAATTTCCCGTCCTTTATTAACTATTTATTTTACAATTTTAACATTATTACGTCTTATTTATTTAAGAGAGTTGAAATAAAAAGAAAATATATTTTTCAAACTGTGTTTTATTTGTCAAAATGTAACAATTCCTATATTGATATGGCACTGGTGACTGTGGTCCTTCTAAGTTTACATAATAGGTATATTATATACTTTGAAAATATGTACAGATTACCTCAGAGCTGCTGGCCTACCATGACATCTTAAAGCAGTATTGTTTTAATCTTATTCCAGTGTGGGAAAGAGATGGCGCTAGACGTTCTCTGTATAGCTCTGACCACACTCGATGACATTAAAACAATACTGCTTAAAGACGTCATGGTAGGCCCCCAGCTCTGTTCCCAGTAACCCGAAAAATTCAAGCTTTTTTTACGTTTTTTGCAATTTGCAGGTCAGTGGCAGGTTGTATTTTCATAAAAATATCATTCGCGGCTGTGACAAATACGACGGCTGAGGGTCGCCGTAATTTCATCGGGAATTCAACACAAATAGTAAACATGTTAAGATGGAAGCGACTGGATTGCCCATTTTTTTACGTTTTTTGCAATTTGCAAGTATATAATAATTAAAATCATCAAAACATCCCTTAAAGTTCATTTTAACCCCAATGAATGGTTTTTTCATCAAATAGTCATTCGATGGGGTTAAACGAACTCCAGAGGGTTCTATTCATGGATTGAATGACTATAATTCTGTAAACAGCTATTATTACAGCCGCAAATTATATTTCGTTCAACATAAAACTTGATTTTTGCAGTTTGCAAGTCAATGGACTTGCAAATTGCAAAAATCGTAAAAAAAATTGGGCTACCCTGTCGCTTTCATCTTAACATTTTTACTATTTGTTTTGAGTTCCCGATGATATTTCGGCGCTGTTGCAAACGCCATGATCACCGCTAAACCGGTAGTTTTCAAGTGTTAGTGACCATGTCAGTTTAAAAACTTTCGTTCTTTTGTATAGCCGCTGAAATTTTCGGAAAGTATTTTACTCTGTACATATTTCCAAAGTATTTAGTTTTATTAATTAAAATCTATTGTCTACAAAGCACATGTGGTTGAGCTTATTGCGTAAAATGTTGTTTTTAGAGGTAATAATAAAATTATCTGTAATTCTAGCTGTACATGGATCTTTCGGCGCGCGCGCAATGTTCCACTCCCCTTCCTTAACGTGTGACGTAATTCATGGATGACCCTTTACGATTAGGTCCTTATTGGGTTGCAACTTGCAGCTTTCAGCATGCGTAGCATGACCACTGTAGAAACGAGTATTGTCTACAGAATAATTGACATAGTGACAGCTAGACAATGATGACTGTCATTTTGTCGAATCTACCGTAGACAAAACTCGTTTCTACAGTGGCCATGCTACGCGTGCTGGGGTTTAAATTACTAAGAAATAATTAGCACAAGTGTTACAGATAATCTTATTTTTCCTCGGTCACAATAAAAATTACTTAAATATTTCTGACTAGAAATTACTAAACACTCTTTTTAACATCAAACGTGTAAAAGAAAAACAAATTAATAATTCTATGGTGTACAGGGCCAAAAAGTAACCTGACCCGGTGGCTGAATGTGGAAATAACGATATGACTGAAAAGCGACAGGTCGGCTTAGAGCAAGTGACTTTTTATTTGTGTTAGGATGAGGCCTTCTTAGTGCGTTGCGTCGTTCATGATCATCATCAGCCTATAATGCCCCCACTGCTGGGACACAGGCCTCCTCTCTATGAGAGGGAGTGGGCTTTAATCCACCACGCGGGCCCAGTGCGCGTTGGTAGATGTCACATGTCTTCGAATTTTTAGTTCTAGGACATGCCGGTTTCCTCACGATGTTTTCCTTCACTGTTTTGAGAGCAGCGGTGATGAAATTAATTACACAAAGTAATGCGCTTGCCTGGGTTGGAACCTACGGCTTACTGTTCGTAAGTCGAGGCTGCCACCACTGGGCCACCGCTGCTCTACTCACTGCGTCGGTACCTATACATGTTATTTTTGTGACTTGCCAACATTATGTGTTGCGTCGCCGCACGCGATGTTTTAACGGATGGACGGACGAGAGACGATGTGGGGGAACGGTGATGCGCACGCACCGGAGCTCCGACAGTCATCATCATCATTTCAGCCGAAAGACGTTCACTGCTGGACATAGGCCTCCCCCAAGTGAACACAAGGGGGGGTTTTGCCATAATCGCCACGCTTGGCAGGCGGGTTGGCGATCGCAGTACGGTTGTTACAAAAGCACAGAGAACGCTGCTGCCCATTCTGCTCCGACAGTGCAGCGCATCAACTCCCCCTACTGAATTATGGCGAAAAGTTACACTACATATTACCATCTTTAGTAATAAAAAAAAGTGTGCCTCTCGGGACGCTCGACAGAAGTGATAACTTAAACTAATATAAGCGTGCTGCCGTATGCGTGAGAGAAAGGGAAGCCAGACAGAGTGGCGCCGTAACGCGTTACGTTACGAAGCGGTTCACCCTCCCATAAGAAGTTATCGCTTCCATTTTGAAACCGAACCGGCAACAGTGCAGAGCAGTGTGAGTTATACTATCGAAGGTATTTTAACACTGGGACGTAGTAGCGTCGTCATTGCGTTGCGACATGATAGCGTCGTGGCTACGACGCAAAGTCCGTGTGGCATCTCACTATAGCCACGTTCACTGCTTCGGGCGATGTGATTAACGTCAAGCGCCCCGCACGCGTCACTTTTTTTATTGTGATGGGTTTGATCTTAACTCTAGTCTAGGTCAGAGATGACAGAGACAAAGTCGACGATGGTACGAGCTTACCCAGAAGAAGCCTGTTCACTCTAACTTTGAAGAAATTAGGGTTGTAAGCGTTCGGAAACACAGACGCAGGCAAAGAGGTCCACTCCTTTGCTGTGCGCATTAAGAAAGACGTTTGAAAACGCTTAGTGCGAATTGGTGGAATAGCAATAAGGTAGGAATGGTAACTTGCAGTGCTTGTTTCCTTTGTGCGAGTAACTTCTTTCTTTTCATTTGTTTTCTCCACAATCGCGCGAAAATATCTATGGTCGCGCGTGCAGCTCACGGCGAGGTCACCGGGACAGGGTTTTTGAACTGGGCTCGTACATACAGCGACAAATCAAGTAATACCAATCCAGTATTTTTCATTTGTGAATGGCACCTCGCTGTTCAACCTAAGAGGTTGTCGTCTGCTTAACCGGACAAATAATCCAGTCTAAAATGGCCTCGCTTTATATAGTTTTTCCTTACAATGAAATATCCGTTTATACTGGTTAAGTATAGCTTGATTGGCCGTTGTGCGTATCGCCACCTCTAGGAAAATCACTTTATCGTCACTTCAGTGTGGGAGAGAGATAGAGCTATACAAGACGTCTAGCCCCATCTCTTGTCCACACGGAAGTAATATTAAAACAATACTACTAAGGAAGTGTAGGCTGCTGGCCTACCATGACGTCTTAAAGCAGCTTTGTTTAAATCTTATTCCAGTGTAGGAAAGAGATGGCGCTAGACATCCTGTATATCTCCGTCTTTTTCCCACAATGGAATAAGAGTAAAACAATACTGCTTTATGACGTCATTGTACGCCAGCTGTACGGCAAATATAACCATGGTTTTTTCTAGCTAAGATAACAATCATTCTAATTGTCTATTGCGTGTAAAAACGTGTTTTGTATAAAATTATATGCTTTTTAGATATTGTTGGCACTCTTATATGTAAAGAGGTATTTATACTATGTAATAGAAGGAGCTATGAAAATGAAGCGTTGATTTTACTAATTTGATATACCATCTAGCTTTGAGATTCGAGAAAGTCTCAAGAGGATTTCCTCGTAGGCCTCGAAATTTAAATTTCCATATTTGAGTTTTGTCTACGCAAGAATCGATATAATGACAGATAGACAGTGACAATGTGTCAGTTTATCGATTCTTCCGTCGACATAGCCCGTTTCTAAGGCGTTCATGCTACGCGTGCAGGACCCGTTTTACCTTACAGCGAATACTGGCAAGCTATTACCGTAGATGGCAATATCAAATAGGTAAGGCCAGATGGCCTACCATGGCGTTTTAAAACATTATTGTTTTACTTCTTTTTCAGTGTGATGGCGCTAGACATCCTGTTTATATCCGTCTCTTTCCCACACTGGAATAAGAGTAAAACAATACTACTTTAAGACGTCATGGTAGGCCATCTGGTGGCCTACCAAGACATTTTAAAGCAGTATTGTTATAATCTTATTCCGACGTGGGAAAAAGATGGCACTAGTCGTCTTCTATAGCTCCGTCTCTTTCTCACACTGTGTTGAATTTAAACCAATACTGCTTTAAGACGTCTTGGTAACCCAGAACTTAGAATCTATAGTGCAATAGTATAAGGCAGTGGTAGGAAAATTCGGTGATCGTTTTTGACTTTCTAGTAAAAAGTTTACATTCACTCGTCGTTAAAACTGAAAAGCCATCTAGGGCATAGACAAAGTGGCTTTTTATCAGCGATATAAATCTCTGAGACGTCAAAAATGTTGACATAAGGTAAAAGCGCGCGGATAACCCGCGAAATTCAAATTTTTTTACGTTTTTTTTTTATTTGCAATTCGCCTGCCAGTTCATTTAATCTAATTGAATGACTATTTTCGAAGAACTTTGAGGTTAGTATTGATGATTTTAATGATAAAATTCGGTAAAGACACACAACCTAACACTGACCAAATTGCAAAAACCGTAAGGTGGGCATTCCCCTTTCGAATTTCGCTAGATACCCTGGTGCTTCCATCTTAAGAGCGTTTACGCCTTACGGCATTTCATACAAACTTTCAAGTCCTTTTTTTCCGAAATGACTGAACCGATTTAATAAAACTTAATAAGCATAAGCAGGATACATGGGTCTAAAAAGTTACTAAAAACATTATAGAAATGTCTTTAAAAAAAAAGATAATTGGAAATTTCTGGTTCTATAGATAATTTATAATCGGTGTAATTTAGTTGTAACACTATTTTTCGAAAATGTTTTTAGTAACTTTTTAGATCTATGTATCCTGCAGTATAATTAAAATCGGTTCTGTCATTTCAGAAAATAAGGACTTGAAAGTTTGTATGAAATGTCGTAAGGCGTAAACGTTCTTAACACCCGCTGCCGTCTGCTCCCACAAAAACCGGAGATCCGTTTGGTTTTTCACAAAATCTTGGGAGAAAAAGTAAGCGTTTCAACTACTACTATTTTATGTGAAAAATATTATTTAACGCAGTGAAGTCACTAAGACAGGTATAATCAATCCATGCCCAATCGTGGATGATTATTTAATTTGAACTTAATTCCAATGCTCGTAGTTTTTAAATTTGTTTGGCCGCACTTCGGCAGGTCTGCGCTGGCTTTGGGACCACCAGTCTTGCTGGCCTACCATGACGTCTTATAGCATTATTGTTTTACTCTTATTCTAGTGTGCGAAAGAGATGGAGCTATATAGAATGTCTAGCTCCATCTCTTTCCTACACTGGAAAAGGAGTAAAACAATAATGTTTTAAGAGGTCATGGTAGCCCACCTGTTGTGCCTGATTTTACTAACACTGGACAAAGAATGCTGAAAATCGGGGCCGAAAGTTAAAAATCCAACGATTAAAAATTACTAATCGTACCGGTATATTTTATGAATATTGCCCTATCTTAATTTATGAATCCGTCCATGCAATTATTTGTTTTCATTTTTAGCTTGGCAACACTGGTCAAAAACTATGCCCCTAGAACAAAATACAAGAGTAATTTAAGTTTAAAGATTTGGTTATTTCTGGTACACATCAAACTATACATTTCCAGTATAAAATGGCTTCGCTTTGTACAGATTTATCGTACAATGAGAGATCCGCAAAAACTGGTTTTGTTTAACTTGATTGGTCGCGTGTGTACCGATGATTTTACTATTTTGCAACTAAGACAGTTTGATCAAGCCAGTTTAGATTGTTACCACTTAAAAAGGGGTTCTCAGTGTTAATAAAACCGGGTAACCGGGATAACTTTTACAAAAACACTGTCAAAGCCATTTTTGACACTGGCAACACTATCAGACATGTTTATTTTTGGCATAGTTGCCAGGTCTCCGTCGTCTGAAGTTACCCATGGTGCGTAGAATCTGTGTGTTTTCATCGTCTATTTCTCGATCCATGCCCGAAGTTCCAGGTATTTGTCCGAAGAGTTTTAATTTTGATGGCAAGTATATTAGGCCTAAGAGGGTGATGACTGAAAAAGAAAGTTCTTGTTTAGTGAGCGTCAAAACACCCTTTACACGTTAAGGTGGAAGCGACAGGAAAGCCCGCGAAATTTAAATTGTCTTACGTTTTTTGTTTTTTTGATGAATAAGAAATGATACGCGGGCGTAAAACGTACGGCGTAAATAATTGTAACTAGGGCTGTATTGAAAAAAACACCACCCCTCCACCATCATCAATACAACCCCTCTTATGTTCATTTAATTCCAATGAATGACTATTTCATGAAAAAGTCATTGTATGGGGTTAAATGAACTTTAAGGGGTAGTACCTGGGCTGCGGGTTGTTCGAAAGAGATACCGTGGCCCTGAAACACAAGAGGCTAAGAAGGAACATGGATGGGTTTTAGTCAGTCAAGTATGACACTCTCTTCCGCTCCGCCCAGAGCGGAAGAAGTCACTTGATGATTTCCAAGCCTAAAAAAAAAAGGGGTTAGTACCTACTGATGACGGTGGTGGGGTGGTGTTTTTTTCAATACAGCCCTAGTTCATTTAATAACATTCAATGACTATTACTAGTAATTAAATGAACTTCTAAGAGAGTTGCTTTCAGAGGTCGGAATTAGGTAGAATTATTTGTGTACTTACACTGATTTCATACAGCGAAAGAATAAAGTGGATATGCCTCAAATCCAGAGATTAATTCTAAAGAGCAGAAAAATCCCGTGTTTTATTAAATAAAAAAAATTTACACAATTTAAACAATCCGACATCGGATGTCCGAAGTTGCAAAATTCCAATGCGCACACGCAAGGGAACATCCATATTAATATAAACGGTGCAAATACAAAAATAACTCTACCTAATTCCGACCTCTGATGATAACTGAATGAAACCATATTTGATACGTTCGCAAATCACATTTTAATCAACATACAACCTGACACTCACTTGCTAATTGCAAAAAAACCGGCCAAGTGCGAGTCGGACTCGCGCACGAAGGGTTCCGTACCATTATTTATAAAAACGAAAAAAAAAACTTTTTTTTTCCTGTTTTATTATTTGTTGTTATAGCGTCAACAGAAATAAATAATCTGTAGAAATTTCAACTGGCTAACTATCACGGTTCATGAGATACAGCCTAATGACAGACGGACGGACGGACGGACAGCGAAGTCTCAGTAATAGGGTCCCGTTTGACCCTTTGGGTACGGAACCCTAAAAACCAAAGGAAATATGAATTTTGTGGGCTACCCTGATGCTTCCACCATAAGATAATACTGCTATATGACATGTACAAGAGCTGAGCTTTATTAGGCTGTCAGTTATTTAAAAAAAATACCTAAGTATATGAATAAAAAAAGCTTAAAGAAAAATATTCTTTGAAACTTACTGTTCAAAACGCAGGGGAACACCACATAAAAATTGAGGTCTGTCGAGTGGAAATAGAATGCTTCAGAAAAATACAAGATAATGGTTAAGGAGAGAGACCAGTATCCCAGTGACACCACCCTGAAAACAGAAGAAATGTATGTTACTTTAAATTAATATCTTCAATGAATCATTATCATCATCATCAGCCTATGATGTTCCCACTGCTGGGACACAGGCCTGACCATATGGGCCCAGTGCGGGTTGGTAGATTTCACATGTCTTAGAATTTTTAGTTCAAGGACATGCCGGTTTCCTCACGATGTTTTCCTTCACCGTTTTTGAGGGCAACGGTGATGAAATAAATACATAAATTATTGCGCCTGCCTGGGTTCGAATCCACGGCTTATTGCTCGTAAGTCGGGGCTGCCACTACTGGGCCAATGCTGCTCTCCTATTGTATAGCGGGCGGGTTTCCGCAACTCCACGTCCAAAGCGCGTATTTTGCGTACGAAGATGCTGCTCTCCTAGTTCAATCAATCAAATGGAATAAATGCTCGACTCCCGGTCATCATCTGCCTAGCCTTTTCCCAACTATGTTGGGGTCTGCTTCTAGTCTAACTGGATTCAGTTAAATACCAGTATTTTACATGGAGCAACTGCCTATCTGACCTCCATAACCCAGTTAGTACTACGTAATACAATACCCCTTGGTAAGACTGGTTGTCAGACTTTCGGGCCACTACTACCTGTAACAACTGTCAAAGATCTACAATTGACAGCCGGGACCAACCGCTTAAAGTGCTTTCCAAGGCACGGAGGAAACTCTGTATGTACTGGGCGGTCACCCATCAACGGACCAACCTAGGCAAGCTCATGTTATTATTTAGCCACAAGCTCTTCTGCTTGCTGTTCATGATTAAATATTACAAAGTCATCGAACATAATACTTACGGTCTGTAATGTATGTACAGCGTACAATGTATTAGCGCTAATGCTTTCAGGAAAGAATACATCCCCAGCATTCGAGATATAGTGAAGTCACCTGAAATTAAAAGCAAAATCAAAATTTAATAATATGTATATCTACACATCTATACAAATAAATAAAAGTGAAGCGTCTGTTTGTAATACATATCATATATATAACATTTTTTAAAATTTTTGTCTGTCTGTCTGTTTGTTCGGGCTAATCTCTAGAATGGCTAGACCGATTTTGACCGAACTTTCACTGTCACATCGCTGATGTAATAAGAAGTTTAAACTTAGGCTACTTCTAGTTTAGAAAAAAACAAAAAATGCAAAAACGAAAAGAAAACTAAATAACTTTTTTGTGAAATTCCATGCGGAAGTTGCGGGCACAGCTAGTTTAGAATAAAGTGGCTATTGAGTATTTAACATTTTTCTTAGCTCCCTATCTTGCTGTTACTTTTAATAAATGCGTTGATTTAGGTACTTTCCCTGACCTTATTAAGAGCAGTAAAGTCATCCCTCTATTTAAAACAGGCAGTAAGCATGATATTGGTAACTTCAGACTAATTTCTATTTTACCTGCATTTAGTAAAATTTTTGAAAAGTTAATACTCAAGCAGTTGCTAAGACATTTTGATCTTCACAATTTCTTCACAACGATCAATATGGCTTTACCAAAGGTCGTTCGACTACAGATGCGGGGGTTGCTTTGTTGAAACACATATTTAACGCATGGGAAAACGCGCAAAATGCAATCGGTGTTTTCTGTGATCTCTCGAAAGCTTTTGATTGCGTACAACACGACACGCTTTTACGGAAACTACGTTATTACGGTGTTCAAAATGAAGCCCTGAATGTAATAGACTCGTATTTACAAAATAGATTCCAATGTGTAGATATTAATGGCGCGAAATCTTCCGGGCTACATGTTTAGCTAGGTGTACCTCAAGGCTCAATACTGGGACCGTTTTTATTCTTAGTTTATATTAATGACTTACCATATTATTTGAAGGGTATTAGTGACGTTGTACTATTTGCAGATGATACCTCTCTTATCTTTAAAGTAGATAGGAATAGACACGATTTCGGAGACGTAAACAGCGCTCTATCAATGGTCACGGATTGGTTCACAACAAATAACCTTGTTTCGTAATGCCAAAAAAACTTAAAGTATTAAATTCGCTCTACCTAATTTTAAAAATCTAGGTCCCAATATTGTTCTCTGTTTGATCAGGATATGATGTAGTGACTGATTCTGTTGTTGGTAAGTTTGTGTTAGGTCATGGGTTGTAGATTTTGGTCCAGATATTGCTTCTGCATACGATTTCTCACGAGTGTTACTTGGGGCTTGTATGTTGAAGGCAGATATAGTGAGTGGAGCAGCCGAGGCGTTAGTGGTAGTTGGGGTATAAACCCTTTCTCGTGGAGTGCGGGTTTTATTTCTCCGAGCTAAGATCTCTTTATAGACCTCACAGCCTTTATAGTTGGCAGGGTGGTCGCAAGAGCATAGTGCGCATTTGGCTGGTGTAGTTCTATCTTTCTTTGTGCATTCTGAAGTTTTGTGACCTTCTCCGCATTTGATACATCTATAAGGTCTCATTCAATTGTTCTTAGAGTGCCCATATTGTTGGCATCGCTGACACTGAACATTGCTTTTAGATTTCCGGGGGTCTTCTATTTTAACTTTTTGGTTGAAAATATATTGGATGTTCTTGACCTCGCGATTGTGAATGCTTTGTTTGACATTCACAAAGAAGGTTGTGGTGGGTCTTTTGTCCGCGACATAACGAGCGTTAATTATCTCGCCTACGATTTCATTGTTAGAGGCTTCGACTGCTTCCCTTATAGATTGATGAGGAGTAGTACAGGTCTTTGATAACAAAGCGGTAGCATTTTGCGTCTTTTGGTGTGAAAGTATACCCAATAAGTCCGTTTTCTCTAATGATATCAATGGTCTTTTTATAGGCTTCTATTGAGTTTATCATAACACATATGCTGTTCTTGTTGACTATCTGGAATTTGAATTCAGGTGGGCGAATGACCGTCTCTACCAGTTTGGTTAGTTCCTTTAGATCTTCTATTCCATACAATATGATCGGTGGAGGTTTGGAATCTTGCTTGGGTTGGTGAGTTTCATCCTCTTTCAGGTCGATGGGTAGGCCAGCAAACCTGTTTCTTGTCTGAGTTGAAGCGGGCGGAGGTGACAGGTCCGTGACCTTACGTTTTTTAGATGATGGCACATGATGCCATGCGGGGGGCTGCTTTTCTATAACAGGCATTTGGGAATCAGACGCAGTTTTGGCTGAATTGCCTGGATTAAACATTATAGGCACAGTGGCTGTACTACATACTTTGGGCGTAGGCTCGGTGAGTGAGTTTTGTCTCTGTCTGGTAAAGAGAGAAGAATACAATACTTGTTGTGACATAGCCTTTTTGCTACTTGTGCCGGCGGTTTTACGCGCTGGTTTCATATTTCATTTTATTCAGTCATATTACTACTAGTTTCACTATTCATAGTAGATATTTAGGTTTAGGGACGCTTTAATAACTATTGAGTTTTTTTTTTAATATTTTATTATTGGTGTGTGCTAGCTGACATGTGACATTAATTAGATTCTTTGTTTATATGAACTTGAACACAATTGTGTAGAATCTGGTTCTTCTAACCTAACAGACAGATGTGTTGCTGGGGAGTTTGTTCTGCCACTTCATCTTCCCAGCTAAAACACTAGGAAGTGGTGAAGGGCAGGCGTTTTGGGGGACTGTCTCTTGTATTCTCGACATTCAAAAAGTGCTGATTATCAGCCTAATTTGAATAAATGACTTTTGATTGATTTTGATTGATAACACTTTTGCTGCTAAGTTTAAATTCATTTTTAATGGTTCGTACAAGTCATTCGCTATGTTTAAAGAAGGCTCAAAAGGAGGTGCATGTGTGAACAAAATTGTTTGATCCAAATGCTAGGTACTTAGCACTGGTAACAAGTTTTAAGGGGGAATGTCTACAGGGTGGAACAGACACACAAACAGTTACCACATAATCAGTACCCCGCTCATACTCCTTCCAGCGATGAATTCCTATTTATCTTTGAAAACAATAAGTTCTGTAATTTTCTCTTCTCCAACAGTACCGCAGCTGCATAGCCAGATGAAGTTGGAACTATACTGTCACAGATTAAACACCTACCGGTCTGCTTTGTAGGGGACCTGAGTTCTATTTCCAGTTTAGTAACGAAATTGGGTCAGTCAATCCTAAACCCTAAGACTACCCGTCTTAGGGTTTAGGATTTAAACTTTATGGCATGTTAAAAAAAAAACTAGGGCCAGTTTCGAGCCCCATTAAGCAGTAATGTATTTAAATAACTTACCGTCTAAGTGTTCGTCCCCGGCGTTGCTTAGAAACGACCTTCTTTCAATATACGACCGTCCTGCCGTACCTAAATCCATAAATGCTACAAATGCTATCCATCCCCGAAAAGCATACAAAACTTTATTTTGTACCGCCATCACTTGAATTTAGAACTATACAAGTACGATAAGTACTAACACTATTTCCGGTTTTCACTTTGACCTAATTACAGCACTAAATATAGATTTAAAAAAATATATAAATGCGGAGGTTTGTTTGGCATAACATGTGCTTAATTAAATTAACTGAGCGCCGTATTTATTTTAGAATCATCGCGTGTTTGTTACAGTTTGCATCGCAATGCGGCATTTTACCTGCATTGTAGTTTTTCATATACAATTTATAAATATCTTTGAAAATAAGTTCGTACAGTGTTTCGCGCAGAATCTACTGCTGTCAAACAAAGCCTGTCAAGGTTGACAAGGTTGTCAATAAATTGACGTTTGACCTTTTGACAATAGGTCAAAAGTGTTGCTAAGAAAACGGAAAAGAAAATAAATTAATGTAGTGACACCTAGCAGGGAATAGCAGAGTTATTACTTCAAGTTAGTCGAAGCTTCATAAGCTAACTTTGTTGCAGTTACTTGAAGTCCTACACATGAATTTATTTTTGAGCTTTATTTTTCGTCATTTCCATTTCGTCTAGTGGCCGACTGGACACAACCGCTACTACTGATGATGACATAATTCGTTTTGCCAAAGGGGTGAAGATAGTAGTAGTAAGAAAATAAAATTTATCTCAAGTTTTGGCCCTATTGTGTTTTATTTGTTTGTTTTTAGTTTACCAGAGACCACATAATTTTATCCTAGGTTAGAATGAAAACTCATGTAAACTTTAAAAGGTGCAGACCATTCTTTATTATTTATGATCCAAACCATTGAGTGAAATAAAATTACATTCGCCTCGTGGATATAGCCTCGCCCTGTGAAATAGCCTTGATCTTTGAGTGCAGCCACGCAGCTCTTTGTCATTATAATACCGCATGCTTGATTAGCGAATAGTATTCTCTCAGCAGAATATTTCCATAATGCCACGATAAAGACGTCAATTTATCGCTTATTCTTGCAACAAGGAATCCAACATCAAATTACCTTTGCTGGAGATGAGAATGCAAAAGCAGGCCTGAACAAAAATAATTGCCATATGCAATATTGTCACGTTATCCGCTTGCAACTGGTCACAAAATACCTAAAAATACCGTCGCCATATTGGTATTGTCAAAAACTTCGGGATATATCGGAGCCGATGAAAAAATGGTTTCAAGTCTTTTAATTACCGAGTTATCTGTTTTCGAGTGATCTAAAAGGACCAGCGGTGACTTTAGATGTTACGTTTGTCGTATGAGTTGTGTTATTCGGTTCTTAAATGATGTTTTCTATGGAGAAATGTTTAGGCCGTAGTGGTAATGGAACTGCAGAGGAAGCCGAGCTTTTTGCCGGCGGTGGCGAGGGGTTGGGCAAAGAGGGAGTGCCTTCAGACGAGGTGGCTTCGGCCGTGGCTGCGGTGTCCGATGAGATTGGAGACATCCTGAAAGATGAACTGGGTGATGCTGATCGGGCGGACCGCATCGGGGCTGAGCTCGCTGATTTGAGCGCAGAGCTCGGATTGCTGGCTGGCTTAGCGGACGGTGAACCGCAGCAGGACTTTCCATCACTCTTCGAAATAGCCGTAAGTGCCAAAATGGCTGACTGGCCCCATCTCTGTTGGTGGCTTGACAATTCGATTCTACCTTTGATTCCTTGCTTCAACCAAATGTCAATGAACTCAAATTCGCTAATACATACCTATATGGCGTGTTTTGTGTACATTTTGTGACAATCAATTATGGAGATATACCTTTGTAAGTTATTGATTGGTAACTAATAGCTTCTGCAAAACCTGTTTGCCTGGTACTTGATTTTTAATTCAGAACTTGCAATTCTTATTTTTGTTGGAAAAATGATTAATGTTTTTTGTTTGCTCAGTTTTAAGGTAACTTTTGGGTTTGTATCTACAATCGTCATTTGGTTTTAGTAAAATATTAGGTAGATGAATGCAAAGAACAAAATATAAAAGTAATTTTCATCTGTTCATTTCATCAGTTTTTACAACACCTATAACCACGTACTTTATATTTCTTCCAAGATGTTTATTTTCATAATAGGTACAGAAACGCATCATAAAAGTTACTCGCATATTTTTAGCTTCATAACGAAAATAATGCACTATCACCAGATAAAAGCTATTTTTATAAACAAACATTACCAATTTCTTTTAAAACATAAACAAATCTTTGACTAATGATACTTGACACAATTTAATATGTTCATTAAAATTAACCTCATGTATTTCCATTAAAAACAAAAACAATAAAATAACCTATAAAAACCCACAAACTAATTGCTCCCCAATACTGACGGTAATGTGCCCATGTGTAAAAGAGTAACCATGGAGTTTCTTGCCGGTTGTTCTCCATAGGAAACAACCAACCCCAACCGAACACCATTTTTCGACATTTTATAAGTACCCGTGTAGGCCTATGTAAAATAAAAATATTTTGATTGATTTTGACTGGCTGGCGGCATTACATTTGTATTTTCCCAAAATTTCTTGTTAACTACTCAGTATAATTTCTTTCTACTTATTAAAAACCTAACTTGTTGCCATATAATCACTTGTTTGTGACAATAATGACATAATTCGAAAAATAAGAAATACAGGACAGCATTTTTTAAGTTAAGACTATAAATTTTCTTTGTATTGCCAATATTTTTGTGCATACAAACCTAACCTAATATTTTATCTTTTCAAGATGAAAGGTTTATTTTACATATTTCATTATTTAATTTAATACTTTCTTTCAACTACAACCAACATTGACATCTCACATTGACTCTGCTTGTTCGCGAACAACTTTTGTTTGTTTAATATTATTCAAATATTATTTATTCTTTATTTATTTTCTTACATATTTTTTATATGGGAATATTTTTCCCATATAAAAAATCAATAAAAAAACAGATTGTAGGCCAATCCTTAGAGAATGAGTCCAACTCATCCCGCTATCTCCTTCTAGGCCTGCCATGTTGTCGTTTCTTGCTATCTGGTATCCATTGAGTGGTTATTTTTGCCCATTGCACCTCCAACATGCGGCAGATGTGACCAGCCCAGTTCCACTTAAACCTAGCAGCTGTAAAGCCAGCATCCGCTATTTGGATTTTGGAGCAAATTAAATTGGAGTAGATAAATTGCCAATGAAAATTGAGGTTATAAAATTGATCTCAATAGCAATATAAAACACAATGAGGTGATTTATAATTAACTTTTCAAAATAAAGTCATTGTATTGTATTTCGTGATTTACATAAAATTATGCCAGGAATCTGTTGTTAGGAGTCTGTGAGGTGGACAGTAAATCCGAGTGTTTACCACTTACATTATTGAGAAATTGAAATTATGTATGAAAACCCTAGAGGCTACTTCAGGTTTTTGTATCCAACTATATATGTATATATATAAATCAAAACAATTCAGTACATTAAATACGGTATAATACTGGGTAAAGAAAACGAAATTCTATTTTGTCTGTCAGACAGGTAATACAAAAATATTAGTCGTATATTTTTTGTTTAATCAAAATAACAAAAAATTACTTAGTTAAAACTCAATAAAGTTGGAGAGTGGGGGCTCACTACGTCACAAGTAGGTATAAAAATTACCTACAAGTGACGTCATGCGCACTCAATATACCTCCGTAATTTTATGACGACGTGAAAAAAGAAAAAGTATGTGTCCAATACTTTTCAATAATTTTCCCTGACAGACAAAGAAAAAAAAATAGTGATCATCCCCTATAACCAAGTGGCACTATAACTTGGCATCCATAGATACTATTTCTGATACATTTGTTTACATTTTTATCAGATACTTTGGAACTGACTACTGATTGATAAATGTTTTGTCGGTTATTAAAAAAAAACAGCTTTTTTTTATAAAACTCCAATACACACGGCCAAAATATATGGAACACCTGATTTTAAAATAAAATCATCATCTGCCTAGCCTTTTCCCAAACTATCTTGGGGTCGGCTTCCAGTCTAACCGGATGCAGCTGAGTACCAGTATTTTACATGAAGCGACTGCCTATCTGACCTCCACAACCCAGTAACTGAGTAATACAATACCCTTTGGTAAGACTAGATGTCAGACTTTTAGCTTCTGACTACTCGTAACGACTGTCAAAGATCTACAAATGACAGCCGGGACCAACGGCTTAACGTGCTTTCCGAGGCACGGAGGAAACTCGATATGTAATGATGGTCACCCATCCATAGACCAACATAGGCAAGCACGGCTTAACCTTAAAGATCGACCTGGGCGGCTGTTATTATTTAGCCACGAGCTCCTCATTTAGCTCTCGAGCTCTGATTTTAAAATAAAATATTGATTAAATATTGTTATGTTGGGGGTTAAGAATTAATACAAGGGAACGGTTTTAGCGTCCCTTCCACCTTGTATATGTAGATGTATGTTACTGCACTTTGGGGAACTAAGGCTTCTAAGATAGGCTACTTGCCTACAACGGAATAAAAAAAAAAAACAATTTTCACGTCTATGTAAATAAAAAAAGTTTTTGGAAATGGAAAGTTCATCTGTAAACTGTCTCCATTCTACAACTTTATCATAGTCATTCTAAATTATTTTTATGGGTTTTTTTTTTACACAAAATAATCATATTTATTACTAGCTTATGTCCATAGCTTCGTCTGCCTTTTGTTCGGTAATTATCCCACATAATCACTCACCAAGGTTTCTCCGTGCCTCAGAAAGCACGTTAAACTGTTGGCCCCGGCTGTCATTTGTAGATCTTTGACAGTTTTTAAGAGTAGTCAAAAGTCTGACATTCATCCATCCATCCAAGGGGTATCGTATTACCCAGATACTGGGTTGTGGAGGTCAGATAGGCAGTCACTTCATGTAAAATACTGGTACTCAGCTGCATCCGGTTAGACTGGAAGCCGACCCCAAGATAGTTTGGGAAAAAGGCTAGGCAGATGATGATGTATTACACACTATAAAAGGATAACATTTGTATGTAAACAGTATCTTGTAGTGTTTGTAAACAAGCTAGTAATAAACAAACAAAACATAGGTTTGTTTTTATAGTTTTTTTGGTGTCTTTCCTTCTTATTGATAGTAGCTGTGGATGTCATTATCTGTCAAGCTTTTCCCCAGCTGTAGTGTGGTTGTTTGTCCGTGGATGGGTGACCACCCATTACTATATCGAGCACCCTCCTCGTATCGGAAAGCATGTTAAGCCGTTGGTCCCGGTTGTCATTTTGCAGATCCTTGACAGTGGTAACAGGCAGTCAGTGACCCGAAAGTCTGACAACTACCAAGTCTCACCAAGGGATTTCTTATTACTTAGTACTAACTGGGTTATGGAGGGCAGAAAGGTAGTCGCTCCTTGTAAAATACTGGTACTTTCAAATGGGGTGCATAGGGACACGGGAGTGAATCGGGACGAAACTTTGAAAGGCATTTTCACGTATTTTAAATATTATTGGCAGCCTAAAAATACTGTCTGTCTGTCTGTCTGTCTGTCTGTCTGTCTGTCTGTCTGTCTGTCTGTCTGTCTGTCCGTCCGTCCGTCCGTATGTCACAGCCACTTTTTTCCGAAACTATAAGAGCTATACTTTTGAAACTTGGTAATTAGATGTATTCTGTGAACCGCATTAAGATTTTCACACAAAAATAGAAAAAAAACTATTAATTTTGGGGTTCCCCATACATAGAACTGAAAACCAAATTTTTTTTTTCATCAAACCCATTCATGTGAGGTATTTATGGATAGGTCTTCAAAAATGATATTGAGGTTTCTAATATCATTTTTTTCTAAACTATATAGTTTGCGCTAGAGGCACTTCCAAAGTGGTAAAATGTGTGTCCCCCCCCCCCTCTAATTTCTAAAGTAAGAGGAGGAAAATTCTGAAAATATTTAAGTTTGTAGAACGTAAAAAAAACTATCAACGAAAATTGGTTTCAATAACATATGATGTTTAGTTTTTGAAATATGGGACTTTTTCATCAAACTGCAGCAGTAACTTTGTTTTTCATTAACATACTATGAAAAACCAATTTAGTTTTGCGGTATAGTGGAAGTTTACAACTAGTACTACTAACTAATGAATGACAGTTCAAAATATTGTTTGGGCTATGGAACCCTGTGTGCGAGTAAGACTCGCACTTGGCCGGTTTTTTAGTTACGAATTATTTGTATTCAACGATGAAATCTCATTCAAAGTTTTATCCCTATTCTCCCTCGCATCCCTATTCACTACGTTTTACCGGTATTCATCAAATAAAACATCAAATATCGCACAAAATAACAAATAAAATCGATTAAAAACTAGCTTTAGAAGAAATGGTCTATAATATGAAAAGTCCTTCTATGGGACAATAATGACAAATATCTAATCATTCATCATTTCAGCCCAAAAGACGTCAACTGCTGGACATAGGCCTCCCCCAAGTGTCGCCACATTAGCATTTTGGGGGGTTTTGCCATAATCGCCACGCTTGGCAGGCGGGTTGGCGATCGCAGTACGGTTGTTACAAAAGCACAGAGAACGCTGCTGCCCATTCTCTGACAAGTCCCTTAGTCGCCTCTTACGACACCCACGGGAAGATATGAGATGGTGCTATTCTTTACGTCCAACACCATACAGAGCAATATCTAATACTATACTACTAAATATATCAATATCTAATACTAAAATAGCTATAATTAAGCTAACTATAATAAAGCTGAAGAGTTTGTTTGTTTGCTTGAACGCGCTAATCTCAGGAACTACTGGTCCAATTTGAAAAATTCTTTCAATGTTTGATAGCCACTTATCGAAGAAGACTTATCATCACACTACGACCAATAGGAGCGGAGCAGCAAAGAAAAATGTAGCGAAAACGCGGAAAGCGGCAGACGAAGTTGCGCGGGACAGCTAGTAAAGTAATAAGGCCTTTAGAACACTAGAATAAAATATTAATGTCTATGTGAACTAGACAATAACAAACAGGTGTTCATTTCTATTTCAAGGATGAAAAGACACTGTCTAGAGCGCAAACGTATCTACTGAGCATGACTCCTTGTGTTCCATTCCCAGGTATAGCAGAAGTCCGATTACATTAATTCTTTTTTTATTGGAGAGTGTAGTTGGCCCCATTTAAAATATAAAATAAAATTCACCCCTAAGGGGCAACACCACACTGCGCTCCAAAACGCAAATAACTGACGTTGCTGAAAAAGCCGCTAAGCTGAAGTGGGACTGGGCTGGCCTTATCTGCCGTATGCCCGACCAGCTGTGGGCCAAAATAACCACTATGTGGAGATATAAGTTTTTAAACTGACAATAACACTATCAATAACACTTGTAACGGGATATTTACCATGTTTATTATTAGTTATGAGTTCCCGATATTTCGGCACTGTTGCAAACGCCATGATCACGGGTAAACTGAAGTTATTGCGGGTGGATGTTTATGAGCAGACAAAACGGTCTACCCTCTTTCTTGTTCGTTTTTTGCGCGCCGTACCACTACCACTGTCACTCACAACTCGATTCTGTTCCCGACACACGAAACTCACTGTGTCCACTCGCGAACTTTTGACGGCACTGCACTAACTTGCTTTTTACTGGCGGCACTATGTGGAGCCCTGACACAGCCCGAAGGCGTCGCGGTAGACCTCGCAGGAGATGGCGGGACGAGCTGGACAGGACTAAGGACCAGTGGTCCACATTGGCCCTGGATCGAAGGACTTGGAAGTCATGGGGAGAGGCTTTTGCCCAGCAGTGGGATGACATAGGCTAATAGTAACAGTAAGGGTGGGAAAAAAAAGGTTGATCGATTTTCTGTTAGGTATTTCTGTACCCTGGAGTCTACATTTTTGATCAGAGGACAGTCTTAGGGGTCGATTTGTAGGAGTATACGCTTAGAGGCACTATGAGCAGAAAAAAATACTTGATTAAACACTTTTTACTGTTTTTTTTTTTACTTTTTAGGGTTCCGTACCCAAAGGGTCAAACGGGACCCTATTACTGAGACTTCGCTGTCGGTCCGTCCGTCCGTCTGTCAACAGGCTGTATCCGTGATAGTTAGCGAATTGAAATTTCTACAGATTGTGTATTTCTGTTGATGCTATAACAACAAATACTAAAAACAGAATAAAATAAATATTTAAGGGGGACTGCCATACAAAAAAGTGATTTCGTGCGCGAGTCCGACTCGCACTTGGCTGGTTTTTTTTTAATGTTGTGTGCGCTGATGGTATGTGCCAAATAAATTTATTTTCTGTTATAACACGACCACAAAGGCTTGTATATCTATTATATGTCATCATTCTCTTGTCCTTATCCTAATTTATTTAGGGTCGGCGCATCATGTCTTCTTCTTCCATACTTCTCTGTTACTTTCCCTTTAGATCTATTATATAATGTATTAAACCTATTTTCTTTCCATTACAGATGGGCCATCGCGGCTCTGGTAGTGGGTCCTCATCATCCTCCTGGTCCGGGGGCCGCGGAGGCCGGCCTCGGCGGCAGTCGCGGCCGCAGCGGGCTCCGAGAAGAAGGCCCATTGCGAAGGGGAAGGAGGTGAGGCCTATAACTTCTTCTTTATACAACGTGTAACGTTAAATGCGCAAAACCTGAAAATAGTTTGATCAGAATAACGAGCAGAATCATTTGAACCACTTTTCAAAATAGGTCACATTTTTCAAAAAAAAAAGACATTAAAAGTGTTGTGTTGTATTTATTCATAGGACAAGCCATCACGTGCGCAAACGCGACAAAATAGGTAAACAAACACAAATGTTTGTCGTCCAATTTAATTTTTGTCATACGCGAGAAAAAAAGAAAGAAAGAAAGAAACGATCAGAATTGCCAGTAAAACTAAAACTGCACGTAAAACCTTCACGTTTTTTAATGATCTTTTTTCTCTCACAATTAGGTCAAATGAATTAAAAATCATTTGGGGTGTCTGAGATTTAGCGCATTTAATGTTACACGTTGTAGTGTGGTTGACAGTTTAGGGATTCCTTATCTGGATCAGAATTTTTATGCCACCCAAGGGCCTCTGAGTTGGCATTAAATGCCGTCGAGAAATATCTCTCAGGCATGCTGGTTTCCTCACAATGTTTTCCTTCACCAAAGCAAGTGATGATTATACAATACGCACATGAATCCGAAAAATCCAGATTCAAAAATGCAAGTCAACAGTGACAGGCTTGGAAATTAAATAAGACTAGACTAATGACAAATAGCGTCAGAAAATCGAAAGATTCAAAGGATTCAGAAGTCATCAAAGGATTGCATTGAATATGTAGAAAACTATAATCGTCAAGTTTATGATTTCGGAAATTTAGACGAAGTATTATCAACTCTATGTAACTTTTTTCCTCGAACCTTAGGTAAATAGCTCTACCTATTCAGATCATTGTTGATGACAGATGGACTATCCTAGATGGACAGGTCCACCGGGCAAAAGAAAGGTCGGGAGACCGCATAAAAGATGGGCTGACGATATAGCGAAGACTGCTGGCTAAATCTTGCCAAACACCGCGAAAAGTCGAAAAAGATGGAGGAGGCCTTTACCCGTAATGGGGCTACATCGACAACCCTTAATAATAAAAACTAACACTAACTAACTAGGATAAGTTATAGGCTAAGAAAACTAACACTTAATTATTAATAAGCACCAAAGGTCAGTGTGTAAATTACCTGGGATGAGAAATAAGAGGCTTTTTAGGGTTCCGTACCCAAAGGGTCAAACGGGACCCTATTACTGAGACTTCGCTGTCCGTCCGTCCGTCCGGCCCTCCGTCCGTCCGGCCGTCCGTCCGTCCGTCTGTCTGTCTGTCACCAGGCTGTATCTCATGAACCGTGATAGTTAGCCATAACAACAAATACTAAAAACAGAATAAAATAAATATTTAAGGGGGGCTCCCATACAGCAAAGTGATTCTTTTGCTCGTTTTTAGGGTTCCGTAGCCGAATGGCAAAAAACGGAACCCTTATAGATTCGTCATGTCTGTCTGTCTGTCTGTCTGTCCGTCCGTATGTCACAGCCACTTTTTTCCGAAACTATAAGAACTATACTGTTGAAACTTGGTAAGTAGATGTATTCTGTGAACCGCATTAAGATTTTCACACAAAAATAGAAAAAAAAAACATAAATTTTGGGGTTCCCCATACATAGAACTGAAAACCAAAAAAATATTTTTAATCATACCCATACGTGTGGGGTATCTATGGATAGGTCTTCAAAAATGATATGAGGTTTCTAATATCATTTTTTTCGAAACTGAATAGTTTGCGCTAGAGCCACTTCCAAAGTGGTAAAATGTGTGTCCCCCCCCCTCTAATTTCTAAAGTAAGAGGAGGAAAATTCTGAAAATATTTAAGATTGTAGAACGTAAAAAAAACTATCAACGAAAATTGGTTTCAATAAGATATGATGTTTAGTTTTTGAGATATGGGACTTTTTCATTAAACTGCAGCAGTAACTTTGTTTTTCATTAAGATACTATGAAAAACCAATTTAGTTTTGCGGTTGAGTGGTTGGTTTACTAACTAATACTACTAAGTAATGAATGACAGTTCAAAATATTGTTTGGGGCTATGGAACCCTGTGTGCGAGTAAGATTCGCACTTGGCCGGTTTTTTATAAAAAAAATGGTACGGAACCCTTCGTGCGCGAGTCCGACTCGCACTTGGCCGGTTTTTATTTTGTTAATTATACAATTTTGCATCCTCGTCTAATTCAAGGAGGAAACTATGCTAATGATTCTCGACCCGAATCAATAATAAAATGAGTAGGTATTTTTTTTTCTTATTTACGGAAATCGGTAAGTGTGCAAACCGTGTTTTAAACGCAACCCGTCTGATCCATGCCCTATAACCGCGCTTTCACACATACAAACAATCTCAAATCTTTATTCGATAATTTCTTATTCCCTAAACCACGTTAAGAGGGTTATTCTGATATACTCACAAACTATAAACAACAAAAAATAATCAGTGTTTATTAATAATTAACTAGGTAACGTAATTTAAATTAATTATTTATGTACTTTGTGGCAACCTCTTGGATTTTGACGAGGATGCAAAACAACACCTTGTATAGAAAGTTAGCTACATAGAAAGAAAGAAAGTTTTTTTTTTTTTTATAGCATTTTATAAAACAGAAACACATCCAAAGAAATAGCCGAAACAGACTCGGAGGTCATAGTCTATTTTAAGAATAAACATAATCTTGGCCAACTCACATGAGGACTATGCAGATAAGTGTCTAAATGGTCTTCCAATCAATTGGAAACGTATTATCACATCTCTTTTTAGGGTGTATGAGGAACAGGGGTGTAAAGCTCCTCAATACTCCATTGAAAAGGGAGGATCCTCCTACCAGACAGGTGTTATGTCTGGTGGGCAACTGCCCGACAGTTCTTGTCGGGTTTCTCTATATACTCTTAAGTCGATGTAAACTTTGCTTGAAATTGATGTTAGTTCTTCCGTCGTGTCATAGATGGCGCTGTAGTAGTTTATGTAGTAAGTTGCTTTTTGTAGGTCGCTACATCTTCATACGATTTATCTGAACATTCTTACCCATTCTTATCTTATAACATGACGTTCGTCAACAGATGTCCCGCCGCCGCAGTGCCGCAGCGCGCCGCGCCGTCTGCATGCGCGTACGACGCATCGAAGTCGTGTCGGACGCGTCGGACGTCGGCGCCGACTCGGATTCCGACGACCAGTGGACCGAGCTTGATGATGCCTGTGAGTATGGGCGGCCTCACCAATAGACTTAAGGTACGAGTTCCCTGGCAGCAGCGACCTCTCGCGTCCAGACCTGGTTCAATCCATGGTCCGAAGCGAGAGGGAAAGGAAACCCGTCGCCTCCTTCTGCGAAGCGTGAGAGGGAGAGAGCCTCACGATCCAGCCACCGCGGGAGACGCCCCGGGCGTCGGCCACCGTAAGCGCGGGCATGTGGACGGTGAGTAATGGGCTAGCTCACCGTCCGTCCGTCTTATGACAATAGGCCATGTCGACGGCGCGTTCGTGTTCCACGCGCGCCTCAAGGAGATGTCAGCAAATCGGAAGGGGTCCGAGAGGTCCCCCCCGACGAGCCAGCCCGCGCCGCTGAGCATGTAACGTTAAATTCCCTAAATAATAATATTATGACCCAGCCTGTCCCTTGCTGCCCACCCCTCAATGACGCCCTAAGCCGAGGTCCGAACCCCACAGGGGGTGCCCTTAGCGAGCGGTCATTTAATTGTACTTAGTTTGTAAGCCCTGGCTGGGGGCCTTAAATTCATTTGAGGTCACCACAGGATTGCCCGGTTGAGCAGAAATAACCTTAGCAGGTTGATCTGCGAGTGGCCATGAAGGGGTCCGAGAGGGCCGATGCCTGCCAGGGCTGCGGTACTGTTCGAAAGAGATACCGTGGCCCTGGAACACAAAGGGCTAAGAAGGAACGTGTCCCTGCAACTCTACTGGTTTCCATGTATTTCTATGAAACACCTTCCGCGGCTAGCGATACGTTGTCCGACTTCACGTCGCACGACCGTTACGACGTGTCGCAGATCCGTAGTGCCACCCACACTGGAGCGATAACACCTTGAATATTCCACAAAAAAAAAAGGTTCCGAGGAAGAAAAACTGATAAAAATACAACAATAAGTAAATCGAGATCGCTCATCCCAAAAGGTCAGGCATCTTGTCTCACGGAACATTCAGAACTAACTAGAATACTGGAATGTATTTATCGTTATATTTTATTTGTAAATGTTTTTTTACCATTTGTTATGCTACCTACTATGTTTTCTCTCTGCGTCACCCTAAGGTGGACTGGTAGAAAATGCCCAATGCATTAAGTCCGCCTTTGTACAGCGTAATGCAAAAGCCAAAAGCGCGGCTTTTATTGGCCTGTCCCTAGTCCTTTTTTTTTTGTATGTCGTCTCGCAGTTCAGCGTCTGAGGCTGGCTTCTGCTGAACCCGTCTAGTCCTGGTGTGGATGAAAGCGCGGCTTTTATTGGCCTGTCCCTAGTCCTTTTTTTTTTGTATGTCGTCTCGCAGTTCAGCGTCTGAGGCTGGCTTCTGCTGAACCGGTCTAGTCCTGTTGATGCCTTGAATTTAAGGCCTCCAGCCAGGGCAAAAGTCTTATAAACTAAGCGACAACACGCTAAGGGCACCCCCTGCGGGTACGAGCCTCCGCTTAGGGCGTCGCTAGGGGAGGGCGGACAGCAAATGAACTGGTTGGATCTGAGTAATTTCATTATTTAGGGGCTAATTTATTAGTAAAGGCTCAGCTTCGCGGTCTGACTCGAGCAAGGGTCGGGGGGGGGGGGGGGGGTGAACAGGGACGTCGCGACGGGCCGCGGCGGCGAGGCCGGACAGGACGGCGGTCTCTAGTCCTAATAGTAAACGATATTTGTTTGTTTGCCAGCTAACTCATCAGACAGCTCGTCGCTGAAGGAGGCTGCGGCTATTGATGTGGACTGCAACGGCTACCAACACAAGGCTTCGGTTAGTATCTATTTGTTAATTCCGTAGGAGCCGCTCCATGTAGCGTTTTGGGACCGCTAAGCAGGCCCCCGACGCTACGACGCTTGGATTGATTTATTTTTGTTTTTTTAGAGTATTTTTTGTGTGGGGGGTTTTTTAAATTTTTAAATTGAATTATGATTTCAAGCTTTTAAACTTATAATATTTTGTCTTAGCCTTGACTGTTCCACTCCTGGGCATAAGCCTCCCCCCATTCCTTCCAATTTTCTCAGATTTGCGCCTATTCTCGCTAACGAAACCAAGGAAAGCTATAAGTCAAAAAAAAAACCCGAGTATTTAGAGGAGAGGGGGTTACGCTGCCAGCTCCCCCCCTCCCTGGAATGTAATTATAAATTCGGTATGTAATTCTATAATAAATAGAGACTGTAATGAACATAATATTTCTTTTTACTGTGGGTAACTAGAGAAACTACAGTAATTTAGTATTTCAAGTGTGTATGCGGCGTGTCTCCACAGACAATGGCCCACCTTCCATCTTGCGCTGCATGCCCTGTCACCTGTGCACTTGAGGGTCTTATGACTGCATCAGCGAGCGGAGTTCGCATGGCTGAGTTTTGGGCTAAATATATTTAGCGATTTACCGTCGACACGCTAAGAAGACGTAAGCGAGGAGCTAGTGGCTAAAAGCTAAAAGTCTGACATCCAGTCTTACCAAGGGGTATCGTATTACCCAGTTACTGGGTTGTGGAGGTCAGATAGGCAGTCGCTTCATGTAAGATACTGGTACTCAGCTGCATCCGGTTAGACTGGAAGCCGACCCCAAGATAGTTTGGGAAAAAGGCTAGGCAGATGATGACGCTAAGAAGAAGTAATTTAGTGACATGATAGTTTTGTATCTCTGATTAATCTAATTCGTGTAGGCTGAAGACTTTTGAACCTTACCATGTAATCCTCTAACTGAAGTCCCTTTGTCCTACAGGCGGAAGCTCCAGCGATGGGGCAGTTCCTGTTGCCGCTGCTGAGTGCTGACGCGCCGGCGCCGCACCCTGAACACTTCCTCATAAGGCACGAGGACATACTGCAGGTATACCACCAGTTCTAGAGCTTTATAAGACCAGCCCCCGTATTCACAAACGCTCGGATTCGATTTCGATTCGGAAAGTCGTATGTCTATCTCGCTCGCTTTCGTAATGCCAAAACACGAGTTATCGAATCGAAATCGAATCCGAGCGTTTGTGAATAGGAGGTTTGGGGGTTACCAGGACACCTTTTTTTTTATTATCTATAGGCCCGCGCTTGACCACTATCTGACCTGATGGTAAGCGATGATGTGGTCGACGGTGAAGCACGCTTGCCTAGAAGAAACCTATTCACTCTTGACTTAAAGATCCCTAGATTGTAGCTATCGGGAAACACAGACTCCGGCAGGGAATTCCACTCCTTAGCGGTACGCATTATAAAAGTATTCCCAAAACGCTTAGTGCGTATGTGTGGGATGTCCACCATAAATAAATATATCTTAAAGCAGTATTGCGTTAATTTCACTCCAGTGCGGGAAAGAGATGGAGCTATAGAGGACGTCTAGCGGCATTTCTTTCCCACTCTGGAATAAGATTAAAACGATACTGCTTTGAGACATGGTAGGCTACCTGTTTGCAAGCTCGTACTTCACTGGACTCCTACGAATACATTTAAAGACAGTACCATGTCATTACTTCCCAGAATTTATTCCTTATTAGCTACACTATCGAATAGTATTATAATTAGAGATGAAATGGATAGCAGTTTACCCGGATACCGGATATTCGGCCAACCTTGTAGCTGGATAGCCGGATATTTGGCCGCCGAATATCCGACGGAACGTTGCCGTTCAACGAGTATAAAGAAACGCGATAGCATGTTAGCTTGACTTTTATCTTAAGCTTTTCGCCGTACGGCATTTCATACAAACTTTCAAGTCCTTATTTTCCGAAATGACTGATCAGATTTTAGTGTAACTTAATACGCATAAGCAGGAAACCGAGGTCTAAAAAGTAACAAAAAAACTTTTTTAATACAGTTGCTCAAAAAGTGGCGTATTGCAGGGACGTATAGCGTTCGGGATGTGGGCTATTACACACTCGAGCTTTTTCTTTACCTTTTCCGAACTCGTGCGTTCCTTTTCCCAACTGTCAAAATAATGTCTGTTAAAAAGAAAAAACCAACCACGAAGTTTTTACTAAAAAAAATTATAGAAGTTTTTATGATTCATGCAAATATTTCTAAAAAGAAACTACTAATTTGTTTCAATATCGTATTTAATGATTTGATTCAATGAGCTAAGTTAGGTTTCATTACATTTCATCTCATTAAATTTCATTCATTCATTCATCATAAATTCATAAAAAATAATCATTCATTCATAAAAAAAAATACTGAAGACTTGGCTATATGGGCATAGTTCACTTTGCCTACCCAGAATGGGTGAAGAAAACAAAAAAAAATCTCTGCTTAATTTTTTTTACGGTAGGCGCCATTTTACAAAAATGTTCTTTATTAAATTGCTTCATTTTTTCGCAACTGTATTAAAAATAGTTGTTCAGTACACGTGCGGAACCGTCATTGCAACTTGTTCCGACTGTCAACCCTCACCTTCGGCTGCGCTTCGGCTCGGGTAGACATTTGTCGGAACTCTTTGCAATGACAGGCTTTCCACACTCGCAATGAAATATACTATTCCGAAATGTCTTTAAAAATAAATAGATCATAATTGGAGATTTCTGTTTCTATACATAATTTATAATCGGACTAATTTAGTTGTAACACCATTTTTAGAAAATGTTTTTAGTAACTTTTTAAACCTATGTTATTTGAATTATAACTATGAAAGTTATAATTCAAATAAAAATTATAATTAAGTACATATAAATTAAAAATATTATTGATGTTGGAGAGTAGAAGACTATTTATTTTAGTATTATATTTCATTGTTATTTATTTCAATCTCTTATTAAATATGTCTGATGTCACCAGCTCCTCGCGTCTGCGGAGGAGAACGTTCGGGAAGATCTGCCGCTGGAGGAGGACTCGCCTTTAGAACCTCAGACTGACATGTGAGTCTTATTGGTACTTTACGATATTACGGTTTTTTGATGACATGAAACTAATATATCGGAATCAGGGGGCATGGCCAAAGTTTGACGGTTTTATATTTGACAAGCCATGTGCTTGATGTTCTTCTTAGAGTACTCAGGTACGAAACACCGCCAGCACGGAATCGCATTATAATAATAAATAATAAAATTGTTTATTCACCAACAAAAGCTACAGATATACTTATAACAATACAAATGTTGCAAAATCTGTACAATATTTTATATAACCCTGCCTCTTAAACTAGGATCACCTGTATTTTAAGAGACAGTGTTCGGCCGAGCAGTTCCTTAAACATAATTTATTACAAAAGGTGGACGGTACTGAGGTAAATCAAGATTTTGTTATAGATTTTTATTTTGTGTGGTGTGTTTGAGTGAAGTGTGTATGTGTGCATGTGATAGGATGTGATTACATTGTGTGTGTGTGAGTGCGTATGTATGCGTGTGAGCGTGTGTGTGTGCGTATGTTTGTGTGTGATAGATGAAGTGTAGTGTCAGTATGAGTTTATGGGTGGGGAATATAGGCGTGTGTGTCCTTTTTTTGTTAGTGTGTGTTAGACAATGAGTACTCATGTTATTAGACGATGTATGTGAGTAAAGACTCTGTGTAGGCATAGTCCTTTTGTAATAGCCACTCTGTTACTATAGGTTTAAGTTTGTGTACGTTTAGATTTATAATATTTATTTGTGCGTTAATTGTTTGGTATATGTGTGTACTTAGTGTGTAGAACTGATGTGTTGCGAAGGTGGTTTTGTGCTGGATTCTTGGAAGAAGATTTACTCGCTTATTTGGATTTGGCGGAGGCAGACTGAGATGTATTCTAAGAAGTGATCGGAGCACATAGAGTTGCCGTACCGTCAGAACTTTACAGTCAGAGTACAATTCTATGGTCGGGTACCTGTATGGTTGTTTAGTCATGACCTTGAGAATGGCTCTTAGTGCTCTTTCCACTCTCAGAACACTAGTTTTGGTTGCACCACCCAAATATTATTAATAAAATCCATACTCTTATCTTTTTTTACGCCCAAAACCGTCATTTTCTAGAGCGTGAAACAGCAGAAGTACTATCGCACGCGGCAGTATCGACGATGCGTTCGGCTGATAGATGAGGCTCAACAGCCGTATGAAATTTGCGTGCACGTGCGTCTGTGACCTATCAGCTGTTAGCCACTTGACGCCATTCTGTCTCATTACTATCGTACCGCGCCACAGTGGGTAGGCAGAGCACCCGCACGGCTCGCAACCTTGAATTTCATACGGCTGTTGTGTTATTGTGATAAAAGTGAATGAGTATAAAAAATAATGTTTCTTTGGGAATGTTGTTTGTTATCATGAGTTTAAGTATATAGATTTACTTTATTGATTGTTGTGTATTGTCTTTGCCAGACTGTCGAACAGTGAGATGCTCGACTTCGAAGACGCCGCCGTGACTGCAGAGGAGGAGGCCACCTTACTTCACTACGTGTGCGGGATGGGTCTGTTATCAGTCTTACTATTCTATTCTGATACTAGGTGAAATAAAATCTTACTCATAATTATCAGCCTATAATGTTCCCACTGCTAGGACACAGGCCTCCTCTCTATGAGAGGAGAGGGCTGCAATCCACCACGCGAGCCCAGTGCGGGTTGGTATGTGTCACGTGTCTTCGAAATTTAGTTCTAGGACTTGTCGGTTTCCTCACTATGTTTTCCTTCACCGTTTTTGAGGGCAGCGGTGATGAAATAAATTACACAAAGTAATGCGCCTGTTCTGTATGGTGTCGGACGTAAAGAATAGCACCATCCCATTTCTTCCCGTGGGTGTCGTAAGAGGCGATTAAGGGACTTTCCAGAGAATGGGCAGCAGCGTACTCTGTGCTTTTGTAACAACCGTACTGCGATCGCCAACCCGCCTGCCAAGCGTGGCGATTATGGCAAAACCCCCCAACATGTCAATGTGGCGACACTTGGGGGAGGCCTATGTTCAGCAGTGGACGTATTTTGGGCTGAAATGATGATGAATGATGGTGATGAATGCGCCTGGGTTCGAACCCTGTAAGTCGAGGATGCCACCGCTGGGCCACCGCTGCTCTCAAAAGAAACAAAAACTCTTACTACTATTAAATAAATGAGAAAGTTTGGATCGATTGATGGATGTTTGTTATTCAATCAGCTCAGCCACGACTGAACGGATCCGGATGAAATTTGGCTCAGAGATAAGTTACAGTCTGGAATAGCACATTATCATCATCATCTGCCTAGCCTTTTCCCAAACTATGTTGGGCTCGGTCTTCCAGTTTAACCGGATGCAGCTGAGCACCAGTATTTTACATGAAGCGACTGCCTATCTGACCTCCACAACCCAGTAACTGAGTAATACGATACCCCTTGGTAAGACTGGATATCAGACTTTTGGCTTCTGACTATTCGTAACGACTAGTCAGAAGCCAAAAGCAACAGTCTGGAAAAAAAATACTCTGTGCTAACATAGTTTTTTTTTTTCTCATACCCTTCAAAACTGCCACGGCAACAAGTCGCGGACAACAGTTGTATGGTTATATTGATGTGTGCAGTCACAAACACTAATAAAACACAAAAGACGTTGCCAATTTTCAGAATCATCGTCATCATCATTTCAGCCCAAAAGATGTCCACTGCAGGACATAGGTCTCCCCCAAGTGTCGCCACATTGATATTTTAGGGGGTTTTGCCATAATCGCCACGCTTGGCAGGCGGGTTGGCGATCGCAGTACGGTCGTTACAAACACAGAGAGCGCTACTGCCCATTCTCTGGCAAGTCCCTTAGTCGCCTCTTACGACACCCACGGGGAGATATGGGATGGTGCTACTCTTTACGTCCGACACCATACAGAGGTCGATAGAACTCGATTTTTGGTAACTCTCATCCGATTGCTACCTGCCACACTGTGGAGGTCGTCGCTCCATCTTGCCTGAGAGTGTCCCACCGTATGCATACACAACTTAAGAGCGTTTACGTCTTACGACATTTCATACAAGTCTACTTTGAAGTCCTTATTTTCCGAAATGACTGAACCAATTTTAATGAAACTTCATACGCAAAGCAGGATACATAGGTCTAAAAAGTTACTAAAAAATATCTTCGAAATGTCTTAAAAAAAAAAAATTGGAAATTTCTGTTTCTATAGATCATTTTTATCGCTCTAATTTAGCTGTTACACTATTTTTCGAGAATGTTTTTAGTAACTTTTTAGACCTATGTATCCTGCTTATGCGTATGAAGTTTAATTAAAATCGGTTCAGTCAGTGTGTATGAAATGCCGTAAGGCGTAAACGCTCTAAACTGCACTAAATGTAGTAAACAATATATTAATCTACGATAATAATTTTCCCAGAAGCCGAACGCCTAACAAGCTCGCCGGGCGTGCTATTCTCTCCGGTGCAGGACTGGCTGCTCGGCGTGTTCCACTCGTGGTGCGAGATCTCGGCGCTCATGTTCACTCTGCGAGGGACTAACATGTGAGTACACTTGACAACATTACCTAACAAGCTCGCCGGGCGTGCTATTCTCTCCGGTGCAGGACTGGCTGCTCGGCGTGTTCCACTCGTGGTGCGAGATCTCGGCGCTCATGTTCACTCTGCGAGGGACTAACATGTGAGTACACTTGACAACATTACCTAACAAGCTCGCCGGGCGTGCTATTCTCTCCGGTGCAGGACTGGCTGCTCGGCGTGTTCCACTCGTGGTGCGAGATCTCGGCGCTCATGTTCACTCTGCGAGGGACTAACATGTGAGTACACTTGACAACATTACCTAACAAGCTCGCCGGGCGTGCTATTCTCTCCGGTGCAGGACTGGCTGCTCGGCGTGTTCCACTCGTGGTGCGAGATCTCGGCGCTCATGTTCACTCTGCGAGGGACTAACATGTGAGTACACTTGACAACATTACCTAACAAGCTCGCCGGGCGTGCTATTCTCTCCGGTGCAGGACTGGCTGCTCGGCGTGTTCCACTCGTGGTGCGAGATCTCGGCGCTCATGTTCACTCTGCGAGGGACTAACATGTGAGTACACTTGACAACATTACCTAACAAGCTCGCCGGGCGTGCTATTCTCTCCGGTGCAGGACTGGCTGCTCGGCGTGTTCCACTCGTGGTGCGAGATCTCGGCGCTCATGTTCACTCTGCGAGGGACTAACATGTGAGTACACTTGACAACATCCCGACTGGGATCCCCCGCAGCTGAAGGATGGGGCGCAACCCTCACTGGCCGGAGATCGTTAAGCGCCCTTCTAACGGTGTGTCATCACAGCGCATTGCTTTTGTATAAAAATATAATAAAATATGTGGTGATGGCAAATTTCAAGATTATTTAAGAATGTCCATGTCTGCTCGGCGTCGTTCCGTTTCACGGTGGCGGCGCCGCGCCGTCATGTGTCCACACTGTAACGCCAATAAAAAACGTTACAATTATGCTTTTGCCGTGACGCGCGTATAAAATACGCTCCATGAATAATACTACTGACTGACCACTACTATGATATTATTTTGTACCCTATCACAATGTTGTCCTTTTTAACCCAATGGTTGACTGGTAGAGAATGCCTTGTGGCATTAAGTCAAGGCAGACCCCATCATTGTTGGGAAACAGTCTACCCGGATGCAGCTGAATACCTGTATTTTACATGGAGCGACTGCCTATCTGACCTCTACAACCCAGTTAGTACTGGGTAATACGATACCCCTTGGTTAGACTGGTTGTCAGACTTTCGGGCCACTGACTACCTGCAACGACTGTTAAAGATCTTTAAATGACAGCCGGGATCAACGGCTTAACGTGCTTTCCGAGACACGGAGGAAGGTTTAGACTCATTTTAAATGAACAACTCTTATAATAATGCTGTTTCTCTCTTCCCTAGGAGTTTAGAGATGGTAGCCGAGGAGTGGGTGTACCGAGCGCGCTTCGGCTGCCACTGCCGCGTGTGCCTGTGTCTCGCCAACAACGCAGACGCGCTGTTCGCGTTCATACGCGACGTCGTATGGGCGTTGGCGCACTGTGAGTATTATTAATAACACTTCATCAATCATCATCAGCATATAATGTTCCCACTGCTGGGACGCAGGTCTCCTCTTTATGAGAGGGAATGGGCTGTAATCCACCACGCGGGCCCAGTGCGGGTTGGTGGATGTCACATGTCTTCGAATTTTTAGTTCTAGGACATGCCGGTTTCCTCACGATGTTTTCCTTCACCGTTTTGAGAGCAGCGGCGATGAAATAAATTACACAAAGTAATGCGCCTGCCTGGGTTCGAACCCACGGCTTACTGCTCGTAAGTCGGAGCTGCCACCTCTGGACCACCGCTGCTCTAACACTTGTAACGGGATATTTACCATGTATAATATTTGTTTTGAGTTCCCGATATTTCGGCGCTGTTGCAAACGCCATGATCACGGATAAACTGAAGTTATTTCGGGTGTTTATGAGCAGACAAATCGGTCTACCCTCTTTTTTGTTCGTTTTTTGCACTCCGTGCCACTACAACTGTCATTCACAACTCAATTCTGTTCCCGACACACGAAACTCACTCTGTCCACTCGCGAACTTTTTACGGTACTTCGGTTTTTACACAGTTAAAGTTGTGACCAGGGCAGTTTAAAAACTTATACTGCGAGTATTTTTATACTGATGTGGAGGGTGAAAAGCCATGGCGCACTGTGAGTGTACGCGGTGTTGAGTGACTACACCAACCGGCTGAAATAATGGGTCTAAAAGTTACCCTTAAGAGCGTTAACGCTTTACGATATTTCATACAAACTTTCAAGTTCTTATTTTCCGAAATGACAGAACAGATTGTAAAGGAACAATGTTTTGAGTGCATAACATTGAGTCTTACCGTAAAACGCCCCCTCCCCCAAAAGATATTTCCCAGCAATCATTTTAGTGTAGAGTTTCTTGGTTTGATGTTCAGAATGCTTGGTTGTCGGCTTCGTGAATGGTCCGTTTACACTGTAGCAGATCATACTTACGTGTAGTCATACGAATGCGTGCAGCGCACACGGCCGATCGCCACCGTGCGCCTGCGCATACTAAGCTAGCCGAGGTCAAATGTAGACTGGCTGTCTGTCTCATCACGCTCGCACGACATACGGACCGCGGCACATTCTACCTACATTACCAAATTGTGTTTGTCTTAAGTTTATTAATGTACCTTATTTATCTTGATTTCTTTTTAACTAGAACTGTATACAGGGTGTAACGGTAAGAATATATATTTATGCCATGTTTTATATGTTTCAATTTAATTTGCTTTAATTTGTCATTTTGTATATTTTAATATGTGTAATAATTATCATTTTAATTTTAGTTGCAGTAATTGGTTGTAATTAAATAAATAAATAAATATACATACTTAAAGGCGTGCTACAGTCCATCAAACTGAACATGTTTCTCCATCGGACAAACATCGTAATAGCGAAAAAAATATCAACTGCCCCATACATTTGGGTCGAATAGGTATTGAAATTTTGTATGGGGCAGCAGAATTTTGTTTTGGTATTACTATTTTTGCTATTATTAAACATGTTCAGTTTGATAGTCTGTAGCACACCCTTAAGTATGTATATACCTTTTCCGTAACACCCTGCATAAGCAGCGCTTTCTAATAAATACCACAGATCGTTATTCGCCTTCTTATTTGTAACACGCAACCCTTAAAACACCTTGTATTACTATAACTCGGTCACCACGAGACCGATGACATCGACTGCCGCTGTTACAATAGTATCTACGCACAGGTGGGAGCACGGTGAGCGCGGCGGCGCGGGTGGTGCGTGCGCTGCGGCCGCGCGGACACTACGACGCCGACCATTGGGACCTAGCGCTGCTGCGGCGGGCGTTAGCTCCTGCTCAAGGTAAGAGATAGTCTTTAATATTTTAGCGAGGTGAGAGGGAAAACGCCAGGGTAGTCTGCGAAATTTAAATTCGGTTTAACTAAATATAAAAAAAAACCGGCCAAGTGCGAGTCGGACTCGCGCACGAAGGGTTCCGTACCATTATTTATAAAAAAACGAGCAAAAAATCACCTTTTTTGTATGGGAAACCCTCCTTAAATATTTATTTTATTCTGTTTTTAGTATTTTTTGTTATAGCATCAACAGAAATACATAATCTTATAGGACTAAGATTATGTATTTCATGAGATACTGCCTGGTGACGGACGGACGGACTGATAGCGAAGTCTCAGTAATATAGTCCCATTTGACCCTTTACGTACGGGGAACCCTAAAGACAGGCTAGTCATAAGGACTGCCGGCAGAAGTGAAAACTCAAAACAATGTTTTTTTTTTTTAATCTTGCTTATATTTATTGTAAGTGATAATATTACAGGTGCAGCAATAATACACGAACAGCTCTGTAAGCTCGCGGCGCACAATGAGACGACGCACCAGATAGTCCGAGATATATGCCAGTGTCGACCGTTTGATAAGCCCATGGAGAAAGAGTACGTATTCTATTATATCACCATCTGCTAAGCCTTTTTCTAGGTTATCGTCGACTTCCAGTCTATCTCGATGCAGTTGTATATCAGTATTATTAACCTCCGACAAAAAAAGAGGGGTGTTATAAGTTTGACGTGTGTATCTGTGTGTCTCTCTGTGCCATCATTGCTCCTGAATGGATGAACCGATTTTTATAAAGTTGGTTTTGCTTGTGTTAATCGAGAGTGGTCTTGGCTTGAAACACCAACCGGTGTTTCAAGAAAACAAGAAAATGCTCTGCTGTTTGAAGATCATCTTCTCTTTTCTAGTTGATGAAGGGATGTAAACAATTCCACAGATCTGCCCCCGTATTCACAAACGCTCGGATTCGATTTCGATTCGATTTCGAGCCCCCCCTTCTAGAATTTCCCATGGTGACAAGTGACAAGATTTCAAATTTCTAATCGATCAGCCCCCGTATTCACAAACGCTGGGATTCGATTTCGATTCGGAGAGTCGTATGTCTATCTCGCTCGCTTTCGTAATGCCAAAACAAGATAGACATATGACTTTCCAAATCGAAATCGAATCCCAGCGTTTGTGAATACGGGGGCTGATCGATTAGAAATTTGAAATCTTGTCACTTGTCACCATGGGAAATTCTAGAAGGGGGGGCTGCACAGGGGGATGCAGACACCTCTTCTCTTCCCCTCTTCTCTTCCTTTTCCCCACCTAAGGATCAGGCTTTTTAAAAGTTATAATTATCCCTGTTTTCATTAATTGCCGAGAAGAGGTGCAACACCGAGAACAGTGGAAGGAATGAGGGAGGTCTATGCCCAGGAGTGGAACAGTTAAGGCTTAAACAAAAATATAAGTTTAAAAAGCATGAATTAGTAAAATTTGTCAGGATAAAATTAATTTTTGTTTTTACTTTTCAACAGATACGCAGTGGAGAGGTTTTGCAAAATATTGGAGAACTTCAAAGCGGCGTCTACGATCTCTTTCAAGGTACGTTCATAATGCAATACCAATTTAAATTTATTGGCGAAATTTCATGTCTTATGTTGTTATTGTAACTTTGTTACTGATATTGTATCTCAACTTTTTTCTCTCGTCTCGTTTTTCTCCTCTACTGTGGAGTCCAAGCCCTAAGTACTGGGCTTAACTGACAGTGACAATAAGCATAGCATAATCAGCCTTGCCAGAGAATAGGCAGCAGCGTTCTCTGTGCTTTTGTAACAACCGACTGCGATCGCCGACCCGCCTGCCAAGCGTGGCGATTATGGTAAAACCCCCCCAAAATGTCAATGTGACTTGATGGAGGCCTATGTCCAGCAGTGGACGTCTTTTGGGCTGAAATGATGATGAATCAGCCTGTAATGCTCCCGCTTCTGGGACACATGCCTCCTCTCTATGAGAGGGAGTGAGCTGTAATCCACCACGCGGGCCCAGTGCGGGTTGCTTGATGTCACATTTTTAATTCTAGGACATGCCGGTTTCATCATAATGTTTTTCTACACCGTTTTTAGAGCAGCCGTTATAAAATAAATTAATACGCTAAAGTAATGCGCCTATCTAAGTTCGAACCCATGGCTTACTGTTCCTAAGTCGGGGCTGCCACCACTGGTCTCCCTGTAATGACAATAAAACAAGTTCTCATTGTTCCCCGTTCATCACCAGGTGGACATGATCCCAGGGTCTGTAGGCAGTAACGCAGACTCCGGGCAGTGGGACTGGGTGACGGCAGCGCGGTCGCGGCTGCAGAGATACCTGAAGCCGCACCAGCGAGCCTCCACTCGAGCGCGCCTGGCCGACATGGCTGCCAGAACTACGCCGCATGACTGTAAGTATATATGTTACTAGCTGTCCGGCGCAACTTCGTTTGCGTCACATTTTCCCCGTTTTCTCAACATTTTTCATTGCTGCTCCACTCCTATTGGTCGTAGCGTGATGATATATAGCCTATAGCTTTCCTCGATAAATGGGCTATCTAACACTCAAAGAAGTTTTTAAATCGGAGCAGTAGTTTCGGAACCTATTCAATGCAAACAAACAAACAAACAATCAATCAAATCTTTCCTCTTTATAATATTATATAAAAGCTTTTTTAGTTTAGACAACAACGCAGACGCAGCTCAATACTGAGGCCTCTGAAAAAGGCCGAGACAAAAGTTTTACACATCAACCTTCGACTTCGCGCTGAAATTTGAAAATCGAATTAAATCAAATATTTTATCTACTTCGGTTTCGTTATATTCGAATTACAAAAATGACAACGGTTTCATATATATACCCATAACGACACAAGTCGCATTATGCGAATCGTCATAAATTCTAAAACACAAGCAAAGACATTCTGAACATACAGCCAGGTACCTATAATATAATATTACTTCGAAATACAAATGATGTTTTTAAAAATGGAACAAGTTTAGAACAAAAGTATCGTATACTATTTGGCTGTTGCGGCTACAAGATCTTTGCCTTATACCTAATAAAGACTAAATTTAAAAAAAAAGTGGACGCGGGAAATAAAATTACTTATTTGTCTATATCTGTATTTTATTCCTTCCTTCGTAGATAAAATCTTGTATGCAACTGTACTTTATTGGTCTTTTAATAACTCGTGCCCACCTATTTCGTCGCACTCGTATTAAACGACCGTCCTTAACGTAACAGTTGCATAAATAGCTGTATTGACATATAAATATTGTACACGGTACGTAGGATTCCCTGACTCCGGCGATAGTTGAAACTGTGTTGCAGGAGCCAGTGTCCTCCCCTAATAAAATGTTACATCAAGTGTTGTCAATCTAACAGCAAACTCTTGAGTATGTAGCGACCTACAAAAAGCAACTTACTACAAAAAGTACTACAGCGCCATCTATGTCACGACGGTAGAACTAACATCAATTTCCTACATCGCGCAAGCAAAGTTTACATCGACTTAAGACTATATAGAGAAACCCGACAACAACTGTCGGGCAGTTGCCCACCAGACACAACACCTGTCTGGTCGGAGGATCCTCCCTATTCTAAGGAGTATCGAGAGACTTTACACCCTGTTATACCTCTAAAAGTAATTTTGATAAGAAACAGAAATACCGATAATAAAGGTAATATCAAAATCCGATTATGTCTGGAGGCTTTATTTATACTTGAAACACGAAGGGGATGGCGGGGTCTTAATTCGCTCGCTTTGTTCCTTATGGGATTTCAAATAAAGTCAGCTACCTAAATACAAAGATTGGGGTCTGGCGTTGACCTCCGACAAGGGTGTTTTGACGCCCGTTATGTTTTCGACGGTAAGAAAGATATATTGATTCATCATCATCATCATCATCAGCTTATAAAGTTCCCACTGCTGGGACACAGACCTCCTCTCTATGAGAGGGATTGGGCTGTAATCCACTACGCGGGCCTGGTGCGGGTTGGTAGATGTCACATGTCTTCGAATTTTTAGTTCTAGAACATGCCGGTTTCCTCATGATGTTTACCTTCACCGTTTTTGAGGGCAGCGGCCATGAAATAGATTACACAAAGTAATGCGCCTGCTCGAAAAAGCCCCAGGGCCGGACAAGATACCTAATGAAATGCTCAAGGGAACCTTAGAGGAAATCAGTCCTGTGCTGGCAAAACTTTTCAATGAAATTTTACAAACAAGGCAAATTCCAGAAGAATGGACTGAGTGTCACATAATTCTACTACATAAAAAAGGCCTTAGAGACACCATTGGGAACTATAGTGGATACTACGCGGGCCTGGTGCGGGTTAGTAGATGTCACATGTCTTCGAATTTTTAGTTCTAGGACATGCCGGTTTCCTCACGATGTTTTTCTTCACCGTTTTTGAGAGCAGTAAATAATGCGCCTGCCTGGGTTCTAACCCACAGCTTACTGCTCGTAAGTCGGGGCTGCCACCAGTGGGCCACCGCTGCTCTCACAACGATATATTGAATAGTAAATAACAGTGTTGTTTGTTCAACAGTGAACGCGTGGTCGGGCTACAAACATCGGTGCGACTGCCTCACGCCGCGCTCGCTGTGTGCTCAGCAGAGGAAACAGTTGCTTGCGTAAGTCGCCAAACATTTATTTATTTATTTAGAACATGGAGAAGTTACAGCTAATAAAAACAAACAAGAAAGGGAACAATAGTCACCAGAGAGACAACAACAAAACATTTTTTTTTTCGGTTGGTAAATAATCATATGACTCCTCCCGCTCTGGGCGGAGCAGAAGGGAGTGTCAGACTTGTATTGACTAAAACCCACCCATGTTCCTTCTAAAACGTCGAAAAAAGGTGCTCGGTTCGGGTTGGTCGTTTCCTATGGTGAAGAACCGGCAAGAAACTCCATGGTTGCTCTTTTAAAATCATTTCGTTTCACAATATTTGAATATTACAGCGTTAGTACTTAAGTATGGAAGGACAGCGTAGGCCCGACAATAAGTCGTTGCTTACTACAAAAGTTAGAACTGGAAAAAGAAAAAAAAACTAAGGGATATCGTATTAAAGAATACTAGCTGGGTTGTGAAGATCAGATAGACAGCCGTTCCATGTAAAATACTGGTACTCAGCTGCATCCGGTTAGACTGGAAGCCGACCCCAAGATAGGGAAAAGTCTAGGTAGATAATTACAATAAACTAAGGTATTCCAATTTTTGTTACAGCGGATTATGGGGAGGGCCAATGTGCAGTAGTGGACACCTCAAGGCTGCTATGTAAGTATAAACTATCTGCGCCCCGCGGTTTCACCCTCGCAGACCGGGATAAATAGCCTATGTGTTAATCCAGGTTATAAGCTATCATACCAAATTTCATGCAAATCCGTTCAGCTATTGAGGCGTGAAGTAGTGACAAACTCACACACCCACACACACACATACCCACCCACACACACCCACCCACACACACACCCACCCACCCACACCCACCCACCCACACACACACCCACACAAGCACCCAGACACACACACATAAACTTTCACCTTTATAATATTATTAGTATTAAAGCTTGAAGGAGTGACAAACGCACACACACACTGACTCACAAACTTTCGCCTTTATAATTATAGTGTGATAATAATGTAACATCGTGAGAAAACCGGCATGTCCTAGAGCTAAAAATTCTAAGACATGTGACATCTACCAATCCGCACTGAGCCCGCGTGGTGGTTTACAGCCCACTCCCTCTCATAGAGAGGAGGCCTGTGTCCCAGCAGTGGGAACATTATAGGCTGATGATGATGAACGTAACATCACGCTTATAATTCCCTATGGGTTACAAAGAAGTGTACGTAATAAGTACACCCACGTTTTGCCAGTTATGTTCAAGTCCCATGAAATAGGGGGCAGCGTTTTGCCATCAACCGGGAACAAATCCAGACTCCGTGGCTGCTGCTGAGAAATTCCTGATGAAAAAACCTGATAAAATTTGGCCCTACCTGAAAATCGCTGGATTTAATTGAAATAAATGCCTTGGTCCGTGGATGGGCAACAACCAATACCGAGTTTCCTCCGTGCCTCGGTAAGCACGTTAAGCCGTTACATTAACAAATCCAACATATAAGTGACACAACGCATAGCTAAGCACTTTTAGACACTTCTGGATTTAGTGAAGTTGTCTCAGTAACTTAGTAGTTTGTAAATCTCGGGAATTAAATACGTACGAGCACACACTTCAAGATTCAGCACAGTAATGACAATATTTACAACAAAAAATAATCGTTCAAACTCCTTGTGACAAATTTTTAACAATAGTTTGGAAACAATAGAGATCCTTTTTCTGGAACGAACCGCATATTCGTTCAAACAGAGTCCAACATTAAAAACATGCCTTCGTACTAATGTAATCATGGTCACCCTACTCTCATACGCTTTCATACTACTGCTTTTTTGTAAATATCTTCTAAATTATGAATGCTGCAGTTATATTCTCCATGTTTATCCAAACTAGGTTACGTTACCCGTCGATTAGTACTATAACTAAGCGTAAACCTGCTTTTAATAACGAGATAAACGCCATTGTATTTTAGGCATATTGCCGTCCGAGCGGCCAACTAAAATCGACTCTAACAAATCATTGAACCTACTTTCTAGTATTTTTTTCTGTTTATTGGCTGTAACAAATTAGGAACTAATTGTCCATACACATGAGCTTCTAATAATTTGATATTTATGGTGAGATACCTACCTACTCATAGTCTGAAAACTAAATATTGCATAACTTTTCGTTTATTTACTTTTTGATGTTTTATATTTTTGAAACAAATGGAACAAATTAAGACCTTTCTTTTGATGCATAATTCGTCTATCTGCATTATATAGTTTCTGTGTAATCACGGGCGATGACTACGGCAAGTTTCGGTTCTAGCGGCCAACTATTCTTGTTCATAGCGCCTTGGTTTTTTTTGGAACAAATTCACGAAAAGAGGTGTGTATAGGAACAAATTAGCACTAATTCCTGGCAAAGTTTCATCAAGTCCTATAAGGTGGCCGCGTGGTTGAAACGGACACGTCATTTGTAGATCTTTGACAGTCGTTACGAGTAGTCAGAAGCCGAAAGTCTGACATCCAGTCTTACCAAGGGATATCGTATTATCTAGTTAGCGGTTGTGGAGGTCAGATAGGCAGTCGCTTCATGTAAAATGCTGGTACTCAGCTGCATTCGGTTAAACTGGAAGCCGACCCCAAGGCTAGACAGATGATGACTTTTTATGATTTTTAAATGACTGTTTTTACCATTTAATTTGTCTATTATTATTGTTGTATATTGCCTGTAATAAAACACAATTTATTTATTTATTTTAAATATACTGATGCTGTATGTACTATGGTCTGTATGGTGTCGGACTTTAAGAATAGCACCATCCCATATCTTCCCGTGGGTGTCGTAAGAGCCGACTAAGAGACTTGCCAGAGAATGGGAAGCAGCGTTCTCTGTGCATTTGTAACAACCGTACTGCGATCGCCAACCCGCCTGCCAAGCGTGGCGATTATGGCAAAACCCTCCAAAATGTCACTGTGAAATGCGACACTTGGGGGAGGCCTATGTCCAGCAGTGGACATCTTTCGGCTACTGATGATGATGATGATGATGTATGTACTATGTGTGTTGCAGCATGGCGTTCTTCGGTATGATGGAAGATATGGACTTCAATCCTGCCAAGCCCGAGACGAGTGCGGATGGTGACAAGGTAATGTTATCAGAGTATAATCATGACATTTTAGGCCTTCACTAACTTATAGAATTGATTTAAACGTACTCTAACATTGTGCAGATGGAAACATTGAATATTACGAGGGTCATGGAGGTATTTAAGAATTTTTACACCTTACGACATTTCACACAAACTTAACTTAACCGATTTTAATGAAACTGCATACGCATAAGCAGGATACATAGGTCTAAAAAGTTACTAAAAACATTGTCGAAAAATAGTGTTACAGCTAAATAAGACCGATTATAAATTATCTGTAGAAACAGAAATTACCAATTTTTTTTTTTTTCGTAGATGATAATTAGTAACTTGCTAAACCTATAAATCTTGCTTATGCGTATGAAGTTTCATTGAAATTGGTTCAGTCATTTCGGAAAATAAGGACTTGAAAGTTTGTATGTATATATCCTAGCTATGTTTTCTACAAGCAACCTTTTTGTATTGGTGTGTGCTAGCTGACATCTGAAATTAATAATATAAAAATCACAGACAGATGTGTGGCTGGGGAGTTTGTTCCGCCACTTCTTCTTCCCAGCTAAAACACTAAGAAGGGGCGAAGGGCGGGCGTTTTGGAGGACTGACTCTTGTAATTTTGATGTTCAAAAAGTGCTGATTATCAGCCTAATTTAAATAAATGACTTTGATTTGATTTAAGCCTGAGGGGTGTGATATATTAACTAGATAATTGTCCGCAGCCTCCAAACGAGATGGAACCAGAAACAACGAGTAGAGAGTTGCAGCAGGGAGATGGGACGGGCGCGAAGTAAGTTATTATAATATTATATAATTATAGATAGAACTAGAACTTCGCCCGCGACTTCGTCCGCGAAAATTGTGATATAATATAGCCTATGTTACTCGGTAAAGATGTAGCTTTCGAATGGTGAAAATTTTTTTCAAAGCGGTTGTTTAGTTTTTGAGTTAAATCGTAACAAACAAACAATCAAATCTTTCCTCTTTATAATATTAGTTTAGACTAGTTGTCCCGCGCAACTTCGTCTGCGTCACATTTTCCCCGTTTTCGCAACATTTTTTATTGCTGCTCCGCTCCTATTGGCCGTAGCGTGATGAGATATAGCCTACAACCTTCCTCGATAAATGGGCTTTGTAAAACTGAAAAAAAAAATCAAATCTGATCAGTAATTCCTGAGATTAGCGCGTTCAAGCAACAAACAAACTCTTCAGCTTTATAATATTAGTATAGAAGTATAGATTAAAAACACTTTCGAAAATAATATATTCTTTTAGAACAAATTTGGTTATCATAAAAAGGATATAGTGAGTCAAACTTAAAAGATAGACATATGCTGTCCCGGACATTTTTTTTTGAACTTTTAAAGGGAAACAATTCTGTCATACATGATTTTTGCGAAACTTTAACCGTTTACGCAGCGCACGCAGCGGAAGCTCTCAAAGGGAAAATAAAACACACGATTTTGAAATATTTTTCATTGCTGCTCCGCTCCTATTTGTCGTAGCGTAATGACATATAGCCAAACAAACTCTTCAGCTTTATAATATTAGTATAGATTTATATGAAACCACCGCGCGTACTTCCTCTCATCATCATCATCAGCCTATAACGTCCCCACTGCTGGGACATAGGCCTCCTCTCTATGAGAGGGAGTGGGCTGTACTCCACACACGCGGGCCCAGTGCGGGTTGGTAGATGTCACATGTCTTCGAATTTTTGAAGTGAAAACTTCTTTAGCGGCGTTGAGCACTTTTTCTGTAATGGGTATAAAATCTTAAACTCGCGTGAGGTCACGTGTCCTGATCGAAAATTCGTAAGACGAATTGACATTAGGTTGCGAAGGAATTTGAACTTTATGACATCTGTCATTGAGTTTGGTTTTCCAAAACTGGATAATTATCTTATGCACAAACAAAACCTTCGATTTCTCCAAAGAGGTAAAATTCGTAAAACGTATCGTAATATTTCTGTGTTAAATTTGTTATGTAATGTAAGTTGTCATGTTTGTGTATGATAGCGCAATAAATGAATATTGTATTTTACCACATAAATGATAGAACTAGATAATTAAAGCAATTCGTTCAAAATTATTTCCTAACCATATCCAAAAATGCACAACGTTACTATTCAAGTTTTCACTTCTGCCGGCACTCCCGGAGTGCAACCCGTTTTTTTTTAGTTCTAGAACATGCCGGTTTCCTCACGATGTTTTCCTTCACCGTTTTTGAGGGCAGCGGTGATGAAATAAATTATACAAAGTAATGCGCCTGCCTGGGTTCGAATCCATGGCTTACTGCTTGTAAGTCGGGGCTGCCACCACTCCAAATGAAAAAAAAAACTCTTACATATGACCAGTAATCAAGGAGAAATCTATGAACATACATAGTGAAATACATAACGTCTTTCGTTTTTAGAAGTTTAAAAACACTTTTATACTTGAACTCTATTCCACATGCATATCTTCCATACACCGAGGGTCCATTTTTAGCGTTCCCTATCCAAAGGGTCAAACCAGACCCTATTACTGAGACTTCGCTATCCGTCCGTCCGTCACCAGGCTGTAATCTCATGAACCGTGGTAGTTAGTTGAAATTTCTACAGATTATGTATTTCTGTTGCCGCTATAACAACAAATACTAAAAACACTAAAAAAAATATTTAAGTGGCCTCCCATACAAAAAAGCGTTTTTATAAATAATGGTACGGAACCCTTCGTGTGCGAGTCGGACTCGCACTTGTTTACAGTTTTATATAATACCTTGTTCCCAGACCACCGGAGGATGGGCCTGACAGTATCGAAAGCATGGGCAGCGCTGAGAGCCACGCCAGCCGCGAGAGCGCCGACAGTGCCGAGACCGCTGACAGTGGTATGTACGCAGTGCCTAACGTATGACAGGCACACAATTTGACATCTCACTTGCGATTACTGAAGACCCTCAAGAGACCCTTTCCAATAATCTTTTTTTTTTACATTTCGCAAATGTTTTTATGTATCCTATGTATCCTGCTTATGCGTATGAAGTTTCATTAAAATCGGTTCAGTCATTTCGGAAAATAAGGACTTGAAAGTTTGTATGAAATGTTGTATACATTTGTTGTATAATGTTGTACAGAGAGAAACACACAGACGCGCTCAAACATTCTGTGTAGCCTACGTCCATAAGGAATAATGTACTATCATTAAAGTGGGTATCTGAGCACGGTAAGGATTATCATTCCTTGCAACGTCCGGCAGCTATAGAAGCGCTTATTTACGTTCATCTAACAATAGCATCGTAGCATCTGTTTTTAGCTGTCGCCTTGTTGTTATAAATGAAAAAAAAGGGACCGAAAGAAAAAAATACAAGTAGTTTTTTACTACTCCAGCGGAGGTTGTACGGTGTGAGGCTATTGTGGTTTTTTTTTAGGATGGGAATTCATCAAATGACTTCTCCCGCTCTGGGCGGAGCGGAAGGGAGTGCCAGACTTGACTGACTAAAACCCATCCATGTTCCTTCTTAGCCCTTTGTGTTCCAGGGCCACGGTATCTCTTTCGAACAACCCGCAGCCCTGGCAAGCTATTGGGATCCCTAAATCAAAGAAACTTTTCACAAAAAAATTGTGCTTGGGGGGTTCCCTCCGCGCGGAAGAAGTCAAACTTCGTAATGTGGAAATGACTGCTTTCATACCCCCTCCATGGTAGCGTTAAGCGTTTAACGCAACCTTGTTGGAAGTCGCATAAGAAGTTTTACTTCAAAAATAATTCACTAAGTCTTTTCGAATAATTATTATTTTTCAAATACATTCCATTGTTTCGGAGATTACCCTCCGAAAGAAAAAAGTAAGAAAATTGTTTTTATTGTCATAAAAGAATCTCCTAACTATAACGATCTTTACCAACTCCGAACTACGACGTCGATCGACGATGTACGACGTCAATACCGCAGATTGACATTCAGTTGTTATTCAGCTGAGAGCGGCGAAGGCGCGGAGTGCGCGGAGGGCCAGCCCGCGCCCGCGCCCGACAAGGACAGTGACTCCAACACCACGTGCGATCTGGACGACTGTGAGTTATTATGGCTGTTAAAGTACCCTTATAGCGACCCACATTAAGCAACTTACTACAAAAAGTACTACAGCGCCATCTATAACACGACGGATGAACTAACATCAATTTCCTACATCTCGCAAGCAAAGTTTACATCGACTTAAGACTATATAGAGAAACCCGACAACAACTGTCGGGCAGTTGCCCACCAGACATAACACCTGTCTGGTCGGAGGATTCCCCCTTTTTTAAGGATTATTGAGGAACTTTACACCCTGTTCCTTATACCCCTAAACTGGTGACCCCTAAACCCTTTTGGTGAAATAACAAATATCTTTCGGCATCGGTAAGTGAAAGAGCCACAATAACCCGCGAAATTCATTCAATTCTCTTACAGTATCAGATTCAGACGCGAACTCAGGTACCGGTTCTCTCGGCCTGTCCACCTCGTCATCGTTAGACTCGGCATCAGAACTGCTCCTGGCTGCGGCGGCCGCCGTGGAGTCCGGGGGCTCCGAGGGCGAAGCCGCGCCTGGGGAGCTGTGTCGCACCGTCAGGTAAATATAAAACTTAATAAATATTTGATAAGATACTCTGGCCCAATTGCACAAAAAATACTTATATGAAATAGTATCTATGTAAGTATATAAAATTTCGAAAACTAGTAGTTATTTTATTTACTTAAACTTCATGTGCAATAGTGGTCAGAGGCGTAGCTACCGCAGTATCTGCCGTATCAATTATACGCGGCCCCCGGGCTACGGGGGCCCCCGACGTGCGTAAGCAAAAATTAATAAAAACTTTAGAAAAACTTAAGTCATCATCAGCTGTAATTGATGAATGAATCAGTTTGCCGAAAAAAGTTTAGGAGAGTGTAATATTTAATTTGAACTGTGAGTTAAAATTTTGGAAAATGTACAGATGATTATGATGAATAAATATTTCTTTTAATTTTATGTAAATATTTTTAGGGTTCCGTACCCAAAGGGTCAAACGGGACCCTATTACTGAGACTTCGCTGTCCGTCCGTCTGTCACCAGGCTGTATCTCATGAACCGTGATAGTTAGCCAGTTGAAATTTCTACAGGTTATGTATTTCTGTTGCTGCTATGACAACAAATACTAAAAACAGAATAAAATAAATATTTAAGAGGGGCTCCCATACAAAAAAGTGTTTTTTTTGCTCGTTTTTATAAATAATGGTACGGAACCCTTCGTGCGCGAGTCTGACTCGCACTTGGCCGGTTTTTTTTTCTTTTGTGATAAATCTTTATCTTCATAAGGGCCCCCAAACAATTTTTTATATGGCGCCCCGCCAAAGCACGCTACGCCACTGATAGTGGTACATAGGCGGACTTAATGCCACAAGGTATTCTCTACCAGTCAACCATTGGGTTAAATACGACAACATTGTGATAGCCCCCCAGAATTATTTTTGTATTGGGTTAAATGAACTTAAAGGGGTTGTATTAATGACTTTAATACAACCCCTTTAATGATTATAACTCAGTAAATCCATATTCATTACGGCCGCGTATATATAAAAACTAAAACCGACCGGCAAACTTAAGAAAATTTATATTTCACTGGCCATCCTGTCGCATCCACCTGAAGTTTTTCTATTTGTTTTTATCAGGTGTGTTGTGCAAAATAACCATATTTACTTACTCTCTTGCTCTCAGGCACCTGATGAGGTCGATAGCTTCGATAGAAAGGCTCATGGATCGTGTGTTAAAACACTGCGACGAGTGGCCAGCGCCCCCTACCAGGAATGACCATGAAGCTAGGTAAGTCCAAGTACTGTTCATGCACAAAGCTGTATCCTCTTTGGCAAATACTCCTGTTAAATAAGGTTTGCTGTAAGAAAACCCATTTCTGGGTTAAGCTCGCCGTTGTACATTAGCTATATATTATTTGTGTGTATATCTTTTAATTTTATGTGTGCAATAAAGAATAAGAATAAAGAATAAGAATAAGTCATCATAAAAAAAGTATTCGTCTCTTACAGCACGCTTAGCATAACCGCCGTAGAAACGGGCTCGACACTCACTCACTCACTCAAAGGGACGTTTACAACTGGGATAAACCCAGTTGCCGGTAGCACTATCGATAAATATTATCTTGTAGTATATCATAATAGGAGATAAGAAATTGGAGAGCAGCGGTGGCCTAGTGGTGGCAGCTCCGACTTACGAGCGGTAAGCCGTGGGTTCGAACCCAGGCAGGCGCATTACTTTGTTTAATGTATTTCATCACCACTGCCCTCAAAAACTGTAAAGGAAAATATCGTGAGGAAACCGAACCTAGAACTAAAAATTTGAAGATATGTGACATCTACCAACCCGCACTGGGCCCGCGTGGTGAATTACAGCCCACTCCTCATAGAGAGGAGGCCTGTGTCCCAGCAGTGGGAACATTATAGGCTGATGATGATGGATCTGTCACTATGTCGATTCTTCCGTACACAAAACTCGTTTCTACAGTGGTCATGCTACGCGTGCAGGACAAAACAAAATGATTTAATCAAAACAAAACAAAATTATGTAAAATGTAAAAATAAATTTCAAATAATTAAAAGAGAACACTTTTACCTAAATTGGTTCTGTATGAAGCCAAAACATAGTGTAATATTTAAAAAATATGTCACTGGCTGAGTATTCCATCATTTGTTTAGCTAAAATGTTTGGGTTGACTTGTATTGTATAACGGGCTGGTGCAACTCCACTTCCAAAGCGCGTATTTTGCATACGGGGAGGAAAATTACGCTCAGGGGCATAATGTCCAATTCTCAAAATGTCCAACGGTGTCAAAAAGTTCAAATCCCAAAATTCGAAATATATTATACAGGGTGTTACGGAAAGGGTATATACATACTTAAGGGTGTGCTACAGACCATCAAACTGAACATGTTTCCCCATCGACAACAAAATTTCAATACCTATTCGACCAAATGTATGGGGCAGTTGAAATTTTTTTCGGTATTACGATATTTGTCCGATGTAGAAACATGTTCAGTTTGATGGTCTGTAGCACACCCTTAAGTATGGATATACCCTTTCCGTTACACCCGGTATAATATATTCGATCCACCCTAGTACCCCGAGAAAGGCCAGCAGCTCCTTGCTAGTGCTGACGTTCTCTCGAGAGTACCTGGGTTACCGAAGTACTTTGGCCTGTACGAGAACTCCTAAGCAATTTAAAAGCGCGTGGGCTGCTGTCTCGTCTTCCCCCATGCAGCACTAGGGTCAGTTTTTAGTCTAATCGGATGCAACCAATATTCAAGAGCGTTTACGCCTTGCGACATTTCATACAAACTTTCAAATCCTTATTTTCCGAAATGACTGAACCGATTTAAATGAAACTTCATACGCATAAGGAGGATACATAGGTCTAAAAAGTTCCTAAAAATATTTACGAAACGTCTTTAAAAAAAATAAAGATAATTGATAATTTCTCTTTCTATTGATAATTTAACTTAGGTATAACGCTTATTTTTCTAAAAAGTTTTGTAACTTTTTTGACCTTTATTTGCTGCTTATGCGTATGAAGTTTCATTAATATCTAATATCGGTTCAGTCATTTCGGAAAATAAGGTCTTGAAAGTTTGTATGAAATGCCATAAGGTGAAAACGCTCTTAACATGGAGCTACTACCTGCTTACTAGTCAGCTAGGTGTACAGACAGCGTCACTAAGTAGTAACCCCCCTGGCGTACTCGGCCGGACTGTAGAGGGGTTAGCACATACTGACGCTGTCTGTACCATCGTCTCATCATCATCATCATCATCATTTCAGCCGAAAGACGTCCACTGCTGGACATAGGCCTCCCCCAACGCCACATTGACATAAGGGGGGGGTTTTGCCATAATCGCCACGCTTGGCAGGCGGGTTGGCGATCGCAGTACAGTTGTTACAAAAGCACAGAGAACGCTGCTGCCCATTCTCTGGCAAGTCCCTTAGTCGCATCTTACGACACCCACGGGAAGGTATGGGATGGTGCTATTCTTTACGTCCGACACCATACAGAACTCCTACACCATACAGAACCATCGTCTGCTGAGCATTATTCAAACCATGTTAGGGTCGGCTTCCAGTCTAAATGTAGTGGTGATTTTTCAAGTGGGCGTGGATGGCCACGCCTGTGTGTGTGTGTTCTGTATGATGTCGGACGTAAAGAATAGCACCATCCCATGTCTTCCCGTGGGTGTCGTAAGAGGCGACTAAGGGACTTGCCAGAGAATGAGCAGCAGCGTTCTCTGTGCTTTTGTAACAACCGTACTGCGATCGCCAACCCGCCTGCCAAGCGTGGCGATTATGGCAAAACCCCCCCTTCTTGGGGGAGGCCTATGTTCAGCAGTGGACGTCTTTCGGCTGAAATGATGTGGATGGCCAAACTAAAATGGTACTAAAAGGAGCACGTTTGAGGCAGCAGCGTTCTCTGTGCTTTTGTAACAACCGTACTGCGATCGCCAACCCGCCTGCCAAGCGTGGCGATTATGGCAAAACCCCCCAAAATGTCAATGTGGCGACACTTGGGGGAGGCCCATGTCCAGCAGCGGACGTCTTTTGGGCTGAAATGATGAATGATGATGACTAAAAGGAGTCCATGTCAATACTTCCTAGTTTTTTTTTTAATTTGATCCTTATTTGCTATACCCACAGCATTAGCACGCTGAAGTGGCAATGGGCGGGCCATATAACCGATAACCGTTGGGGTAGACGAGTTCTTGAGTGGAGACGGATCGGTAAACGTAGCGTAGGACGTCCTCAGACTCGGTGGAGCGATGATCTGCGCAAGGTAGCTGGCAAGAGCTGGATGAGAGTCGCAGACGATCGTGCTCAGTGGCGTGTCATGGGAGAGGCCTATGTCCAGCAGTGGACGAATACAGGCTGATGATGATGATGATGAGCGATACTACCGAATGGTGTAATAATACAGTGTTATTTTTTTTCAAAATCAATGGGTTCTTTTACTAGCCACGAGTATGCGTGAGTGGGTGGGGTGAGTGGAAAATCTAATGATGCAGTTTTAGTTTCCATCAAAATCGGGTTCGAGACTCCTTTGAGTCACCATCTGCCTAGCCCTTTCCCAAACAATCTTTGGGTCGGCTTCCAGTCTAGCCGGATGCAGCTGAGTACCAGTATTTTACATGAAGCGACTGCCTATCTGACCTCCACAACCCAGTAACTGTGTAATACGATCCCCCTTGGTAAGACTGGATGTCAGACTTTTGGCTTCTGACTACTCGTAACGACTATCAAATGACAAATGACAGCCGGGACCAACGGCTTGACGTGCTTTCCGAGGACTGTATTACGTTACTCCGAAGTTCAAAACACCGATGTACGGTATACATAAAGTTCGTTAGTACGAATTACGTTAGTCAGAAAGTACGCTATGACGAATTTCATTACTCATAATGTTCGTCATTCCGATGTACGTTACTCCGAAAGTTTGCTACGACGAATTACGTTATTCCGAAAGTTCATCATCGCTATGTACGGTACTCCGAAAACTTACTAGGACGAATTACTTAATCGAGAATGTTCATAATCGACATTCAGAGAGAGTATTTCGTTTTATGTAGGTATATTGATGTAAAGAGAAGAAAGATAAGAATAAACGGTTTAGGCGCAGAATGCCTAATTCTCAAAATGGCAACTGAGTCGCAAAAGGACTAGTTCTCAAAATGGACAATTCTGTAAAAGCCTAATTCTCATAATGGCCAATTCTCTAAAAGCCTAATTCTCAGAATGGCCAATTCTCTAAAAGCCTAATTCTCAGAATGGCCAATTCTCTAAAAGCCTAATTCTCAGAATGGCCAATTCTCTAAAAGCCTAATTATCAAAATGGCATATTAATAATAGATTTGATAATTTGAACTTAGATTCTAACAAACGGCATAAGTCTCAAATATTACTTCATCATTTCAGCCCAAAAGACGTCCACTTCTGGACATAGGCCTCCCCCAAGTATCGCCACATTGACATTTTGGAGGGTTTTGCCATAATCGCCACGCTTGGCAGGCGTGTTGGCGATCGCAGTATGGTTATCACAAAAACACAGAGAACGCTGCTGCCCATTCTCCGGCAAATCCCTTAGTCGCCTCTTACGACACCCGAGGGAAGATATGGGATGGTGCTATTCTTTACGTCCGACACCATACAGGACTCCGACACCATACAGGACAACAAATATTACTTACAATTTTTGAAAGTAAAAAAGACACTTTGTATCGAACGAGAAAAAAATATTTAAATAGTGATCGACTGGTTTTTTAAGAGTTGGGGAGCAGGTATCTATACCGGAAGCTTTAAGCAGACATTTTTTAGTAGCAGAAGATGGAAACAATGATAAAATACTGGTTTTGATAAGTCTTAATTCCTTAATTCTGAGATTAAACAAAAGTATCACTTAAAATTGGCTTGATTTTGTCCGAACCAACACTTAGTATTTTTAACCGACTTCTAAAAAAGGAGGAGGTTTGTTCGCGCATAACTCCGTCCTTTGCCTAACCGATTAGAAAAAATCTTATTTTGTTGGAAAGGGTATACTTTCCAAATGGTCCCATGAAAATTTTGTGGAAATCGGACAAGCGGTTTTTGTAAAATCAACAAAAATTTATCTACATTAACGATCTTTTCGTTTACATTGCGTTTTTTGTTCGCGCATAACTCCATTATTTACGAACCGATTTGAAAAAAATTATTTTTATTCCAAAGCCACTGCTTTCCAATAGGTCCCTTAGTCACCAAGTTGGGATCTGATGATGGAATCTTGGTGAAATCGAGGGAACTCTTCAAATTTTATTGGAAAACTACAGTGATTTTGGTATTTTCTACAACAAGTGAAGCATTTGCGTTCAATAAGAACCATTTTACCATCAGATTTGATGATGAATCCAAGAGACAGGCACCGGAACTCCATAACAAGACAATGATCCTCCATAAAAATAAATATCTTAGCTGTGTTTGGGCTTGTTGGAATTGTAACGGTATGCACTTTCCAGGTGTACCACTAACTTCTTGACTTTCCTTATTCAACCTACGTAAGACGTCCTCTGCTTTGACAGTCTGTTTTTGCGCTGGTCAGGGTTCTCATTCGAAATGCATTGAGCATATCTTTGCCTAATTTATTTTAATCGTTTTCCTTTTTCATTCTCAATTTCAGTTCGACGCCGTTTTCTCATAAGAGAAGCATATTTACTAGGCCAACCCATATTTTATATTGTTAGATGAAAAATATGTCACTAAAAATGAACAAATATATTTTTTTTTTGCAATATACGTTACCTAAATGACTATATACAGACTAGGCCAGAAAATTCATTAATTATTTCAAATTGTATTGCTTGGCTTGGCACCGACTCCAAAAATTTTTTTTAATTTTATTATAGGTTAATCGTAGGTTAGGTTAGGTTTATTAATATAGGTAGGTTGAAGTTTTATTTTTAACTTTTTAGTGCTTTTAGGATTTTTTGAAGTCAGTTATATTTTTATTTGCAATTTTTTTTTCTTATTCATTTTAAAATCTTACAATTTCAACTCATTGATTAAAGAAATACATATATTAAAAAATCTTTCATTTATAAGATTACTACCATTTATAGATAATATGCCATTTTGATAATTAGCCATTTAGAGAATTGGCCATTCAGAGAATTAGGCTTTTAGAGAATTGGCCATTCTGAGAATTAGGCTTTTAGAGAATTAGCCATTTTGAGAATTAGGCATTTAGAGAATTGGCCATTTTGAGAATTAGGCTTTTAGAGAATTGGCCATTTTGAGAACTAGTCCTTTTGCGACTCAGTTGCCATTTTGAGAATTAGGCATTCTGCGCCTAAACCGAATAAACAATATCAGTGTCTATAGCTACAGAAATGAGAAATCATAACGTAAATAGGTAATAGTAGTTTAATAATAATTCAAAATATGTTACAGTACCTTCAATCATGAGGTAGTTTTACATGAACACAATCTAAATATATCTATTTACAAAAAAAAAATTAAATGAATAAAACTCGAGAACGGCTGGACCGATTTGGCTAATTTTGGTTTTGAAATATTTGTAGAAGTCCAAGGAAGGTTTAAGAGGGTAGGGTAGGGTAGGTAGGATATGGTAGGTTTGTTAGGAAAAAGTGCATTGCTACACATACAGCTACAGCGTACAGCTAGTATAACATAAATAATTTGACTGTAATTTAAAACACGAAAATCGTTTTTATATACACTATATATGCGAGACCGCTTAAATACTCCTTTAAATCCATAGTTTCTTTCTTGATCATAATATGTTCTTTAATCTTTTTTATGAGCACCGAGCTATTTTTTTTCCGTTTTGTAATATTTGCCGTTATTCTTTCTATTTCCAAACATGTATTTTTTTGCTCTTTTATTAATTCTTGTAGTATTTTACAAATATTCATTTTTCTTTCTATTTAACAAACTGTTCCAACGGTTGCTGTGTTAAAACGAAATACTCTCTCCGAATGTCGATTATGAACATTCTCGATTAAGTAATTCGTCCGAGCAAGTTTTCGGAGTACCGTACATAGCGATGATGAACTTTCGGAATGACGTAATTCGTCGTAGCAAACTTTCGGAGTAACGTACATCGGAGTGACGAACATTATGAGTAATGAAATTCGTCATAGCGTACATTCTGACTAACGTAATTCGTACTAACGAACTTTATGTTACCGTACATCGGTGTTTTGAACTTCGGAGTAACGTAATACAGTCCTTTCCGAGGCACGGAGGAAACTCGTTATGTAATTATGCTCACCCATCCACGAACCAACCTCGGCAAGCACTCTCTTAAAGATCGACCCGTGCGGCTGTTATTATTTGGCCACGAGCTCCTTTAAGTATTTTTCGCTATTCCACGCCGGCTGTCCACGCCCTCTTGAAAAATTCACCCTGTATAGGGACCAACAAGAACCTCGATTGTTACCCTTTCAAAAATATTTCTACAAGGTTTTTTTATTACTGTTATAGGTATGAGAGGACAGACAATATGTAAGTACTTAACAAAAATGTTAAACCAAGCATAACAACTATTTTTATTAAAAAAAAAAACAACTAAAAACCACGCTTTCTCTTATTCTTCTCAGCAAACCCTTTCACTTGATACTGGGTCTGCATAAAAATAACTAATCCGCCATCTTTGGGAATCCGCATATTGGCTTGAATGATGGCACTCAGCTAACAATGCATTGTCATACAAACTTAACACGTGTGCAAAATTTCATTTCAATCGGAAAATGAAAAGTGGGTTAAAGGAGATCACCCAGATTGGGCTAATTTCAAAAGTGCCGCCAAAAAATGGGCTAATTCCAAAGTAATTTTTGTAGGCCGGCAAAAATAAATCGGTTAAACTGTTTTATAAACTACCTGTACACTTAAAATCAGTTTACAACTCACATCAATTTAAGCAGCAGTTAAAATCATTTTTGATAGAAAAGTGCTACTACACCCTTGATGAGTTTCTCTGTGACACATACAACTAGACTTTAATACAAACTTTTACTAAACTTTTTACCTACTATTTTTATTGACATTGTATTTTTATTTTATTTTTTACGACTTTTGTATGTGTATAAACAATTTTTTTTTTATTTTTGACATTTGTATGGGAATTTGTAATATTTTTGATTTTGCACTACAATGTAAAAATTGTTATTGATATAAATGAAATGAAATAAAATTTACCCAATGTGGGCATTTTCAGATATTTTGGTAACTTCTCCTTGTTTATTATGTTATTCAATTCATTTATTCTCAAACCCAGTGATCCATAATTTTGTTAGTATGTACACTTAAAAATAAATTTAGTAATCCCGAAATCAGAGAAAAATAAATACTCACGACACAATAAGACAATTACAAGAACAATAAGACAGGCAGAACGTTAGTCAACCATTCTCTAGCATTTAATAATTAGAAATAAGGTAACACCACGTAAAGTCCAGCCTTAGTTATAGAAACGAAAGACAAGTTGGACAAAAAACTAAGTTTGAGAAAGAAAACTTAAGTCAATTAAGTCAAAGAACTCAAATCAAAGAACTCAAGTCAGAAAACTCAAGTTAAAATTCAAATTTAAAATTGAATGTTGAATGACACGCCATTTGTGTTAAACTAAAAGAAATAAAATAACCTGAGAACACAGGTTTCTCTTGGGGAATTACCTGAATTGCACTTAAAGGTGCATATTATGCTCTATTCAAATAATAAATTTATTATCAATAACACTAGCAACGGGATATTTACCATGTTTATTATTTGTTTTGAGTTCCCGATATTTCGGCGCTGTTGCAAACGCCATGATCACGCATAAACTGAAGTTATTGGCATTGCGGGTGGGTGTTTATGTGCAGACAAAATAAATTTATTTTTGTTGGCCATACATTTTCGGGCTAATTTCAAAAGTGCCGCTTTTGAAATTAGCCCAAAAACGTATGGAGCCTGGGTGATCTCCTTTAACTTCTCAAGATAATTTTACATAGTCACAAGTATAGCTAAAGAAAGCGTGTCAAAAAGACGAGTTTTATACCCAAACTACTTGCTTTCCCACGACATTCATCTCCTTGAAAATATTATAAAAATATTACTTACTTTCCTATTTGAATTTTTATTTTTTCTCTGTACCATAGTAATTTTTCGAAAATAAATCTAGTTCCAATTACTCCTTATAACGTCAGCTATCAGCCAGTACTTCTACCTATCATTCTTATGTTGAATCTATTTTGACGGCACTGTTGGCGCAGTGGTTGGGCTATCGACTGCTGCGCTGAGTGTGGCAGGTTCGATCCCCGCACAACAAATATTTGTATGGCCTACAGACAGTTGTTCCGGGTCTGGCTGTTTGTGTATGTGAGTTTAAATGTTTGTAAACGCGCCCACGATACAGGAGAAATTGCAAGTGTGGGGCAAAGTTTAAAAAAAAAATACGCTTTGTACTCATAATGTGGCATAATAGCACCGACAAAAATCGGGTATCGGGTAAAAGTGTATTCGTGCAATATATGGGCTTCAACCTGATGAATCTTGCAGGCCAATATTTACAGAACTTGGTTTATATTATTTATTTGCTTCAGACACAACGTTCCATAATTTTGTTAGTAAATACACTTAAAAATAATGTTAGTATGAAATCAAATAATTAGAGACAAATACACACCACACAATACTATTATAACTAAGTTGTACACAAAATGAAATTTAAATTAAATTAATACAATAAATTCTCGTCAAATAAAATATGTTTATTTAGGTTTATTACCGCTATCCTCTCTCTATATCTATAAATAAATAAATAATAAAAAGGTTTATTGCAGAAACTTGTACAGCTTTTACAGTAAATCTTACATAGGGACCTCCTTTTAAGCAAAATATATACCTGTGCTAGGTGGCACCGCTCTTTAATTACAATTAATAAATGGTTAAAGTGGCGTACACAAAGAAAATTAAATTTAAATAAGAAATTCCAAGAAATATCGAAAATTAAAAAAAAAAACTACACCAAAATAAAAGAATGAAAAAAATTAAAGGACTTTGAGATATCTCCTAAAATAGTGTGTGTGAGTGTGTTAGGTTTGTGTATGTGTATGTGTGTGAGTGCTTGTGTGTATTTTTTCAACTCATATTGACGATATATATCTGTGCAGTATGCATGTTTGTTCAGAAGTATAAAGATTTATTTACAAAGGCAGAGGATGTATATATATCCTCGAAACTGGACAGATCCTCACAGACTTGTATTAAACGATCTACTAAGACTAGTTAAATATTAAAAAAAAACTGTTTAGCGTTAGCGTTTATGTGTGTTTGGGTATTTAATAAAATTCCAAAGGACTTAAAAACCTTAAATCTTAATTTGTTTCAAAAAAAAGCTACATACATGGTTAAGCACATAAGCACTCATAATTTTTACTATAATAATTAATACTAATATAATCATATTCCTGACTTGCACTGCAAGTTACCATCTCTACCTTATTGCTATTCCACCAATTCGCACTAAGCGTTTTCAAACGTATTTCATAATGCGCACAGCAAAGGAGTGGAACTCTGCCTGCGTCTGTGTTTCCGAACGCTCACAACTCTAATCTCTTCAAAGTTAGAGTGAACAGGCTTCTTCTGGGTAAGCTCGTACCGTTTTCGGCTTTGTCTCTGTCATCTCTGACCTAGACTAGACTTAAGAGCAATCCCATCGCAAAAAAAACCCTAGTTCACTGGGAATAGAAGTTCATACGCATTCACATCATTTTTTTTTTCCCAGGAAACGCGTGGATATGGGACTATCAGAGGTGGACCGGAAGCTGATGGCGATGTACCGACGACTGCCGGAAGTGCATCGCAGGCAGCTGCAGGTTTATAGGAAACAGAAGAAATTGTCTACGGTGAGTTTTGTTATACGAAGTAATTCCCATACTTGCTGTACGCAACCACACATAAGGAGACATGCCCCCGTCGGAAAGTCGTATGTCTATCTCACTCGCTTTCGTAATGTCAAAACAAGATAGACATAAGACTTATCGAATCGAAATCGAATCCGAGCGTTTGTGAATACGGGGGCAGGAGTGTACTTGCTTCTGTTTCTTTGACTATTTGTATACATTCAGACAAAAAAGTATCGGGAATGGGTGGGTGAGTTTATGGTTCCAAATACATTTTTTTTTGTTTTTTTTAAGTGAAACCTTCTTTAGCGGCATTTTGCACTTTTGTGATAGGTAAAAAATGTTAAACTCGCGTCAGTTCATGCGTCAGGACACGTGACCGTTAGGTTACGTAGGTTGCGAAGGAATTTGAAATTTACGACATCTGTCATTGAGTTTGGGTTTCCAAAACTGGAAAATTCGTAAGACGGATTGACATTAGGTTACGAAGGAATTAGAACTTTATGACATCTGTCACACAAACAAAACCTTCGGTTTCTCTAAAGCAGTAAAATTCGTAAGACGGATTGTAATAGTTCTGAAATGTTAAATTTTTAATGTAATATAAATTGTCATGTTTGTGTACGATAGCGCAATAAATGAAAATTGTATTTTACCACATAAATGATAGTACTTTTATACTGATAATTAAAACAATTCGTGCAAAATTATTCCCTAATCATTCCAAAATATCAAAAATGCACAACGTTAATATTCAAGTTATCACTTCTGCCGGCACTCCCGGAGTGCAACCCGTTTTTTTTTTTACAAATACGCATCATCGGTTATGTTTATAAGATTGGATGTTTTACTATCTGTCTTTTCTGGTGTTACGCCACCGACGATGCGCGGCATATCATCCGTCAGATATGTGTCGACCTTTGGGGGTCTCATCGGTAGCTAACGTCCCCCCCTTCGTGCACAGGTGTGCATGCAGCTAGTGGGCGGGCGGGCGCCCGCGCCGCCGCCGCCCGGCTCGCCGCCGCCCGCCGCGCCGCACCAGCCGTGCCGCGCGCTGTGCCCGGAGTACCACCTGCAGCGGTTCAAGGAGGTACCCACTGCATCAGACTGCCACTTACTGCACCTTCAGAGAACATTGACTTCATACGACCAGAGACAAATACATAACCAGTCACTAGATAGAACCACACGTCTACACATATCGAGTGCAGACGCACTTACTGCATAATAAGCAACGTCCCCCCTGCTGGGACACAGGCCTCCTCAGTGGGCTGTAATCCACCACGCCGGCCCAGTGGGGATTGGTAGATGTCACATGTCTTGGAATTTTTAGTTCTAGGACATGCCGGTTTCCTCACGATATTTTCCTTCACCGTTTGTGTTCCTTCAACGCACTTACTGAACCCGCGTCATTGGTTAAACATAAATGATCCCAATAGCATTTTAGTTACGAATTATTTGTATTTAACGATGAATTCCTATTCAAACTTTTGTCCCTATTCTCCCTCACATCCCTATCCACCCCGTGCACATGGTACATGGGATTTAGACGTACCTAACAAACGAAAAGTTCTGTATGGTGTCGGACGTAAAGAATAGCACCATCCCATATCTTCCCGTGGGTGTCGTAAGAGGCGACTAAGGGACTTGCCAGAGAATGGGCAGCAGCGTTCTCTGTGCTTTTGTAACAACCGTACTGCGATCGCCAACCCGCCTGCCAAGCGTGGCGATTATGGAAAAACCCCCCTTATGTTAATATGGCGTTGGGGGCTGCCTATGTCCAGCAGTGGACGTCTTTCGGCTGAAATGATGATGATGAACGAAAAGTTGCATCCAGAAACTATCAGCCTTTGGTATAACGTAATACTATGTCGTACTATTGCAGGTGAGACGCAAAGTGATGCATATGCGAGATCAGCAGCTGTACTACCATAGACTACGGATGTGGTTGGAGGACCAACTCAGGCAGGAGCGGGAGAGGTGAGGACCATAGAAAACTATTTATACAACTCTAATCTCTTCAAAGTTAGAGTGAACCGTCTTCTTCTGGGTAAGCTCGTACCATCGTCGACTTTGTCTCTGTCATCTCTGACCTAGACTAAAGTCAAGAGCAAACCCATTGCAAATTAAAATAAAATACCGTACCCCGGTAACGTAAAACAGTATCCGGACACAGGCTTCTTCTGTTATGAGAGGGAGTGGGCTGTGATCCACCACATGGGCTCAGTGCGTGTTGGTAGATGTCACATGTCTTAATTTTTTTATTTCTAAGACGTGCCGGTTTCCTCACGATGTTTTCCTTCACCGTTTTTGAGGGGAGTGGTGATGAAATAATTTACACAAAGTACTACTTCCTGGGTTCGAACCCACGGGTTACTGTTCGTAAGTCAGGGCTGCCACCACTGGGTCACCGCTGCTCTCAAAATATAATACAAATGAATGGTGTAAATTGTTGGAGCGCGACTGTTAAGCATGAGGTCCCGGGTTCGATTCCCGGGTCGGTCAAAGTGTTATTGGGTTTTTCCATCAGAAATCTCAGTAGCAGTCACGTAGTCTGGATTCGTGCCCGATTAGTGAAAATAGGTTTGCCCCCCCATTACATGGGACTTAGCATGACTGGCAAAATCTGAGTGTACTAAAGGTCACACTCACACACATCTCTGCCTAACCCATCGGGGATTACAGGCATATATTATACAAGGTGTTGTTTTGCATCATCGTCAAATTTAAGGAGGTAATGATTCTCGACCCGAATCCATAATAAAATAGGTAGGAACCACCCGTGTTTTAAACGCGGCCCGTCTGATCCTCGCTCTATAACCGCGCTTTCACACATATAAATAATCTCAAACGTTTATTCGATTATTTCTTATTCCCTAAACCACGTTAAAGGGGGTTATTCTCATATACTGACAGACGTAAACAATCAAAAAAATTAGCTTTTATTAAATATTTACTAGGTACTGTAATTTAAATTGATTATTTATGTCTTTTGAGACAACCTCCTGAATTTTGACGAGGATTCAAAACAACACATTTGTAAATATTCATAAACACCTTATTGATGAATTAAATATTGGATCTAATGTCCACTCATACAAATATAGTATGAGTGGACAACTACTTATTTAAGTACCTCCAGAAATATGTCAATGATCTCAACACAAAACTAAAACTCAAAAACTCTCTCAACAGCTTACCAGAAAGCAATGTAACGCTAATCGAAGACCTACCCCGACGCAAACGCCGGACCGCCAGCCCCAAAGTGCCGCGTCTAACCACTGCACCCAAACGTAAACTAAAACCAACATCTCCTTCAATCATTAGCAAACCGCATAAAATACTACAAATGCTAAAACACAAAGCTCCTGCACAAACCACGCAGCTTTTAACGGACGATCTCAAAGTAGAAGATCTTAAAATCGAAGCGGATCCTCCCGAAGCTTTCCCTTTAGAAAGAGAAGACAATATCAGTGATACGGAAACTATAGTAGGAGAGAAAGAGGCAGTGGATATGTGTAAGGAAATGAAGGAATGTCTAGCAAAGTTCTCCAATTTCGCTCTAAACAGTGATAGTCTACCCGAGGATTTCCATGTCCAAGTAGAAGGGAAATATCCTGAATCTGTTAGCCCCCCTCTACAGGAAATGTCCCCAACAACACCAGAACCAATGCCTGTCTATTCTTCTAAACCGAACCAGAGACTACTCTCTGTTAATAAGTTTTTAAATAAAGACGACAAAGGAGATTTTAATACACAAATTACGCCTGAAGTTTTAAATATACCGTTAAACGCGAGGAGAACTCCGTTGCTTGTAAAAGACGAAAAAGAAAGCGTTGCTGAAATAGAAAATGACAAAGATCCTAATATCTACAAATATGTGTCTTTTGGACTAGAAATCAAAAAAGCTATGGAGGAATGCCAGAATATAATTAATTCTTATAACAGTATTAAAGATGGGAAAAAAGAAGACGACGGACAACTCTCCTTAGAGCAAATTTGCGAAGTCATGATGACCTTAGATAAGAATTCAGCCGAATTTCTAGACAAAATTGAGGCTGAAGATCCAATTGATATAAACACTGCCAACACAAAACTAGCTGAGCTAGTCGAAAATATGCCACAAATACTAGCAAACATGCCCGAAATCGCGTCAAAACTATCCGAATTTGCAAACGCCTCTTTCGAACTACCAGAATTCGCTTCAATAATGAGCAATCTACCGGAAGTCAATAACGAAGCTCAATTGACACCGGAAACGCTAAAACAAATCCGAGAACTAAAACTAAATAAAACTAGGGATAGTGTTAAAGTGACTAAAAATACAGCGAAACGTAAAACTCAACGTAGAATTAAGAGCAACATTGAAACTAATGATATTATAGGGACAATGACTTTTGAATTAGACAATAAAGATATAGTAGAATTGCTAAAAGACGAAAAAGATTTACAAGCGTTAATGAAAAACAAAAACAGAGAAGATTTCAAAGACTTACTCTTCTCTATCTCTGCTCAAGTTGTCATCAACAAAGTATTTGAATATTTGAAACAAAATAAAAGTCCTGTTCTAGCTAAATGTTTAGAGGAAGACAAAGACCTATTCTCGTTACCTAAAAATAGTTTAAACTCCGAAATGTATTCGAAAGCGTCGACCCTATTCGATAACTCCGTAAAAGACGTTTTAAGCATGGAGGAACTCAGAGACTTAGTAAAATCACGTTTTAACTCTTGGAAACATTACGTCGCATCGAAATTTAAAGGGATACCCGTTGAAATACTAGAAAATGAAATCGAAGCCATGTTGGATAAGTTCTACAGCTATATCCAAGATTTAGCTGGAAAAAATTTCGTACCTGACCCGGAGAGAATGGCTGCTAAATTAGAAGAGTTGAAAAAACATCATGAAACGCATAGGGATTCTGATAGCGACTCAAGAGAGTCTGTGAGACAGATTTTACTGACCACGTCAGTGGGTAATACGCTAGATATCCTCATAATGAAGTTCCCAAAATTAACGCACGAGAAAAAAGTTATGGTTAAAGGTTTAAAGTTCAAATATATGAACGTTTTGCGGAGATGCTGCGAGTCACAGCCTCTTGCTGCCTGGGTGCTAACTGATCCAGAAACAGCGGTCAACGTTATTCAAGAACTCATGGATTTTAAGATAAAAAAGCCGGAGAGTGTTCCAGATTTTTCTACGATGTCTAGCGAGAAGAAGAGAGATTATTTTATTGAAAGGTTAAGGGATGTAAACAAGCAATATATGGAGACGTTGCCCAAGAAAACCCTTTCAGGAGACGAATGGTTAGTCATGCTCTACAAACTAGAACAATACGAAGAAAAACTAAAAGTAAATTTCAATAAGGCCGCTCCACAGCCGGTAAAGACGACACAAAACGCGAGCGAAGCTGAAATCTTAGCAGCGAAAGGCTTAAGCAAGATCATAGGCAAAGCGAGCATACGCGTCGTCAAAAAACCCGAACCACCGAAGAAAAAAGAAGAAAAGCCGAAAGAAAAAGTCGAAGATGACGATAAAAAATGCAAAAACGACGCGCTTTTAGCCAAATGTGAAGCAATCCTCACGTCTAAAGGCGAGAAATCTTTACTAGACAGCTTCTACACAATAAAATCATACATTACACAAGGCTTACCCGTCCCCGAGACGTACAAAAAACACGTCATATCCATATGCTCTTCAATCGATGCGAAATTGCTCGACGAAGACTTAGAAGAAAGTTTGAAATCTGACAAAGAAGAAGAGGACAAAGAAAAGTCCATATCACCTTCTAACAACGAAGACTTAGCCAAATATTCAGCTCAAGCGCTCAGAAACGCTAAGCAAACGTTAAACGCAGTTGCCTTTCAAAGAATCAGTCTGAGGAACGGGCAATCTAAGTCTGAAAGTGACGTCTGCGATACGCCAAAGACGGATTGTAAGTGGACGAACGACTGCGTTTGTAACTCTTGCAAAGACAATGATAGTGTGTGTCTTGGCGAGATTGTGAAGCAGTGTTATGACGGTGATAAGAAGGTTGATAAGAAAAAGGAGGTCGTTAAAAAGCCGGTGGTGAAGCCTAAACCGGTGGCGAAGGCCTGCGAGAATGTTAATCATCAGCAGCATGTTTGTAAAGGTGAGTTTTCTACTTTGTTTATTTATTTTATTATGTCGTTTATTAATTTTCTTACATATTATTTTCATTTTTAAATATTCGTAACACAATAAAACTATAAACAAAAAAAAAATAGTGCGCTGAGTCCCTCCGCGCGGAAGAAATGAAACTTCGTAATGTGGAACGTTTAACGCAACCGTGCTTTCTTACCCCCTCCATGGTATCGTTAAACGTTTAACGCAACCTTGTTGGAAGTCGCATTAGAAGTTTCACTTCAAACACATTTAAAATTTAAAAAATATAAAAAAATAGTAGCCCACCGGCATCGGGAACAGGGTCCGAGCTACCAGTGTCAGGGCTCTTGATAGAGGAACCTCCTAACAATACGCGCCGTGTCCAGAAGTGCTGCTTTCTGAATCAAGCCCATTGATCCAGCTGCCAAGCGAAAGCCACCTCAAATGTTGGTCGAGGCTTTTGGCTATTAAACCATTGGCCGATTCATTTCTCCTTTCGCAGGTCTGCTGGCAAAAATTCCATATGACATAAGCAGTACCTTTGTACTCTTCATATTTTATGGTTTTTTTTCTGTGTTGTCTACTGTGTGTACGTAAATAGTAAAATAAATAAATACTTAACTCTCTACTAATAGGGTATAATACTAGGTAAAGAAAACGAAATTCTATTTTGTCTGTCAGACAGGTAATACAAAAATATTAGACACGTATTTTTTGTTTTATCGAAATATCAAAAAATTGCATAGTTAACACTCATTAAAGTTGGAGAGTGGGGGCTCACTACGTCACAAGTAGGTACAAAAATTACCTACAAGTGACGTCATGCGCCATTTCAACTCAATATATTTTATGACCACGTGAAAAAAGAAAAAATATGTGTCCAATACTTTTCAATAATCTACCCGACAGACAAGGGAAGAAAAAGTGATCATCCCCTATTGTGTATATCCCACAGTGGGTCACGGCGGCGCGGCGTGCGCGGGCGAGGGCACGGAGCAGCCCTGCACGTGCTGCTACTGCACCGTGTTCGGACATGCTGTGAGTATTACACGTTCTAGTTTATATCACTTCACTGACTTACACTTATTTCAATTAAATTTTTTGAATAAAACATTGGGCAATGTTTACACTAGGATTTTTACCTGTATCATTTAAACTAACACACACGAACAGCCAGAGAAATTACTAGAGAATGGGCATCAGCGTTCTCTGTGCTTTTGTAACAACCGTACTGCGATCGCCAACTCGCCTGCCAAGCGTGGCGATTATGGCAAAACCCCCTTATGAGTGCAAATTGGAAGGCCTCCCGCTATGACCTGGTGAAGGTTGCGGGGATCCGCTGGATGCGAGTCGCACGGGACCGGTCAATGTGGCAACACGCGGAAGAGGCCTATGTCCTGCAGTGGACGTCGCTGAAATGATGATGACACATACAGCCAGGCCCGGAATAACTATCTGTAGGCCATACACATATTTGTTCCGTGCGGGGTTCGAACCCGCGACATGTAGCGCAGCAGTCGATCGTTCAACCACTGCGCCAACCGTGCCGTCAGATTTGTGGTCGACGCAGCATGTCTTCTTCTTCCATACTTCTCTATTACTTGTCATCTCATGAGACACCTCCTTTCTTGCCATATCATCCTTCACACAGTCCATCCATCGTTTCTTTGGTCTTCCTCTACCCTTATACCCATCCACGTTCATACTCAAAACTTTCCTCACGACATTTTCGTCATTCGACTCCGCATCACATGCCCATACCACGACAAGCGATTACTATAGAACTTTACACTTTATACTTGTAACTTAATAATTAGGGCTGCTTGCGGCGATCTTCAGGTTAAGCTGAGCTTGCTAGTGTTGGTCTGTGGATGGGTGACCACCCATTACATACCGAGTACCCTCCGTGCCTCGGAAAGCACGCTAAGCCGGTGGTCCCGGCTGTCATTCGTAGATCTTTGGCAGTAGTTACAGATAGTCAGTGGCCTGAAATTCTGACAACCTGTCTTACTAAGGGGTATCGTATTACCCAGTTACTAGGTTGTGGAGGTCACATAGCCAGTCGCTCCAAGTATTATACTGGTATTCAGCTGCATCCGGTTAGATTGGCAGCCGACCACAACATAGTTGGTAAAAGGCAGGTAGATGATGACGTCCGGCCCTGGTTCAGTCCATGGTCCAGAGCGAGAGGAATGGGAAGCCGTCACCGCCTTCTGCGAAGCAGGTGGCGAAACGTGAGAGGGAGAGAGCCTCACGTCCCAGCCGCCGCGGGAGACGCCCCGGGCGTCGGGGGACAACCAGTGGCCCCCGGCCACCGTAGGCGCGGGCCTGTGGACGGTGAGTAATGGGCTAGCTCACCGTCCGTCCGTCATAAGACGACAGACCGTGCCGACGGCGCGTTCGTGTTCCACGCGCGCCTCAAGGAGATGTCAACAAATCGGAAGGCGTCCGAGAGGGCCGATGCCTGCCAGGGCTGCGGGACTGTTCGAAAGAGATACCATGGCCCTGGAACACAAAGGGCTAAGAAGGAACATGGATGGGTTTTAGTCAGTACAAGTCTGACACTCCCTTCCGCTCCGCCCAGAGCGGGAGAATCATTTGATGATTTCCCACCCGAAAAAAAAAACGTAGATGACGACGTGACAAACATCGCTTCTCGCTCTCTCGCGTTGAACCTTCCAGTTAACAACTTTCATGATTAATAATTATCCTCCGCTTCTGTTGAGTACCAAATCTTAGGGTCTATAGAGCATCGAAATACTCAAATTCACGCAATTTTCAACTCTATTTCTGTTGCATGAAAGTCATCGTCATCTGTCTAGCCCTTTCTCAAACCAACTTGGGGTCGGCTTCCAGTCTAACCTTATGAAGCTGAGCACCAGTATTTTACATGAAGCGACTGCATAAATGACCTTCACAACCCAGTAGCTGGGTAATACGATACCCCTTGGTAATACTGGATGTCAGACTTTTGGCTTCTGAATACTCGTAACGACTGTCAAAGATCTACAAATGACAGCCGGGACCAACAGCTTAACGTGCTTGCCGAGGCACGGAGGAAACTCGGTATGTAATTATGGTCACCCATCCACGGACCAACCTCGGCAAGCACAACTAAACCTGAAAGTTCGACCCGTGCGGCTATTATTATATAGACACGAGCTCCCTATTATATACAGCAAGATTTTTCTAGTCACCGTCCAATTTTTTTCTAGGTATTATGTATCATTCACTAACTCCATTTTTGAAAAAAAGTCGATATGTGAATTTTCATATGAAATAATTTTCTCGAAAAAATTATCCGCTCTGCCTGGTCACTAAGTTAAACGTTAAAAATACTACACTTGCCGCGCAAACATTCTTTGTCCGGTTAAGCAGTAGCCAGCCTCAGAGGCTGAACTGCGAGATGCCATTCACAAAAAAAAAAGCGTAAACATTCAATGTGGCGGGGGCGGCCAGCCCGCGTAGTTACCCAGCGTGTACCTACGCACGGCGCGGCGGTGTTCGTGATATCTCAATATTTTTGTATTGAGTGATACTAATAGAAAAAACAAGTATTCAATGGTTTTCGCCAAAGATTAAAATGTCTAAACTTGGACGGTGACTAAAAAATCATGCTGTATATCCTATTGCATGAAAGTGCAATATTATAATTGATAATTAATTTCCCCACAGCCGCCTTTAACGACGCCCGTGCCTCGAAACTTCAACGAGACGAGAGAGCGACTTCGATCTATACTCAACAAGAAGAAACAACAGTGCAAGAGTGCTAATGTAAGTAGCTTAAACAGGGTAGAAGATATACGGACGCACAAACGGATATCACGTATATACATAATGCTTGACGTCTCCGTGATGGGTCCGTTAAACCTTATACAGGGTGTAACGGAAAGGGTATATACATACTTAAGGATCTGCTACAGACCATCAAACTGAACATTATTTTCCATCGGACAAACATCGTAATAGCGAAAATAATATCAGCTGCCCCATACATTTGGGTCGAAAAGGTATTGAAATTTTGTATAGGGAAGCAAATATTTTTTTCGCTATTACGATGTTTGTCCGATGGAGAAAAATGTTCAGTTTGATAGTTTGTAGCACACCCTTAAGTATGTCCCTTTCCGTTACACCCTGTATATAAACACGAAGTCATAATTAAACTCACCAAATGGTTGCAGAAGTTAAGAGCGTTTACGCTTTACGACATTTCATACAAACTTTCAAGTCCTTATTTTCCGAAATGACTGAATCGATTCTAATGAAACTTCATACGCATATGCAGAATACATAGGTCTAAAAAGTCACGAAAACATTTTAGAAAAATAGTGTTACAGCCAAATTAGACCGATTATAAATAATCTATGGAAACAAGAAATTTCCAATTTTTTTTTTCTTTTGTATGTCTGTAATTACAAAACATAGCAAGAGCTTTTATAATATTTTTGATCCTTAATGTTTACACCTATGTTTAACAAATAAATGATTCTGATTCTGATTCCAATTTTTTTTTTTTAAACGACGTTTGGAAATAGTATATTTCATTACGATTGCGGAAAGCCTGTCATTGCAAAGAGTTCCGACAAATGTCTACCCGAGCCGAGGCGCAGCCGAAGGTGAGGGTTGACAGTCGGAACAAGTTGCAATGACGGTTCCGCACGTGTACTGAACAACTATTTTTAATACAGTTGCGAAAAAATGAAGCAATTTAATATAGAACATTTTTGGAAAATGGCGGCAACCGTAAAAGAATATAAGCAGAGTTTTTTTTTGTTTTCTTTACCCATTCTGGGTAGGCAAAGGGAACTATGCTCATACAGCCAAGTCTTCAGTAGATTTTTTTATTGATATGAAATGAAAATGAAATTTAATGAGATCAAAAGAAATGAAACCTAACCTAACTCATTGAATCAAATAATAAAATCTGATATTGAAACAAATTAGTAGCTTATTTTTAGAAATATTTGCGTGAGTCATAAGAACTTCTATGATTTTTTTTTAGTAAAAACTTCGTGGTTGGTTTTTTCTTTTTAATAAACATTATTTTGACAGTTGGGAAAGAGAACGCACGAGTTCGGAAAAGGTAAAGAAAAAGCTCGAGTATGTAATAGCCCACATCCCGAACGCTGTACGTCCCTGCAAAACGCCACTTTTTGAGCAACTGTATTAAAAATGTTTTTTTAGTAACTTTTAGACCTATGTATCCTGATTACGCGTATTTAGTTTAATTGAAATCGGTTCAAGCATTCCGGGAAATAAGGACTTGAAAGTTTGTCTGAAATGCCGTAAGGTGTAAACGCTCTTAACTGACTACACCAGCTTTTTACAGGTAAATCTGTCATAATTAACTCCATGTGCAATAATACCTATGTATTTCCTACAGGGTGAGCCAGAGCCGGCAGTAAGCAAAGCGACGGGCATCCAGACGCCGCCCATCGAAACGCCCGCGCCGCCCAAGCCCAGCTCTGCGAAACCGCCGCCCATCGCGCCCAAACCACCGGTAACATTACTTTATTTATTTAAACTACTAGCTGTTCGGCGCAACTTAGTCTGCTTCACTCTTTCCCCGTTTTCGCAATATTTTTCATTGCTGCTCCGCTCCTATACAGCGCCATCTATTGAATACTTACTCAACCCAGTCAACAGATACCGCCATCTGTTAGGATCGTTTGGAGCTAACAGATAATTGTGACTTAATTTGCATTAAAATAATATTGTGACTAAATTGAGATGTAAGCTATCCTATCTTTCAAGTTGGATCAAACTGCACACGGGTGCAAATTTGATTAAAATCTGTTAAGTAGTTTAGGAGTCCATCCCGGACAAACAACGAGACACGTAATTTTTATATATATAGATTGTACATGAAACACGGCGACCAATGAAGCTATAAAAAACTAGTTTATGCGGTTCTTGATCTGGATTACAAACGTCTTTCATAATGCGCACAGCAAAGGAGTGGAACTCTCTGCCTGCGTGAGTTTCCGAACGCTTGCTACCCTAATCTCTTCAAAATTAGAGTGAACAGTCTTCTTCTTGGTAAGCGGCGACCCATCTGGCATTCCCAGTATAACATTGACGACACGGTTGGCGCAGTGGTTGAGCAATTGACTGCTGCGCTGCGTGTCGCGGGTTCGATCCCCGCACGCAACAAATATTTGTATGGCCTAAAGATAGTTGTTCCGGGTCTGGCTGTTTGTGTATGTGAGTTTAAATGTTTGTAAATGCACCCACGATACAGGAGAAATTCCTAGTGTGGGGCAACGTTAAAAAAAATAACTATAAATATAATAATTTGTAACATAGCCCCGCTTTGTATATATTTTCCGTAAAACTAGAGATCTGCATAAGCTACTCCATAAACGTCTGCTTCAACGTCACTTTGTCTTCCTATACGGATATTGGTCGCGGTCGTAGCCCGTGGTTCCTTAGGGGTCATCCATAAAGTACGTCACACTAATTTCGGGATTTTTGACCCCTCCCCCGTCCTTGTCACAGTTGGTCACATTTATGAGACCCTCCCTCCCTAGTGTGACGTCACATATCTTGCAATTTTATATCTAGAAATTATTAAATTAAAACTGCACTTCCGAAATTAGTTTTATTTCTATTTAATGTAACTAGTAGAGTGAGTGTGAACTTGCCAACAAAATAATTTAAATCTTACAGATACAGATAGAGTTTGCATTTTAAGTTTTTCGTTAAAAGTTCAAATGTTAATGGTATTTTAGCACTTAGATTTATTTAACAATGTTCAACAACTCTTCGTCGACCCCCTCCCTCCCCCTTAACGTATGACGTACTTTATGGATGATCCCTTATTGTAAACCTCATATTTCTATCCACAGGCATTACCAAAAACGCAGCCTCCGAACCTAACGCCAGCGCAAGTGCAGCAAAAGCGACACTCTATAGACGTCCAGCAGAAACAGTTAGCCGACAAGATGGCGCAGATGGCCGTGTCCGACAAGCCGGCTGTTGCGCCCGCTCAGACTCCCAACAAACCTAAGGTAACGACGCCATTTTGAAAGAAAGATATTTGTCGCAGAAGAAGCATGACGTGCATACGAAACTAGCTGTCCCGCCCAACTTCGTCTGCGTCACATTTTCTCCGTTTTCGCAACATTTTTCATTGCTGCACCGCTCCTTTTGGTCGTAGCGTGATGATATATAGCCTAAAGCCTTTCTCGATAAATGGGCTATCACCAGAGATCGGAATTAGGTAGAGTTATTTTTGTACTTGCATCAAAATGTTGATATTAATATGGATCTTCCCTTGCGTGTGCGCAATGGAATTTTGCAACTTTGGACATCCGATGTCGGATGGTTTAAATTGTGTAAAAGTAAATAACTTATTTATTTAATCAATCCCGGGATTTTTCTGCTCATTAAAATTAATCTCAGGATTTGAGGCATATCCACTTTATTCTTTCGCTGTATGAAATCAGTGTAAGTACACTAATAACTCTATCTAATTCTGGCTATCACTGAAAGAATTTCTCAAATAGGATCAGTATTTCCTGATATTAGCGCGTTCAAGCAAACAAACTCTTCAGCTTTACAATATTAGTATAGATGACACATAACGCATAACAAAATTTTTAAGTACAATAGGACGGAACAAAAAAAAGTTGTCAGCTTGCACCTCGTGACTGCGACAAGCAGGTTACCGCTCAGCATGATGCTGTGCCATAGGGACCCATAACACAGCGCTGAGCGGCAGTAGCCCGTAAAAAAAACGTACGGAAGCATACATATTTGATTCAGGAATAAGAAAAGTCAGTGATACTTTCCCTCTTTAGTGTGACGTCACATATTTTACATGTTTATACAGATAATATTAATATTAGAATATTAATATTAGATAATGTTGGTAATATTTATAAGTTTTTCGAGTTTTAATACTTAGATATATTAGATTTTGTAATGTGACATCACGAAAATTAGGAACCTCTTGTCACATCCCGTTGACTCCCTCCCACTCCTAAGGCCTGAAACTACGTTAAGCGTGCGCCCGCGACGGGCAACGTCGCGTGTCTACGCGCATCGACACGCGGGCGGGCTCGATGGGAACGCGACGGTTTCCGTAGCACAGAGGCGGTATCCCGTTGCGTGGCTGTTGGGCCTGTTGCGTGGCTGTTGGGCCCGTTGCGTGGGTGCTGGGAACGTTGCATGGGTGCTGGGCCCGTTGTGTGGGTGTCGGGCCCATTGCGTGGGCGCGGGGCCTAGAAGTAGCCTAAGTTACTCCTTATTAAATCAGCTATATGCCAGTGAAAGTCCCGTCAAAAGCCGTTCCAGAGATTAGCCGGAACAAACTGACACACAGACAGAAAATATTGTAAAAAAAAATATTTTGGTATATGTACCGTATATACATTCATATGCATATAGTAAAAAGCGGTTATTTTAATATTACAAACAGACACTTCAATTTTATTTATTTGTATGTATGTTTTCAGGTGTTACAGCGAACGGTGCCTATACAAATAAACGTGCCACCCGTATTGAAGGCGGAAGGGAAAGTGAATCCTAATGCTATGGAGCAGATAAGATTACAGGTAATACTTATATGTCTTCATCATCTGCCTAGCTTTTTCCCAACAATCTTGCTGTAGGCTTCCAGCCAGGAGGAGCTCGTGGCTAAATAATAACAGCCGCACTGGTCGATCTTCATGGTTAAGCCGTGGTCCGTAGATGGGTCCATCTTTATATACAGAGTTTCCTCCGCGCCTCGGAAAGAACGTTAAGCCGTTGGTCCCGGGTGTCATTTGTAGATCTTTGGCAGTCGTTTCAAGTAGTCACAAGCCGAAAGTCTGACATCCAGTCTTACCAAGAGGTATCGTATTACCCAGTTACTGGGTGACATAGGCAGTCGCTTCATGTAAAATACTGATACTCAGTTGCATCCGGTTAGACTGGAAGCCGACCCCAACAAAGTGATGAATGATGATAATGTTGCTCTCGGCTTCCAGTCTTACCAAATGCAGCTGAATATGAGCATATTTTTGTATCTACATGAAGCGACTGCCTATCTGACCTCCACAACCCAGTTAGTACTAAGAAATACGATACCCGGCTTATCGTGCATTTCGAAGCACGGTGGAAACAAGGTATGTGATGGGTGTTCAACCATCTACGGACCAACCTCGGCAAGCACGACTTACCCTAACTACTAATCCTCCAATGTATCAAAACAAGATATACATACAAGGCATGCAGGTTGTTCATAAACAAAATAGATCCATCATGTTCGGTCTTTGTGGCATACAAATATACAATAGGTAGAAAAAGTCGTTACAAAAAAAGCCGGCCAAGTGCGACGAAGTCGGACTCGCGTACGAAGGGTTCCGTACCATTATTTATAAAAACGAGCAAAAAAATAACTTTTTCTTTCAACTAGGCAGTAATGTTATCATTAATCACTACAAAACCTATCACAAAGGATGTCTTTTTTGATTCGAACCAAAACAGTGCAGAAAAGTTATATGAAATCTCATTATTGTACTGTTTTTCATTACTGCACTATTTTAAATTTTAAATTTGGAATTAAATTTACCACAGAGGTGTAATGTCTCCTAAAATGTATGCATTAGATCAAAAATATTACTGACTGAAAGTAAAAATCGGCTGAATAAAACTAACTTGGTGAAAAAAAAAAACAAATGGCGCGCATTTTGTACCATTGTAAAACTATGATACTTCTTATTTACCAAATAAAAAGGTAAAAAATCATGGAAATTGACAGCGATAGCGATATGAATTCAACTCCAGAAAATATAAAACAGCTGCAAATGAAGTTGTTAATAACCTTTAATAACTGCACTTTTAATAATTGAATGTTTGAAGGGAAGATGAATTAAACTTTGTTTCTTTCACTTGAATTTTTTATTTTGAGTAGGTATATTTTGTCAGGGTAGTTGAAAGAAAAGCAGATTACGCACCTCGATAAAGTGAGTAATTAATGCACTCGTGATAATTTAGTGCCCTCGCATGCGCTCGGGCACCAACATAACACTCGTGCATTAATGACTCACTTTGCGCTCGATGCAACAATCTACTATTTTGTATGGGAGCCCCCCTTAAATATTTATTTTATTCTGTTTTTAGTATTTGTTGTGTTTATTTCAACTGGCTAACTATCACAGTTAATGAGATACAGCCTGGTGACAGACGGACGGACGGACGTACAGCGAAGTCTCAGTAATAGGGTCCCGTTTGACCCTTTGGGTACGGAACCCTAAAAAACAGAGCTAAAAACAATTTGAATTCTCACACGAACTAAAAATTAAAAAAAAACAATAAATTATAAATTAAATTGTTATTATAAATAGCCAAAATTATTAAAAATATCAATATTACAGCTTTAGCTGCTTTCTTAGAATGTGTGCGTTCCCTCCATCTCTTTGAAAGTTTATTAAATAATAAGGGCGCCATGCAAAATATAATTTTCTGCATTAATGCTGTTTTATAAACATTCGAGCAAAGCATAGTGCTATCGCGTCTGACGCGACTGAATTTGTCTGCCATGCATGGAAATAACTGCCGATTACATTTTACAAACATGACAACTTCTCTAAAATACTATTGCCATGACTGTTAAAACGTAAAATATTTGAATTCAATTTATTTGCCGTACACTTGACGTCTGTCAAGCTGATGTCTATGGTGACGGTAACAGAATTGAATACTCTTTATTTATTACATAGGTCGTTGATGCCAGCTCCTACATAGCGGTGGCGGGTAGCTAAAAAAAAATACAGTTTCAAAACACCTACATACATTTCTTGCAGCAATTAAAACAACAACACCAAGCTCAACATCAACACCAGCAACAGCTTCAGCAACAACAGCAAGCGCAACAACAACAGCAGCAAGCTCAACAACAGCAGCAAGCTCAACAACAACAGCAAGCTCAACTACAACAGCAGCAAGCGCAACAACAACAGCAACAAGCGCAGCAACAGAAAAAGCCGGAGCCTATCTACGACTTGCCTATACACAACAAACCGACGCTCACGCCTCAACAGCAGCAACAGATTAGACAACAACAGCAACAGGTTCGTTATCATCATTCTCCTGTCCTTATCACAACAACAACAGCAACAAGTCCAACAACAAAATCATAATATTTTTGTTTCACGTAGGCCTACATGGGCACTTATAAAACGTCGACATAAAGGTGCACGGTTCGGGTTCGGCAAGAAACTCCATGGTTACTCTTTTAAAAGAGTTTTTAGTGTGCTGGGCCATGACATTACCCCGCGTTTATCAATAAGAGGACGTTTCTAATATTAAATTTCTCTTTCCACAGCTTCTGCAACAAAAACTACAGCATCAACAGCACCACCAACAACAACAACAGCAGCACCACCAACAACAACAGCAGCTGCAACAACAACAACAACTGCAGCAGCAGCAACAACAACAACAGCGACAACAACAAGCAGCTCAACAACAAGCCGCACAACAGCAGGCAGCTCAACAAGCTCAACAGCTGGCGCAACAACAAGCTCAACAACAGAGGCAGAGTAGAGCGCAACAACAAAGAAATACGGTGTCTCTTTCTAGTCGAGATACAAGTGTGTTCTCTACGTCCAGTGGTTGTTCTGGGTAAGTGAAGTAGCTTGAAGATAAAGATTCATTTATTTGTAAAAACATGTGATGATAATACAAGGTGTTGTTTTTCTGTTGTTCGTCGTCAAAATTCAGGATGTTGTCACAAAAGTCATAAATAATCAATATAAATTACTGTACTTAGTTAATTATTAAAAAACACTGTTTTTTTGTTGTTTAAATTTGTCAGTATTACAGAAGAACTCCTTTAACGTGGTTTAGGGAATGAGAAGTTATCGAATAAACGTTTGAGATTTTTTGTATGTATGTAAGCGAGGTTATAAGGCGAGGATCAGACGAGCCGCGTTAAAAACTCGGGTGGTTCACACTACACTAACCGATTTCTGTTAATAAGAGAAAAAAAAATTAACGCCCCATTTTTTATTATTGATTCGGGTCGAGATTAATTACCATAGTTACTTCCTTGAATTTGAAGAGGATGCAAAACAACAGCTTGTATACATAGTATGATGCTATTATAGGTGTTAGAAGGTCTACTTTGGCTCAACATGTTTGGCTAGTGTACAAATTTGGTCGAAACACAATAAGATTAAAAAAAAATAAAAATACATAGAATAATAATATAAATAAATCAACTATTAACATTAATATTAAATTGAAAAAAAAAATAACAAATTAGCCAAATAGTCATGCAGTTCAAATTAAATAGAATAGATTCAGTCAGTATATTTAGAGCGATTTGTCAGTTCATTCATATTATAATAAGCTTTTTTTAATGTTTTCTTAAACTAGTCTGTATTTTTTTTTACACAGTTACGAAAATTATTATAAATTTTTAGCGCTCTGCATACAACGTTTTTATGCAGTAGCGCTGTATGTTGAGTTACGTGTACAGTGCACCCACACTTCGCCAGTTCCTCTTCCACTGCTGGCTTCTCAATCCCTGGTCATAAACAACAATCTTTCAAGTTCTCATTTTCCGAAATGACTGAACCGATTTTGATGAAACTTCATACGCATAAGCAGGATACGTAGGTCTAAAAAGTTACTAAACACCTCGACATATCGTGCGATTTGAGAGCCATATCTATTAGTGGACAGCTATTAGCTTTAATCTATCAAAACCTTGACGGAGTAATCATAATTTTTCTTAACTTTCCTAGTGGCTCCTGTTGGCGAGGTTCCCGCCCAGAAGACACTCGCGACTTAGACGCGCTACTGCAGTACATAGAAGGGCCCGCTCGTCATGTCGACCGCGGGAAGAAGCGAGCCAAGAAGCAGCGCCAGAAAGCTAAGAAGGTAACGTCAATTATAATCAACTAGCTGCGCCCCGCGGTTACACCCGCGCAGACCGGGGTAAAAAGAAGCCTATGTGTTCAGTAATCAATAAAGCTAAATAATAAAAATGTGTTAAGCCAGGGTTTAAGCTATCTACTAAAAATATTTTTTTTGTGATTACTCAAATGTCACGCTGATGGTGGCGGGTGTATCGCGTCATTTAGTTCCCTTCAATATGGTTGAGTTGAATGATGCCTGATACATGCGTCATGTTCGTGATCGGGCGCTGTCTGTTGTGACTGGTCATCTCTTAGCTGGCATGGTTTATTTTTATTACTTTGTTTTTGGATTATGGATTTAATCTTTTATTTTGAATGCTCTTAACTTGCCGAAATACGGGCAAGTTAAGAGCATTCAAAATCACATCGTTCTCACATATTTGTAATTCTCAACATGAATGATGTAACCAAGATTTTGTAACAATACTTTGATTTAAAAGAGTGTCCATGGAGTTTCTTGCCCATTCTTCTCCATAGAGATCTACACTTAATGGAATGGGCAACTACAGTACTTTCACAAGTTATTATGCCTTGTGTCTGGGACTGTAGCTTTGCGTTTTGTTCTGTTTTTTGACTTTCAAAACTGCCTGTAATGGTCTAATTTGCAATAGATGCTATGAGTGTGATCCTCATTCCCAGATTTGTGCACGGTTGCGTAATGCCAAACTGTATATTATCACAGACATCCATAGTCTGTGCTGTTCTCTAAAGTATAAGTATACATTATGCTCGTCATTTCCAAAGCAGACTACGTACGAGTGGAGAGCAAAGGATTTGGCATGGTAGTGAAACACATTAAGGAGAACGTAGGATGCAAGAGCGAGCGAAGTGAGTTCGGGACATTGGGCACCCCGACTCGGACAGGTTAGGTTCGAAGGTGATGGCGGGGTCTAAAGAGTGAGCGAAGCGAGCGAAGTAAGACCCCGCTATCTGTAGTACTTTTTGTTCTATGTTGTATGTTTTAGGGTTCCGTACCCAAAGGGTCAAACGGGACCCTATTACTGACACTTCGCTTTCCGTCTGTCACCAGGCTGTATCTCATGAACCGTGATAGTTAGCCAGTTGAAATTTCTACAGATTATGTATTTCTTTTACCGCTATAACAACAAATACTAAAAACAGAATAAAATAAATATTTAAGGGGGCTCTCGGACAAAAAAGGGATTTTTTTGCTCGTTTTTATAAATAATGGTACGGAACCCTTCGTGCGCGAGTCCGACTCGCATTTGGTCGGACTTTTTACATCTATAGTACATTTTGTAGTGCCCCTACATATAAATTAAAGTACCGTATCTCCACCAACAGATGGAATCCCGCCTCGTGGAAGAACGCAACGCGGTAGTGAACGAGCTGAACCGTGCGCGTCGCGAGATGGATGCGCTGCAGGTGGCGCACGCGGCCGCCAAGCGACGGCTGGAGCACACGCGCCAGATGCTGCAGGCGCAAAGCAAGGCTAACAAGAAGAAAGGTAACATCATAAACAGTCTTCTTCTTAAACATTTTACCACAATAGGCCTGTCAATATAGGTTTCTTTTTTTTTGGTTACCAACGAATTAGTACAATTAAAGCCCTCTCCACTTTGCTGTGCCCTTACAGGGTCCATATTTATGTATCTAGCTTTAAGCTCCTTGTAACATCTTTTTAGGGTTCCGTACCCAAAGGGTCAAACGGGACCCTATTACTGAGAATTCGCTGTCCGTCCGTCTGTCTGTCACCAGGCTGTACCGTCATAGTCAGCAAGTATAAATTTCTACGAACAAAATGAATATGAATAGTTTTGGAATGGACCAACCACGTCCTCTTAAAAAATTCAGCTCTATATAAACTCATGCCGTTTTGCAATGGGGGTAGGCAGAAACCACAAGACTCCACCTGCTACGATCTTTATACAAGGTGTTGTTTTGCAACTTCGTCAAATTCAAGGAGGTATCCTCTCCTCCATCTCTTTCCCACTCTGGAATATTTTTATATTTTATTTATATTTAATCAACAAGTAACAGGACTCAAACTAAGTTACTAACAATATTTCTTAACAACTATGTCTTTGAGTTCTGGAACGATGTCGTCTCCCTCTCGGAGGTGGGCGTTAATTGCTGCGACACAGTTTTGCAACTAATGTAGCTATTTAGGTACGCAATCAACTTTAAAATGTGTTTTTGTTCTAATAAAGATTATTATATTACTTAACCTACACTACCATCTAGATATGAGAATCCCTGCTACACGCCCAACACCGATGTAGAAAGCTTGCAGCAACGATTGACACTCAAACAGTCCAGTCTGCTCGCAACACACACAATAAGAATGAAACAATAATGTTTTAAGACGTAACCCTCTCGGCCGTCCACGTCCGTTGCGAGTACTACTCACTTGACCCTTCTGAAGAGCCTAACCAATAACATAAGTTTTTGTTTGTTCAGGTAAAAAGCAGAAACTGAATCCGGCTCAGCAGGCGAAAGTACAGCTCGTGGCCGAGCAATTAGGAGAATTAACTACTCTTATGAATACTACTTCTAAGGTCAGTAAACTATGACTATACAGCAAAGTTTGTTTTCAGTGCTCGAAGATTTTTACGCTATCACAATGTTGTCGTATTTTACCCAATGGTTGACTGGTAGAGAATGCCTTGTGGCATTAAGTCCGCCTATGTACCATTATTGTACATCATCATCAGCCTATAATGTTCCCACTGCTGGGACACAGGCCTCTCTATGAGAGGCAGTGGGCTGTAATCCACCACGCGGGCCCAGTGCGGGTTGGTAGATGTCACATGTCTTCGAATTTTTAGTTCTAGGACATGCCGGTTTCCTCACGATGTTTTCCTTCACCGTTTTTGAGGGCACTATAAACTCAGTGCTCGAATATTTTCACCCTATCACAATGTTGTCGTATTTGACCCAAAGGTTGACTGGTATATAATGCATTGTGGCATTAAGCATGTTTTTTAAGCTTTGTTTCATGTACAATAGTGGTCCGCCTATGGACCACTAATACATGAAGTTTAAATAAATAATAATTTTAAAGTAATATTTTACTTAAAAAATCAGGAAAAAAGCTTATGCTTGTTTGTCAGTATTGTTATGTTATGAGTGCATATTTTCAATTGACTTTAAAAAAAGTAGAAGTCTATGTATTCCACCAGCGTCTGATCGGAAATTGAAGCCTTGGACTTCATGCACAGCGCGCGCTTGCGACCAATTGAACAACGAAGCAGTTAGATTTTAACCTGACCACAATAATTGTTCCAGGAAATGCAAGCAGCCGAGAAGCAAGTCCTGGACTTCTCCCGGCGACTCCAGAACTGCGAGCGACAGTTGGCAGAGTCCAGAGCCGTGCAGGGCAAGCCTGACAGGCCTGTACATCACGCACATGTAAGTACTGTCAAGAATGTAACGACCTACAAAAAGCAACTTACAACACAAATGTACTACAGCGCCATCTATGAACAAACAGAAGAACTAATATGGTCTGCATCTTGCAAGCAAAGTTAACCTCGACTCTACAGGGTGTAACGGAAAGGGTATATAAATACTTAACCTCTAGGTCCCAGCCTAGTAGTGCTACAGACCATCAAACTGAACATGTTTCTACATCAGACAAACATCTTAAAAGCGGAAAAATATCAGCTGATCCATACATGTGGGTCGAATAGGTATTGAAATTATGTATGGAGCTGATATTTTGTTCGCTATTACGATGTTTTTCCAATGGAGAAACATGTTCAGTTTGATGGTCTGTAGCACACCCTTAAGTATGTATATACCCTTTCCGTTACATCCTGTATAGAGAATCCCGACAAACAACTGTCGGGCAGTTGCCCACCAGACATAACACCTTTCTGGTCGGATGGTCCTCCCTTTTCTAAAGGGAATGAAGAACTTTACACCCTGTTCCTCACACCCCTAAAAGAGTTTTATCATCATCATTCTCTTGCCCTTATCCCGATTCGGAGAGCAGCGGTGGCTAATTGGTGGTTATAAGCCTTTCTTGCCATATTCAGTGTCTATAACATTATCTCTCTCAACAGATCGACCAAGCAGCGTTGCTAGCTAAACAACAGGCGTTACAGCAACAACAGGCGTTGCAGCAACAGCAGGCGATACAGCAACAACAACAACAGGCAATACAGAATCTGGAGCATTTGCGGAAGGTTCAGCTGCAGGACTTAGAGAAATTGAAGATTGAACAGCAGAGACAGGGGACGTTTAGTGAGTTTTTATTTTAATTCACATCATTACATTAAGAGGAGTTCGGGGCTAAATAATAACAGCCGCACGGGTCGATCTACAAGGTTAAGTCGAGCTTGCCAAGGTCGGTCTGTGGATGGGTGACCACCATTAAATACTGAGTTTCCTCGGTGCCTCGGAAAGCACGTTAAGCCGTTGGTCTCGGCTGTCATTTGTAGATCTTTGACAGTCGTGCAGCAGGAAGTTATTTTGAAATTACAAACAAGACTTAAATTTTATGTATTTGTATAGATGACTAGCTTTAATCCGCGATATCGCTCGCTTGTAGCATGGTTTAACCTTCTCAAAACATTCAAGAGCTTATTAAAGTCGGACAACAGAAACTCATGCGAGACAAACAAACATTATTTTTTTATTAAAGTTGTAGTTAAACCAGGTGTCGTTTTGCATCCTCGTCAAAATTCAGGAGGTCGTCACAAAAAATATAAATAATCAATTTAAATTACGGTACCTAGATAATTATAAAAACACGCTTCTTTTTAGGATTCCGTACCCAAAGGGTCAAACGGGGCCCTATTACTGAGACTTCGCTGTCCGTCCGTCTGTCACCAGGCTGTATCTCATGAACCGTGATAGTTAGCGAGTTGAAATTTCTACAGATTGTGTATTTCTGTTGCCACTATAACAACAAATACTAAAAACAGAATAAAATAAATATTTAAGGGGAGCTCCCATACAAAAAAGTTATTTTTTTGCTCGTTTTATAAATAATGGTACGGAACACTTCGTGCGCGAGTCCGACTCGCACTTGGCCGGTTTTTTTTGTTGTTGTTTGTATTTGTCGGGTATTTCAGAATTACCCCCTTGACGTGTTTTTTTAGTGTCCCTTCCACCTCGTATTATATTTGTAAAACGCTGTTCTCGTGATGTTAGCGGGCGAGTTGGGCGGCGGCGTGGTGTGCGTGCGGCGCGCGCCCGGCGACGGCGCCGTCACCGTGTGCGTGCCCGGACAGCGCGCCGGGGGGGGCTACGCCGACCTCGTGCGGGACAACAAACACTTCACCGGTGAGGAGCGATCACCATTACCATCAAAGCAGGAGAAAAATTTTAGAAAAATGTATCTCCCTACATATACGTTTTTTAATAGACATGGTCGCTAACAACTATCATTAAGACTGAAACTGCGATATAAACACCCACCGGCAATAACTTCCGTTTATCAGTGATCATGCTACTTACAACAGCACCGAAATATCATCATTCATCATTTCTGCCGAAAGACGACCACTGCTGGACATAGCCTCCCCCAACGCTACATTAACATAAGTGGGGTTTTGCCATAATCGCCACGCTTGGCAGGCGGGTTGGCGATCGCAGCACGGTTGTTACAAAAGCACAGATAACGCTGCTGCCCATTCTCTGGCAAGTCCCTTAGTCGCCTCTTACGACACCCACGGGGAGATATGGGATGGTGCTATTCTTTATTTCCGACACCATACAGAACCGCCGAAATATCGGGAACTCAAAACATAGTAAATAATCCGTTATTAGTGTTAATAGTATCTCACAACAAATCAACTCATCATCGTGGGGTCGGCTTCCAGTCTAACCGGATGCAGCTGAGTATCAGTATTTTACATGAAGCGACTGCCTATCTGACCTCCACAACCCAGTAACTGAGTAATACGATAACCCATGGATGTCAGACGAGCAGCAAGCCGTGGGTTCGAACCCAGGCAGGCGCATTACTTTGTGCAATTTATTTCATTACCGCTGCTCTCAAAAACGGTGAAGGAAAACATCGTGAGGAAACCGACAAGTCCTAGAACATAAAATTTGAAGACATGTGACATTTACTAACCCGCACTGGGCCCGCGTGGTGGATTAAAGCCCACTCCCTCTCATAGAGAGGAGGCCTGTGTCCCAGCAGTGGGAACATTATAGGCTGAATATGAGGAATGTTAATCTTGTTTCTTGTTCCAGTACTGAACGTGTATGAGGACCCTGCGCCCGCGCCCGCCGCTAAGAGCGAAGATAATCGCAAGCAGACGTGGGAACAAGCGCTGGCACACATCAACCAGCTCGCCAAAGGATCTAATAAGCAGAAGGTAATCTCCAATTCCAGTGTAACTTACGCCACGTGGTCACGCCAGGGTCTCTAGGGGCCTGTGGGCGATGAGTAATGAGCTAGCTCACCGTCCGTCCGTCTTATGACGACAGGCCGTGCCGACGGCGCGCGAGTGTTCCACGCGCGGCTCAGCACATCGGAAGGGGTCCGAGAGGGCCGATGCCTGCCAGGGCTGCGGGTTGTTCGAAAGAGATACCGTGGCCCTGGAACACAAAGGGCTAAGAAGGAACATGGATGGGTTTTAGTCAGTACAAGTCTGACACTCCCTTTCTCTCCGCCCAGAGCAGGAGGGGTTATTTGCTGATTTTTTAACACTCTTAAAGTGTTACTCATACTAGTAATTTATTTTGTCTCCTATATTTTCCAGAAGAAGCATAAAGAGCCGAAAGAGAAGACTCCACAGCCGGAACAGAAGCCCAAGGAGGTGATAGAACCGCAAAGGTCCAACTCTCTCCCGGACGCACAGACGCTCTCCAAGAAGCAGAGGAAGCAGCTCGCTAAACAACAGGTACAAAATTAAAGTTAAAGACATTTAAGTTTGACATACCTAACTATAATTTCTCAATTTAATTTCACCAATCACCATCTACTTGGGGGAGGGCTATGTCCAGCAGTGGACGTCTTTCGGCTGAAATGATGATGTTGGATCATCATTTTTCCCAAATTATCTTGGGGTCGGTTTCCAGTCTAACCGAATGCAGCCGAGTAACAGTATACCCATGTTATGTCAATGTGGCGAAACTTGGGGGAGGCCTATGTCCAGCAGTGGACGCCTTTCGGCTGAAATGATGATGAAATGATGAAGCCGAATTAAAAAAGAACGAACGTGTCGAGTAATTGAGGCTTAGTAGACCAAAAATACTACCGAATATCCCCCAAGGGCCCACACAGATATACACGAAAGAGAATCGTATCTACATATTTTGTTTTAAAAAATCTACGGAGCTTCTTGCCCATTCTTCTCCATAGAGATTCATGCAACTTCACAGTTATTATGTCTTGTGACTGGGACTGTAGCATCGCGTTTTATTTTTTGTTTTTTTATTTTTATTTTTAAAAGTTCCTGTAATGGTCTAATCTAATTGAAATAAATGGTTTGAGATTGATTTATAGATGAATATTTAATCTCCTCCTCAGGTTGAAGAAGAAGATAAGAAGAAACAACAGCCACAGCAAGCGCAACAACAGCCACAACCAGAACCCAAAGCCAAGAAGCAGCCCGAAGCCAAGAAACCCGACACACCCAAACCGGAGCCCGCTAAGAAGGCCGAGAAGAAACCCGAGCCGGCCAAGAAGGAGAAGAAAGAAGAGAAGAAGAAGGAGAAGGTGGTCGAGAAGAAGGCGGAGAAGAAAGGAAAGGAGGGTAAAGTGGAGAAAGGTGAGTTTTATACTGAAAATAAAAGTTATGAATAAAGGAAAAAGGAGTAAATGATAGCGTGGCAAATGACAGAGGAGAAGGAAGAAAAAACCGGCCAAGTGCGAGTCGGACTCGCGCACGAAGGGTTCCATTATTTATAAAAACGAGCAATATAATTACTTTTTTGTATGGGAGCACCCTTAATTTTTTTGTTATTCTGTTTTTAGCATTTCTTGTTATAGCGGCAACAGAAATACATAATCTGTAGAACTTTCAACTGGTTAACTATCACGGTTCGTGAGATACAGCCTGGTGACAGACGGACGGACAGTGAAGTCTCAGTAATAGGGTCCCGTTTGACCTTTTGGGTACGGAACCGTAAAAACGTGTTGCGTCGACCCCAAATAACAGGGGATATGGGCGTGATAGACGAAAGTCTATGACCGGCGTGTGTTGCCAGTGATTACATACGGGACCGAAACGTGGCCGCACACAATGGGCCTCATCAGAAGGCTCAAAGTCACCCAAAGGGCAATGGAGAGGGCTATGCTCGGAGTTTCCTTGCGTGATCAAACTGAAATGAGGACAAGAAATCCAAGGTTACCGATGTAGCGCATTTACATTATTTACAACTGCTGAGCATGAGCATCAAGGGTTCGATTCCCGGATCGGGCAAAGTGTTATTGGGTTCATCGGGAATTTCTCGGTAGGAGCCACGGAATCTGGATTTGTGACCGGTTGATGCCAATAGGCTCGCCCCCTTTTACATGGTACTTAAACATAACTGTCGAAATGTGGGTGTACTATTAGGTACAGCTCTGCCTAACCCTTTGGGGATTACAGGCGTGATGTTATCTTACAACTCTAAAGTCTAAAATAACTATTTCCAAAATTTAATTTTACAGTGCCACAACCTCAGCCGAAAACACCTAAACAACCGGTTCAAGTTCAACAACAACAGAGCAAGAAGGAGGCTAAGAAACAACAACAACAGCAACAGAACAACAAGCCGCAAGTTATTAACATCACGCCGGACACCACCATAGAAGTTGTTAGCAAAAAGGTGAGGATATCATCATCATCAGCCTATAATGTTCCCACTGCTGGGACACAGGCCTCCTCTCTATGAGAGGGAGTGGGCTGTAATCCAACCACGCGGGCCCAGTGCGGGTTGGTAGATGTCACGTGTCTTCGAATTTTTAGTTCTAGGATATGCCGGTTTCCTCACGATGTTTTCGTTTTTGAGAGCAGCGGTGATGAAATAAATTACACAAAGTAATGCGCCTGCCTGGGTTCGAACCCACGGTTTACTGCTCGTAAGTCGGGGCTGCCAACACTGGGCCACCGCTGGTCTCACCGGTGAAGTTATCACTTTTGAAATTAAGTGGCACGTTTATACGGCGTTGTCCTGCACGACATTCGTGATGAGCTCGTGGCTAAATAATAACAGCCGCACAGGTCGATCTTTAAGGTTAAGCCGTGCTTGCCGAGGTTGGTCCGTGGATGGATAACCACCTAGTACATATCGAGTTTCCTCCGTGCCTCGGAAAGTACGTTAAGCCGTTGGTCCCAGCTGTCATTTGTAGTTCTTTGATGGTCGTTCGAAGTCGAAAATCTGACATCTTCTATTACCAAGGGGTACCGTATTACCCAGTTACTGGGTAAAATACTGGTACTCAGTTGCATGCGGTTAGACTGGCAGCCGACCCCAAGATAGTTTGGGAAAAAGCTAGGCAGATGATGCAAAAACAATTACGACATTGGCTTTGTTGATCTCTAAAGGCAGGATTCCATTTCGCACTCATAACCAACATGCTTTTCCTTTCAGAACCCATGCACCACGGAGCCAGAGAAGCCGTCCTCATGCAGCATAATGGAGCAGCTCAGCTGTGGAGTGCAGGTATGTACCTACCAGTGTTAAGATAAGGTTACTGACGAGTTCATCAGCTCGTCAGTAACCTCCACATTTTGTTACCTAGTAACTGGTTACATGAGGGACATACTTTATTTCCTGTTCACTATGTTTGTGATGAGAAAATAAATAAATTTATTTATTATTTATTTATTATACTTTAAGGACTTAATAGGGGCCAAATCAGATTTTTTCAACTCAATTACCTACAAATTCTACGAACGTAAAAAAATATCAGTCATAAGGAGAATTTATGTTGATTATTTTGGCCTGAGCAGAATTTAATTTTGTTTGCTAAATTGTGTTTTTTTTTTCTTACGCAATATACTCGCTTTGGACGTGGAGTTGCAGACGGAACCCCGTTATACGATAAACACACATTGTCTATAAAAAAAAACGTTTGCGTCTCGGGGCGCTCGACAGAAGCGATAACTTAAACTAATCTAGGTTGAACTATTTAATATTGAAAGAGCCTGCCTACTGCAGCCGTATGCGTGAGAGAAAGAGAATCCAGACAGAGTGGCGCCGTAACGCGTTACGTTACGTAGCGGTTTATCCTCCCTTAAGAAGTTATCACTTCAAAAAATCTTTTTCACACGTCTATTAGTCCGCAATATAACGATAACAATAAATGTGCTCTAATCATTAATCACCAGTGATCAGAATAGATAGAGAGTTAATTCACCTAAAGTTCGAGTGATGAAGTAACATAGAGTTGATAATACCTCGTCTAAATTTAAGAAATCATGAACTTGAAGTCACGGTTGGCGCAGTGGTTGAACGATTGACTGCTGCGCTACGTGTCGCGGGTTCGATCTCCGCACGGAACATATATTTGTATGGCCTACAGATAGTTGTTCCGGGTCTGGCTGTTTGTGTATGTGAGTTTAAATGTTTGTAAACGCACCCACGATACAGGAGAAATTCCTAGTGTGAGAGAATATTTGAAAAACAAAAAAAAGCGCAGTACGGTTCTTTTATTTAATTATCAGGATTGCCCACTTTTGGTAAACATTTATGAAATTTGTAAAAAGCAAGATGGCTGCATTCATTCCGACTAGACACCATAAGAACTTTGTTGCAGTGTGAGTCTTCATAATGTGCACTTATAAAACTACTAGTTGTCCCGCGCAACTTCGTCTGCGTCACATTTTCCCCGTTTTCGCAACATTTTTCATTACCGCTCCGATCCTATTGGTCGTAGCGTGATGATATATAGCCATGTCCTTCCCCAGGTTGAAATCTATCTTCTTGCCAAATTGCATTAAGATCCGATCAGCCGTTTAGTCGTGAAAAGGTAACAAACAAACATACCAACAAACAAACAGAGTGACTTTCGCATTTATAATATTAGTATGGATGCTTAATATTATTGACGGAAAAGATGCATTATGAAGACTCACACTGTAGCTTGGTAGCCGAGTCTGACCGTAGTCAGGCTCGGTGCGGGCTAGGCAGACCCCCGCTCGTGTTATCCCTGACACTTGCAGGTGGCCGACCTGAAGCTGCCGCCCGGCATCACACTGACGCGCGTGCAGCCCAGCGACAAGAAGGACCCCCCGCCCATCAAGTCTGTGGTAAGTACGCGAAACACGTTTCTTTATTGACTATCTCAGACGCTAATCTGCATGCTTCTCATATGATTTGAACAATGTCTGGACTTTAAAAGAGACTAATCTCTGAGTTTGTTTTTGCTGTTGGTCAGAGTAGTCAGGTACGAAACACCGGCTTTATCTAGTTTATTTTTTAACTTGCGACCCGCCCCGGCTTCGCACAAGTGCAATGCTGATACTAAATATACTACTACATATCTTTATATACAACGATCACAGCTTTTTTGTCACTGCCGCAACCGCTATGATATTATCACAATAGTGGTACATAGGCGGACTTAATGCCACAAGGCATTCTTTACCAGTCAATCATTGGGTTAAAAATGACAACATTGTGATAGGAAAATCAAAAAATATCTGAAAATATCTAATTAATTTCGAAATTGTATATAATTACATAGATACTAATACACAAATACACATAAAATAGACTAATATGTTTATTAGTCTATTTTATGTGTATTTGTGTATTAGTTTAACAAATACCAAAATGAAAAAGTAATAATAATAACTATGACTAGACTTCTAATTGCGAGCTACTTCAACCGATTTATATAGAGGTTACGAACTTTTCTTTTAAAAATTAATTTGTTTTCACCTTTTTTAATACCGAGGGGTAGCGCTTCCACAGCTTTATTGATGAGCCAGCATATGAATTTGACATAAAACCGGTACGGTGTGCAGGAATTTGGAGGACTAGATTTTTGAAAGCTCTAAGGTTACGACTGTGAGAACTGCCCAACACTTCATCATCATTTCAGCCGAAAGACGTCCACTGCTGTAGATAGGCCTCCCCCAAGTGTCGCCACGCTTGGCAGGCGGGTTGGCGACCGCAGTACGGTTGTTACAAAAGCACAGAGAATGCTACTGCCCAACACTTAGTAATATTGTTATAATGTCTACAGCCGCTGTGGAAGGCGGGACAGTTGCCCGCCGCGCCGACGCCCGTGGCGCGGCCCGCGCCAGTCATCAACGCTGACCCTGCCAACGTTATGTTCACTACTGCTCATCCTGGTATGTATACTCGGACTTATATATTTACTGCAAACTCTACTAACATTACAGGGAAATCATAATGCGTTAGCGTGGTCTTTAATTAAACTATCTTAAATAACATCACCATAGATCGCAGTAGGTAGATTGAATTGGGGTCATTGATCCGAAACGTTTATATTAATATAGACATTCCTCCGGTAGTGGTTGATTTGACTGAAATTTAAGTGCAAGAATTTATAAAAAGTTGTGGCCATAAAAGGATAAAAGTAAAAAAAAAAAACTTTCGATCGGAATTCGATTGTTTTTATTATTCAACAGATAAATAATAAATTAATTTAGTTTTGATTCCTTCCTTTAAATTTTGAATTGAGTAGTAATAATATTAACAATATTTAATTAAATCCGGAAATACCGGAATTAATTTCCGGAAAAATGGCTTATCCATGTTATTCTTTCTGTGTAGGTTTATGATACAAGTACCAAAAATCAATCTACCTACTCCGATCTATGAACATAACACATACAATATTGTTTTTGTGAATTCATTCAGAGATCAGGAAAATAAATCGATCCTGTCAGCAGTGTGATTTAGTGCGTGCAAGGCGCGCCTCAGTGGTGCCTTGCTCAGCAAGTTTATCTTTTAATGGGGACCGTAACACTAACCGTGTTGCGTGTTGCTGTGAGGAGCTCGTGGCTAAATAATAACAGCCGCACGGGTCGATCTTTAAGCTCAAGCAGAGCTTGCCGAGGTTGGTCCGTGGATGAGTGACCATAATTACATACCTAGTTTCTTCCGTGGCTCGGAAAGCACGTTAAGCCGTTGGTCCCGGCTGTCATTTGTAGATCTTTGACAGTCGTTACAGTAGGAAGCCAAAAGTCTGATATCCAGTCTTCTTAAGGGGTATCCTATTACCCAGTTACTGGGTTGTGGAGGTCTGATTAGCCTTTCTTAAACTATATTGGGGTCGGCTTCCAGTCTAACCTGATGCAGTTTAGTACCAGTATTTTACATGAAGCGACTGCCTATCTGACCTAACTTAACATATTTTTCCACAGAACCACCGAAACCAGTTATAATAGCCGACCCGCCGCCCCCGGTCGGCAAATCGAAAAAGGCTAAGAAAAAAGCCAAAAAGGCTGCCGCAGCCGCCGAAGAGGCCAAACCAGACGGGGCCAAGATCGTTACCTTGCGGAACCCCATGTTCCACCCAAACCTACCACCAGTACAGGTTACCAACCAACCTGCTCAGAAGAAGCAAGAACAGATTAGAATACCAGATCCTATTCCAATGCCCCCAAATGCTTGCCAAGCGACTATTACCCCTACGTCCAACGGCATGTACACTATTAGGAATCCCCTAATGACAATGATGCACCAACAAACCATGATGGGTGTGCGTACACAAAGTCCTCAACTAAACCCTATGTATGGGCAGCAATACAACTACGTTAACCCCAATCAGTACACCCCGGTGCCCCCAACACCGACTACACAGTATATGGACCAAGCAAGGGCATCCCCCAAACCGGACGACTTCCAAACTAGGATCATGAATTTAGCGTCTTTTACGCAGAAAAACGACGAAGGTTACTCTCTATTTAAGACGTCTGATGATAATCAACAGAGGAGCTTCCTTACTCCGGAGTATTACGAAGATCAAAGTCCAAAATCCGTTGTATCACCGAATCCAATAGGCACTCGCCCTGTAGATACAACCAGATCTTTCGAATCAGATTCATCCCTTTTTGCAAACCCTATTCAACGTCCCGAACCAATCGGTACACCCCTAAAACAAGAAGAAAGGGTTGATTACACCGGTTTATACACCCCATTTGGTCAAGAAGATAGGAACGTCTTCAGAAATGCGTTGTTCAGTGATAAAAACGAGTCTGCCCATCTGAAGAATGAAGAGTTGGGCGTGAATCATGTGGCGAACGGAGACACGTTGCCGTATTTTCAGAGGCTGAGGGTGGGGTCTAAGCTGAACAGTGAAGTGACTATACATCATGTGACGGAGTCCAAGTTTTATAAAGGACAGGTGAGTTTTTCATACAGGTTTTATTATTTATTTATTTAAACTTCATGTACAATAGTGGTACATAGGCGGACTTAATGCCACAAGGCATTCTCTACCAGACAACCTTTGTGTTAAAAAGGACAAAAACAATATCCAAAAAAAAGTAATTAATTTCGAAATTCGAAGTTTTATCTTTATTTATAAAAATCGAAGGAATGTATGACGGTTGGCGGTGACTGAGCTATCTGTTTCCATGCAAAGGATCCCGGGTTCGATTCCCTCACGGAGCATTTTCTGCCATCCTGTATCACCCTAAGGCCGACTCGTAGAAAATGTAGAATAGAATTAAACTTTATTGTACACCAAAAAAATCCGGCCAAGTGCGAGTCGGACTCGCGCACGAAGGGTTCCGTACCATTATTTATAAAAACGAGCAAAAAAATCAATTGTTTGTATGGGAGCCCCCCTTAAATATTTATTTTATTCTGTTTTTAGTATTTGTTGTTATAGCATCAACAGAAATACATAATCTGTGAAAATTTCAACTGGCTAACTATCACGGTTCATGAGATACAGCCTGGTGACAGACGGACGGACGGACGGACCGACAGCGAAGTCTCAGTAATAGGGTCCCGTTTGACCCTTTGGGTACGGAACCTTAAAAATGAAACAAAACGGGTTTACAAAACTGCTAATTTTATGGTCACAACGGCGGTCTTATCGCTGATAGCGATATCTTTCAGACAACCCATGGACGGACATTATGGAATTAAAATAAAAAGGGGGTCGTCAGTGGTTTACTATACAATCATTTTTTTTTTTGGATTTTTAAAATCAAATTCGTTTGCTCTCGTTTTAAATCAATATTGACGTGACGGTGGCGCATGTGCTGCTTGAGTGCACCGGTGTCACCAAGATTTGCGAGGCGATCCTGGGAACACCAGGTTCCCTTGCGGATGCCCTGAGTAGACCGGGAAGTGTGATCTGCTTCTGGAGGGAGGTGGGCTGGTTGGAGTAACGGCCACTATGGCTCACGCACAATGGTCCACTTAAGGGACTAAGTGCGGAAACCAAAACCCCATAAAGAAGAAGAAGAAATCAATATTGATGTTATTTTGTTAACGGCAAACATTTTTTTTTCATCTTTCGCAAAATTACACGTGACATTATAACAGATATATACAAGGTGTTGTTTTGCATCCTCGTCAAAATTCAGGATGTTGTCACAAAGGACATAAATAATCAATTAAAATTACGTTACCTAGTTAATTATTAATAAACGCCTGATTATTTGGTTGTTTAAGTTTGTCAGAATTTCAGAATAACCTCTTTAACGTGGTTTAGGGAATAATAAATTATCTAATTAACATTTGAGTTTGTTTGTATGTTTGAAAGTGTGGTTATACGGCGAGGATCAGACGCGCCACGTTTTAAACATGCGTGTTTCACACTTACCGAATTTCATAAATAAGAAAAAAAATTACCTACCCATTTTATTATTGATTCGGGTCGACAATCATTAGCTTAGTCCTTGAATTTGACGAGGATGCAAAACAACAACTTGTATAACAGTCAATTTTCACTTTGTACTTATATCTTCGATATGGACACGGTAGCTCAGTGGTCAGAGGCATGTTTGCAGGATCGAGTTCAGCGTGCGTGGTGAAGTATTAATGCTATAATCTCCATTTTACTAGGAGCCAGGCCTCCCCTTAGAGTGTGGGATGCAAGGAGAGGAGTCGTTGTTCAGCAGAGCGCCGGCCCACGGCCACGCGTGGCCTGATCAGCTGTACGGACCGCCCGCTCCTAACAAAACCGGTAAGTCTATTAGTTCTTGTCGAATTTGGCGCAATGGCTTAGCGTGAGCCCTCATTATTGCGTTGCGTCGTCAAACTCAATCTTTTTATTGCATTCATGTTTATACATTTAGTTATTACATATAATGTAAGTAAGTTTTATTTTATTATTTTCGGAAAACTAACAGCTCGAAACAATAGTTTTGTTAATAACAATAATATGGCCAATTACAAGTTTTCACAAATAGCTAAGTATACAATCGTTAAATAAAACAAAAAGAATTAAACTAAATAACATTGTTAAGGATTAGTACACACAAAAACATTAAAGAAAAAACCAGCCAAGTGCGAGTCGGACTCGCGCACGAAGCGTTCCGTACCATTATTTATAAAAACGAAAAAAAAATCACGTTTTTGTATGGGAGCCCCCTTAAATATTTATTTTATTCTATTTTTAGTATTTGTTATTATAGCATCAACAAAAATACATAACCTGTAGAAATACCAACTGGCTAACTATCACCGTTCATGAGATACAGCCAGGTGACAGACAGACGGACGGACGGACAGCGAAGTCTCAGTAATAGGGTCCCGTTTGACCTTTTGGGTACGGAACCCTAAAAAGAACACATATTGACACAATACAATGGTTATGGGTTGTCAAAGAAGTGGTTGCAAAGACTTTTCTTCAATTTATACACGCTTTAGTTCCAACATGAAACCCGGTTAGGGTATGGCAACATAAAGGTAGATTGAACAAAGCAAGCATCCAGTTAGTAGGTATAGTTGATTAGTTTGTTAAACAAAAATAATTATCATCGGAAATATTACTAGGTTTATGTAGTTATTTTAGTAAACATGAGGTTATACATTTTTGTTTTTATTTACTTGTATTATTTATAATGCTTTATTAATTTGCATCAGTTATCAACGTCAGACAGATCAACGCATTGTAAGCCTCACGTGCAGATAACTGCTGCACTAAGGCCCTAAGCACACGGCGTATTTTAAACGCGTAGACGACGCGCGTTTCAGGAACACGCGTTTTCTGCGCCGTAGATGCCGATTTTTGCGTTTTTATAGAATCAAACGCGCGTAAAACGCGATACAAACGTGCGTGTGAAGCGCGTTCGAACTCGTTTCGAAAGCGTGTACAAGGGGTCGGAGGAGGGGTAGAGGCGGGGTGAGAGAGGCACAATTGACGAGGAGTTTCTGACAAAAACGCGGAAGCTACGAGCGACTACAGCGCGTCTGAATCGCTGTATCTGCGCCTATACGCGCAGCAGACGCGCGTTTCACGATCGCCCCGTGTGCTTAGGTTACAAGGTTGCGTTCAAATCTCGTTTCAAGCGCGTATACGCGGGTCATCTGCGCGTCGTCTGCGCGTTTAAAATACGCCGTGTGCTAGGGGCCTAAGCCACTCAAGACGGCGAGCCACGCCATCGCAACGCACTATTATAACATCTCAGTGTAGACCTTAGTCTTCGTTCGATAATAGATCTCAACGCAATGCACTAATGAGGCCTTAGTCTAAGACACTGCGCGATTGGCTGCTGCGCTGCACGCGTCGTCAGTTTGATTCCTGCATGGAACAAATATTTGTATGGCACAACTGTACAGGAAACGCCATTGGCACTGCCGATGCCCCCTGAATGCCCCCGAAAGCAAGGATCGGTTTGGCTGACTAGTCGGCTGGTCAGTCGGGTCATTTCAAGTCTCTTTGTATGTTCCTAGGCGTGCAATCCGCCCGTAGCTCCCCGACGGCCCCGGCCGCCGGGCCGCCAGCGCCGCCGGGCGACTCGCGCCGCTTCGGGCCCGTCGGCGCCCGCCATACACCGCTCGTGCCGCACAGAGGTACTCCGAGTTCTGAATAGCATTTTAGGGGTATGAGTAAATTCTCCAACCCCCATAAAAAAGGAAGGATCCTCCGACCAGACAGGTGCTATTTCTGGTGGGCAATTCCCGACAGTTGTTATCTGGTTTCTCTATATACTCTTGTAAACTTTGCTTGCGAGATTCAGACCATATTAGTTCTTCAGTTTTTCATAGATGGCGCTGTAGTACTTTTGTTATAAGTTGCGTTTTGTAGGTCGCTACGAATAGAATGATGACATGAAAGACCTTTGGATGGACATTAGGGAATTAAATTTTGGGTGGTGTACTTACCACACAAAAATTTTAAATAACAAAAGTAAAGTTATCTTATTCATATAAGTACATATACATGTATAATATAAATATACTACATAAAAAAACTAGAATGGTGACAAATTTTGACTGAATGATTTCATTCAGTCAAAATTTGTCACCATTCTAGTTTTTTTTGTAATTTTACAGAGACTGAAAATGATTTATAACTAAGCTTTTTAAAGCAACGAGTGACTGTGCTTGTCTTACCGACACCGGCAGTTCGTTCCATAAACGGACAGCCTGGACCGTGAAGAACTGATCATAAAATGTGGTGGAATGTCGCCGGCATCAAAAGTCTCAAATTCATGTTAAGACATGTAAGGAGTATGTGACTAAAGTATGGCATGTCCTATTCCAGAATCCAGCGTGTTCCTCCCAGACGCTCGCATCACGAACCTGTCGTCCCTAGAGGTGTCGGAGCGCGAGATAGAATCCTTCAAACGGTTCGACTTCTACTTCGAGCCGCCGCAGCACAAGCCCAAGGTCACGCTGGACGTGAGCGCGCTCCGCCAGAACCACAAGTAGCCAGACGAAAATAAATCCTAAAGTTAATACAAGAAGAACTAAAACTACCCGGCAGTAAGAGCTCCGCCAAAACCACAAGTTGCCACTAGAACATGAACCCTAATACATTACAATAAGTGCTAAAATTACCCGGCAGTAAGACAAATCCCAATATACAAGGTCAATCCGCTAGAGAAACTAGACGTAACGGGTATCGATGTCAAACGTCACGACACAAACAGAAACTCCAAAACTTGATTTCGTATTTAGATATCGACACCGTAGAGTTTCGCTAGCTGATTCAATCTGACCTCTTATATAGTGGGAGTCTTCCCTAGGACAAGGACATATAGCGTGCACCCTGTATTATTTTTATTAAATTTCTTTTTTTTTAAATCAACTCTGTCGGGTCTAGAGTCATGCATTATAATCATAGAGCTGAGTGAGCTGAGATTGAATTGGGGTCATTGATCCGAAACGTTTATATTAATATGGACATTCCTCCGGAATTGGTTGATTTGATTGAAATTTAAGCGCAACAATTTATAAGAAGTTGTGGCCATAAAAAGGAAAAATATAAAATATGAATGCTTTGATCGGAATTCGATTGTATCTTTTATTCATTAACAGTTAAATAACTAATTAATTTTTGATATCTTGCTTTAAATTCTTGAATTGAGTAGTAATAATATTACTAACAACATTAACAATATTTAATTGAATCCGGAAATATCGGAATTACTTTCCGGAAAAATGGCTTATCCATGTTATTCTTTCTGTGTGCATTTAAGATACAAGTACCAAAAATCAATCTACCTACTCCGATCTATGATTATAATACATACATGAATACACACATGAGTAATACATTTATGGCTACTGCCGGTCAACGTCTTTTACAGTATTATTTGCATTAACTTTCAAAGTTTAACAACTCCCGTAAACACATCAAAAATAAAACAATCTGTAGATTATATTATTATTTTTAAAACACACTGTATAAATTCAGTTCTAAAAGATTGTTAAAGAAAGGCAATTTTGTTTACACATATTTAAATGTACGCGGTTTCTTATGGTTCTATATAATATTGACGCAGTCACTGCTATGCCAAACAAATGTGTTTAAATCTTCTTTGGTAGCTAAAAGCATTACTTATGACATTTCTGCTGCAGTCATGTGCGTTGAATTCTACATCACTGTCAAATAATATTGCAGTATGGTCGCTGTTGTCAGCGGTAACATAATTGTACAGAAATTATGGCATATGACGAGACAATGATGTTTTAGACTTAGGTTGCCCACGTCCGATAATCGTTGACCGATTTTTTGTAGGAGAAAAATAGAACACATCATCAGCCTGTATTCGTCCACTGCTGGACATAGGCCTCTCCCATGACACGCCACTGAGCACGATCCTCGGCCACTCTCATCCAGCTCTTGCCAGCTGCCTTGCGCAGATCATCGCTCCACCGAGTCTGAGGACGTCCTACGCTACGTTTACAGTTCCGTGGTCTCCACTCAAGAACTCGTCTACCCCAACGGTTATCGGTTCTTCGGGTTATATGGCCGACCCATTGCCACTTCAGCGTGCTAATGCGGTGGGCTATGTCGATAACCTTGGTTAAAATAGAACACACTGATAGCTATAGTGCAACGCACACGTCCTACAAAAAGTTGATCAGAAATCGAGGAAAACCAGAGGAAAAATCTGCCCGATTGTCCTACAAAAAGTCTGACGTGGGCGGGCAGCGTTAATTTACAAAAGCGCTTTATATGTTTACTAGCAAGTGTTTATTTGATTTACAGAATATAATCGAATTGAAAAACTAAGTCTGAGAACCAGTTTTACCAAGAGGTATCGTATTACCCTGTACTGACTAGGTTGTTGATGTCAAGGAGGAGGTTATCAATTCGATTCTACATCATCATCTGCCTAGCCTTTTCCCAACTATATTGGGGTCGGCTTCCAGTCTCACCAAATACCAGTCCTTTACATGGAGCGACTACCTATCTGACCTCCACAATAGTCATGAGATTTTAAACTTTAAAAGCGCTCTTGTCAATTTAGTCTTAGTAATAAAAAAATCGATATGTAACTGTCCCACTGCTGGGCAAAGATGTGTTCTCATATAGAGATACGAGCATTGATCACCACGCTTGCTCAATGCGATTTCTATAACAGTAACTAAAGCGATATAAGTCCTGTTTCTCGATAAGATCCGGTTTACTTTTCTAGCTGATAACGTTTCTGCTAGATAGTCCTTATCGCGACAAACAGGCACTTTGATACAAGACGAATATCTTAGGATATAATTCCGGATGTGAAATTACTGCCATGAAAAGAAATTGACAAAATGGCGACATAAGCCAAGCGTTGTATGAATTGACTTTTTTTATAGTTGTAAACAAGACAGCGAGGTACTCGCAAAACTCGGAATGACGGAAATCTTAATGTAGACATAAAATATGGTCGTATTATGACATGGTTTACTGCGAAAATAGACTTTATAACCGGGGAGTAATGAGGAAAGTTGCTCGAGTTGCTCTGGGATGTTATTTAAGGCATTAGACATGTGTTTTATAATATTGTTAGTGGCTTCAAGAACTGTTGATGAGTTTTCGAGATCGAAATTGAGTCCGAAAGTTAGTGATAGCTGGTAAAGGAATGCTTTAGAAATGGGGTAGTTTTTGCTATTGATAGCAGCAATTCTGCTCAGCACCATAACGAAGCGACTTGTATATTTTCCTTATTACTCTATGGTATGCACAGAAAATTAATAAAACGATAAAAAAATACTTCGAAGACGAAAGAATTAATAAATAATTCAGATATATGCGATACGATTGTTTTAATGAGAAAAATTCATGATGTCGAAAGACAAAAGGTATTATTTTATCGTTTTGTAATGATTGTGTGCGAGTGCAGATTGGTTCTTGTGGCTCTTGACGACATTAGTAAACAGTTGTGTCTGACATTGAGTTGACAACACAAGATGGCGTCTTGGATGCCGCGCACAAGATCCATGCAGCGCTAGAACGGACGTGACGTATATTATAAGAGATGTGGTAAAAACGTTTATATTCAGTCTCCAGTTGTACCACATTACATAAATATATAGTATTTTGTCGATTACTGCGTTCAGTTGGTTGTATGATGTAAAACTTAAGTGAAATACAATATCATAGATGACAAATGAGTTTTATTTTAATACAATGTGTTGTTTTGCATTCTCGTCAAATTCAAGGAGGTAATTATGCTAATGATTCTCGACCCAAATCAACAATAAAATAGGTAGGTGTTTTTTTATTTTTTTTTCTTATTTACCGAAATCCGTAAGTGTAAACCAGCCGTATTAAAACGCGGCCCGTCTGTTACCGCGCTTACACGCACACAAAGAAACGCTAACAATACATACACAACGCAAACGCAACGAACATACGATAATTTCATAGGTACCTATTCCCTACCACGCACGGCGCGGGCGTGCGGGTATGCCAGCGGGGTGCGCGGGCGCACTCTTCGCTCGCGCGCCTATCCACCCCCCGCCGTCCCGGAACCAAATAGTGTGCTTAATGTCGCCGACGCGTGCACGCGCGTTGCGAATTCCGCTCCTAGGTACATCGTTGAGACGTAGGTGCAAAGTGCAAGATGACGGACAATTACTCAAACGTCGAGTTGGTAGAGATGGTCCGCATGTATGCCATCAGTGGAGACAGCCTACGTGGAGCAGTACGGTGTTTCCCCTCAATATGGTCGGCATGTACGCGAGTACTTAACCGAAAAGTTTGGTGACCATTGGATGGGTCGCGGAGGACCTGTGGCCTGGCCCGTTCTCCGGACCTGACGTTTCTAAACTTTTATTTGTGGGGAGACGTTAAAAGGTTAGTTTACTCGGAGAAAGTGGCAAGTGTTACAGAATTACGTGAAAAGATAATTAGTGCTTTCGACACTTTAAAAAGGAATGTGATAGTGCTACGTAAGCTGAAGGAAAACCAGCTACGTCTTTGTCGACTGTGCCAAGAATGTGGTGGTGGCAACTTTGAACATACCTCCGGATAACTTAAGTAGGTAATTTATTTATTTGTACATAGACTATCATTTTGTAAATACGTTGTTAGCTTAATCAATTTTATTAGTGTAAATAAGTTGATTTCAAATTTTTAACCAACTAAGGTACTAACCACCAATAAATTCAATCCACAAATAAAAACAAAATCATTACGAAAACTTTAAGCTGAATTTACCTACGTACAATGTTCAGAGTGTTAGTGTAGATAGCAATAAAGCAAAACTAACATTTTATTAATCATCTGATAACTACCGAACTTAGGTAAGAACAGGTCAGTGAACTTTTCTTTGGCACACTAGTATTGTTGTCGTTAGTAGATTCCGTGTCGTTATTAGATTTCCGTATTCCAATGATGCTTAAAAATTAGTTTAGTATCAAGCGAAATTTATGACAATAATGTAGGTGATTTTCGAAATAAATTAGGCAAAATTTGCTAGGTACCGGTCGCCGTAGGTCATCGCACGGTCGCAACACTGTTGCATTTCGTAGGAATCGTAGGTAAGACGTCGACTGTCGACTCTCACGCACACAGAGCAGCTGCATTGTCGCTGTGTGCGTAGTTGGTGATTCTGTTTTAAGTGTTTTGGATCAAGGGTTTTATTCTGAAATACTGTTAAATTTCAACAATAAAAAAAAGCAACGCTTATTAATTATAGACCGGTACCGACCTTTAAATTGATTATTTATGTGTTTTATGACAACCTCCTGAAATTTGACGAGGATGCAAAACAACACATTGTATACTACTTATTCTTGAAGCTTGTATACAAATAAATACCTGCTGAGTTTTGAGGCATATAATAGTCAGAACACAGACCTCTCTATGAGCGTCCGGCCCTGGTTCAATCCATGGTCCGGAGCGAGAGGCAATGGAAAGCCGTCGCCTCCTTCTGCGAAGCAGTCATGCTAGCGAAGGAGGTGGCGGAACGTGAGAGGGAGAGAACCTCACGTCCCAGCCGCCGCGGGAGACGCCCCGGGCGTCGGGGGGCAACCAGTGGCCCCCGGCCACCGTAGGCGCGGGCCTGTGGACGGTGAGTAATGCGCTAGCTCACCGTCCGTCCGAGTTCCACGCGCGCCTCAAGGTGATGTCAGCTAATCGGAAGGGGTCCGAGAGGGCCGATGCCTGTCGGGGCTGCGAGACTGTTCGAAAGAGATACCGTTGGCAGGAACATGGATGGGTTTAAAAAAAAGACCACCTATATTGTTGGCGCATTATCATCATCATAAGCCTATAATGTTCCCACTGCTGGCGTCCTCAGGCCTCCTCTCCATGAGAGTGAGTGGGCTGTACCCCACCACGCGGGCCCAGTGCGGGTTGGTAGATGTCATATGTCTAAGAATGTTTCGGTTCTAGGACATGCCGGTTTCCTCAAATGTGGAAAAATAGCGCTTTGTTCGGGTTCGTGGAACTTCTACCATTTAATAGTGACGCTTCGCCGTATCTGCTCATCCGATTATAGAATGGAATGTGGGAAGGACAAGGGAGTCGTTGTCAATGCTGTTCGCACTCGTGCCTAACGCGGTCGAATCCGTGAATAAAAAAAAAAGTAAATATTTCAGGGGGAACAATTGAAACTAAAACATTGCATTATTGTCATTTAATTACTTCACAAAAAATACATAATTGTACATAACATTATAACTTATACAAACTTTCGAGATACAATTCACAAAGCGTAACATTTTAGAGTAATTGTCTGTTCACTAACATTAGGCGGTACTTAAACAGATGCCTAAATGTAATTGTGCTGTTAAATTTTCGACTTAAGATACTGTAATCCAACACTTAATAAGATCAAATCTATTTAAATGTTAAGTAAAACAGTCAACTACTCTATTACAGAACATATATATGCATATCTCATTATATACATTGTACTTTCATTTCGATATACTAAGCTACATAAAAGCTGGTGCCTAACTATTAACACAGTCTGCCTATAATTATGGTCAGGTCCAAAAGTCTCCGGCCTACACAAATTATATTAATCAGATATACAAAACTATCATGTCACAAAATTATTGAAGTTCTCTCTAGCTACCCACAGTAAAAAACTAATATTCTTTGTTCAATATAGTTTTCCCCTAGAGGTCCAGAGCAGATTGGAGGTGTAGTGGCAAAGACTGGAGAATTTTGGCCTGAAACTAAGTAGAATCAAAACGGAATACTTGTTATGTGATTTCGGCGGTCTCTCCTAGCCCTGTAGAAGTTTGAAAGTGGCGCCTGTTACAGAAAAGATGAAAGGGAGTCGTCTGTCTTGGTATGGACATGTGATGAGGAGGGATGGAACACATGTGACTAAAAGAGTGATGAATATGAATGTGGATGGATGAAGAGGGAGAGGAAGACCAAAGAAAAGATGGATGGACTGTGTGAAAAATGATATGAAGAAAAAAGGAGTAATTGAAAGCATGACGAATGACAGAGGAGAATGGAGGAAAGAGACGTGTTGCGCCGACCCCATATAAAATGGGACAAGGAAGATGATGATTATAGTTTTCCCTTTATTTCAAACAATTTTTATTTTGGAGATAATTCCTTAATTTTATAATTGAAGCTGGAATATTTTGAACTTCACTGATATATTTATATTGGATGCGTCTGCAATACAGCGAGTAAAGTAACATCGATGAGCCAACTGTTACTACGGCTGGGAGCTATAAAAACTGGCTCAAGTTAAATGCTGTAGCGTGTCATCCTATAATAAACCTTATTTGTTGAACGTTAATGTTTATATTCGTCAAATAAGCTTGGTGACAGTCGCTTACAGGAATATGCATATTAATCTTAAATACTATTAAGGTTTCTTATCGGATGTATCGCTATTGTACTTAGCTTGTTCATTTTTGCTATGTTAAGCTTTAATTACAAACAAATATTTGTATGGCCTACAGATAGTTGTTCCGGGTCTGGCTGATTGTGTATGTAAGTTTAAATGTTTTTAAATGCACCCACGATACAGGAGACATTCCTAGTGTGGGGCCACGTTTTAAAAAGAAAAGGACAAGACAGTACAGTCGCTCACAGTTAATATTCCAATGCGCCATCGTCAGTACATCCCCAGCTCTAATCAGTATTCGCTCGTGTAAACAGCATCCTATGGCCCTGTGTGCGCGTGACCGTCCAAGGACGCGAACATCAGTGGAGCCTCTTGTGCGTCTGCGAGCGCGGCGAGTGCTCGCGCCGGCGCTTGCGGCGCGCGGGCGCGGCGTCTACTAGCCCGGCGTGCGCCTGCGCGCACAGCAGCATGCCTAGTTGGTTCTGTGCCTGGCACAAAGAAAAAAAAATATTAAGGCTTTTAGCACCCCAACTTGGGCAGGTTAGGTTTGAAGGGGATGGCGGATTCTAAGACCCCGCCAACCCCTTCGTGTTAGGTTACTTTATGTTTTTAAACTGACATGGTCACTAACACTATCAATAACACTAAAAACGGGATTTTACCATGTTTAAAAAATTTTGAGTTCCCGATATTTCGGCGCATTATCGGGAAATCAATAAATAGTAAACATGGTAAATATCCCGTTTCTAGAGTTATTGATAGGTTATTTTAAACCATGCAGATAGGAACAGTAGTCTCGCGCAACGGGGCTACGTCGACTACGCCTTCTTACAAAATAGCCTAAAAAAATGAGCTGTACATTTGGGTCGAGTAGTTATTGAAGTTTTGCACTGCAGCTGATTTATTTCGCGTTTTCGTTGTTGATCCCATGAGAAATCTCTGTGTGTTTTTGTACTAAATCACACCCTGACGTTAGACTACACCTTTCTCATGTCCTGTTCTTTGCTTGAGCAGGTAGATACCTGCGAGATTGTGAGTCTACGTGCTGTGGCAGGGTTATGTTCATATACATATTTAGTATAGATAGTAAGTATGTACCAATGTATCTATAACATTGGTAATTGGTTGCAGTCTTTGAAATGGGTGATACTAGTGCTCATTTGCTTAAATATTGATCCCGATAACTTGGGGTCCCAAACTGGGTTGTTTTGGAGAAATCCAACTTTCAAAGTAATTTTAATTTTTTCCACCTCTCCACCATAAACGGCTGATTTTGAGAAATCTATGACGGTCAAGATGTTGGTGCTCATGAACGAATGCAACCTTCAAAATCCAATTTGTCAAAAAACTACATCTGCCTTTAGAAATTAAGCGCCATAAAGGTCATGTTCTGTTATTTCCTTGAAACTACCCTTGTTTTTCGAGGCAGTTTTCTCCAAAATAAGTGTATTATACTTGTAGTGACTTCATGGTTTCATTAGCTTTCGAAAATGGTGCTAAAGTACCCACTTTTAGTAAGCGAATGACCAGAAAACCACAGTTGTTCTTAAAAGGTTGGATTTTAATACAAACTGGGAAGTAAAATTTTTTCGGTGGATGTCTTTCTTGTTATTTCTATGTGATGTTGGCTGTTTGACTTAATGCGCCAAGTCCAGATCGATCATCAGGTAAGATCTGTGTCTATCTGGGAATTACAGGAACAATGGATGTCAACTCCTGTAATTTGCACTACATGTGTGTATGTTTGCCTTTCCTCTCCGAACCACGCGCACCGAAAGCGGTACGCTTACCGTCGATCCTCGGTGTACGTGTTTTTGGTACACCTCGTACCAGTTAACTTAAACCATATTGTTACGTAAAATATGGCTCTAAATCGTCTGTAAAAATTAACCTCTATGGCCAACTAGTAGCGATTCAAACGAAACCAATCGTTACTAAAACTAAACTGGACAACATTATTAAAAAAAAATATACAAACGCGTCTTTGTCGAATGTCAAACGTCAAAGTTCAGTGTTGTAAAGTGTTATTTTTGTGCGATTTGTGTTGTAAAACTTTGGTAAGTAAATGTATAGTATGTTATAAGTGTATAATGCAACTATGTAGATAATCATTTGCTTGAAAAAATCACTAAAAATATTTTTTTTGTTCTGACAAAATATTCCTAATTTCGAGTTTGTTAGTCGAAATTGAAAATATGAATTTGACTCTTTTACAATGAAATATGGTCTTGGAAACATTAGTAGTAACATAAAAATAGTGATAATTCATTATTTTATGTATTCGAGGCATATCTATTCTTATTTATTGATATTTCATGTATTTTCATGCATTCAACTGCGCAATTCTAAAATGGCTGTTCCGCGAATCACTCGTATACGAATTTTGATTTGGAATCTTATAAGAAAAATGTATGTAGGGCTCCTAAAAACAATATCATTAGATTATTTATAATTCTGAAATAGTTAAAAAAGAGTTGTTTATAGTAATACATGATCGTTCTTCAAGAAACCGATACTGTTTTCCGTTTAACATAAGAGCTAATAGAACTCGGGCTATAAGTGTTTTAGTGAGCGCGGGCCACTTGACGCACGCGATGACATAAGCGTGGGGCCCGGGGGGAGTTTTACCGTTACCGACTTGGGGTCAGAGAGGATTTTTTTGAGAAAACTGCCTCGAAAAACGGGAAGTTTTTAGAAAATTACAAAACATGATCTTTATGGCGCTGGATTTCTAAAGATGTACGCTGTGTTTCGCAGATGTAATTTTTTGACAAATTCGTTTTCGAAGGATGCATTCGTTAAAAAAGTAGTTAGTGTAAAAGAAGTTTTTATGCCCTGGCTGGAGGCCTTTCATCATTCAGATCCAGTCTGTCCTCCCGCAGCGCCGCCCTAAGCCGAGGGTACCCCAAAGCGGGTGCCCGAAAGCCTTTAGTCGCTTAGCTTGTAAGTAGTTTTATGCCCTGGAGGCCTTACTCTTAAGGCACCCACAGGATAGTCCGGTTAAGCAAACGACAACCTCTAAGGTTGAACTGCGAGATACCATACACAAAAAAAAACCTGGAGGCGTTACACTCAAGACAACCACAGGAGACCGGTTAAGCAAAATACAGTCTCATAAGTTGACCTGCGAGATGGCACATAAAAAAACCGGCCAAGTGAGAGTCGGACTCGCGCACCGAGAGTTCCGTCATACGGTAGTGTTTGAAATTATTAAAAATATTTTTATTATATGATGTAACTTAAATGTACAGTTTTCGCAATTTTTCCTTTATCTGTACTATAAGACGTTGCTTTGTACCAAATTTCAAGATTCTGAGTTCACGGGAAGTACCCCGTAGGTATTGATTCCAGTGCGAGTGTTTAAAATTTGCGGAAATTTGCGGCATAACCGGCTGTATCTTTTGATTACGTTGGTTTAGAAGTTTGATTTTTTCACAGCTCCAAGGGACAGTAGATTTGAGTATTTGATATAAATTCCAGCTTAATACCTCCACGTGTTCCTGAGAAAAAGGGTCTTGACAGACAGACAGACGGACGGAGGGACAACAAAGTGATCCTATAAGGGTTCCGTTTTTTCCTTTCGAGGTACGGAACCCTAAAAAGGGGCAAAGTCCTGAAACAGTAATAGTACAATACCTCTGCATGCATTTCCTTAGCCATCGTGTAGACGCTGTGTTCACTGCTGTTGTACATCAACGCGTTTGACAGCATCAGAAGAATGTCACGCTGGAACTGCGCCGTCGTTCTGAGAACAAAAAAAAACATATCGTACTACTATAATTTGACGGCGCGGTTGGCGCAGTGACCGAGCGATTGGCTGCTGATCTTCGTGTCGCGGGTTCGATCCCCGCACGGAATGTGTAAGCGTATGACCTACAGGTATTGTTCCGGGTCTGGCTGTTTGTGTTTGTGAGTTTAAACGTTTGTAAACGCACCCACGATACAGGAGAAAACGTATTACTGTTAAGAGCGTTTTCGCCTTACGACATTTCATACAAACTTTCAAGTCCTTATTTTACTAAATGACTGTACCGATTTTAATGAAACTTCATACGAATAAGCAGGATACATAGGTCTAAAAAGTTACTACTAAACTTACTACATTTTCGAAAAATAGTGTTACAGCTAAATGTTTCGTCAATGTTTTTTAGTAACTTTTTAGACCTATGTATCCTGCTTATTCGTATGAAGTTTTATTAAAATTGGTTGAATCGTTTAAGTTTGTATGAAATGTCGTAAGGCGTAAACGCTCTTAAGAGAGGCCTATACAAGGTGTTGTTTTGCATCCTCGTCAAAATTCAGGATGTTGTCACAAAAGACATAAATAATCAATATAAATTACGGTACCTAGTAAATTATTAAAAAACACTGCGTTTTTTTGTTGTTTAAGTTTGTCAATATTTCAGAATAACCCCCTTAACGTGGTTTAGGGATTATAAAATTATCGAAAAAACGTTTGAGGTTTTTTGTTTGTGTGTAAGCGACGTTATAAGGCCGGAATCAGACGGCCCGTGTTCAAAACACAGGTGGTTCACAGTTACCGATTTCAGTAAATAAATAATAAAAAGAAAATTACCTACTCATTTTATTATCGATTCGGGTCGAGAATCATTAGCATAGTTACCTCCTAAAATTTGACGAGGTTGCAAAACAACACCTTGTATATGTCTTACCTTATAACGCCAGAATCGATGTTTTTCCTGATAGTAGTGAGGTCCATGGGTCGCTTGACCACCTGGCTGTACCCGGGAGCTTCATCATCGCTGATCGGTCGGAGAAACAGGGACGCGTACTTGTGGGCGCATAATCTGTGGGAGAGAAAGCAATAATATTACCACCTTTTTTGAAGTGAAAACTTCTTTAGCGGCGTTGTGCACTTTTGTGATGAGTTAAACTCGCGTCAGGACACGTGACCGTCAGATTTTATTGACATCAGGTTACGAAGGAATTTGAACTTTATGACATCTGTCATTGAGTTTGGGTTTCCAAAACTGGAAAATTCGTAAGACGGATTGACATTAGGTTACGAAGGAATTTGATCTTTATGACATCTGTCACACAAACAAAACCTTCGGTTTCTCCAAAGAGGTAAAATTCGTAAGACGGATTGTAATAGTTCTAAAGTGTTAAATTTTTAATGTAATATAAAATGTCATGTTTGTGTACGATAGCGCAATAAATGAATATTGTATTTTACCACATAAATAACTTTTATACTGATTCAATTTGATTAGGATTTCTTTTTTTTACAATTCGTGCAAAATTATTCCCTAACTATTCCAAAATATAAAAAATGCACAACGTTAATATTCAAGTTTTCACTTCTGCCGGCATTCCCGGAGTGCCACCCCTTTTTTTTGCGGAAGGTAAATCATCAAATGACCCCTCCCACTCTGGGCGGAGCGGAAGGGAATGTCAGACTTGTACTGACTAAAACCCATCCATGTTCCTTCTTAGCCCTTTGTGTTCCAGGGCCGCGGTATCTTTTTCGAACAGTCCCGCAGCCCTGGCAGAAATCGGCCCTCTCGGACCCCTTCCGATTTGCTGACATCTCCTTGAGGCGCGCGTGGAACACAAACGCGCCGTCGACATGGCCTATTGTCATAAGACGGACGGACGGTGAGCTAGCCCATTACTCACCGTCCACAGGCCCGCCATAATATTACCACCTGCAGTATTGTTTCTGTCTTCTTTTAATGCGTTCAAAGGTTGCCTTGAAAAAATATGCTTTTAGCGAAAAGACCCCCTATTCTGCATACTATGTAAAACACTACTATAACACTACTATTTCATGAAAAAGTCATTCTATGGGGTTAAATGAACTTAAAGGGGTTGTATTGATGATTTTAATGACTTATACAGGGTGTAACGGAAAGGGTATATACATACTTAAGGGTGTGCTACAGACCATCAAACTGAACATGTTTCTCCACCGTACAAACATCGTAATAGCGAAAAAATTATATGCTGCCCCATACAAAATTTCAATACCTATTCGACCAAATTTATGGGGTATCTGATATTTTTTTGTCTATTACGATGTTTGTGCGATGGAGAAACATGTTCAGTTTGATGGTCTGTAGCACACCCTTAAGTATGTATATACCCTGTATAGCGACGTAAATACATACATTTGACGGCCGCATATCATATTTTATTCAACACAAAAACTGACACTGACTTGCCGGTCAGTGTCAATTGGAAAAAAATTAAGAAAATTTTAATTCGCGGTCCACCGTGTCGCTTCCACCTTAAGGGTATTTTTACGCCTATTATACGAACCTGAGAGCAGCGGTGGCCCAGTGGTGGCAGCCCTGACTTACGAGCAGTAAGCCGTGGGCTCGAACCTATACAGGCGCATTACTTAGTGTAATTTATTTCATCACCGCAGCCCTCAAAAACGGCGAAGAAAAACATCGTGAGGAAACAGGCATGTCCTAGAACTAAAAATTTGAAGACATGTGACATCTACCAACCCGCACTGGGCCTGCGTGGTGGATTACAGCCCACTCCCTCTCATAGAGAGGAGGCCTGTGTCCCAGCAGTGGGGACATTATAGGCTAATGATGATGATGATGATACGAACCTGCTATATACAAGCATGACAGATTTCTTCCATAGTCGGTGCTGTCTCTCCGCGTCGTTAGCGCTCGGGGACTCGGGGGCGCTCGCTTCAGCCGCGCTCTCAGACCCCGAACAGGCTGGGAAGTAAGGGGGTTGTTAATGAGGTGGTTGGCAGAACTGGTGAGGCAAAGACGAAGCATTTAAATTGGGAATTTTTTTAACCCCCGACCAAAAAAGAGGGGTGTTGTAAGTTTGACGTGTGTATCTGTGTGTCTGTCTGTGGCATCGTAGCTCCTGAATGGATGAACCGATTTTGATAAAGTTGGTTTCGTTTGAAAGGTGTGTTAATCGAGAGTGTTCTTTGCAATGTTTCAAAAACATCTTCTCAGCCGTTTGAAGATCATGACCTCCTCCTAAACGGCAGAACCGATTTTGATATAGTTGGTTTCGTTTGAATGGTGTTTTAATCGAGTGTTCTAAGCTATTTTTCGAGCTAATCTGCTCAGCCGTTTGAAGGTCATCACCGCTTTTCTAAATGATGAAGGGATATAAACAACTTCCAGGTCTGGTCGATCCGAAACTTGAAATCTTATCACTTGTCACCATGGGCATCGCCAGGGGAGGGGCTGCAACCCCCATAAAATCTCGTTTTAAAGTTTAAAAAGCCTTAAATAACTAAATAATAATCCGCTTTGTTTTGTGCTCAGCGGTCTCCCAACGATACGACGCTTGGATTAATTTACTTTGGATTTTTAGAGGTTCTTTGTGTCCGGAGTTTTTAAATTTTTAATTTAATGTTTATAATTATACTTGATAAGGTGCAAAAGTCTCCGAACTATACACATTATATTAATCAGATATACAAAACTATCATGTCACTAAATTACTGAAGTTTTCTCTAGTATCCCACAGTAAAAAACTAATATTTTTGTTCAATATACATAGTTCCCCTATATTGCAATCCTGTATGGCTCTGTATGGTGTCGGACGTAAAGAATAGCCTCATCCCATATCTTCCCGTGGGTGTCGTAAGAGCCGACTAAGGGACTTTCCAGAGAATGGGCAACAGCGTTCTGTGTAACAACCGTACTGCGATCGCCAACCCGCCAAGCGTGGCGATTATGGCAAAACCCTCCATGTTATGTCAAAGTGGCGAAACTTGGGTTAGGCCTATGTCCAGCACTGGACGTCTTTCGGCTGAAATGATGATGATGATGATATTGCAATCCAATTTTGTTTGGATTGTAATCGCTAATTTTATAAACTCGAAAACTATCAAGAAATATGGAACAAACATGGTGTATTTTTGGATAGCACTGAGCATGAGGAATCTGATTTATTTTTATGACTTCACTCTTTTGACCAACCTGCTGACCTACCATGACCTCTTAAAGCAGTATTGTTTTACACTTATTGCAGTGTGGGAAAGAGACGAAGCTATACAGAATGTCTAGCGCCATCTCTTTCCCACACTGGAAAAGGAGTAAAACAATAATGTTTTAAGACGTCATGTTAGGCCAGCTGTATTCCTGCTTTTAGAACTACCTTGGTTCATTTCTATACTAAGGATTGTTTCTGGAAATCAGTGTATTTTTGTCAAATTTGAGGGTACTGCCTTCCAAATAATTTTCCACTCCAAAAAAAAAACAAGAATCGGTGAAAAAAAACAAAGAAAGAAACATATTACAGAAACACATTTTTCTCTTCATTCTCTCACACACTATCGTCTACATTTCTTTTTCATTTCTCCTTTCGCAGGTCTGCTGGCAGAAATTTCATATGAAATAAGCAGTACCTTTGTACTCAAATATTTTATATTTTTTTCCTGTGTTTTCTACTGTGTGTACATAAATAGTAAAATAAAGATATATATAAGCGATTAAAAACAACACTGAACTTACTTCTTGAATCAGACTTCTTCTTGCGAGAATAGTCTCTTTTCTTCTTGCCATCCTTCTCTTCTTCTCGACTTAACTGCAAGGAGAAGGTATTTTCAAAATATGCACCTTTCGTTTGAAAAAGACGGACACAGAATTATGTTTTAAACTAAACGCATTTAGTGGTTTGTGTTGAAAGCGTGCCTAAGGGTACATTTTGTGCTAAATGCACCCTTTTTTTTGTTTTTTGGGATGGGAATTCATCAAATATCCCCTTCTGTTCTGGGCGGAGCGGAAGGGAGTGTCAGACTTGTACTGACTAAAACCCATCCATGTTCCTTCTTAGCTCTTTGTGTTCCAGGGCCACGGTATGTCTTTCGAACAGTCCCGCAGCCCTGGCAGGCATCGGTCCTCTCAGACCTCTTCCGGTTTGCTGACATCTCCTTGAAGCGCGCGTGGAACATGAACGCGCCGTCGCTAAATGCACCCTTAGATATGTTTTATTTTTCTTTTTTATTATTAAAAACGATCGTTGCTCCACACTAGTAATTTCTCCTGTATCGTGGGTGCGTTTACAAACATTTAAACTCACATACACAAACAGCCAGACCCGGATCAACATGTCTATTTCAGACTAGCTCGCTAGCTAGCTCGATAAGATCGTATAAGAGACCACGCGCGCCACAATACGTGCTTAAAAAAAATCGAACGCGCTTGCCTGCGATTGGCTGCGTGTTGCTGGTTCGATTCCCGCACGAAACAAGTTTTTGTAGAATTCTTGGCTTTGCTATCTTTATCGGTTTTTACTTCTTTCAAATTCTTGTCTATTGCTTAAAAATGTTTGCATAAGTAATAACTAAAACTCAAGTTATTTTTAGTAAGGTTATCTTAATGCAGGTGTTAATGTTTGTAAACGCACCCTCCCAGCGCACCCGAGCAGCGGTGGCAGCCCCGACTTACGAGCAGTAAGTCGTAGGTTCGAACCCAGGCAGGCGCATTACTTCGTATAATTTATTTGATCACCGCTGCCCTCAAAAACGGTGAAGGAAAACATCGTGAGGAAACCGGCATATCCTAGAACAAAACAACTGAAGAGAGATAGAATAAGAATTCATAAGAATTCGACATGTGACATCTACCAACCCGCACTGGGCCCGCGTGGTGGAGTACAGCCCACTCCCTCTCATAGAGAGGCCTGTGTCCCAGCAGTGGGAAAATTATAAGCTGATGATGATGATAATGCACCCACGATACACGTGAAATTTCTAGAGCGGGGGGGGGGGGGGGCGTCGTTCAAGAAGAAAAAAGCTTGAACCTCAAATGGTTCAAATGGTTAATAAGAAGTCTTAAGAGTTCTTATTAACCATTTGAACGCCAGAGCATAAACGCACGCGCGTGCCCTCCACGCCGAGCCACAAATTCACCGTAAATACTTACAAATAAAAAAATTGGATTTCAAAAGTATTATTAACTTATTTCTTGATAAGACATTTAATATTTAAGATATATAGATCACATTTTAAAGATATTTAAAGAATCACACACAAAAGTATTGATTTAAATTGTTACTTTTTTGTCACATATTTGTGTCGTTGGCGTACAGGGCACGCGTTTGCTTGTCACGTATATGTGACAATAATGTTCAAAAGGTTGGTTAAGCTAACTCGAACATAATGTAAGAGATTTACTCGCCTTACTAACCTCCATAGGAGTATCATCATCAGTCTCCGTGTGCGTATCTTCTACGTCCGTCTTCTCCCTCTCTTCTTTAACTTCGGACTCTTGTGCGACAGGATGAGACTCCTCTCTGAGCATCTCTTTTAGGGGAATGTCCTGTGGGAGAAATATCAATTAAGTTTATATTTGTTTAGAATAAAGAACTTAATGTAATAAAAGACGAAGTTCAAATTCTATCATTTAAAAAAAAAAGTAAGAAAATTTAAAGAAGATACCTACCTCGTTACCTATCTATACCAACCGCCATTTTAAAAAAAAAAATTGTTTTGGCGGGAAGCGATAAAATATATGTCAATCGACAGAGTAAGTGATTACCAACAAAAAATATTCGGTGATGAATCTCGTAAGTGAAACGGTTTCCGAGATATTTGAGTTCAAAAATGTGAAGAACATTGGATTGTAATTCCAATGACATATTTTTTTTTTTTAATTCCAATGACATTTTTATTTTGTTGTAATTCTAAAGATATTTTTTTGTAGTGAAAACTTTCTAAGCGGTGCACATTTTTAGTGATGGTTAAAAAATGTTAAACTCGCGTCAAGTCCGTCAGTGACCGTCAGGTCACGCGTCCGTAGCACAAAAATTCGTAAGACGGATTGAGATTAGGTTACGAAGGAATTTGAACTTTATGACATCTGTCATTGAGTTTGGGTTTCCAAAACTGGATAATTATCTTAAGCACAAACAAAACCTCCGGTTTTTTCAAAGAGGTAAAATTCGTAAGACGGATTGTAATAGTTCTGAAGTGATTTTTTTTTATGTAATATAAATTGTCATGTTTGTGTACGATAGCGCAATAAATGAATAGTGTATTTTACCACATAAATGATAGTACTTTTATAGTGATAATTAAAGCAATTCGTGCAAAATTATTCCCTAACCATTATTAAATATCAAAAATGCACAACGTTAATATTCAAGTTTCACTTCTGCCGGCACTCCCGGAGTGCAACCCATTTTCTTTATTATAATTCATAGCCATGCCACTTATTTTAAAGAGATTTAAATTACAAACCTAATATTTGCATGCTCATGTGACAGTAAAATATGGAGATCCTTATTATAACCGAACATAAAAATGATTTGATTTTATTACAAAAAAAATGCTTTATTATTTCACGTTTTTGAGTTATTTAAAAATCAAAATCAAAAGTCATTTAATCAAATTAGGCTGATAATCAGCACTTTTTGAACGTCAAAATTACAAGAGACAGTCCCCCAAAACGCCCGCCCTTCGCCACTTCCTGGTGTTTTAGCTGGGAAGAAGAAGTGGCGGAACAAACTCCCCAGCAACACATCTGTCTGTTAGGTTAGAACAACCAGATTCTACTCAATAGTGTTCAAGTTTAGTTAGAAATATATAAACGGGGGCTATACTGTCGCGTCGACGTTAAGTTAAAACTTACCTCATTCTCTTCCTCCTTCTTAACTTCTTCTATCACCTTCTGTTCTTCTATTCTCGCTGGTTCCGGGCCTTTCTCCATCATCTCTAGTTCTTGCTCTATGGTGTCCGTGTGAACCGGTTCCGGTAGCGTTGGCACTTCCGGTTCCGGCTGGGGTTGTGGTTGCTGTTCTGTAAGTCAGAAATAAGGAGTTTAGTGTTTATGATGATATTTTAAGTTTGGTAAGTAAAGTTGGTGTTTTATTCGAGTGTAACCCTTATTTTTAAGACAAAAAACGTTTTCACATATAGTAAGGTCCAAAAAGTTTCGGGTTTTCATCGGAAATTTTCAAATGCTGGGCTGAATTTGAAAATAATTAATTTAATTTTCTCTGTAAGGTGTCGGACGTAAAGAATTGCACCATCTCATATCTTCCCGTGGGTGTCGTAAGAGGCGACTAAGGGACTTGCCAGAGAATGGGCAGCAGCGTTCTCTGTGCTTTTGTAACAACCGTACTGCGATCGCCAACCCGCCTGCCAAGCGTGGCGATTATGGCAAAACCCCTCCAAAATGCCAATGTGGCGACACTTGGGGGAGGCCTATGTCCAGCAGTGGACGTCTTTTGGGCTGAAATGATGATGATGATTTGAGAATAGGCCTGAGGAGGCTGGAGTTATAGAGAGCAGCGGTGGCCCAGTGGTGGCGGCCCCGACTTACGAGCTGTACGCCGCCGTGGGTTCTAACCCAGGCAGACGCATTACTTTGTGTAATTTATTTCACCACCGCTGCTCTCAAAAACGGTGAAGGATAACATTGTGAGGAAACCGGCATGTCCTAGAACTAAAAATTCGAAGACATGTGACATCTACCAACCCGCACCGGGCCCGCGTGGTGGATTACAGCCCACTCCCTCTCATAGAGAGGAGGCCTGTGTCCCAGCAGTGGGAACATTAAAGGCTGATGATGATGAATACATGGTGCGCGCTATATGTCCTTGTCCTAGGGAAGACTCCCACTATATGCGAGGTAAGATCACTCATGTGACGAGTGTCGATATCTATAAACGATGATATTTTTGCTGTTTTTAGTCTAAGTCTAATGTTGGTATCCTTCTGCCTAGTCCTTCGGGGCTTACAAGCGTAATGATACTTACCTTCAACCACAGCTGGTTCCGGTTCCGGTGCCTCCACCACAGGTTCCGGTGGCAGGGGTATTGTCTCCGGTAGTATTTCCACGACAGGCTCAGATGGAACCTCTTCTACTGTAACTTGCGACTCCGCTGAAGTCGGCTCTTCTTTTATTTCTTCTTGAATTGGCTCTTCGCGTATTGTGGTGCTGAAGAAAATTAAATATTTAACATGCATACATAAACTGAGGAACTCGTGGCTAAATATCTTCTCCATAGAGATCTACGCTTTGAAATGGGCAACTATAGTACTTTCACAAGTTATTATGTCTTGTGACTGGGACTGTAGCTTCGCGTTTTTTTGTTTTTGACTTTCAAAAGTGCTTGTAATGATCTAATTGAAATAACCGGTTTGAGTTTAAATAATAACAGCTGCACGTGTCGATCTTTAAGGTTAAGCCGTGCTTGCCTAAGTTGGGCCGTGGGTGACTGACTATAATTACATACCGAGTTTCCTCCGTGCCTCGGAAAGCACGTTAAGCCGTTGACCCGGCTGTTATTTGTAGATCTTTGACAGTCGTTACGAGTAGTCAGAAGCTAAAAGTCTGACATCTAGTCTTACCAAGGGGTAACGTATTACCCAGTTACTGGGTTGTGGAGGTCAGATAGGCAGTCGCTTCATGTAAAATACTCATACTCAGCGGCATCCGGTTAGACTGGAAGCCGACCCCAACATAGTTTGGGAAAAGGGAAGGCAGGTGATGATCTCTTTTCTTAAAGTCCTACAAGTTATGGTCTTTACTCACTTCTCTTCTTCAACGACTTCTGGCGTATCTTCTAATATCTCTTCTTCAACAGTTTCCGGTTCCGTTGGAGTGACCGGTTCTTTAATTTCTTCTTTTATCTAGTAATAACAAAAATAGAAGTTTAGCTACGATATCCGAAATGTGCACAGCGGTGGCCCAGTGGTGGCAGCCCCGATTTACGAGCAGTAAGTCGTAGGTTTGAATCCAAGCAGGCGCATTACTTTGTGTAATTTATTTCATCACTGCCGCTCTCAAAACGGTGAAGGAAAACATCGTGAGGAAACCCGCATGTCCTGGAACTAAAACTGTGACATCTACCAACCCGCACTGGACCCGCTTCGTGGATTACAGCCCACTCCCTCTCATAGAGAGGAGGCCTGTGTCACAGCAGTGGGGACATTATAGGCTGAAGATGATCCGAAATGGTGAATGGCGGACTGCCTGCCCCGGGAATCGAACCGAGGACTTAATGCTCAGCAGTCGCGTTTGTGACCACTCGACCTACGAAGCATTCACAACAAGCGATTTGAACATTTTATTTGGGTATATTTTTTTTTGGTTTGTTTCGTAATGACCATGTTAATAATTTCTTATCTCTACCAATCTCTAATAATAAAGCTGAACAGTTTGTTTGTTTGCTTGAACGCGCTAATCTCAGAAACAACTGGTATGATTTGAAAAAATATTTCAGTGTTAGATAATCCATTTATCGAGGAAGGCTATAGGCTATATATCATCACGCTACGACCAATAGGAGCAAAGAACAACAAAGAAAGCAGCGAAAGTGGAGCAGCAATGAAAAATGTTGCGAAAACCGGGAAAATGTGACGCAGACGAAGTTGCGCAGGACAGCTAGTATTATTATAAAAGGTCCCATTCAAATAGATGGAAAAAGTTTTAGAAATCAATTTAGACTACCAAAATAAGGACACTGGTAAAAAAAAAAAGAAATAACCCAGTAGATATTTTTAGGAAAAAAAATCAGCTAACAGCTATACATTGAAAAATGTTGGTAAATTATTATGTCATGTAAAAATAAAATCACTTTTGCTTGGCAGTTGGATCAAGAGCCTGATTCACAAGACTAGAAGAAGAAGAAGAGAAGAATACTCTTCGATACGGCCCGCATTGTGAGGAGGTTCCTTTCTCTGCAGCCCTACCGGCCTACCTAGCCACCGGTAGCTTGGACCCTGCTCCCGATACCGGCGGAAACCTATTTTTTTACTTTTGAATGTTTGTCCTATTTTTTTTAAGAAATATGTAAAATAATAAGATGCTATTTGAGTAAAGAAAATTTCTTTGTTCAGTGTTTTTTTTTGCTTGGATGTCTTTGGTTAGACGTACTGAACGCTGTTTTAAAATTGGTCTATCTATTTTATTGGGACCTTATACAGACTGTTGTTTTTTATCCCTGTCAAATTCAAGGAGGTAACTATGCAAATGATTCTCTACTCGAATCAATAATAAAATGGTAGGCAATTTCTTTTTTCTTATTTACGGGAATCGTTATGTGTGAACTACCCGTGTTTTAAACGCAGTCCATCTGATCTTCGCCTTATAACTGCACTTTCACCCATACAAACATTAATCTCAAACGTTTATTCGATAATTTCTTATTCTCTAAACTACGTTATTCGTACGTTATTCATACGTAAGGAGATTATTCTGAAATACTGTCATTTTAACCAACAAAAAGAAAGCAACATTTATTAATAACTAGGTACGGTCATTTAAATTGATAATTTTTGTGTTTTGTGACAACCTCCTGAATTTTGACGAGGATGCAAAACAACACCTTGTATACAAGTAGTGGCACGAAACTTTAGTCCTGACCGTTATTGCGCAGAAGTAAAATGTAAGGTATCTGAGGGGGCTAGCGGGATGAAGGGCGGGGCGTGCGTAGCGCCGATTGGCTCTCCGGTCGCATTCCGCGCAATCGTCATTCGTCATTTTGCGCAGCTATCCCCTCCGCGTATCGTTCAGCGCTAGATAAGTCTAGCGCCGCTACTAATATTAAACTTACCTTCAGAACTTCTGGGTGTATAATCTTAATCTCAGTGGTTGGGAACTTGACTTCCGGGAAAGCGATCTTGACTTCAGCTTCCGGTGTGGACTCCTTTGTTATCCTTGCTGCTTGCACGGGCGGGTTTTCCGGTTCCTAGCGTTTAGAAATGGTCATTTTATTTTATTGTATTATTTACGCAATAATATGGTAAGTGTATCGTTGCCGCTATATAAATTAAAATCTTTTATTTCGTTTAACATAGTTTATAAGCAGTGTGTATTACTAACATCATATGGATCAAGGTCAATAAAGTAAACAATAAAGTATTTTTTCTAAAACAACAAATACTAAAAACAGAATAAAATAAATATTTAAGGGGGCTCCCATACAAAAAAGCGTTTTTATAAATAATGGTACGCAACCCTTCGTGCGCGAGTCGGACTCGCACTTGTTTACACATTTATATAATACGGTGTATGGGATGGGGTGTATGGGACCCCCATACAAAAAAAATATATTTTTGCTCGTTTTTAAAAAAAAAATGGTACGGTAATGGTAGGGGCCAAGTGCGAGAGTCCGACTCGCACTTGGCTGGTTTTTTTGTGTTTTCATCCTGTTTCTAATGAAAACACAAAGAAAAACCGTAACATTTTTTATAAAAAACGGGTAAAAATATCACTTTTTGTATGGAAGCCTCCATATTTTTGTGTCCCTTAAATATTTATTTTATTCTGTTTTTAGTATTTGTTGTTATAGCGGCAAAAGAAATACATAATCTGTAGAAATTTCAACTGGCTAGCTATTACGACACCTGGTGACAGACGGACGGACGGAGGGCAACGAAGTCTCAGTAACAGGGTCCCATTTAACCCTTTGGGTACGGAACCCTAAAAACAAGATTTTCAAAACTTTTGTTTTAATATAGCGTACTAGTTTATTCCCCCAAGTATGTACTTCCAAACCCTTATAACAATAATATAACTTACCGTTTCGACATCGTCTTGTAAAACTTCTTCTTCGATTGGTTCCACAGCAATTTGTTCAGGTTCCACCTTAAACAACGAAAATAACTTATAAATAACATAACATCAAGCCTGTTATCCCCGGAGGGTTGGGCAGAGGTGTACCTAATAAGTATTTAGGGGTATGAGGAACAGAGTGTAAGTTCCTTAATCCTCCTTAGAAAAGGGAGGATCCTCCGACCAGACAGGTGTTGTTTCTGGTGGGCAACTGCCCGACAATTGTGATGTACCTTTGCACTATTAATTTATTTAATATTTATAGTTTTGGATGTTTTTTTTTTATTATTTTTTATTAATTAGAGAATATTTGTACGCCGTTCATGGCAAGACATACCGCTCGTTTTATTAATATTGACATCTGTACCTTTTGTTTACCTATGTTCAACAAATAAAAATGATTTCATTTGTTGCTGTCGGGTTTCTCTATACAGTCTTAAGTCGATGTAAACTTAGCTTGCGAGATGTACGAAATGTTAGTTCTACCGTCGTGTCATAGATGGCGCTGTAGTACTTTTTGTAGTAAGCTGCTTTTTGTAGGTCGCTACAAGTACACCCGCATTGCGCCAGTTATATTTTAAGTCCCATGTAATAGGGGTCGACCTTGTTGCCAACAACTGGGCAAAAATCCAGACTCCGTGGCTGCCACTAAGAGATTTCCGATTTAAAAACCCAATAACACTTCTCCCGGCCGGGGAATCGAACCCTGGACCTCTTTCTCATCAATCGCACTCGTAACTACTAGACCAACGACACAATCAACTTATAAATTATCATCAGCCTATAATGTTCCCACTGCTGGGACACAGGCCTCCTCTCTATGAGAGGGAGTGGGCTGTAATGCGCTTGCGGGGGTCGAACCTAGACTTATTGTCGTAAGTCGGGGCTACCACCACTGGGCCACCGCTGCTGGTCACTTATAAAATAAAGCGGCAATAATCAAATGTCTGACAACCAGTCTTACCAAGGGGTATCATTACTCAGTACAAACTGGGTTGTGGAGGTCAGATAGGCAGTCACTCCTTGTAAAATACTGGTATTCAGCTGCATCCGGTTAGACTGGAAGCCGACCCCAATATACTTGGGAACAGGCTAGGTAGATAATAAGGTTAGTAGGTTAGAAAATACCTTCATAACTTGTTCGTCGACTATGGCGGGCGTATCCTCGGGGACGGAAGCGGTCGTGACGTCAGCCTCGTCTTTGCTAGCCGCCAGCCCCACCGGCTTCTCTGATGCCCTGTAAACAAATTATAATAATGATGAAAAGGCACTACAGCCAACTTATCAGTGTAGGAACTAAAATAAATGTCAAGCTTCCCAGCTTGGCTCATCCGCCGCAAGGTTGCCTGCTTGTCAAGTCGGTCTTCTACAGGCTGTACTTCGGTGAGTGTGCCCAAGAACTCCACGACCTCATCCCACCGGCCCCCTTCTACCATCTGACGCACTGCAAGTTACCATCCCTACCTTATTGCTATTACTAATTCGCACTAAGCGTTTTCAAACGCCTTTCATAATGCGCACAGCAAAGGAGTGGAACTCTCTGTCTGCGTCTGTGTTTCCGAACGCTTACAACCCTAATCTCTTCAAAGTTAGAGTGAACAGGCTTCTTCTGGGTAAGCTCGTAGCGTTTTCGGCTTTGTCTCTGTCATCTCTGACCTAGACTAGAGTCGAGAGCAAACCCATCGCAAAATAAAATAAGATACAAAATGTAACGGTTTTCGGTCAAATTAATAAGCGTAATAAAAATTGAAAATACGTGACACAAAAAACTATAAAAAAAGGCTAAGTAGACCGCTTAGCATAAGCACAAAACAAAGCGGATGCAACGACGCTTGGATTAATTTATCCCTTAATTTAATTAATTAAGAGACATTTTTTTTTTATTAATTTATCGAGCCTTTTTTAAATTTTAATTTAATTTTATTTCAGGCTTTTTAAAGTTATAATAATATTATTTTTTCTTAACCTCGACTGTCCCACTCCTGGACAAAGGCCTCCCCCAGTGCTTTTACATTTCTCAGTGTTGCGCTTCTTCTCGCCAATTAACGGACACAGGAAAAATTATAACTTTTAATTTTGTGGGGTAGCGGTTGGGGGACTGGGGCAACTGCGTCGCCTCCCCATTCCTGGCGATACCCATGGTGACAAGTGACAATATTTTGACAGATTTCGAATCAACCAGACCTGTGGAACTTGTTTATATCCCTTCATCAACCAGAAAAGAGATGATGATCTTCGAACGGCTGAGCAGATTTTCTTGAAACATAGCTAAGAACACTCTCGATTAAGACACCTTTCAAACGAAACCAACTTTATCGAAATCGATTCATCCGTTCAGGAGCTACGATGCCACAGACAGACACAAAGATTCACACGTCAAACTTTAACCCCCCTTTTTTTTTGGTCGGGTCGCACTCATTCTCCCTGTCATTGCGACATATATATTATTGTTCTGGGTCATATAAAGAGATATTGCAGGTCAAAGATCCAAAATATTCACAAGTTTAAAAAAAAATACCAGGCCCCTCAGAAAGTATTGCGAAAAAAAGTTTTTATATATGGGAGACTGGCCAGTTATTATGTTTTTCGAAAATATGATTATTTATAAGTAAAAATAAGTAAGTTCCAATTTCAAAATTTCCCTCCACATTTTTTGCGAGTTAATTCAAAGTATTGTGTCTCACTGAAATATGGATCTGCGCCGGGAACATTTTAGAGCTATGATTTTATACGATTTCAAGTGTCGCCTGAAACCGGATGAATCGTACGATAGACTTCAAATGGCATTCATGGATGAAGGCCCTTCCAAGGCAACCGTGTATCGTTGGTATAACGAATTCAAGCGCGGTCGACCAACTTTGGGGGATGACGAAAGAAGCGGTCGCCCTTTGACGGCTGTTACCGAAGAAAACGTGCTAGCAGTGAAAAATTTAATCCAAGACAATAGGCGAATTACATATCAGGAGATTCAACACATATTGAAGATTGGATCGGGAAGCGTTCACGAGATTCTACACAGCCATCTTCGCGTGAGGAGGATAGTATCACGCTGGGTGCCGCACAACCTCACCGATGCTCAGAAGCAGGCCCGGGTGGAATGGTGCCGTGATATGCTTAACAAATTTGAAGCAGGCTCGTCTCGGCGTGTTTACGACATCGTTACAGGTGATGAGTCCTGGATTTATCAATACGACCCAGAAACCAAGCGCCAGTCGACTGTTTGGGTGTTTCAAAATGAGCCAACGCCTACCAAAGTGAAGCGATCTAGAAGCGGGGGTAAGATTTTGATCGCTAGCTTTTTTAATTTGACTGGCCACTTGGTATCAATTCCCTTACGGGATCAAAGAAGCATTAATGCCGAATGGTATACTTCCAAATGTTTGCCAGAAGTTTTCTCTGTTATAAGCAACAAGCGACCAAACACAGGGCTCCGCGGGCTACTGCTCCACCACGACAATGCACCTGCGCACACCGCACTCAAAACGAGGGACTTCCTGGACAGCACGCCAGTCAAACTCCTGGGTCACCCTCCTTACAGCCCTGATCTAGCACCGTGTGACTTCTTTTTATTCCCAAAAATAAAAAATCAGCTCAAAGGGATACAATTTTCGTCGCCGGAAGATGCGCTGGCTGGGTTCGAGCAGGCTGTAAACGAGGTGTCTGCGGCGGACTGGAAAAAGTGTTTTGAAAACTGGTTTAGGCGCATGAATCTTTGTATAGAGGCTGGTGGAAAGTACTTTGAAAAGATTTAATAAAAATATATGTACGTATAGAACAATTTTTTTTAGTTTCGCAAAACTTTCTGAGTGTCCCACGTACAGTGTGTTATTTAGCAATTTTTTTTTGTTTCCCTCAAAAACATGTCTTTCCTGTCTTTCTTTCTTTACATCACTGACCTGTTAACCTGCTTATGCATGGTGGTGACGGGAGGTATGTGTATGTCGATGTCTCGGAAGGCATAGACATCCTCCGCCTTGATCTCGATGTCGTCTAAGTCTAGAGAGGGCGCCTGTGTCGATGGTTGGGCCGAAGTTGACATTACGGGAGGTGTGTTGGCTGTCAAAGAAAAACAAATAATCAATATTAAATCTTTTTGCTAAAAAAAAACAACACTAGAACAGGCTAAAATAACTTAAGTATCTGAAGTCGGTGACTATATTTTTTCCATTAACTTTTTTGCCACCGACTTCCGGAAGTGCACACAAATTCTTGTCATTTATGTCTTTTGATGGCACGGTTGGCGCAGTAGCTGAGTGATCGACTGTTGCGCTGCGTGTCGCCTGTTCGATCCCCGCTCTGAACAAATATTTGTATGGCCTACAGATAGTTAGTCGTTCCGGGTCTAGCTGTTTGTATATGTGAGTTTAAATGTTTGTAAACGCACCCACGATACAGGAGAAATTCATAGTGTGGGGAAACTGGGATTTAAAAAAAAAAGAAGTATTTATTAATTTTACATTGTAAACAAAAGTTATAGTGGACCATCATATTATCAACATAGACCAAGAAGAAAAAACCGGACAAGAGCGACTCGGACTCACCCACCGAGGGTTCCGTACAAATTTGTATTTTGTAAAGACTATATTTTTTTATGATTTAATTACAAATAACCAGACTAAAAATGTTCAGTTTTCAGACTTTTGCCTGTACTTGCAGTATAAGACGATATTACTTGACAATTGTCATAGTTCTGGGTCAACGGGAAGTACCCTATACATTTTGATTCCTTGAGAGTGTGAAAATATGCGTTTTCTGGGGCATAAACGGCCGTATCTTTTTTTTTTACGTTAACTTAGAATTTCGATTTTTTTAACAACTTCAAGAGGCCGTAGATCTGAGCGCGTGGAGGTTTTGAGTTGAAATTAAAACCTTTTAGGTTTTAATTTCAACTCGATACCTCCACGCGTTCCCGAGATAAAGGGTCTTAATAGACAGACAGACGGACAACAAAGTGATCCCATAAGGGTTTTATTTTTACTTTTGAGGCCCGGAACCCTAAAAAACCTTGCTCTATGTGTGTCGATTTTTAGTGCCAAAACAAATTGAACCTTACATCGTCTACTTTTAAGCTGCTATTCAATCTGCACCAGCTGACTCTCGACATGGGTCAGTTACTGCCATACCAATTTCAACCTTACAGTTATTGCCATAAAGCAATTTACCATTTCTATGTGAGGTAGAATAGGGACCCCTTTTTATAATCAATCTAAAATCAACCTTACGTCCAGGGACTCAAACTAAAAATGTAATAAGTGTTTTAAAACTGTTTTTTTTTTAAGTTATAACAGAAAACACTTTTAAATGTAACAGATACAATAATGTTACCTAATCAAACTGTAACCTTTTATATTTGTTAATATGTGTAACTGAAATAATAACAACAGGTAAACGCAGCGTACTAAACGCTGCGTTTACCTGTTACACTTGTTAACACTTTAATATCTGTTACAGATATGTTACGGTTGAAAACACATTTAAAAGTGTTACATATTTGATTCTGTTACCAATTCAACATGTAACACTTATAATTCTGTAACCTTTATCAAGGTGTGTCACTTACCTTTAAGCTGCTGTTCGCTCTGCACCAGCTGACTAATAATACTACGTGAGTCAGTGACTGCCGTACCAATTTCAACCTTACAGTTATTGCCATAAAGCAATTTACCATTTCTGTTAGGTAGAATAGGGACCCCTTTTTAAAAACAATCTAAAATGAACCTTACGCCACTTGCCTTTAAGCTGCTGTTCGATCTGCACCAGCTGGCTCTTGATGTGCTCTATGGCGGCATGTTTGCTCTCGTGTTGGCTCGTACCGGAAGCGGATTTCTCTAGGAGCATAGATAGGGTTGGCGCTGTTACTGATGGCGATTGTGTTTCTGTGGAAAAATAATAAAAAATAATAATGAAAACTTGGCTCGCGAGGTTGTCGACATGTGGGATGTGGACTCAGCGATCATTGTTCCGATAGTCGTATCACCCAATGGCCTAATTGCCAAGAGCCTCGACCAATATCTGATGAGACTCTCGTTAGGCAGCTGTACCAAGGGCTTGATTCAGAAAGCGGTACTCCACACGGCTCGTATTGTTAGGAGGTTCCTTTCTCTGGAGCCCTGACCGCCGGTAGCTTGGACCCTGTTCTCGATACCGGTAGGATACATTTTTTTTTTATAACGTATATTTAAAAATGTAACAAAGGGAATTGGGTAAGTTTGTATGGACCAGTGGCATGATTTTTGTTTACAACGGCCACAAAGATAATTGTTGCTAACGTATAGTGGAATATATGATAATAATAATGACTCCTAAAAGAATTTTGCCGAAAATTATATCGGAGCTGAAATATCTGATGTCAAAGTTGTGCTGTTCCTACTAACAGTTTGCATACTGTTAAGTCATCATCATTCATCATCATTTCAGCCGAAAGACGTCCACTGCTGGACACAGGCCTCCCCCAACGCCACATTGACATAAGGGGGGTTTTGCCATAATCGCCACGCTTGGCAGGCGGGTTGGCGATCGCAGTACGGTTCTTACAAAAGCACAGAAACCGCTGCTGCCCAATCTCTGTAAAGTCCCTTAGTCGCCTCTTACGACACCCACGGTAAGATATGGGACATTGATCCTTAGCAGCGACACTATCGAATGGTGTAATAATACAGGCTGTTTTTTTTCACAATTAACGTGTTCGATTCTTGGCTAGGAATATTGATTTTTCAAAAAACCAATGATGCAGTTTTAGTTCTTATCAAAATCGGGCTCGTGGCTCCTTTGAGTGTTATACGCTATTCTTCATAGTTTCGGATTTGGCCTTCCACCCACTTGAAAGGTTCACCCTGTATATCTCGGCTCCGATGCATTTTGGAAATAATTGTTCATAGAAGAAAATCAATGTCTTATTGTGTTCTTACTAATGCAATATTTTTCATTAGTGGCCGCAGACTTAGAAAAATCATGCCACTTTTATTTAAACCTCTGTCGTGTTAAGTCACTTTTGCTGTCAGAGTTGGAGTCAGGGAAAGGCTAGGAAGATGATGATGGTCTACTTACCAACACAGTTTGCGGGGTGCGAGATATGCTGCGGTGTTGTGACTACCGGCGAAGACTTGAGGAGAGACGTGAGGAGGGGGGAGGCAGGCGGCGCGGGGATCACGGCTGTAACAAACATGAGAATGTTGTTGTATAGACTCTTTTTAGTTCCGTACCCAAAGGGTCAAACGAGACCCTACTGAGACTAACCTAACCTAACCCCTCGGGGTGATGATATTTTTGTTTTATTGTGAGTCATCCAGAAATTACGTCTCACGAGTTTCATGATTTTTTACCTCCCGCGTCCTTGTCACAGCGGTTGACATTTGTGAGACTCCCTCTCTATAGAGTGACGTCACATATTTAGCAATTTTATTTATTCATACGGATATTTGAAAATATTTTAAGTTTTTCGTACATAGTTTAAATTTCGCGTTTTTATCTTAAACTAGCTGTCCGGCGCAACTTCGTCTGCGTCTCATTTTCCCCTTTTCTACAAAATAAATTTAATTTATACTTTAGCCTCAGCAACACGTGGTGGTTATGCCATTAAATTGTATCTTATGTGAAACGTTGGTACTTTTATCACAGCGCCATCTATTGAATACTTACTCAGTCCAGTCAACAGATACCGCCATCTGTTAGAATCGTTTGAGCTAACAGATAATTGTGACTGTCAAATAATAAACAAATAATTTGCAATAAGATAATATTGCGACTATAAATTGAGAGGTAATCATATATCTTTCTTTGTAACATAACTGTATACATACCATTACTAGCAACTGGCTGCGCCTGAGTAGGATTATTCAGCATCGGTTTCCACGCGCGATCGGCCCTCGCTCGTCTTTCGTCCCTCTCTTTCAGCCAGGCGGCGCGCCTTGCTACCTCTCGCTCCCTCGCTCTGTTCCTCGCTTCTATAGCGTTCCATACTTCGCGAAGACGCTCCTCTGAAGTCGACGGGTTACGTACTTCCGTTATTTCTGTCTGTGGGAGAAGAAATCTTAATGTTAACGTATCGATGGCAAAAAAATTAAATATTTATATATATACACTAGCTGTCCCGCGCAACTTCGTCTGCGTCACATTTTCCCCGTTTACGCAATATTTTTCATTCAGTCCGTACGAGCGCACCGTGGACAATCGACTGAAGGTTATTGGCTAATCCTTTCACCACAATGGAGAATAGATGAGAATTATTATTAATTAGTCATACATTTTTTGCAACATTCTCCTTTTGGTTGTAGTGTGATGTTATAAAGCCTATAGCTTTCGATAAATGGGCTATCCAAAACTAAAAGACTTTTCAATACGAACCAGAAATTCGCCGAAAAACAGCCGTAAGTGTACTGTGAAAAAATGTCACCAAATGGCAAAGTTTTTTATTGAAAGCACTGTACACATAAAAACATTAAATGTGTGTATCTCAAAACTAAACTCGTCTGTATGGTGTCGGACGTAAAGAATAGCACCATCCCATATCTCCCCGTGGGTGTCGTAAGAGGCGACTAAGGGACTTGCCAGAGAATGGGCAGCAGCGTTCTCTGTGCTTTAGTAACAACCGTACTGCGATCGCCAACCCGCCTGCCAAGCGTGGCGATTATGGCAAAACCCCCCCTTCTTGGGGGAGGCCTATGTCCAGCAGTGGACGTCTTTCGGGCTGTAATGATGATGAATGATGAAACCTAGTGTCAGAGCTTTTATGCTGCCCCTGGGGCTCTGACTTAGCTTTACATGCCGTCGAGAAATATCTCTCGGGCATGCTGGTTCTCCTTCACCGAAGCAAGTGATAATTATACAATATGCACATGAATCCGAAAAGTCAGAGGTGTGTCTTGGGATTAAACTCGAGACCTATGACTTATCAGCTCTACGGTCATTTCATTTATTAATATAATAATTTACATTGTGTTGAGTATACATTGTGTTTGCAACACAATGTATACTCAACACAATGTAATTTACATGCAATTTACTACAGATACAGAACTATGAATTAACATTCCAAGTAAAATTCAGGTCTATTGTAATCACCTTTAAAAATAATGTCAAACAGTTTTAAAAATACATGTCAAACAGTTTTAAATATAAATAATGTCAAACAGATAAAAGTATCATGTCCAACAGGTTTAAAATATAATGTCAAACAGTTTTCATTATAATGTCAAATGGTTTAAAAATGTCAAAAGATTCTAAATTATTTTACAATGTCAAATGTAAATTATTTTACAATGTCAAATGTTAATCATTTATTATTGTGTGACATTAGTTCTAAAATATTAAAGAGCCATTTTTCAAATAAAAAGGCTTTTAATACACTCATACCAATAGGCCAGCACTGCTGTTAAAATAATAAAACATACCTACCTTTAACTGTTCATACTGTTGATTCATTTCAACTAGAGTCTTCTGTATTTCTCCAATACGGTCCTGCGTCAACTTCTTCAGTATACTCTCCTGTGGAGTTTCCATCGCTCCCTCTGAACTACGCTTCTTGCGCTTTGGTGTCTCCACATTTTCCAGTAGGGCTCCATATTGTGCTGCGCAGCTGGAAAAGAGATTAGTTAAGTAGTAGGAATGGGCAATAATGAGGAGAGATGAATCACATGTCATTCAATGAGTAATTAAACTACATGCGATTCATTTAACAGCACAGTTAGTGCAGTGGTTGAGCGATCGACTGCTGCGCTGCGTGTCGCGGGTTCGACCCCCACACGAAACAAATATTTGTATGGCCTACAGATAGTTGTTCCGGGTCTGGCTGTTTGTGTATGTGAGATTAAATGATTGCAAGAAAAAAAGTGTTGGGCCAATCCCAAGTAAATTGGGAAAATGATAAATAATTTTCCGTTTGTTAAAAATCATCACCAAAAACATTGATTACGTACAAGACCAAGAAAAACAAACTAAAATCTCTGAGTGGTAAGGCGATATTTCATCATTGGAGAGCAAAAAACATTTTCTCAGTGCTAAAAATGGTCTCAGAATATTACTCACAACAGCAATATGCGAAATAGCTACACAAATAACAAACAACGTTAAACATAACAAGAGTTACACAAAAATTCACAAGATTTTTTGGTTATGACAAAAAAAACCTTCAAAAACACTAACCTCTTTTGAGAATACCAGTCTGGTGGTCTATTTGGCTCTCCAATAGTCTTTAGCGCTCGAGAAACTGACATCCAATTCTGATCTCCGCTCCGTACGACAGCAGAAGCAAGACAGAGTTGCTCGCGTACATTCCAAGTGTCTAACGGTACCCTTTTTAGCTGTAAACGCTCCTGTATCGAACTCATTTGCAAGTTGTTTGGCGCTTACACGATAAATAAAACTTTAACGTATATTTTTTGCTTAATTTTAGTTATTTTTTGTTTGGTTTTGGTAGAATTTTGATCGAATTATCACAAAAGTGCAATGCAAGCTTTGTTGTGTACACAATTTGACATTGACAATGACAACAATGCGGTTATAGATAAAAAAAAAATAGCGTCGGTATGTTGCCTGATTGAATAATTTTTAGCCCACAGATGACAAAAATGTTTTGAGACCAAAAAAACATTTATTCACGCCTGCATTCCCTGCAGGATTGTGTTGATTTGTTTAGTAACGTAATGTTGAAGCTCCAAGTATTACGACACAAGATTTTCATTTAATTCGTCCGGTTTCGTCTGACATACCAATATTTGTGCAGGAGATCGACCCGGTAGCAATTCACTATCGGAGAAATTTTACCTACAACTGAATTATTTATAACACTGTACTGCTAGTACCTAGGGATGTATGGACTCATGGTATTACCAAATAAGTGTATTGTGAAAGTCATTTCAAAGTGGCGCTGCTCGTCAACAAAAAGGCTTTTGTAAATGTCAAACTTAGTATATTTATATTAGTTCGGTATTTTCCCGCCTGAACACATAAGTTGATTGAAATCTACTAGTACTAGTATTCAGCTGCATCCAGTTAGACTGGAAGCCATTTTTTTTAGGTAATGGAAAGAGGTAATTGCCCAGTTGTGGGAATAGTACAATCTTACTTTTATTTATAACATAACTTAGGTCATTTGTTTCTACTCCAATCCAGTTTTCATTTGTTTTGTTACGAAGAAGAACGCGCTCAAATTAAAATTGCTTGCTTTCTATAATAATTCTAAAATGGTATAGGAACTGTTGTGCCGGAGCCCCCGTTGCAATAAGTCACAAGGCTCTAATGATCTTAGTGCACCCAGGGTGAAGCTGCAAATAGATCTAAAATAATAAGAAAAATATGTATGTACAAAAGTAACAAAATGGAAAACTTTTGAATAAACAAAAACGAGATTCATCACGAACTTCGCGAAACATCGACCTTGACTTCTAACTAGTTCTATTTCGGTAACCACGTACACTCGACAGTGATGCGTTCTTGTTACTATATTTAATTAGAGTAGGTAATTTATTTATTTAGCTAGCTAGCTAGCTAGCTGCTACCCGCGACTTCGTTCGCGAGGAAATTTTGATGGGTTTTTGGGTTATGAAAAATAGATGTTGGCCGATTCTCAGACCTACCCGATATGCATACAAATCGGTTCAGCCGTTTTGGAGGAGTTTGTTAACAAACACCGCGACACGAGAATTTAGATATTAGAGATTTAGGATCTCCAACAAAGGATGTACTGAGTTTATGTGACGATATTTATTACAAACTCGCTAAGGAAACGAGGAGGATGTGCGTGGAAACTAGGGAATGCCGTAGAAGGACGTATCAATGAATAATTATTGACAAATTGAAATGTCGACGACCTCGTGAATTTGTACCTATAATTCTGTTTACGAGGTTGTTGACATATTATATGGAATGTGATCTATAATAGCAATCTAATTGTAGAGGATTTATTCGATGATTTTGATTTTATTATAACATAACATCACGCTGGTAAATCCCCGGCAGGTTAAGAAGAGGAAATACTTTCGTACAAACCTTGTCTTGGTGTTTACTAATATTAAACAAAATAGACAATGTGGGTGTGCCTTTTCCCAAACTATCTTGAGGTCGGCTTCCAGTCTAAGCGGATGCACCTGAGTACCAGTATTTTACATGAAGCGACAGTCTATCTGACCTCCACAACCCAGTAACTGGGTAATTCAATACTCCTTGGTAGGACTGGATGTCTGACTTCGAGCAGGCTTCGAGTTCTGACTACTCGTAACGACTGTCAAAGATCTACAAATGACAGCCGGGACCAACGGCTTAACGTTATTTCCGAGGCACGGAGGAAACTTGGTATGTAATTATGGTCACCCATCTACAGACCAACGTCGGTATGCACGGCTTAAAGATCGACCCGTGCGGCTGTTACTATTTAGCCACAAGATCTTCAAAATAGACAATGTGGGTGTACTAATAGGTAAGTCCCTTGTATTTGGGGGTGAGCCTATTGCCGTTAACTGGCCATAAATCCAGACTCTGTAGCTGCTACTGAGAAATTCCTGATAGAAAAACCCAATTACAATTGGCTCGACCCGGGAATAGAATCAATGACCTCATGCTCAGCCGTCGCTAGCGACCGCTAGACTAACGATACAGTCAGTAATTTGTTAATAGTTTAAATCTAAACTAATATTATAAAGAGGAAAGATTTGATTGTTAGTTTGTTTGCATTGAATAGGCTCCGAAACTACTGGTCCGATTTGAAAAATTCTTTCAGTGTTAGATAGCCCATTTATCGAGGAAGGTTATAGGCTATATATCATCACGCTACGACCAATAGGAGTGGAGCAGCAATGAAAAATGTTGCGAAAACGGGGAAAATGTGACGCAAACGAAGTTGCGCCGGACAGCTAGTATTTAATAACGTTTAATTAAGTTTTGAGGAGCACGTACCTAAAAAATAATGCGTGGAGATCTTCCGCGCGGAAGAAGTGAAAATTCGTAATGTGGAAATGAGTGCTTTCATTCCCCCTCCATGGTTGTGTTAAACGTTTAACGCAACCTTGAACACCCACCCACATACTGACCTGGGCAACCGTCGCTTAACCGTGATCAAGGTTAAGCAACGGTAGCCGAGGTCAGTATGTGGATGGGTGATCAAGGTTAAGCAACGGAAGCCGAGGTCAGTATGTGGATGGGTGATCGAGGTTGCGTTAAACGTTTATCTCAACCGTGTTGGAAGTCGCATTAGAAGTTTCACTTCAATAATAACAGCTGCACACGTCCATCTTCAAGGTTAAGCCGTGCTTGCTGAGGTTGGTCCGTGGATGGGTGACCATAATTACATACCGAGTTTCCTCCGTGCCTAGGAAAGCACATTAAGCCGTTGGTCCCGGCTGTCATTTGTAGATCTTTGACAGTGGTGTCGGTTACGAGTAGTCAGAAGCCGAAAGTCTGACATCCAGTCTTACCAAGGGGTATCATATTACCCAGTTACTGGGTTGTGGAGGTCAGATAGGCAGTCGCTTCATGTAAAATACTGGTACTCAGCTGCATCCGGTTAGACTGAAAGCCAACCCCAAGATAGTTTGGGAAAAGGCTAGGCAGATGATGTTTGATTAAGTTTAGTAAGTACTTCAGCAGTGCAGCACGCGTAGCATGGCCGCCGTAGAAACAGGCTATGTCGACGGAAGAATCGACAAACTGACACATTGTCATTGTTTATCTGTCATTATATCGATTCTTCCGTAGACAAAACTCGTTTCTACAGTGGTCATGCTACGCGTGCAGGTAGGTAAAATATACCTGTCCCTTCATCATCATCAGCCTATAATGTTCCCACTGCTGGGACACAGGCCTCCTCTCTATGAGAGGGAGTGGGCTGTAATCCACCACGCGGGCCCAGTGCGGGTTGGTAGATGTCACATGTCTTCGAATTTTTAGTTCTAGGACATGCCGGTTTCCTCACGCTGTTTTCCTTCACCGTTTTTGAGGGCAGCGGTGATGAAATAAATTACATAAAGTAATGCGCCTGCCTGGGGTGAACCCACGGCTTACTGCTCGTAAGTCGGGGCTACCACCACTGGGCCACCGCTGCTCTCACTTGTCCCTTATAAATATAATATGACCAAGAAAATCGATGTAGGTAAATATTCCGTCTTCAGACAGTATTATTTCAAACCTACTTTCCCTTGAATATTTGAAGAAGTTGGCGCCAATACCGTGACAAATCACCTGCTGAACTACCATGACGTCTTATCGACGTATTACTCTTATTCCAGTGTGGGAAAGGGACGGAGCTATACAGGATGTCTAGCGCCATCTCTTTCCCACACTGGAAAAGGAGTAAAACAATAATGTTTTAAGACGTCATGGTAGGCCACCTGGTGACGACGCACGACGGCATAATGTAGGTACACACGACGACAGTTCTCGCTTTTTATAGATTTCCCGTACGATGAGAGATCCGCACAAACTGGTTTTTATAGCTTGATTGGTCCCCGTTACGATAAAGCTCGATATCTGTATGGTGTCGGACATAAAGAATTGCACCATCCCATATCTTCCCGTGGGTGTCGTAAGAGCCGACTAAGGGACTTGCCAGAGAATGGGCAGCAGCGTTCTCTGTGCTTTTGTAACAACCGTACTGCGATCGCCAACCCGCCTGCCAAGCGTGGAGATTATGGCAAAACCCCCCTTATGAGCGCAACATAAAGTGGCGACACTTGGAGGAGGCCTATGTCCAGCAGTGGACGTCTTTAGGCTGAAATGATGACGATAAAGATCACTCACTTGAAACTCAGGCGCGCAATAACCTGAAGATGTATCCGAGTGGCTGCAATTTAGCCTCGAGCTGCTTGTGGATTTGCCATTCATTAAATTAATTAAACAAAGATATGATCCATACATTTTATTGTGATGAATAAATGCTAACATTCCCATACATATTTCCTGATAATTGTTGTTTTGGATCGCAGCTCTGAAATGAGTCACATTACGACTGATTGTAACTCTCCCCTCGTATTGATTTAAAAGCGTTTACACCTTACGGCATTTCATACAAACTTTCAAGTCCTTGTTTTCCGAAATGACTGGACCGATTTTATTAAAACTTCATACACAAGCAGAATACATAGGTCTAAAAAGTTGCTAAAACAACATGGAATTTAATGTGTCATACTTTAATCATGGTAAACAATGATTCAACTGCCTGTTGTCATATCCGTTCTTTGTGTTTAATGTCTTCGGAGTAAAGGGCAAAACAAGAGATTGGTGATAGGTTTATGGGGTTAACGATGTTATGATGATGCAGAGTTATATCACGGCCCCCATGTAGTAAAACACTCCGTTGGAATACTGCACAGTTTATTCACGGATAGGTTGTTGGTTATTCTAAACACACAGTACAATCACAGTAGCTGAGTAGACGATCAAACACAGAAACGTTTTCTCTCTCTCCGCATGGCGGCAGTGTTGCCATACTTAGTGGGTGGCGTGGGTGCGTTCGGAAATCGAAGGCCGCGCCGCCACAGGTTTAATTATTACTTGACGTAGGAAAACATCCTGAGGAAACCAGCATGGAAAGCCAACTCAGAGGCCCAAGGGTGGCAAAAATCTCTGACAACAGATGAAGCACAAACCACACGAATAAGAATAAGAGGTACAGGTACACGGAGGGCTGAAGCTAGGCCTATGCCCAGCTGTGGGCATAGTTTGACGGTGATGACTTGATGGCGTGGGCGGTGGGTAATGGGCTAGCTCACCATCCGTCCGTCTTAGGACGACAGGCCGTGTCGACGGCGCGTTCGTGTTCCACGCGCGCCTCAAGGAGATGTCAGCAAACCGGGTCCGAGAGGGCCGATGCCTGCCAGGGCTGCGGGTTGTTCGAAAGAGATACCGTGGCCCTGGAACACAAAGGGCTAAGAAGGAACATGGATGCTTGGAGACGTCGTGATCCTCAGCAGTAAGTGAACGACGAAGGAGAAGGCAGGTGTGACAGTGGTGGCCGAATAAACTGACAGGTGTCATTTGTGTGCAGTGTTCAGCCCATATTGGACCCACGTAAGGAGTAACAGAACACTACCCACAGATAAGGAGTGGGCCCTGTGTAGGGTTCCCAACTCATCATCTGCCTAGCCTTTTCCTAAACTATCTTGGGGTCAGCTTCCATCTAACCGGATGCAGCTGAGTACCAGTATTTTACATGAAGCGACTCGACGTTCTTTACTTGACCACGACTATGTGACCCCTTCCTGGCGCCAAACCTGGATCCGCCCTTGTACAGAACACTTACATCGATTTTCTTGGTAATTTTAAGGGACTGGTATGCCTAGCCTTTTCCCAAACTATCTTGGGGTCGGCTTCCAGTCTAACCGGATGCAGCTGAGTACCAGTATTTTACATGAAGCGACTGCCTATCTGACCTCCACAACCCAGTAACTGGGTAATACGATACCCCTTAGTAAAACTGGATGTCAGACTTTTGGCGTACTTACCAACGGCTTAACGTGATTTCCGAGGCACGTTTCCTCCGTGCATCGGTATGAAAATATGCTCACACATCCACGGACCAACCTCGGCAAGCACGGCTTAACCTTAAAGATCGACCCGTGCGGCTGTTATTATTTAGCCACGAGCTCCGCCCAACTATACTATTCATTTTATTTTTCCAACCTCAACATACTTTATATCCTCGTATAAAAAGATGGGAACCCTAGACCTGTTCCACTCCCAGCGCTGGGAACGGTTACAGGCAGGTTCAGGGCTCAAACAGGCACTTTCTACCAGGAAATTGCTTTTCATTCTTTACATTTAACATATTCTGAAGGCCATTATTGTAATCCTACATACCTACTGACCTAGTAACTTATGCATTTAATTACAGCTTGTTTGTGTAATTAATAAATACCTATCTTTTACTCAAGTAGTAGCGTAGATAGTGTAAGTATTGTTTATGAATAAAAATTGTAGTTATACAAGATAAAGTGTCATTATTTCGTGATTCAATAATAATGACAGCTGATTAATTACTGATGTTTATTGTAGTTAATTAAAAGAAAATTTGTATTAATTGGTTCTGATTTTGTTGGGAATCGCACCCTACAAACACACAGGCGGCACGCGCAGGCGAACGTGACCGACCTACGCGTCATCGTCATCGGCATCCAATATTTGTTCCGTGCGGGTATCGAACCCGCGACACGCAGCGCAGCAGTCGATCGCTCAACCACTGCGCCAACCGTGTCGTCAGATGCCGCCGTTTTTACGGGTACGGAACCCTAAAAACGGCGGCATCTGACGACACCCAAAGGGCCAAACGGGACCCTATTACTGAGACTTCGCTGTCCGTTCGTCCGTCCGTCTGTCACCAGGCTATATCTTATGAACCGTGATAGTTAGCCAGTACAAATTTCTACAGATTATGTATTTCTGTTGACGCTATAACAAAAAATAATAAAAACTGAAAAAAATAAATATTTAAGGGGTGCTCCCATACAAAAAAGTGTTTTTTTTTTCGTTTTTATAAATAATGGTACGGAACCCTACGTGCGCGAGTCCGACTCGCACTTGGCCAGTTTTTTTTTTAAATTTAAATCGGTGATATCCGATATTACAATGAGACTACCTACTATTGTTAACGAATTGACGACCAAGTAATATTAACAGCCAATTTGGTCGATCTTCAGGTTAGGCCGCCTTGCCTAAGTTGGTTCGTGGATGGGTGACCACCCATTACACACCGAGTTTCCACCGTGCCTCGGAAAACAAGTTAAGCCGTTGGTCTCGGCTGTCATTCGTAGATCCTTGACAGTCGGTACAGGAATACGTGGAAATCTTTAGAGGAGGCCTTTGTCGACGGACAATCTGTTTCACAGAAAAATCCAGTTGCCGATCATTAAAATGCAAGTTCGAATTTATTAAATCAATTATTATTTGTTTCAGTCTTGCAGTAGCCGCGTTTCGATGCGGACGTGTTATTGTCAACGCGGCGCTCGCCGTCGCTCGTAGTATTAATCGCCATGGAACAACCACTTGTGGCGAATGAATTACTGGCCTTCCTGCAGCAGAAGTTGGATGTGATGGATGAGGTGTCCGCTGTCCAAATCTGCGCTACGAACTTCAGTGAAGACGACATTGCTGCTGCCAAGCTGCTGCTGTATCGGTCGCTCAACAAAAGTGACCAGATGGTGTCCCACCGGCGAGATGGGACTAAGAAGAGCGTACAGGACATCATCACGCTGCTAAAGGTGACCGACCCTGATGACGTGCCGACGTTTGTGGCAAAAGAGTTGCACAAGCTCCCTCCCGTCACATTCGACCACGTCGATGTAACTAGCCTGTTGAAGGACATCGTTCTTCTTAAGGCAAGTTTAGTGGATGTGCAGAAGAAGTTAGATGCATCCCAGGATGCCGTCGCCGAGTTACGCAACTAACGCAACGAAGTAATTGAGTGGCGTCATAAGGCAACGGTATCTGGGTCACCGTCGGGTGCATCGAACGTAAACACGCGTCGCGGAGCAGGCCTCGATGTATCATCGGTCAGTTTCGCGTCAGCAGTTTTGTCGCCGTCCACACCGAAGAATGCTCAGCCTGCGGAATGCGCGCCGCGTGCGCCCCGCTGCCCCACTCCCGTCCCTGTGGCTCCTCGCCTCGCCGCCGCACGACCGCTCGACCCGCTGCCTGTTTCTGCAGCGTCTGCGAAATCTCGGCATGGTCCTGTAGATTTCGCTAGCGTAGTTGCGGGCAAAACTGCTCTAGCTGGGAAGACCATGCCTGAAAAGGCACCGATTCGGGCTGATGATGGTTTCGTGACGGTGTCGAGGAGGAAGCGCCGTCAACGAACCAACAAGAACCGCTGCGGCAAGGCGCCTTCGGAGCCCAATGTGCCTATTCGTGCCGCGAAGCCGAACACTCCGGTGTACATCTCCCGCCTACACTACACCACTACGGCGGAGGACATCGTGGAGTACGTGCGTCAGAAGACTAAGTACGTGGCGAGAGTGCAGCTGCTTGAGTCGCGCCGCAACGTCAACTTTAAGGCGTTCGTGGTGCGAATACCAACTTGTTATCTGCACCTCGTCTTGGAAGAGGACTTCTGGCCGCAGGGAGTGGTGTTTCGACGTAGTGTGCAAGTGAAGTGTTACTAACATATTTAGTTTTAAGGTTTTATTTACTAACACAAATTGTATTTTATCATATATGTATGTTAGACTGTAAGGTATATATCTATGGGCCAAAGTTGCCTGAAAATAAATGTATGTTGTTGTTGTTTTATGTAAGATACTGGTATTCTGCTGCATCCGGTTAGACTGGAAGCCGACCCTAACATACATAGTTGGGAGAAGGCTAGGCAGATGAAGAGTGCCCCAGCCGTTGTATGAAGAACGGGCTTCAATGGCGCAGTGATGCTACAGGTAGAGGCCATTTTTTACAAGTGGGAAATCATCAAATAACCCGGGAGGGCGGGAGGGAGTGTCAGACTTGTACTGACTAAAACCCATTCATGTTCCTTCTTAGCCCTTTGTGTTCCAGGGCCGCGGTATCTCTTTCGAACAGTCCCGCAGCCCTGGCAGGCATCGGCCCTCTCGGACCCCTTCCGATGTGCTGACATCTCAACGCGCCGTCGTCACGGCCTGCCGTCATGACGGACGGACGGTGAGCTAGCCCATTACTCACCGTCGTACTGGTAGAGGCCATAACTACGCACTGGGACAGTCTACACTAACACTATTGCTAAAGTAAACGTATATTTTCTTATCTATCTTATCAAATCTTGAAAGAAAATAAAACAATGCCAGTAAATTTCAATGAACTGAGAAAAGTACTTACAGCTACCATTTTGTTTAGAACTGTGACTCAGTCACAGGATTCCCAGATTTCATCATCATCATCATTTCAGCCGAAAGACGTCCACTGCTGGACATAGGCCTCCCCCAAGTGACGTCACATTGACCGGTCCCGTGCGCCTCGCATCCAGCGGATCCCCGCAATCTTCACCAGGTCATCGGTCCACCTAGTGGGAGGCCTTCCAACGCATCGTCTTCCGGTTCGCGGTCGCCATTCCAGAATTTTTCGGCCCCATCGGCCATCTGTTCTGCGAGCAATGTGCCCTGCCCACTGCCACTTAAGCTTGGCAATTCTTCGGGCTACATCGGTAACCTTGTTTCTCTTGCGGATGTCCTCATTTCTGATTCGATACTCCGAGCATTCGATTCCCAGATTATTTACTTAATTATCTAGTTTTATTTCATTTCGCAGTTTGATATTGAGCATGCTTCTTTTCATACTATGTTCATATTATTGCTTATTTTACTCCTTTTCCAGTGTGGGAAAGAGATGGCGCTAGACGTCCTGTATAGCTCTGTCTCTTTCCCACACTGGAATAAGAGTAAAACAATACTGCTTTAAGACGTCATGGTGGGCCAGCAGGTCTCTAGTTTGTGTATTAGCGTTTGTGTAGGTATGTGTTTTAATCGGGACTACGGATTGACCTCTAAATAATTAAACACTACGCGCGCTCTGCCCTCTACATCAAAAACCGGCCAAGTGCGAGTCTTACTCACACACAGGGTTCCATAGCCCCAAACAATATTTTGAACTGTCATTCATTAGTTAGTAGTATTAGTTAGTAAACTTCAAGTCAACCGCAAAACTAAATTGGTTTTTCATAGTATGTTAATCAAAAACAAAGTTACTGCTGCAGTTTGATGAAAAAGGCCCATATCTCAAAAACTAAACATCATATCTTATTGAAACCAATTTTCGTTGATAGTTTTTTTTACGTTCTACAATTCTGAATATTTTCAGAATTTTCCTCCTCTTACTTTAGAAATTAGAGGGGGGGGGGGGACACACATTTTACCACTTTGGAAGTGGCTCTTGCGCAAACTATTCAGTTTAGAAAAAAGATATATTAGAAACCTTAATATCATTTTTGAAGACCTATCCATAGATACACCACACGTAAGGGTATGATGAAAAAAAAATTTTTGGTTTTCAGTTCTATGTATGGGGAACCCCAAAATTTATGGTTTTTTTTCTATTTTTGTGTGAAAATCTTAATGCGGTTCACAGAATACATCTACTTACCAAGTTTTAACAGTATAGTTCTTATAGTTTCGGAAAAAAGTGGCTGTGACATACAGACGGACAGACAGACAGACCGACAGACAGACAGACATGACGAATCTATAAGGGTTCCGTTTTTTGCCATTCGGCTACGGAACCCTAAAAATGGTTCAACATAAAAAAAAAATGTCCTAACCTGGATAACATGGGATACTTTTTATCCCGGTAGTAAGATCCCGTGGGATAATAACAGAACTCCACGCGTGCAACGCGTAGCCTTTTTAAAACAATATTGCTTTAAAAGACGTCATGGTAGAGCCCCTGATCTACGTTTCTTCAGATTTCTAAATGACGCTCAATTCCATGGACCATTGTCAGCTCTGCGGTTATCTGATATCCGTTTTAAATTTGTGATGGACGCTCAATCAAGTCTTGTGGTCGACTTTATTATAAGTATTGTAAGGTTGATTTCATTTTTTTTTGTTGCCTTTTGGTGACAACAGTGGTTGTTTGTTTTTACCGAAATGCTAGGAGCTATTTAGAAGGTTCAAAAAAGTTGTGTCGTCCGAGCCACGACATACCGTGTACCCTAAATTGCGTTTTATTTCCGCTTCATTTTGTATGAAATTTGAATGTAATAGGAAGTCGCCCGTGCCGGCTTGTGCCTTAACACGTTGAGTGCGATACCAGGTCTAAACATCTTGTATACGCCTCGCTTACAGTGCGGCTAAGAAAAGTATAGACTTCCTTGTGGTGCGGAAGGCATAACTTCAATTTGGTTCGGTGTCGGAAAGAGATGAATATATTTCTAAGATGTATTATTAAATAGAATCCAATGGTTTACAGGGTCTATAAGCCGTGTGCCGCCACAATTGAAGTTTTATTTACCAGGTGTATAGACCTTGTACCGCAGGAATGGAAAGTATAGAAAAATCACTGCGGCAGCGAACGTGTTAATGGCAGTTACAAATAATATCTACTTGAAAACGAAGGTAGATAAACTATGTGTAAATTCGAACCAACAACCTTATACTCAAACTGCTGAACTCTTAACCCCCGTGCCATCACGCCATATCAAGTAATCATGTAGGTAGCAACGAATACATACGTTATTTAATATAGGCCTTTATCAACATAATGAATCGCGCGATGTTTCTTATCGAGAACACTTGTGTTTTGGCACATTCACTTGTTATCAGTCAACGCCGTACTAATAATTTTAGGAAGATACATAACCATGAAGATACTTAATTCACCGAAAAAACATAAGTAGATCTGGGAACCTCGAATATTCGCAGCCACGTGGAAGTTGGGAATAAAGTTCCCAAAAGCCACCGGGCGACTGGGAAGTTATTGCCCCCACTTCAAATCGCTGTACTATCAGAAAAGTGGGAATAGGCTCATTTTTCAAACTAAATCCCGTGCACACGATAACCACATCTGTTTTATACCCTAACTACTATTGGTCCGCACAAATAATTTACCAATAGTGCTTAATCAAAAAAAAACGTTGTCCGAAAAATACGCGACGTTGTTTTAAAAAATATCTCAGGATTTGTTAATGATCCCAGATGTTTGACCACAGTTTTTCGACCAATAGGATTAAAACAAAAAAAGGGCCTCAGGAATAGAAAGTTTTTAACTGTTTTAACGCTGCTGCAAGCAAGGATAGTCCTTACCATGCTCCGATACCCAGTTTCAGATCCCAACCCTCATCTCATCTCTGTCTATCTTACGGCCACGATGAGGGGGTTGGCGGTCAGACTTTTCCAATGTAATACAGTGTGGGAAAGAGATGGCGCTAGGCATCCTGTATAGCTCTGTCTGTTTCCCACACTGGAACGACATAAAACAATACTACTTTACGATGTCATGTATCTCAAAGCTGACCTACCATGACGTCTTAAAACATTGTATTACTCCTTTTCCAGTATGTGAAAGAGATGGCGCTAGACATCCTGTATGGCTCCGTCTCTTTCTCACACTGGAATAAGAGTAAAACAATATTGCTTGACGTCTTGTTAGGCCAGCTGATGTTTGAACGTGGACGAGGTGAAAGGAGTATGTAAGGATTGCAGCAGTTGAAGTTCTGTGGTTTCTGATTATCAACATGCGAAATAGACGTGATTATTATGTATGTCCTGTTGCTCCTGTTTATGGCCGTTCAAGTTATATTACGTAAGCAGATTTTTTGAAATTATTAACCCACCATTCCCCCTCTCGTCAGCAAAAGTAAGCAAAGCTCTTACTTACCCCTCCTCCCCATGCTTACGTAAACATTGGTACAATTGATTGATTCATGAGCAGCAGTTATAAGAGACAGAAGTGAATAGCGCGCGGTAATTCCCCTACTCAGTTCTAAGCGAGTACCTAAACGTATTTATTATTTGTAGGAATCCCCGAAAATGCATTTCGTTTTCAAGCATATAGACAATGTGTGGGTTGCCATATTATCTGAAAAAAGTAAATAATTACTGCTGACGTAATCACCATCTAGATCCTCCCCCATATCATCAAAAATAAGCAAAGCAAAAGCCCCCCGCCCCCCTATAGTGCTTAGGTAATAGTTGAACGGTCCTTCCAGTTTTAGTTTAGTTTTAGTAACTTTTTAGACCTATGTATACTGCTTATGCGTAGGAAGTTTCATTAAAATCTGTTCAGTCATTTCAGAAAATAACGACCTGAACGTTTGTATGAAATTCCGTAGCTCTTAATAAATAGTCCTAAAAGCATAAATTATGCAAATAAATTAAATGGTTCTTGATAAAAAACGTGAAGAATACCTGCGTAGGCGAAGACGCGGTATATAATTAGATAAAAAGTTTAACGACCTCGATAAAGATTGGATCATAGGTATGTATATTATATCAAACACGTGTTTTATGAAATCACATGTTATGTTGAGATACCGACTAGTATATATTTGTATATTGCGAAATTCTTTAACTAGAACATTATGTACATTATGTATTTTTATTGATACAAGAACCTATGTCGATTTTCATTTTTTTTTTGGATGGCATCTCGCAGTTCAACCTAGGAGGTTGTCGTCTGCTTAACCGGACTATCCTGTGGGTGCCTTAAGAGTAAGGCCTCCAGCCAGGGCAGTGTCGATTTTCTAACCGATAAATACTTTTTATAGGAATTTCGTGAAGCCCAGTGACAGCGGGCCTACACAGACACAATTACAACACTAATGTAGACTGAATTTCAATGCAGAGGAAAATGTCGTGAGGAAAGACTTGAGTAAGTATGAATGTGGATGTGTATAAGAGTAGAGGAAGACCAAAGAAGCGATGGATGTGCTGTGTGCAGGATGATATGGCAAGAAAGGAGTTATCTGATGAGATGACGAGTAATAGAGAAGTATGGAAGAAGAAGACATACTGCTCCGACCCCAAATGAATTGGAAAAAAGGAGAACGATGATTACAACGCAGTAGTCGAGTTGATGAGCAAGGCCAACAATAAGTCATATTTCCGCTAAAAGATAACTTGGATAAGTGACGTAAACACATTAAATAACTTTTTATCTTGGTGTTAGCTATCAGTAGATAAAATTGGCAATATTAGATCGATGACTCAAAGTTTTTTGAAAGAATTTTGTATAATGATTAAGATTCAGGGAATGTTTTAAAGCAGGATTTGGACTTCATAAAGAATTGTAAGTTACTGAATTATTTGTAATCTTGTACCAAGATCGCCTCCTCACAGAAGAATTCCTGAAAGGTTTGTTTTTATCATTTTATCACAAATAAAAGCTTGCAAAAAACAAGCTAGCTTTAGCTTGTTAAAACAAGTCGTTATCCAGCAATATTTTCTGCGGAGAGTGACTTGGTTTGGAAGTACAGTAGAAGGCTTGGTTAACGGCTTCGTGAAGGTGTCAACCTTGTACTTGTAGAGGAAAACGTTTTCACGCCTATATTGTCAAAAGAAGACAAAGATCTTCTATTGTTTGGGACGCCACGAAATGAGGAAAATGTCGTGAGGAAAGTATTGAGTGTGGATGGGTTTAAAAATAAAGGAAGACCAAAGAAACGACGGATGGACTACATGGACTGTGTGAAGGATGATATGGCAAGAAAGGAGGTGTCTGATGAGATGACAAGTAATAGAGAAGTATGGAAGAAGAAGACATGCTGCGCCGACCCCAAATAAACTGGGATAAGGGCAGGAAGATGATGTTGATTCTCAGCTAGCTAAGAAGAATGGGTAAGGATCTCCATAGACACGGAGTGTCTTTCCCATTCTTCTCCATACAGATCTACGCATTGGAATGGTCAACTACAGTACTTTCACAAGTTATTATACCTTGTGACTGGGATTGTAGCTCATGTTCTTTTTTTGTTTTTTGACTTTCAAATGTGCCTGTAATGGTCTAATTGAAATAAATGCTTTGAGTTTGAACTAGAAATGTTTCCGTTGCTGGGACATATCACATAGGCATGCTCTCTACAAGAGGAAGTGGGCAGTGCGTGTTGGTATGGGTCACATGTCTTAGATTTTAGAACGCGACGATTTTATAAACTTCCAGAATGCCCTTGTCTTTGAGTGATATTGTTTTCAATGCGATTCAAAGATCGTTACAGTGCAAATCCATCATTGTAACCTTTAGTTAACAGACCATAAAATAAGTTTCACGGCTTTTGCCAAGATAAATCAGCAAAACGGTCGTACTATTGAAAAAAATAAGTACGCTAGTTAATTGCTTACAATACCAGTATAAGCTGGTCTTTTATTTTATTGAAACTTCGTACTAAAATGTACCAGCTCAAGGGTAGGGTTACCACTAACCATTTCGAGTATCTACTGGTTACGGATACAAAACCCTGTGACAGACGGACGGTCATACATCTGACCATGGTATCCCATAGTCAAGTTAAACTGTTAATGTTATTAATACTTGCTTTAAGAAATTACTTATGCAACCATTTTGATGCAATAGACAAGAATTTGAACGAAGTAGAGAACCGTCAAAGAAAGCATAGCCAAGAATTCTAACTTTTCACAGTTCTAATTAAAACTAAAGCAATTATTAAAGTACAGATTGCAAAATCGTATCGTAAGTTATTATGTACTTTTACTGAAGTAATCACTTTGACTTTTGTATTTATACTAGCACTTCGCCCGCGACTTCGTCCGCGAAAATTGTGATTTAATTTTTCCTTTGTTACTCGGTAAAGATGTAGCTTAATAATCGTGAAAGAATTAAAAAAATCGGCAGAGTAGTGATTGAGTTAAATCGTAACAAACAAACAATCAAATTTTTCCTCTTTATAATATTAGTTTAGATACCAAAGAGATTTAAAAAACTTAATATTTGAATGTCTTTCCTGTTACCTTTTGGCAACGGAATCCTAATAACGTTTAAAAAATAGGTAAAAGCGCAACAGCTGACATTGAACTCTGGATATAATAATTGATAAGATAAGTACGTAAAATTTACAAGAATATGCATATCCATAAGTTAGCAGATAAGGTACTTATACTTAACCTAAATAGGGAAAATGTGAAGAAAAAAGTAGGTAAGGTGTTTCTGAATCTCAGAGAATAGGTAGGTACCAAAAGATAGGTAGGTACAAGAAGGTTTTGTCTACCAAAAGACGAAGATTTCCCTTTTAAAAATCATCTCATATCATCATCTGCCTAGCCTTTTCCCAAACTATCTTGGGGTCGGCTTCCAGTCTAACCGGATGCAGCTGAGTACCAGTATTATACATGAAGCGACTGCCTATCTGACCTCCACAACCCAGTAACTGGGTAATACGATACCCCTTGGTAAGACTGGATGTCAGACTTTTAGCTTCTGACTACTCGTAACGACTGTCAAATATCTAGAAATGACAGCCAGGACCAACGGCTTAACGTGCTTTCCGAGGCACGGAGGAAACTCGATATGTAATTATGGTCACCCATCCACAGACCAACCTCGGCAAGCACGGCTTAACCTTAAAGATCGACCTGGCCGGCTAAAATCATCTCATATAAAGAATATAATTATCAATATTATAGGCTCACACAGAAGAGAACCGGTTTTAAAAATAACCAGTTTCAATAATTTAACACAACATCAATCAGCCTTTATGGTTGGGATATACTGATACTATTATCCCACTGCTGGGCCAAGGCCTCTCCCTATGACTTCTAGTTCCTCCGCTCCAGGGTCAATCTGGGTAAGGGGTCGTTGATTTAGTCCAGCTCGTCCCGCCATCTTCTGCGAGGTCTGCCGCGACGGCTTTTGACTGTGTGAGGACTATCAGGGCTCCACACAGTGGATATTATCCTTTCTGACCCATGGAACAACAAAGTGGTTCATCTAGGTGTTCCACGGTTAACTTTCTGTACCATGGCCCACAGCTCATTGGGTATACGGCAGACATGATCAGGTCAGTTCCATTCCAGCTGAACGACTTTTAGAATAACGCTTTTAAAGCTTTCAAAGTTTAAAACCAAGCTCACACTGACATTTAAGCGCGATTTAGATTTGGGGCGCGGTTCGGATGATGCGCGGGAGCCGCGCAGGTGCGCGCGTCACCAAAAACAGAGTGGGTCCCGTGCGTCACCCCCTTTCAACCGACCTGCGCAGGCTGTTTTTGTGATGTCGTCCGTATAAGTACATGAAATACAGATTACGTACTTCCGCACCCGCTGCCTGTGTGTGATGCGCTTATATGATATCTTCTGGTACTGCGTTTTGCCGTGACTTCATATCGAGTACCAGAAGTGCGCGTAGCAAAAGACAAAGAAAGAGGGTAGACAGATTTGTCTGCACCTAATTATTTATTTTGATATCCAACCGCATTCTTCAGTCATCTCGCGATCATGGCGCTTGCAAAAACATCGAAATATCGGGAGCTGTCAATAAATAATAATCACGGAAGATGTCTCGTAAGTGACCGTCTAAGTAAACTTTTTTGGACGCAGTATGGTAATAGAATAAAAACACACATCAATTTTATTGTTTTTATTCAATTTTCTTTATTTTACAAACACTTAGTTGTCGAGTTGAACATCCATTTATTTCGAGCACAAATACACGAACTATAATTCTAATCCTTATTCGCAATACATGGGCAATTTGGGAGCAAATTATCACTATACATATCAAAAAAGTTTTGCACCGCTTAGAGGTTGAACGAATCATCATCTGCCTAGCGTTCACCCAACTATGTTGGGATCGGCTTCCAGTCTAATCGGATGCAGCTGAATGCCAGTATTTTATACGAAGCTACTGCCTATCTGACGTCCATAACCCAGTTACTGGGTAACTCGAAATATACTTATTGTAGATACCGTCCACGGACTCTGGACAGCCCTGCGTCTGGCGTAGGATTCGCTTGTGTGGTCAAAACTTGCTTGTGTGGTTAGGTCTCTCGAAAAATGGCAAGTTTTTAGCTCTTATTCAGTTCTGAACAATTTACTTGTTCAGTGGTACAAAACTTTTTATAAATTTAATACAAACTGCACTGTTTTCTCGCCAAGATTGGCCGACAGTTATTTTTATTTTTTAGGTTTCTGCTTGATCAAATAAAACACCTGTCGATCAAATGTACTGTTATGCCAAAGTATAAAGACACTTAATTGTGTTACAAAATTTAAAACTCAAAAACACATGTTCTCTCGAAACTCGAACGAGATTGTCAGGAGAGCGTTGTTGATAGACATTTGTATCTGAGCGCCATCTTGTATTGAACAACAAAATGGCGCGATCCCAAATTCCCGACTATGGTCAGACGCGAACCGTGCAACACTATAATTATTATGAAAGGCATCTAGTCACATTTGCTCAAAAGACTATACCTACACATCATCATTTAAATCACATTGTTTTTTTATTTGATCAAATAGCTACCTTGTCCCAACCACTAGTCTTCAGGGATGAGGGACCAATCAAGCTATACAAAACCAGTTTATGTGAACTCTCATTGTACTGGAAATCTATAGATACCGAGGCCATGTTGTACTAGAAATATATAGCTTGACGTCGGTGTGCTACACCACCGCTCCTAGCAGTATTACTTTCATCTTGCATTAGTGTTGGAAAAAGACAGAGTGCTTCTGGACGTATAGCTCCGTCTGTTTCGCGCACTCAAGTAAAATTAAATTAATAATTAAATTAATGTTCCTTGGCTGCATGTGGTCTGCTTATGCGGCAAAAGCAAAGCACTACGCACAATTGTCAAAAGCGTAGTGTTTTGAGCTTATTTGTAAATACAGCATAAAAACAGTCACTTCACATTTGTTTTAATCTATCTTTGCGTCAATGTCAAAAATCTGTGATGTTTGTACTCATTACAATAAAGTTGTCGTTGTCGTTGGCATGCTAATCATGTTATTGAGTAAAACATCTATGAAGAGACTGTAGTTCTTTGGAGCGGTCTTTCGAATTTTGGCTGCATCGCAAAAATAGGTAGCGGTTTGCAATCCAAATTGAAAGCATTGCCTTCACATTGGCAAAATATTATATAAGAAACACTTCCAACATAAAATTTTATATTTTACCCTTCATAAAATACCTTTGTAAATACTCAAAATTTTACTCCACAAAAATTGCACTTTTTCACATTTTTTTTTTCGACATTTCAGTCGATTTATTTTTATCTGACAAAGATACAAATACAACTTAAAAACCCCTTTTGTTCGCATAAAAATCTACAATAAAATCTATACAAATTAACTAAGCTAGTTTTAAATCTACAGCAAAAATTATCGAAAGTGGTATTTAGTTAGCTACCCGACTTTAAAAATGGATTTGGTGACTTCAAAATACCCTATTTCTTAAACATTTAGTACCCCACTTGTAAAAGGCAATACCCGCATTTATATATAGTATTATTAAGTAGAATACCAAGCCTTTAATATGGAAAATCGAGTTTCACACCCCGTTAACATCATCATCCATCATCTGCCTAGCCTTTTCCCAAACTATCTTGGGGTCGGCTTCCAGTCTAACCGGATGCAGCTGAATACCAGTATTTTACATGGAGCGACTACCTATCTGACCTCCACAACCCAGTAACTGGGTAATACGATATCCCTTGGTAGGACTGATTGTCAGACTTTCGGGCAACTGACTACCTGTAACGACTGTCAAAGATCTATAAATGACAGCCGGGACCAACGGTTTAACGTGCTTTTCGATGCACGGAGGAAACTCGGTTATTAATGGGTGGTTTCCCATCCATGGACCAACCTAGGCAAGCACGGCTTAACCTGAAGATTGAACCGAGAGGCTGGTGGTTATTATTTAGCCACGAGCTCCTCTACATTCTACTTTCCATATTCCCCATACAAAATTTTAATAAATTATTCTAGAACTCGGAATGCCATATTAGCTGCTACGTATTATACCAATAAATACTTAACTTCGAAGATTGGGGCACTAAATTACAAAATAGTGAAGTACCATGTCGTGAAAAGGCGTAAGGTACCCTTCTTCAAAAATACTAGTGTACCCAAGTTTGCAAGATAGATAACCTAATTTGCTTGTCGATAAAAAAGATCGAGATCGGTATAGAACATCTCTATTTGCAAGACGATTAAATTAAAATATATTACATAAAATAGCTATTTAAATATACATAATCATATAGTAGCGTTACAAGCTCCTTAGGTATAGAACAGTTACTTACAAAAAAAAAGACAATTTGCTACATTTTTCAATAAATGAAAAACTTCTAGAGAATCATTTCCTAAACTTTTAACCACCTTGTTTATTCTATCGAGGCTTTCAAAATCACGATAAATAACCATTTTAAGATGTCGTCAACATCTGCCTAGCCTTTTCAACTATTTACTGGTTTTTCTAACTTATCAGACAGATGTGTTGCTGGGGAGTTTGTTCCGCCACTTCTTCTTCCCAGCTAAAACACTAGGAAGTGGCGAAGGGCTGGCGTTTCGGGGGACTGTCTCTGTGCTGGCCTAATTTTAATAAATGACGTCTGTTTTTGTATATTTCATGAAATGTATGTCTTATATGTAGACCACGTGTGGCGTACAAGGACCCTGAGAAATGGAAAGAGACAACATATCTTTCCTTATGCACCAACCGACTGGACTGTGCGAAGGAAGACATGCTGCGCCGACACCAAATAAAACATAACGGCCGGAAAATGATGATGATGTACCAACAAACAGCACTGCAATCATATTTCTAAATAGACATAAGCCGCCATTGTCCTGTCAAGTATGGTCCAAACAGAATAGGTAATACTAGCTGTCCGGCGCAACTTCGTTTGTTACATTTTGCTCGTTTTCACAACTTTTTTCATTGCTGCTCCACTCCTATTGGTCGTAGCGTGATGATATATAGCCTATAGCCTACTTCGATAAATAGGCTATCTAACACCGAAAGATTTTTTCAAATCGGACCAGGATTTTCGGAGCCTATTCAATGCAAACAAACAAACAATCAAATCTTTCCTCTTTATAATATTAGTTTAGATTATAGAAAGAAGAAATGGGAAAATTCGACTTGGCAATCGTTTAGTCACCGAATAAACCAATTTTCGAATTTTAAAGGGTCAGCCAAATATTTTGAAACATTGTTATTTTTATCTGCAGTGAATCACACTCAATTGTTGGTGCAGCAATCCCCAAAGGATCATTAGTTATGTTTAAGTCTCATGTAATAGGGACGTATATGTGGTCGTGATGCTCAGCAGTGAGGGAACGACGAAGAAGAAGAAGAATAGGCGGCGCCTTTTGCCATCAACAGGGCACAAATCCAGACTCAGTGGCTGTAACTGAGAAATACCTTATGCAACAAACCCAATCACACTGGCAGACCTGACAATTGCCAGCCAGTCATAGACATGCTTAGCAGTCGTGCGAACAAAAAACTCAGATTTCAAAAATTATTTCGCTGATGCAAAGCTGCACGATTTCACGAGTGGCATTGGATTATATGTTTCTTAGACGCGGACAAAGACGCGGGCAGAAGCTACTATTATACCTACAAATTAATTTAATTCAATTTCTTATGGCCGTCTCCAGATCTTTGATTTTGCAACCAAAACGAAGTGGTCACAGTTTGATCCACTAATCTTGACCCACTTTTTTTCAAGTGAGGTCATAGATCTGCGCATATAGTTGGACATTTTATTAGATAAATTCTTCATCGTTTACCTAACATTTTCCAAACTATGTTGGGGTCGGCTTCCAGTCTAACCGGATGCAGCTGAATACCAATATTTTACATGTAGCGGCTGCCTATCTGAACTCAACGACACTGTTCTTGAGTGTCACGATACTTTCTGGATTCTGATTACACGTAAAGAGTGTCATTTACGAATTACTTTTTTAGTTGCTATCTTTTGACCGCGTTTACGATTTTGTTTTGGTCGGAAGTTATTCTACGGGGATGTTTTAAAATAGTTTCTCATTAGTGAATTTTTAGAATCGGATGAAGATTTCCGAAAAATACCACCTAGCTAGGTCAACGACAACCAAAGTTTAACTCTTTTTAATATTAATACGGATAATTGAACTTACTAAAAGCTATTACTTAATTTGTCTTGTTAGTTAGTATATGTATTGGACAAATCTTGTAACTATATTTCAAACTAGTTCCCCCCAATAGATAGACCTAAAATTTTGCACACACTTTTGGTTCTGGTGACAATACGTGAAGTCTTGCTACATCGTTCTCACATAATGTACCATCTCAACATGAATGATGTAACCAAGGTTTTTGTAACAAGATTCTGATTTAAAAGAGTGTCCATGGAGTTTCTTGCCAATTCTTCTACATAGAGATCTACGCCTTGGAATGAGAAACTACAGTACTTTCACAGTTATTATGTCTTGTGACTGGGACTGTAGCTTCATTTTTATTGTTGTTCGACCATTCAAAAGTGCCTGTAACTGGCTTATTTGAAATAAATGATTTTGATTTGATTTGAATACATTTCTATAGAAGACATGACTTGATCCTGCAGCCATGGTCTCCTAACGAGAGAATTCCTCAACGATTAATAGCGCGGACAAGAAACTCTGTTTATGCAGTAGATAACTTCTGTTATTTAACATTTTTGTGTAGTAGGTACACCACTGACTACCCCCTTTTTATTATTTTAATTCCACAATGTCCATCCAAAGGTTGTCTGGAAGATATCGCTTTCAGCGATAAGACCGCCGTTGTAACCATAAAATTAGCAGTTTTGTAAGCCCGTTATGTTTCACTTTTGGTGTACAATAAAGTTTTATTCTATTCTATTCTATGCTTTCAATTGTGATAGAGAACCCTAATTGACATATAATTAAAAGCTTTAATTTATTTGTGACTAGTATGATCGATGTCTGGTAGAGAATGCCGCACGGGCTATCGATACTCGAGATTTATTCCTAGCCCTTGTTAAATTCGGGAAAGCGACTGAAAAGACATATTCCTGTTTTCTTTGTAATCTTACTACTGTTATAAATGCGAAAGTTTGTGTGGATGGATGAATGATATTTTTTACTCTTCCACGCAAAAACTAATGAACGGTTATTCATGAAACTTTACAGTAACGCAGTTTATACATCAGATTAACACAAAGGCTACAATTTGTGGTAATGTTGTGTATTTATGGGAGCGAAGAATATCCTGGTGGAAGCTGTCACAAGAATGTGGAGCTTGGCACAAGCAAAGAGAAGCCCAGCAGTGCGTGAAGTCGGGCTCAGGGACTTAAAAGCACCTTCTTATAGGTTACAGAATTATAAGTGTTACATGTTGAATTGGTAACAGAATCAAATATGTAACACTTATTTAAAATGCGTTTTCAATGTGTTAACCTAAAACACTTACAAAAGTGTAACCGTAAAATATCTGTAACAGATATAAAAGTGTTAATAAGTGTAAGGCCCCTAGCACACGGCATATTTTAAACGCGCAGACGACGCGCAGATGACGCGCGTATACGCGCTTCAAACGAGATTTGAACGCAACCTTGTAACCTAAGCAAACGGGGCGATCGTAAAACGCGCGTCTGCTGGGCGTATACGCGCAGATACAGCGATACAGACGCGCTGTAGTCGCTCGTAGCTTCCGCGTTTTGGGCAGACTCCTCGCAACTGCGGCGCGGGCGGTGGGGTGACGTGAGCGCGCGCGCCCCTCCTCTACCACTCCTCCGATCCCTTGTACACGCTTCAAACGAGTTTCGAACGCGTTTCACACGCGCGTTTGTATCACGTATTACGCGCGTTTGATTCTATAAAAACGCAAAAATCGGCAACTACAGCGCAGAAAACGCGTGTTCCTGAAACGCGCGTCGTCTGCGCGTTTAAAATACGCCGTGCGCTAGGGGTCTAACAGTTAAACGCAGCGTTCGACTATGTACGTGCCGTACTGTGCAATTACTTATACCTAAAGCTATAATTGATTATTTCAGTTACACATATAAAAGGTTACAGTTTGATTCGGTAACATTATTGTGTCTGTTACATTTAAAAGTGTTTTTCTGTTAAAACTACGGCTGCGGATAGTGAGGGCGAAATCGTGGGAGAAAGTTAGTACATAATATAAAAAAGTCCCTGTTTAGTAATCATTGATTTATCAATCTTCAGCTTTTCTATAGAGGATCTATCAGATCAAAATAACTAGTCTATTTATTTAATGATTTTTCTAGTTTTTGAGCAATCGGCTCTAATATAACTTAGGCCAAGAATTGGTAATAGAAATGATTAGAAGATCCAATCTATAAGCCGACCAAAATGATGAGACAATAGGGTAGTTGACATCACCAATCCAATTCGGTATCATCATCTGCCTAGCCTTTCCCCAATTTAGTTGGGGTTGGCTTTAGTGTTATCAATCATAAAAAATGTGTAATTCGGTCCAATATCTACAAATGGTCGATATTAGACAGACAATGATTTTCGGACCACTAGTAAACAGTGGCGGTTTTACAAATTTTCAAGGTATAGGCTGAAAATTTTTTGCCGCCTTTGCCTCTACAATTTTCATGTCCTAGATTATTTTTACAATCCAACAATTTCGTTGGAATTGCACGTAAAATTCTTGTTGGGTTTATTTTTGAGCTAATTTGATTAACTCAATCATGTACAAACATCAGAAAACCGCCATGCAGATTTTTTTTTTATTTCTAAGAGGCAGTAAAAAAAAAATCGGTCCTCAAATTTGCCGCCCTAGGCTCCAGCCTACTCAGCCTGCTGGTACATGTAATGGCTTCAACTACCCAATTGCCTCGCCAACTTGGTAACCCAGTTCTAAAAAGATGTGATGATAAAATCTACTAACAGAAGATGAATTTAGAAGCCTCTAAACCATCTTCCTTTGACAAGATAATTACGAAAATGGAAGAAGCTGGTACCGAAAGCGCTTATAATCTAGAAAACCTACTTCTAAAGCATGGAGTGGAAAATGATGCACTATCTATTGTGAGTTTGTTTGTTTGGTTGAACTCGTTAATCTCGGGAACTACTGATTCGAATTGTAAAAATATTTTATTGTTGGATAGCCCATTTATGGAGGAAGGCTATAGGCTATTATAACATCACGCTACGACCAATAGGAGCAGAGCATCAATGAAAAATGTTTCAAAAACGAGGAAAATGTGACGCAAACGAAGTTGCGCGGATCAGCTAGGATCTAATATTCCTAGTTTTAATCAGTATTTAAACAATAGAGTTGAGTTCCTACCTATAAAAAGTCTTGGTTTTATTTATTTATATTAAAACTTTATACACATAAAGTAAAAAAAACACTGTACGAAGGTGGCCTTAAATGCCTTAGGCATTTTCTACCAGTCTATTTTAGAGTGATGCAGACACAAAACATAATAGGTGCACTGTTACAGAACATTTAAGTCTATGTGTAATGAATGATCCTAAAATGGAGCCCCAACCATAGACACTTGACAAGTCTGCTTTATAAATCATCATCTGCCTACCCTTTTCCTAAACTATCTTGAGGTCGACTTCCAGTCTAACCGGATACAGCTGAGTACCAGTATTTTACATGAAGCGACTGTCTATCTGACCTCCAAAACCCAGTAACTGGGTAATACGATACACCTTGGTAAGACTGGATGTCAGACTTTTCGTTTCTGACTACTCGTACCGACGGTCAAAGATCTACAAATAACAGCCGTGACCAACGGCATAACGTGCTTTCCGAGGAAACTCGGTATGTAATTCGGTCACCCATCCACAGACCAACCTCGGCAAGCACGGCTTAACCTAAAAGATCGACCCGTGAGGCTGTTATTATTTAGCCACGAGCTTCTCCTTGCTTTATAAATCATACTTAAAGACTTTTTCTCATAGGGGTAGGTTACAGAGAACTACAAATTTTATTATCTCTCGGAATGCTTTGCTATTTTCTTACAACTTATTAGACAGACGTGTTACTAGGGAGTTTGAACTTCAATTCTTTTTCCTAGCTAAAACACTAGGAAGTGCTGATGGCTCAGGTGTGGATTTTGGGGGATATTTTAGATGATTAAAAAGTTTTTGGTCTCAGCCGGATTTGAATCAATGGCTTTTGATGTCAACACTAGGATAACAATGGCAAGGTTAAAACCTTGGATTGCAGGTTCAAGTTTGGACAAATACCAAAATCAGACATGGCATTGAAACTGTTGGACAGAGTTAGTAATTAATATGTCTGAAAAAGCTAACTCATTTCGAGAAAGTGTTGTGAATAATTCTCATATTTTCTGCATGAAAAACAGGCCTTTGCCCAGCAGTGGGACACTAACCTGGTTTTATAAACAATGGTGGTTAAAAGTTTAAAAAATGCTAAGAAAACTCACAGCAAAACAGACATCATGTACAAAAACATGGACACTTTGGCTATTTCAACTAAACTGCTAACAACAGGTCACCTAGCATGTTCCTTAGCTGCTGCCGTCAGTGCTTGGCCAACCAGGACCTTGTCTCCGGAAGCCATCTCGAATTTGAACTCTTTCGGAGCTTCAAATAGTAAAATAATCGTGCTTCCCATGTTAAATTGACCGAATAGTTCTCCCTTCTTCAATGGGACTTGCCCTAATTCAACCTCATTGATTCGGTTCCGTCTGCCTTTTGTGTTTGTTCGTAATTCAGGATCATTATAGATTTCTATAGAGCCGACATTTGTTGCCCCTACGGCAGTCATGCTAAAGAAACCATGTTTCCACTCGCCAACATACACTGCACGTTCGTTGATTGTGAACAAGCCAGGTATTAGTCTTGCTAGCCACGGATTCACAGATAGAAGCTTTCCGGAGAAATGTCTCCGGAACGTTGCTGTCCAGTCGCATGGTGAATGGAATCGATGATAGTCTCCGGGGGCCAAATAAATGATGCACTGATGTAGAATATTTTCTTTGTTAGTTAGTAAAGATTCATAATAATTATCATTTTTCTTTTTCGACCATTTGTTTTGTCCAAGGAATTCTTCGAGGCTGTAAGTGACCCCTTTGACTTGCTCTATCTTGTCTGTGTCTGCTGGACCACAATTTAAGACTACTCCATCGCAAGGAGACACACACGGCGAAGGTGCAATATATCTCGCTCCGTCTCTTAGCGGCCTCGTAAAAAAAGCTGACAAACTTTTGTATAACTTCAGGTCTGTACATTCAGCCTCACTCAGATTCACATTAAACATTTTAATGTACGTACCATAGACGAAGCTCCGTAAAGAGATCGGGAGCTCACAAGCAGCTAGCTTCCCCCAAATTCTACTCGTAACACGGAAGGGAAACATTTCGTAAAAAAGAATTTCCACTTTAGACACTTCATAATTAATTGAAGCACGTATATAACACCAGCCTACGTAAATAGCACTGCCTAACGGCACCCATCTAGTAATTATAGAACGAAAACTCATCCATTTATTTTTCTGTAGCGTCTTTGTCTGTTGATTGTGAAGCGTAGATGTTTGTCGAAAAGGTCTGTGAGGACGCAACTTTTGTCTAAACATAGGATTTATAACAGGAAGACAACTCCTTATACGAGTCGGCGGGAACATTTCGACTGATAAACGCACACGGCGGCGGCTTAAAAATAAATTGTTTACGTAAAATCACGCGAATTGATTACTTTGCGTAGTGAATGAAGTACTGAAGGAAGTACGTTCCTAGTTCCTACAACGGATAAGAAAAATCAAATTAGATATACAGTGGTGGCAATGTTATGTAATATTGTATTTTTTTTTTTATGCGAATTTAGTCCTTATTTGGGAAGAACGAATGCTTAAAATACGGTAAAGATATATTGATTAAACATAATAATAAGTAGCACTATTGTACGGGTGCGTTCATAAACATAAACTTATAAAATGTAGATTTCCATTAAAAACAAAAAAAAACTGTAGAATCTTTGTTATTCATGATTCTGAAAATTTTCGTAAACAGCTATAACATAAAAAATATTATGTACCTTTTCATTACTGATCACAAAAAATATGTAACGGTATTTTCCTATATGTCAACCAATGACATTCATGTCAAGCTAGTAAAAACTTTAAGGGTTTAAGTTTTCGATCACACTTTCCACAGATGTACATAAAACTTTGGAGGCAGGTTTCCGGTTTTTTGATTCGTTCAAACTATTGATTGATGTACGTATCATATATATACGTATCGTGTACCTTTTTAATGTATTTTAGTTTTGCTATAGTCAGTTAAAAAAATATTAAATAAAAAAAGAAAAAATCATCGATAAGTACCGGTTTGTTGCGACATTGACGAATGATAGCGGTTGGTTACCTCTGCAATCCATCGTAGTAGCATGACATATAGCTTTGTTGACGTTTTTAGCGTTTTCTTAGTCTTTTTCTTTTTAATTTATTATTTTCCCGCGTTTATTATTAATTCTGATGTCCACTAGAAATGGAGATAAAGGAGAAACCAACAGATGTGTTGATAAAGTGGCGTTTCGGCGAATATCAGACGAATATAAAGATAACATACCTCCTGGAAGTGAATTCCGAGGATTCCAGAAGGTCCCCCTGGTTCATCTGCCTCGTTATGACATAAGTCCTTACTTGCGGCAGTTGGAAATCACAGGTTCTCGTAAGAAACCTCGTATGAAACCAACGGGCCCTAAAGTATCGGCAGAAAACCGGTTCTCAAGAAAATGCATCGTCGGTTTGGTGAGGCAGGACTTAGCTAAGCTGAAGGAGGAGTACCAGAGGGCCCAGGTGTCTGTCAGGCCCTCTGAGTCAAGTTCTGACAGTGAACAAGACCCAAACATGGCTACTATAAAGTGTAAAATATGTGAAAAGAGATACTCCTGTGAAAAGAAACTGCTTAAACATCAGGGAAATAAACATATGATTGTATGCAAGCCACAGAAGCGTGTGTCCTTCTCTGATCATGTTATCATTCATGAGCTAAAAGAATACCATAAATGTAGAAAATGTCCTAAAATCTTTGAGGATTACCACCATTTAAAATCTCACTCAAAATTGCACCATAAGAAACGTAAATGCTATATTTGCAACTATTGCAATAAAAGCTTCATTGATAGAACCTTTTTTAAAGTTCACATTAAGTTGCATTGCGATGTCTGCGGTCTATTTTTACCAAATAAAGGCAAATTCACTGATCATCGTCGGAATGTATGTCGCATAATAAAGCTGCATCCTTGCAAGACTTGTGAAGACGTATACTTCAGTGTCATGGATCTGAAAGATCATAGTTACGAACACACTGCTGTTTGCCTTATTTGTGACATTTGCAAAGACCAGTTTGCAAATAAATGTGAATTAGCTCATCATATTGCATTCCTACATTCAAATGATCGCCCTACATGCCTATATGGTATGCGTAATTTGGGTAACGAGAGACTCTACCTGTGTAACTTCTGCGAAGAAAGCTCGGTAGAACGAGATGCGTTAGAACGCCACGTGCAATTACTACCCGACTTAACAAACAAAGCCATGACAGGATATAAAGATTACTATTTCTGTGATCAATGCTTCAAGAAGTTTGACACAGAAACCGATATGCTCCAACATAAGTGGACCCATTTCTTGAAAACCAGTGACAATTCTCAAGATCGGGAAAAAGTTGTCACGAAAACATTGAAAACGACGTATAAGGTCGGCGAGCCGATACCAGAGTACATGCAACCAGTGTTGGTTTTGGAGAAGGTTAAAATTGCTAGGGAGACGACAAAGGGCGCTGAGGAATACATTGTTGCGAAGAACTTTGAAGTAGAAGAGGGGACGATCAAGAAGCCATTAGTTGATCCAAAGAGTAAAAAGACAATTATATCTAAGCACCAGTGTCAGGTTGGTATTTTGTATTTATCCTTAGGATTTTATAAAGCTTATCCTGCCATCTTGTAACCAGCGTATTCCTCAAGCCCTGTCATACAGGTTGACCTAGCTCAGAGGTTGAGACCGCACTGATTAATGTATATTGAAGTGGTTGATTTAAAGGGGTTTGGGTAAAAAAAATGGCATGCTTTTTCTAAGTCTGCGGCCACGAATGAAAAATATTTCATTAATAAGAACACAATAAGATATTCATTTTTTCCTATGAACAATTATTCCCAAAAAAATTTTGGAAATTTATGTTCCAAAATCGGAGCTGAAATATACACGGTGAATTTTTCAAGTGGGTGGATGGCTCAATCCGTGCCTCAAACCTATGAGGAGTAGCGAAAAACACTCAAAGGAGTCAAGAGCCCGATTTTGATAAAAACTAAAACTGCATCATTGGTTTTTTGAAAAATCAATATTCCTAGCCAGGAATCGAATCCGTTAATTTTAAAAAAACAAAAACACCCTGTGTTATTATTACACCATTCGATAGTGTCGCTACTAAGGATCCAATCCTGGGAAGTAATGACATACAGCAAACAATAGAAAAGAGTTCAGTTTTGATAAAATACATAACAGTATGCAAACTGTTAGTACGAACAACACAACTTTGACATCTGATATTTCAGCTCCAATATAATTTTCGGCAAAATTCTTTTAGGGGTCATTGTTATCATATAATCCACTATAGGTTACCAACAATTATCATTGTGGCCGCTTGAAAAAAAAACATGCCACTGGTCCATACAAACTTACCCAATGCCCTTTATTATTATCTTCTGCAATGTCTGCTGCAACTCCTAGCTGAGTCAGGGCTCTGGGCTAGTGGTTATTTTAGCCAACTCATGGAGCATACAGCAGGTGTGGCCATTCCAAACCTTCTTCAGCCTAGTGGCTTTTGTTGTGCTGCATATTTGGTCACAAAGAATGACCACTATCAATTTTGTTCATCCAAAATAATGTAGATTATCCCCGGAATTCCCAGTAGCCCTGGAATGATTAGAAATCATCAGGAGAGGCCTTTGGCAGACAGTGGGAGGATGCAAGCTTACTGAAATAGAACACTATTTCAGGATCAATCTGAACTATAAAAGTACCTTGCACAACCGTTACGTAACCTTTTAGCTTCTTTAAGGCTCCCTCAACATCGCTATGGGGCTAGTTCTGAAAAAGTCATGAAAAATCATCTAGAGTACTAAATAGTGCCATAGCGACTCCTTGTGAGTTGCTAAAAATTCCGAATAGCTTATTTTTCCCTGACTTATGCCATATGAACGATATTACTAATGAAAAGAAAAATCGAAACAACAGCTAATTAACTGATTACGAATTTACAAGTTATACCGATATTACTGCATAATAACTTATAAACCTACAAACGGGCGAAATGTGGGTGTACTGTTAGTTGCATCCCTGCCTAACCCTTCGGGGATACAGGCGTCATGTTATAATTTCATAAATTTTTTAGGGTTCCGTACCGAAAGGGTCAATTGAAGCTCCCATACAAAAAAGTGACGTTTTTGCTCGATTTTAGGGGTCAAACGGAACCCTATTACTGAGAGTTAGCTGTCCGTCCGTTAGTCCGTCCGTCCGTCCGTCTGTCACCAGACTATATCTCATGAACCGTGATAGTTAGCCAGTTGAAATTTCTACAGATTATATATTTCTGTTGCCGCTACAACAACAAATACTAAAAACAGAATAAAATGAATATTTAAGGGGGCATACAAAAAAGTGATTTTTATAAATAAACCCTTCGTGTGCGAGTCCGACTCGCACTTGGCCGGTTTTTTTTCTTTCTAAATTTTTTTATAGTATTAAATGAGTAGGTAATGTAATCTGAAATATTTTTGTTTGTTTTCTCATATGCACTGCCATGCTGATAAAATGATTTGTTTGCTTATTGCTTGCACTTGCGCGAAGATAAGGTTATACATACTTAAACATATGTTCACGACTGTAATTTTAATTACCGAAGGGTAAAGAGCTGTACCTAATAGTTCACCCACGATTCGCCAGTAATGTTTTAGTCCCATGTAATATAAAAAGAGCAGAGAGAGAAAGGGAGATGTTGTTTCATAACTTTGTTGAATTTATTCAGACTGAAATACATAGGCTTTTAATTTAGTTACATCTAACTCTCATTTAATTTACACTTAATTCTCATTAAGCTCACCTTATATGAAATGGACATGGTTTGTGTTTGAGCTTTTTATGGTTGGACATAAATTTATATGGTTGGATATAAACAGTAATTTAACTGTCATTTGAATTCTCAGTGATTTGCTTAAAATGGAAGAGACATGGTTGTTTTTGTGCTTTTTATGGTTTGACATTTAAACAATGTTTGATTGATTACATACTATTTTTTTTAAATTATTATTATTTTGTTTTATGTTCTATAATGTGCTATTTAGATTTGAAATGTAATTATTTTGTAAAATTCGAACACAATGTAAATTGTTTGATGAATAAATATGAATGAATGAATGAGTGGCCCCTTAAGCTAATATTTTTGTCACTAAATAAATACGGATCAAAAAATTTGACATGTCACTCGGGCAGTGTTGCCACTTTGACTTACTGAAAACACATAACATCACGCTTTGTAATATCTGAATGGTGGCAGAGGTTTAACTAACAAGTACACCAACATTTTGTCAGTTATGTTTAAGTCCCATGTAGTAGAGGGCGAGCCGATTGTCATCAACCGGGCACCAATCCCGATTACGTGGCTGCTACTGAGAAATTCCTAATGGAAAAATACTAAAAACAATTCCCGACCCGGGAATCGAGCGCAGAACCTCATGGTCAGCAGTCGCGATTTAGACTAATAGACCAACGAGTTAGACAAAGTTAGTTAAGTTTTTATTTAGTTTTAAACACAATATTATATGGCAGCTTGTTAGATTTATGAACCTTATGAAGCTTGTGTCCAGCGTAGTTTGTGAATTTCTGCCTCTTTCTATTGTTAATGTTGTAAATATCACTGTTTTTACTGTACAGATATGTATATTTTGCCTAATATATAAAATGTTGGCAACGATTAATTGTAAAGCCACCGTCTGAATAACAATCTCTTTAAAAAAATATCTCAGAGAAACTCGGGCACCTAGCTGGTAAATTGCACGAACCGCTCGTTCCCGAAGAACAAATATATTTTGGTTATCAGCGGCACTGCCCCACAGCAGAATACCGTAGGACATAACGCTGTGAAAATAACTAAAATAGACTAACCGTGCTGTATCAACGTCAGTGTATAGAAATTAATTTAATACATACATTAGATTATTGATAGAAGAAGTACAAAAATAATGTAATAATCATTTTGACACATTACAGCCGTAGCCATAGTGAATCAGTAAAACAAACCTCTTTGACAATCACACAAAAAATGTGATTGTAATGTGTACTTATTCACGCCCAAAATTGAGATAAAATTAGCAAGAAAAGTCAAAATTATTAATGAGACAAAACGATATCATGTTTAATCTAGGATGTACAATGTCAAACAGTGGACTTAAACTCTCCTGATTTTTTTATGGAAAGATATCGACTAGTGCAACCTTAAGGGTACGCTAAAATGGGTGTTCGCTCCGAACGTTCTACTAAATTATCCATTCAAACCAGTCTCGCGCCGCGCGCGCTTTTTCACTAATTTTTTCTAGTAAGACTTGCGAGCTTGCACTCGTGCGTAGTTTATAATAGTCCACCTGACCGTTAAAAGAGATTAGCCGTCGGCGCGGGAGATATTATACTGCTCAGAGTGTGCGCAGGCACAGGTGCACTCTCTCTTCTCTCACTCTCACAGTCCGAGGGGCCGGCAATCCGACACGACTGGAGAGAGATCAGGCGCAGGAACAACGGGTTGACGTGCTTTTCGAGGCGGAGTATGAAAGTTGGCGGTATGATACTTTAAGGGAATGAAGAACAGGGTGCATAGTTCTTCATGCCCCATAGAAAACAAAGGATCCTCTGACCAGACCGGTGTTGTGTCTGGCGGGCTACTGCCCGACAGTTGTTGTCGTTTTAAGTCTTAAGTCGAGGATAACTTCAACAGCACGATTCAGTAATTTAATGTTAGTTTTTTTTTTGGGTCATAGATGGCGCTATAGCAATTTTTGTTGTATGTTGCTGTAGTTCTTCTTATAGTGTCTCTACAATACCACCGTGGGTATCATACCCGCCAACTTCCATACTTCGGAGCTCAGGGCTCCAACTTAGAAATTCTAATGAAAAATCCCAATAACACTTTTTACCCACCACGCTCAGCAGTCACGCTTATGGCCGCGAGACTGATGGAGCCGTTTAGCGTAAGCCCTTCACCATCTTCCTGCCTTTATCCCATTTTTCTTTGGGTCGGAGCAACACGTTTTCTTCCTCCATTCTTCCGTGTCTGACACGGAAGAATGACATCATCACGGCATCATTTACTCCTTTCTCTTTCATATCCTTCCTTACACAATCCATCCATCTTTGGCCTTCCTCTGCCCCTCCATCCATCAACATAGCGTTGGTAAGTTTAGAGTAAGCCCTTTACGGATGGGAAATCATCAAATGACGCCTCGTCGAAGCGAAAGGGATTGTCAAACTTGTACTGACTAAAACCCATCCATGTTCCTTCTTAGCCCTTTGTGTTCCAGGGCCAAGGTATCTCTTTCGAACAGTTCCGCAGCCCCGACCGTAAGCCCTTACAGCCTAATAATCGAGTCCTATCTGTTACAGACTTGCGACAAATACTACTCATCAAACTCCTGCCTCAATCGTCACATTGAGACCCAACATTCAGATTATGAAAACCTACGCTGCAAAGTCTGCGAAGAAACGTTCGTCTGGCCCTCTCTGCTTCGCTCCCACAAATGCATTCGTTTGAAAATCCCAGAAATGCCGTTCGAAGATGCCCGTCCAGAAATACACTTTGACAATCTCCACGAGATCTCCCAGAATGGCTTCGATGATTTGAACATCGCGGAAAATGACGATTATTTGAATACACTAGACTTTGAATTACCGGCTCCTATCGTGGAATTGACGGAAATTAACGGTTTAAATCAGCCACAGGAGAAGTTAGCGCCGTTGCAGAGTTTGGGATATAAGTTGGTGATGCAAGAGGTACCGATTGAATTTTAAAATGGACTTATATACGGTTGTTTAAAGTGGATGTTTCAGTGTGTGTAGTGATATCAAGGTTTTTAATGAAAACTGTTGGTAAAGTAACTCTTCTTAGTCATCTTTACTTAGGGAAATATAAAGATACTACTACTTAGGTACATACGGCGACAAATCAAGCTATACATTTCCAGATCATCAGCATCGCTATGTATAGATTTCCAATACATATAGAGATCCGCATAAATGAGTCTCTGAACATTTTTTTTTGGAAAGTATTATTAATTTTAATATTTAATTTGTGTGAATTTGAGGACAAAGCGCGTTATTTTTTTTTATCTTGTGTGTTTTTTTTTCCTTTGGTATTAACAGTTTGGTTAATATAAGCGACCTACACAAATGTCCTTTCTTTGGTATTGTTCGTCGTGGCGATGAGCTCCTTGAGTTATGAGTCGAGCTACACGATAACTGACAAATGCTTGCACTGACTGGACAGGTCCACTCAAATCTGTGTGGTTCTTTCATCAAAAGCCCACCTCAGAAACTTATCTGCACAGTCCTCATGTGAGTTCGCTAAGATTATGTCTGGACCTTAAAAGAGACCTCTGAGTTTGTTTCGGCTGTTTCTTCTCAGAGTAGTCAGGTACGAAACATAGATCCTCATCTAGTTTAAAAAAAAAGTGTTTGTAAAAACCTATTTGCAAAAATAGACATAATTTCATTTCATTTAAACTGGTTTTGTATAGCTTGAATGGTCGCCGTGCGTACCTACTTTTTTTTAGTTTTTTGTGTGTTTGACAAAAAAAAAACAGTACTTTTATAAAAATGTGGGTTCCAGATACGAAAAATATTGTCGTTAGATTTTAAACCCTGTTTTCAGGGTAACATATAATAACTGTAAGTACATAAACATGAGTTCACAAAGCTGTCACATGTCCAGTTTTGTTGTTGTTTTTTTCCACATATTAATATGTAGTAGCATGTACATATATCTGTAGTAAACTTTATAAATCATTGCAAAACGTTCAGGTTGCAAAATACCATACGGTTGCAAAACAAACTAATCTCATCTCAAAAACTTCAAGTTGTAGAATGTCTAGGTCTCAAAACATCCATGTCTGACTGACTGTAATATATTTAAAATTCACAAATATACAACCCTAATCTCTACAAAGTTAGAGTGAACAGGCTTCTTCTGGGTCTTCTTGTGCCATCTTTGACTTTGTCTCTGTCATCTCTGACCTAGACTAGACAAGACAAAAACCATAGAAAAAAAAAGTGATAATTATCACATTCATAATACTAACATATATAATTCATATCACTTCATTCTTTGTTCAAAACTAAAGTTGTTGTTAGATGTTTAAGTCAACATGAACTAAAAACAAACAAACAACATGAACTTCATGAACATGTCAAACATTCTGCAACATGAACTTTATGAGATTTGACTGTTTTAACTGTTTTTGTTTTTTTTGTTATTTTGAAACTTGAACATTTTGAGACCAAACCTTATAAATGAATGTGTGTTTATTAAATAATAACAAAACTAACCTATTACTGGCCCACTGCTGGGCAAGGGCCTCTTTTCATACATAGAAATCGTTAGTATCACTACGATTGTTCAATGCGAGTTGGCTATTTCAGCCATATTTTTTTTTTTATAAATTCATGTTCCTTTACGATGCTTGTATACCTATAAATGTAAAAAAAAGTCTATGTATGATAAATATTATTAAAAAGTATGTGTTATAAATATTATTAAATATAAGCATGTGTAATTTATCAATGTACATGGTCTACTATAGCCCTTAAATTAAAGGCTTATTGTATATTTATAACCTCTAGGTTAGTACAGACAGCGTTAGTATGTGCTAACGTCTCTACAGTCCGGCCGAGTACGCCAGGGGGGTAACTACTTAATGAGGCTATCTGTACTAGTAGGTTCTACAAGCTGTTGTTTTGCATCCTCGTCAAATTCAAGGAGGTAACTATGCTAATGATTCTCGACCCAAATCAATAATAAAAAAGGGTAGGTAATTTTTTTTTGTCTTATTGCCGGTAATCGGTAAGTGTGAACAACCCGTGTTTTAAACGCGACCCGTCTGATCCATGCCCTATAACCGCGCTTTCACACATACAACGAATCTCAAATGTTTATTCGATAATTTATTATTCCCTAAACCACGTTAAGGGGGTTATTCTGAAATACTGACAAATTTAAACAACAAAAAATGCAGTGCTTTTAATAATGATCTAGGTACCGTAATTTAAATTGATTATTTATGTCTTTAGTGACAACCTCCTGAATTTTGACGAGGATGAAAAACAACAACTTGTATAAGAGTCAAATAATGTAAAAAGTTGACAGGTTAAAATAAATGTGAATAGGTATGTAAAAAATTATAATTGAGGCATATATAATTTATTTTTTCGATTTATTTGAAGCAAAAATTGCATTATTTTTAGCATTAGGCTTTTTTTTAAAGAGTTCTTAGTAGGTATTTTAAATACAAAAAAACGAAATTTTATGTTATCAAATTGTTGTAATACCTATGTTTTAAAAACTAAGTTTCTAAGATTTATAGAAGTACATAAATTGTTGTAGTTATATCGTTTTTAATTGCTTGAAAAACATTTTTTGGCTGAAATATTATATCAAAGTAACATAAGCATGTTTAACACTATATAAATAAATAGTTTTCTTTGCATACCTACTTATAAAAGTCCTCGGGACCCCAATTGAAATATATATAATTGTTCCGTTCCGTGTACGACAATTGAAATTAATTGTTCCGTTCCGTGTTCGACGGTTGATATTAATTGTTCCGTTCCGTGTTCGACGGTTGATATTAATTGTTCCGTTCCGTGTTCGACAATTGAAAATAATTGTACCGTTCGTCCGTGTTCTGCAATTGAAATTTGTTTAAATAGAGCATATTTTTAATGTCAAAATGATAAAAGACCTAAAAAAGGGGAAAGACCGAGGTTTTGGAAACTGCCCAAAACTCCCTTTTTTAGTGTTCAAGCTGAATAGGTGCCACCCATAAATTACATCACACGTTAAGAGGGAGGGGGGGGTCGAAAAAGTATTACAAGGTAAGTATATAACTATGTATTAGTAACATGCGTATGTATGAACATGTAAAATTGCAAAATATGTGACGTCATACTAGGGAGTCACAAATATGATCAGCTGTGACGAGACGGCAGGGGGGGGGGGGGTAAAAAATTAACTTGTGACGTAATTTATGGCGCCAAAGAAAAAATGGCGGAACAAACACACCAGCAACACATCTCTCTGCTAAATAATTTTAAAAGACACTGGTGTATTTTTCATTTTTTGCGGCCACCACATTTAGAATGTTGTATTCGTTTTATGTATTAAATTAAATAAATAAGAAACTGAATTGGCTCCGAGCAAGATAGTTTAGAAGATAAAGTTATTTCAGCATAATATATTTAAACATGAGTGTTTATAAAAATGACGATTTTATTACACCTACATTGATAATTTATGTAAAAGGTGTCCTTTTCTAGGTGGCTTTTAAGTACATACTGATTATGTATAAGTTTATATTAATAATTACTTACAAGAAATTTTTGTTTTGAGTTAAGTTATATGAAGATTTTGGCCTGAAACCAAACATGGTTTGATAAAACTGATTATTATATATAGTTATTTTTTTTTATTTTTAAGTTTTTGCTCCTTGGGGTATATGACATTATCTTATATCTTCGGCTCGTGGGTAAATAGTAAGAGCCTTATGGGATCACTTAAGTTAAAATTTCTGTTGATTTGTTATTTTCTTTTTTTGAGTTTATTAAGGCATTGTTGTAAATAATAAATATCACTATTTTATAAGTTGCTGCGTTCGTCTGTTTCATCAGTGAGGATATTACAATAAGGTCATGAAGCAAGACAAATTTAAATTTATAATTTTTTTTCAGTTTTTTTTTTTATTTCATTATGTTTTTTTTGTTTTTATTTTACGCAAATGTCGTCAGCGTCATGTGCAAATTAAGTAATGTTTTCTTTCGTGTTTTGTGATTTTTAAATGCCCTCAAAATTCTGACAAAGGTTTGCGCCTCATATTCCGTGCTCCTATCTTTTTTGCCGTTCGTCAGAACCATCTTTGACCAAGGGTAAGTATCAGATCTCCACAACCCGCGAGAAACAGAGCGGGATTGCTATCGCTCGAGGCAATATCGATCGATGGTTTGTTTAAAAACCAAAATTTGTTTTATTATTTTCATTGAAAATTTATTTTTAAATATTATTGTGCAGGATTTAGTCATATTTTAATGGAGAAACATGCTTTCTTAAACCTTAGTTTTCACGCAATTTAACACTGTTTCTTGCGGGAAAAAAATACGTGATATTTGCCGAGGCCCCGCCTCTATCTGTCGTGAGATTCGGCTCCCCCATAAACGCCTCACGTATTTAATGGACCCTTTCGAATGAAAATGGCATTTTCGCTACTTGACTATTGAACTATTCTAAGATAAGATATATTTTGTTGTTATAAATTACTGTTCTATTTTACCACAGGCCTGGCGCTCAATTGATACGGTACGCACGACGACCAATCCAGGTATACAGTACCAGTAAAAATTGATCTGTCATTGTAGGGAAAGTCTATACAAAGTGGCCCAGTTATACTGGATATGTTTTGCTTGATTTGTCACCGTGTGTACCTGAGGAAATTGCGTGATGCGGGAGGGGTATGGTCTCCTGTCGTGAAAGTTGTCATTTGCATGCTGACAGATGTCAAATGTCAACAGCTGCCCCCCCCTCTCCCGTACCGCTCAAATACCTCAGGCATTTTTTTTTTAGTTAGTAATTTTAAGTAAAATTTATGTTATCCTGCGTGTTTTTAAAAACATTGCACACAGCTGAGAAAGCAAATTTTGTGTGGAAGTACATAATAAAATAATGTAGCCTGTACATAATTTCGTTTTTGTTTTTATTTTATGAAACCTATTTTTACATATCCTTTTGAAGTAGAACTGCCATAAACGCTGAAACTTCGACCGGGACATTTGGAATATAAATCGGGAAAATCTGCCTACAGGTATTACGTAACGCAATTTGGTTGGGGTCTTAGAAAACGTTACGATGCGTTACAGGGGCAGGAGGGGGTTTCGAACAACGCGTTACGTAACGTAAAAAAAAACTACGGAATTGAAATCTCCAAGTTCGCATCGTAAAAAAAAAACTTTCAACGAAAATTGGTTTGTTGTTAAGTTTTTGTGTAAGTTTTGATGTTAAGTTTTTGAGACAAGTATGGGGCTTTTTCGTTGAACTGCAGCAGTAACTTTGTTTTTAATTATCATACTATGAAAAACCAATTAAGTTTTTTTTTGAGTGTTTTAAACAATTATGAATGGTGCTACGGAACCCTGTGTGTACTAGCCTGACTTGCACTTGGCCGGTTTTTTAGAGTTCCGTAGCCAAAGGGTCAAACGGGACCTTACTGAGACTTCGCTGTCCATCCGTCCGTCCATCACCAGGCTGTATCTCATGAACCGTGATAGTTAGGCAGATGAAATGACTACAGATTATGTATTTCTGTTGCCGCTATAACAACAAATACTAAAAACAAAATAAAATAAATATTGAAGGCTCCCATTAAAAAAAGTGTTTTTTTTGCTCGTTTTTATAAATAATGGTACGGAATCCTTCGTGTGCGAGTCCGACTCGCACTTTGCGGGTGTTTTTTTCTTAATTTTAAAACACTTAAATAAATCATACGTCGTTTGACTCGTCTTGGTGGAGCGACCACGAGACGAATCGAACGACGTATAATTTACTCAAATCGGTTCATCTGCTATGGAGTTACAAACAAGGAGGAGACGATTCAATTTTCTTGGATCCCACAACGAAATTAATTAGAAACAGACTTCTCCGTTTCTAATTAATTTATACAAATAAATAAGATTAAAGTGTCTGTAATATCAAAATAACAGCTTTTTACTAAATGCTTATGATATCCGGTACGGAACTTATAAAAAAAAACTATTTATTTTTATTTTTGTTTGTCTTTCTTTCTGTTTGCAGCGGCAATGTAATCGCGATATCTTAAGAATGGTGATTCTTAGGAAAAAACGTATAAGATCATCTTTGTATAATAGATAATTTTATGATCTACAATTTTGTCTGTGCTATACAGGGTGTAACGGAAAGGGTATATACATACATAAGGGTGTGCTACAGACCATCAAACTGAACATGTTTCTCCATCGGACAAACATCGTAATAGCGAAAAAATTCTCTGCTGCCTCATACAAAATTTCAATACCTATTCGACCCAAATGCATGGGGTAGCTGATATTTTTTTCGCTATAGCACACCCTTAAGTATGAAGTAAGTATGTATATATACCCTTTCCGTTACAGCCCTGTATATTTGATAAAACTTCTTTTTCTTTCATTTTTGATTTTGACCTTTGACCTCGAATAACTTTTTTAGCACGGATGGGGACTTTTGACACTTTATTTCTACTGGTGTACTCAAGGTCTCTACCAAAATTTCTGCTTGATCCGAGTTTTTGAAAATTAATATTATAAAGAGGAAAGATTTGATTGTTTGTTTGCATTGAATAGGCTCCGAAACTACTGGTCCGATTTGAAAAATTCTTTCAGTGTTAGATAGCCCATTTATCGAGGCTATAGATAATGACGCTACGACCAATAGGAGTGGAGCAGCAATGAAAAATGTTGCGAAAACGGGGAAAATGTGACGCAAACGAAGTTGCGCCGGACAGCTAGTGTTAAATAAAATGTCTATTGTGACCAGAGTACTATGCTTCCACATTTGAATTTGAATTCACTGCCGGATTCTGTGTGCCTTGATCGTTATTATCAGCATCTCTTCATATTTCGAGTGAATCGGTTTCTTATAGGCAAGCGTGCCCCTAGGCCGCATCATCGCTTCAGATCAGGCAAATTGCGGCCAAACACAAGCCGCAACAAATAAAAAATAATTTAAAAAAAAAGTATAAAAAGTTAAGTATGCTCAGCATTTTCGCCTTCTTTTTTAGATGACATAACGGGTGGGATGGTGAACCTTTGGCAAATTACAAGAAACCCAGCAAGTGTTAATGCCCGTTTCCAATTACAGAAGACTTTAATGCAATACCTACAGGCATTAGTATAAAAGGGCATGAGTGTCGTATTCACATAGTCGTAACTTAGATACATGGTTCAATTTCAAATACTTGCCTTCTTCAGGAATTTCAAAATAACAGCTTTTTACTAAATGTCTCTGTATGTTCTTTTAGTCTAGAACTGCTCAATAATTAAACCAGTTTTATCAACATCATTCTCCTGCTCTTATTCCAAATTATTTGGGGTCGGAGTCACGTGTTTTCTTCTTCCATTCTCCCTTATCAGTCGTGTATCATTTAAGTACTCTAATTTCTTTCATTTCATTCCTCACACAATCAATCCTTCTTTTCTTTGGTCTTTCTCTCCGTCCATTAAGATTTATATTCAACACTCCTTTCATGAAAATCAATTTATATAAACAGTCTCAGCTGAAAGACATTCATCCCTGAAGAACGCCTTGCGTAGTATGTTTACTTACTCATAACGACATAGCCTTTACATTTAACATTTTCTAAAACTACATATGTAAGTAATAATATCTTCTATGTTTAGGAAAGGAATCAAAAGAACGTGTACGCATTCGTGTTCGTTCATGGTCGAATAACTTCATGCTGTCGACCCGTCGTTAAGCATAGAGGAAAGTAATATTTTATATAATTATAGCATTTTTTTTGGTTTGGTTAATTTAGGGGAATAGGTAAGTTAAGCCCATTCGGGAAAATGGGTGCGACATCAATAATAATCGACACCCACTTCCTCTTACGAGTAGGTGGAGCGGCGCATGACCAATCCGTTGCTCTAGTAAACAAATAAATCATAAACCGAACATTGAAAACCGGTAATTAGATTCGATTAGTTATCTGTGGCGTAAGTTCAAAATGGGGCAAATGGGGGCAACACTAGTGTTTAGCTGTCAAACGCCATTATTGTCGGAGATTATTATGAACTTGTGTGAATAGTTGAAAAATAATCAAATAATTCACAAAACAGACAGTAAACAGTAAATTTCACCTTCCCAAAACCATTACTAAGTTTCATATTATCACTATCGTGACAATAAACCCAAACTTATGCGGTAATAAGCAATAATTACTCATATCCTGTGTTACACATATCTGTTCGGTTTTTACGTGTTTTACAATTGATAGAAACATGTCTGTGAGTGAAAAAGTATCCTTATCCGATGCCTTGAGCAATGTGGATGTGTTGGATGAGCTTACATTGCCCGGTAAGTACTTAAATCATGTTTCTATTGAATTATTTGGTCTTTGATAAAAGTTAGGTGGGGCCATATAAATTGTCATGGGACTTCCTATGTCAGAGATTATAGGTATTTAGAACAGATAGGCAAGTTTTTGAAGCACATTTTTTTTGTGTAGATCGTTTTATATGGGTTGTAAACTTGTAAGGTTTATTTATTTATTCATCTAATATGTACACCAACAGCAATACATACTATGAAATACAGAAAACAATACAATTTAAATAAAAGCGCTGGTATGTACGCCTAATATAGGTATACGCAGCAATCACCATAGTGACAACAACATAAAATTCTAGAATACTAATAATAAATCATAAAATATGAATATAATTATTTTACTTAAATCTAAAAAGGTAATATGGATTAAATGTCATAAGTATTATAGATGTTACATTTTTGTTAAGTAGTAGCGCAGTAGCATGTGAAGCAATGAATTGAAAGAAAGAGTCAGTTTTTTAACGAAAAATTAGTGCACTCCCGTACCTCAGAAACTGATCTTCTAATCCTGGTGAGGGCGGCACCAAATAAATCGGTTTCCAAAGATGTGCAGGAACTATTATAGTTTCTACATATTTGTAGCAAGGGAGCGTTGAGACCAAGGTTTGATTTTCGGAAAGGAGTATGGAACAGTCTAGTGATAGGATATCTGGGAGGTTTTGAAGGGACTAAATAGGGAATACACTCAACTAAATCGCTGCATTTTACGATTCCATTGACAAATAAGGTTTGATTTATAATGTATTGTTTGTTTATTTATTAGTAAACAACATTTACTATTGGTATTCTAGATAATGGCAGTCAACAGCGTTATACTTCTGTTAATGAATAATAAATATTATAAATAATAGGAACAACTTAAGTTTACAGATTACACACGAAAAAAGGAAAATAGATACAAAAGTAAAGTACTGTGGCGCTGCTATCAAAAAAGCCAATATAAATGAACACATCATAAATGGAACTTGGAGCAAAATTTCTGCGTTTTTGGTCCATGGTTTTAGGCTAAGCATTTTCGAGTGAATCAATAATATTAGCCCTTAACCACCTGACACCCTGTCTTTCAAATTGTTCCGTTACTATGCATGCAAAGCAATTGTGTGTCCATGTACTTATTCCCCTCCCCCACCAGTACACCCTCGCACTGCCCTTAGCAGCTCCAGATGTGCGCACATTAAACATTATTGGTCATTTATTTTTCTTGTGTGGTCCGTGAGACTTACGTCAGGTAGTTACGTTAGTTTGGTTGTACTGTATATTTTTTATAATATTATAAAGTCTGAAAATTCTGAAAAAAAAATAAAGACAAATGCAAGACATGTTCAAACAGCGACCTTAAGAAAAAACTCAAAGCAGCTAACATTTGTCTGTTAAAATTGTTGTTGTTGTGTTGTTATGTATGTTAGAATCCGATTTGCAATGAATGCACCTTAAGAGCCTTTATACCCTATGGCATTTCATACAAACTTTCAAGTCGTTATTTTCCGAAATGACTGAACAGATTTTAATTAAACTTCCTACGCATAAGCAGTATACATAGGTCTAAAAAGTTACTAAAAAACATTTTCGGAAAATAATGTTACAGCTAAATTAGACCGATTTGTAATTATCTATAGATATATCTTTCCAATTATCTTCATTTTTAAAAGACATTTCGAAAATGTTTTTTAGTAACTTTTTAGACCTATGTATACTGCTTATACGTCGGAAGTTTCATTAATATCTGTTCAGTAATTTCGGAAAATAACGACTTGAAAGTTTGTATGAAATGCCATAGGGTGTAAACGCTCTTAAATGTGCTTTATTTTCATCGCAACTTGTAGAATTTTGTAACAATTGTACCTAAATCATGCCATGAATGGAAAGTTATATGAAATCCATGATATCTTTGGCCCTTTTGCAGATGAACAGCCTTGCATTGAGGCGGCACCATGCTCCATTCTATACCAAGCCAACTTCGACACCAACTTTGAGGATCGCAATGGCTTCGTCACCGGTATTGCCAAGTATATTGAGGAGGCTACGGTTCATGCTAACTTGGTAAGTAATTATTGATATTAAGAGACCTAAAGTCAGGTGGCCTACCATGATGTCTTAAATACAGTTGAGATACTTTATTTTTTTTTTGTTTTTTTTTTTTTGTTTTTTGTTACTAACATATTTAGTTTTAAGGTTTTATTTACTAACACAAATTGTATTTTATCATATGTAAGTTAGACTGTAAGGTATCTATGGGCCAAAGTTGCCTGAAAATAATTGTATGTTGTTGTTGTTGTTTTACTTCTTTTCCAGTGTAGGAAAGAGATGGCGCTAGACATCCCGCATAACTCAGTCTCTTTTCCACACTGGAATAAGAGTAAAACAATTATGTTTACACACACTGGAATAAGTTATTTATTATATATAAAGACTCTTACCCGCTGCATCGGAATTACTTATGATATGTGGCACCAGATTTAATTAGATTAAGCAAACAGACGTCGGCGATCCGTCAACGTCCTGTTACGCGCCACTTTCCTTGACAACTACCCAAGTCAATATGGCTACCCGCAACGACTTGACGTTCCGCCAGAGAGTATTGTAGACCGCTTCTCTCTCGTCTGTGGTAACAGTTTAGTTTGCAACGTGAATCATATGAAGCCTTTTTGCAAAGGCGCCAACACGGCCAGACTGACATACGACCGTCCTCGGGCGTTATTGTATTCCTGGAACAAACAATGTCTAATCACCAAGACATCCGCTCTTCCATCCTGACAAACTATGACAAACATTACTCTCATCGTAACTGTAACTGTTTCAAAACAAAAGAAAGCGTGCGTTCTCTCGATCACTCATGGACCAGACGGCATTTTTCTCCTAACAAAAAAAGCGCGTGTCCTTCCGACCACTCATGGACCGGACGGCACCTTTCCCCCAGCAAGAAAGCGTGTGTCCTTTCAAACACTCATGGCCCGGACGGCACCTTTCCCTAAACAGTTAACACCTGGACCGGACGAGTGCATCCCTTCAACCAATCCGTAATGGATCTGACACGGACGACACTCTCCTTTCGGCCATACCAACGTTTGAACCGGACAACTGCGTCCCTACGACCATACCAGTGTACGGGCCGGACAACAGCGTCCCCTCGACCAACGTCATCACAAAAACATCATAAACCGGGCACCTGCGTCCCTTCGATCATCGTAAAGCATGAACCGGACAACAGTGACATTTCGACTAAACACACTTTCTTTTCGACTGAAACATGTGGACCAGACAAGCGCGTAACTCCAGATGTCAAAGAACTTTTACAAATTACGCCAGCATCTAATAATTCCTGAACTTATTGGCCGACAACCTATTTTATCAAAATATCCATCGTGCATTTTAAATCATAACCTCCGATGCCAGTAAGGTTTACTTATTATGATGTCACCCATAAACCATTTAAACAAGGCATGTTTAAGCAATGAGTCAGATGACCTACTTATCGAAAAGAAAAGAAACGGTCTCACCCGATGATTTTGTGAGGGTACCCTCTTGATGATTTGTACTCGCAGCTTAGCGCTTTCCTTGTTGCTTCGAAAATTCATTGGTTATGTTCCTCACTTGGCTTTACTTTCGTGGAGGGCGCGATTCTTTATCCCACTTCTGATAAAGGCTCTTACCCGCTGCATCGGAATTACTTATGATATGTGGCACCAGATTTAATTAGATTAAGCAAACAGACGTCGGCGATCCGTCAACGTCCTGTTACGCGCCACTTTCCTTGACAACTGTAGTGTATGTAGATATCATTACATCGCACTACAAACCGATTACAGTACTGTGACGTTGCCTCGGGCGCGCACGTCGCACGTTTATAAATACCGGTCCGAGTAGTGGGGCGGGCAGTCGTTGTCGAACTGTCGGCCTGTGCGGTGGCGTGTTGGCGAGTCAACTACTAGTGTAGATAATTGTGCATATTTTACATTGGCGACGAGGAGAAAACCGTAAGTTTTATATTTTTATAAAAAAAAAGGAAAGGTAGTCTCCTACAGGTAGATAATTAATTGTATTTCGGAAAGAAATATTCAAAATATTAATACATTAGAATCTTTCATTGGACTTATTTACTGTAAATAAATAATTTTGTGAAGGCTGAAACAAAAAGTGGTTCGTTAATGTATTGTTTTGCAACATAACATCATGCTTGTGTTCCCCAAGGGGGTAATCAGAGATGTGTGATGCAACCACGTTTCACCAATTACGTTGAGCATGCCTGTTACCATTAACCGGACGCCAGGGAGGTTCCTTATGGAGAAACTCGGTGACACTGCCTGACCTGGGAGTCGAAACTGGGACCTCATGTTTAGTTATTTGATTTGTGCTACATGATTAGTAAATCAAATAGCAGTAGAATATATCTACTGGTCATTTAATTGACAAGTCATCAGTGAATGACGGTAATAGCAGTATAATATACCTACTGGTCATTAAATTGACAGTCATCAGAGAATGACTAACAGCAGGAGAATATACCTACTGGTCATTAAATTGACAGTCATCAGAGAATGACTAACAGCAGGAGAATATACCTACTGGTCATTAAATTGACAAGTCATCAGAGAATGACTAACAGCAGGAGAATATACCTACTGGTCATTAAATTGACAAACCATCAAAGAAAATTTGGTCAACAGTAGTGGTACTTTGGATGTACATACTGGTCATTAAATTAACAAACCATCAAAGAAAATTTGTGTCAACAGTAGTGGTACTTTGGATGTACATACTGGTCATTAAATTGCCAAATATTTTAACTGGGCAGATTAGTGCAAACCCTTTATATAATGGTTCCAGGTTATTTATTAATAACATGAGTTCTCAACTCACGTTAGAGAAATTTGATTGTGAGGGTGAACCTTCAACAGTAGGAACGAGACGGGAACGCTGGAAGCGGGCACTATTGATCTACCTGGAAGCTGCTGGAATTGAGAGTTGTGCGAAGGAACGTGCTTCGCTGCTACATTTTGGTGGACTATAATTGCAGGAAATATTCTATAATATACCAGATGCAAATGTATCACCAGCAGATGAAGAGGATGTCTTCGGAGTGGCTATAACCAAACTCGACGCATACTTTCTACCTAAACAAAGTAAGATCTATGAACGTCACCTTTTTAGATTGATAAAACAAGAGGCAAACGAAAATTTTGAAAAATTCCTAGTACGGCTTTGGCAATAAGCTGACAAATGTCAGTTTAAGGACAAAGACGATCATATAATCGATCAAATTACAGAAAAGTGTTCCTCTAAAGAGCTTAGAAAGAGAATTATACAAACAGGAGACGCAATAACACTAACAAATACAATTGTCGAAGCAAATACTCTTGAATCTGTAAGTCGACAAATAGAAGAATTCGGAGAAAGCAGCACATCAACTGAAAACATAAACAGAGTGAATAACAGGAAAACAAGATAAGAAGTGGAAAAGAAACACAGGATGTGGAAGATGTGGGAGCTCAGGATACGCGTCTCAAGACAGCAAATGCCCAGCAAAAGAAAAAGATTGCCACAAATGTGGGCCTAAGGGACATTTTGGACAATTCTGCAGGACAATGACACGAGACAGAACGAATAAAAGGAAATATGAGGGAAACAACAACAAATAAAATGAAAAAAAAAAAAAAAATATAAAAAATGAAAAGAGATAACAAAAGAAACGACACAAACCAGATAGATCAAACAGAGCCCGAAGACATAAAATATGTGTTCAAAATCGATGATCACAGTGTATTAGATTGCCATATTGGCGGAATGAAGGTTAAAATGTTAGAAGACTCTGGGTGTAAATGCAACTTGATCACAAACAAAACCTGGGACAATATGAAACAAAATAAGGTAACGTAACCAAACAGTTGCAATAAGACTTTTTATGGTTATGGAAGTAAGAAGCCCTTGACCTAAAAGGATCATTTGACGCAAATATAAAAAACCCTGGTAGATCAGAAAATGCAACTTTTTACGTCATCGCTGATGGAACCAGAGATCTGCTTGGGAAAGAAACTACCATGGCTATGGTTTTCTTAAAATTGGATTAGAAATCGACCAAATGGAAACTAAGACAGAGTTTCCCAAATTCAAGGATGTTTTAGTGGAGGTACCAACCGATGAGAAAGTACAACCAGTTTCTCAACCATTAATAAGGATCCCCCCATATCACTGGAAGAAAAAGTTGAAAAAAAAAAAAAAAGAACTGTTGGAGAAAGACATTATTGAGGAAGTTCAAGGATCCTCAAGTTGGGTATCACCAATAGTGCCGGTTTTGAAAAATACTGGAGATGTTCGCATTTGCATAGATATGAGGCGGGACAAATAAAGCAATTCTACCTGAAAATCACCCATTGCCCAATATGGACAAGCATCTAAAAATTTAAAGTGCGAAGTACTTTTCAAAACTGGACATAAAAGATGCTTTTCAACAGATTGAATTACATCCCGACTCTCGACACATTACAACCTTTATTACAAGTAAAGGCCTGTTCAGATACAAAAGGCTAATGTTTGGAATATCCTGTGCCCCGGAAATTTTTCAAAAAACCCTAGAACGAATGTTATTGGGAGGGATGTAATGGCACTATTAATTTTATAGATGACATTTTGGTATATGGAAAAGATTTGAAGAACATGATCGAAGATAAGAATCAGTAATTAAAACTCTAGAAGAAAATAATGTGGTACTGAGAAAGGACAAGTGCATTTTCATAGAAGAAAAGGTTCAATTTTTAGGATACGAATTATCACAGAGGTGTAAAACCATTAGATAAGTACGTGACAACTAGTCAAGAATTTCGTCCACCTATGAATATAGGTGAGCTTCAGAGCTTCTTGGGATTAATCAACTATGTTGGAAAATGGATCCCTAATTTGGCCACAACTACAAAACCATTAAAAGAACTGCATAAGAAGAAACAGACCAAAACCACAGAATTAAAGTCTTTGGGGCAGTAAACAGGAATTTGCATTTAACGAATTAAAATTGGCCTTGTCTAATATTCCTACTCTAGGATACCATGACGTCAAAGATCGGACTATAGTAATAGCAGATGCTAGTCCGTTAGGACTAGGAGCAGTATTAGTTCAAATTAATGATCATGAACCTCGCATTATTGCGTGTGGTCACCGGACACAAACAGACTGAAAGGCGATATTGCCAGACAGAAAAAGATGCCTTAGCTCTGGTCTGGGCTGTGGAACATTTTTATGTTTTTCTGTTTGGAAAAGAGTTTGAATAGGTGACCGACCATAAACCACTAGAGGTTATATTCGGTCCTAAATCAAAACCATGTGCAAGGATAGAAAGGTGGATACTACGCCTTCAAGCATATGCATTTAAAGTAATATACAAGCCTGGCAAAGAAAATATAGCAGATAGGAAATAGAGGAAGGCAGATAGGAAATACAGGAAATAGAGCAGATAGTTTATCAAGATTGTGTAAATTAAGTAAAACGTCACAGGACAAGTCTAAAAACTATATACACCAAGTTGTTGAAGGAAGCAGGCTAATAGCAGTTTCACTGAAAGAAATTATGGAGGCATCAAAACAAGACAAGGAAATATTAAAAGTAAGTGAAGGCCTTTATAACAACAAATGGGATGAAGAGGTAAAAAAATTACAAAATCTTCCAAAACGAATTATGCTTTTACGACGGAGTTTTATTGAGAGGCACTAGAATTGTTATTCCAAAAACATTGCGCAGTCAGGTTCTGACAGCTGATCACGAAGAACACCCAGGAATAGTCCTAATGAAGGTGAGACTAAGAACCACAGTATGGTGGCCTAGACATGACAAGGAAACCGAGAATTTGGTCAAATGCTGCAAAGGCTGTACATTAGTATCAGCTCCAAAACCTCCAAACCCATTGAAACGACGGGCATTACCATGTGAACCTTGGGTAGATACTTGTATTGATTTGTTGGGCCCTTTACCACGCAGCGATTACATATTAGTAATCGTTGATTATTTCAGTCGATTGTATTGTATTGTATTGTATAGCGGGCTGGTTTCCGCAACTCCACGTCTAAAGCGCGTATTTTGCGTACGGGTGGGAACATTACTCCAACCACCCCAGCTCCCCGAGAAAGGCCAGCAGCTCCTTGGTGTTGCTGACGATCTCGCGGAGAGTACCTGGGTTACCTAAGTACTTTGCCCTGTATGTTGCAACCTCTGGGCAGTGTAGAAGCACGTGGGCTGCTGTCTCGTCCTCCTCCATGCAGGCTCTGCACAGTGGGCTATCTGTGACTCCTAGGACAAAGAGGTGTTTATTAAAAGAGCCGTGACCAGTGATGGCGGCTGTGACTATGCGGAGCTGTAATTTGGTCAGCCTAAGCAACCGTTTGGAGAGGCGGCCGTCTATAGAAGGAAGTGCCTCCTTGGCCTGCCTACACTCACCATGGTCTAGCCACAGTTTGTGGTGTTGATCACTGGTGCGTTTCCTTACCAGAGTCCGTAGATACCCGAAGGGGAGTGGCACGATGGGTTCTGGTCCCACTGCTGCCATACTGGAACCCCTTCTAGCGAGTTCGTCCGCTGCATCGTTGCCCCGGGAATCGCTGTGGCCCTTTATCCATTGTATGGTTATGTTGTTGTGCTTACCGACCTGGTTAAGGCGCTGGTGACACTCGTATATTAACCCGGAGTTGACCGTGTGGTTATCAAGTGCTAACAGTACAGCCCTGCTGTCTGAAAGTATACGGATAGAGTGGTCCCTAGCCCTCCTGGCTAAGATGGCTGATGCGGCCAGGGAAATGCCCATGCATTCCGCCTGAAATACCGTGTTGTGGACCCCCAGTGGTACGGCAATGTGGATGTTGAGATCCTCTGAGAATACTCCAGCCCCAGTACCTGTACCTGTTTTAGATCCGTCCGTGAAGATCCGTAATTCTGCGGGATTTAACCCCTCGCAGCGGTGGTCCTCGTGGAGCTGGATCTTGTATTTTTTGTCGAATACAAATTGTTTTGGTACCCGATCGTTGATGGCTTTCGCCAGGGGGAACTCATTGTAGAGTCCCTCTAGTACCGCAGTGTGTTGCGTGTTTGACTTACTCCAGAGTTGAAGAGTTTTAAGGCGTGCTGCCGCCATTGTTGCCTCCTGTTGTATGTACAGATGGAGCGGCGGAAGCTCCAGCATGGCTTCGAGAGCCGCCGTCGGTGTGGTTCTCATGCAGCCTGTAATTGCCATGCAGGCAAGCCTTTGCATGCGTTGGAGTTTGTTCGAGGCTGTGACTAGTCTGGTACGTGGCCACCAGACCACCGCCCCGTACGAGATCATGGGACGGATCACCGCACAGTATAGCCAAAGTATTATTTTGGGAGATAGGCCCCACTTCTTACCTATCATCCTCCTGCACTGCCAGAAGGTGATGCACGCCCTGTTTATTTTGTTGTCTAAGTGACTGCTCCAGTTTAACTTACTGTCTAGGATGACTCCCAGGTACTTGACTTCGGTGGCTAACCGAAGTTCTGTATCAAATAGTTTAGGCAAGCGATAAGGTCCTAAAGTACGCTTTTGGGTAAACATGACTAGCTCAGTTTTCGTGGGATTGACTGAAAGGTCATATTCCCTGCACCATCGTTCCACGATGCGTAGCGCCTGTTGGTTGAGGTTACAGATTGTTCCTGTCACTTTTCCCGAGATGAGAATAGCGAGGTCGTCTGCATACCCAATTGTGTAGAAATGACTGGCGTTGAGTTTGGTGATGAGATCATTTATCACCAGATTCCAGAGAAGGGGGGAAAGTACTCCACCTTGGGGGCATCCTCTGGCTATCAGAGCCATCTGCTGCTCTCCTTCCAAGCGAACCGCTCGTTTGCTCAGCATGTTAGTGATCCAGTCAATCAGCACCTGCTCCGCCCCATGACGAGAAAGGGCGGAACTGATGCTTGAGAAGTTGGTTTTATCGAAGGCTCCTTCGATGTCTATGAAGGTTCCAAGGCAGGTGCCCTTCTGATGTATAGCATCTTCAATCCGACTGACTACTAGGTGGAGTGCCGATTCAGTGGACTTACCCGAGCTGTATGCATGTTGGTTGTTGTGTAGTGGTATAGATTTCAACGCGCCCTCCCTCAGCTCTCTCTCGCAAATTCTTTCCATGGTTTTTAGAAGGAAGGAGGTTAGACTGATTGGTCGGTGGGATTTGGCATTGGTGTAGTCACTCTTACCTGGCTTTGGAATGAATATGACTTTCACTTCCCTCCATCCTTTCGGAACGTATCTAAAGGCCAGGCACGCTCTCATTAGGGACACCAGTCTACCGGCAACGGAGATACCCCCCCACTGTAGTAAGGCGGGAAATATCCCGTCCGGACCTGCCGCCTTAAAAGGATGGAAGCACTGGATCGCCCACTGGAGTTTTTCCAGCGTTACCACTTTGTGTGCGTAGCACCAGTCGTTCTCTGTTGGTGTTTGATTTGTCTCGGTCCACTCAATTGCCTGAGCGAAAGCGCATCCTGGGAAGTGAGTTTCAATGAGGACGCGCATCGCTTCTTCTGTTGATGTGGTGAGTGTACTGTCTGGTTTTCGGAGAACAGCAGGCCCAGTCGTGTTTTGCTGTGCCAGTATTTTCCTTACCCTGTTAGCTTGTTGGCATGATTCGATGTTGCCACAGTATTTACGCCATCCGGTTTTGCTCCTGAACCTGATGCACTTTTTGTAGCAGGATTTGGCCGCTTTGTACGCGTCCCAGTCCTTATCAGCACAGCTGTTCATGGCTTTGTTCAGGGCTGTCCTTACCTTCCTGCGCTTGCGTTCCAGATCCGCTCCCCACCACGGTTGCTGCCCCGGTGTAGAGGACGGAGTGGTTTCTGGGCAGGCTGAGTGGTAGCTGTCTAACATTGATTCTGTGAGGTGATTGACTTGGTCGTCAATCTGCAAGATGTCCTCGAACGTCGACCGATACTCGGTCAGCGCAAGCTTGGACTCTAGGGTTCGTGTATAGGCAGCACGGTCTGTGTTGCGTGGGTTACGCCGCGGCAGTATTGGCGTGACACTAACCTGGAAGTCGAAACGGATCCACCTATGGTCCGAGCAGGAGGCCTCCCTGGACACCTGCCACCCGGTGGCCATGGCCGCTGCACCTTCTGAAGCCATGGTTAGGTCTATGATTGTGCGACTGCGCCTGGTTACGAAGGTTGGTTCGGAGCCTGTGTTTAGTAGGGTTAAGTTCGTAGTGAATAAATAATCAACTAGAGCCTTACCCCGATCGTTTTGTGTGTCCATGCCCCACAGAGGGTGATGTGCATTTGCGTCAGCGCCTATGACAACCTCCAGCCCCAAGCTCTCGCAATGTCTCACGAGGCGGGCGAGGTCATGCGGCGGCGGCTCCTCAGCCTCAGGCATGTATACCGAGGCGAAGACGACTGCTACTTCTGTGTCGTCACGCTGCATGGCCAACCTTACTGCAGAGATATCCCTGCAACAGAAGTCTGTCAGTGGTTGTGCTTTGATGTTACCTGTTGTATATATGCACGATCTTGGGTGATCATGATCTGTACCAACGAGAAGCTTACCTCCCAGATTGGAGAGGCCTTGTATATGGCCAGCCCTGATCCACGGCTCCTGGATCAGAGCAATGGCCGTATGTTGAACCTCCAACCACTTGCGCACCTGAGCCGTTGCGGTTTGGCTGTGGTGGAGGTTAGCCTGCAGCACTCTACAGGTCGACGAAGGGGACGCCATCACTGGTCGTTCCTTCCTCGTCGCCCTCCAGACGCAGCCCGGCAAACAGGTCGCCCGCGTCGAAGCCATCCCCGTCCGAGCCCGAGACCGACGACAAGTTATTGCCATCGAGCTCGTCACCCGATGTGAGGACGGCGTCCACGCCGGCGGCGGCCGGGATGGCCGTAGATGATTGCGCCACTGGCGCCGCAGGCGCTGCCGGCTCCGCTGGCGCTATTGGCGCCTCTGGCGCTGCTGGCACCGTTGGCGCCGGCGGCGCCGCTGCCGCAGGTGCAACCGCGGTTGCTACCGCGGTGTCGTGGTGGGGAGAAGCTGCCTTCTCCTCCTTCTTCACCTCCACGATCGTCTCCGTGGCCGGGTCCCATCCCTGAGGGACGTCGACAAATCTGCCGTTCGCACCCTGGAATTTTACGTACGCCGTCCCTACCCCGAAGGAGAGACGACGTTCGGCCTTCATCAGGGTGGGAATTTGGTCCTCAGGGATCCCGACCACCACGAACCACGCGTCGGCCTGTCTGCTAGAGTGCAGCAATACCCATCCCTTGATGTCGATCCAGGGATTTTGGTAGCACAGAGCGCGCCCAATGATGGACTGCTCTGCGAAAATCCCCTGTGCATCCGGGATGAGTATGCCACATCGCACACGTCGTTTGATTTCCGCCTGCCTCCTGACCACTAGCGAGGTACTAGTGGAGGGAGGCATCTCGGATATCACGGTCCTCAGCCAAGCTAAGGTGTGGTCACTGCCAGGCCACAGTTTCAGGACCCCTCCGGTGAACATCGGCCTTGCTCTGAAGGCCGGTGCAGGTGAGTCGTGTTTGGTGGAGAGGCACTCGGTGACTATCCTCCTTTGGATGGCCGCGAGCACCTCTTCTGAGGTCTCCTTCGTGATGAACCCCGTGCGATCGCAGGTTACTGCTACGTCCAGCTCGGAGCCCACTGCTTGGGCGTAACTGCGGTTGGCGGCCCGTTTGGATTTATCAAGCCGCGGCCGCTTGTGCTCCCCTCGAGGTGACGAGGTCTCGTTGAGAGCTCGCTTGGCCGCAGCCTGATCCTTCCGATCGGGTCCCCGTGCTGTGTTTAGGGCTGGTCCCTTCGTGCTGGTCGACGGTTGGCTGGGTCCTGGGCGACTACAGTCGACCTTGGCCTGCTCCCGCCTGCCTGCGGAGAAGTTGACATTACCGTTGGTCGGTTTAGCCGAACCTGCGGCGTTTGCCTGTTGATTGAGTGGAGTCTTACCTTTCCACCGTTTCTGACGCCTTTCCTTTTTGGACGGTCTGTTCCTTCTCCAGCCGTTGCCCGCAGTAGGGGCCGGAGCTACTGGCGCTGAGGGTCCAGCACGTTGTGTAGCCGGAGTGTTCTTGGCCGTCCTCCGCCTATTACCCTGCACCTGCCAGGTAAACGCGGACGTGTCCCCGGCGGTGCTGATCTCCTCCGGTTGGTCAGTGACGGCCAGCGGGGGAGGGGTGGCTTGAGGAGCCATAGGTGGAGGTGTCTTCAGTAGGGGGGCCCTGCCACCGGTATTAACCGTCGTGGGGGGCTGTACACCTGCAACCAAAAGAGGATCGGTACTGGTCCCAGTCAGCGCCGATGTCCTCTGTATTTTCCGGGACTTTATTTTGGTCTTGGCCGCGGTTCTCGCCGCAGCCGGACCGACACCCGCGCTGGAGCCCGCTGTAGTGACAGCGGAACACCCAGGGGCGAGAGAGGTGCTGTATGCACCCCCCTTTGGAGTATCCTTGGCTTTCGCCTCCACTCCGATGTGTGGTTGTGTGGTGTGTGTGTATGTGTGTGTGGTGGGTGTGTTTGTTTGTGTAGCGTTTGTGTGTGTGTGTGTGTGTTTGGTGTCGTATGGGCTTTTGGTATCCATAGTTAGTTGTCGTTTTTGTTTCGTCTCTTTGGCCTCCCACCCTCCACGGAGCCCGCACCTGGGAACGTCTCGCTACAAACTAGCTTACCGTTAGAAGTACCATCGAGATATAGGGGCGAGAGGCTGGCTTACAGTGCGACATCGGGTGCTTGATCGGGTTGGCGGTAGGGACGCCCGGTCCCTTCCCGAACTGATCAACCCTCACTTACACCGTCAGCATGACCTTAACCCACCGCTGTGGCAGTCCGAGAACTGCCACAGTGGACCCCCCGCTCCTCGCCGTGCCCCTCTGACGGGACACTCTGGCCATTTCCCTACCCTTGGCTATTGGTTAGGGCCACCGTTTTGCTTGAAATCCGGACCAAAGAGGGCGTGTTGCCTTACGGACACATTACCGCCAGCGCCGTTCGACTCAGCCCCCCAGGATTCCTTCATCCCTGCATACGGCGCTCGACTGCGCAGGTCCTAGCGCAGGTGACTATATGTACCTACCCGTCGCCAGCTCAGTTTAGTGACGGCCGAGCCCACAACCACCCAGTCACAGAGGGTCATGGTTAGGAGAAAAGGCGCCCGGTGGTTTTTGTTACGTCTATTTCTTATGGAATTAGACCAAGAACAGGGAGGCAACCTCGTGAAGGTGAATCCACCGGACTTGCCTTGAGGATCTTAGCGACTGTTGCGCTCCCCCTCAAGACCCCGCCCCCTTATCGCCTCTGAGGGAAGCGATAAGGTAGGCTTGCATTTATACTACCAAGCAAAGCGTAGGCAAAGCAAGTCGTTGTGCAACCGCAAAAGCATAAATACAAACCCCCCCCAATTATTATTTCATTCGATACAAGGAGGTAAAGATTTGTCGTAATATTACCAGTGGCGACATAATAAAATCTCTAAAAGAGATTTTTGCAGACTTGGTAACCCGATGATGATAACAGCTGATAATGGCAGACAGTTCTGCAGCGAGGACTTCAAAAAAAATTCTGTACTGAAAGGAATATAGTTTTGCATAATACGATACCATAGTGGCCTCAACAGAACGGAGAAGTGGAACGTCAGAACCGAGACATTCTAAAGCGGAAAAAATTTGCCAGTTGAGCGAAAAAACTGGCAAGAAGCTTTGTTACAGTATCTGGCTATGTATAACAGTACCCCGCATAGTGTTACAGGTAAAACTCCTACAGAATTATTTTTCAAACTGCAATACCGTGACAATATACCTATGGCAGGAGACATCACACATACACATAAACCAGAAGATTCAGATGTCAGAGACAGAGACCAAGAAAAGAAAGAAACTGGGAAAGAATATACAGATAAGAAAAGAAGAGCTCGTGAATGTCAACTAGTGCCTGGGGATAAAGTTTACGTTAAGAATATGGTCAAAGATAAACTTAGCCTAAATTATGACCCAACTTCCCATACTGTAGAAAAGAGTAAAGGTGGAGATATAAGTGTTCGAAACGATATAACTGGGAAGAGATCACGAAGAAATGTAGTTCATTTGAAGAAAGTTGAAGGCTAATGGGAAGTTATAAGTGACCAAAATAAAGAAATTAACATAGGAGAAGATATAAATGAATCAGAAAATGAAATAGAAGAAGAGGAAGGGTAAAAGGAAACTTTAAACTAAATCATAGTATAATGATTTACTAAATATTATTGTGCTGTGATTTTGTTGTGCCAGAGATGCTCAATGTCTTATGGTTTTGGTTACATAAAACTTGTTAAAACAAGGAAGGGATGTAGTGTATGTAGATATCATTACATCGCACTACAAACCGATTACAGTACTGTGACGTTGCCTCGGGCGCGCACGTCGCACGTTTATAAATACCGGTCCGAGTAGTGGGGCGGGCAGTCGTTGTCGAACTGTCGGCCTGTGCGGTGGCGTGTTGGCGAGTCAACTATTAGTGTAGATAATTGTGCATATTTTACAACAACTACCCAAGTCAATATGGCTACCCGCAACGACTTGACGTTCCGCCAGAGAGTATTGTAGACCGCTTCTCTCTCGTCTGTGGTAACAGTTTAGTTTGCAACGTGAATCATATGAAGCCTTTTTGCAAAGGCGCCAACATATATAATACTGCTATTAACACGTCATGGTAGGTCAGCAGGTCTGCATTTAATTATAATAACATATTATATTTTTAGATGGTATTTTAAAGAATGTTTAAAAATGTACCCAAAATTTATGAAAATAACTCATCTTCTGCATAGGATTTTCCCAGCAGTGGGAACAGTAATAGCTTGAATAAGCTATTCTTATGCTACAGCAGTGTGGAATTGTTTAAGAATGTCACTGGCTATGTACACAGGGTCATCATCTGCCTAGCCTTTTCCAGCTATGTTGGGGTTGCTTCCAGTCTAACTGGATGCAGCCAAATACTAGTATTTTAGGTGCAGCGACTGCATATCTAACCAACATGTCCCACTTAGGTTAGTTAATACGATACTCTTTGGTCCCTTTGGTCTTTGGTGTGGTTTTGGTTTTTTTGGTCTCTTTGGTGGTTTGGTCTTTGGTTTGGTTTGGTTGGTTTGGTTTGGTCTTACCGGTCTTACCTTTTTTCTGGCCACCGACTACCTGTACAACTAGATCTACGAACAACAGCCGAGACCAATGGCATGGAGGAAACTCACTCATGGATGGTCACCCATCCATCCACAGTCCAACTTGGGCAAGCTTGTCTTAACCTTAGGGGTCTACCCCAGCGGCTTTTTTTTATTTATTGATTTATTTATTACACTGTAACGGTTAGAACTACGCAGGGTAGGATGCGTAGGCCGCTGACAAGTAGGTAGGTAGGTTGTTGTACAGTAAAACAGCCGGACTAGTTAATACATATATTTAGATTATGCTAGGTCGCGGGTACGCTGTCACTGAGTTCCGTCCGTTCACTAACACTTATACAAGAAGGGTACCGTCCCTTGGCAGCACGTGCAGACGTGGGGGGCCTGTCAGTACAGGCTCAGCAGTAGACCTCCGGAACTGTAGCGGCCAGGGCTGCGCAGGGTAGACTGCGCAGGCACCGGCTCGCGTGGCGGTAGGCCGCAGGTGGGCAGGCCAAGACCTGGCAGCGCACTGGCACAGCAGTGGGTAGCTTGCTCAGGTAGCGAGCGTAGGCAGCGTGCAGGAGCAGGCAAGGGTGCAGCAGTAGATAGCGTGCTTAGGTAGCGCGTGTGGCGTAGGCAAGGGTACAGCACTCAGCCTGAGCGAAGAGCCCTGGAAGCACCATAGGGTGCGCATGTTAGATGCGTTGCGATGCAGTTAGCAGCAAGCCGCATGCGATGTACCAGCTTCTCCCCTTTTTGAGCCAAGGAACGGTGTGGGAAGCATTGTAGGTGAAGTTTAAAGCCATGAGCTTCTCTTGATTAGTCCCTTCCTCTATTCATCTCTTGTGACACTCTTACTTTCACTTTATTCTTACTCCTCTCTCCCACCAGAACGAACTCTTGGAAGAAGGAAACGCTCACGCCGTAATGCTGTACACCTGGAGATGTTGCAGTCGCGCCATCCCTCAACCCCGCTCCAACGAGCAACCGGACAGGGTGCATATCTACGAGAGGACCGTCCAGGTGTTGGCGCCCGAAGTTGATAAGTTGCTGCAGTTTATGTATTTTCAGGTAAGTGATTTTTACTCGACTTCTACGAAACAAAAAGGAGGGTAATGATTTTTTTACCGGTATGTATGTGAGTATGTATGTTCATCTATTCCCTCATAACTTTTGAACTACTTATCATAATTTGACAAGTGAGGTATCGTTGCAATCGTCTTGATCATCCGCTGGTTTTTGGCTATATGAAGTCATATTAACATTTTCGGTGACAAGCACCCAGCATGTCACTTTTACAACATCTGCTTAAAGTACTCAAGACTGATTGCAGACACAAACATAAAAAAACACCCAGCAAATTAATATTCGCTCTTGTGTATTTTGTGAGATCCACCAAAATGCTAGCCTAAATCTTAAAACTAGCCTCGAACCGCCGCTGTCTTCAAAAAACTTTGATAGGCCTTCGATAATGCCCGCACACACACTTCTGTTGTTTGCGCATCACAGGAGCTTAGAGACACTACTTAAAGAGCCAAACTCGTCGCCAAATGGACAGACTTAACAGCGTTTACACCTTACGACATTTCATACAAACTTTCAAGTCCCCATTTTCCGAAATGACCGAACCGATTTCAATTAAACTTAATACGCATAAGCAGGATACGTAGGTCGAAAAAGTTACCATAAACATTATCGAAATGTCTCTAAAAGAAAAAGATAATTGGTAATTTCTGTTTCTATAGATAATTTATAATCGGTCTAATTTAGCTGTAACACTTTCTTTTCGAAAATGTTTTTAGTAAGTTTTTAGACCTATGTATCCTGCTTATGCGTATGAAGTTTCATTAAAATCGGTTCAGTCATTACGGAAAATTAGGACTAGAAAGTTTTTATGAAATGCCGTAATGCATAAACGCTCTTAATTTGTCATCGACACGCGGAGAAGAAGAATACACACACGACGGTTTTATTGTTTATTAATATTCATGACCGAACATCATCATCATCATCATCAGTAGCCGAAAGACGTCTACTGCTGGACATAGGCCTCCCCCAAGTGACGCCACATTGACCGGTCCCGTGCGCCTCGCATCCCGCGGATCCCCGCAATATGACCGAACATAGTTGCCGACTAAAATGGTATATTTCATTACGAGTGCGGAAAGCCTGTTATTGCAAAGAGTTCCGACAAATGTCTACCCGAGCCGAGGCGCAGCCGAAGGTGAGGGTTGACAGTCGGAAAAAGTTGCAATGACGGTTCCGCACGTGTACTGAACAGCTATTTTTAATTCAGTTGCGAAAAAATGAAGCAGTTTAATAAAGAACATTTTTGGAAAATGGCGCCAACTGTAAAAGAATATAAGCAGAATTTTTTTTTTGTTTTCTTCACCCATTCTGGGTAGGCAAAGGGAACTATGCCCATACAGCCAAGTCTTCAGTAGATTTTTTTTATTGATATGAAATGAAATGAAACGAAATGAAACCTAACCTAGCTCATTGAATCAAATCATTAAATCTGATATGGAAACAAATTAGTAGCTTCTTTTTAGAAATATTTGCATGAATGATAAAAACTTCTATGTTTTTTTTTTAGTAAAAACTTCGTGGTTGGTTTTTCTTTTTAATAGACATTATTATCACAGTTGGGAAAGAGAACGCACAAGTTCAGAAAAGGTAAAGAAAAAGCTCGAGTGTGTAATAGCCCACATCCCGAACGCTATACGTCCTTGCAATACGCCACTTTTTGAGCAACTGTATTAAAAAGGATTTATTACATTGATCTATTCTAACAAAATACTTAATGTTTTCAGCGCAAAGCGATCGAGCGCTTCTGCGGTGAGGTTCGCCGCCTGTGCCACGCTGAGAAGCGTCGCGACTTCGTTTCGGAGGCCTACCTGCTGACGCTCGGCAAGTTCGTCAACATGTTCGCCGTGCTAGACGAACTCAAGAACATGAAGAGCTCCGTCAAGAATGATTATTCTACTTACAGGAGGTTATTATGCGCTTAGTTAGGCTAAGCTAAATAAGGCTATTATTTTTTATTTATTTATTTTAACTTCATGTACAATAGTGGTGCATAGGCGGACTTAATGCCACAAGGCATTCTCTACCAGTCAACCATTGGGTTAAATACGACAACATTGTGATAGGGGTACAAACAAATACTCACAAAAAACCACTAGTTCTCAAAAATTCATATACTAACAAAGATACTAATACACATTATACAAATAAAATAGACTAATAAATATTATAACAAATACTGAAATAAAAAAACGAGAATCCTACTATGACTAGACTTTAATTGAGAGCTATTTAGTCTGACTTAAATAGTGGCGCACTTTCTTTTTAAAAGTGAATTTACTTTCGGCTCTTTTAATGCTAATGGGTAGCGCGTTCCAGAGTTTAATAGTTGAGATAGCATAAAAATTTGACATAAAACCAGTGCGGTGTGAAGGAATTTGGAGAAGTAGATTTTTAGAAGCTCGAAGGTTAAGACTATGAGAACTGCCCAATACCTTGAAATAAGTTTTTAGATAATCGGGAGCACATGGATCATTAATTATAGTGAAGAGCATGCAGAAAGATCTGAGGGACCTCCTGAGTCGGATATTGAATATTGATTATTGCCAACTAAAATAATATTTCTAGGTGACAGGTGCGGGTAATATTGCCAACTACGGCTTATATTGCCAACTACGGCTTATATTGCCAACTATGGCTTATATTGCCAACTTCGGCTTAAATTGCCAACTAGGGCTTATATTTACAACAACGGCTTATATTGCCAATTAGGGGCGTATATTGCCTAGATTGGCCAATATTGCCAACTGGGGCTATTATTGCCAAAATGTACCTACGTTTTATTTATTTCTAAATGTTGCTCATCGGAAGTGCGCAACACTACCAAGTCTGTACCACTTTGATTGACTATGGCTTAGCTAAAATATACTACTTCTTATTTATTTTAACACATAATTTTCTCCTAATATTATCTTATCTTTGTTATAGGGCTGCACAATTCCTGAAGGTAATGTCAGACAGCCAGAGCCTGCAGGAGTCACAGAATCTGTCCATGTTTCTGGCAACACAGAATAAAATCAGGGATACTGTGAAGGATGCCCTGGAGAAGATTAACGGTAAGATTAATCACAGAATCACGTTTCCAAAAGCATAACAGCGTAATTAGCCTATAATGTTCCCACTGCTGGGACATAGGCCTCTTCTCAATGAGAGGGAGTGGGCTGTAATCCACCACGCGGGCCCAGTGCCGGTTGGTAGATGTCACATGTCTTGGAATTTTTAGTTCTAGGACATGCCGGTTTCGTCACGATGTTTTCATTCACCATTTTGAGAGCGTTTCTCAAAAATCGGCATGTGCACATTGAAAAATGTTGCGAAAACGAGGAAAATGTGACGCTAACGAAGTTGCGCCGGACAGCTAGTGTTAAATAAACCGGCCAAGTGCGAATTTTACTCGCACACAGGGTTCCATAGCCCCAAACAATATTTTGAACTGTCATTCATTACTTAGTAGTATTAGTTAGTAAACCAACCACTCAACCGCAAAACTAAATTGGTTTTTCATAGTATCTTAATGAAAAACAAAGTTACTGCTGCAGTTTAATGAAAATGTCCCATATCTCAAAAACTAAACATCATATCTTATTGAAACCAATTTTCGTTGATAGTTTTTTTTACGTTCTACAATCCTAAATATTTTCAGAATTTTCCTCCTCTTACTTTAGAAATTAGAGGGGGGGGGGGGGACACACATTTTACCACTTTGGAAGTGGCTCTAGCGCAAACTATTCAGTTTAGAAAAAAATGATATTAGAAACCTCAATATCATTTTTGAAGACCTATCCATAGATACCCCACACGTATGGGTATGATTAAAAATTTTTTTGGTTTTCAGTTCTATGTATGGGGAACCCCAAAATTTATGTTTTTTTTTTCAATTTTTGTGTAAAAATCTTAATGCGGTTCACAGAATACATCTACTTACCAAGTTTCAACAGTATAGTTCTTATAGTTTCGGAAAAAAGTGGCTGTGACATACGGACGGACAGACAGACAGACAGACAGACATGACGAATCTATAAGGGTTCCGTTTTTTGCCATTCGGCTACGGAACCCTAAAAATGAGATACGCGGCCGTAATACTTACATATTTACATAATTGTAGTTATTAAAATCATCAATAATAATCATCATCATTAATCAATTCTATGGGATTAAATGAACTTAAAGGGTATGTATCGATGACTTTAATGATTATAACTCAGTAGGAGGAGCTCGTGGCTTAATAATAACAGCCGCACGGGTCGATCTTTAAGGTTAAGCCGTGCTTGCCGAGTTTGGTCCGTGGATGGGTGACCATAATTACATACCGAGTTTCCTCCGTGCCTCGGAAAGCACGTTAAGCCGTTGGTCCCGGCTGTCACTTGTAGATCTTTGACAGTCGTTACGAGTAGTCAGAAGCTGAAAGTCTGACATCCAGTCTTACCGAGGGGTATCGTATTACCCAGTTACTGGGTTGTGGAGGTCAGATAGGCAGTCGCTTCATGTAAAATACTGGTACTCAGCCCGGTTATCCGGTTATACTGGAAGCCGACCCCAACATAGTTTGGGAAAAGGCTAGGCAGATGATGAAATCATCAGTAAAGCCATATAAGTTACGGCCTCGTATCATATTTTATCCATACTAATATTATAAATGCGAAAGTCACTCTGTTTGTTTGTTACCTTTTCACGACTAAACGGCTGATCGGATCGTAGTGAAATTTGGAAAGAAGATAGATTTCAACCTGGGGAAGGACATAGGCTATATATCATCACGCTACGACCAATAGGAGCGGAGCAGTAATGAAAAATATTGCGAAAACGGGGAGAATGTGGCGCAGACGATGTTACGCGGGACAGCTAGTTCAACATAAAAAAACAGACACGGACCGGCAAATTGGAAAAAAAACTTAAGAAAATAGAATTTCGCATTCCACCCTGTCGCGAGGCGAGTGGCCAGTTAAAATATTATATATTTCTTATTTCTACAGGTTACGAAGAACTGCTAGCCGATGTAGTTAACATCTGCGTGCACATGTTTGAAACCAAGATGTACCTCACACCATCTGAGAAACACATGCTTGTCAAGGTAAGCAGTAGCACTCATTCTTGTGCAATCTGCACTTTGAAAATTTATTTTTGGGGTTCCGTACCCAAAGGGTCAAATGGGACCCTATTACTGAAACTTCGCTGTCCGTCCGTCCGTCCGTCCATCTGTCACCAGGCTGTATCTCATGAACCGTGATTGTTAGCCAGTTGAAATTTTCACAGATTATGTATTTTTGTTGAAGCTATAACAACAAATACTAAAAACATAAAAAAAAAATATTTAAGGGGGCTCTCATTCAAAAACGTGATATTTTTGCTCGTTTTTAGGGTTCCGTACCCAAAGGGTCAAACGGGAGCCTATTACTGAGACTTCACTGTCCGTCTGTCACCAGGCTGTATCTCATGAACCGTGATAGTTAGCCAGTTGAAATTTCTACAGATTATGTATTTCCGTTGCCGCTATAACAACAAATACTAAAAACAGAATAAAATAAATATTTAAGGGGGGTTCCCATACAAAAAAGTACTTTTTTTGCTCGTTTTTATAAATAATGGTACGGAACCCACCGTGCGCGAGTCAGACTCGCAGTTGGCCGGATTTTTTGTTTTTACTATGGACACTTTTAACGTAGACGTCTTGCTACATCGTTCTCACAAAATGTACTATATCAACATAAATGTTGTAACCAAGATTTTGTAACAATATTTTCTTATTTAAAAAACGTTGCCCCACACTATGAATTTCTCCTGTATCGTGGGTGCGTTTACAAACATTTAAACTCACATACACAAACAGCCAGACCCGGAATAACTATGTGTAGGCCTTACAAATATATTTGTTCTTGCGGGGATCGAACCCGCGACACGCAGCGCAGCAGTCGAAAGCTCAACCACTGCGCCAACCGTGCCGTCAACTATTATCACTTCACGTCTTGCTACATAGTTTTCACATAATGTACCATCTCAACATAAATGATGTAATCAAGGTTTTTGTAACAATAGTTTGATTTAAAAGAGTGTCCATGGAGTTTCTTGCCCATTCTTCTCCATAGAGAACTACGCTTTGGAATGGGCAACTACAGTACTTTCACAAGTTATTATACCTTTTGATTGGGACTGTAGCTTCATTTTGGTTCTTGTCTTTGCTCGAGAATTCAAAAGTGCCTAAGTGGCCTACTTGAAATAAATGATTTTGATTTTATTGATTTCAAATATTTTTCACAAAATATACTCACTGGGACCTCACAAAACTGCGAACGTATAAAGGCTCAAACTTAATGGCGGCTCGGAACATCTGTTGTAAAGCTGCGCAGAACACAATTTTAGGTGAAATGTACATTGGTAATTGTCTGTGGGTGTAAAATGTCCTTCCTCTGTATACTTACTTCCTTTTTCGCACGTTATTTACAATAAAATTCGAATTTTGTTAGTATTATAATATTGTGAAACAAGAACAACTGCCGACAAACTGTTTGGTAGAGTTTTTGTATGTTATTCATCATCATCATTCATCATTTCAGCCGAAAGACGTCCACTGCTGGACATAGGTCTCCCCTAAGTGTCGCCACATTGACATAACATGGGGGGTTTGCCATAATCGCCACGCTTGGCAGGCGGGTTGGCGATCGCAGTACGGTTGTTACAAAAGCACAGAGAATGCTGCTGCCCATTCTCTGGCAAGTCCCTTAGTCGGCTCTTACGACACCCACGGGAAGATATGGGATGGTGCTATTTTTTGCGTCCGACACCATACAGAGCCCTTTTGTATGTTATTGCTATACACAATTTGAATAATTAAATAAATAAAAATAATAAGGTATGAGCGGGGCGCAGAAAACGCATTGTCTTGACTATTTAATGTGCAGACCGTCACTCGCAGCTAACTACCGAGCCGCCATAAACTTGAACAGAACTTTCTGGGTTGTGGAGGTCAGATAAGCAGTCGCTTCATGTAAAATACTGGTATTCAACTAGTTTGACTAGAATTGCTTCTTCTGGGTAAGCTCGTACCATCGTCGACTTTGTTTCTGTCATCTCTGACCTAGACTAGAGTAAAGAGCAAAACACATTTTTAAACTTGGCCGGTTTTTAGTGCGAGTTGGACTCGCGCACGAGGTTTCAGTACCATTATTTATAAAAACGAGCAAAAAAAACACTTCTGTTTTTAGTATTTGTTGTTATAGCGGCAACGGAAATACATAATCTGTAGAAATTTCAACTGGCTAATTATCACGGTTCATGAGATACAGCCTGGTGACAGACGGACGGACAGCGAAGTCTCAATGATATCCCGTTTGACCCTTTGGGTACGGAACCCTGAAAAAATAAAAAAAATAAAACTGTGCCCAACTTAGCTGGGACAAAGTTTGGCAGATAATGATGTTTATAGAAAAGCTTATTATAGTAATTAACTTGTTCTAGGTAATGGGTTTCGGTCTATTCCTCATGGATTCAGAAGTCTGCAACATCAATCGTCTTGATCAGAAGAAAAAGATTCGCCTCGACAGAATCGACAGGATTTTCAAGGTAAGATTCAATTAAAGGTAAAGTTAAGACGGAAAGAGATAGATTATAAACCCTTCTGCTATGGTATTATTGTATTAGCTGCCCCTCTTTGAGACATCACTAACACACGTATTTTAACAAGTCAAAATGATGAGTAAAAGTAAATATCAATCATTAACTTTACTTGACCGTGTCTGTTTCAAAAATATTCTAGCACATTCTAGAAGTGGGCCTGGACTGGCCACGTCTACCGCATGCCCAATGATCTGTGGGCCAAAATAACCACTTTCTGCAGAGCACTGACACGCCAGAAGGCGTCGTGGTAGACCTCGTAGAAGATGGCGGGACGAGCTAGACAAGACCAGCGATCAGTGGTCCACATTGGCCTTGGATCGAGACAATTGGAAGTCATGGGGAGAGGCTTTTGCCCAGCAGTGGGATGTCGCTAGCTATAGTATCAGTAAAAGTGTTCCAATATATTTACGCTCGTCTCTTTATGTAAAATAGACTGTCTATCCATATTACTATGTTCAGCAAATTATGCTATATACATACATTGTCAGTCACAACCCTACTATAAAAAAAATGACCCAATCGAAATAGTACAAAGAAAGTTCCTGTGAGCCATGCATTGGAGATGTAGTCATAGTCAAGGTTCGTATGATGTAATGCTAAATGATTACAACCCGCTTTTCAAACTCAAACTCAAACTCAAACTCAAAGCATTTATTTCAATTAGACCATTACAGGCACTTTTGAAAGTCAAAGAACAAAAAAAAAAAAAAGAACGCTAAGCTACAGTCCCAGTCACAAGACATAATAACTTGTGAAAGTACTGTAGTTGCCCATTCCAAAGCGTAGATCTCTATGGAGAAGAATGGGCAAGAAACTCCATGGACACTCTTTTAAATTAAAATATGTTACAGAATCTTGGTTACATCATTCGTGTTGAGAAGTACTAGTATGTGAGAACGATGTAGAAATACGGGCAAGTTAAGAGCGTCCAGAGTAAAAGACGAAATCAATAATTCGAAAATAAAGTTAAAATAATTAAAAATGAACCATGGCAGCTAAGAGATGACCAGGCACAACTGACAGCGCCCGTTCACGAACATGACGCATGTATCAGCCATCATTCAACTCAACCATATTGAAGGGAACTAAATGACCCGACACACCCGCCGCCATCAGCGTGACATTTAAGTGAGCATGACATTCAATCAACCGCCAGGGTAAATTCGCGTCAGTGTAAGTAAGATGTAGGTACTCAGTAAATTGTGGCTTTACAGTACATAGTTTTCACACATGTGCTATGCAATTATATAATACTAAGAGATTGAATCTATACAAAGCAAAGATATTTATACAATCTTCTGCAGCTTCCACAGTAACTTCACATGGTAATTTGATAGCCCCTATGGTTGTGGAGCAGGACCAGCATTGAGCCAAGCATTTTTATCATCAATGTAATCCCCCAACTTATAATATGCTTGCCTACATAGTGTGCGCTTTATGCAAGATTTAAATTTCGTTTCATTCAGTTGTAGAATGGGGGGAGGAATTTTATTGTAACATTTTAAACAGTACCCCATGAAAGATGAGTCTACTTTAGCTAACCTGAAACCTGGCTGAACCAGTTGGTCTCTGTTTCTAGTATTATAGTGGTGCCGGTCACTTCTTTTACTAAATAAATGCAGATTTTTCCTAACGTACATGATATTTTCATAGATATATTGACAAGGTACAGTCATGATGTTAATTTCCTTAAACAGTTCTCTTAGAGAATCGCGCCTACGTAGATTATATATGGCTCTGATAGCTCTTTTCTGCAGAATAAATATAGACTCGATGTCTGCAGCCCGTCCCCATAGTAAAATACCGTATGACATAATGCTATGAAAATAACTAAAATATACTAGCCTCGCGGTATCTACATCAGTAAATTGACGGATTTTCCTGACAGCATATGCTGCTGAACTCAGCCGTCCTGCAAGAGATGTTAAATGAGAACCCCATTGTAGCCTTGAGTCGAGCGTGATCCCCAAGAAAACAGTTTCATCGACAAATTCAAGTTTCTCTTGATTTAATACTATGTCACAATCACTACATTTGACATTTGGTAGAGTAAATCTTATACACTTAGTTTTATTCCCATTTAATACTAAATTATTAGCGGTAAACCAGTTATGGACCTGCATTAGAGCGTTATTTACGTCGTTGAGGTTTGTGGCACGTCTGTTTATTCTAAATATTAAAGAAGTGTCGTCAGCAAACAACACCATTTGTGGTTGGTTTTTAAACAAATGGGGTAGGTCATTAATATATACTAAAAAGAGGAAAGGACCCAATATTGAACCTTGTGGTACACCCATTTTTACTTTTAAACCCATTGAATTTACACCATTTACTTGTACTTGCTGCTGTCTATCATTCAAATACGATTTTACTAAACTGAGCGCAAGTTTACCTAAACCGTAATGTTCAAGTTTCAAGAGCAGGGTTTCGTGATTTACGCAATCAAATGCCTTCGAGAGGTCACAGAAGATTCCTATGGCATCTTGTGCCTCTTCCCACGCAGTATATATATGTTTTAATAAAGTGACACCGGCGTCAGTCGTACAACGTCCTTTGGTGAAACCATACTGTTTGTCATGTAAGATTTTATTGGTGCTAAAGTGGGTGAGCATTTGATTAAGCATTACCTTTTCAAACACCTTGCTGAAAACCGGCAACACGGAAACGGGTCTATAGTTATTGGTCTCTTTACTGTCCCCAGATTTGAAAAGTGGTATTACCTTGCTGTATTTCATAAGGTCTGGGAAGACTCCCTGGTCCACACACAAATTGAAAATTAAGGCTAAATACGGTGCTATAGTGTCGATAATGGCTTGACAAACTTTAACAGACATTCCCCATAGATCTTCGGTTAATTTGATTTTGATTTCCTTAAAAGCTTTAATGACTGTTATGGGGTTTATATGCTTAAATTGAAACTCAATCGGACAGGCTGAAACGTTCGCCTTTAATAAGTCAATGGAAAGCAAGGGTGAGGAATTTAAGGTTTCGGTAGTTTTAAGCGGGATATTGGTAAAAAAATCTACAAATTCTTGAGCTACTTCGTTTTTAGAACTTAGAAGACCATGTGAAGTCTCTAGTCTGATATCATTATTATGTTTTTTATTTCTATTTGTTTCACTATTGATAATTTTCCAAACCGTCTTTATTTTGTTATCGGCAGACTTAATCTTGTTGCTAATAAATAAGGCTTTAGCTACCTTGCAAGTGTTTTTAAAGATTTTTGAATAAGTTGCAACATATTTAGTGAAAGTTTCCGAGTTGATGTAAGGCTTAAGGCCGTACAACTCAAACAATCGCTCCCTACTTATCCTAATACCCTTAGTTGCCCAGTCACTGAACATAAATTTAGGGTAAATAGATTTAGTTTTCATTTTTAATGTATTATTGAACTCTACGTTAACCACTGAAAAGAATTCCTCATAAAATTGATTTACATTTTCAATAACATGGCCCGGAATGCCTAAATTACTAATTAAGTTATTATTAAATTTATTTAAATTGCTCGGTGTTATTTGTCTAGAGTTTATCTGGATTTTTTGTAATGGTGTGTAGGACTCGAAAACAACGGTTTGCCCACTGTGATCAGAAGGGAGGTAATTAACAATGGATTTATCTAAGTAGTCGCAGCAACAAAAAACATTATCAATACATGTAGCAGTATTTGTAATAATTCGGGTTGGTTCTGAAAACACGTTTAACAAATTAAATGATTTAAAAAGATGTAATAATCTACTGCTATTAGAATTTTTGTCTAAAATATTAATATTAAAGTCACCACAGATAACCAGTGATTTTTTACCGGTTGCAAGTTTTGCCAAAGCATCTTCCATTACTGACTCAAATATGGAGTAGTTTTGATAATTTGGGGGTCTGTAAACGCACACTATTATATGCTTATCCAGCTCAACACAAGACAGTTCAATATTATGCTCAACCGATAGATCAACAATATCGTTTCGCAACTTAAATTTAATACAATTTTTAACTAAGATTAATGAACCCCCGCGCATCTTAGATTTTCGGTTAAAGCAACTGCCCACATTGTAATTGGCGTAATTAATTAGCATTTCATGGTCTTTTAACCAATGTTCAGTGAAACAAACAATCTCAAACTTTGTATTTTCTAAAAATAATTCAATCTCTAATTGCTTTGAAGAGAAACCTTGAATGTTTTGATGGAATAATTGCAAGGAATTCTGCTGAGCCCCTTTTTTACATTTAGCTATTTGATAGCGAGAAGGTATAATGTTACTGGTATCTTCTGTTGTCTTACTAACTAGTTTAAATGAGCATCCGGAGTGAGCCCCAAGCCTCCTGTGCCATCACCAGACAACAAGCTCCTATCACTAATACTACTAATACTACTACTACTATTACTAATACACCCTAATTGAGAATTTTCCATGCTCACACATGGAACCTCCTCAGTAAAATAATTGTAAATAGAAAAATCTATATTAGTATGATTACTAATTGTCGCAGTGTTTATAATACAACTAAACTTAGACATACTACTTATGTCTGTGTGAATATTATAAGCTAATAGCCTAGCTATTTTGTGTCTACATCCAATAGGTAGATACACATTACCCCGTGTCGACCTAAGTTTATCTACAAAAGAGTTGGTATCAAAATAAATAAGTTTGTCACTATAGTGACCTACTAAAAAGTGCAAATGGTTATTCAATAAGTGTATATTATTGTTCTTTCTATTACCTAAATTTTCAATATAAGGAAAAGCACACAATATTATTTTCCGACAATTCAACTTTAACAACTCAGTTACACAGTCTGTGATGTCTTCTGTTTTAATTTTTGAACTATTTCCTACAAATATAGTTAAATCAGTATTAATATTATAACAATTTCTAGTCACTGAAGCCATTATCTGTTTGTATGTAGACCCTGGCATGCAAAGATTTTGATGGGAACAACTCAGGTTATTACTAACAAATTTTCCTACACCTCTTCCTATACTATCTGAAAACATTATTGAGAAAGAACAATCATGACTGCCATTTATCTCAGGCTGTACCAGTTGTAGATGACCTTGTGTTATAATAGAGGTTTCATGGTCTAGTATAGAGTCCTGAGAGGAATTCTCAGCCCGGGATGGGTCCTCCATTACCTCAGGCTGGACAGTATCATGTTTGATATTAGTCTGACAACTACATTGACACATTACCAACTCATTTGCTGCAAGAATATGTTCCCTAATTTGGTTCTGAGAACTCACATACCTACTGGAGAGAGAATTAAGTGAGTCCTGAAGTGCCTGTATTTCAGACTGCAAATGCTTAGTATCAATTTCATAAATTTTTATACTATCTTCTAGTTTTATTTGATAATTATTTAACTTATTAACTAAATCAACACGCTCTTTCCTCAGTGGAATATATTTGGAAAAGTGTTTATGTTGTTTCCTAAATTGATAACATTTTTTAATTATTCTATTTAGTTTGGCATATTTTTTAATTTTCTTATTGCTAACTGCATAATTCTGTTTCATTATGGAATCTTCAGTCAGATCAATAGTTATTAAGGAAGGGTGGTTACAATTACTATTTAATAATTCATTATATAAGAGGTTAGTTTCTTTATCCTGAGTATGTTCTTTTTCCTTCTGCAACTTTATAATACAATCATTGGCATGAATTAGCTCGTCTTCTAGATCCCTAATTTTATATAAAGCCTCCTCATACAAGTTACTACAATTATTAAAACCATCCTTGACCACCTTCAGTTGATCCCGTTCATCAACAACGTCCAAGTATTGTTGATTTAAGAGTATGAGCTCCCGCTTTAAGCTTGAGTTTTTGTCATTGACCTTAACGACTTCCACCTCACTCTCTTCTCTCTCCTGTAACAGTTGTTGGACTTGGAGGTTTGATTCTTTGAGTTCTTGGAGAGCCGTTCTCAACTTTAGCTCCATATCTTGAGCAGTAGCCCTACGGGTCATCACAGGCATGGTTTCAGGATTGGTTACTGAAAGTTAGAAGTAAAGAAACGGTGAGAACTAATAGTTAAAAGCAGTAAAGAAAAGTTAATGATGAAAGAGGAAAAACAAAAACAAAAAAGCAGGGAAAAGTGTTAAGTTATGAAATTAAATGAGGTAGGCTGGTATATTAGATTCGAAATTTTATCTATATAATCAATGTATCTAATTAAATATTCAAATTAACTGCTTTTTTTTGAATTAGGGTTTTTATTTTTTTGTGGGTATGTGGCAAGAAGAAAAAAAAAATTAAACTTAATGATCAATAATGTTCACAAACGTTATATTTCTGCAAAGATCGACTTAAAGAGTGATGGAATTACTTTCAGTTTTGTTTTTTATGACCGTTTGACAACAAAGCGATATTTATTAAAAGGTAATAAATCGACAAGAAATAATACTAGAAATTGGCATGAGTGTGCTCTATAGTTAAAGTGATGATTATGTGCTGTTATTGAATAAACGTTAACAATACTTCCCCTGAATTATCCGTATAAATCCGTGGTTACAACGTCAGCTGTTGGTTGTAGGTTAACGGTAACGTTGAATTACCGAAAACTGTATTAATTATCAGGAAAACAATTTTCCTGAGTATTTACGCACTTATAATACGTTTGCACAAATAATTAAACCTTATTATAACTTATTTACTAATTAAATTTAATTTTAAATACGGATCAAAATTTTGACATGTCACTCGGGCAGTGTTGCCACTTTTTTTTTCCTTTCTTTATAATCCAGAAGATTGCTTCTTGGAACTTGCTTCTCGGTATTGTCCATAACAAATATGATTGCACTGAAATATCCAACCAATCTAACAAATTTAAGGAGTTTGTAGTCGTAGTTTGTTTTTCCTTTTTGTATTATAATTATATTGTTTGACATCTGTTTGTGTACTTTGACATCATGAATCTTTGACAGATTTTCTACCGACTTCATACCGATTATTTGACATCTATTATTGATATGTTTTAATGAGCTCTGTTTTTTTTTTCATTATTGTATGACATTTAATTTTGAATTAAGTATTTTTAACTTTTGCTATATAATTGTTTTTTTTTTCCTCTCATGTATACAATTGTTTTTATTTAATTGTCATTTTATTTTTGCATGTAATGCTACTTTTTATAATCTGTAATAGATATGTTATAATAATCTAAAAATTATGCATGGAATACTTACTGGAAAACCTTTCTAAATTAAGACATTTATTTGTCCTTATTTGTACGCTTCACAGCAAAACATAGAGAATCAACTAAGCATAATGTAACATCTCACACACAGTGTAACTACCTATGTTTACAAATAAAATATTCTTATTCTTAATACGGGGTGTAAATCACCTCATCACGAAGCCGTCAACCAAGCATTCTGTACATGAAACTATGTAACTTTACGCAAAAATTATTGCTGGGAAACGACTTTTTTTGGGGTGTAATATCATGTTTTGTGGTAAAACTCAATGTAACGCACTCAATACATTGTGCTGATGGACGGATTGAATAGTACGAGGGTCGTGGAGGTGTTTAAAGTAAAAATCTTCCATTAAAAAATTGTATTTAAAAAAAATACTTGTCACAAAGTTGGAACTTTGACCCCTAATATCTCCGTAACTAGAAGGTTCCCAGGTATGGTGTAGAAAAAAAAAATTATCGCAATGACAGGGAGAACCAGTGCCTTTCGGCTTCGTTAAGAGGTGTTTTACACCCTTTATATACTAGCTTCGTATTTTTGTTTTTTTTTATTTTTGATAATTGTTTTTTTTTCTTTCTTTCTTTATAACCTGAACGTCCGTAATCACTGTTATTATATTTTTAACTCACGTAGCATTAATTATAAGCTTGTTGTTGGTTGTGCAATAAGTGCTATTATTTTAAGTTTATATACTTATGTATAATGTAAAACATGTAATGGTACTACTACCGTTTTTTTATCCCTAATAAATAAATAAATCATTACTGACAGGACTATTGTTGCCAATAAGCCTGACATAGTGGTGATAGACCGATCAGCGCGCCGCGCAATGATAGTCGATGTTACCATCCCGCATGACGAAAACCTCGTGAAAGCTGAGAAAGAGAAACAAATAAAATATCTTGACTTGGCTCACGAGGTTGTTGATATGTGGAATGTGGACTCGGCTATCATTGTGCCGATTGTCATAACGGCCAATGGCCTTATGGCCAAGAGCCTCGACGAACATCTGTCGAAGCTCTCACTTGGCAGTTGGATCAAGAGCCAGATTCAGAAGGCAGTACTCCTCGATACGGCCCGCATTGTGAGGAGGTTCCTGTCTCTGCAGCCCTAACCTCCGGTAGCTTGGACCCTGCTCCCGATACCGGCGGAAACCTGTTTTTATATTTTTAAATGTTTTTTTTTTAATTTATTTTATTATAAGAAATATGTAAAAATATAAAAAATGACAAGGAAAATTAATAAAGGACAAAATAAATAAAGTAATCCATTAATTAATATTTTGTTACAGAATCTGGAAGTAGTTCCGTTATTCGGTGACATGCAGATCGCGCCATTTAACTACATCAAGAGGTCGAAACATTATGATACCAGCAAGTAAGTAATTTTTTACCTTATAGCGCTAAATGAATTATTTCTAATTTCTTTATCGTGTGGTCAATGCCTAGTGCCAAAGTTTTTGGGCCTCCTAAGGGCCTCTGACTTCGCTTTACATGCCGTCGAGAAATATCTCTCAGACATTTGATGGCACGGTTGGCGCACTGGCTAAGCGATTGACTGCTGCGCTCCGTGTCGCGGGTTCAATTCCCGCACGCAAAAAAAATATTTGTAAGGCCTACAGATAGTTGTTCCGGGTCTGGCTGTTTGTGTATGTGAGTTTAAATTTTTGTAAACGCGGGGTGCGTTTACAACTATTCCAAAAAAAAAGGTAAAATATGGAGGAGCTTATTGTAATCGAACATCTATGTACCTATTACCTATGTTTGCAAAGAAATAAATGATTTGATTTGATTTTTTGATTTGATACAGGAGAAATTCCTAGGGCGGGCAAAGTTAAAAAAAAAACAAACACGCTGGTTTCCTCACGATGTGTTCCTTCACTGAGATAAATGATAATTATACAAAACGCACATGAATCTGAAAAAACAAAAGTGCGTGACCTGGGTTCGAACTTGAGACCTATAACTTGGCAGTCCGACGGTTACTCCACTAGATCGCTTGTCATCTCAGCAGTCACCTCCTTTCTAGACATATCATCCTTCACAGAGTCCATCCGTCGTTTCACTTCACAGTAAACATCATCATCATCATCAGCCTATAATATTCCCACTGCTGGGACACAGGTCTCCGGGCTGTAATCGACCACGCGGGCCCAGTGCGGGTTGGTAAATGTCACATGTCTTTGAAATTTTAGTTCTAGGACATGCCGGTTTCCTCACAATGTATTCCTTCACCGTTTTTTGAGGGCAGCGGTGATGAAATAAATTACACAAAGTAATGCGCCAGCCTGGGTTGGAACCCACGGCTTACTGCTCGTAAGTCGGGGCTGCCACCACAGAAAACATGCGTGTGGTAAATTAACAAAACATTTTCGCCCCTCAGGTGGCCGCTATCATCGAGCACAAACCCACCTTCTCCCCAAGCAGACCTGATGGTCCACCTGCCTCAGATCAGGGAGGAGCACCAGAACTATATCTCTGAACTTGCTAGGTATAGCAACGAGGTAAGTTACTAGTACATTGATCACCGAGTTTTTATTGAATTTACGTTTTTTCAGTGGTGTAGGACCTAAAAGATGTTTTGCATCCTCGTCAAAATTCAGGAGGTTGTCACAAAACAGATAAATAATCAATTTAAATTACGGTACCTAGTTAATTATTAATAAACGCTGATTTTTTTGGTTGTTTAAGATTGTCAGTATATCAGAATAACCCCCCTTAACGTGGTTTAGGGAATAAGAAATTATCGAATAAACGTTTGAGATTGTTTGTATGTGTGTTAGCGTGGTTATAGGGCGAGGATCAGACTGGCCGCGTTTAAAACACAGATGGTTCACACTACGCATTTTCGAAAAAGAGAAAAAAAAATTACCTGTGTCGCAATCTGATGATTTTATTCCGTTAGACACGGTCATCATGTGGGCAGAACATGGGTTTCGTGCAATGAAAACACACACACACTGTACACTGCTTTTATCGAACTAACAAATTACTTGAAATTACAATCCAACACAATAACACTAGGCACCATGAATCGGGTTACAGTTTCGGGACGTCTTGACTCCGCGGTGGTCAGACACTGACTCCACTGACTGTCCGCCTCGCTGGGAGCTCGAAACATCACGACTCAGTAGTAAGCGCGCTTAGGTGTGGGTAGACTGGTAAGTTGTTCGCTTGACCTTTGGCGCGCTTTGATTCATAGTCAGTCTTGTATCCGTAATAATGACTCCGACTCCGACACGGCCATCCTGCTTGCACACGTCCTCGTGTGATGGGTACCCTGTAAACAAATACTCCACGACAGAAATTTGTTCCACTCGGTCACTCCTGACCAAACTTTAGATTCAACGGGGTGATGGAAATAAGAACATTGTAGTACTAGCTGTTTCGTTTTAACCGAACCGATTGGAAATAATCGAAAATACAATAATGATAACCCTGGGCCATGTACCATAGTCGTTCAAATCAACCTTTAAAACTCTACAGCAACAAAAAAACTACCAAGCTTATAGAAACCGTCGTGTAAAGCCACTAACGCCACGGCTCTCTAGCCGACCAGCAATCGCATTGCTCTCACACATCCAGCGCATGGATCAAAACTAAAATTAGATCCAACAAACAATTAGGTCAATTAAAATACAAGAGCAACCAAGTACCTCTTCATCCATCTAACCACCACATAAAGCAGGAATCTCATCCGTGGCCTATGGGCAACACTCAGGCCCTCCAACAAACCTCTGTTTGTTTTACTACGTTCCTCAAGAACGCCGAGTCCCACATGCACGACTCTATGGTCTCTACAAGACCCGACCTCCGCCAGAGCCACCCGCGCACCGCGCATCCACGGACTACTATAAGCAGACACCGACTTCTAACGGACTACGGCTACGAAATGGCTACTGGTACGGTCTGACCATCCGAACCAAGATTCCACACTATCTCTCAACTCTAAATCATTTACTTCAAACGGTAACGGTACTTGGCCCTCGGGCATTCTCCTTAACCCATCATGTGCATACTTGTAAGTACGCTTAGAACTTAATGATCTCAATGTGTAGCGATCCCCCTCTAGCATTTCGACTGGTACGTGACCCGCTGGCATCTTTCTTAGCCTACCGTGTGCGAATCTGTAGGTATGCTTAGAATTTAAAGCTTTCCGTGTTAAGGATAACCGTCCAAAACCTCAATCACTCTAAACAGACGTCTTTAACAACCCAAAATCACCAATCGCAAAACGTTTAATTTTGCCAACGTTTCGTCAACTCGGCACACTTGTCATGTTGAGCTAAGCTAACCCGTCGCGTCTATACGAAACGTGTACCACCGGCTCGTCACCTTAGGTACCGGGTGCAATTCGGCTTGTACTTTAACGGAATGAGACTTCGCTACTTAGCACGTAACGCAGCTATTTACGAATTTTCAAACGTACTGAGACTTTCCCGGGAACTAATTATAATCGAAAAGCTTTTCAGTACTCTTTTCAGCACCAAGGTGAACGATAAGAGTCGCGGAAATTACTGTTTACCGACCATCGGAGAACACGAGCTAAATACGGTACGCATTTAGACATACCATTGCGTTGAATATGACGGTGAAAGACGCCTGGACGTAGCACTGATAAAGTCTTGGCTACTCATTGCCTGTTACATTCGTTGCGATAACAGTCAAAACCGATTGAAACTTGTTACTACTATTATGCCTCACCGAACGTACACAAAAGATTTTCGTTAACGAAAACTCTCTAGCCGTTATGTTTGCAACAAAACCCCGATTTAAAATCTCGCCACCTAACATGACGTCACTTTGTAAATAATCAGGCAAACATTGCAACAAAGTTTCGATAGGGTAATCGTTAATCACTACACAACATAAAATCTGTTCTGTACTGAATACTCGCGTCTGAACTATACCAGTCTTAGCAACAACGTGACGCAACAACGTGACTAATATGTTTGCCGTTAAATTTCGATGGAAAACTTTCTTTCACCAACAAGTATTCAGAATCAGAATAATTAGTAAACCGTAACAACTCACCCCTGTGTTGCAACGTGCCCGCGATGTTGCTTGTACGATGCAGACATCGACGCGGCTCAGCACCCCGCCGTCAGCAGGCCCGCTGCACACTGCCAGCACTGCATACTGCCACCGACGCACGTACGCCGGATGGCTACGTGAACCGGCATGACACTTTTGACGCACAGCAAGGCCTTCGCGGCCCTTTGTCGCTTGCCCGATGCCCGTAGCAGCCGGCACAGGCAGCGGCTTCTTCGTGCGACAATCCGCTTCGTTGAGTCCTGGTTTCTCCCTGGTCCGCAAGCATGGCACTTGATTTGCGGTAGCGATGAACACTTGACGTTTTTCTTTCCTTCGTCATGGTCAGTGCGCATTATCTTTAGGGGTTCCCCTTTGGTTTGTCACTACTCAGGTTAATGAGGGTCGTAAAAGTTACGGCGCACACGAATCTGGCCTTGAACAATTATTTAAACTGGTACCACGTCAAACCTGGATAGGTTCTCAGTGTTTCGCAAACATTTGTGTTCAAGGTACATCTAGAAATTCGGTAGTACATTTTGGAGGTACACCGTAGATGGAAAATCACCTTCGTTTTCCGAGGCACATCAACTAATGACCACAGTACACCAGTGTGCCGCGGCACACTATGTTACAGCACTGTTACACTATGCCACAGCACTGCCACACTATGTCACAGCACTGCCACACTATGTCACAGCACTGTTACACTATGTTACAGCACTGTTACACTATGTTACAGCACTGTTACAGTATGTTACAGCACTGTTACACTGTGTTACGCTATGTAGATGCGGAGCCCTTCAACGCCTTGCTTAACGTCCAAATAAGCTGGATTCCTTCCACTGCACTCAACAAGAAAAAATCAAAAGTCACTTCATTCAAACTAGGCTTATAATCAGCACTTTTTGAACGTCAAAATTACAAGAGACAGTCCCCCAAAACGCCCGCCCTTTGCCACTTCCCAAGTGTTTTAGCTGGGAAGAAGAAGTGGCGGAACAAACTCCCCAGCAACACATCTGTCTGTTAGGTTAGAAGAACCAGATTTTACACAAAACAAGTCAGCGATGGATGACGCATTACTAGCGCGCATCGAACTCTGTGAAATTTGGGTATTCTATTAGGTACACTCTGCCTAACCCTTCAGAGATTACAAGCGTGATGATATGTTATGTTTTGTCAGGATCAAAATCCGCTAACACACTTAACAAAAACACTAACCACCAACACTAGCTTGCTATTCACTGGCTGAGTTTAAGTTCGTATCGCGAGTGCAATTATTCGTTTTGCATTTCAAAAAGTAACCGTCACTGATTGTTATTGTCACTGTTCTCGCGTGTGATTGCATTAGCACGATTTGATCGCAATTCTGATTTCGCAATCTGATGATTTTATTCCGTTAGACACGGTCATCATGTGGGCAGAACATGGGTTTCGTGCAATGAAAACACACACACACACTGTACACTGCTTTTATCGAACTAACAAATTACTTGAAATTACAATCCAACACAATAACACTAGGCACCATGAATCGGGTTACAGTTTCGGGACGTCTTGACTCCGCGGTGGTCAGACACAGACTGTCCGCCTCGCTGGGAGCTCGAAACATCACGACTCAGTAGTAAGCGCGCTTAGGTGTGGGTAGACTGGTAAGTTGGTCGCTTGACCTTTGGCGCGCTTTGATTCATAGTCAGTCTTGTATCCGTAATAATGACTCCGACTCCGACACCTATCCATTTTATTATTGATTCGGGACGAGAATCATTAGCATAGTTACCTCCTTGAATTTGACGAGGATGCAAAACAACACCTAGTAGATGATAGCTTATTTGATAATAACTCTTTATTGTCTCCCAGGTAACAACAACCTTCAAAGAAGCAGGTTCCGACACAGAGAACAAAGCAGTAACAGAGCTCTGCCTGCGCGGCCTGCAGCTCGTCTCTTCGTGGTGCTCCGTGCTAACCGAGCTGTGTTCTTGGAAGCTGTTGCATCCGACCGACCACGCGAGTAACCCTCGCTGTCCACCTGACGCTGAGGAGTATGAGCGGGTGAGCATAGTTATATCAGTAGGGGGTCTTCCTTTAATCATGTGAGGGATTTTAGGCCTTCTATTGCCGCCCCCCTTCCCCCTGGGTGATACTTCGGGAGGTTCGAGGCTACCCCTCCTCCCCCTTCCAGCATCACGTGTTTTTTATTAGTCTTAGGATTTAGAGTAAGTATTAATAAAAAATATTATTAATAAAATATTGGAATTCTTTTACACAAAAATTTACTCGCTCGGGTATTTTGCTTGCGATCGGCTTTTCAATTAAATATTGGTAAAAAATATTCTACGTCTCACATTTTTTTTTTTTTTGATTTAATATGTGATCTGGCCTTTCTTAAACTTACTGTCTTGATCTGTGAACGTGATGAGAGAGAAAGTGCAGTATTGTTCCCGCACTTAGCTTCTTTATTGGGCCATTGTACTTCTGAAAATTCTCTTGCTACTGCAACCATCCCAGGTCCTCCCAGAAAGCTAGCAGCCTTTTCAGGCTGCTGCAGGCGTCCGGGAGTAATCTCGCGATTGAAGCGTGCCCGTTGCTCTGCCACGCTTCTGCACTCCATGAGCACGTGCTGTGGTGTTTCTTCCACCTCCATGCATCCTCTGCGCAGAGGGCTGTCTGTCACACCTATGGTAAATAGGTGTTTGTTGAGGAGACAGTGGCCGGTTATGATACCTATAATTTTGCGAATTTTGTCCCGTTTCAGTGTAGTGATGCTACGGGCAAGTCTCTTTGATGCTTCCGGAACTGCTCTCTTTGTTTGCCAGCAGGTTACACTGTTTCTCCATTCCATTTGGTGTGTTTCCTCGGTTTTATTACGCAGCCATGATTTTATTTTGGCTTGGGGTATGGGCAGCAGTGGTTCCGGTTCTAGGTCAAAAAAAATACAAATAAACTGTATTCAGGCTAAACTAAACATCAACGTTGTTCCAGGCCACTCGCTACAACTATACTTCAGAAGAGAAGTTCGCCATGATCGAGGTGATAGCCATGATCAAAGGGCTGCAAGTCCTGATGGCTCGTATGGAGACGGTGTTCGCTGACGCTGCAAGGCGCTCCATCTACGCTGAGCTGCAGGACTTCGTGCAACTACTTCTGAGGGAGCCACTGCGCAAGGCTATAAAGAATAAGAAGGATCTTATACGCAGGTACGTCTATATTATGTATATATATTATTGCCATGTGGCTAATATCGCCTAGTGTTGGACATCTACGCTGAGAAAAGCTATGGGAAAATATCGTGAGGAAACCGTATGTCGTAGGACGAAAAAAAATAGACAAGTATTTTGTGACACCCACTATACTTACTACAAGCACTTTCATACAAGCCTAAAAACTTGGCATGCCCTTATAAGAGGTCTGTTCGTCTTATGGGTTTGCCGTATTGTTGGCCCCTGGGCACGCCACTGTAGCAGTGTGTAATATTGCCTAGTAAGAATTATACGTTAAGATGAAAACTGGCAAAATTGCTGGCAAAGTTGCTATTGCAATGGAACATTATTGGCACTAATACTTGAATCTATAGTCAAGTTAAAGTAATTATTTGAGTTAATAATTACTAGACCAATACTTAACCATTTTTATGCAATAGACAAGAATTTGAACGAAGTTAGAATCGTCAAAGAAAGCAAAGCTAAAAATTCTAACTTTTGGCAGATCTAACTTCAAGGAATGACTAAACTACAGAAAAAAATCGTATCTTAAGTCTGACTTCTTTATAGATACGGGTGTTTGAGAACTTCGTATTTCTTTTTGTAAGCCGTTCTTGTCTCATTGTTTGGCAAAAGCCTCACCCATATATTTCCAAGAACTTCAGAAAGTATTATCGTACGCCACCTCGAACCAGCCAGCAGCATTTGCAATATTACGAAGTTATAAGTAAGATCATTTGTTTTAAACTAGCCGTTAGTCTTAACTTGGACTTTAAATGAAAAGCAGTGCACGGTATAAACCGAGAAAGTATATAAGTGCCGCTCGGCTCCCGTACCCACGCGCAGCTGACCGCGCCGTCGCCCGCGCAGCCGCTCGAAGTCTGACGAAGATAGCCGACGGCGCCCGTACACTAGCAAACAATGTGGATGTTAGCCTATACTGTCCCACTGCTAGAGAAAGGCTTCTCCGTGCGGTTTTCTCCGAGCAATTTCTCACAAACGCCTCTAAATCGTAACGCCAGCGTTTTTTAGGCCTCCCTCGCCTCTAAATCGTAACGCCAGCGTTTTTTAGGCCTCCCTCGGCGATGACGTCTTCTGGCACACACTGCGTGATAGCTCTGTCCCATCGGTCCCTATGCAATCGGTCAATGAATCTTACTGTTGGAATGGAGTGTGCGATGGAATTGCATGATCTAATTCCGGCTAACCTGTTTCATAATCGAACTACCAGACGTACGGCGATGCGCCATCGGTACATGGTGGACATCCCACCTATACGCACTAAGCGTTTTTTGAATACTTTCATAATACGTACCGCTACGGAGTGGAATTCCCTGCCGGAGTCTGTGTTTCCCGATAGCTACAATCTAGGGGTCTTTAAGTCAAGAGTGAATAGGTTTCTTCTAGGCAAGCGTGCTTCACCGTCGACCACATCATCGCTTACCATCAAGTGAGATAGTGGTCAAGCGCGAGCCTATAGATAATTAAAAAAAAAGTGCCCATATTTGCCAAGCCATAAGAAACACGATTTTTTTAACTGTATCCTCTCGTTCTCCCCCACAGTATAATAGTATCAGTCCGTGAGACCTGCGGTGACTGGGCTCGAGGATGCGAGCCTCAGCAGGACCCGGCGTTGCGCGGGAAGAAGGATGGCGAGGCCAGCTTTACCATCAAAGTGCCAAGAAGGAATGTTGGTAAGTGATTATTGAACTGTTATTCATATTCATTTAAATATTGCATTCCATATTGTGAAAAAGATGTTACAAGGGTCTTAAAGCTGGGTACATAAATATTGACCCTGTAAGCAAAGAAGAAGACTGGGAGAGGGCTTTAATTTTACTAATTAGTTTGTATACAAACGTAACAATATTTAAAAAAAACCGGCCTAGTGCGAGTCGGACTCGCGCACGAAGGGTTCCGTACCATTATGTATAAAAACGAGAAAAAAAAACTTCGTTGTATGGGAGCCCCCCTTAAATATTAATTTTATTCTGTTTTTAGTATTTGTTGTTATAGCAGCAACAGTAATACATAATCTGTAGAAATTTCAACTGGCTAGCTGAGAGCCTGGTGACGGACGGACAGACGGACGGACGGACGGACAGCAAAGTCTCAGTAATAGGGTCCCGTTTGACCCTTTGGGTACGGAACCCTAAAAATAACTATTTAGAGAACCTTATTAATTTAAAATTTGTCATTTGGTATTCATAAATAGTATAATAGCATTTATATAATAAAAACCTCGGCCCCTATTACTTGGGACTTGAACATAACTGGCGAAATGCTGGTACACCTTTGACGAGCCCTTCTTGAACAAGTCTGCTAAACTATTCCCAAACCACTGGAACTCCAGTAAGACAGACTCAACAGTGGCGACCATAGAAGCAGAGAAACAATTTAACTGTCTTAGATCCCGCTACGAAATGTATCAGAAAAGTATAGTGGAGGAGTAGGAAAAACATCATTTCACTTAAACCAATCAGACTCAATTAAAATTACGGTACCTAGTTAATTATTAACAAACGCTGATTTTTTTGGTTGTTTAAGTTTGTCAGTATTTAAGAATAACCCCCTTAACGTGGTTTAGGGACTAAGAAATTATCGAATAAACGTTTTGAGTCCGTTTATTCATTGTGCAGAATAGTTACAGTACTGATGACTACATTTTGTGTCAATTGTTTAATTAATTGTTCTTATGTTTTATTTTTACTTTTGTATAGATTCTTTTTCATTCATATTTTTTGTGAATGTGTGGACATTGTAGGCTTTGTCATTTTTTTTTTCACTATTATTTTTCCTACCTTTTTTAGTAAGCGACGACTTATTGTCGGGCCTACGCTGTCCTCTCATACTTAGGTACTAACGCTGTAACATCCAAATATTGTAGAACCAAATGATTTTAAAAGAGTAACCATGGAGTTTCTTGCCGGTTCTTCTCCATAGGAAACGACCAACCGGAACCGTGCCTCTTTTGTCGACGTTTTATAAGTGCCCATGTAGGCCTATGTAAAATAAAATATTTTGATTTTGTTTGTATTTGTGGAAGCAAGGTTATAGGGCGAGAATCGGACGGGTCGAGTTTAAAACCCGGGTGCTTCACACTTACCTATTTTCATAAATACGAAAAAATATAAAAATTACCTACCCATTTTATTATTGATTCGGGACGAGAATCATTGGCATAGTTACCTCCTTGAATTTGACGAAGATGCAAAACAACACCTTGTATGATTTTTAAATGATTTCTTTACTGTTTTTACAATTTTATTTGTCTTTAATTGTTGTATATGGGTATTCTGTCTGATATGAAACACCTTTTACTAATTTATTTATTACAGGCGTGATGTTATGTAAATTAAAATTTTATTTATTTTTCCTCAGGCCCATCTTCAACCCAACTCTACATGGTCCGAACACAGCTAGAAGCTCTGATCTCCGACAAGTCTGGCGGCAGACGCACGCTGCGCAAGGACCTGGACGCCGGCACGCTGACGCAGATCGAGACCTTCCACCGGCAGAGCTTCTACTGGATGTACCTGCTCAACTTGTCAGGTGAGAGTGAGTAATATGATCATATGATATGGCTCGGGGATCGGGGAGTGGGCGGTGAGTCATGCTGCGGGTCCAGTGCGGGTTGGTTGGGTGAGTAATGACAGGGGTGTAATAAGGCTATGTCGGTAATATTGCCAAGTGGGCAATATTGCCATGTGCGTAATATAGCTATATGGGTAATATGGCCCAGTGGGTAATATTGCCAGGTGGGTAATATGGCTCAGTGGGTAATATTGCCATGTGCCCTATATTGCCAGACTGTAATTACCAGGAGTGTTATTTAGTCAGGGTAATAATACCTGTCAATATCGCCACTGCCGGGTATACACTCTTGGTATCCTCACAAGTCTTGCGGCAGACGCACTCTACGCAAGGACCTGGACACTGACGCAGATCGAGACCTTCCACCGGCAGAGCTTCTACTGGATGTACCTGCTCAACTTGTCAGGTGAGAGTGAGTAATATGATCATATGATATGGCTCGGGGATCGGGGAGTGGGCTGTGGTGCACGCTGCGGGTCCAGTGCGGGTTGGTTGGGTGAGTATAATAGACAGGCTGTAATAAGGCTTTGTGGATAGTATTGCCAAGTGGGCAATATTGCCATGTGCGTAATATAGCTATGTGGGTAATATGGCCCAGTGGGTAATATTGCCAGGTGGGTAATATGGCTCAGTGGGTAATATTGCCATGTGCCCTATATTGCCGGACGGTGATCACCAGCAGTGTACTGTAACCAGGGTATTAATACCTGTCAATATTGCCACTGCCGTATCTATGTATCCTCACAAGTCTTGCGGGAGACGCACCCTACGCAAGGACCTGGACACTGACGCAGATCAAGACCTTCCACCGGCAGAGCTTCTACTGGATGTACCTGCTCAACTTGTCAGGTGAGAGTGAGTAATATGATCATATGATATGGCTCGGGGATCGGGGAGTGGGCTGTGGTGCACGCTGCGGGTTGGTTGGGTGAGTATAATGCCGGTGGTGTAGTAAGGCCATGTTGGTAATATGGCCCAGTGGGTAATATTGCTATGAGGGTAATATGGCCCAGTGGGTAATATTGCTATGAGGGTAATATGGCCCAGTGGGTAATATATTGCTATGAGGGTAATATGGCCTAGTGGGTAATATTGCTATGAGGGTAATATGGCCCAGTGGGTAATATTGCTATGAGGGTAATATGGCCCAGTGGGTAATATATTGCTATGAGGGTAATATGGCCCAGTGGGTAATATTGCTATGAGGGTAATATGGCCCAGTGGGTAATATTGTCATGTGGGTAATATGACCGTGTGGGTAATATTGCCTTGTGGGTAATATTGCCCAGTTGGTAATATATTCAGCGGTGTAATATTGCTATATGGATCATACCGCCATATCACTAATGCCGGGAATACATTCATGGCATCCTCACAAGTCGGCGGAAAACGCACTCTTCGTAAGGACCTGGAAGCACACTGACGCAGATCGAGCCTTCCACCGGCACGGCTTTTACTGGATGTACCTGCTCAACTTTTCAGATGAGAGTGAGTATTATGATATGGGTCGGAGATCGGGGAATAGTAGGCTGTGAGTCATGCTGCCGGTGAGTATAATGACAGGGGTGTAATTATCCTATGTGGGTAATTTTGCCTATTTTTAATATGATGACCAGATGGTAGATGTCTTGCGAAAACGGCGCTTACGCTACGCGATTTTAATTGGTTTTCTTTCTTCGACAGATTCTCTTCAGAAATGCTGCGATCTTTCTCAGCTGTGGTACAGAGAGTTCTATCTCGAGATGACTATGGGACGCAAAGTAAATGTGAGTAAGCAATCTTATAAATAAAATAAAAAAAACAACAATTTATTAAAAAAAAGAACAAAATTAGGTCTATCTGTCAACACTACAAAGTGCTTCCATCGTTATCGAGTTATTTAGAGATTCCGACAGATTAAAAACAATTAAAAAAACAGCGTTTATTAATTAGACCATTGATTATTTATGTCTTTTGTGACAACCTCCTTAATTTTGACGAGAATACAAAACTGCACCTTGTATAGATTAACAATAAAAAACCGGCCAGGTGCGAGTCGGACTCGCGCACGAAGGGTTCCGTACCATGATTTATAAAAACGAGCAAAAAAATATTATTTTTGTATAGGAGCCCCCTTAGATATTTATTTTATTCTGTTTTTAGTATTTGTTGTTATAGCGGCGACAGAAATACATAATCTGTTGAAATTTCAACTGGCTAACTATCACGGTTCATGAGATACAGCCTGGTGACAGACGGACGGACGGACGGACAGCGAAGTCTCAGTAATAGGTTCCCGTTTGACCCTTTGGGTACGGAACCCTAAAAAGTATACAATGTCTCAAATAAACTTTCCAGTCACAACAACAGTCTAGCAACGCTCTACTTTCCAATAAGTTTACATTTTTCCCCTAAAATATTAAATTTTGTTACAGAAATGCATGGTACGCCATCAACACAACGAAGAATGCAACGATTTGATCACAATGGAGAAACGTATTCAGTTCCCCATCGAGATGTCGATGCCATGGATACTCACTGACCATATCCTGAAGACTAAGGAGCCGGCCATGATGGAGTGAGTACTGTTCATCATCTTTCTACCCTGGGGGTTTACAAAGAGGGGTGAGAAAGAGAGAGGGGAGCTATAGAGGACGTCAAGCGCCATCTCTTTCCCACTACGGAATGAGATTAAAACAATATTGCTTAAAGGCATTTTAGGCCAACTAGTCCCGTATTAATTGAGATCGACGCAACACGTTTCTTTCTCTCAATAGTTTTAAACAAGAGTTGAAAAACTAGCTTTTTGCAATATGGGGCCGTTCAAGTATTACGTAAGCAGGTTTTTTGCAATTATTTACCCACCCCTCCCCCTCGTCAGCAAAAGTAAGCAAATCTCTTACCCCTCCCCCCCATGCTTACGTAAACATTGGTACAATTGATTGAATCATGAGCGTAGTTATATGTGACAGACAAGTAAATAGCGCGCGGTAATTCCCCTACTCACTATAGTAAAGTGTAGTAGGAATCCCCGAAAATGCATTTCGTTTTCAAGCACAGACAATTTATGGGTCTGAAAAAAAGTTAATAATTACTGCTGACGTAATCACCATCTAGACCCCCCCCACCCCTCATGTCATCAAAAATAAGCAAAGCAAAGACCCCCCCGCCCCCCCTATAGTGCTTACGTAATACTTGGAACGGTCCCTATGTAAGGATCGTAGCAGGAGGCGTTCTGTAGTTTCTACCTACGTAAAGTATGTATGTAAAGGGCATTGTGTGTAAGATCATTTGTATGAAAGTAAAACTAGATTAGTAACAAAAAAAAACCGGCCAAGTCGAGTCGGACTCGCACACAGGGTTCCATAGCCCCAAACAATATTTTGAACTGTCATTCATTTGTTAGTAGTATTAGTTAATAAACTTCCACTCAACCGCAAAACTAAATTGGTTTTTCATAGTATGTTAATGAAAAACAAAGTTACTGCTGCAGTTTGATGAAAAAGTCCCATATCTCAAAAACTAAACATCATATCTTATTGAAACCAATTTTCGTTGATAGTTTTTTTTACGTTCTATAACTCTCAATATTTTCAGAATTTTCCTCCTCTTACTTTAGAAATTAGAGGGGGTGGCACATTTTACCACTTTGGAAGTGGCTCTAGCGCAAACTATTCAGTTTAGAAAAAGGTGATATTAGAAACCTCAATATCATTTTTGAAGACCTATCCATAAATACCCCAAACGTATAGGTTTGATGGAAAAAAAAAATTTGGTTTTCAGTTCTATGTATGGGGACCCCAAAATGTATTGTTTTTTTTTTCTATTTTTGTGTGAAAATCTTAATGCGGTTCACATAATACATCTGTTTACCAAGTTTCAACAGTATAGTTCTTATAGTTTCGGAAAAAAGTGAGACAGACAGACAGACAGACATGATGAATATATAAGGGTTCCGTTTTTTGCCATTCGGCTACGGAAACCTAAAAAAAGGTTATGAGGTAATATAGCTCGTCGTAAAAACATAATGCTTGGGTAATATTGCCGAGAACTAGAATGACCATGGGTCAATATCGCGTATTTGCTAAGCAATCATGGGGTAATATGGTCAAAATCAATTTTATTTTTAAATATCCAATTAATCATAGAGTAATGCATCATCATCTGCCTAGCCTTTTTTCTAACTATCTTGGGGTCGGCTTCCAGTCTAACCGGATGCAGCTGAGTACCAGTATTTTACATGAAGCGACTGTCTATCTGACTTTCATAACTCAGTTAGAACTGGTTAACACAATACCGCTTGCTAAGATTTTTTGATTTTTTTTTTTTTTTTTTTTTTGATTTATGGCAATTTGCCGATGACTTCAGCAATTTCTGCCAGTGTCGCGTAGTGACTATACATGGGTAATAACTATAATAATTAAGTAATTACAGAGACAATATCAACTTTTCGTGGCAATCCTTTTAACCCTGAAACAAACACATAACATATGAGTTAGTAATAGTTAGTAAGATAAAGTATAATAATATGTACGTTTCTAGATATAGTAATACTTATAATAAATGTCTAATTATTAGAGTTTAATATTGTTATTGGAAATGAATTTAATAAAAGCACGTATAATTTGGGGATTAGGGAAAAATGAGAGGAGATGACGGACATTAATGGGTTTTTGGATGTTCAATTTTGTAATAACTTTATCAAGAGAGGAAATATTATTCAAAGGGCAATTTAAAAATATGTGGTCTAACGTACCATCATCGAGCCCACACTCACACAAAGAACTGTCCCGGACCCTAATTTTATGGAGAAAAACTGGGGTACAGCAGTGGCCAATACGGATTCTGCATATAACGGATGTGACGGTTTTGGATGCTTCTTTGTATTTATAAAACCAAGGCTTGGGAGGAATGGTTGGTTGGATAGATGCAAACAAGCTAGCCTTTGACTTGCTAGATTGATACCAGTGGTCTTGCCAGGATTTAAAAAGATCTACTTTGGCCTTGTGAATTAGGTCATAGACCTGAACAGCATAATGTTTTTTATCTGCTAGATTGCTGCTGACCGCATTCTTAGCTGCTATATCCACAAGCTCATTGCCCTTAATATTCATATGACTAGGAATCCATACTAATATTATCTCAATGTTTTTTTTTAAACAGGAATGTAGGACAGTTTTGATTTCCACAATGATTGGGCTACGTAGGTTATCTTTAAATGAATTTTTAACTATTGCCTCCAAAGCACTCATGGAGTCAGAAAAGATGACTGCTTTTGTAATAGCTGAATGAGAGGAAATAAATAAACAAGACTCCAGAATTCCAATGCATTCCCCAGTAAAAACCGAAGACTCGGGAGGGCACTGGAACTGAAGGAATATCCGGGAGTTGGAATTATATACAGCAATGCCTGTTTTACCGTCGGTGGTCAATTTAGAAGCGTCTGAATAAAATTTGTAGTGATCAGGCCAGTTGTTGTTAACAGTCGAAAGAAAATGGTCATTAGCATTGATAGTGTCCTTATTTATCCCAATATAAGAGATCTTTGGAACAAAATTTAGAATTTCATACGGGCATGTATAGAGTGGGAATTTATTACACTGAGGTATGGGTGATTTGACTTCCACATTCCGGATATTCCTAAATGAATTAAGAATCAAGGGGGGGTCTTTATGTTTCCAATAATCGCTTTGTCTACATAACTTATCTAGTATGGAAAGCTTAGAAAGAACAATGTGATCACTAAGAAGATATGCTTTGTATATATATTTATCAGCTAGGTATTGTCTACGGAGTAGAAGGGGAGGGTCACCACTCTCAACTTGCAGAGCATTGGTAGGAGTGGATCTCATACAACCTAGTACAATGCGGAGGGATTTTGACTGAATGGTTTCCAGCTTGGCCAATGCAACCTTACCACAGGGTTCCAGAAGGAAAGACCCATAGTCCAGTAAACTTCTTATTGTAGCATTGTATATGAGTTTAAGCGTAAAGGGATGAGCACCCCACCAAACACCCGCTAGAGCGCGTAGCATGTTAAGGTTCTTCTCACATTTATTGACTATATAATTGAGATGAAAGACACCAGATAGTTTACAGTCCAAAATGACCCCAAGGAATTTCACGTTATCGTCAACCTTGATCGGGGATCCTTCAATTTCAAGGTGGACATATGGAGCTAAACGTTTACGGGAGAAAACTACAACGGAGCTTTTAGGAGCTGACAAGCTGAGACCATGAGAGATTAACCACTGGTTTAGGGAGTTGAGGGATATTTGCATCGATTCTGTAGCGAGTTCCACGGACGAGGTAGGAATATATAAGCATAGGTCATCTGCATATTGTAAAATCTGGCAATCGCTATTAAGAGACTTGTGAAGATCAGAGGTGTAAATACTGTATAAAAGAGGGCTAAGTACTGAACCCTGGGGTAACCCACGCCAAACAGTTCTAGGGTCATATGATTCTCCTGGAACATGTAGTTTAATACTACGTCCAGCCAACAGGTTACAGATACAGTTAAGTATCTTTACCGGGATGCTCAGCTGGCGTAATTTACTTCTGAGTACGGAAAGAAGGACACTGTCGTAAGCTGCTGAAATGTCGAGAAAGACCGCTAAAACAGACTCATTTTTGCTGAAGGCAATCCGGACGTCGGTCATGAATATACCAATACTATCCATTGTACTAGCTCCCTTTCGGAAACCAAATTGAGATTTAGATAGAAGACCTCGGCTTTCAACCAACCATTCCAACCTGTTTTTTATAAGGTGTTCCAAGATTTTACCTATAACAGGTGATAGAGCAATGGGTCGGAAATTATCAGGGCAATCAGGAGGTTTCCCTGGTTTTAAAATAGGAATTATCAGTTGTGTTTTCCAAGAGTCAGGGATATGAGAGAGATTAAAACATGCGTTGATTAATGATAAAAGGTATTGGCGACTATGAGACCCCAATTTTTTAAAAAACGAATATGGATGGCCATCTATGCCTGGGGCGGAGTCGTGCACGTGTTTGAGTACTGCATCCAGCTCGCTTAACAGGAAGGGGGCATCTAAGGGGTCATTGGAAATTTCCTCCCCCCCCGAGGGTGAGGGGAATTCTCCCAAAAGGGGAGCGAAAGGGGGAGCCAATTTGTTCAGGAAAGGATCTGCAATGTCGCCAGGCATAGATGAAGAGTTTCGGACGGAGCAGCCACGTTTAAATCGTTTGAACTTTTGCCAAACAATAGAGGAAGGGGTTGAAGGGGAAAGTGAAGAGCAGAATTTCTTCCAACCGTCATATTTTTTTTTTTTAAGTAGCCGCCTGGATTTTGCACCAATCCGGTTGTACTCGATCAGGTTTTCAGTTGACATATTTTGAACATAATTAAGTTCCGCTTCATTTCGAAGTTTCACGATATTGGAACATTCTCGATCCCACCAGGGGGGAGATGATATTTTTCCAGAGGCTGAATTTTTAAGTGGTATGCTGTTATCCGCGGCTGAAGAAATTGCACCAGAATATTTCGATATACAGTCCTCTATGTTGGCTGGGGAAACTAGGGGCAAAGTGGAAATTAAATCCTCAAGAGTTTGAGAGTATAAGTCCCAGTCCGCGCCTGTAAGCCTATATTTTAAAAGAGGAGGGTTATCCCTTTGAGGTAAGCACCTATTGGTCAGAGTAGTGCAAATTGGGTAGTGGTCACTACCATATGTGAGGTTTAGTCGTTTCCACTCCAACTGTGCGGTCAAACTAGCTGAACACAGGGTAAGGTCTACACAGCTTCTAGTCTGGCCAGGTCTAGGTAGGCGAGTGACGGAACCATCGTTGACAACACATAAACCCAAGTCATCCAACAGATCAACCAACTCAGAACCGGGGGTATCAGAATGGTCAGAGCCCCACAGGGAATGATGGCAATTAAAATCTCCCAAAATTATAACAGGATTCAATGAGGAACATATATTATGAATGTATTGAAAGCAAGAGGGATTGGGGGAGGGGATATAAACAGATATAAAATTAATGCCAAGGATATTAACACCTACAGCATTAATCTCATCTCCGTGGGGAGGAAGGGATAGAGGGGAGGAAGAAAGAAGATTGTTCACTAGTATAGCAGCCCCGCCATAACCGTCAGAGCGGTCATCCCGGAGAGTGCTATAACCAGGAAAATTAAAATAGAGACGTGGAGTTAGCCACGACTCTGAGATTGCAAAAATTGCAGGATTATACAAATTAATAAGGTGACATATTTCATGTTTTTTGGGGAGTGCGCTTCTGGTGTTCCACTGCATGAGATGGAATTTTATGGTTTTTAATTTTATTGACAATGTTGTCGGCAACGTGGTCTGGTAATGTGTAATTTGAAAGTAAGGTGGAAAGTAAAGTAATAATAGAGTTAATAGTCTCTTCATTATGACTGGGAGGGTGGTCCATCAGCGCACAGCCATTAGGAGAGGGGGGGAATGAATAACTGTTGATAATATCCTGGTGGGCCCTATGGTCATAACCAGGATGGAGGGGTTTGTGGGGCTTTGGACGGGTAGTGACAAGTTTTTTGTAGGAGTAAGAAGTAGTGGGTTGGGAATGTGAGGTATAATTAGGAATTGGGAGACGGGGAGGATGGGGATCATGGTTAAGAGTCTGGTGGATAGTCAGAGCAGGAGGGGCTGACGACGTAACGTCTGCAAAAGATCGGTAGGAGGGGGCGTGACGTTTGGCTGCTTCAGAATAAGCGATATTGTCCTTAGCCATGGTGGACTTGATATTACGTTGACGCAGGAATTCCGGGCATTGGCGACTGTTCGCAGGGTGGGCCCCCGTACAATAAAAACACTTAGGCTCTTCAATGGTACAACCATCCCCAAAGTGGTCACCACCACAGCGGTAGCACCGAGGCTTTGACCGGCATTGAGTCCTGGTGTGTCCGTACTTGCAGCACCCGAAACACTGGACAGTGGGGAAATTATATATCTCAACAGGAAGGGAATTGAAGCAGCAAAAAACTCGATCCGGGAGGCTCTGACCATCAAATGTGATTACTACACTTGATGTTGCAATCCATTCTGATTTCCCATCATTGGAAACTCTGCGGTTCAATCTCCTCACCTTCAACACCTTGCCAAGTGGGGACTTCAGGGCATCCAAGACTTCAATGTCAGTCCAATCAGAAGGGACACCCCTCACAACACCCATCCTGGTGATGTTGAAAGTGGGAATCATCATAGTGAAACCCTTTTGTTTAATTGATTGATTATCAATAAATGCATTGGCATCTTCCGGGCCCTTGAATTCTACTGATACCCTGTTTCTACCTATTCTCTTTATACCCCCATCTACAATATTCGCGATATTTAGTTTCTGTACTAATTGGCCGAATTTAATAGGATGGAGGGTAGTACCAGAGGCTGGATCTGCTTCGAGAAGAGATGCGTAGACTAAAAATGGTTGTCTATCTAAATGCGAGTACTTGGTGCGTGAGATCAACGACGGAGCCGTGACCCGGTCGCGTTTAGATGTTGGCGCATTTTCGTCCGTGGAATTCGTAGGTTCGATGTGGAGATCATTATCACTGAGTTTCCTCTTTTGAGTAGCTACTGTAAATTCCATTGTCTCAAATTGAGACAGAGGAGCCGTCAGAATAGGCGCATGTGTAAATAGATCTTGTGATTGTGGTTGAATAGGATGGGGGGGGTCTGGCGGGCGGCCAGGAGGACGCTCGTCATCCGCCATTGTCACTCAACATATGCCAGTAGAAAAATAAATATATTAAAAACTTACCAGATGTAAGATACCGTACACAAACAAAAAATAAACACAGGACGAGCACAAACGCGTAAAATACACCCAAAAACCACCAAAAAAAGCAGAGTAATAGCTAAAAATCTGTGCGCGAAACAAAACCACATGTACTCGCCACAAACGCCAAACACTGATCATCGATTTTTTGATTACATCGAAGACATTTACAAGTTACAGTTACGTATTTTAAAAACTATTGTACCCAGAAGAATAAAACACGAATTCAAAGATAATGACACGGGTCTGTTTAAGTACTGTCAAATTGTAAATGTCTTCGACAAGGTGCGTATACTCGTTTTAAACGAGAACTGCCACAATCTAGGTTCAATTCGAAAATACGAAAGGCTAAAGTCGTTACGTTGTCTGTCATACCTACCCACATTTAAGATACCTAAATCTAATAATGTTTATGGGGCAAGGACGTGGGAATGCATGCTACCTTCTATTATGAATGACTTACCGCTAGAAATCTGTAATAAAATAAATGTTAAAAATTGCTCGAAGGTGCTAAAGAGATACTTTCTGGATTGTGGTACAGTCTAGAAAGTGTCTATTTAGTATCTATACTTTTCCTATACTGAGTATGTAAGTAATGATAATGATGTTGTGGCACCGAGTTGCCGTGTCTGGCATACCACTGTTAAACCCACGATGGTTTGTGTGGTATGTTTACGATTTGTAAAATAATTGTAAAAGTATTTTTGAATAATAAATAATAAAAAAATAAAAGTACTTTCGGCTACTTGTAGCGATTGCCAAAGATATACAAATTACAGACGGTACCAACGGCTTAACGTGCTTTCCGAGGCACGGAGGAAACTCGGTATATTATGGGTGGTCACGCATCCACGGATCAACCTAGGCAAGCGCGGCTTAACCTTAAAGATCGACCCGTGCGGCTGTTATTATTTAACCACAAGCTCCTCTAAACACCTAAACGACATTAACTTCCTTTTAACACGGACAACGCTTTCCAAAAAGCACTCTTAACTGCTCACCAATAAGTCTAATATTTCCTCAACAGATACGTCCTCTACCCGCCAGTGGCGAAGGGTCAAAATATTGAAAGGGGAAGCCGAAGAAGAAAATGTGAATTTTAATTTTGTTTTTCTTCATCGCATTTTTCAATTTTCGTTTTGTTTATCAGCCAACCCGAAAACCCCGAAAATTACACCCATGACGAAAAAACCAGAAATTTAAGTCGCGCGTCGGCGCTATTTTTAATTTTGGTGTCTTTAACAGCGACCTCGAAAACCACGAAAATGTTACCCATGACAAAAGTACCAAAAATTTTCGAAGGATCCAACTTGATCTTTTTTTCATAACTTATGTAACGGAACGATTAAATGCACAATAACTATAAAAAATATAATATAAAAAACCTTTTTGAAACAAGCTTTTACGAAGATGAACTGAAAAGAAGAAAATAAATCTTTGAAAAAATTAAAACGATGTAGGATAATTTTCACAAAAGCTTGTTGCGTTTAGTTTTTATAGCATTTACCATTCACGCGACAAGCTTAAGATATTATGTTTATTCATAAAAAGTGAACGCGTAAATTTACAAAGTTTCATATCCGTGCTATTAACCGTTGAGGCGTTCCCTCGTGAAGAGACGATCCTGGCGGTAGGATGAGTTCATGATAAAAATCGTGATTATCCATCAAATATGAACTAGTATGCAACATTACATGTCTGTGATATTAAACGTTGAGGAGTTCCTTCGTGAGGAGACGATCCTGGCGTTAGGATGAGTTCATGATACAAATTGTGATTATCCACCAAATATGAACTTGTATGCAAATTTTCTTGTCTGTGCTATTAACCATTGAGGAGTTCCCTCGTGAGAAGACGATCCTGGCTGCGGGATGAGTTCATGATACAAATCGTGATTATCCATCAAATATGAACTCGTATGCAAAGTTTCATGTCTGTGCTATTAAACGTTGAGGAGTTCCCTCGTGAGGAGACGATCCTGGCGTTAGGATGAGTTCATGATGCAAATTGTGATTATTCACCAAATTATGAACTTGTATGCAAAGTTTCGTGTCTGTGCTATTAAACGTTGAGGAGTTCCCTCGTGAGGAGACGATCCTGACTGCAAGATTAAGTTATGTTTGTCATAAGAATGTATTGTTCTTAGAAACAAAGGTGTGTGGAAAATTTCAGCTCAATCGGACATCGGGAAGTGGTTCTAATTTAACTTTTTATACATACAAACATTGTCGTAACTCGATAAACTTCGGCTTACCTAGTCCCTACAAAACGCTGCCGATAGCCGCAAAGTCACGTTTCCGCGTCCATACGAATTTAGTTCTGAATTCTGACACCCGAGCTCCGGCTTACTTTTGGCGCCACATGTTGCTTTCTTTGTTGACATGAAAAATGTTGGTATTTTTTTTCAATCCGATGTATTTAATGCCTGTACTGTAATGTGATAACCACAGATGTGTACATAATTTACTAATTGACTACATTAGACACTAGACACTACGTACATTGCCTTGTTCCCAAAGGTAAGCCGGCAGGAATCGGCTTCTTAGGTGCCTTCGGGCCTGCTACCCGCTCGCTCTACAAAATAAGAACAATGCTTCCCAAAAAGCACTCGTAACTACACACTAATAACCTACATTCTCCCTCAACAGATACGTACTCTACCCTCTGGACCTATACAACGATTCAGCCCAGTACGCGCTCACAGTATTTCGCAAACAGTTTCTCTACGACGAAGTGGAAGCCGAAGTCAACTTGTGCTTCGATCAGTTCGTGTACAAGCTGTCTGAGCAGGTCTATGCTCATTATAAGCAGTTGGCGAGCAGGTGAGCATACATGACTAACAATTTCGGAAACGAAAGTAAGGTGCCTACAGATTTGTTGGATTTTGATGAACCATACGTGATCGTTCTGTATTGTGTCGGACGTAAAGAATAGCACCATCCCATATCTTCCCGTGGGTGTCGTAAGAGCCGACTAAGGGACTTGCCAGAGAATGGGCAGCAGCGTTCTCTGTGCTTTTGTAACAACCGTACTGCGATCGCCAACCCGCCTGCCAAGCGTGGCGATTATGGCAAAACCCCCCATGTTATGTCAATGTGGCGACACTTGGGGGACGCCTATGTCCAGCAGTGGACGTTAAAAGGGCTGAAATGATGATGATGATGATACGTGATCCAACAAAACTCGATATTCTTCAAAAACAGCATTAGTTAGATTTAGAATTAAAATTTGTCGTTGTTAAAACCGAGATTTGTGACGTAACACTATTGTATTTCGTTTTGTTCAAAAACCCGTTTTATGTGACTTACTTTGAAGTTGGAAGTCGAACACTTAAGCATCAGGGGGCATTACATGACATCTTAAAGCAGTATTGTTTTATTACCATTCCAGTTCGGGAAAGAGATGGAGCTATAGAGGACGTTTAGCGCCATTTCTTTCCCACTCTGGAATAAGATTAAAACAATACTGCTTTATGACGTCATACTAACCCCCAGAGCAGAAAGCTGATGATGAACAGTACTCACTCCATCATAGCCGGCTCCTTAGTCTTCAGGATATGGTCAGTGAGTATCCATGGCATCGACATCTCGATGGGGAACTGAATACGTTTCTCCATTGTGAGATCAATCATTTCACGTTCAAATTATGCATGCACGTCACGCAACATCGATAGAAATTGGGTTATAGTAATGGACAGCGGCCAAACAACAACCGTTGGGCAGTATCCCTTCGGACAACACCCGTCTAGTCCGAGGATCCTCCCTTTTCTATGGAGGATGACAAACTAAATGCCCTGTTCCTCATACCTGGAAAGTACTCTAAACCATAAATGAAAGAATTATCTTGGGTTAGCTAGTCATTTCAGCCCAAAAGACGTCCATTGCTGGACATAGGCCTCCCCCAAGTGTCACTACATTGACATTTTGGGGGGTGTTGCCATAATCGCCACGCTTGGCAGGCGGGTTGGCGATCGCAGTACGGTTGTTACAAAAGCACACAGAACGCTGCTGCCCATTCTCTGGCTAATCCCTTAGTCGCCTCTTACGACACCCACGGGAAGATATGGGATGGTGCTATTCTTTACGTCCGACACCATACAGAACAGGGTTAGCTAGTAAGCAGAGCAAAAGATTTTTATGAAAGAAAAAGATGGAAAGAAAGAAATTATATTTATTTGACACATGCCACAATAAAAAATAAAGTAAAAGAAATACATAAATCTGAACAGAAAATAATCAATAATATTGTGTCTCACGGCCTCGCCAAATAGGCCTATACTATGCTATAATATTTATTTCATTGAAAAATTTAATTTCCTTTCTGTTAACAGCATGCTACTCGACAAACGTTACCGCGCAGAATGCGCTGCTCGAGGAGCGTCTACAGGTTCCGCAGCCGGCCGCTACGCGTCGCTACTGAGGCAAAGACACGTGGCATTGTTAGGACGACATGTGGACCTGTGTGCGCTGGTTAGTAGATTCTTACTCTTTACTAGCTGTGCCCGCGACTTCGACCGCATGGAATATGGCAAAAAAGTTATTTCGTTTATTTTTTCGTTTTTAGGGTTCCGTACCCAAAGGGTCAAACGGGACCCTATTACTGAGACTTTGCTGCCCGTCCATCCGTCCGTCCGTCTGTCACCAAGCTGTATCTCATGAACCGTGAAAGTTAGCCAGTTGAAATTTTCACAGTTTATGTATTTCTGTTGATGCTATAACAACAACAACAAATACTAAAAACAGAATCATCATCATTCTCTTGCCCTTATCCCAATTCATTTGGGGTCGGCGCAGTACGTCTTCTTCTTCCATACCTCTCTATTACTTGTCATCTCATGAGATACCTCCTTTCTTGCCATATCATTTTTCACACAGTCCATCCATCGTTTCTTTGGTCTTCCTCTACCCTTATACCCATCCACATTCATACTCAAAATTTTCCTCACGACATTTTCCTCATTCCTCCGCATCACATGCCCATACCACGACAACCTATTTCCACGCATCTTTTCAGTCACCGGCGCCACTTTCAGACTTCCTCTAATGTACTCATTCCTTATTCTATCCATTCGCGTAACACCACACATCCCCCTTAGCATTCTCATCTCAGCCACATGCAAGTGCCTTTCATTCATCCCTTTTGTGGCCCAACATTCTGACCCATACAAGACAGCAGGTCTAACCATTGTTTTATAAATCTTCCCCTTAAGTTTAAGGGGAATGCGGGAGTCGCAGATAGTTCCCGTGACCTGCCGCCATTTCATCCATCCAATGTTTATTCTGTGCTTAACACTAAAAACAGAATAAAATACATATTTAAGGGGGGCTCCCATACCAAAAAGTGATTTTCCTGCTCCTTTTTTTTTTAAATGGTACGGAACCCTTCTTGCGCGAGTCCGACTCGCACTTGGCTGGTATTTTTTTTTTGTTTTCGCATGTTTATTTAATAATAATTTTAGTTTTTTTTTCTAAAATTGAAGTAGTCTAAGTTACTCCTTATTACATCTGCCAGTGAATGTGCCGTCAAAATCGGTCCAGCCGTTCCAGAGATTAGCCGGAACAAACAGACCGACAGGCAGACAAAAATTAAAAAAAATGTTATTTTGGTATATGTACCGTATCTACATTCATATGGATGTAGTAAAAAGCGGTTATTTTAATATTACAAACAGACACTTCAATTATATTTATTTGTATAGATTGCACACAATGTTAAAAGATATACACACAAATTGCAATAACATTATGTTAAAAAAAACCCTGTTCTATCCGTGAGGGTATCAAGATTAGATTCTATTTATGTAATCTTTATTGGATTATAAGTAAAAAAGAAAGACCCCGATAAAAAAATTTAAAAAAAATGTACTGATATGAGGAAACTGACATGGCAACACAGGAGCGCGGGAGGCGACACTCCTGTTGTTTCTCGGGTAGTGACGTCATAAACAAACAATTGACGACAAAACATTTCAAAATTCAAATATATTTTAAATTTCATACATATATTATTTCATGTTTCGTATTTTTAACCGACTTCTAAAAAAGGAGGAGGTTCTCAATTCGGATGTTTGTATTTTTTTTTTTTTTTTATGTTTGTTCGCGCATAACTCCATCGTTTGCCAACCGATTTGAAAAATTCTTTTTTTGTTTGAAAGCGTATACTTTCCAAATGGTCCCATGAAAATTTTATCGAAATCAGATAAGCCGTTTCTGAAAAAATCAACAAACATTAAATATTTCTAACTTTTAGTTCTTATTCAAAATGCGTTGATCGCTTCTTTCCCTTATTTATTTTAATCGTTTTCCTTTTTCTCTCTTTCAGTTTCAGTTCGACGCCTTTTCTCACACGAGAATCATCTTTACTAGGCCTACCCATATTTTATTATTAGATTAAAAATATGTCACTGAAAATTAACAAATAAAAATATTTTTTACAAAAAAAGAAACCGACTTCAAAAAACACTTAACGCACTAAAAAGTTAAAAATAATACTATAACCTACCTATATTAATAAACCTAACCTAACCTACGATTAACCTATAATAAAATTTAATAATTCTTTGGAGTCGGTGCCAAGCAATATACGATACCTAAATGACTATATACAGACTAAGGCCAGAAAAAAGCAAAACATAAATCTTACAGCTTCTAAATATTAATTCATTCATTAATTCTAATTATATTGCTTGGCACCGACTCCAAAGAATTATTAAATTTTATTATAGGTTAATCGTAGGTTAGGTTAGGTTTATTAATATAGGTAGGTTATACTATTATTTTTAACTTTTTAGTGCGTTAAGTGTTTTTTGAAGTCGGTTTCTTTTTTTGTAAAAAATATTTTTTATTTGGCGATGTTATGCTACCTACCCTACCCTACCAACGGCGATCTTAACCCAGAATTGGGTTTTCTTACAGCAAACCTTATTCCGATTTCTAGATTTACAAAAGAGGATATACCTATAGCTCCTTTAAGCACAAACAGTATATTTAAAATCTTGCAGATATGCGGTCCATGAATTTTCTAAGTTTGGATATCTTGACAATATTTTCTTTTATTTGTTTTAACAGGTGGCTCAGCGAATCAACGCGGACATGCACAGAGCACTGGACGCGGCTGTCGCTAAGTTCGAAGCGGGAGATATAACGGGAGTTGTGGTATGTATACAAGGTGTTGTTTTGCATCCTCGTCAAATTCAAGGAGGTAACTATGCTAATGATTGTCGTCCCGAATCAATAATAAAATGTGTAGGTATTTTTTTAAATTTCTTATTTACGAAAATCGGTACGGGGGTGTACCACCCATGTTTTAAACGCGGCCCGTCTGATCCTCGACCTATAACCGCGCTTTCACACATACAAACAGTCTCAAACGTTTATTCGATAATTTCTTATACCCTAAACCACGTTAAGGGGGTTATTCTGAAATACTGACAAACTTAAACAAAAAAAAAATCAGCTACAAAAACAAGTAGGTAGTGTTAACAAAATCATCATTCTTCCACAGGAACTCGAAGGCCTAATCTCCGTGAACCGGCTCTGCCACAAACTGCTAAGCCGCTACCTGACCCTGGACGACTTCGACGCCATCTTGCGAGAGAGCGACCACGGCGTCCTCGCGCCATACGGCAGGATCACCCTGCATGTGTTCTGGGAACTCAACTTTGATTTCCTGCCCAACTACTGCTATAACGCTGCCACTGATAGGTAAGACATATAATGATTTTTACAACTCTTTTCAAGTTGACGCATTTATGGCAACATCCCTAACCAGAGGTAACAACCGTCACCAAGGGTAACAACCTCTTACCAAGGGTAACAACTCTCACCAAGGGTAACAAACCATTACCAGGGTTATCATCCCTCACTAAGGGAAACAACCTCTTACCAGGGGTAACAAACCCTTGCCGGGGGTAACAACCCTCACCAAGGTAAAAAATAGCGAATAAAAATGCACGAAAGATTCATGAATGTTTCATAAAGCCGTTGTATTTTTCAATAAAATACTTATTAGAGGAATAATCTTTGTATGGGTGACCACCCATTACATACCGAGTTTCCTCCGTGCCTCGGAAAGCACATTAAGCCGTTGTTCAGTTGTAAAGTCGTAAGAATTGTGTCTTCTATCTGTGGAGTCCTACCATAAAAAGTAATTTTTCACCTCAAAAAGGAAACGTTTCCGAGCTTTAATTTTTGCGGTTACTAACTTGAATGTACAGAATGCTTGTTGGACGGCTTCGAGAAGAGTCCGTTTACACCGTCTATTACTAATTATTAAATTTCTTCCAGATTCGTGAAATGCCGCGGCATACAGTTCGCGGCGGGCGTGTCCCGGGAGAAGCCGCAACAGTACGGACATGCGCTACTGTGGGGCTCCAAGCAGCTGAGCCTTGCTTATTCGGCACAGTATGCGCAGTACGTAGGTAAGGATCTGAAGAAAATAGCAGTACCTAGAATACTATTTACTTATTTAACAGTTTTGGTAAGAGTAAACCTAACGACAATAAAAGAAAAATAAGAAAAGAGGATAAAGAATAGTCTAATGCTATCAGAACATATTTTTTTGTACAGTGTTTTAGTTTCAAGAAAAGTTTTCATGAATAAACAAACAGCTGTTTCCTTTTTAAAAGTGCACACGGTCAAAATGATTTTTAGGGTTCATACTTACTACTTTCGATAACTGTATTTAAAACGTATCTTCTTCCTCCAGGTTTCGTAGGCGCCCAACACCTGCATGCCCTCGTCCGTCTCCTAGGCTACCAGGGCGTAGCAGTAGTAGTCTCAGAACTACTGGATGTCGCGCGCGGGCTACTGCACGGCACTATAGCGCAGTTCACTAGGGCGCTAGCAGCTGCAATGCCACGGCACTGCAAACTGCCGCGATATGACTACGGATCTAACGGTAAGTCCTTAGTAATTTAGACGTTACATAGCACTTCCAAGGGTAATAACTCGCTCCAAGGGTAACAACTCGCTCCAGGGGTAACAACGCGCTCCTAGAGTAACAACACGCTCCAAGGGTAACAATATACTCAACACATCATATATCAACATCCGTCTATGAGTTCTTCAACTCACAATTGGAGTAATAATCTTCTCCTAGCGGCCGCCATGCCTAGGCACTGCAAACTGCTTAGATATGACTACAAATGAAACGGTGAGTCTGACCCTTTCATCGATCTCACACCGCAGGTGAAACCGCACCCCTTGGGTAACAAAACATATCAAGGGTAACAACTCGTCACAAGGGTAAAAAAAAATACTAGTAACAAGTAACTGACAAAAGCAACACCTTACTTGAAAATAAAGAAATAACATAAAATAATGCGAAAAGCTTAAGGCCTGTAGTCCACCGAAGCAGGACAAGACGAGAGAGAGTATTGCAAAACACCATAGAATTTAGTTATTCATATTTCTCGTCTTCGCTTAACCCTAGACCGGTCGATGAGGCAACGCTGATGATATGTCGTGCAATGAAGAGTTTTCTACTTTACTAATGATCATGTTATCCTTTCCCTACAGGAGTCTTGGGCTACTATCATGCACAACTGACGGACATCGTACAGTACCCGGACGCCCGCACGGAACTGTTCCACGCGTTCAGAGAGCTGGGCAACATTATACTCTTCTGTATGCTCATTGAACAGGTAAGAGAAGATACACTGGTGAAAAAAATCAAAATTTTTTCTAGGGTAACAAGACATCTACAGAGTTACAAGATACACACATACCAGGCCCCTCAGAAAGTATTGCGAAAAAAAGTTTTTATATATGGGAGACTGGCCAGTTATTATGTTTTTCGAAAATATGATTATTTATAAGTAAAAATAAGTAAGTTCCAATTTCAAAATTTCCCTCCACATTTTTTGCGAGTTAATTCAAAGTATTGTGTCTCACTGAAATATGGATCTGCGCCGGGAACATTTTAGAGCTATGATTTTATACGATTTCAAGTGTCGCCTGAAACCGGATGAATCGTACGATAGACTTCAAATGGCATTCATGGATGAAGGCCCTTCCAAGGCAACCGTGTATCGTTGGTATAACGAATTCAAGCGCGGTCGACCAACTTTGGGGGATGACGAAAGAAGCGGTCGCCCTTTGACGGCTGTTACCGAAGAAAACGTGCTAGCAGTGAAAAATTTAATCCAAGACAATAGGCGAATTACATATCAGGAGATTCAACACATATTGAAGATTGGATCGGGAAGCGTTCACGAGATTCTACACAGCCATCTTCGCGTGAGGAGGATAGTATCACGCTGGGTGCCGCACAACCTCACCGATGCTCAGAAGCAGGCCCGGGTGGAATGGTGCCGTGATATGCTTAACAAATTTGAAGCAGGCTCGTCTCGGCGTGTTTACGACATCGTTACAGGTGATGAGTCCTGGATTTATCAATACGACCCAGAAACCAAGCGCCAGTCGACTGTTTGGGTGTTTCAAAATGAGCCAACGCCTACCAAAGTGAAGCGATCTAGAAGCGGGGGTAAGATTTTGATCGCTAGCTTTTTTAATTTGACTGGCCACTTGGTATCAATTCCCTTACGGGATCAAAGAAGCATTAATGCCGAATGGTATACTTCCAAATGTTTGCCAGAAGTTTTCTCTGTTATAAGCAACAAGCGACCAAACACAGGGCTCCGCGGGCTACTGCTCCACCACGACAATGCACCTGCGCACACCGCACTCAAAACGAGGGACTTCCTGGACAGCACGCCAGTCAAACTCCTGGGTCACCCTCCTTACAGCCCTGATCTAGCACCGTGTGACTTCTTTTTATTCCCAAAAATAAAAAATCAGCTCAAAGGGATACAATTTTCGTCGCCGGAAGATGCGCTGGCTGGGTTCGAGCAGGCTGTAAACGAGGTGTCTGCGGCGGACTGGAAAAAGTGTTTTGAAAACTGGTTTAGGCGCATGAATCTTTGTATAGAGGCTGGTGGAAAGTACTTTGAAAAGATTTAATAAAAATATATGTACGTATAGAACAATTTTTTTTAGTTTCGCAAAACTTTCTGAGTGTCCCACGTATGTATCTTGTAACTCTTAAAGATGTCTTGTTACCGTAGAAAAAAATTACACCTCTAGGGTAACAAAACGTCACAGGGGTAACAACACATGTTCAGGGTCACGACACATAAGACTTCAAAATCGCGAGGGTAACAATACATTTCTAAAGTATAGGTAGTTCCCCGATCTATTAATCGGGTTTTCGGATGCTGAAAATTCCGGACTTTTCATTCCGCAGTACCTTTAACTTTTGCGATCTTTTCAGACAACAATATTATAAAAGGTCTTTACATTTAACATGATATACTTATGCTTAATATGCTAGAGCCAGTGCTGGAATGAAGAGCTCGAGCCAGTGCTAGAACCAATGGCTAGCCCCAGTGCTTGAAGCCAGTGCTAGAAGCAAGTAACAATATATTATGAAATATCTTCTAATCTAAAGTTAATGTGTTGTTTAGGCACTGAGTCAAGAAGAAGTGACAGACCTACTTCACGCGGCGCCGTTCCAGAACATTCTGCCGCGACCCTTCGCCGCAGAGGGCGAGAAACCGGAGACTAAACAGAAGCGTCTAGAAGCTAAGTACACTGCGCTACAGATTGTGCAGAATGTCGACAAATATGGCACTGCTAAGGTGAGTTTTATTTTTATAATAATTATGTCAAAAAACAATGATAATGCAATTTAAAAAGTCGGCCAAGTGCGAGTCGTACTCGTACACACAGGGTTCCTTAACACCAAATAATATAGTAACAATATTTTTCTCATCCTTTTTTAACTAATATAAAGGGTGTAACGAAGACGAATTTTTTTTTGTGTTCTATCTAGTTTACCTTTGCTACTTCTTCAACCTGTGAAAGCAAACCGCGGAAAAAAAGCAAATTAAATCATTTCCTAATAATTCATGACAAAAATACTTTTCGTGCTGTTACTTTTGTTGTCTTCGAATGTTCATTGAACAGCGTCGTTTGAAACACGTAGGCACTTGTTACTGCAGCTCGCCGCAAGACTTCGTAACACCCTCGATTACGGCTCGTGCGTGAATTCTGCCTCGTTTTCAATATCAAAGATTCCGTATTTGTGTCGAAATGTAGCATTGAAGCTTAACAAATCGATACTCACAACTACAATTCTGTGTCTAGCAAGGCCAACTGTCCCGCGAAGGTGACCTACTGACTCGCGAGCGCCTGTGCTGCGGCCTGTCGCTGTTCTCCGTAGTACTGCGGCGCCTGCGCGCCTGCCTCACCGCGCCGCAGTGGCCCGCGCCGCCCGCGCCGCACCACCATGCGCCCGCGCACACGGACGATACTAACGAGTTCCATAGGTAATTAGCTAGCTTTATATCTGCTTGGGTAACAATCCATCGAGAGGGTAACAAAACATCGTGAGGGTAACAATGTATAGAGAGGGTAATAATACATCGAGAGGGTAACAACTATATCTCTTCTTCTCTTTCTCTTACTTTCTCAAGAATGTATTTAAAAAATAGGTCATAATATTTAAGTATTTATTTGTTTCAGATTGTGGTCGGCTCTGCAGTTCTTGTACTGCATCCCAGTTGGAGAAACACAGTTTACTGTCGAGTGAGTTAATTTTATGATGTTTGTAGAAATACCCTTAAGAGCGCCTAACGACATTTCATACAAACTTTCAAGTCCTTATTTTCCGAAATGACTGAATCGATTTTAATGAAACTTCACGCATAAGCAGGATACATAGGTCCAAAAAGTTACTAAAAACATTTTCGAAAAATAGTGTTACAGCTAAATTCATCATCATCATCATCATTTCAGCCGAAACACGTCCACTGCTGGACATAGGCCTCCCCCAAGTGACGCCACATTGACCGGTCCCGTGCGCCTCGCATCCAGCAAATCCCCGCAACCTTCACCAGGTCATCGGTCCACCTAGTGGGAGGCCTTCCAACGCATCGTCTTCCGGTTCGCGGTCGCCATTCCAGAACTTTTCGACCCCATCGGCCATCCGTTCTGCGAGCAATGTGCCCTGCCCATTGCCACTTAAGTTTGGCAATTCTTCGGGCTACGTCGGTAACCTTGGTTCTCTTGCGGATGTCCTCATTTCTGATTCGATCACGCAAGGAAACTCCGAGCATAGCCCTCTCCATTGCCCTTTCGGTGACTTTAAGCCTTCTGATGAGGCCCATTGTGAGCGACCACGTTTCGGTCCCGTATGTAATCACTGGCAACACACACTGGTCATAGACTTTCGCCTTGAGACACTGCGGTAAGTTGGACGAGAAGATACCGCGCAGCTTCCCGAACGCTGCCCAGCCGAGTCGGATTCGACGATTGACCTCTTTCTCGAAGTTAGACCTACCCAACTGGACCGTTTGTCCCAGGTAGACATAATCGTCTACAACTTCGATAGTAGAGTTTCAGATCTTGATAGGAGTGGGTGTTACATGGGCATTCAACATGACCTTGGTTTTGTCCATGTTCATTTTAAGACCGACTCTTTCGGAAGCTCTACTGAGGTCATCGAGCATTGTACTGAGGTCCTCCATGGTCTCAGTCATGACCACTATATCGTCGGCAAATCGAAGGTGAGAGATGTACTCGCCATTGACGTTGATGCCTAGCCCTCTCCAGTCCAGAACCTTGAAGACATCTTCCAGTGCAGCGGTGAACAGTTTCGGAGATATGACGTCTCCGTGTCTCACACCTCGCTGCAGAAGGATAGGTTCCGAGGTCTGGTCCTGAAGTCGGACTGACATGGTGGCGTTTTTGTACAAACACTTCAACACCTCGATGTACCGATAATCAATTTGGCACCGTTGGAGAGACTGCAGTACAGCCCAAGTCTCGATCGAATCGAAGGCATTCTCGTAGTCCACAAACGCTAAATAGAGAAGCAGGTTATACTCTTCGGTCTTCTGTATAACCTGTCGCAGCGTATGTATGTGGTCTACGGTGCTAAAGCCTTTTCGGAATCCGGCTTGTTCGGGAGGCTGAAAATCGTCAAACCTGCGCGCAAGACGATTCGTGATGACTCTTGAAAACAACTTGTAGACATGGCTTAGAAGTGAGATGGGCCTATAGTTCTTCAACCGGGCGTTGTCGCCCTTTTTGAAGAAGAGTACCACCACACCCCTGCACCATGCCTGTGGCGTTTTCCCCTCGAGTATGACGGAATCAAACAGCTTCTGAAGGGCCTTAAGTACCGGTTTTCCACCCGCCTTCAGAAGTTCGGCCGTAATTCCATCATTACCCGGTGCCTTGTTGTTTTTAAGCTGTTTCAGAGCCATCCTAATCTCGTACAGGCTGATGTTCGGGATGTCTTCGGTATAGTGTCGGGTCAGTCTAGCTCTTGGGTCATTTGCTAGATTTACAACGGGTTTCCTGGTTGACGTGTACAACTGCCCATAGAATCTCTCGATCTCCCTCAGTAGCTCCGGTTTGGCGGATACGATCCTGCCATCGTCGGTCTTCAGTTTCGTGAGCTGGCTCTGCCCAATAGCCAGATCTCTTGAAAATACCTTTGAGCCTTTATTTCGCTCAATTGCGTCTTTAATACGCTCGGTATTAAAGCGGCGGAGGTCGCTTTTTAAGGATTTGGAGATCCGTCTATTGAGCTGCCGGTATTTCCACGCCTCGTCTGAAGATTGCAGGATCATCTCACGCCGTTCCTTGATGAGCTTGAGAGTATGATCGGAGAGTTTTTTGTTCTTCTGTGCACGACGCGTCTTGTAGAACTTAGACCCCGTCGTATGGACAGTTTCCACGAATCCATCGTTGCATTCGTCCACTGAGCTTCCTAGGCACTCGAAACGGTTCTGGAGTTCCAGCTGAAAGCTCTCGGGGTTTTGGATCTGGATCTGTGCTGGTCGGAGCGTAGACTTTATCAGTCGAGACCTTTCAAGCTTAATATTAATGTTCAATGTGCCTCTTACCATGCGATGATCGCTCCCGGTTTTCACTGAATTGATCACAGAGACATCATTGAACATTTGCTTCTTGGTTGACATGATGAAGTCAATCTCATTTTTTGTTGCACCGTCGGGGCTCTGCCAGGTCCACTTCCTGTGCTCACGCTTTCTGAAGAAGGAGTTCATCATATAGAGGCTGTCCTCCATAAAACTAGCCAGTTGGCGTCCCCGGTGGTTCCGACGTCTAACCCCAAATCGCCCCACCTGCAGCTCATCCCCGTCTCGTTTGCCCAGTTTCGCGTTGAAACTGTTAAACTCACTTCACCGTTGTCATGGGGGACTTCCCATGACAACAGTGAAGTGAGTTTTGAAACTATGCATGGCTTTAGAGATATCCTCATACATGGTCTCCACTTCGTCGTCGGGGTGTGCCGAGGTCGAGACGTAGACCTGTATGACCCTCAGCGAATATCTTGAGGATATTCTGAGTATAAGGCACGCCACCCTGGTCGACACACTCTCGATCTTCACCACGTTATTCACAAGGGACTTGTGGACGATAAACCCAACAGCACCCTGGGACTGCCGGACACCCTCTCGGAAATAGAGCAGGTTGCCGGATTTCAGGATCATCGTGTCCTCCGCCTCTCTTCGGACTTCAGATAATCCTACAATACTCCATCGCAACCTGCTCAATTCCTCTTCGAGTTCGGTTATCTTCTCCTCAGTTCGGAGTGTTCGCGTGTATGTTGCCAGGTCTAGTCGTCGGTACAGCTAAATTAGACCGATTATAAATTATCTATAGAAACAGAAATTTCGAATTATCTCGAAAATGTACTTTAGTAACTTTTTAGACATATGTATCCTGCTTATGCATATTAAGTTTCATTATTATATAATATGCATAATTAATTACATATGCATAAGCGGTTCAGTCATTTCGGAAAATAAGGACTTGAAAGTTTGTATGAAATGCCCTAAGGTGTAAACGCTCTTAATGATCTTCAAATAAGATTCATAACTATGTTTGTCTTCTTTCCAGGGAACTCTTCGGCGAAGGCCTACACTGGGCCGGGTGCACGATCATAGCATTACTCGGACAACAGCGCCGGTTCGAAGCCCTGGACTTTTGCTACCATATCCTGAGAGTGCAGCGAGTCGATGGAAAAGATGAACTGGTGAAGGGAATTGTGAGTGTACTTCTTTATTTGATTCTTCAAGGTTGTTGTTGTTGTTCTTCGTAGTACATAAGTTTTTATATTGCAATTTGTAAGTATATTTTTTGTGTGCAATAATGAATAAGAATAAAGCCGCGCTTGCCAGGAACCCTTATTAAACTGCTAAAGTATTACTATTAGTGATGTTCCGGATATCCGTATCCGTATTCGCGGATATTCGCGGGAGAAATAAGTTCCGTATCCGTATCCGTCACTTTTCTCGTGGATTATTAATTTTCAAATTCATTTGCCAGGATAAAATGCTGCATAATAACTAAGATTATGTGATTAAGTAGTATAATTTAAAAAAAAGCCATTCAGAGTATTTTTTATTTCTTAAAATCAAATATTTGGCACCTTTAATTGCAAACATATATTCTAGTAAGTTACCATACCGCGGGCATGACGTCAACTATGGTTTCAAGGCCACACGCCGACACCGATTGAGTGAGAAAATAAAGATCCGTATCCGTGGATCTTGACAATAAATGAACGTATCCGGATCCGTGTCCGCGGATATACATTTTTGACGATCCGGTACATCACTAATTACTATCATTTAAGTTTGCCGAAGCGAGATTCCGGCCTTTTTCGCTTTTATGAGGTCGAGTGTCGCGTTCTTTTAGCAAAGTTTGAGATGTTCCAGTTTTTTGACGGTTGTCTCGTGCAACCAAGCAAGCGCTATGTTTGTGCACTGAATTTCTGTTCACCTGAACGAGGACAAGAAATGACGAAAGAATAAGATTATTGAAGTGAAAACTTCTTTAGCGGCGTTGTGCACTTTTGTGCTGGGTAAAAATTGTTAAAATCGCGTCAGGTGTCATGTGTCCTGATCGAACTGATTGACATTAGGTTACGAAGGAATTTGTACTTTCTGACATCTGTCATTGAGTTTGGACTTCCAAAACTGGAAAATTCGTCAGATGTATTGGCATTTGGTTACGAACGAATTCTATTACATCTGTCATTGAGTTTGGGTATGCACAAACAAAATCTTCGGTTTCTCCAAAGAGGTAAAATTCGTAAGACGGATTGTAATAGTTCTGAAGTGTGAAATATTGAATGCTATATAAATTGTCATGTTTGTGTACGATAGCGCAATAAATGAATATTGTATTTTACCACATAAATGATAGTACTTTTATACTGATAATTAAAGCAATTCGTGCAAAATGATTCCCTAACCATTCCAAAATATCAAAAATGCACAACGTTAATAGTCAAGTTTTCACTTCTGCCGGCACTCCCGGAGTGCATCTCGTTTTTCTTTAGAAGCCGGAGCACCTGATTTTAAATTGTTTGATGTTTTTAATATTTATTCAATTCAATTTATTAATTATTGTATACGGGTATTTTTGCCTGAAATAAAACCTAATTTGACTTTTTTCTCATAGACAGAAATTTCTGTTTAGCACTAACATCTTTTTATATCCCCCCCCAGCCCCTGAAGCGCATGGTAGACCGCATCCGCCGCTTCCAAGTGCTGAACTCTCAGATCTTCGGCGTGCTGGCGCGGCACCTGGCGGCCGACGACGAGCGCGCCGGCGTGGAGCACGTGCGCTGCTTCCCGCCGCCCGCCGCGCCCGCACATGCCATCAACTAGCGCGGCGGGAGGGAACAACCCTAGAATTATTTATAAATGATGAAAGTAGACGAGACATCCCGAAAATTGGAAGTAATGTTTAACATCACGTTTGTAATCGCAGAAGAGTTAGCCTGCCACACTGTTCTCAAACCACTGCAACTCCTGTGCGCCAGAATTAGCAGTGGTGACCTCCAGAACAGCGCGCAGAGTCAATGAATCGCCACGAAGTCCCAGAGAAACAATTTAACTGTCTTGGATCCCGCAACGAAATCAATCAGAAAAGAATAGCAGAGAAGTAGGAAAAACTTAATTTCCACTACCCTCCATATCAGCAAACAAAGCCAATAGGCACGAGGGGACGTTTACAACTGAGATAAACGCAGTTGCCTGCACCACGGGTAATTATCGAGATAACCGACGCTATCAGATCATAGAAATATGACTTAGAATATGAGTTAGATTATATGACAAAAAAATTGTGGCTCCGGTTAATTCCGTAAGATGATGCATAAATAAATTCATATCTTTCACCAGCATATATATAGTCACTGGTAAAAAGTGACCGAAGCCTAAAAACGTGATTATACTCATGATAACAAACAACTTTCCCAAAGAAACATTTTTTTTTAATACTTTTCACTTTTATCACAATAACACAACAGCCATATGAAATTCGGGGTTACAAGCCGTGAGGGTGCTCTACCTACCCACTGTGGCACGGTACAATAGTAATGGGACAGAACGGCGTCACGCGGCTAACAGCTGATAGGTTACGCGCGCGCTGATTTCATACGGCTGTTGAGTTATTGTGATAAAAGTAAATGAGTTTAAAAAAATGTTTCTTTGTGTAAGTTGTTTGTTATCATGAGTACAATCACGTGTTTAAGTATCGGGAACTACTTACCAGTCACCCTATATATATGTATGGTGAATCCAATGAGATTCCAACGATAATTCATTATACTACTTCTTTGGTCTTGTGGCTGCATGCGCGACTGCTGAGCATGCGGTCCTGAGTTCGTTTCCCGGGTCGGGCAAAGCGTTATTGGGTCAGGTTGATGGTAATAGGCTCGTCTGCTATTACATAGCTTAAACATAACTGGCGAAATGTGGGTGAACTACAATTGGGTACACCCCTTTGGAGTTTACAGCCGTGATGTTATGTAATGTATCAAAATATAGTTATTAATATTATATAACGTAGATTTATTTTATAGTTAGTTTTAAGTTGTACTGTTAAAAAATTAAAAAAACCAATCAAGTGCGAGTCGGACTCGCGCACGAAGGGTTCCGTACCATTATTTATAAAAACGAACAAAAATATCACTTTTTGTATCCCTTAAGTATTTATTTTATTCTGTTTTTAGTATTTGTTGTTATAGCATTAACAAAAATACATAATCTGTAGAAATTTCAACTGGCTAACTATCACGGTACATGAGATACAGTCTGGTGACAGACGGACGGACGGACAGCGAAGTCTCAGTAATAGGGTCCCGTTTGACCCTTTGGGTACGGAACCCTAAAAATGCATAGATATTTGTTCATGTGGAAAGGATGAGTAAAAGGCGTATAACAAAGAGTATTTACGAGGCAGATATGATTGACAACGCCAGGAGGGGACGCCCTAGAAAGACATACACTGACCTTATGGTGAGGTTCTACAGTAAGGTCAGGTGCGCAGTACTCCCAAACAGCGTGCGTGTAATCAAGGGAATAATAGGCGATCACTATTTTTTTCTTTGTCTGTCGGGTAGATTATTGAAAAGTATTGGACACGTATTTTTTCTTTTTTCACGTGGTCATAAAATTACGGAGATATATTGAGTTGAAATGGCGCCTGACGTCACTTGTAGGTAATTTTATATCAACTTGTGACGTAATGAGCCCCCACTCACCAACTTTAATGAGTGTTAACTAAGTAATTTTTTGATATTTTGATAAAACAAAAATACGTATCTAATATTTTTGTATTACCTGTCTGACGGACAAAATAGAATTTCGTTTTCTTTACCTAGTCTTCTACCCTACTATGTAAGGATCGTAGCAGCCCTCAGGGACCGTTTAAGTATTACGTAAGCACTATAGGGGGGCGGAGGTGTCTTTGCTTTGCTTATTTTTGATGACATGGGGATTGGGGGAATCTAGATGGTGATTACGTCAGCAGTCATTATTTACTTTTTTACACATATGGCAACCTACACATTGTCTATGCTTGAAAACGAAATGCATTTTCGGGGATTCCTACTACACTTTACTATAGTGAGTAGGGGAATTACCGCGCGCTATTTACTTGTCTGTCACATATAACTGCGCTCATGTTTCAATCAATTGTACCAATGTTTACGTAAGCATGGGGGGGTGGGGTAAGAGCTTTGGTTACTTTTGCTGACGAGGGGGAATGGTGGGTTAATAATTGCAAAGAATCTGCTTACGTAATATAACTTGAACGGCCCCAGTGGCAAAGGCGGGAATATATGCATGTATAATAATTTAAGTAGATTCATTTTTATATCGAATAGATCTAGAAAATAAAGTATAAGTCTAGAATTATAAGCAGAGGTCGGAATTAGGTAGAGTTATTTTGGTATTTGCATCGAAATGTTGATATTAATATGGATCTTCCCTTGCTTGTGAGCATAGGAATTTTGCAACTTCGGACATCCAATTTGGGATGGTTTAAAGTGTGTAAAAGTAAATAACTTATTTTTTAAATAAATAACGGGATTTTTCTGCTCTTTAAAATTTATTTCGATATTTGAGGCATATCCACTTTATTCTTTCGCTGTATGAAATCGGTATAAGTACTTAAATAACTCTACCTTATTCCGACCTCTGATTCTAAGGCATTTTTGCCTGAGACTGCTTTCCACCACATTTAAGACATGCAGTAGTATAGTTTGTATGATTATGTTATAGACATAAGTATAGTAATATATTTAACTAAGACATTTAATATAAACTCACTCTTTGAGGCCAATCCCAAGTGGGAAACAGGAAAGAAAAAAAAGACGTGTTATTTGCCAAGACCCCCCCTCTCTCCCTCGTGAGATTTGGTGAGATTCGGATCGACACAAAAACGCGTCACTAAATTAATGCGTTAGTAACTAAATTATGGATCGTTGTGTCTGAATCAATAAATAAAAAATGGACGCCCCCTAAACAAAAGGCGTGATTCTCACGAATTTGCAACAAAAAAAACCTAAAAATTATCTGTTTGCACCTTATAAACACAACGGAAACTATTTAACAAATCATTCTGTATGTAATCTAAACATTTCCAATTTATTTAACAAAATATTCCATTAAAAATATTATTTCGTTATTGTATTATACAAGGTGTAAGAGAAACCGATGCGAAAAAGCTTACGACCTACTCAGTACATCAGTCTGAGTCCCCCACATAGCATATTTTCTAGGGTTATTAAAAAAAAACCAGCCAAGTGCTAGTTTTACTCGCACACAGGGTTCATCATCAACAACATAATAACAATATTTTGAACGGTCATTCATAAGTAAATTAACACTCAACAGCAAAAATAAACTTGTGTTTTATAGTATGTTAACGAAAAACAAAGTTACGTCTGATGTTTGGTCAAAAAGTCCCATTTTTCAAAAACTAAATATCAAATCTTATTCAAACCAATTTTCGTTGAAAGTTTTCTTTACGGTCTACAAACCTAATTTTTTTCAGAGTTTTCCTCTTCTTACTTTAGAAATTAAAGGGGGGGGATATACAATTTATCACTTTACTATTCAGTTTAGAAAAAATGATATAAGAAACCTCAATATCATTTTTGAAGACCTATCCATAGATACCGCACACGTATGGGTTCGATGTAAAAAAATTTTTGAGTGTCAGTTCAGTACCCCCAAAATCTACTGTTTTTTTTCCTGTTTTTGTGTGAAAATCTTAATGCGATTCACAGAATACATCTACTTACCAAGTTTCAACAGTATATTTCTTATAGTTTACTCTCTACTGAACCCTAAAAACAGCTGTGTCCTACAAAAGTGCAATACCACGGTCAAAATGTATGCGACAGCAGATTTTTTGTGGGAGCGTACTGAATGGTGCACTGAGTACGTTTTTGCGTCGGTGTTCCTTACACCTCGTATGTTTTGATAGTAAGGCAATATTTTCCAGTTTCTGTAAGCGAATTGTAACTAATGAAGATCGCTTGTAAGTAGAAAACTGGCAATTTTCATGACAGAAATTAATTAAGTTAGTACCTAAGTGAAGATTATATTTGCCTATATGGGGGTGTATATGCCTATATGCCTATATACAAGGTGTTGTTTTGCATTCTCGTCAAAATTCAGGAGGTTGTCACAAAAGACATAAATAATAGGCTAAAATTACGTTACCTAGTTAATAATTAATACACGCTGATTTTTTTGGTTGTTTAAGTTTCAGTATTTCAGAATAACCCCTTTAACGTGGTTTAGGGAATAAGAAATTATCGATTAAACGTTTGAGATTGTTTGTATGTGTGGAAGCGTGGTTATAGGGCAAGATTCAGGCGGGCCGCGTTTAAAACACGGGAGTTTCACACTTACCGATTTCCGAAAATAAGAAATAAAAAAAAGTTACCTACCCAGTTTATTATTGATTCGGGACGAGAATCATTAGCATAGTTACCTCCTTGAATTTGACGACGTTGCAAAACAACACCTTGTATAATGTATAACTTATTCCTAATCGCATTTTATATTAATGCAAATATTCAGTCATCTGTAATCTGTAATTTAATTGCATTTTTTTATAGTAAACATTCTAAAATGTAAACTTGCATTGTTACTTACCGCATATCTTCTGTGATTATTAATTACTGTGAGCTTCCGATATTTCAGTCATACCGCGAACATGGCGCTTGCTACAGCTTTTAAATGTCGGGAGCTCACAATAAAGAAATAAAAAAAATATTTAAAAAAACCCCGACACAAAAATGTCTTAAAAAACCGGCCAAGTGCGAGTCTTACTCGCACACAGGGTTCCATAGCCCCAAACAATATTTTGAAATATAATTTTTGAAGACCTATCCATAGATACCCCACACGTACGGGTATGATGAAAAAAAAATTGTTGGTTTTCAGTTCTATGTATGGGGAACCCCAAAATTTATGTTTTTTTTCTATTTTTGTGTGAAAATCTTAATGCGGTTCACAGAATACATATACTTACCAAGTTTCAACAGTATAGTTCTTATAGTTTCGGAAAAAAGTGGCTGTGACATACAGACGGACAGACAGACAGACAGACAGACAGACATGACGAATCTATAAGGGTTCCGTTTTTTGCCATTCGGCTACGGAACCCTAAAAACCAAAAAAATAATAATCCAAGCGTCGTTGCGTCGGGGTTCCGCTTTGTTTTGTGATTGTACTAAGCGTTCTACTTAGCGGTCCCCCGACGAATTTTTATTTCATGCTTTTTTAACTACTAGCTTTGACCGTCCCACACATGGGCATAGGCCTCCCCCCATTCCTTCCAATTTTCTCGGTTCTTGTGGGCTTCGTCTCGCTAATTAACGAAAGGAGTCATTAATTTAAAAAAAAATACCGTGCTTTTAGCTTGGAAGTTGTATATCCCTTCGTCAACTAGAAAAAAGGGGATGATCTTCAAACGGCTGTACAGATTTTCTCGAAGCATAGCTAAGAACACTCTCGATTTAAACAACTTTCAAACGGAACAAATTTTATTAAAATCGGTTCATCCGTTTAGGAGCTACGATGCCACAGACAGACACACAGATACACACGTCAAACTTATAACACCCCTCTTCTTGGTCGGGGGTTAAACATAATCACGGAAGATAAGTACCTACCAGTGTATTTTTAGTTATGAACCGTAAAAGCTTAAAACATTCTAAAATGTATTAGGTACTGTTTAAAATTATATACTAAACTGGCTGTACCCGGCATGCGTTGCAATGTACTTTTTCTTACCTATCTACCCTACCCTACCCTACTTACCCTAGGCATGTACCTACCCTACTCTACACTACCCTACCCTACCCTACCCTACCCTACCCTACCCTACCTACCCTACCCTACCCTACCCTACCCTACCCTAACCTAACCTACCCTACCTACATAACTGGTTATACCAATTATAACAAATGAACGATGATGACATTTTTTTTTATTGACGAATATGATATTTTAATACTTATTATCCTATTCCGGACGAAGATAAATCCAAAAACACTGAAATCTTGAAAATTGGTCCAGCTGTTCTTGAGTTATAGATGGTGTAACTAACACGACTTGTTTTATAAATATATAGATATAGAATATAGATATAAATTTTTGTTTCTCACTAGTTATAAATAATATTGTAGATAATAATATTCGTCATAAATAGTTATTTGGTATATTCCTAAATCACCCTCATTCATCGGCTATTCTACTCCATACATTCACAAGTATTATTGAACGTAGTAGATTATATTTAAATGACATTTAATCTGAAATGTATTAAGTGCAAGACTTTTTATGATTATGAAATAAAAAATAAACTTTATTATGTATCCTTCTCTGTATGAGAAAAGAATTTTAAATAAAACCAAACACAAAACTTAATCTTTTTTTCGTATTATTTCTTAGCCATAGTATCTCCATCATTCTCGTGCCCTTATCCCAATTTATTTGGGGTGTGTTCAGCATGTCTTCTTCTTCCATATTTCTCTATTACTTGTCATCTCATGACACACCTACTTTCTTGCCATATCATCCTTCACACAGTCAATTCATCGTTTCTCTGGTCTTCCTCTACTCATAAACCGATGCACATTCATACTCAAAGTCAAAACTCCTCATTCCTCCGCACCAAATGCCCATGTCGCAGGAAATTTGTATGATTCCACGTTTTACAAACGGCGCGGCGGCGTCGTCCGTTTAAAAACGCTCGCTGTTTTAAAATATGCCAAAGGCAAAATGTAAATTGCCTTGTCACTTTGTAAAATGCCACAACATTTGATAGACAATTCAATCGCCGTTTACAAAATGCCGCGGCAAATTGAAATATTTAGGTTTTTCAGGTTATCCGGCACGTAAAAAACGCTAAGGTGTCCATGGAATCTGGTGCTCGGAAGACTCCTGCGGAATATTATTGGTTCTGTATTCGCCTAAAAAGCGTAGACAACATAGCCTATTTCTGTCTGAAGGGGTTATAGTAACCTAACACGAAGGGGATGCCGCCATCCCCTTCGAACCTAACCTGTCCGAGGCGAGGTGCCCCAAGTCCAGAGCTCGCTTCGCTCGCTCTTGCATCCACATTCTCCTGGTAGCGAAAGTAACACAACCTGTGTTTTATGATGGTCACCCTACTACAACAATCAATGTCGAAATTTTAACAATTGAACGAGTGGCCAATTTGTTTTCGGCATATTTTAAAACAGCGAGCGTTTTTAAACGGACGACGCCGTTTGTAAAACGCGGAATCATACAAATTGCCTGCGATACTTATACCACGACATCCGATTACCATACATCTTTTCAGTCACCGGCGCCACTCCTCATATGTACTCATTTTTATTTCATCCATTCGTGTAACACCACATATCGCGCTTAGCACTCTCTTCTCAGCCATATGCAATTGTCACCGACTATATCCTACGCAAATTCTTGCCAAGTCTGAATTTTACATTGTTAACAATTTAATATGCTAGTAATAAAGCTGAAGAGTTTGTGTGTTTGTTTGCTTGAACGGGCTAATCTCAGGATATATTGGTCCGATTTGAAAAAATATTTCATTGTTAGATAGTCCATTTATCGAGGAAGGTTATAGGCTATATATCATCACGCTACGACCAATAGCAGCGGAGCATCAATGAAAAAACCGGCCAAGTGCGAGTCTTACTCACACACAGGGTTCCATAGCCCCAAATAATATTTTGAACTGTCATTCATTAGTTAGTAGTATTAGTTAGTAAACTTCAAGTCAACCGCAAAACTAAATTGGTTTTTCATAGTATGTTAATCAAAAACAAAGTTACTGCTGCAGTTTGATGAAAAAGTCCCATATCTCAAAAACTAAACATTATATCTTATTGAAACCAATTTTCGTTGATAGTTTTTTTTACGTTCTACAATTCTGAATATTTTCAGAATTTTCCTCCTCTTACTTTAGAAATTAGAGGGGGGGGGACACACATTTTACCACTTTGGAAGTGGCTCTTGCGCAAACTATTCAGTTTAGAAAAAAATGATATTAGAAACCTAAATATCATTTTTGAAGACCTATCCATGGATACCCCACACGTATGGGTATGATGAAAAAAAAAATTTTGGTTTTCAGTTCTATGTATGGGGAACCCCAAAATTTATGTTTTTTTTTCTATTTTTGTGTGAAAATCTTAATGCGGTTCACAGAATACATCTACTTACCAAGTTTCAACAGTATAGTTCTTATAGTTTCGGAAAAAAGTGGCTGTGACATACAGACGGACAGACAGACAGACAGACAGACAGACATGACGAATCTATAAGGGTTCCGTTTTTTGCCATTCGGCTACGGAACCCTAAAAATGTAGCGAAAACAGGGAAAATGTGAAGCAGACGAAGTTGCACGGGACAGCTTGTACATGATAGTGGGCAACATAAAATTTGAGTTTTATCTATAATCCGAGTATCAGTTACCCAATAATCTTATCACATATAGATAAAAATTAAAAAATCCCCGACACAAAACACCTCTAAAAAACCTAAAATAAAAGAATCCAAGCGTCGGGGGATCGCTTTGTTTTGTGCTTGTGCTAAGCCGTCTACTTAGCCGCTCCCCCGAAGCTACCCGCTACAAAAAAAAACGGCTTTTAGGGGGGAGGGGGGTTGTAGTGCTGAGGGTGACGTGAGGGCTCTGCTCCAATAAAAAATATCTAGGCACACCCCATACCGACGAATATAACAGGATCAGAAAATTAAAAAAAAAATGGTTGGTTTGTAGCGACCTACAAAAAGAAACGTACAACAAAAAGTACTACAGCGCCATCTATGACACGACGGAAGAACTAACATCAATTTCCTACATCGCGCAAGCAAATTTTACATCGACTTAAGATTAAATAGAGAAAGAAACCCGTCAACAATTGTTGGGCAGTTGCCCACCAGACACAACACCTGTCTGGCCGGAGGATCCTCCCTTTTCTTAGGAGTATCGAGGAACTTTACACCCTGTTCCTCATAGCCCTAAAGGTTGTAAAGTCGGTTTACGGACGATAGTAACGTGACAACGTCATAACAAAACATTGATAAAATGATTGCATACTTTTATGAATAGCAAGCCGAACGCTCAAGCCGATTGTGCCTTTCGCTCGCTCGTGCAGCGCTCTTGCTCCGATCGTAACGTTACAATGACTCATCCTTTTTCGTGCGTGCAGCCGGCGTTCATCGATTTATTAGACGTTGTCACGTCAAAAACAATTATGTTGCTAAGTGTCTTTGTTAATTAAACCAGTCGTTTTAAATGTTCATCAAACAGCTAAAATATTTAAATGACCTGAAAAAAACCCCTGATAACCGATATGTCATGCTTTGCAGTAAGGGGTTAATTAATCGTTAGACTGATGTGTAATGCACGAAAAAGTGTCCACACTAAGTACAGAAGTCAAGTTAAAAAAACCGGCCAAGTGCGAGTCGGACTCGCGCACGAAGGGTTCCGTACCATTATTAAAACGAGCAAAAAAAAACATTTTTTCGTATGGGAGCCCCTCTTAAATATTTACTTTATTCTGTTTTTAGTATTTGTTGTTATAGCATCAACAGAAATACACACATCAACACGGTCTAGGGATATTTAAAAAAAAGCGAATTACTATCAATGTGTTAATCATGTATATATTTAAAACATACGTTATTTAATATTCTACCATTTTTTAATAATGGTTAAGGTACTTCGATTAAAATTTCAGGATTTTATGGAAAAAAAAAATGAAGCGTAGACGGAAACCGTATATGAATTAACTTTTAATTTATGAGTAAAAACTGAAATAAAATAGAAAAATCATTTAATTTGTGTTTATAAACTTGAAGTTAGTAGTCTGAGAAAGCGCCCATGATGTTCATAACACATCGGCAACGATTCTGCATGCTCAGAACAAGGTTGTCAATGTCTTGCTGCGGAATATTGTCTCATGTCCTTCTGAGGTGCGCAAAAGGTTGATCTTCTGTAGCCAGATTTTCAGGAACTTCCTTCAGAGCTCTTCTTAGCAGCATATCCCACGCATGCTCAATGGGATTTAGATCTGGCGATTGAGCAGGCCAGTCTAAGGCCCTAACATTGTGTGTATGTAACCAAGCTGCTACCGTTCTCGCCGTGTGTGCCCGGGCATTGTCGTGCATGAGCAGGAAATCTTGCCCCATTTGTGTTCTGTGGGGCAAGATTACGGGCCCCAGCACCTGTTGGACGTATCGTTCTGCCATCATATTGCCCCGCACCCAAGCGAGATCCGTCCGTCGTACAAGACGAATTCCTGCCCAAACCATAATTGTTCCTCCTTGGTATGGGTGAACTTCCTGAGGGTTCTGAAGATGGCTCCATCGTCCAGAAACACGCGTCCTTCGTGAATCTGGATGGAAGCCGAACCTGGATTCATCCGTGAACAGCACATTGGACCATTGCTCACGGCCCCAGTCCACGTGGTTCCGAACCCATTCTAATCGTCGTCCACGATTGCCTCTCCGTAAAGGTGGGACCTGGAGTGGTCTACGAGAGCGTAGATTGCTTTCATGCAGTCGCCTTCTTACAGTTTGGTCACTCACAAGCACTTGGTGTTCCACTCGCAGCCTTTGGACCAATTGAGTCGCTGTTGCATTTGGTTGAGCTCGCGCAGTAATTTGCAAAAATCGGTCTTGTCTGGGGGTAGTGATGCGACTTGGCCCCCGGTGCCTCTCCGCTACTTCACCTGTGGCACGATAGCGTGTCCACAATCTTGAAATAACATTTTGGTGGGTCCCTATGGCCTCAGCAACATAACGCTGAACAGACCCAGCTTCCAGCATTCCCACAGCTCGTAACATCTCCGCCCTCGTTAAATGTTGGCGTTGCATGGCTACAATACCTCAATTTTAACTTTATCTTTCGTTTAAAAATGAAAAAAAAACTGTAACTAAACGTAATTCGTATTGTTTTCTAAATTTCGCACAAATTAAAATTCCCTCTCCTATACATCAAGACATTTTTATGCCACCGAAACAAAAGAATTTTCAAAAATTTGAATTTGGAATTAGTCTGTGATAAATTACAAACAAATCGGTGTATAAAAGATTCCAATGCGGCCAGTACTTTTCGAGTTATTTAATTGAGTATGAAATATCCCTAGACCGTGTTGATGTGTGTACATAATCTATAGAAATTTCAACTCCCTAACTATCACGGTTTATGAGATACAGCCTGGTGACAGACGGACGGACGGACGGATGGACGGACGGACGGACAGCGAAGTCTCAGTAATAGGGTCCCGTTTGACCCTTTGGGTACGGAACCTTAAAAACTGAAAATATTTTTTTGACCCATGGTATCCTTGACCGGTGACCTTACCTCGTATGACTCGTTATTCAAGGTCACACTGTGTTTGTGTACGTAATTGTGCTTACCGACTAAAAGTTTGTATAGAGCGACAGGCCATTACCGTAATGACCTCGACAATTGTCTGTTAGGTAGGTCTCACAAGCACAACTCATAGAAAATTAAAATCTGATATTTAAAGATGTGGGAGGAGCTCGTGGCTAAATGATAACATCCGCAAAGGTCGATTTTCAAGGTTAAGAGCGTATATACCCATTTTACACAAACTTTCAAGTCGTTATTTTCCGAAATGACTGAACAGATTTTAATGAAACATCCTACGCTTATGCAGTATACATAGGTCTAAAAAGTTACTAAAAACATTTTCGAAAAATAATGTTACAGCTAAATAAGACCGATTTTTAATTATCTATAGAAACATAAATTTCCAATTATCTTCATTTTTAAAAGACATTTCGAAAATGTTTTTTAGTAACTTTTTAGACCTAGGTATACTGCTTATGCATAGGAAGTTTCATTAAAATGTGTTCAGTCATTTCGGAAAATAACGACTTGAAAGTTTGTATGAAATGCCGTAGGGTATCGGTCTGTGGGTGACCATCATTACATACTGAGTTTCCTCCGTGCCTCGAAAACCACGTTAAGCCGTTGGTCCCGGCTGGCATTTGTAGATCTTTGACAGTCGTTACAGGTAGTCAGTGGCCCGAAACTGACAACCAGTCTTACTAAGGGGTATCTTATTACCCAGTACTAACTGGGATGTGGAAGTCAGATAGGCAGTCGCTCCATGTAAAATACTGGAATTAGCTGCATCCGCTTAGACTGGAAGCCGACACCAATAAAGTTGGGAAAAAGCTAGGCAGATAATGATGATTTTTGAAAATCAGGTTAGAAATCCATTCGAAAATCCAGGCTTTAGAAATCAATTCCACACTTCTGAGAAATTCCGAACAGGAAAACCCAACCACAGTCAACAGTCTCTCGACTAGGGTTACCATAAGCATGAAAAAAAAATTAAATTAGAAATTTAAAAAACCCCCTACATAAAAAACCTCTAAAAAGACAAAAAAAAATTAATCCAAGCGTCGTAGCGTCGGGGGACCGCTAAGAAGACTTCTTAGTACAAGCACAGAACAAAGCGGACCCCCGACGCTACGACGCGCGACGCTTGGATTAATTTTTTTTTGTCTTTTTAGAGGTTTTTTATGTCGGGGGTTTTTTAAATTTCTAATTTAATTTTTTTTTATCATACTTAATATGTGAAGATACATTTTTAAGTAAGGTTTTTTTTAATTATGGATTTATAAAATGCCCCAAATGTCCACATGTTGTTGCTCTTCAAATTTTATTGAATTAAAAGTATTGCTCTAACTGAAGACACCGTTAGTCGGTTTCTTTCAATCGAACTGTAAAAAATCTCAGGATTTTTCAATGGAAATCAGGCCTTATCTCCGGACTTTTGATTTTTTCATCTGGTAACCCTACTCTCGACCAATCGAATCAAGATAGTAAATTACGTTTTGTTTATCTTCAATCAGACTAAAAGCGTTGACTCATCAACAACGTATACCTACTAGATAAATTTGGCGAAGTGACGCAACCGTCCAAGGTTGATTGTGTTTTTTAGACTCATTTCTCACGTAATTCATCATCGTCATCTGACTAACCTTTTCCTACTTATGTTAGGATCTAAATTTGTAAACGGACATGGTCACTAACACTATCAATAACTGCGAACGGATAATTTACCATGTTTAGTCTTTATTGCACTGTTTAAACCATTTATGGGTGATCATAGTGCTTGCGGAGAGCTGCGGTGGCACAATGACAGCCCTGACTTACGAGCAGTAAGCTTGCTCGTGGTTCGAACCCAGGCAGGCACATTACTTTGTGTAATTTATTTCATCACCGCTGCCCTCAAAAACGGTGACGGAAAACATCGTGAGGAAACCGCCATGTCCTAGAACTAAAAATTCGAAGACATGTGACATCTACCAACCCGCACTGGGCCCGTGTGGTGGATAACAGCCCACTCCCTCTCATAGAGAGGAGGCCTATGTCCTAGCAGTGGGAACATTATAGGCTGCTGATGATGATGATGGTGCTTGCAACAGCGATGAAATATCGGGAACTCAAAACAAAGAGTAATAAAATCATGCCTGTAGTTCCCGAAGTTGTTAGTACTAAGTGGTTAGTACCTATAGTACACCCACGTCATTTCGCCGGTTATGTTTAAGTTCCTTGTAATAAGGTGCGAGCCGATCGCCAAACAAAGAGTTAACATGCTAAATATCCTGTTTGCACTGTTTATTTTGAGGCCGGCTTCCAGTCTAACTGGATGTAGCTGAATACCTGTATTTCACAGAGAGCGACTGCCTACCGCAAGTGATTTATTGTCAGTTAGTAATTATGGACTGGCTCTGTATGGTGTCAGACGTAAAGAATAGCACCATCCCATATCTTCCCGTGGGTGTCGTAAGAGGCGACTAAGGGACTTTCCAGAGAATGGGCAGCAGCGTTCTCTGTGATTTTGTGACAACGGTACTGCGATCGCAGATCCGCCTGCCAAGCGTGGCGATTATGGCAAAACCCCCCTAAAATGTCAATGTGGCGACACTTGGGGAGTCCTATGTCCAGCAGTGGACGTCTTTTGGGCTGAAATGATGATGAATGATAATGATGAATTATGGACTAGGCTTGTGTGTGGTGTCGGGGTCGATCCCCGGGGTCGGTAATGTCTTTAAGTCTGGAATGGACATCGATTCGCCGCCGACGTCAGCTCTTTCTACCCCTTAGTGGCAAATCATGTTAACGTTGTGTTATGATTGTGAATAAGTATGTCTAAGTACTTAGTAGGCATGCTCTCGGTTCTCAAATACCTTGAAAAAACAGCGTGGAACCGAGTATAGCTTACCCGGGTCATTAAGGATATTTGTATTGCCCTGGAATTTATGCTGTCACAAAAAAGAAAACGCTTGTGTGATTACTTGATTAAAGTAGAGACTGGACGTCTTTTTGCAAACAAACGGTAGCACTGAGCTCACCTAGGTCCGTGAATTAGATGATGAGCGTTGAGTAGTTAAAGAACCATTCCTCTTTGATTCTAAAAATAAAATCGAATGCGCCAGATTATTTTTTGTTGTGTAATCGCATCAAAAGTGACGTGTTTGCTTCAATCAGTTATCTAAACAATTTAGATAGGAAATATAAATATTAATCGGTCGATTGCATTGCTATCTTATAAAAAACTTCGCGTATGGCTCAACAGTACACCGATACCATCGTTTTGTAGCTTCGTATATGTATACAGGTCAGTGATTCAGTCGGCTGCGAAGTTATGCTCGTAGACGTAGCGCTACAAAGCCGACAACTATATTGATCGCATGAAGTGGGCGTGCTTTCAAATTCAGATTGTACAGAAATGCCTGGCTTTGCGAAGCCGATATACGATGTAGAATGGGGCATATAATTTTCAGCTAGAGACACCGTATGGTGTCCGTTTTGTTTTTTTTTTAGGCGGGTATACAGCCACCTGAAAAAATATACAAGAAATGGGACCACTCTTCTCCTTTATTTATGTAACAATTACCTTTGTGTAAAATTATTACCCTGATCGGTGGATCACTTGGCTCGCGGGTCGATGAAGAACGCAGTTAACTGCGCGTCATAGTGTGAACTGCAGGACACATTTGAACATCGACATTTCGAACGCACATTGCGGTCCGTGGAGACACATCCAGGACCACTCCTGTCTGAGGGCCGGCTGAAAAATATAAATGCCACATTGCAGATTTAATAAACGTGCACGAACGTCGCTACCTTTAACAGGGTGTGTGATGACCGAGCTTTTAAACTGCAGATGACGGTTCTAAGACGAGAATGCCGCCGCGTCCTCGTCTCAGTCCGTTTAAAAATGTAATCGAGTGCATATAATGAGACAGTAGTCTCACGATATGACGAAGTCAAAAGCGGTGTGCGTGTATAGCTATCTCCGACGTGTATTGCCGTCAACAGACGGCAAGGACGCGTTGGCGACTGCTTAACATACGTACGCGGGGCTCTTTGGTTGTTCTACACGATGGTGGGAGCAGCGTATAGCATACCGTTTTTGTTCTGTTTCCTATGTGGTTGAAATTAACCGCTGGACGTCCAGTGCGGCTGTATGAAAATGTTTCGTTATATGTTACAAGTAAGTAGTTCTGTATTAGAGTCTACTTCTTTATCGTTGGCCTCAGATCAGGGAGGATCACCCGCCGAATTTAAGCATATTAGTAAGCGGAGGAAAAGAAACTAACCAGGATTTCCTTAGTAGCGGCGAGCGAACAGGAATGAAGCCCAGCACTGAATCCCGCCGTCGTTCAGGCGGCGGGAGATGTGGTGTTCGGGAGGTTCCGCTTTCTCGTCGCGATCACTCCTGTCCAAGTTTGTCTTGAACGGGGCCGTTTTCCCGTAGAGGGTGCCAGGCCCGTAGCGACGGAGAATCGTGGCGAGAGGGACTCTCCTTAGAGTCGGGTTGCTTGAGAGTGCAGCCCTAAGTGGGTGGTAAACTCCATCTAAGGCTAAATATTACCGCGAGACCGATAGCGAACAAGTACCGTGAGGGAAAGTTGAAAAGAACTTTGAAGAGAGAGTTCAAGAGTACGTGAAACCGTTCAGGGGTAAACCTGCGAAACTCGAATGAACGAACGGAGAGATTCATCGTCATTTCACGGCGTACGGACGCGCGCCTCGATGCCGTCGGCCTCGGTCGGTAGGCACGGGTCGCTTCCGTTGACGTCCGCGGACGGCGTGCACTTCTCTCTTAGTAATACATCGCGACCCTTTCGATGTCGGTCTAAGCGCCGTACGGAAGCCCTGTTGCCCCTTCACGGGGGTAGTGGGACCGCGACGGTGGCCGACCGGCTGTCGGATGGTTGTCTGACGAATCGCGCACGCGTTTTAGACGCGTCCGGCCCGACGCAAGTCAACGTCGTATCCTGTGTCTACGCCTTAGTGCGGACGTAGGTGCGGCGCGTCTGCTGTCGCCGCCGTGTTGTCTCGGACTGTGCGCGTCTCTGTCTGCGATGATTCAGTTTTGGGCACTCGCAGGACCCGTCTTGAAACACGGACCAAGGAGTCTAGCATGTATGCGAGTCATTGAGATGATTAACCTGAAAGGCGCAACGAAAGTGAAGGCGCGCGCTAGCCGCGCGCTCAGGGAGGATGGAGCGTCGATCTAGGTCGATCTCTCGCACTCCCGAGGCGTCTCGTTTCCAAACCGTGAATGCAGGCGCGCTCTGAGCATAAATGCTGGGACCCGAAAGATGGTGAACTATGCCTGGTCAGGTCGAAGTCCGGGGAAACCCTGATGGAGGACCGTAGCGATTCTGACGTGCAAATCGATCGTCGGAACTGGGTATAGGGGCGAAAGACTAATCGAACCATCTAGTAGCTGGTTCCGTCCGAAGTTTCCCTCAGGATAGCTGGCGTCGATTTCAACAGTCTCATCCGGTAAAGCGACTGATTAGAGGAATTGAAGCCGAAACGGCCTCAACCTATTCTCAAACTTTAAATGGGTGAGTACTCCGGCTTACTCGAACGATGAAGCCGGAGATCTGATGACGGTGCCAAGTGGGCCAATTTTGGTAAGCAGAACTGGCGCTGTGGGTTGAACCAAACGTAGTGTTAAGGCGCCCAAAAAACGCTCAAAGTTACAAAAAAGAAGTAAGACATCAGAGACAACAGGACGGTAGCCACGGAAGTCGGTATCCGCTAAGGAGTGTGTAACAACTCACCTGATTAGTGATGTCTTGATCTGAAAATGGATGGCGCTTAAGTGTTTTGCCTATACACTACCGTTACGCGCATGTGCGATGTTATTTGTGACGTCATTAAGCCGTAACGAGTAGGACGTGCGCGGCGGAGAGCGCAGAAGGGTCTGGGCGTGAGCCCGCTTGGAGCCTCCGTCGGTGCAGATCTTGGTGGTAGTAGCAAATACTCCAGTGAGGCCCTGGAGGACTGACGTGGAGAAGGGTTTCGCGTGAACAGTAGTTGCTCGCGAGTCAGTCGATCCTAAGCTCAAGGAGAAATCTTATGTCGATGTGGCGTGTTTTTTCAAGCAAATATATCATCGTTAAACATGGTATATTCAATGATAAATAACGCCCTTTGAGCGAAAGGGAATCCGGTTCCTATTCCGGAACCCGGCAGCGGAACCGTTTCAATAATCGTTCCCTCGTTTTTACAGCGAGTGTTCGACGGGGTAACCCAAAATGGCCTGAAGACGCCGCCAAGAGGTCCGGGAAGAGTTTTCTTTTCTGCCTGAGCGTTCGAGTTCCATGGAATCCTATAGAAGGGAGATATGGTTCGGAACGCGAAGAGCACCGCATTTGCGCGGTGTCCGGATTCTCTCTGCGGACCTTGAAAATTCAGGTGAGGGATGTACGTGGAGATGTCGCGCCGGTTCGTACCCATATCCGCAGCAGGTCTCCAAGGTGAAGAGCCTCTAGTCGATAGAATAATGTAGGTAAGGGAAGTCGGCAAATTGGATCCGTAACTTCGGAACAAGGATTGGCTCTGAGGACCGGGGTGGTTGGCTTGGGATATGAAACAGAGGCTGTTGTGCCTGGTGGACGTGCATCTGCCTCTCGAGGCACGAGTGCTGTGTACCAACATTCCAGCCTTTCGTAGATTTCCTAACGTGACAGAGTGTGTCGATTTCGTCTCGTGCGCGATCGATGCGGTTCTGTACGACCACCGTTCAACGGTCAGCTCAGAACTGGCACGGACAAGGGGAATCCGACTGTCTAATTAAAACAAAGCATTGTGATGGCCCTCGCGGGTGTTGACGCAATGTGATTTCTGCCCAGTGCTTTGAATGTCAACATGAAGAAATTCAAGTAAGCGCGGGTAAACGGCGGGAGTAACTATGACTCTTCAAAGGTAGCCAAATGCCTCGTCATCTAATTAGTGACGCGCATGAATGGATTAACGAGATTCCCACTGTCCCTATCTACTATCTAGCGAAACCACAGCCAAGGGAACGGGCTTGGGAGAATCAGCGGGGAAAGAAGACCCTGTTGAGCTTGACTCTAGTCTGGTATTGTAAGGAGACATGAGAGGTGTACCATAAGTGGGAGATCGTTCGCGCGATCGTCGCTGAAAAACCACTACTTTCATTGTTTCATTACTAACTCGGTTGGGCGGAAACGGTGCGCGGTCGATTATATCGGCAGGCGCCCGGTTTTTGTGATTCAAGCGTGAAGAGTATAACTCCCACGTGATCCGGTTCGAGGACACTGCCAGGCGGGGAGTTTGACTGGGGCGGTACATCTGTCAAAGAATAACGCAGGTGTCCTAAGGCCAGCTCAGCGAGGTCAGAAATCTCGCGTAGAGCAAAAGGGCAAAAGCTGGCTTGATCCAGATGTTCAGTACGCATAGGGACTGCGAAAGCACGGCCTATCGATCTTCTTGCATAATGAGTTTTTAGCAAGAGGTGCCAGAAAAGTTACCACAGGGATAACTGGTTTGTGGCAGCCGAGCGCTCACAGCGACGTTGCTTTTTGATCCTTCGATGTCGGCTCTTCCTATCATTGTGAAGCGAAAATTACAAAGCGTTGGATTGTTCACCCACTAACAGGGAACGTGAGCTGGGTTTAGACCGTCGTGAGACAGGTCAGTTTTACCCTACTGATGGCATGTCGTTGCGATAGTAATACCGTTTAATCCTACAATAACAACGGTGTCGGACATTTGGTTTATGCACTCGGTCGAACGGCCGGTGGTGCGAAGCTACGTCCGAAGGGAGAAACTCTGATCGCCATTAAGGGTGAAACCCATCTAGGCAAATGCGGCAAGGATATCAATGAGGAACCCCGAGAGTCGGGAGGCTCTAAACAATGTGACTAAAATAGTCGCGCTTCACCACGTGAGGTGTGACGTCGAAGCCCATTTGGATCGCGGAGATCGATGCTGTCGTTTAACGCGTGCATCATGGCTCCGAAGGTCCGAATTTTCTTCAGTTCGATGTCGGGGCTCGGAATAGTCTGCAGACGACTTCCGTTCCTGGCGGGGTGTTGTGATCGGTAGAGTGGTTTTGCTACGATCCGTTGAGACTCAGCCCTTCGCTAGGTGATTCGTCCGAGGACGATGGTCAACCGTTTAGCAATAATTTAATACACGAACGACTATTGGTTCAGTAAGATTCAAATATCTTCCGGTGTTACAAACATTAGCAATTACACACACATGCACCTTCAGTGATTTAGGAAGGTGCGTATACTTAAATTACGAAAGTGACTAACTACTACTAGTTGTTTAGTATACTTTAGAATTATTGCCTCTTTGTCTAGTCGTTACATGCGTATGTTGAGTACGATTTAGGTTTAAAGATATTTAATTTTATTCTAAAAAAAGCCATAAAGTCACATGAGACCAATGCTTAAAATAAATTATATTTATAGTTCGTCACAGACTTCACGGAAGCAATCATTACAATTATTATGTAAAATACACCCATCCAATGAATTCACGTTTTAGAAAGGGTGTTATTTGTAAGCAGATATTCAGCTAAAAGTGTTTTGAATGCATTGAATGAGCGTAATTTTTTAATACATGAGGATAAATTGTTGTACAATTGTGCTTCTTCAAATGTTAACATTTTTTTACCAAAGTTAATTCTCATCTTCGGCAAAATCAGAAAACTAGCTCGGCGAGTGCTACGTTGGGTTGCTTGTTTCACTTTTGTAAACGATAAATTAGTCTGTATTACTTTTGTTGAGTACCTTACGTAAAAATGCATGTATTGTGAATATATAACTGTCTAATATTCATTATTTTTGTTTTTCATCAATTTTGTTTGTTGATGATAAATATGGGTAGTTAAAAATCATTTTTAATAGTTTATTTTTCTGTGCAACTTGGAAACTTTGCTAGCTTCGTCTTGGCCGCACTGCCCCAAATTTCAACCAGATATAGTAGGTGTGGTTATACTAAGGCGTTATAGATGGTGTAACGCAATCTATGTGGAATACACTATGTTTCGTAGGGATCCAAGTAGTGACGTAAGCTTTGTTTTTATATGATCCAAGTGAACAGTTCACGATAGAGAACTATCCATTCTTAAGCCAAGATACTTTTCACAAGATTTTTGCTGTAAGGGTATATTGTTAGCAAGTAATGGAGTAGGTGGAGGTATTATTTTATTTTTTGCTCTAAACAAGATATAGCATGTCTTAGAAATATTTATTGTTAATAAGTTGTATTGAAACCATAAAAACGGGTGTTTAAATCGTCTTGAGCCTGAGAAACTAAATCATGAATGGAAGGTCCGAATTAAAATAAGCAAGTGTCATCTGCGTATAGAGTAAGAGGGTCATGTAGTTTAATTTCCTAAATAATATTTATGTAAATCAAAAAGAGCAGGGGCCCCAAGATTGATCCCTGGGGAACTCCACACGTTATAGGTAACTTGCCACTTTGATAATTATTATATTTCTAACTAACTACGACCTGTTTTTAGGGTTCCGTAGCCAAATGGCAAAAAACGGAACCCTTATAGATTCTGACTGTCTGTCTGTCTGTCTGTCCGTCCGTCCGTATGTCACAGCCACTTTTTTCCGAAACTATAAGAACTATACTGTTGAAACTTGGTAAGTAGATGTATTCTGTGAACCGCATTAAGATTTTCACACAAAAATTGAAAAAAAAATCATAAATTTTGGGGTTCCCCATACATAGAACTGAAAACCAAAAAATTTTTTTTAATCATACCCATACGTGTGGGGTATCTATGGATAGGTCTTCAAAAATGATACTGAGGTATCTAAAATCATTTTTTTCTAAACTGAATAGTTTGCGCTAGAGCCACTTCCAAAGTGGTAAAATGTGTGTCCCCCCCCCTCTAATTTCTAAAGTAAGAGTAGGAAAATTCTGAAAATATTTAGGATTGTAGAACGTAAAAAAAACTATCAACGAAAATTGATTTCAATAAGATATGATGTTTAGTTTTGGAGATATGGGACTTTTACATCAAACTGCAGCAGTAACTTTGTTTTTGATTAACATACTATGAAAAACCAATTTAGTTTTGCGGTTGAGTGGAAGTTTACTAACTAATACTACTAAATAATGAATGACAGTTCAAAATATTGTTTGGGGCTATGGAACCCTGTGTGCGAGTAAGACTCGCACTTGGCCGGTTTTTAGATAAGAATGGAACATTTTTAGTGCACTGTCGGTAAATTTGATAGTTTCTAGCTTTTTAAGTAGCAATTCATGACCTACGGTATCGAACGCTTTTTTGAGATCGATAAAAGTACCAAGGACTATGTTTTTTTCCATCAACAGGTCTTGGGTTCGATTCCCAGGTCAGGTAAAAAGTGATATTTGGTTTTTAGATTTTCATTCCAATTGGAATGAAGATTTGGCTGGGGCTTAAAGTATAGGCATCTGCCCGAAGTGTTAATATATAAACGGTTGGATAGAGCTTTTCATGGAAAACCTCTGCTTATTAATATTTTCTGGGTAACCAATAAGATATACAAGGAGGAGCGGGACGATCGACATTCCTTTAAATCACGTAGAGAGTGTCATGTTCTTTACCCGTATACAAAAAAATCAATCAAATCCAATGAATACTTTAGCCACAGGAAAACGTTTTGCACAGGTTCTTGACCTTACAATGTGAAATTTTGTATGGGGCAGCTGATATTTTGTTCGCTATTACGATGTTTGCCCGATGTAGAAACATGTTTAGTTTGATGGTCTGCAGCACACCTCCTTAAGTATGTATATACCCTTTGCGTTACACCCTGTATATACACCATTCGAAAGAGCTTTTCAATGAGAACATTGTCTACTAAAACAACTTTTGCTAATTCGTAGTCAGTTCGGGTTACTGATTTAACTAGGTAGTTGATTGGGCACCGAACTATAGCTTCTGTCTGACTGAATAGTCGTCAATAGTCATCAGTCGTCTAGGATAAAAGTCGTCAAAGCAAGAAATATTCTTCTTGAAAAGATCAACACTTTAAAACAAATCTTGACGCTGCTGCGTTGGGACAGAATTAACGATCTGTCCCAATTTCTGGTAGGTACTGTTAGGATTTATTTATTTAAAGACTTTGGAAGACTTACATCTAAATACAATAGTGATAAATAACAGTACGATAATCTGACAGCCAATTACAAGTCTTCACTTCTAGAGCTTGTCTGATATAAATATAGTGTGGAACAAAATATACACACTGCCAAATAATATCAAGAAATTTAAAAAAAAACATGCAAATAGATCATTTGATTTGTTCATAATACGGTATTTAAAATGGCAATGTTTTGAAAAGCACGTTTATAGGCTTGATGTTCGAAACGTACAGTATCAGTGACACGGGGATATCATACTTTCGGGCTACTACTCCTTTGGAGGGCGATATAAGAGAGGACAACGGGAAATCGCAAAATCGCAGTTTCGTAGTCCCCACTACTCCGCCCACCGCAACAAGAAAGATTAGGAAATTAATGGTAATCCCACCAAAAACATTTCATGTAAAATGTTGCCAAGGCGACCACATAAGGTTTGCCCTGTGAAAAAGATATCAGATCTCATGAGCCAAGCTTCTGAATCTACACGCCACGGCTTGACTCTACCGTCCCTAACTTCACAAATTCTACATATCAGTAAAAATGTAGGGCTTGGCTGTTTCGTTACTTACTTCAGAAACTAAATATTCGCATCACCTCCACGCGCCACGGCGGTAGCGAAACAGCCAAGCCATACATTTTTACTGATATGTAGAAAGTTATAACTTTATGATTTTTTTTTGAAGTGAAAACTTCTTTAGCGGCGTTGAGCACTTTTCTGTAATGGGTATAAAATCTTAAACTCGCGTCAGGACACGTGACCTGATCGAAAAAGCGTAAGACGGATGGAGAGTTTTTGACCAGTTATTGGATCTCTCCACACGCGATTATTTAGATAACTTTTTCAAACATTTCTGCTTATATCAAATTAATTATGAGTTCTTGTTCAATTAAATGGTGTGGGAAATCGTCTAGGACATCCAGCTATAAAAAAGATGGCATAACTTTTCATCGGTAAGTAAAATATATTTATAATTTAATAAAATTATGAATAATTGCAGGGCTCTAGCTAAACTAGTTGTTTACGTTTAAGGCACAAAAAACGTACACCGCGTTGATGTCTTTTTGAAAAGTCCCTTTCTCTCACTAGGGATTGTCAATAAGTCTGTCCCTTTCCATCTGTAGGTGTAGATAGAAAGGGACAGACGTAATGCTGTAGTGTTGTGTCAACTTCGAAACAAAGTATAAATAATATTGAAGATAAAAATTACGGTGTTCCCTTACTGTAAAAAAGTAACATTACTTAATGTTTACATTTTAGATTTCCAAATATTCCAGAAGTGGAAGAAAAGTGGATTAATGCTGTTAACAGGGAAACTTGAGGAGGATCGTCCAACCTAGGCACAAAATTAAAATTTTCTTTGGATTTTTTTCGATTTTTTTTACGATTAATTTAATAGCAACGTAAAAAATAGTGATAATTCATTATTTTATGTATTCGAGGCATATCTAATCATATTTTTTGATATTTCAAGTATTTTCATGCATTGAACTCCGCAGTTGGAAAACGGCCGATCTTATAGGAAGTTTGAGTTGGAATCTTATGTGAATAATGTATGTAGGACTCCTAAAAAACACTGTCATTAGATTTACTTGTATATTTGTGATGTTAGTTATAAAGTTTCGTATAAATTTATTGCGTAGTTTTACTAAACAAAAATAAAATACGGTGACAGTCTATTTGCAGCAAGCAATCGCATTTCTATGGGATGTTTATAACGTAACGTAACGTAATGCGCGCGGCCGTTAGGGAAGTTACGCGTTAAGAAATGCAGGACGGAGAGGTTAACCTTGATTTTATTTTAGCATTGATTTGAATAAAGTGAAATTTACAGTGTTACGTAAGTGTTTTATTTGCACCCAGTTAACGCCCTATCAGTATAGTTTAAAAAAAAGTAGAATTAATAGACATCGTAATGTTCAATTTTATCGATATTAGGTATTGTAGCAAAACTGACTTGTGCATCACTATGTGTGGAACATTCGTCCTGACATTGTTGCATCGGCCAATCACAACCGCTATATTGTCTTCGTCCCCCGAACCGCAGTGTAGTACTTTTGTACTGATAAAGCAATTGGTGCAAAATTATTCCCTAACCATTCCAAAATATCAAACATGCTCAACGTTAATAATCAAGTTTTCACTTCTGCCGGCACTCCCGGAGTGCAACCCGTCTTTTTTTTGTTGGTTGATTACTTAACTTAGATTACATACAATATTATTATTAATATTTTTGCTTATTTTATTCGATTCCCGTTGTCCCTTCCATTGGGGACAACGGGAATACACCCCTTTGAGGGTGGGCAGAGTTGCCCCAGCGTCCAATAGCGTTAAGATATATACCAATGGATAGATCTCTTAATGAAGAACATTTCTTATCATGGCGACTTCTCTCAATTCAGTCAGAGAAGAGCTACAGAGCTCTAAATATGAGAACAGAAGTAAAATTAAATACTGCTACTTCTTCAATTAAGCCGTTGGTCCCAGCTGTCATTTATAGATCTTTGACAGTCGTTACAGGTAGTCAGCGGCCCGAAAGTCTTACAACCAGTCTTACCAAGGAGTATCGTGTAGTGACCTACAAAACATTCAAGCGCATCACACGTCCGGCCGCAGACACAGCGCGCAGCGCACTGGCGAGCGACCGCCCGCCAGGACGGCGGCGCGCGCACTGACTGAACCACCGCCGCTCCGAATGATGCGACACCACTAACGGCCTGCGCCTGCGCAGGCGTCCGTACCGAGGAGCGACAACATCCCTGCGTCGATGACCATCGTGTACTGACGGTGGGAAGCCGCACCGCCTGTATTTACGTTGCGCGCGCGCGTACGCTCATCAGCATCCTCGGCCGGCAACCAACAAGGATCGCGCCCATTGGTCGATTAGGTTCACTGTACCACCACTTCTTGTACAACACCTGTGAGGATATGAAGCCATGTTTTATGACAATAAATTATTCCATTTAATTCGTATACGTTTCGCCTATCATTTTAAATAACCGACCTCTAAATTGGTGACCCCGACGTGATCAACCACGTTATGGATAAACCCAGTCAAGTGCCACGAACCATGCTGTCTGAAGAAGAAGTCGAGATGATCTCCGTCAAGTCTCGGATACCTCCATTCTGGCGAGACAAGCCCAGATTATGGTTTGCACAATTTGAAACCATGGTTTCGAACCAGAAACTCAGCGAAGAAGCGAAGTTTGGACTCGCCGTGGCACAACTCGACAAGGTGGATGTCGAACAAATTGGCGACATTATATTATCACCAGCCAGGACGGGAAGATTTGAAGCGCTGAAGACCCGATTATTATCCGTCTACGAAGAATCAGAGAATAAGCAACTACAAAAATTGCTCAACGAGGTTGAACTAGGCGACCAGCGTCCTTCCCAGCTGCTGCGGCGTATGCGTGATCTAGCCCGTGACAAGATGCCCGATGAAACCCTCCGAATGTTGTGGATGAGCCACCTACCCTCTTCGACGAGAGCTGTATTGGCGGTCAGCGACGAATCTAAATTAGACTCGCTAGCGGCGATGGCAGACAAGATGGGCGAGCAGACGAAAGAGGCCAATTCCGTGTGTTCCTGCAGCCAAACAAGCACCGCGTCACAATCGTCGACACTATCGCCGAACGATCGAATTATGAATATGATCGAAGCACTTACGAAAGAGGTTGCTGCGTTGAAGACAGACCGATCGCGTAACTACCACCGTGGACCGCAGCGGGGCAGATACCGTTCAAGATCTCGTTCCAAGTCTGCGTATCGTGACACATCGATTTGTTATTTCCATCGCAAGTTTGGCAAGGAAGCGTTTCGCTGTCGGAGGCCCTGTAACTTCGAAAACAAAAGGAATACCAACCAGGAAAACTAGCCCCGACTTTGGCTACGACGGGAGCCGAAGTCAACGACATAACCCAACACCGTCTGTTCATAAAAGAGTTGGAAACTGGTTTGCGTTTTCTCATCGATACCGGCGCGAACGTCTCAGTATTACCTGTCAAGAGGGTACACAGAGAAAAAATGTCGCCAAGCGAATATCTCTACGCTGCAAACGGCTCACGAATACCCTCCTATGGCGAACGTACTATGACGTTGAATATCGGATTACGTCGACCGTTTATTTGCAATTTCGTCGTCGCCGAAGTGACCAGACCAATATTGGGAGCCGATTTCTTGCATAAACACCAACTCACAGTTGATATACACGGACGGAGGCTGATAGACAAGAAAACAGGCCTATCCGTTGTCGGCTACGTAGCGTCTACTTCTGATTCCAGCATCAACACCGTAAATGACCAGCAGCCATACCACGACCTACTCGCAAAATACCCAGACATCACCCGGCCGAATTTGAAGCTCTGCCACAGCGAAGTGGAACACCACATACAGACTACCGGCCCGCCATTATATGCGAAATCACGACCGCTGCCACCGCATAAGTACAAGGCAGCAAAGGCAGAGTTTGACACTATGATCGAGCAAGGTATTTGTCGGCCGTCGAAGAGTCCATGGGCCAGTCCTATACATCTTGTCCTCAAGAAGGATGGCAAATACAGAGTCTGTGGAGATTATCGTCGTCTTAATGCAGTGACCGTGCCAGACCGGTACCCCATTCCAAGACTCCACGATTTTACCTACAACTTGTTGGGGAAGAAATATTTCTCCATAATTGACATGAAAAAGGCCTATTATCAAGTAAGGACTCGTGAAGAGGATATTCAGAAGACTGCCGTTATCACACCCTTCGGGTTATTTGAATTCCCGAGGATGTGTTTCGGGTTGCGCAACGCTGGGCAAACGTTCCAACGCCATATCGACAACGTTCTACGGGGACTTCCTGTCTTTCCATTTGTCGACGATATTCTTCTGGCTTCTGAAACTGAAGAACAGCACCGGATTGAACTTGAAGAAGTATTCAGAAGGCTTAACGACCATGGGTTACAACTGAATGTAGCTAAGTGTACATTTGGCCAACAAACACTCAACTTTTTGGGCTACACCATTAACGCCGAAGGAATTAAGCCAACTGACGAGAAGGTCGAAGCCATAAAATCATACCCTCGCCCAGAAACAGTCCAACAATTACGAAGATTCCTGGGAATGATAAACTTTTATCGTGAAAATATCCCACACGCCGCCGAGTGTCAAAAACAGCTCAACGCCTACCTAAAAGATTCAAAGAAAAACGACAGAACGAAGATTACGTGGAACGAGACAGCAATTCAGGCGTTTGAAAAATGCAAAGATGATATCACCAGCGCCGTATTGTTGTCATACCCATCGTCAACACTTCCTTTCGAGCTCATGACCGACGCGTCTGACACCTGTGCGGGGGCGGTACTGCAACAAAAAATTCAGGGCCGTTGGAGACCCCTCGGATTTTTTTCCAAGAAGTTTAACGACGCACAAAGAAAATACAGCACGTATGACAGAGAGCTTACGTCGATATACCTGGCAGTTCGTCACTTTCGCCGGACGATAGAAGGCCGTGACGTCACCATATTGACGGACCACAAACCTCTCACAACCGCACTGCGAGCAAACTACAAAGATGAAATACCTAGGCGCTCAAGATATTTGGATTACATCAGCCAGTTCGTCACTGATATCAAGCATGTACCAGGCAAGGATAACTGTGTCGCCGACGCCATGTCACGAGTGGACATAATCTCATGTCCAACACCGATAAATTATGACCAGCTAGCAAAGTCTCAAAAATTAGATGAAGAACTCAAGCAACTCATGAAAAGCGACCGTTACATATTCAAGCGAATAGCACTGCCCGGTTCAATTACCCAAGTCATATGCGAGATGTCAACAAAATCTCCTCGCCCTTTCTTACCGCCACAATACAGAAAGCAAGCTTACCACGCGATACACGACCTTAATCACCCCGGCGTAAGAGCAACGAGAAGATTAATTACTTCACGTTACTTCTGGATGACTATGAAGAGAGATGTCACAGACTGGGCCAGAGCTTGCGACCAGTGCCAACGAGTGAAAGTTCATCGCCACACCAAGGCACCAATATCCAGTTTCGCGCCAGTGGACCGTTTAAGCCATCTAAACATCGATCTGGTCGGTCCCTTACCAACGTCAAACAACTGTCGTTATATACTTACGATGATCGACAGAGCAACGAAGTGGCCAGAAGCTCAGCCAATCGAAGACATAACGGCAGAAAAAGTCGCAAATACGTTGTATGAAACATGGATTGCAAGATTCGGTTGCCCCGCGACCATAACAACGGACCAAGGCAGACAGTTCGAATCCGAACTATTTAATAAGTTGATGCAACGCATGGGAATCCAGCACGTACGAACAACGGCGTACCACCCGCAATCGAACGGTTTGGTAGAACGCTGGCACCGCACGCTCAAAGCATCACTCACCGCAAGATTAAATACAACCAACTGGACGTACGAGTTACCCACCGTACTACTTGGTCTGCGCGCCGCATACAAGACAGACATCGGCGCCAGTGCTGCGGAATTATTATTTGGAAGAACACTACGCCTGCCTGGTGAATTCTACGGTGAAGCAATCACAACATGCAACACGTCATCGCACTTCATGAACCATCTTAGCGAAGCATTGAAAAAGGCACAGGTGCAGCGAGAAGCCAACAAAAGCACAGCTGTTTTTATTCATGGCGATCTGTACAAAGCAACACATGTTTACGTTCGTAATGACGCCGTGCGCAAACCGTTGACACCTACCTATAGCGGTCCGTATCGTGTTATCGACCGCACAGCTAAGTACTTCGCCGTTCAGTTGGAGAATAGAAGATCTAATATATCCATTGACCGGCTGAAGCCCGCATTCCAGTGCAACGAAGAGCAAGCAGATGAAGCACCAGCTACCTTCAGCTACGTCACTAAATCTGGCAGGACATCAAAACCTCCTGTACGCTTCGCTGAGGGGGGAATAATGTAGTGACCTACAAAACATTCAAGCGCATCACACGTCCGGCCGCAGACACAGCGCGCAGCGCACTGGCGAGCGACCGCCCGCCAGGACGGCGGCGCGCGCACTGACTGAACCACCGCCGCTCCGAATGATGCGACACCACTAACGGCCTGCGCCTGCGCAGGCGTCCGTACCGAGGAGCGACAACATCCCTGCGTCGATGACCATCGTGTACTGACGGTGGGAAGCCGCACCGCCTGTATTTACGTTGCGCGCGCGCGTACGCTCATCAGCATCCTCGGCCGGCAACCAACAAGGATCGCGCCCATTGGTCGATTAGGTTCACTGTACCACCACTTCTTGTACAACACCTGTGAGGATATGAAGCCATGTTTTATGACAATAAATTATTCCATTTAATTCGTATACGTTTCGCCTATCATTTATAACCGACCTCTAAAATCGTATTACCCAGTACTAACTGGGTTGTGGAGGTCAGAAAGGCAGTTACTTTGTGTAAATTACTGGTATTCAGCTGCATCCGCTTAGACTAGAAGCTGACCCCAACAAAGTTGGGAAATGGCTAGACAAATGATGATAAAGAGGGCATAAAATAAAATGAAAACAAAAGTAAAATTTCGTGTTTTTTATATTATTTCTTAGGATCTATTGTTATCTTAATTATTTTATTATAAAGTTAAAATAAAAAATACTTTACATCTAGTTTTTTTTACAACAGATTTTCTTGATTTAAAAATAAACCAGTTGCTATATACAGGCTCTTGCATAACGCAAGAATATCCAAGTAAACGTGCATTTTTGACGCAAGATGGTAACATATTTGACGCAAGATTATCTTGTTTTAAAGCCATTTACTTGCATATTCTTGCATTTTTTTGCGCAAGATCTTTGTAGTGAAATCAAAACAAAATTCTTGCTACTATTTTTAAGTGTAAAAAGTTATTTAAAGTTTGTTTCAGAATATTAAATATGGGATTCGATAGCATTATTTATTTATTTTATGATTTCGTTTTTTTTTATCGTCAGCGCAAGTGCGATACGAGAAATATATTTTCCGTTACTGGTCTTTTTAACCGTTGGCGGTTTTTTATCATGCCGAGATCGCCATATTTAATATTCTCTAAACATTTTAAGGCAAAAAAGCTTCAATATGAAAATCTTAGATAAATCATAAAAAAGCTATCATAACGCAGGGTGAAATACACAATTGTCAGTAATTTTTGTTTTCATTTTACAAACAGTAAAAAAAAATATACCAGTAGGTACAGTTTCAAAAGATTTTGCTGTTTTTCCTACCATTTGGTAGAATTTGATATTCCAAAAAAAATGTGCCATTCAAAGTTACGTAGTTTCGTGTAACTTTGCTTTCGAGGCACAGTTGATTTTAGTACTAGACAAGATTTTACAACAAAAATAACTGATAATTATTCACTTTCACTGGCAATTTTACAAAATAACCCACAGCCATGTCGCGTATAGCTCGGTAAAAGTATTTTTATTTGATTAAACTTAAGTTAAAAATGCTCTACCCGTTGCCTAATAACTTAAGTTGCTTAAAGTAATGTTTTATTAAATTCGTATATACAGTGGACTATTATTGCACAGTGGATTATTATTTATGAAAATGCCTTTGAATGTTGGATTTTAAACTTTCGGCGCTAAGCCGAGAGTTCAAATTCTAACACCTAAGTAATATTTTGGCATTTACGAAGATAGCTAGCTAGCTATACCAGGGACAAAGACGAAATGTTTCATCTGCAGTCTACAGATCTCTCATTTTATTGGAAATCCAAAAAAATGCTAGATCTGTATAAACTGATTTTGTATTAGCTTGATGGTTCGCGTACATAAGGAAAATGTACTTTGAAAGACAATACATATAATTTTCAAACTGTGAAGCTTTTCCGAAGAGAAGGCGGATTGTAAGACATAGCTTGACGTGTTAATACGACTTTTAGGCAAGCTTAAAGATGGACCAATATAGACCACTGTATACAGGACCACAGCCACTATGACCCATTATTATTGCGAAATAGTTAATTTAAAAAGTACTCCTTAACAAAAAGAACTATAAAATAATACTCAAAGGCTTAACTTTGCGAAGGCGTACATTATTTTTTAAATTAAATATTTTAATAAATACAATGCCATCAACTGGCAACACCACCCTATTCGAATAAATATTTTTTATGTTTTAATTCATTGTTTATTTTTTCTTTTAAAAAGCGATAGTCTATGCGCTACTTTTTTGATAAAAAAAAATATGCACCATAGTTATTTTATACATTTTTTTTTCTTTTCAAAGACATCAATGGATTTTAGTTGATTTTTATATTACAAATTTGTAAAAAATCGGTTAATGAATATTTTGTTGTCTTTAAAAAAAAAATTACATTAAGTATGCTTAAATTTACAGATCACAACGTAGTTGTTCTAAAAAGATATACTTCTTTGAAAGTTTGTGTGTCATTTTATTACAAAACATTCGTTGCAAAAATACTTGTTTTTGTGTTTGATCAGTGTATTTTATTGGTTTTTACGGAACCATAATATTGCACAGAGTTTTTTTTTTCTGTTTTACGGAAAAACCATAATCTGTGTTAGTAGGACATACGCTTCTTTTTTATCCCAGTAGTACGCACGGCAACCAATCAAGCTTTGCAAAACCAGTTTCAGCAGTTCTCTTATTGTACTGCCAATCTATACATAGCGAGGCCCTGTCATACTGGAAATGTATAGTCTGATGTCCCGCAGTGTGTTTGTGTACTTGTGTATGGGGTGGTTTCAAAAACTAGTATTTATAAATATTAAAAAATTATTTTATGTGTATTTTAAATAATAATGACATAAAAGGGACAGGAATTTAACAATTATCTTTTTGAAACAACTACATTGTTCATTAAAGTTTAACCATTATGATTATACATAAAATGTCAAGCGCCTCTTCAAACAGGTTTGGAAAGGGATGGGTGGCTCTTGAATGTACTTGTTTTTTTTTCCTTTTAATTGCTAGATTTTTTTTATGTATAATCGCAATAATGCTAGAAACTGCATTTTTATTACAAAGTTGAAGTTTTTTTTTTGTTATTTTGTACTCATGTTCAAAATAATATGCACAGTGGGTACATTAGGAAAAAAAAATACGATATCTGTCAAAATTGAAATGATCTAGTAAATAGATTTTTTTTTTGTTTTATTTTTAAAATAAAAATACATTTTTTTCATACTGGATAGTATATACTGCCATTGATTTCAAAATGTATTGTTTTTATTTCTTGTCCATCTAAAAGCTTCATTTTTGACACGTCAAAGGTACCTAATTGGTATTAAGTACATTCTTAGAGGTACAGTAACCCTTTTAGTGGTACAGCAACTTTTTAAATGTTTCAATAAGAAAAAATCGATACCTATAGCGAAAAAAAATATTGCTACAAGAAACGATGACAAAAACATCACTTTTTATACAAAAAAAACCACATACAGAATGGAACAAAAAAAGAAAAAAAACGAAATAAATAAATTTTGACAAATATCATATTTTTATTTTGTTTTTTGTACCGAAATCACAAATGAAATATATACAGTATACAGTTAGGTTTTTAAATCAGCATAAAATATTGTTCAGGTAGACTTACAAACTGTGTTTTAACAGGGTAGCTAGAAAAGCTGCTTTATAATGCTTTACGCGACCGCGTAAAAAATAAGGGTTATGAGTTTTGTTCAGCAATGTTGGGGTCGGCTTCCAATCTAACCAGATGCAGCCGAATATCAGTATATAAGACAAAACAACTGGCGTTGTCCTTCAACATGTCATTCGATATTCAGACTTTTTTTCAGAAATTTTCAGATTTCTGATTGTGTTTGTTTTTTTTTTGTAGCTTTAAGCTACCCTGTTAAAAAAAGTTTTTTTTCATAAAAAAAAACTTATCCTATTATTAATATGTATATTTATTTATTGTGTCTGGTCAATCATTTTAGCTGATATTTTAACTATAACCTTAAAAACTAATATTATAAAAACATAACATAACTTAAGAGTAAGAGAAAAAAAAATATTTTACAAAAAACTTCTAAACTTACTTATTGCAACATAACGATGTCATAGACACCAGTGTTTTTTTTAATCGTTTTTATTAAAATCTATGGTTTATATGATATCAGTCGTTTGTGGTAAATATTTTTGTTTTTTTTTTCTTACTTTCGCTTGGAACAATTTTGTTGGTAAACCCAAAAAAAACTAAGCATAGATTCACGTATTTTTTACAAAAAAAGACTCGTTGACATAAAAAAAATAACTACAAATCAAAAATATACAGTTTTTAAAAGAAATACATACAATATATTTACCAAAGATTTTTTTCTGTAAAAAACACGAGGAAACACTCAATTTTAAAATCGCTAATCGAGAACTAAGTCAAAATGGAATTCTTTTTTTTGTATCACAAACAATTCTTTTTTTTTCGTTATTTATAGACAAACTTAGCTTGTAGCATAACCTCCTTTTACAAGAATGAGAAGATATACTAAGTTATTCGCAGCGGACATTCAAGCTGCAAGAAATCATAAGGACTGGCCTTTTGAAGAACTATAAAAATAACTTTGAGTTCACATTTTTTTACCTAAACAGGATATTTTTCTTAACAGGTTGACAACACACACAATATTATAAAGGTACATTTTAAAAATGACACCTGTCAAAATGAATTTTGACGTTTGACAAATGTCAAAACGGCTTTCTATTGGTTTTTAAATGTTCTGTAGCATATTTTTTTTTAGTTTTGTAAATACTTGCCACGTTTCTATATATTAGCCGAAATAGTGTGAAAGCTTAAAATATATTGCAGTTGCATAAAAGTCCGCCTTTTGAACTAACGGTCACAAGTTTGAATCAAAAATAATTTGTTTTTAAGAACAACTGGGGCTGCGGTTTTGTGGCTTACATTTAGCTGTTTTTTTTTACTTTTTGCGAAAAACCTTTGATACAATACTTTTTACAATATTATTGCATGGTAGTAGTCTTAACGTGTTTTGTGTGTGCGTTACCATGTCGGGAACGGTGCGTCGCTGGCGAGGGGTCACTGGTCATAACTCTTCGCTTTCCTGTCCATATCATCATCGTTTGTGCGGTTCATTGGGTGGTCTAGAAAAAAAAAGAAGATTTTAAGCCTTAAAATTGTATACGGGGTGTAAATCACCTCCACCAATTACGAAGCCGTCAAGCAAGCATTCTGGTGTAGAACAAAAAAATGATCGCAATAACGGGGAGAACCAGTGCCTTTCGGCTTCGTTAAGAGGTGTTTTACACCCTTTATTTAACTGCTGCGCTGCGTGTCGCGGGTTCAATTCCCGCACAGAAACAAATATTAGTTAGGCCTACAGATAGTTGTTCCGGGTCTGGCTGTTAGTGTATGTGAGTTTAAATGTTTGTAAGCGCACCCACGGTACAGGAGAAACTGAGTGTACTATTTGTTACACCTCCGCATACAACAATAGGGGATGATCACTATTTTTTTTTGTCTTTGTCTGTCGGGTAGATTATTGAAAAGTATTGGACACGTATTTTTTCTTTTTTCACGTGGTCATAAAATTACGGAGATATATTGAGTTGAAATGGCGCATGACGTCACTTGTAGGTCATTTTTTACCTACTTGTGACGTAGTGAGCACCCACTCTCAAACTTTAATGAGTTTTAACTAAGTAACTTTTCGACATTTTGATAAAACAAAAAATACGTGTCTAATATTTTTGTATTACCTGTCTGACGGACAAAATAGAATTTCGTTTTCTTTACCAAGTATTATCCCCTATTAGGCAGAGGAGCACCTAAGGGCAAATTTAAATAGATTTAGTAGATTTATATAGTTTACCTTGGTGCTGTGGCATCTTGGGCACGAGCACGACGTTGCCGTCAGCGGCCTGCTGCAGCGAGTATTGTTGAGAAGACAGCGGTCTGCCTTCAGGGTCGCGCAAGTTCTGAGGGAGAGGATTGTGTATAAGTAAGTAGTACGTATGCCTATAAAATAGTGTGGCGGCTTAGATCTTCTATAGATAATGAATTTAGATGTGGTTTAAATTGCAGGTAAATATAATATTCCAGAAGGGTTGTGTGGTAACCTTCTACAAAACACTCTCGATTAAAATACCTTTCAAACGAGCGTTTATGAGCTATCATGCCACAGACAGACACACAGATACACAAATACAATGTATCTGTGTCTCTGTGTATCTACAGATACACAGAGACACAGATACGCAGATACACACGTCAAACTTATAACACCCCTCTTTTGGTCGGGGGTTAAAAATAACACCAACAATATTTGAATTCGAAACGGAAAATCACGATGTTTTGTGAAGTCGTCACATTATTAGATTTTACTCGTGCACGTAAAGGACCTGGCCTACCATGACGTCTAAAAGCTGTATTGTTTTCATCTTATTCCAGTGTGGGAAAGAGATGGCGCAAGACTTTCTCTATAGCTCCGTCTCTTTCTCGCACTGGAGTGACAACTGCTTTAAGATGTCATAGTAAGACCCTATAGTAATATTTAACATCTTAGTTTTTACGGGTAGAAGGGACTCCGGTGCACAAATGGTTATTAAGTATTCAACACAGAAAATGTCATCGGATTTTTTTTGACCGATGTGTAAGTTTGCACTTTTGGAGGAAACAGCAGATTTATTTTTAACTAGCTGTGCCCGCGACTTCGTCCACGTGGAATTAAACAAAAAAGAAAATGCTTTTTTTTTCGTTGCTCGTTTTTGTATTATTATTTTAGATTTTTTTCCAAAATAAAAGTAGCCTAAGTTACTCCATGACATTATTACATCAGCTATCTGCCAGTGAAAGTCCCGTCTAAATCGGTCCAGACGTTCCAGAGATTAGCCGGAACAAACAGACAGACAGATAGACAGACAAAAATTTTAAAAAGTGTTATTTTGGTATATGTACCGTATATACATTTATATGGATGTAGTAAAAGGCGGTTATTTTAATATTACAAACAGACACTTCAATTTTATTTATTTGTATGTATAGATTCAGTGTGCGAAGGAACCGCCACTGCGTATTATTATGATAAATAGACATTTTACCTGGAAAACATGTCGGTAGAGCGCCGCAAACCGCTCCTTGACCCGCTGTCTCTCAGCGATGAGCGAGCTGTGGTCCCGTTGGGTGCGGATCTTGCGGTCTCGGACCGTGCGGACTTCGTCTGCGAGGGAGGTGATCTGGTCCAGCTTGCGTTTGCGGCAGTTCTGAGCTGCCACCTGTGGAGGGAATGTTGGTGTTTAGTGATGGCCATGTTAATACATATGCCTGTATGGTGTCGGACGTAAAGAATAGCACCATCCCATATCTCCCCGTGGGTGTCGTAAGAGGCGACTAAGGGACTTGCCAGAGAATGGGCAGCAGCGTTCTCCGTGCTTTTGTGACAACCGTACTGCGATCGACAACCCGCCTGCCAAGCGTGGCGATTATGGCAAAACACCCCCAAAATGTCAATGTGGCGACACTCGGGGGAGGCCTATGTCCAGCAGTGGACGTCTTTTGGCCTGAAATGATAATGATGATGTTGTTAATAAGATCCAAAATAAAACCCAGCATACCTTATTCTTGCCACGCCGCCTGATGTCCCTGATGAGGGAAAGCTGCGCCTCGCTCAAGTCGTGTTTCGACAGGCGCTCGTTGAACTCGTCCATGGGCAGGTTAATGATGTCCTGCACCTCCAGGGGTATGCCTGCGGCCACTTGTACAGGTTAATGTGGGTATTTACATGTATAACACTCTTTTTTGGAGTAGAAGTCAATCTTAAAGGGGGAACTTAGACGATCAATCTATGTATATATATATAAATTACGTGTCACGTTGTTTGTCGGGGATGGACTCCTAAACTACTTAACCGATTTTAATCAAATTTGTACACCGTGTGCAGTTTGATCCAACTTGAAAGATAGGATAGCTTACTTCTCAATTTATAGTCGCTATATTATTTTATTGCAAATTCAGTCACAATTATCTGTTAGCTCCAAACGATTCTAACAGATGGCGGTATCTGTTGTCTGGATTGAGTAAGTATTCAATAGATGGCGCTGTATAGGAGCGGAGCAGCAATGAAAAATATTGCGAAAACGGGGAAAATGTGACGCAGACGAAGTTGCGCGGGACAGCTAGTTTGGTAAAAGTGCTATCCATGATTTTGATCTGGATTTATCGTCTATGGTACCTTTTAGAGACAGTTTTTGTATATTTTTTATATTATAGGGATGTCTTGCACCCCCAGGGGTATGCCTGCAGCCACTTGTACAGGGTAATGTTGGTATTTTTATGTATATACAGGGTGTAACGGAAAGGGTATATATATACATGTTTCTCCATCGGACAAACATCGTAAAAGCGAAAAAATTATATGCTGCCACATACTAAATTTCAATACCAATTCAACCCAAATGTATGGGGCAGCTGATAGAGAAACATGTTCAATTTGATGGTCTATAGCACATCCTTAAGTAAGTATATACCCTTTCCGTTACACCCTGTATATAGTGTTTGACTTTTAGTGGAGTTTAGAATTCAATCTTATCGGGTGAACTTAAGACTTTATTTCAGTGGTTAAATACCAGGGAAAGGACTATAATATCAAGCTTGTATTCCCTGTAGCAAGCCAACAGAGGAAATACAAAAAAAATCTAAAGTATATACAGGGTTATTGGTAAAACACCAACAACCTCTTAAGAGGTCGTTGTACTCATCATTATGAACACCATTTACTATGGGACCAAACCTGAAATCGCGAAAAAAATATCTGCTGTTCCGTACTTTTAGTTCACACTAGCTGTGCCCGCAACTTCGTCTGCGTGAATTTAACAAATGAATTATTTAGTTTTTGTATAATAATTTTAGATTTTTTCTAAAATAAAAGTAGCCTTAGTTACTCCTATTACATCAGCTATCTGCCAGTGAAAGTCCCGTCAAAATCGGTCCAGCCGTTCCAGAGATTAGCCGGAACAAACAGACAGGCAGACAGAAAAAAAATTAAAAAAAAAAAATGTGTACCGTACATTACATTCAGATATACATTCAGATGAATGAAGTAAAAAGCGGTTATTTTAATATTACAAACAGACACTTCTATTTTATTTATTTGTATAGATATATCGTCAAAATGTAGGGAACAGCTGATTTTTTTTTCACCATTTCACGTTTGGTCTCATAGTAAAAGTTGTTCATAATGATGAGTAGAATGACCTCTTAAGGGGTTGTTGGTGCTTTACCAATAACCCTGTATAATGGCGACTAGTTTTCGTCCTTACCTAATGCCTTGGCTCTCTTCTCGTCGCGCGACAGATGTTGTCCGCTGCTAGTCGCTGAGGATCCTCCGTCTGACATGCTACCGTCTGTGAGCCGGCGGACTACAGGAAAAAAAAATGGATTTTAGTATACATTTTAAAGTTAGATTTGTAATATTTTTTTGTTGTTGTACAGACTCTTTTTCTTATTAACCGATTGTTTGTAAACGTGTGGACATTGTAGGCCTTATAGATTCCTAGATCCTTGTTAACTTTTTATCTTGTTCTAGGTTTTGTAGTAAGCAACGACTTATTGTCGGGCCTACGATGTCCTCCCATACGTAAGTACTAACGCTGTAACTTTCAATTGTAAAATCAAATGATTTTAAAAGAGTAACCATGGAGTTTCTTGCCGGTTCTTCTCCATAGGAAACGACCAACCCGAAGCACCTTTTGTCGAATTTTAAGTGCCCAAGTAGGCCGCGGCCCTATGTGAAATAAAAACATTTAGATTTTGATTCTAAGCGTTTTTTTTTATCTATAGGCTCGCGCTTGACCACTATCTCACTTGATGGTAAGCGATGATGTGGTCGACGGTGAAGCACTCTTGCCTAGAAGAAACCTATTCACTCTTGACTTAAAGACCCCTAGACTGTAACAATCGGGAAACACAGACTCCGGCAGGGAATTCCACTCCTTAGCGGTACGTATTATGAAAGTATTCCCAAAACGCTTAGTGCGTATAGGTGGGATGTCCATCATGTACCGATGGCGCACTCCGCACATCTGGTAGTATAATATATTTGTGCTTAACCGTGTACAAGAGGTACAAATGCTGGTAATAGGACGTACCTCTCTTGTCCCGGACAGCGGCGGGTCTCTGGTCGGCGGGCGCGAGCGGCGCGCTGTACGTGTGGTTGTGTCGCACGCGCTCCGGAGTGCCGTACGCGAAGCGGGGCGGCGCCGGGCTGGGGATCTGACTCTGGCGGAGGAAGGATAAGAGTTAGAAAAACATCGTGAGGAAACCAGCATGCCTGAGAGATATTTCTTGACGGCATGTAAAGCCGCAGAGGCCCGTGGACAGCATAAACACTCTGACACCAGGTTAGGCTTAGTGCCTAACCTCACGATAAAAAAGAAGAAAAGGTGGGAAGAGTTTATCAAAGGGTTTGGTCTGGCGGATATGCGCCTCCTAATAACCTATATTATAAAGGAGATGTTTGATTTTGGGCTACCATTATGTACACTACATAGGTAAATAGGGAAAAAATAGAGGAATATCATAATAATACTAAAAATATCATTTGAAGAAGGGTATAGTCGTACAATAATTATCATTTGAAAAGTTTTTTACTACGATAACCCTATTTTTAGGGCAGCCATGACAGTTTTTTGACGACTTTGACAGTTTTAAGAAGTGACGTCTTTGAGTCTTTCTTTGCATTGAGTTTGGATTGAACTTGTTGTTTTGTTCAACCAAACCAAACAAAACAAACCAAAACCCGAGATTTTCGAAATTCCAGTTGTTTTGTTTACTAAAACAGTTATGACATGTGTTGGGCATGTGTGTGATATGTTATGTTTAATTTCAAAATGTCATTTTTCGCCAGCAGATCACGTGCTGATCAGATCCACCATGTTTAATTTTAATGTTGTGTTGCTCTCTTTGACGAAGTTAATTTGAATGTACATTAAAACGAAGTGAAATTAAAGAAAATTGGTAATAAAAAACGGTTACTGTATTATTTAGCAATATTTACATATAGTGTACATAGTGCTAGCCCCAGGCTCCATACATTTCTGGAACATCTCCTTTTAGTAATTGTCTGTGTGACTGCTTAGGGAGCCTTTGACGTCTTCCCTGCGAGCGATTTTGCTGTCGCAAATCGGACATCACAGAGGGCGCACCACTCGCTGAATAATAAATGAATGAATGAATATTACCTGTAGTAGGGCATGGCTGGAGTGTGCCGTGTTGAGGTCTAGCGCGGGCCCGTGGATGTTTGTTACGTGCGGCGGGGGCAATTGAGGCCGGGGGGCGAAGTCCACTGAGGAAATAAATAAAAATATATGTTAATATTTTGGATTATTCCAGAAATCCCCACCGACCAATCCCCACCAGCGGGGACCGTTACTTTTTTCCAGAAATCCCCACTAGTTTTATATACTCAGCCTAGTGGGGATTTTTGAAAAAATAAGTAACAATCCCCACCAAGTGTTGTTTCTAAATTAATAAACAAAAATTATGTTGTGCTTCCATTTTTCGTCAGTACTGGGCATTGTAGATCAGAACTTTTTTGACCGTTAATTATTGTTGTTAAGTAATGCATGTACGAGTAAATAGCATTGTGATGATTTAGACTTTCTTAACCAGTTATATTTTGTACGCCATTAAGGCAAAACATGACAGTGACTCAATTGCCCTTTCATTTAGTGTGTATACTCATGTTTTAGCAAAATAAATATCTAATATCTTGTCCTGACCACCAAAGTCTGCTTGTATTAGCTGTTAAAAAATAGCATTTTATCTGTCTTTCTCGAGTTGTCTTTTCTTTTATTTCACGATTTGCTGTTGCCCGCGACATTCGTAATATAAAAATATTACTACAATTTAGAATTTGTGAACGATTTCCAAGGATTTTTTTTGCACAGATCCCTAATCCCTTTTTCTAAAATAAAAGCCTTTGTTGCTCCATAAAACATCAGCTTTCTGCCAGTATAAATCCTGTCAAAATCGGTCCAGCAGTTTCGGAGAATAGCAGGAATAATATTTTTATTATAATATTTTTATTTTCTGTTATAACTACCGATAATACTTTCATATGAATTCAGTAAAAAACTTTTATTTTGAAATTACAAACATTTGTACAATTCTTTATGTAGGCTAAAAGAAAGCAATGCTTACCTTTTCCTGCAATTTTATATTATTTTTATTAAAATGATGTAATTTATATTTTTAGTTTAGACATTTGCCTGTACTTTTTGACATTTTCATTATTATTTTTATTAATTTAACATAAGGATTTTTGTGCATTGAATTATCTTATGGTGGTATTTGTACGCCTTTCTAGGCAAAACATGCTAAAACTTCTTTTTTTTTGGAATCATTCCAACTGTTTGTCAAAAACACGTGTAGGTTACACGTGTTTTTAACAAATAAATATATCTTATCTTACCATTGTGCATATGCATGTTATCATGATGGTAGGTCTGTTCGGGGCACTCATACTTCACGACACCTGGTCTGCCGACCGGCTCCAGGGCCGGGGCGGGTTGCTCCTGCGAATACAATACAAACATAAAGGGAGTAAAACACCTCTTAACGAAGCTGAAAGGCAATGGTTCTCCCTGTCATTGCGATCATTTTTTTGTTCTACACCATACCTGGGAACCTTCTAGTTAAGGAGATATCAGGGGTCAAAGTTCCAACTTTTTGACAAGTATTTTTTTAAATACAAGTTTTTAATGGAAGATTTTTACTTTAAACACCTCCACGACCCCCGTACTATTCAATCCGTCCATCAGCACAATGTGTTGAGTGCGTTACATTGATTTCTACCACAAAACATGATTTAACACCCCCCAAAAAAAGTCGTTTCCCAGCAATAATTTTTGCGTAAAGTTACTTAGTTTCATGTACAGAATGCTTGGTTGACGGCTTCGTGATGAGGTGATTTACACCCCGTATAATATCACGTTGTATTGTGAAGGGTTAGTTAGAGATGTAAGTACATAAAGAATATCCACACTTCTCCAGATATTTTTAAGTCCCATGTAATAGGAAGCGATTCTACTGTGACAGTTTTTTAGGGTTCCGTACCCAAAGGGTCAAACGGGACCCTATTACTGAGACTTCGCTGTCCGTCCGTCTGTAACCAGGCTGTATCTCATGAACCGTGATAGTTGGCCAGTTGAAATATCTACAGATTATGTATTTCTGTTGCCGCTATAACAAATAAAATACTATATTTCATCACCGCTGCTCTCAAAAACGGTGAAGGAAAACATCGTGAGGAAACCGGCATGTCCTAGAATTAAAAAATCGAAGACATGTGACATCTACCAACCCGCACTGGGCCCGCGTGGTGGAGTACAGCCCACTCCCTCTCATAGAGAGGAGGCCTGTGTCCCAACAGTGGGAACATTATAGGCTGACGATGATGACGAATAGGGGTGAGGCTATTGCCATCAACTTGGGACAAATACAGACTAGACTGAGAATTTCCTGTCAGAAAAAACTAAATAACACTATGCACGACTTGGAAATCGAACCCGTAACTACCAATGACCGTACAGTCGGCATCAGAAGTCGGTTAACACTTATCAATATTACACCAAGTTTTGTGCTGATCAGTGTGATCTGATGTAATATTGTTTTGCGAAATTGTGTAACAATTGATGAGAATATTGTTACGTCTTTTACTCCAGTCCGTTAATATGGATCGTTCTAAAACTAAGACTTCTTTTAATTATAGATATGTATAGCGACTTTCGTTGCTGACCGTACCAGCCTATAACTAACCCACTGCAGGAAAAATGTTCTTAGTAATAAGTTAGTATGTTCGTTACATCTTTACACAAAAACTACTAGTCCAATTTCGATGAAATTTCTCAGACAAATAAGTTATTAATTAAAACAGTTTTCTCAATAAAAATATTTACCTGAAAGCATCGTTTGCCAAACATATGGTGCTTCTTCTGTGCTTGGTGAGGCGCGGCGCGCTCGCGACCGAATGAATTGTCGTACGGGCGGAATTTTGAGCTGTATGACAGACAAAATAAACGTCATTATTGCTTATCTCATCTAACTGATAATTGCTAGAATGCTGTGACATGGACAAGGTTGTGAGGAAAACAAACACATTTTGACGATGACATCGAAATGTAAAAGTCATTTTATGTATTTCCGGATACATTTATTTATTTATAATATTTTTGAAGTGAAAACTTCTTTAGCGGCGTTGAGCACTTTTTCTGTAATGGGTATAAAATCTTAAACTCGCGTCAGGTCACGTGTCCTGATCGAAAATTCGTAAGACGAATTGACATTAGGTTGCGAAGGAATTTGAACTTTATGACATCTGTCATTGAGTTTGGTTTTCCAAAACTGGATAATTATCTTATGCACAAACAAAACCTTCGATTTCTCCAAAGAGGTAAAATTCGTAAAACGTATCGTAATATTTCTGTGTTAAATTTGTTATGTAATGTAAGTTGTCATGTTTGTGTATGATAGCGCAATAAATGAATATTGTATTTTACCACATAAATGATAGAACTAGATAATTAAAGCAATTCGTTCAAAATTATTTCCTAACCATATCCAAAAATGCACAACGTTACTATTCAAGTTTTCACTTCTGCCGGCACTCCCGGAGTGCAACCCGTTTTTTTTTAAAAGAACTTCACTGTAGGAATTTCTCCTGAATCGTGGGTGCGTTTACAAACATTTAAACTCACATACACAAACAGCCAGACCCGGAACAACTATCTGTAGGTCATACAAATATTTGTTCCGTGCGGGGATCGAACCCGCGAACCTCAACCGCGGCGCCAACCATGCCCTCAACATTGACTAGCATTTTGCTCACGGGTTCGGCTGTCGAGTTTTTTTTTTTTAATCGGAATGTGCTTACTTAAGGGACATCGACGCACAAACGGTTACTATTTATTCAGTAAATAATTCAGAACGCCCCACATGGAAAATTTTCATCGTAATTTAAGACCGACGACATTTCATATAAACTTTCAAGTTCTTATTTTACGAAATGACTGAACCGATTTTAATTAAACTTCATACGCATAAGCACGATACATTGGTCTAAAAAGTTACTAACATTTTCAAAATGTCTTTTAAAAAAAAAGATAATTGGAAATTTCTGTTTCTATAGATAATTTATAATCGGTCTAATTTTGCTGTAACACTATATTTCTAAAACGTTTTTTTTTTTGTAATTTTTTTAGAACTATGTATCCTGCTTATGAGCATGAAGTTTCATACAAATTGGTTTAATCATTTCTGAAAATAAGGACTTGAAAGTTTGTATGAAATGTCGCAAGGCGTAAACGCTCCTAACAAAAAAATCTATAGTTTCCAACATTTTTTTTTTTCTGAAACATCTTATATGCGCGACTAGGCAGTAAATTCGACTCGTATACAGTGACGGGAAATGGTGTTGCACATACCCCTTTACATTGCCCCTATGTCACTTAAACTCAACCTTTTCCCATTAAAATAAAGTTCGTTTTGGATTGATTGTTGATCTTATTTTGTTTTTGATAGTTCCACGTTCAAATTTTTTTTTGACTCCATATTTCGTTAAAAGTTTTTATTGATGATTAATTCTATTAAATAAATGTTTCAAATCTGCCGGTAGTCTCGTTCCGGCAACTTAAAAAAAAATACCGTTTGTTTGTCTTGCAAGCTGTTTAAAAATTAGAAAGATTAGTTAGCCAAGTTTTTGGACTTGTATGAAGGTCTGCTCACCTATGGAACTCCTGAGCCGAGTCGCTACCATCGCACCACTCTCCGTCAGAAAGAGAGGGCACACGCTCAGAGCCCATAGAAGATACGGCACTGTCCGAAGCTGAGTCCCGCTCTGAAACAACGACATATAAACGTTAAAATAAAACTTGACAGGTGTCAGGTTTGACAGTTGACGTTTATGAGCGGCCATTTTGAATTTTCCTGAGAAGTTGTTTTGGACAGTGATGCGTGTGTAATTTGTTTAGTGTTTTTCGACATTTTATCTGATATTATTCTATACCTAAGATGATATCAACAATAGGACCGCAACGAGGTTAACTAAAAAAAACAACATATATTTTACACTAGCTGTGCCCGCGACGTGGTCCGCGTGAAATAAAAAAAAATATTTAGTATTTTTTAATAGTAAATTTTCTCAAATAGAAGTATTCTAAGTTACTCCTTATTACATCAGCTATCTGCCACTGAAATTCCCGTCAAAATCTGTCGTCGCCGTTCCAGAGATTAGTTGGAACAAACAGACAAGACAAAAAGTTGTAAAATGTTATTTTGGTATATGTACCGTAAATACATTCATATGCATGTAGTAAAAAGCGGTGATTTTAATATTACAAACAGACACTTGAATTTAATTTATTTGTTTGTAGTATGTATAGAAGATGTATAGACAACTAATGTAAAATATGTAGTAACTGGGTTGTGAAGATCAGATAAACAGTCATCACCATCTGCCTAGCCTTTTCCCAGTTATGTTTGGGTCGCAAATAATGGTATTTAACCGCATCCGGTTAGACTGGAAGCCGATCCCAGCATAGTAGAGAAAAGCCTAGGCAGATAATAGATAGCTATTTACTACATGCATATGAATGTATATGCGGTACATATACCAAAATATCATTTTTTACAATTTATGTCTGTCTGTTTGTTCCGGCTAATCTCTGGAACGGCTGGATCGATTTTGACGGGACTTTCTCTGGCAGATAGCTGATGTAATAAGGAGTAACTTAGGCTACTTCTATTTTAGAAAAAATCTAAAATTATAAAAAAAAAACTAAATAACTTTCTTGTTAAATTCGCGCGAAAGAAGTCGCGGGCACAGCTAGTCCTTAATAAAATGGCCCTGAGAACGCATGTGCAATGTGATGCAACTAAAAGATATCCTTGAACTTTTACCGAAAATAATATTATTTTGTAGTAACAGACAGTAATTAATGATAAAAAACTAAGCTATTAGATATTAATCAATTTGAACAGTCATACCAATCTAAATTTATTTGACGGAAATGGGTATTTACGTTAGTATATATTGGGTGACTGGTAATTAGTGCCCGATACTTAAACACGTGATTATACTCATGATAACAAACAATTTTCCCAAAGAAACTTATTTTTTTAAACTAATTCTCCTTTATCTGCTTCTGCTTAGGGGTTTTACTGTCTGCCCAACACATAATTACTAAGTAATTTTTGTAGATTACATTGGTTCGGAGTCTGGATTTGAGCCCGGTTGATGGTAATAGGCTCGTCCCCTATTATATAATAAATAAACATAACTGGCGAAATGTGGCTGTTCTACTAGGTACGCCTCTGCCAAGTCTTCAGGTATGTTATGTTTATTACATTGGGTTAGCTTTCCTGCTTCTAACCATAAGGACTGACCAAAATTTTCATCAACTGCTTAACGTTGGGGTCTGCTTCCAATCTAACCGAATACAGCTGATTACTCTGATCTCCACAAACCAGTTACCGGGTAATACTTTTGCGTTGTCCTTAAACAATTTTTTAAACAGCAAGAAATGAATAAGGATGCCTTAAGTTTAACGTGTGTACCTGTCTGTGGCATCGTATCAGTAAGGTCCAAAAGTTACCGGATTCAACTATATTATTAAGGATTAATATCCAAACAAAACTGGATGGAAATAATTGTAACAGTAATATGCATACCTGTGATCATCATATGGGAATGATTGTGGTGTGGAGCGTGGTGGGCGCTGGCGCCGTCCAGCATTCGCATCGTGTACATGCCTGGAACAACAAAAAGAACAACGTTATTTATTTATAAAACTTATACAGAAAGGATTGTTTTGCATCCTCGTCAAATTCAAGGAGGTAACCATGCTAATGTTCTGTATGGTGTCGGACATAAAGAATAGCACCATCCCATATCTTCCCGTGGGTGTCGTAAGAGTCGACTAAAGGACTTACCAGAGAATGGGCAGCAGCGTTCTCCGTGCTTTTGTAACAAACGTACTGCGATCGCCAACCCGCCTGCCAAGCGTGGCGATAATGGCAAAACCCCCCCTTATGTACACTTGGGGGAGGCCTATGTCCAGCAGTGGACGTTTTTCGGCTGAAATGATGATGATGATGAACTATGCTAATGATTCTCGACCCGAATCAATAATAAAATGGGTAGGTAATTTAATTTTTCTATTTACAGAAATCGGTAAGTGTGAACCACCCGTGTTTTAAACGCGGCCCGTCTGATCCTCGCCCTATAACTGCGCTTTCACACATACAAACAATCTCAAACGTTTATTCGATAATATCTTATTCCCTTAACCACGTTAGGGGGTAATTCTACAAATTTAAACAACAACAAAAAAGCAGCCTTCATGAATAATTAGCTAGGTACCGTAATGGACAAGTTCGAGATATAGTATTTAGTTTTTTTTTACCTTGATCAAATGCCGAGATAGGTGTCCAAATGATAGTAATATCAACTTATGAATGAACACAAAGCATGATTCACTAGATTATATAACACATTTAAGTATTAGTCAGAGTCATTCAATATTTTACTGAAGGCTTTATCTTGAAAGAAGATAAACGTGTAAGTATCTAGTTTCTACGCGCGAAGTTTCCGATCATATTTTTTGCTAAAGAAAAAGAGAAGAAGATAAATATTAAACATATGTATCTTTTAAAAAAAATTGTGTTACAGTTAAATTAGACCGATTATAAATTATCTGTAGAGACAGAAATTCACTCATTCACTTTTATCGTAAGCTGATAAACTACAGGTGCGTGCGCGCTAATTTCATACGGCTGTTGTATTATTGTGATAAAAGTGAATGAGTTTAAAAAAAATGTTTCTTTGGGAAAGTTGTTTGTTATCATGAGTATTATCACGTGTTTAAGTATCGTTCACTAATTACTAGTCACCCCGTGGAATAAGGGCGTGAGTTTACGTTTGTATGGCGGGAACAGCAACATTCACCATCATCATCATCAGCCTATAATGTTCCCACTGCTGGAACACAGGCTTTCTCTATGAGAGGGAGTGGGCTGTAATCCACCACGCGGGCCCAGTGCGGGTTGGTAGATGTCACATGTCTTCGAATTTTTAGTTCTAGTTTCCTCGCGATGTTTTCCTTCACCGTTTTGAACAGTAACATTGTATCATTGTAATTGCAACATAATTTCGTCTGATCATTATGAATTGCGTAAATTACGCTGGATTAGCGCTACGTCGTATTGATAACACGAATCCGTTCTGAAGGCTCATTATCACGTCAAGCTTTACACGTCCAGTATAACATGACCCCGCTTTGTATAGATTTTCCGTACAATGAGAGATCTGGATAAACTGGTTTAGTTTAGCATGGTTGGCCATTCTGCGTACCGTGATTGGTCATCCTGCGTACTGTGATTGGTTGATATCATTACAGTCAGCCAATCCCAGCAACTACAGTGTTACAAACAATTTTAGATGCTCGAATCACGTTGACAGAGGTTGTTTGACGCGTTAGTTTCGATTTTCGCCACGCGTCAATAGATCTATGTCATCGTGCATGCTAGCCTTTTCCCAAATATGTTGGGGTCGGCTTCCAGTCTAACCGGATGCAGCTGAATACAAATATTTTGTATTGATCGACTGCCTATCTGACCTCCACAACCAAATTAGTACTGGGTAATACGATACCCTTTTGGTAAGACTGGTTGTCAGACTTTCTGGCAACTGACTACCTTTCGAAGATCTACAAACGACAGCCGCGACCAACGGCTTAAAGTGCTCTCCGAAGCACGGAGGAAACTCGGTATGTAATGGGTGGTCACCCATCCAAGGCCAACCCAGGGAAGCAAGGCTTAACATTAAGATTGACCCGTGCGGTTGTTATTATTTAGCCACGAGCTCCTCCCCACTATACACCATACTAAAACCGAACGGTTAAATTAAAGAAGATATAATACGTATAAATAAGGAGAGTTTAATGATTAAACATAACTGGCGAAATGCGGGTGTACTATTAGGTATACCTCTGCCTGACCCGTCGGGGATTGCAGGCGTGATGATACATTATTTATCATCATTTCAGCCCAAAAGACGTCCACTGCTGGACATAGGCCTCCCCCAAGTGTCGCCACATTGACATTTTGTGGGGTGTTGCCATAATCGCCACGCTTGGCAGGCGGGTTGGCGATCGCAGTACGGTTGTTACAAAAGCACAGAGAACGCTGCTGCCCATTCTCTGGAAAACGTTATTTATGATATGTAAAAATAAATTCACTAGGCGGGCATTGAACCTTACGAACCATACAGCAAAAAACTCGAAGGACTCCAAATGTACACCACACTTACTCAATAGAACACACTTAAAAAAAAATAGAAAGAAAAAAAGCAACTTAAAAAAAAGAAATGAGCTGTCAAAACCAACTGTCAAAAGAAAAAGACTCGGACAAAAAAGAAACGTGTGCGATATTTTAAATTACGCACCTACCCTTAAATCCTTAAAAATGTCCACCATTTTGAATAAAAAGAAAAAACAAACAATAAACTAAAACAAATCCAAATCACACATCACCAAAAGTAACTATTAAAGGCAAGTAACATTACAATTATGAACGACAAACCTATACTAAGGAAAGTAACAAAAATATTTAAATAAAAAAATAAAACTCGACTCACGGTGATTCGCGAAAAACCGCGATATCGGAAAGAACTGAGCTGTGGAAGTACAACAATCTTATCAAAAAGTTTTTTATCTCGTATCTAAGGTTATGTAAAAAAATGTCAACCAATGATGATTGTCCATTTTTTTTTACGTGTTACAAAATTGTGGGGTTTACGATTTTGATCCCTATTTTGAATCTGCAAAGACTTACGCCTTACGACATTTCATACAAACTTTCAAGTCATTATTTTCCGAAGTGACTGAACCGATTTTAATGAATCTTCATACGCATTAGCAGGATACATAGATCTAAAAAGTTACTAAAAACCTGTTCTAAAGTACTGCTTGCCCGTCTGGGGTGGTGCCACCCAAAATGTATTTATCCGCCTTGAGAGAGCCCAGAGAGCTTTCCTTAGGTAACTAAAAAGATCTAGAAAGTTACTAAAAACCTGTCCTAACGTGCTGCTTGCTCGTCTGAGGTGGTGCCACCCAAAATGTATCCGCATTGAGAGAGCACAGAACGCTTTCCTTAAGGTAATGCTCTCTCTTCCACGTAGGTACCCCACTGTGCAGCTCTATTCCGATTGCAAGGTACTTCACAGTCTGGAAACTTTATGTTCTCCTGTCGACCCTACTTAAACACGCAGACCCTACATTTATACATCTCACCATACAGTTTTCATTTTGTGTTTTCTTTAAACATCTATATCCTATTTCCTTTTACGCCATCTGCTTATTGTTGTAACTTCCAGTTTTAGTACGATATGGCTTTGTTTGTTACGGAGAATCACTGGCTCCTAAAACACAGGCACATACACCTAGTTTAGGAGTCAGAGCATTAACATTATTGAGACCTAGTTATAAGCCCTATATGCTCTTAGTCTGTGGATCTTGTACTGTGATAGCTTTTGGTGAAATAAATTATCATCATCATTTCAGCCGAAAGACGTCCACTGCTGGACATAGGCCTCCCCCAAATGACACCACATTGACCGGTCCCGTGCGACTCGTATCCAGCGGATCCCCGCAACCTTCACCAGGTCAACAGAAATATTGTAAAACCAAATGATTTTAAAAGAGTAACCATGGAGTTTCTTGCCGGTTCTTCTCCATAGGAAACGACCAACGCGAACCGAGCACCTTTTTGCCGACGTTTTATAAGTGCCCCTGTAGGCCTATGTAAAATAAAAATATTTTGATTTTGATTTCATCGGTCCACCTAGTGGGAGGTCTTCCAACGCATCGTCTTCCGGTTGGCGGTCGCCATTCCAGAACTTTTCGGCCCCATCGGCCATCTGTTCTGCGAGCAATGTGCCCTGCCCACTGTCACTTAAGTTTGGCAATTCTTCGGGCTACTTCGGTAACCTTGGTTCTCTTGCGGATGTCCTCATTTCTGATTCGATCACGCAAGGAAACTCCGAGCATAGCCCTCTCCATTGCCCTTTGGGTGACTTTAAGCCTTCTGATGAGGCCCATTGTGAGCGAAGACGTTTCGGTCCCGTATGTAATCACTAAAATAATTAGTGAAATAAATAATTATTTATATTTATTTACATCTTTAGAATGCCATTTGGGCTTCCCACGCAACCTGCCTAACATCGACCCAATTCTTTTTCAAATGACGACTAAGAAGTCATCAACGCGAATCATCTGCGAAAATTTTAGATGCACTGCAGAACCATGGGAGCCCCAACAGCATCCTAAAACCATTATTAATGGGTGTTCAACCTGCTTAACCTTGAAAATCGATCCTGCTCAATCTATAGTAACTATCAAAAAAGTCGGATTTGCAAAGTTTCACCGGAACTTCCTATCTCTTAGCTAAAAAAATCTATGCCCGTCATGATGACACGCCATTTTATTATCTATGGTAAATTACATTTTATTTATTTTGTATTTTTTTTCGTGGTTTATCTTTGTGTATGACGTTGAACCTACGTACGACTATAATCTGACATAGATACAGTGCTATAGTATCTATTATCGCTAAAAACTGGGTCCGATTCACAATTCGGGGAAAGTGTTATTGGCTTTTTCCATCCAGAATTTCTCAGTAGCAGCCACGGAGTCTGGATTTGTGCCCGGTTGATGGAAATAGGCTCGCCCCATTCACATGGAACTTGAATATAACTGGCGTAATATGGGTACTATTACGTACACCTTTTGCCTACCCCTGCGGGAATTACAGGCTTGATGTTCCCAACTAAATAAATAAATAATGAAAAACTTTGTAAAAAGGAGATAAACATAATCTGACCTACATCATAGTTATCGATAGCTTTAAATTTTCTGCTTCGAATCATTACCAAGCGGAATTCTTATATCATCATATTTGCTATTCAGGACCCTTATTCACAAACGCTCGGTTTCGATTTCGATTCGGAAAGTCATATATCTATCTCGCTCGCTTTCGTAATGCCAAAACAAGATAGACATACTTATCTGGACTTATCGAATCGAAATCAAATCCGAGCGTTAGTCAATAGGAGGCCAGTCCCCGTATTCACAAATGCTCGGATTTGATTTCGATTCGATAAGTCGTATGTCTATCTTGTATTGGCAATAAGGAAAGCGAGCGAGATAGACATGCGACTTTCCGAATCGAAATCGAATCCGAGCGTTTGTGAATACGGGGTCTGGTGTCAAATGCTTATCGAAGTATAATAACAAGCCTAGACAAAATTGACTGTCATGGTGATCGTTTCATGATTTTGAATCTAGAAGGCCGGGCCCCCAAATTTTGAGATAAGTCTTATGTTGGTGTACTATTAGGTACACGCATCTGCCAAGAGGCGGTACTTTTAAACAAACCTACAAGCTTGGCTTGCTCTTATAACCTAACACCCCTTAGGATGTAAGGGTTTCAGAAGTTGTAGAAGTCTGCTTGCCTTTTAAGCCTGTCGTATTTTTTGCTCCTAGGCCCACCACTGCCTCTGCCAAACCATTCGGCGATAACACGCGTGATGTTAGGAAGTAATATCCTTTTGCAGACGTGGACCAATTCAATTTTCGCCAATAATGTGTGAGTCCCATGCAAGTCTATTGTACATCAACCGGGCAAAAATTAAGGCAGCGTGATGCTACTATTAAATTCGAGGTTTAAAAACCCAATAACGCTTTGCTTGACTTGGGTATCGAGCCTTGGTTCTTGTACTGCTGAGAGTAGCGGTTGTGACCATGAGCTTGAACGCCGCTACGCTTGGCGAAGTCGGTTTGATTATGAATAATCATCCATTAAATTCCAATAGCCCCCTCTTTGACTCGGAAAGTATACCTAAGCTGTTGGTTCCAGCTGTCATTTGCAGGTCTTTGAAAGTCTTAAAACCAGTCACACACACCACAAATGACAGCTAGAACCAATGGCTTATCGTGCTTTCCGAGGCATGGATGAAACTCGGTATGTAGTGGATGGTAACTGATTCAGACCGACCTTGGTAAGGGCGGCTTAACTTTGCAGATCGACCCGTGCCGCTGTTATTATGTAGCCACGAGCTCCTCTCTGAGCAGTGGCTATGACATTTATGAATCAAAGTTACGTGCCTGCCTGAATTTGAATTCAAGAAAACTTGTAAGTAGGACCCATGGCATTAAATGGATTCGCAAGTTTTGTTCGACCCCCTCTCGTGCCCTAAAACATGCAACCAAGGTGACCTCGACGACCACGACGATGCCTTGCAAGTAGCGACCGTGCAAGTATAGAAGACTAATCAAACTTATTTTGAGAGATAAGCCTTGGCGTATGATGAAATTTATACGACCTCTTACTAAAGTGCTGCATACGGATGTCTCCAACCCAAACAAAGTAATTTCTGTAAATTAGAAGCATATCTGAATAAAAGCCAGAGTTCTTACCATCATAGTATTTGTAATATCTATTCAGATATTCCACCGGATCCGGATAGTACAGAGGGCTTCGCAAATACGGCGCCATTGCGAAAAATGGTTGCGCGTATGCGAAGTTGGCTACTCTCAAATCCATTTTGAATCCTCAAAAATCTTTTCAATCTTTATTTTTTTTCTTTCTTTATATATAAAATATATATCTTCGTTTATTCTTTTTTATATCTTCGCAAATATTTCGGAGTTATCGGCGTTAGTTTGATTACTTAGACGCCATTTCCATCACGGAATTTCCCGTGACGTGGGTAAGTAACAAATATGTAAATACTAATCTCAGTTGATCTTAATATAAACAGTTAACCATTGTGTTTTATCTAAAACTAATATTAGATAACTTTCAAGGATCGAAAAACAGTCTATATTTGAAAGTGTATAAACAAAAGTTGTATCTATTAAGAACTGAAGTTGACACTTTTATCAAGGAGTCGCAGGTCGTTCTTTGTCTCCGTAAAGCCATACAGTATCGACACATGCAAAGACTACATTCACTATGCTCCTTTCTACTCTTTACTGCACTTTTGCGGAAGAATGGCATGAGTACTCCTTTGCAGACGAGAAAGTTCAAAAACACAACTGTCAATGTCAAAAAATTTGGCGCGCAAACTTATGTCACTACACTGTCAGTTCTTTTTTTTTCTTAAAGTTGATAATCACAGTTTTTCTTTTAGTTAAAATATAAGTTCTGTTTGGAATGTTTATTTTTAGGTTTTAATTAATCAGCGGTTCACTTAACAATGTTGTACTTCATTACAAAGAGTCTGTACACATATGAATAGATTCCCATGATTGTTTTATAATTTGCGTCAATGCTTTTCAAATACACACATTCTGTTTCAACAGCCTTTTGTGAAACGTTCCAGCAAATTGATTATGAATTTATAATCTTCGAAATAATTTATCAATGTCCACGTTGAAAGAAAAAACCTGATAAATCCGTTTTTTTATCTTCAGATATAGAAACTCTTTAGAACTGTTAATCACCAAAAAAAAAACACCACTGACGTTTATACTTCTTAACTTTAAACGCACAAAGCAAAGGAATATCACTGCACAGCCTCAAACATTAAATGATTACATCTTTCAAATGTCACGACTAATAAACTCTCGTTGAATCAACACTGCTATCTTATTTACTCTGTAAATACGAGTTTAAATTTAGAACGCTTGACAATTCGGATATCTTCGGCCATTGTCGTGTATCACAGACGAAGTTATACAAGTGACTAACGTTTTTTTTTTAAGTATATTACGTCATCTAGGTCAGAGAATCGATAAGATGACGATTATGAATTTATGACACAGATGCTACATTTATTTGTAGTGCTTGATTATAGTTTGAACAGCTGTTTTAATTGAAAGATAGTCAAGGAGATATCGTTAAGAAAATGTCGTGGCGTGATGTTTTGTTAATGTAATTTTGGGTAAGTAGCTTAGGTACTGCTTTTTTCGGAAAGTCTGACAGCCTGTCTTGCTTAAGGTGGAAGCGATAGGATGTCCCGCGAAATTGAAATTGTCTAACATTTTTTTCAATTTGCCGGTCAGTGTCAAGTCAAGTTTTATTTTGAATAAAATATGATACGCGGCCGTAAAACGTACGTCTAAACTAATATTATTAAGAGGAAAGATTTGATGGTTTGTTTGTTTGCATTGAATAGGCTCCGAAACTAACTCTTTGACAGTCGTTACGAGTAGTCAGAAGCTAAAAGTCTGACATCCAGTCTTACCAAGGGGTATCGTATTACCCAGTTACTGGGTTGTGGAGGTCAGATAGGCAGTCGCTTCATGTAAAATACTGGTACTCAGCTGCATCCGGTTAGACTGGAAGCCGACCCCAAGGTAGTTTGGGAAAAGGCTAGGCAGATGATGAGGCTCCGAAACTACTGGTCCGATTTGAAATTAGAAATTCTTTCAGTGGTATATATAGCCCATTTATTGAGGAAGGCTATAGGCTACATACAATCACGCTACGACCAATAGGAGTGGAGCAGCAATGAAAAATGTTGCGAAAGCGGGGAAAACGTGATGCAAACGAACTTGCGCCGGACAGCTAGTATTTACATAATTGCAGTCATTAAAATCATCAATACAACCTCTTTAATTTAATTTAATGTCAATGAATGACTATTTCATGAAAAAGTCATTCTATGGGGTTAAATTAACTTAATCACTAATTACACTAGTTAGGGTTTAGAATAAACCACCAAATTATCAGTAAGTAGATGAATGACCTTAAGGGTACGTGCACTGGCTGCCCGGAATAAGTGTCGACTGCTCGACACGTAACCCTAAAACTCACGCTACGTTTATTAGGATACCACATCTTAGAATAAAACCACCAAATTATCAGTAATTAGATGAATGACTTTAATGGTACGTGCACTGGCTGCCCAGAATAAGTGTCGACTGCTCGACACGTAACCCTAAAACTCACGCTACGTTTATTAGGATACCACATCTTAGAATAAAACCACCAAATTATCAGTAAGTAGATGAATGACTTTAAGAGTACGTGCACTGGCTGCCCGGGATAAGTGTCGGCTGCCCGGGATAAGTGTCGACTGCTCGACACGTAACCCTAAAACTCACGCTACGTTTATTAGGATACCACATCTTAGAATAAAACCACCAAATTATCAGTAGGTAGATGAATGACTTTAAGAGTACGTGCACTGGCTGCCCGGGATAAGTGTCGGCTGCCCGGGATAAGTGTCGACTGCTCGACACGTAACCCTAAAGATCACGCTACATTTATTAGGATACCAAATCTAGGGGTTGTATTTATGACTTTAATGATTATTACTCGGTAAAGCCATATTAGTTACGGCCGCGTATCATATTTTATTCAACGCAAAAACTGACACTGACCGACAATTTGCAAAAAATGTTAGACAATTTCAATTTCGCGGACTACCGTGTCGCATCCACCTTAATATCGCGTTACCAGTAACTGGTTTGTGAAGGTTAGACAGGAAGTTTTACGCCATGTAAAATACTGGTATTCAGCTGCATCCGGTTAGACTGGAGACATACCTCAACATAGTCAGAATTGGCTAGGCAGTTAAGATTGGCAAATCATCTTAACGGAGAGCAGCGGTGGCCCAGTGGTGGCAGCCCCGACTTACGAGCAGTAAGCCGGAGGTTCGAACCCAGGCAGGCGCATTACTTTGTGTAATTTATTTCATCATCGCTGCCCTCAAAAACGGTGAAGGAAAACATTGTGTGGAATGTCCCAGAACTAAAATTCGAAGACATGTGACATTTACTAACCCGCACTGGGCCCGCGTGGTGGATTACAGCCCACTCCCTCTCATAGAGAAGGGGCCTGAGTCCCAGCAGTGGGAACATTATAGGCTGATGATGATCTTAACAAAACTCAATAAATCATTTTGAAATGTGTCTTCTTACATGTTTAAGAATAAATAATTAATTCAGTCATTTTTCTCCTGCCTTTATTCCAATTTATTTGTGGTCAGCGCAGTATGTCTTCTTCTTCATACTTCTCTATTACTCGTCATCGCATCAGACACCTCCTTTCTTGCCATATCTTCCTTCACACTGTCCATCCATCGTTTCTTTGGTCACAATCCCTACTAATATTATAAATGTGAATGTAAGTTTGTTTGTTACGCTTTCACGCGAAAACTACTCAACCGATCATCATGAAACTTTGTACACATATTCTTGGAGGTATTAGAAGTAGCATAGGCTATATATCATCACGCTACTACCAATAGGAGCGGAGCAGCAATGAAAAATGTTGCGAAAACGGGGAAAATGTGACGCAGACGAAGTTGCGCGGGACAGCTAGTTAATAATAAAGTAAATAGGACGAAACATGTCATGTGAGGGACAGACAGACTATCAAAACCTAAAGTAAATATATGATCTGGAGTATTTTAATGACACATGACAAAGACTCCACCATTTTGAATTTCATTCTTTATCTTCCAACTTATGTACATAAATAAGATAGCACAAAGATAAAGCAATATAATGTACAGTCATTATTTTTTCAGGGAAAATTATCATGAAACAGAGTTATATACTTAGACGATATTACGTTTGTCGCTGTGATAAGATTGTATCTGTAGTTTTGTGGTTTATGTATCTACATAACATTATTTTTAACATTAAGCCTGTAACCCCGAAGGGGTAGGCAGAGGTAAACGTATCAGAAAAGTGGGAATAAGCTCATTTTTTCAAACAAAATACCGTGCACACGGTGACCACATACAGATGTGGTCATCGTGTGCTTCTTACTTCTATTGGTCCGCACAAATAGTTTGCGGAGCAATAAACGCGATACTTTTTTGAATATCATTTGTTTAAAAAAAAAATCTCAGGCTCTGTTAATGATCCCAGATGTTTGACCACCCTTTTTCGACCAATAGGAATAAAACAAAAAAGGGACCAAGGAATATAAAGTTTTTGACTGTTTTAACGCTGCAAGCAAGGATAGTCATCAGGAGTTTCTCAGTAACCTCTCCCTAACTCTTCGAGTACTATTAGCTTATTATACAAACGAAGCATTTTGATAAGGTAATAAGAAGAATAATAATCGTCATCATCATCAGCCTATAATGTTCCCACTGCTGGGACACAGGCCTCCTCTATATGAGAGGGGGTGGGCTGTTTTCCACCACGCGGGCACAGTGCGGGTTGGTAGATTTCACATGTCTTCGAATTTTCAGTTCTAGGACATGCCGATTTCCTCACGATATTTTCCTTTACCGTTTTTGAGGGCAGCGGTGATGAAATAAATTACACAAAGTAATGCGCCTGCCTGGGTTCGAATCCACTGCTTAGGTACAGCTCGTAAGTCGGGGTTGCCACCAGTGGGCCACCGCTGCTCTCTAATATTAGTGTACTAAGTTACAAACACTTTTACACGTCATTTTTTTTTAAACTAGATGAGTACGATGTTTCTTACCTGACTATTCTAAGAAAAAACAGCCGAAACAAACTCAGAGGTCACAGTCTCTTATACAGTCCAGACAAAGGTGAAGTCAAATCAGTCATTTCTCAAAAACACCGATTTTCAACTCTCACTACGACACACTCTTATCAGTCCGTCAGCCTATCACAAGAAGTCATATAAATAAACATTTAATATGATAACACGCTAGTAAAAACTGGCTATCTCCTGATATCAGGTAAAAACAATTATTTGGCAGTTTAAAGAAAAAAGTACAAAGTCTATAGTCACCTTTAGACTTTGTACTTTAGAAAAAATGGCGGCCAAATATCACACGGTGATTCGTGAAGCGACTGTGGCGCCATCTATAACCCACATACAAACTACGTATCATACCTTAACTTCATGCGAAATTCTACATCTCATAACCAGAGGTCGGAATTAGGTAGAGTTATTTGTGTACTTAAACTAATTTCATACAGCGAAAGAATAAAGTGGATATGCCTCAAATCCCGAGATTAATTTTAAAGAAAAATCCCGTGATTTATTAGATAAAAAAGTTATTTAATTTTACACAATTTAAACCATCCGACATCGAATGTCCGAAGTTGCAAAATTCCAATGCGCACACGCAAGGGGAGATCCATATTAATATCAACAGTTTGATGCAAGTACTAAAATCATCATCATCATTTTCAGCCCAAAAGACGTCCACTGCTGGTCATAGGCCTCCCACAAGTGTCACATTGACATTTTGGGGGGTTTTGCCATAATCGCCACGCTTGGCAGGCGGGTTGGCGATCGCAGTACGGTTGTTACAAAAGCACAGAGAACGCTGCTGCCCATTCTCTGGCAAGTACCTTAATCGCCTCTTACGACACCCACGGGAAGATATGGGATGGTGCTATTCTTTACGTCCGACACCATACAGAGCAGAGAGTACTAAAATAACACTACCTAATTCGGACTTCTGCTCCTAACGTTTAACCAACCAAAGCTTTCGCCTTTTTCAGCGACTTAAAAAACGGAGGAGGTTCTTCAAGGTGTAGAGGACACCGACGCGAAAACGCTTACTACGTACTCAGCACGTCATTCGGAATACATACAGATGTTTTTCTTCGGTTATTAAAAAGAAAACAGCTGTTCCCTACAAAAGTGCAATGCCTACACGGTCAAAATGTATGGGACAGCAGATTTTATTTTAAAACTTATATATGCAAAGTTTGGCTGTCATTTGTAGATCTTTGGCAGTCGTTACGAGTAGTCAGAAGCTAAAAGTCTGACATCCAGTCTTACCAAGGGTATCGTATTACCCAGTTACTGGGTTGTGGAGGTCAGATAGGCAGTCGCTTCATGTAAAATACTGGTGCTCAGCTGCATCCGCTTAGACTGGAAGCCGATCCCAAGATAGTTTGGGAAGAGACTAGGCAGATGATGATATGCAAAGTTTCTATCTGTGTGGTGTGAAAAAAAATATCAGCTGCCCCATATATTTGTCGAACAGGTTTTGAAATTTTGTATGGGGTAGCAGATAATTTTTTCGCTATTACGATGTTTGTCCTATGTAGAAACATGTTCAGTTTGATGGTCTGTAGCACACCCTTAAGTATGTATATACCCTTTCCGTTACACCCTGTATTATAATTATATAAATAACTATACTCTACAAATAAATTATTATGGTACTTATATTTAATTGTTGGCCTACCTTCGTTCATAGCCATGTCCATGAGTTGAAGATCTTCGTCGTTGAGGATGGACTGCAGAAACCCGTCCTGGTTGGTCGGGCCAGCCGCCATCTCCCCTGAAGCATTCTGTTTTGAAAGAAAACAAAAATTTTATAATGGGAAATAATAAACCGAATAAATATTATGTGGACGACGGTTAAACTAAACCGAGCGCCGTTAAAATATGTTTGCGAACAATTTACTAAATTATCGATAAATTATGAATGACTAGCTGTCCGGCACAACTTCGTTTGCGTCACATTTTCCCCATTTTCGCAACATTTTTCATTGCTGCTCCACTCCTATTGGTCATAGCGTGATGATATATGCTATAGCCTTCCTCGATAAATGGGCTATCTAACACTGAAAGAATTTTTCAAATCGGACCAGTAGTTTCGGAGCCTATTCAATGCAAACAAACAAACAAACAATCAAATCTTTCCTCTTTAGAATATTAGTTTAGATTAAAATTCCCGAAATGAGCTACTGGCAGTGGGAAACAGTAAAATTAAGCTAGCAACTAAAATTCCAAGTGGCCGAATCAAAAACTAAATCGAGCGAAAAAAACTGAGTGAACGAAAAATACTGTGTGAGTGGACTATAAAACTCATTTGAGTAATGCATGAAGTACTTCAAACAATACTGCTTTGGGATGTGTTTGTAAGCTGCGGTTATAATATCTTTACGTACTGTAATTCTATTTGATTTAATATTTTTTTTCTATTCTAGCATATTTTTCTTCTGAAAATAGCACACAGGATTCGTTCGGATTGTACAAATTTAGGGGGCGGAGCGACGAAGCGACAACGCTGTGCAGCGCGGGAGTTCGGGTCACTCGGGCGCGTTCGTATGACGTCGTAACTAGTCGTCGCGGTCTCAAGTGGGAGGACATGCAGAGGATGCAAGAGCGAGAGAAGAGAGCTCGGGACCTGCGGCACCCCGACTTGGACAGGTTAGGTTCGAAGTCAATGGCGGGGTCTAGTGAGCGAACTAAGACCACGCCATCCACTTCGTGTTATGTGTTGTTCTGCAAAATTGTCACTCAAATAGAACAAAATCTTTTTCGTGTGGATAGTGTCGAATCTGGTGTGACAGTTTTTATGCGGCCCATGGGTCTCTGACTTGGTTTTACATGCCGTCGAGAAATATCTCTCAGGCGTGCTAGTTTCCTCACGATGTTTTCCTTCATCAAAGCAAGTGGTAATTATACAATACGCACATGAATCCGAAAAATCAGAGGTGTGTGTCTTGGATTCGAACTGGAGACCTATGACTTAGCAGTCCGACGGTCAGACTGCTAGGCTATCACTGCTTGGTTTTATCTGCTTTTGAGTGATAGTCTCTTTCGAATGGCTCTGTAGTATTTGGTATTTGAGAGCAGCGGTGGCCTAGTGGTGGCAGCCCCGACTTACGAGCAGTAAGCCTTGGGTACGAACCCAGGCAGGTGCATTACTTTGTGTAATTTATTTCATGACTGCTGCTCACAAAAACGGTGAAGGAAAAAGTCGTGGAGAAACCAGCATGTCCTAGAACTAAAATTCAAAGACATGTGATATTTACCAACCCGCACTGGGCCCGCGTGGTGGATTACAGCCCACTCCCTCCCTCTCATAGAGATGAGGCCTGTGTCCAAGCAGTGGGAACATTATAGGCTGATGATGATGATGATGATGATTTGGTATTTACCTGATAGTAGATCGGATCATGTTGTTGGGGATGCTGCGCGGCTTCCACCTTGTAAGCGCCATCTAGCGGAGCCGCCGCGCCACCTTGTGACAGAAAGTAAATGATTTAACTTAGTTTTTTTTTCTAAATGAAAATGATATTTGTGACCTGTCAATCATATTGAATTGGCTGTTTGTGTATGTGAGTTTAAATGTTTGTAAACGCACCCACGATACATGAGAAATATCTAGTGAGGGGCAACCGACCGATCGGCGACAACAAAACACAGTGTAACGGGGATATCAAAAACCGGTTGTATCATTCAATCAAAATCATTTATTTCAAGTAGGCCAGTTACAGGCACTTTTGAATAGTCGAACAACAATAAAAATGAAGCTACAGTCCCAGTCACAAGACATAATAACTGTGAAAGTACTTTAGTTGCCCATTCCAAAGCGTAGATCTCTATGGAGAAGAATGGGCAAGAAACTCCATGGACACTCTTTTAAATATATGTAGTTCCTCATCCCAATATAAAGGGATGATCCACCGACCAGACGGATGTTGTATCTAGTGGGCAACTGCCCGACAGTTGTTAGAAACTTAAACTGCGCAATTTAGAATGTTCATGTTAGTTGATAACTTTGTGTCAAAGATAGCACTGTAGTACTTTGTAATTAGAAGTCATAGATGGCGCCACTTTACTTCTTTTTTAGCAAAGTATCGTGAAGTCAAGTATAGATGGCACTGTAGTACTTTGTAGATGGAAGTCATAGATGGCGCCACTTTACCTCTTCTTCTTTAGCAAGGTATGGTGAAGCCAAGTATAGATGGCACTGTAGTACTTTGGAGATAGAAGTCATAGATCGCGCCACTTTACCTCTTCTTCTTTATCAAGGTATCGTGAAGCCAAGTATAGATGGCGCTGTAGTACTTTGGAGATAGAAGTCATAGATGGCGCCACTTTACCTCTTCTTCTTTATCAAGGTATCGTGAAGTCAAGTATAGTTGGCACTGTAGTACTTTGGAGATAGAAGTCATAGATGGCGCCACTTCACTTCTTTTTTAGCAAAGTATCGTGAAGTCAAGTATAGATGGCACTGTAGTACTTTGTAGATGGAAGTCATAGATGGCGCCACTTTACCTCTTCTTCTTTAGCAAGGTATCGTGATGCGGCCATAACCTTTTTCTTACCAAAGCAACGAAGAGTGTTCAGAAATGTGACTTACCGTAAGCCTCGGGGTGTTTCTCGGGGACCGGCGGTATAGGAGCGTGGAAGTTCGGGCCGTAACCGCCCGCTGCCCCGTGGGCACTGAAAATTGCAACAAAATATGTTTAGTTGCGTCAGCACAAAAAGGAATATAAGAAAATATATTAGCAAAGCGTTTCAAGTCAGTGGAATGGTTTCTGGAGAAAATCGAAGCACGTACGACCACCAATAGATCTTTACAAAACCAGTATGAGTGGATCTGTCATTGTACGGGAAATCTATTCGAAACGAGGCCATGTTATACTGGAAATGTATAACTTGACGTGTGTACAGTAATGCTCTACTTTTTTACTATCACTGGGAAAGGAGTTCAGCTAAAACGATTTTCAACGCTCAGCTTAGCACTGAAAGTTGAAAATCGCACAGCTCGCTTTTTTTTTATTCAGGTACAGACAGCGTCATTAGTAGTTACCCTGGCGTACTCGGCCGTACTGTACAGAGGTTAGCACATACTGACGCTCTCTGTGCTTTGATTTTGAATAGATGAAGAAAATGAGAGTTTTCGATGAACAGAGATGACAAAAATTACAAGAATTTGTCATACTTTGAATCCGAAACCACTATTACCTGAGTCCTTACCACCTCACTGCAGAAGAAGCACTATAACCAGCATTAAAAAACAAAAAAGAAAACGGCGAAGCGAAAACCAGACGTCGCGTCGCGTCGTGAGACTCGTTGCTCTATTGTAAACAGACACCTATTACAAGTTTAATTTCCATGTTAAAAATATGATTAAGACATGTTTACGTTCTTTTGCTACGTTCACGTTCAGCTTCGTGAAGGGTCTGTTACACCCTGTTCATTCAACTTCAAGAGCGTTTATACCCTGCGGCATTTCATACAAACTTTCAAGTCGTTATTTTCCGAAATGACTGAACAGATTTTAATGAAACTTCCTACGCATAAGCAGTATACATAGGTCTAAAAAGTTACTAAAAAACATTTTCGAAAAATAATGTTACAGCGAAATTAGACCGATTTTTAATTATTTATAGAAACAGAAATTTCCAATTATCTTCATTTTTAAAAGACATTTCGAAAATGTTTTTAGTAACTTTTTAATTCCATATACGCTCTTAAGAGCGTTTACGCTTTACGAGATTCCATACAAACTTTCAAGTCGGGGAAACCGACCTTAGTCTTAAGAATTAATTTGATTTCAGAAAAACGAAAATTTTATCAGCTTAATTTAAAACCTAAATCATAAAGCCTAAATCATATTAATTCGTAAGACTAAGGTTCGTTTCCCCTTATTTCCGATGACTCAACCGATTTTAATCAAACTTAGTACACTTTTTTTTTTCTTTGTTTTCTCATGTATAAATTAAAGACGCTGCAGTGCTAAACTCGTCGCCAAATTTTTGCATAACTCAATTTAAATTGTCATCGGCACGCTAAGAAGAAGAAGAACAGATATATAAGAAGATACTCACGTGATATTATGCGGATGCGGATGCGAGTGCGGGTGCTGGTGATGATGATGATGATGGTAGTGCTGGTACTGGTCCGGTGGTGGGGGCGGCGGGATCGTCAGCAGAGAGGCCAGGTCCTGCCAGCGTTGTTCCACGGACATGGAGCGCATTAGGGACTGTGGACAAACAGATGGACGGAAGAGGTTAGACGAATTGATTCTTTTAAGGTATGTGGCGACATCTGTCTTCGAATGTGGGAACTAAAATCCTGCATCGCGAAAGCCACAACCATTTGTAACATTAGCATTTAGCAAGATGAACAGGTTAAACGAATTGATCCTTCGTCGTGTGTGGCGACATCTGTCTTCGAACGTAGGAACTAAACTCCTGGTTCGCGCAAGTAGAGTATTTGTGACAAACATATATTCAACAGTCCGTCAATAACATGTTTTATTGCAATGTTTCGCCAGAGACAGACAGTGACGGATACTGATCACAGACATTTTTCGTCATAAAAAAAAACTAAATTTTGTCAAGAAAATAGATGGGTAGACAAATTGTAAATTTTGTCAAGAAAATAGATGGGTAGACAAATTGGTTATAGTACTACAGGTGCTGACGAAAACAGGTCAACAAGTCCTTCTCACGTTTATAATACAAGCATCACCTGTGCGTACGTTGGCATCTACATGGCCGACTCAATGTGGCCTATTTTTTGAGCTTACGCAAAGATATTCCAAAAAAAAACCTACTTGAAAGTTGAAAAGATAAATCATGTTATGACATGATCGATTTATGTCCTAAACAAAAAAGTAATGTAATACTACTAAATACTTGTTCATGTTTTTATTAAGCATTAAAAATAAATTGCTAGCTACAAAGTTATGTCGTCGAGTGGCATGGTAAAATAGTTTTGCAAGTCGCCGCCAGGGGGAAACGTTTTTTTTTATGTTGTTTTATTTTTTAAAGATAGATGGCGTGATTGTAAACAGTAGTCTATTTTTTTTAATTCCTTGCGGCATTAAATCCGCCTATGGACCACTATTGCATTAAATAAATAAATTTATTAAAATGTTACGTAATACGGCAATAAAATAAAATAATTTCAATTAACATAACATCAGTCGTTTTATCCCCGAAGGATTAGGCAGAGTTGTATCTAATAGTGCACACACAGATCGCCTGCTATATTTAAGTCCCATATAAAAGAGAGCTAGCCTATTGCCATCAGCCAGGCACAAACCCAGGCTCCGTAACTGCTACTGAAAAAACCCGGCCAAGTGCGGCAAGTTGGACTTGCGCACCGAGGGTTCCGTACAAAAATTATTAAAAATATTCTTATTATATGGTGTAACTATAAAACGGTTTTCGCAATTTTTCCTCTATCTGTGTTATAAGACGTTGCTTCGTACCAAATTTCGAGATTCTGAGTTCACGGGAAGTAGAAGGAGTATACTAGGCAATCATAACCTACAGGGTTGTAGGTTTTAATTCCTTTGCTAGTGTCAAAAATTTGCAGAAATTTGCGGCATAAACGACTGTATCTTTTGATTGCGTTGGCTTAGAAGTTTGATTTTTTCACAGCTCTAAGGGACAGTAGACCTGAGCATTTGATATAAATACCAGCTTGATACCTCCACGCGTTCCTGAGAAAAAGGGTCTTGACAAACAGACGGACCGACGGACAACAAAGTGATCCTATAAGGGTTCCTTTTTTTCCTTTCGAGATACGGAACCCTAAAAACCATAAGGAAAATCCTAATAACACTTTTCTCGACTTTAAGATCATCAACCCAAACTAAAATAACATTTAGTTTATAACTGGAAGTTGCAGTTTTGACGCAAGCATCGTTTATTGATTTAGGTTAGACAAGATAAAAACCTACCTACTTTCGAAATCTTATGTATGAAATATCAACTTTCATATTTTTTACAGCTTTTTTTCTGAAATCATGTTTTAGATATAATTTAGCTTCAATTTAATTGCTCGTTATATAATTAGGAGTAACGGTTATATTTAAAAAAACGGGTTGCACTCCGGGAGTGCCGGCAGAAGTGAAAACTTGAATAGTAACGTTGTGCATTTTTGGATATGGTTAGGAAATAATTTTGAACGAATTGCTTTAATTATCTAGTTCTATCATTTATGTGGTAAAATACAATATTCATTTATTGCGCTATCATACACAAACATGACAACTTACATTACATAACAAATTTAACACAGAAATATTACGATACGTTTTACGAATTTTACCTCTTTGGAGAAATCGAAGGTTTTGTTTGTGCATAAGATAATTATCCAGTTTTGGAAAACCAAACTCAATGACAGATGTCATAAAGTTCAAATTCCTTCGCAACCTAATGTCAATTCGTCTTACGAATTTTCGATCAGGACACGTGACCTGACGCGAGTTTAAGATTTTATACCCATTACAGAAAAAGTGCTCAACGCCGCTAAAGAAGTTTTCACTTCAAAAATAATCTAGACAGAACGTCGAAACCGAAGCGAACCAAAAAAGTTTGACAAGAAATTAAATGTATCAATCATGAGTACGTACTTAACTTTTAACAATATTCTGATTTAAAAGAGTGTCCATGGATGTTCTTACCCGTTCTTCACCATAGAGATCTTTGCTGTGGAATGGGCAACTACAGTACTTTTAAAGTTATTAAGCCTTTTAACTGGAACTGTAGCTACATTTTTATTGTTGTCTTTTTCCGACTGGCCTAATAGAAGTAAATAACTTCGTTTTTGCTTTAATTTTGTGACGCCGAATAGATTTCGAGAGGTTCAATTAATCATCTGCCTAGCCTTTTCCTAAACTATCTTGGGGTCGGCTTCCAGTCTAACCGGATGTGGCTGAGTACCAGTATTTTACATGAACCGACTGCCTATCTGACCTCCACAACCCAGTAACTGGGTCATACGAAACCCCTTGGTAAGACTGGATGTCAGAATTTTGGCTTCTGACTACTGTCTGTCAAAGATCTACAAATGACAGCCGGGACCAAGCGCTTAACGTGCTTTCCGAGGCACGGAGGAAGCTCGGTATGCAATTATGCTCACCCATCGACGGACCAACCTCGGCAAGCTCGGCTTAACCTTAAAGATCGACCCGTGCGGCTGATATTTAGCCACGAGCTCCTCAGAGAGAGGAGAGGTTCAATTAATATTAAGTAAGTATATTCTTCGAAACTAAAATCTTGCCAATGTTAACTTCAGTAAAAGCCGTTTTAAAAAAAGAGTAGTCATCCTATGCCTGCCTTTTCCCAACTATCTTGGCGTTGGCTTCCATTCTAACCTGATGCAGCTGAATAGTACAAGTATTTTAAATGTCAAAGACAAAGTCTTGCAGGATTTAATTTAGTTTTTTAAATAAATGATACGGAACAAAACGACTAAAATGCAATATTAACTACGAATTAACCTTATTAACCCCATCCGAATCCTTTGGTCCCGTTTGAGGGCCCCTTTTGGGCATCGCGCATTACGTGATCGCTGACGACATTGATCCCTACTTCACGTACGATTAGAGTTTAAGTTTGCCGGTATGAGTGTAACCCATTTGGGTTCCTCGGGGTCTTAACGGCGGATGATGTAACTAACCCATATGGGTTCCACGGTGCCGTGCAGCAAATCTGACAACACGAAAGACAGATGATCAAACAAGAAAAAAAAACCATAGACTAAGGTAAACTCGTTCAGTTGGCGCGAAATCTCAAAACAAACATGGCGACTTTCGATGACAATATTGTCACTGTCAACATGAGAAATAACGGCTTGTTGTGTGTTTTAACGATGAAAAACTTGATTTTTAACGGAATCTCTTTATTTGTGGTGATTTTATTGGCTTTGGGCTAAGTTGGTGGTCTGATTATGATGATGAAATCTTTGTGAAAGCTTTTTATTTTGGTTTTAAGTTTAGAAATTACACGCTAATAAGTTTTTTAGGTCCGAAAAATTATTATTGGGTTTTCCGATGAGGAATTTTCAAGTAGCCTAGAGCCAGATGGCAATAGGTTCGCCCCCAATTACATAAGACTTATTACAACTCTACTGAGTAACCCTACGGGGAAATAGGCGGGATCGGTGTTGCTATGTTTATCAAACTGCAAAAAATAATCAGTTGGAAAACTTTTCAAGACTGCCAAATACGATAAAATAATATTTCCCCCTGAATGATTTTCCTAATTACTTCTGCAGCACAACATTAATTCATCTTTTGTACAAAACTTGCCATGAACTTTATGCTACCTACAGTGTCCGGTCACCGGTCAGCCTCTTAAAGTACTTCACATCGCAAATAGCCACAAACATTTTCCTCATTTAGCAAAAAAGAGGTTTTAACAAAAAATACGCGTCTATGACCAGTGATCAGAGTGATGAGTTCTGATGATTTAAAGCTATCATAGTATTCGTATATTACAGGCAGACTTTCGTGTTTTTGACTTTATTTTTACGGTTCCGTACCTACCCAAAGGGTCAAACGAGACCCTATTACTGAGACTTCGCTGTCCGTCCGTCCGTCTGTCACCAGGCTGTATCTCATGAACCGTGATAGTTAGGCAGTTGAAAGGAGATGTTCCAGAAATGTATGGAGCCTGGGCTAGCACTATGTACACTATATGTAAATATTGCTAAATAATACAGTAACCGTTTTTTATTATCAATTTTCTTTAATTTCACTTCGTTTCAATGTACATTCAAATTAACTTGGTCAAAGAGAGCAACACAACATACAGATTAAACATGGTGGATCAGATCAGCACGTGATCAGCAGGCGGAAAAATGTCATTTTGACAATGACATTAGATAATTGTCATAACTTCTTTAGTAAACAAAACGACTGGAATTTCGGAAATCTCGGGTTTTGGTTTGGTTGAACAAAACAACTAGTTCAAACCAAACTCAATGCAAAGAAAGACTCAAAGACGGCACTTCTTAAAACTGTCAAAGTCGTCAAAAGTCAAACAACTGTCATGGCTGCCCTAAAAATAGGGTTAACGTAGTAAAAAACTTTTCAAATGATAATTATTGTACGTCTATACCCTTCTTCAAATTATTTTTTTAGTATTTTTATGATATTCCTCTATTTTTTTCCTATTTATCTATGTAGTGTACATAGTGGTAGCCCAAAATCAAACATCTCCTTTCTACCGATTATGTATTTTTGTTGCCGCTATAACAACAAATACTAAAAACAGAATAAAATAAATATCTAAGGGGGCTCCTATACAAAAAAGTGATTTTTTACTCGTTTTTATGAATAATGGTACGGAACCTTTCGTACGCGAGTCCGACTCGCACTTGGCTGTTTTTTTTTTGGTTATATCTGGTTTATTCAGATACCTACATCACAAGGGAACAGTCAAAGTTTATAGCTGTCTTTGCATCTAATGACGTTTCAAGAAAATTGTAAAGGCCGAAGGTCCCATTGATTTCAGGCATGATATAAATACCTACATAACATCGCGCCTGTAATTCTCGAAGGGATGGGCAGGGTGTACCTAATAGTACACCCACATTCTGCCAGTTATGTTTAAGTCCCATGTAATAGGGGGCGAACCTTTTGCCATCAACCGGGCACAAATCCAAACTCCGTGGCTGCTACTGAGAAATTCCTGATTTAAAAACCCAAATAACACTTTGCTCGACATGGGAATTGAATCCACTGCCTCATACTCAGTAGCCGCGCCTCAACGAGACAGACAAAAGATAATTTCACATTTATCCAAAAATCTACATACAGCGTAAATCAATAAGACTAACATTAAAAAAAAAAAACAGTAGAAACTATAACGTTTTCGAATTCAAAATTTGAATTCAAATAAAGAATGTTTAATCAAGCTACCGGTCTCATTTGCTCGCGTGCCATAGAGCAAACACGTGACGAGCAAAATTTGTTCGTTTGCAATGCTTTGACAAGAGCTTAGTAAATATTAACCGACGCTTTTCACCGAGAATCTTACGGGATACGGTTTTTTTATTTCCGTTTGTTACGGTTTTAGGTTAGAGGCTTAGGAGTAGGTAGGTACTTACTTTATTTAAGTTTAAAAAAATTAAGGTTATACCTATGTGTAATTTTTTATAATGGTTTTGCAAATAACTGTTTCGTTGGTCTAGTCACTAGTGGTCGCCAGCGCGACTATTTAGCATGAGGTTGGGTGCCATCAGGAATTCCCCCCCGACCCTTGCTCGAGCCAGCCCGTGATGCTGAGCCAGTAGTAATAAATCAGCCCCTAAATAATGGAAGTCAGATCCAGCCTGTCCTTTTGCTGCCCTCTCTCAGCGACGCCCTAAGCCGAGGCTCGTACCCCACAGGGGGTGCCCTTAGCGCTGTCGCTTAGTTTATAAGCTTTTTGCCTGGCTGGAGGCCTTAAATTCTAGGCTTCCACAGGCCTCAGAGGCTGAACTGCGAGATGCCATTCAAAAAAAAAAAAACCATCAGGAATTGCTTAGTAGCTGCCACGGAGTCTAGATTTGTGACAGGTTAACATAACTGGCGAAATGTGGGCGTATTTAGCCTCTGCCTAACCCTTTTTTGTACGAATGGGAAATCATCAAACCACTCCCGACTCCCGGAGCGGGAGGGAGTGTCACACTAGTACTGACTAAGACCCATCCATGTTCCTTCTTAGCCCTTTGTGTTCCAGGGCCACGGTATCTCTTTCGAACAGTCCCGCAGCCCTGGCAGGCGTCGGCCCTCACGGACCCCTTCCGATTTACTGACATCTCCTTGAGGCGTGGAAGACGAACGCGCCGTCGACACGGCCTGTCGTCATGAGACGGACGGACGGTGAGCTAGCACTTTACTCACCGTCCACAGGCCCGCACCAACGGTGGCCAGGGGCCACTAAGTGGCTTGTAAGACTGATGTCATGTTATGTGTTTCACAAATGTTTACGAACATTCTTATCGTGCGGAACTCTAATAGGTAGATATTAAAATAAAAAATAACTGTCAAAATGAAATTAGAAAAAAAAGTGCTCTCGTTTTGAGCAAACCATAAACACTTGACATAGAGCCATAGACAAGTTTTAAACTGTTATTTATACTTTCTAGTATTATGAGTTATGTCGTAGAAAATGTCTTTAACTGTAGTCTGGTGACTTAACTGTTTGTATTCAGTTTAAAATAAATGGTTTTATAGAACTAGCCGAGTTTAATTTCTAGATCTGTTAGTGTTTTCATAGTTATTATGCTGAATACTGCTACTTGCAGGCACTTTATTTTTAGTTCTGCCACCAAGCGGTGTTCTGTTCTGATTTGAATTCGATTTGAAAGATAATATTAAAAGTCACAGGCATAAAAGTCTTTCAATGGCTCTGAAAACGGTCTAATTTATTTGTTTTTTTTTTTTATTTATCACTTCGAATCACGTTGCGTCCTTCAAAAAGACATAAGTACAGACCATAGACTTGACCTCGAACTATAGGGATACGTTTCTACAATCCTAATTATTATCATTTTCCTGCTCTCATTCTAATTTATTTGAGATCGGCGCAGCATGTCTTGTCCTTCCATACTTCTCTATTACTTCTCACCTCAGCAGACACCTCCTTTCTTGCCATATCATCCTTCACACAGTCCATCCATCGTTTCTTAAGTCTTCCTCTACTCTTATACCCTTCCACATTCAAGCTCCCAACTTTCCCAACGAAATTTTCCTCCACACTATTTTCAAAAAATGGAATCACGTTGCGTCCTTCAAAAAGGCACAAGTACATCTTGACGTCAAACCATAGAGACACGTGTCTACAATTAGGCGACATACAGACTCGCGTGCCGCAAATTACACGGCTACGATACTGGCTGTATGTAATCTTGTGACACCTTGAGACAAGGTTGTTTGAAATAAGAAGTTATATGATTTGAATTGGAGGTGGAATTCTGAGATGGTCTAGATTGTCTATAGCCTCGTTCTATTCTCTGTTTGAAAAGAGAATAGCCTTTACGTCAAAGTATTATGTTAATTAATTGCTTGTCATATTATTATGTCATCAACAAAGCACACTACGGTTATGACAGCACATTTTCTAATCATTCCCATCATCAGCCTAGTGTTTTCCGCAGATGCAGTTGAAAACGTAGCTATTATTACATGGATTAGTTGGATTTTAATTTTACCGAAACCTGTCTAGGCTTTAAGGTTTATTACCATAGCCTGTTTACATTTTTAATAAAATCGCAACTGTCATATGAAAACTCAATGGTTGCATTATTAAATTGTACTGTAAGTCACAGACTAAAGAAAGTTATTAGAAATATTAATTAAAAAAATGAATTGTAATGCTTTGAAGAAGTCCATACTTACATACTTACTTCGAGTACGTATTGTCAATCAAATTAATTACGATTTAAACGAGTGTCTCATTCGATTTCTAATTATCTTTTAAATTGTATGTTCTATGCAGCTTTTTAATCTGTGGTTTAGACGTGACTTAAGAACACAAATGATTTATTCTTAACTAGCTGTCCCGCGCAACTTCGTCTGCGTCATATTTTCCCCGTTTTCGCAACATTTTTCATTGCTGCTCCGCTCCTATTGGTCGTAGCGTGATGATATATAGCCTATGTTACTTCTAATACCTCCAAGAATATGTGTACAAAGTTTCATGATGATCGGTTGAGTAGTTTTCGCGTGAAAGCGTAACAAACTTACATTCACATTTATAATATTAGTAGGGATTGAGAGCGCTAGTGGCTAACGGTTTGTAGGTCGGGTTCAAATTCAAGCATGCACTTGTACCAATAATTCATGGCGATAGTTTCAGAGCTCCTAGCTAGACAGATCGATCTTCAGGTTAAAACGTGCTCGTCTATGTTGGTCCGTGGATGGGTGATCACCAACGTCTTAAAGCAGTATTGTTTTACTCTTATTCCAGTGTAGGAAAGAGGCGGAGCTATACAGGATGTCTAGCGCCATCTCTTCCCCACACTGAAAAAGGAGTACAACAATAATGTTTTAAGACGTCATGGTAGACCACCAGATAATAACTTTCATTCAAGCCTAAAAGCTTGTCTTATAACCTACTAGCTGTACGGCGTAACTTCGTTTGCGTCTCATTTTCCCCATTTTCGCAACATTTTTCATTGCTGCTCCACTCCTATTAGTCATAGCGTGATGATATATAGCCTATAGCCTTCCTCGATAAATGGGCTATCTAACATTGAAAGAATTGTTCAAATCGGACCAGTAGTTGCGGAGCCTATTCAATGCAAACAAACAATCAAATCTTTCCTCATTATAATATTAGTTTAGATTTAGACTACTGCTCATTATGATAGGGTTTCAGAACAGTCTACTGAAAGCACGCTACTGAATCAAATGACACAAAGTAACGCGTCTGCCTGGATTCGAACCCAAGACTACTTAAGAGCGTTTACACCTTACGGCATTTCATACAAACTTTCAAGTCCTTATTTTCTGAAAAGACTGAATCAATTTTAACGAAACTTAATATGCATAAGCAGGATACATAGGTCTAAAAAGTTACAAAAATTTTCAAATCGGTCAATCGGGTTCAATCGGTTTATAGATAATTTCTAATCGGTCTAATTTAGCTGTAACACTATTGTTACAGCTAAATTAGACCGATTAGAAATTATCTATATGTAGAAACAGAAGTTTTTTTTTAAAAGACATTTCGAAAATGTTTTAAGTGACTTTTAGACCTACGTACCCTGCTTGCGTATGAAGTTTCATTAAAATCGGTTCAGTCATTTCGGAAAATAAGGACTTGAAAGTTTGTATGAAATATCGTAAGGCGTAAACAATCTTAAACGTAAGTCGAGGATATTACCACTGCTCCACAACTCAATCATAAAGGATGAACTTGAAACCGGAAGTAAAGTTCCCATAATTTTATCTAAATACCCGAAAACAATAACACTAGTAATTTAGCCACGGTCATGTCAAGGTACCAGGTTCGAGTCCCGAGCGAGTACACTATAATTTTACAAATGACATGCATGTTACATCGCTAATTTCATTTTGTTGACAAAAACTGACAAATTACGTTTTTTTTTTGTTCGTATAAAGGTTTTTTTGTGTTTGTTTTTAAATAATTTGTAATCCCTTAAGGAATATTTAATTTGAGTTCTGTATGGTGTCGGACGTAAAGAATAGCACCATCCCATATCTTCCCGTGGGTGTCGTAAGAGGCGATTAAGGGACTTGCCAGAGAATGGGCAGCAGCGTTCTCTGTGCTTTTGTAACAACCGTACTGCGATCGCCAACCCGCCTGCCAAGCGTGGCGATTATGGCAAAACCCACCAAAATGTCAATGTGGCGTTGGAGGAGGCCTATGTTCAGCAGTGGACGTCTTTCGGCTAAATGATGATGATGATGAAGGAATATTTATGATTATTAAAGTTGAAAGTAACTAACAAGCTGTTATTTTGCATCCTCATCAAATTCAGGAGGTAACTATGCTGATGATTCTCGACCCAAATCTAAACTAATATTATAAAGAGGAAAGATTTGATAGTTTGTTTGTTTGTGTGCATTGAATTGGCTCCGAAACTACTGGTCCGATTTGAAAAATTCTTTCAGTGTTTGATAGCCCATTTATCGAGGAAGGCTGTAGGCTATATATCATCACGCTACGACCAATAGGAGTGGAGCAGAAATGAAAAATATTGCGAAAACGGGGAAAATATGACGCAAACGAAGTTGCGCCGGAGTCAATAATAAAATGGGTAGGATTTTTTGTTGAGGAAATCGGCAAGTGTGAACAACCCGTGTTTTAAACGCGACCCGTCTGATCCTCGCCCTATAACCGCCCTTCACACACACAAACAATCTCAAACGTTTATTCGATAATTTCTTATTTCCAAGCTAAGGGAGTTTTAAAAAATTTGCAGGTTAGTACCAAACGCGCTCACATGGCGCTGCTGACATTTCTTTGTTCAGTAGAAAGGTATAAAAAAATCAAGAGTCAAGGCATACCAAAAAGCCGACGGACAAAGATGAGTATGAGTATGTATTAACGGGTTCTTGTAACTTTATAGGACTTTTAATAAATTGCGATGAGGGTAGTTTAATATCCTACTTCCTATCCTACTATCTTCTAATATATAAAATTGTCGTGTGGCGGTGTTTGTTACCAAACTCCTCCGAAACGGCTGAACCGATTTGTATGAAATTTTGTGCACATATCGGGTAGGTCTGAGAATTGGCCAACATTACTTTTCATACCCCTAAAACCCATCAAAATATCCACGGGAACGAAGTCGCGGGCAGCAGCTAGATCAATGCGAAAATTTGTGAGTATGTATATGTATGTTTGTTACCATTATGTTACGAAAACTACTGAATCGATCTGAATGACATTTCGAACAGGTAGAGCAGCGGTGGCCCAGGGGTGGCAGCCCCGACTTACGAGCAGTAAGCCGTGGGCTCTAACCCAGGCAGGCGCATTATTTTGTGTTATTTATTTCATCACCGCTGCCCTCAAAAACGGTGAAGGAAAACATCGTGAGGAACCCAGCATGTCCTAGAACTAGAAGCTCGAAGACATGTGACATCTACCAAACCGCACTGGGCCCGCGTGGTGGATTACAGCCCACTCCCTCTCATAGAGAGAAGGCCTGTGTCCCAGCAGTGAGAACATTACAGGCTGATGATGATGATGATGATGACAGGGACAGATAATACTCTGGAATAGCATATAGGATACTTTTTAACCCAGTTGTAAGATCCCGTGGGGTAATTACCGAGCAAAACGCAGGAGAAGTCGTGGGAAATAATGGTATATTTTCCTTTACAACCAGAATTAAGCTTAGGGAAATAAATAGCCTTTTAAAAACAACGGTAATACTAATATTTAACTCCTACTCAAGGCTTAGTGTTACAACTCGGAACAAACTGTAGACCATTAGAAATCTCATTACAACAATATATTTTTAATCATCCCGGAACTAAATTAACAAAAAAGACTCACCTGATATTCGTAAACATCCATTATAAGAGCATTAAAAGTAAAAAAAGACTTAAACTAAAATTTATAAAAAAAAAACTCAACACTAAATTAAAAACTAAACAAAAAAATATTGCACTTAAAATCAGACTGTCCACTTTACGTGGTGTATTGCACAAAAATTCTTAATTTAAATATATTTCAGGTACGTATAGGAATCACATCGTTGTTCCTTTGCCGAGAGGTGTCATGTCAGTTTGACAGTTATTACAAGATGGCGGCGCATGGTACGCGCGATGCGCGGGAGAGCGCGAGTGTTACTGCGTGTACAATACTGTTGGCGCACTTGCTAAATTTGTAAAGCGTTCGACTTAGATTTTGTTGGGTTCCGTATGTTTTTTTTAAAGAGGTATTTTGTGAGAAGAAAAAATTATATTCATGCCATATGTGTTTAATATAATTTAAAGTTCATATTAGACAGGTTTTTCTTATTAGTAATGACGTAACTGTATTAAACACATCATCATTTTCTTGCCCTTATCTCAATTTATCTGGGGTCGGTGAAGCATGTCTTCTTCCATACTTCTCTATTATTTGTAATCTCATCAGTTCCCTCCTTTCTTGCCCATATCATCCTTCACACAGTCAATTCATCGTTTCTTTTGTCTTCCTCTGCTCTTATACCAATCCACATTCATTCTCAAAAGTTTCTCATACCTCCTCATCACATGCCGATACCAAGGCAACTATATAACACTATCTATCTGTGCTATCTATGCTATACCATAATAACCATATATATGTCTACGTTATTGTGTGCTTATTTATTCTGAGCTTATTTTCATTTTTTTCGCACTTCGTGAATTCCGAAAATGTTTTGTAGTAACTTTTTAGACCAATGTAGGATACATTGCTTATGCGTATTAAGTTTCATCAAAATCGCTTCAGAAATTTCGGAAAATAAGGACTTGAAAGTTTGTATGAAATGCCTTAAGGCGTAAACGCTCTTAAAGAGACATTTTTCTCCCTAACTTTGTAAAATCATTCCACTATACCGTTAAACCAGCCTCAACACTAACCCAACGGCTTTCCCACCGCACCCACGGACCCCTAAAAAGCTAAGCATCTAATACAGCAGTGTGAAATCGGCGAGTCGCGTCCACTCATCATTTTCTAACGGGCACCGAGCTGCGAGCTTTTGACTAGACATACTTTCGATAGCTCGCATTCGGTTATAGTACGAGTACTTGCGTTTAGAAACCATTTTGATATAGATGGGATTGGATATGGTGATGAATTTTCTTCATGAACTAGAAGCTTAGATACTTCTGGTGGTCCAAGTTGTCAGAAGTTTGTGCATGTAAACTTCATCATCTGCCTGCCTTTTCCCAAACTATCTTGGGGTCGTTTTCCGGTCTAACTGGATGGAGCTAAGTATCAGTATTTTACATGAAGCGAATGCCTAACTGACCTCCACAACCCAGTAACTGGTTAATACGATACCGCTTGGTAAGACTGGATGTCAGACTTTTGGCTTCTGACTACTCGTAACGACTGTCTAAGATTGATTTTTGAATTTTTTTGCTTGTCGGTCGATTGCATCTTTAATATTTGTTCCTCGACTAAAACATAATCCCTAAAATGATTTATCAAATGATTATTTTATTTTGACAACTCAAGTTTCAACGGTGAAGGAGAACATCGTGAGGAAACATGCATGTCCTAGAACTAAAAATTCGATGACATGTGACATCTACCAACCCGCACTGGGCCCGCGTACTGGATTACAGCCCACTCCCTCTCATATAGAGGAGGCCTGTGTCCCAGCAGTGGGCACATTATAGGCTATTGATGATGATGATGATGATGATGACTCAAGTTTGAAATACTTAAACTGAAGTATAAACGAAAAGTAAGTGTGAAAAGAGAAAGTGTTTAACTGTAATAGTTAAATGGTCAGGAGTTATAAACTCCTAGTTAAAATGTAGGCAAACTGTGTAACAGTTACTATAACTAGACTCGACGGTTATATTCTTACATACATAACGACTGCTGTTAATCCCTCTAACGGTCTATTTGAAGTTAGACAGTTTTGTAGAACTATAAAAACTCGCCTCCGTCTGTACTATAATCTTTACATACCACTAGCTGTCCCGCGCAACTTCGTCTGCGTCACATTTTCCCCGTTTTCGCAATATTTTTCATTGCTGCTCCGCTCCTAAACACCGCCATCTATTGAATACTTACTCAATCCAGACAACAGATACCGCCATCTGTTAGAATCGTTTGGAGCTAACAGATAATTGTGACTTAATTTGTAATAAAATAATATTGCGACTATAAATTGAGATGTAAGCTATCCTATCTTTCAAGTTGGATCAAACTGCACACGGTGTGCAAATTTGATTAAAATCTGTTAAGTAGTTTGGGAGTCCATCCCCGACAAACAACGTGACACGAGTCGAGTTCGGTAATTTATATATAATAGATAACAAAGTGTGGTGCTCGTGGCTTAACAGTAACAGTCGCACGGGTCGATCTTTAAGGTCAAGCCGAGCTTGCCGAGGTTGGGTGACCATAATTACAAACCGAGTTTCCTCCGTGCCTCGGAAAGCACGTTAAGCCGTTGGTCCCGGCTATCATTTGTAGATCTTTGACAGTCGTTACGAGTACTCAGAAGCCAAAAGTCTGACATCCAGTCTTACCAAGGGGTATCGTATTAACCTGCAGTTACTGGGTTGTGGAGGTCAGATAGGCAGTCGCTTCATGTAAAATACTGGTACTCAGCTGCATCCGGTTAGACTGGAAGCCGACCCCAAGATAGTTTGGGAAAAGGCTAGGCAGATGATGACTATAAAACAAAGTCGTTTCCCGCCGTCTGTGCGCTTAGATCTTTTAAACTACGCGACTGATTTTGATACGGCTTTCATCAATAGACAAAATGATTCAAAAGGAAGGTTTATATGTGTAATGTATCCCTGAAATACACATCAAAATTTACACGCAAACTTGTTTGTTTGAACGCGTTAATCTCATGACCTACAGGTTCGAATTAAAAAAAAAATGTTTATTGTTAGATAGCCCATTTATCAAGGAAGGCTATACAAGGTGTTGTTTTGCATCCTCGTCAAAATTCAGGATGTTGTCACAAAAGACATAAATAATCAATATAAATTACGGTACCTAGTAAATTATTAAAAAACACTGCGTTTTTTTGTTGTTTAAGTTTGTCGATATTTCAGAATAACCCCCTTAACGTGGTTTAGGGATTATAAAATTATCAAAAAAACGTTTGAGGTTTTTTGTTTGTGTGTAAGCGACGTTATAAGGCGGGAATCAGACGGCCCGTGTTCAAAACACAGGTGGTTCACAGTTACAGATTTCAGTAAATAAATAAAAAAAACAAAATTACCTACTCATTTTATTATTGATTCGTGTCGAGAATCATTAGCATAGTTACCTCCTAGAATTTGACGAGGTTGCAAAACAACACCTTGTATAAGTTTCTTATAGTAGAGGGCGAGCCTATTGCCATCGTATGGACACTAATCCAGACTCCGTGGCTGCTATTACGAAATTCATGATAGAAAAACCCCATTAACACTTTGTCTGAACTAGGAGTCGTGCCCAACACCTCTAGTTTAACAGTCGCACTTGTGAGCATCATTGTAGAAAAAATAATTAAATTCCACAAATAAGTTTTATAGCCATCTCTTCATACTGCATCATTACGGTAAGTAACTTTTTTCTACAAATTACTTCTGTCAATAAAAATTATAAAGTAGTTAAAAACTTAATTATGGAATAACTGTCTATGTGCGCGGGAGAGACTATCAATCATAGCGTTTGAAAAAAGAATGGTTCGTTCGTGTGTCACTTCGGCTGATTTCGGTTACGCTCGGAACGGCTTTCGTTTTTTGAAAAGCGTTCGTTATTTGAGAATAATGCGTGATTTTATTGAAATTAAATTAATGATTCATTGAGAGCTTCCGTTATATTTGTCTTCCATTTTTTAAGATTTATTTTAACCTATTAAAAATTGGATTTGTGCACGGTAATCAGTCATGTCAATCATCATCATCTGCCTAGCGTTTTCCTAACCATGTTGGGGTCGGCTTCCAGTCTAATCGAACGCAGCTGAATACCTGTATTTTACATGGAGCTACTGCCTATCTGACCTCCACAACCCAGTTACTACGAGGCATTACGATACGCCTTGGTAAGATTGGTTGTCAGACTAACGAGTGTATCTATAACAACCGTCAAATATCTACAGATGACAGCCAGGACCAGCGGCTTAACATGGTTCCCGAATCACGGAGGAGTTTTGAAATGTACAGAATGGTCACTCATCCATGGACCAACCTTGGCCAGCTTCGATCGGATCATGCGGCTGTTATTATGTAGCCACGAGCCATCAAATCGAGTGAAGCCCTTGACAATGACTCCAAATGACAATGAAATAGAGAAGGTCAATACCGTAGTTCCTTTCGATTTACGAGTCGGTGCAAAAACTATCGATTAGCGATTCTAATTCGGAAACGTATTGTGAGAATTCGGTATGAAAAACAAATGTGTTTAGTTTCAATTAATTGTTCGTTGCCCAATCTCCGGATCACGTGGCCTACCATGACGTCTTAAAACATTATCGTTTTACTACTTTGCCAGTGTTGGAAAGAGATGGCGCTTGACATCCTGTATAGCTCTCTTTCCCACACTGGAATAAGAGTAAAACAATACTGCTCTAAGACGTCATGGTAGGCAGTTCTGGTGAAAATGTTTTTTAGAAACTTTTTAGCCCTATGTATCCTGCTTATGCGTATGAAGTTTCATTAAATTCGGTTCAGTTATTTCGGAAAATAACGACTTGAAAGTTTGTATGAAATATCGTAAGGCATAAACGCTCTTAAGTCCCATGTAATAGGGATCCTGGTTTCGATTCCTAGTTTGGTCAAAGTGTTATTCGGTTTTTTGCATCAGACAATTCTCATTAGCAGCCACGGAGTTTGGACTTGGCACCGGTTGATGGTAATAGGCGAATTTGTTTTTCCACTAATTAAGATTTAATAGTGCTAACTCAACTGTTCTGTATGGTGTCGGACGTAAAGAATAGCACCATCCCATATCTTCCCGTGGGTGTCGTAAGAGCCGACTAAGGGACTTTCCAAAGAATGGGCAGCAGCGTTCTCTGTGCTTTTGTAACAACCGTACTGCGATCGCCAACCCGCCTGCCAAGCGTGGCGATTATGGCAAAACCCCCTTATGTCAATGTAGCGACACTTGGGGGAGGCCTATGTCCAGCAGTAGACGTCTTTCGGCTGAAATGATGAATGATGATGATGATTGCTAACTCCTTTTTAAGCGCCGTAATAAAGTTTTCTTGTCTATTCAAATGCAAATTTCTTCGAGCATATTAAAACAACTAAATTCTTACCATTTTTTACAAGCGAGTGCTTGCAAATTACTTTTATAACAAAGTAAGTTATTATGTTTGCTTTTGTATAATATTTAAATAAATTATAAAATTGTTTCGTTTCTGTTTTATTTTTATTTTCTCACTTTCTTTTGATGTTTAGTGGTGAGTTTTATTGAGATGTGTGTGTTAGGAAGAAAGTATTATAGTTTATTTCCCCCTAACGAGCTCGTGGCTAAATAATAACAGCCGCACGGGTCGCTCTTTAAGGATAAGCCGTGCTTGCCGAGGTTGGGCCCTGGGTGACTGACTATAATTACATACCGAGTTTCCTCCGTGCCTCGGAAAGCACGTTAAGCCGTTGTTCCCGGCTGTCATTTGTAGATCTTTGACAGACGTTACGAGTAATCAGAAGCCGAAAGTCTGACATATAGTCTTACCAAGGGGTATCGTTTTACCCAGTTACTGGGTTGTGGAGGTAAGATAGGCAGTTGCTTCATGTAAACTACTGATATTCAGCTACATCCGGTAAGACAGGAAGCCGACCCCAAGATAGGTTTGAAAACGCTAGGCACATAACCGCGACTTCTACTCACCCCAATTTGAAAAGAAGCGCAAACATAGATTAAGTCCAGTAATATTTCAAACAAGACAATATCATTATAGCTAAACTGTAAAACACGCAACAAAAACTGCGCACACGCACATAACGATCCATGGATCATTTGCTATAACTATGATCTCTTAGATCCGTGAGCGATCTTATTTGGAACTGATATTGGATTTATTAATGACAGTCTACTGATCCAGGTGCTCATGCACCTGGATCAGATTCCCAGGCCGGGCAAAGTGTTATTGGTTTTTTTTTGTTATTAAGGGCTAGTTTTGCCCGCGGCTTCGTGCGCGTTAATTTATAATTTGACAATAATCGGATCTAACACGTGGCGCCATCTATTATTTATCGTAATAACGTTATTGTGGTTTTCCTCGGGATTAGTACTTTTATTCGGTTTTTTAGGCATCCCTATTTCCGTTTCTGTACACCTGACAACGTATGTGCAAAATTTCATGATGATCGGTTCATTGGTTTAGGTGTGAAGAGGTAACAAACAAACAAACTTACTTTCGCATTTGTAATTATTAGTTAGGATTAATTCCCATATCTTCCCGTGGGTGTCGTAAGAGGCGACTAAGGGACTTGCCAGAGAATGGGCAGCAGCGTTCTCTGTGCTTTTGTAACAACCGTACTGCGATCGCCAACCCGCCTGCCAAGCGTGGCGATTATGGCAAAACCCCCCTTCTTGGGGGAGGCTTACGTCCAGCAGTGGATGTCTTTCGGCTGAAATGATGATGATGATGATGATGATGATGAGTTAGGATTAGGAAGTTAGGATGCACCCACAGTCTGGATTTGTGCCTGTTTCATGGCAATAGGCTATACAAAAACGTTAACGGTTAAATAAACTCATCATCTGCCTAGCCTTTTCCCAAACTATCTTAGGCCCGACTTCCAGTCTAATCGTATGCAGCTGAGTACCAGTATTCTACATGAAGCGACTGCCTATCTGACCTCAACTAGAACCAAACCACAATAGTGAAAAATCCAGGCAGATGATAATAATAAAGATAATGAAGCCTTAAAACATGACAACTTAACACGGAAACTCCATCTTGAATTCGCGCCACACTTGATACTACCTTTCTACTTTCATACGGCGCGGGCGCATGCTATCCTTATTATCGATCAATGATCTATAGATCGCAACGGAGCCATAGATCTTGGGGTCAGGCGTAGCAATTACGGTCCTATTCAGTAAGACCGACGCGAGAGCATTATATATCATTATGTTGCTGGGTTGTGTGGAATTTGGGAGGATTTTGAAATGTCTAGTTTTTTTTTATTAGTCTTTTTTTTAATGAAAAGACAGCGTGTTGTATGGGCTAATAGCCACTGTGCCAGATTCATAAGAATGTAGGTTTTGACAGCCCGCCTCCTGGGACGTCAGTGTGTGTGAATCTGAGACACGATTGTAAGTGTTTTTGGATAACATATCATCGCGACTGTAATCCCCGTAGAGTTGGTCAAAGGTGTACCTAATAGTACACTCACATTTCTCCTGTTATATTTAGGTCGCATGTTATACAGACTGTTGTTTTGCATCCTCGTCAAATTCAAGGAGGTAACTATGCTAATGATTCTCCACCCTAATTGATAACATAATGGCTAGGTATTTTTTTTATTTACACAGATCGGTAAGTGTGAATCACCCGTGTTTTAAACACGGTCCGCGCTCGCTCCTCGCTTTCACACATACAAACATTCTCAAACGTTTATTCGATATTTTTTTATTCCCTAAACCACGTTAAGTGGGTTATTCTGAAAACTGTCAATATTCAACAAAAAAAACCGCGTTTATTAATAATTAACTAGGTACCGTAATTTAAATAGATTATTTATGTATTTTGTGACAACCTCCTGAATTTTGACGAGGATGCAAAACAACACCTTGTAGAAGTGAGCCTATTGCCATCAAACGGGCACAAATCCAGACTCCGTGGCTGCTAATGAGAAATTCCTGACGGAAAAACCCGTATAACACTGTACCCAACCCGGGAATCGATCCCAGAATGCTCAGCAGTCGCGTTGCGCCCTCAAGCGAGTATATTTAACGAGTGATTAATATAAATTTAGTGGAATACTGATAAATCTTTAGTGGGAAAGCTAACTGAGAAATAATGATACAAGCTGTAGTGATTGTTTCACCAAAATAACAAAAATGTTTTTCAGTAACTTGTTAGACCTATGTATCCTGCTTATGCGAATGAAGTTTCATTAAAATCGTTTCAGTCGTCTCGGAAAATAATGACATGAAAGTTTGTATCAAATGCCGTAATATACTATACATATATCCCAGTTATACAGGGAAACGTATAATTGGCCATAACAACTGTAACACGCATATTTTGTAAAATATTTTTATGTATCGCTGTTGGTTACTTAAACAAACTAAAATAAAATATGATGTTTCTCTTTATTTATTTATTTTCAAAAACAAAATAAAATCTAGTCATTTCCGAAAATGCCTGAACTCCAACTTCACCAACAACATAAAAACGGTAAGCTACAGCACACTACAATTGGAAAACTTTCATCTCGTCTGCGAATGTCCATATTTGTTAATAATTATTTTTGATTGAATATCACTATTATAAATTTATAATTCACTACTTATTACTATATAACGGCGTTAGAAAGACGTGTACATACTCCAGCACACCAACCTACCAAAATGTATCAAATTTATTTAAGAGCGTTTACACCTTACCACATTTCATACAAACTTTCAAGTCCTTATTTTCCGAAATGACTGAACCGATTTTAATGAAACTTCATAAGCATAAGCAGGATACATAGGTCTAAAAAGTTACTAAAATACATTTTAGGCATGTCTTTTAAAAATATAAGATAATTGGACATTTCTGTTTCTATAGATAGTTTATCATCATTTCAGCCCAAAAGACGTCCACTGCTGGACATAGGCCTCCCACAAGTGTCGCATTGACATTTTGGGGGGTTTTGCCATAATCGCCACGCTTGGCAGGCGTTTGGCGATCGCAGTACGGTTGTTAAAACAGCACAGAGAACGCTGCTGCGTTAGTTTATAACCGGTCTAATTTAGATGTAACACTATTTTTCGAAAATGTTTTTTTAGTAACTTTTTAGACCTGTGTATCCTGCTTATTCGTATGAAGTTTAATTAAAATCGGTTCCGTCATTTCGGAAAATAACGACTTGAAAGTTTTTAAGAAATGCAGTGGTGGATTTACAAATTTTCAAGGTATATGCTGTTAAGTTTTTTGCCGCCCGGCCCTTGCCTCTACAATTTTCATGTTCTACATTATATTTGTTATTAACTATATAAAATTTGTTGAAGACTTTTATCTGTTATACATCAGAAAACCGCCATGCAGAAATCTTTTTGATTTTTAAGAGGTAGAAAAGAAGAAAAAAACCGGCGAAGTGCGAGTCGGACTCGCGCACGAAGGGTTCCGTACAATTATTTATAAAAACAAGCAAAAAAAAAAACACTTCAGTGTATGGGAGCCCCCCTTAAATATTTATTTTATTCTGTTCTTAGTATTTGTTGTTATAGCAGCAACAGAAATATATAATCTGTAGAAATTTCAACTGGCCAACTATCATGGTTCATGAGATACAGCCTGGTGACAAACGGACGGACGGACAGCGAAGTCTCAGTAATAGGGTCCCGTTTGACCCTTTGGGTACGGAACCCTAAAAAATATCGGTCCCCAAATTTGCCGCCCCAAAAATTTGCCGCCCTAGGCTCCAGCCTTCTCAGCCTGCTGGTAAATCCACCACTGATGAAATGCCGTAAGGTGTAAACGCTCTAACTTTTTCGTTAAAGACTTAAATGGTTTATGGGGAAAATTTGACAGCTTCGGGTGGCTTGGTGTGCGCGCGTCTGTACTTAGTTCCGATATAAAATTAAACACGGTATTAAATGAGATTTATGCTTGTTTAAAATGTATTGAAATAATTTGAATGTGTAGTATTCTATACATTTAAATTATTTTATAGAATATTCTATTATTGAATAGAATATTAGAAAAGTTACTAAAAAAACATTTTCGAATGTGTCACAGCTAAATTAGACCGATTATAAATTATGTTTGTAAAAAGTTACGATTATTACTTTTTTTTAAAGGCATTTCGAAAATGTTTTTAGTAACTTTTTAGACTTATGTATCCTGCTTATGCGTATGAAGTTACATTAGAATCGGTTAAGTCATTTCGAAAAATAAGGACTGGAAAGTTTGTATGAAATGTCGTAAGTCGTAAACGCTCTAAATGCCTTCAACCACACACGAATCTATACTCCGTGGCTACTACTGAGAAATTCCTGATGGAAAAACCCAATAACACTTTGCTCGACCCGGGAATCGAAGCCGGGAAATCATGCTCAGCAGTCGGACTTACGGCCACTAGACCAACGAGACGATCGCCAGACAATTTCCCAACAACAATTACAAAACCACCAAAGTTCCAAAAAAAACACCCACAAAATCTTTAAATCCCAATAAAACCATTAGCGGTTTCTAAAATAAAGAAAATAACATAAAAACGCCCAACCTGCCATATAAACACCCTTCATCACAAAAGGGGGTAGTCAGAAAAAATGGTTACCTGTCGTGCTGTCAACGCATCATTTGTCAAAAGGTACCAATATAATTTGACACTTGATGGCGGCGCCACTTGTAAAGGTAAAAATATCTAAGTGCCAAAAACTCGGTACATTTCTTTTAGTTCGTTTTTTTGACGTGGGCCAAGGTAAAGTGGGTGGGGAAATGTTTTATTTTTGTGGTAGATTTATAGGTAGGTAGCAACGCCTATTAGAACATGTGGTGTATTGTGTAGTAAATTGGAATTAAGTAATAAATTATTAAAGTGGCCGACTGCTAAGCAAGAAGTCATCGGCTCAATTCGTAGGTCGGGCATGGTGTTATTGGTTTTTCTCATCAGGTATTTCCATCCACCCGCATTCTTCAGTGATCCTGCGATCATGGCGCTTGCTACAAAGTTTAAAAATTATATCAAACGTGTCCTAATTAAAAAAGCATATTACAAAATTAAGGACTACGTTGAAGATAGAGAAGTTTGGCCTTAGCCCCTTCGCACATGCGGCTTCCCTGGTAGCTCATAAACGGCACAAATGTGTGGATGTCTCTAACTATTCTCAATCTTACTTTTTTCCTTTCTTTTTAATCAGATGTTTTACAATAGTATTTAAATCATTACACCTTTTGTTTAGAATAGTTACAGCACTTTGTATTTTTTGTTGTTGTATATACTCTTTTTCTTATTTACCGATTGATTGTAAATGTGTGGACGTTGTAGGCCTTATAGATTCCTAGATCCTTGGTAATTTTTTATTTCGTTCTACGTTTTGTAGTAAGCAACGACTTATTGTCGGGCCTACGATGTCCTCCCATACTTTAGTACTAACGCTGTAACAGAAATATTGTTAAACCAAATGATTTTAAAAGAGTAACCATGGAGTTTCTTGCCGGTTCTTCTCCATAGGAAACGACCAACCCGAACCGAGCACTTTTTTGTAGGCCTATGTGAAATAAAAATATTTTGATTATTTTATTTAGATTTTGAACAGCGTCGAAATAGCGGGAATTCAAAACAATAAGTAATCATGGAAGATATGATAGTATAACTGTAAATCTGTTTAAGAAAAAAATCTTAATTTTCTCTCGATTTGAATTCCTTTCAATTAAGGAATATAACATTTTTCTTAATAATTTCTTCTTTAATCATGATCCTACCAAGTCTACCCCTGTAGCTCTTCGATATTTATCTACTAATATAAAATCAATTTGTCAAAATGCCCGTCACACAATGCAGGTGGCCCGGTGTCACTTGTCTTTTTAAGTCTAAACATTATTAATCATTGCCTCTTTGCTGTACCGACTGCCTTTACAGTCGTTTTTGTACTAAAGTAAAGTATAAAAAATCTTTGTGCAGAAGGTAGTTCGGTAAAGTACTAAGATTGTTAATAATTGGTTAAAGTCAAAATTTATCACCAGTCTAGTTCTATTTTTTACCATTAATGTTATAAAACACACAATTTCCATTTATATATTTATATAAGTACTGTATTTATATTATATGTATAAATACAGTACATAAATTAATTATATATATATGTTGTAGAAAACTTTAAAATTTTGTGTAGACCTATGTATCCTTCTTATGCGTTTATGTTTCATTAAAATCGGTTAAGTCATTTCGGAAAATAGGGACTTGAAAGTTTGTATGAAATGTCGTAAGGCGTAAACGCTCATTCCCTTGCCCTTGCAAGGGAATGATGTAGTCTGGCTTGGTTACCTCTGGCTAACCCTTTAGAATTTCCGGCAGCATGGTGCCAAACTAGTCCTTAAATAAAAATTTAAGATTACCGCAGGCATCATCATCAGCCTATAATGTTCCCACTACTGGAACACAGGCTTCCTCTCTATGAGAGGGAGTGGGCTGTACTCCACCACGCGGGCCCAGTGCGGGTTGGTAGAAGTCACATATCTTTGAATTTTTAGTTCTAGGACATGCCGGTTTCTGTTAATTACCGCAGTTATTTACATTAATAGAACATCAATTATATGTACTCATAATAATAGCATGTTATTATAAACTATTATGGCTTATTAAATGCTTCTAACTCAGTTACATTAACCATATAATCTTAGAAATTGACATCATTATATGGGACACTGTGAAGCAAAAGATGTTTTCATCCCACCATCTCGGAAAGAGTATTTTTAATCTTCAATATCTGAGTGGAAAAGCCGTTTTTATTCTCTAGAGGATAAAGTAAATTGAATTTAGAACATAGTGTGCACTAAATTTGTGAATTAAAAAAAACATTAAACCTATTTACTGCTACCTCTATGGTGCCGAATATATCATACAACTTTTTTTTAATTTGTTAAAAACTCAGACTCGAAACCTTCTTGGTGTTCTTTTTTCAATTTGCTTTGTACGCGGTTCTTTACGCGGCATTTTTTCACGTCATTGTTAATTATACCGTAATATTATTTTGTTATAATTTAAAGATTATTCTGTAATACTTACTTGTCATAATGTAGTAATTAATACCTAAACTGAAATAAAAGTGTACCTATCTTGTGATTGTAAACGTTTTTTTTTTTTGCATTTAGTCATTTCCTCGCTGAGGTGGAATGAAAAGTTGCGTGTTGCACTCGAATGCAAAGATTTTTCACCTCGTGCTCTTTTGATTCCCTCGCTAACGCTCAGGATTCTAATTTTGAAAATTGAACACGCGGTTAAAAAGCAACTTTGCACTCTTGTATAACAAATAACTATTTTTTCCACATAATGTGAGTGATGGCTATGAATGTTGTTGGATGTAGAGAGAGAGGAAAGCCAAAGAAAACATGGATGGACGCTGTGAGGAATGGTATGAAAGGGAAAGGAGTTAATGATGCCGTGACGTAGTCCAGAAAAATTAGGGCTCTCACCTCGGAATGAGAGATAGTCGGCTATAAACTTGCGTAAACCTTTATTTCGAGACCTTAAAACTTGTCTCAAAACCTACTTATCGTAGAGTGTCCGCGACACCAGATATTTCAGGGTCAAAGGTCAAAAAATCGATTTTATACACATTTATTGCAAATACCTCGTTTCCTATGGGTTTTATGCTATTTGTATGAATATAGATTGAATCATTTTCGAGATAGAGGGCAACATTTCAACCATGTTTATTATCAAGTTCAGACTTGGTTAGGGCATGATTTAGAACCCCAAAATTGGGGTTCGATAATCATCATCATCATCATCGTTTCAGCCCAAAAGACGTCCACTGCTGGACATAGGCCTCCCCCAAGTGTCGCCAAATTGACATTTTGGGGGGTTTTGCCATAATCGCCACGCTTGGCAGGCGGGTTGGCGATCGCAGTACGGTTGTTACAAAAGCCCAGAGAACGCTGCTGCCCATTCTCTGCTAATTCCCTTAGTCGCCTCTTACGACACCCACGGGAAGACAGGGGTTCGATAATGCGTGATGAATTTCTGGAACCTGTTATGACAATGAATGCACTAGCTCTAGAGAAATTGCTTAACACAATATTCTGCAACTGCAAGAATGGTTGTGGTTCTCGATGTGGATGCAAGAAAGCAGGGTTGCAGTGCTCCTTAGCTTGCGGCCAGTGTAATTGGCAAGCTTGTTTTAATGCTTCACCATATTAATGAAGATGGTACTTTTCACCCCGAAATCCTGGAAGAACTGGAGACAAATGTCGTTGAAGACGAGAACACAGAGGAATATGAAATTATCCACAACCCAGTACGTCAGGGCTCGGGAACCGCTGGTACGAAATGAAAAATTATTTTAGTTTTGGATAGCCCATTTATTGAAGAAGGCGATAAGCTATATAAAATCACGCTACGACCAATAGGAGCGGAGCAGCAATGAAAAATGTTGCAAAAACGGGGAAAAATGTCACAGACGAAGTTGCGCGGGACAGCTAGTACAAATAATAAAACTGTTTCCTTTGACCTAAGAACATGAACTACTATAGACGACCATAGATTCCATCTGTCGTTCCATCTCTATACAGATTCTTAACAAAGATCCGGCGGTAAGATGAAAGAGATAGAACTACACTAATGAACTCTATGGAACGACAGGGTTGCCAGTATTAACAAAAAAAAAAAGAACAAAACATTGTTTTTTTTCTTGTGTTTTGTTAAGGGCAAAATTGGGTTGGCTTTTTTATGTGGCTATGTGGCTTTTGCAAGCCATGCCTATATGCCGTAAAGGCTAATTTAGACATAGTAAGAAGACGTCATCATCATCATCATTTCAGCCGAAAGACGTCAACTGCTGGACATAGGCCTCCCCCAAGTGTCGCTACATTGACATAACCGGTTTTGGTATAATCGCCTCGCTTGGCAGGCGGGTTGGCGATCGCAGTACGGTTGTTACAAAAGCACAGAGAACGCTGCTGCCCATTCTCTGGCAAATCCCTTAGTCGCCTCTTACGACACCCACGGGAAGATATGGGTATTTGCGAGATAAATATATAACAAGACATATCTAATGAAAAACGATGTTTTCAAAAAATACACACAAGTATTTTTTTATCCTGTTATCGTGTAAACCTCATGAACATTCCTATAGCTTGTTGCTCAGCCTTTTAAACCGACTTCTAAAAAGAGGAGGCTCTATGTTCGACTGCACGTATTTAAAAAAAATGTTTTTTACAATTCCGTAACATGGTTAGGTCCGAAAGTCTCCAGCCTACACACAAATCAGAGATACAAAACTATCATGTCACTAAATTATAAATTATCTAGTCACCCACAGTAAATAAAAGTTTCTTTTTTGTTCAGTATAGTCTCCCTGTATTTCAATCCATTTTTGTTTGGATATTAATCTTTACCTACAAAAAGCAACTTAAAATAAGAAGTGCTACAGCGCCATCTATGATAAAACTGAAGAACTAATATGGTCTGAATCTCGCAAGCAAAGTTTTCATCGACTTAACAATCTATAGGAAAAACCCGACAACAACTGTCGGGCAGTTGCCCACTAGACAACACATGTCTGGTCGGAGGATCCTCGCTTTTCTATAGGGGGATGAAGAACTTTACACCCTGTTCCTCACACTCCTAAAGACCTAACTGATATATCTCCAGTTCCATAATAGAATCTGTATCACAACTGCCAACCAATTCAGAGGAGGTTTTAAATTATGAAATAGAAACACGTGTTGTGTGAAAGGTATCTCCTCTACGTTAAAATATGGATGACCACTAAGTTAAATTAACAGGGTATGTTACTAGAATTGGTCGATATCTTAATACATTGTGCACCTCACAGTAACAAGTCTCATTTCTTTGTTAAACATATTTCATCATCATCATCAGCCTACTATGTTCCCACGGCTGGGACAAAGGCCTCCTCTCTATGAGAGGGATGTACTCCACACGCGGGCCCAGTGCGGGTTAGTAGATGTCACATGACTTCGAATTTTTAGTTCTAGGACATGATGCCGGTTTTCTGACGATGTTTTCCTTCACCGTTTTGAGAGCAGCGGTGATGAAATAAATTAGACAAAGTAATGCGCCTGCCTGGGTTCGAACCTCCGGCTCACTGCTAAACATATTTGGCAACAGTAAAAACAAAAACGGCATCAAGCTAACTTTAGCACTAATACCAAAATAATTGTTCGGTTAAAGTACGTCGGTAGATAGTTACTGACATAACACAAAAAATTTCGGAAAAAAACTTGGGAAACACAGTCTTAAGATGGAAGCGATAGGGTAGACCACGACAACTATATTTTATTGCTTGATCTTTAAACTATATTTTACTAGAGGTGTGTGGTAGCTGACATGTGACATTAATTTGATGTAATGGATTCTTTGTTTATATAAACTTGAACACCATTGAGTAGAATCTGGTTCTTCTAACCTAACAGACAGATGTGTTGCTGGGGAGTTTGTTCCGCCATTTCTTCTTCTCAGCTTAAAGCACTAGGAAATGGCGAAGGGCGGGCGTTTTGGGGACTGTCTCTTGTAATTTCGACGTTCAAAAAATGCTGATTATCAGCCTAATTTGAATAAATGACTTTTGATTTTGAATCAAAATTTCTTACGTTTTTTCAATTTGCCAGATGCCAGGCTGTGTGTTGATTAACTTCCACAACCCAGTAACTGGGTACTACGATACCCCTTGGTAAGACTGGATGTCAGACTTTCGGCTTCTGACATCTCGTAACGACTGTCAAAGATCTACAAATGACAGCCGGGACCAACGGCTTAACGTCCTTTCCGAGGCACGGAGGATACTCGGTATGTAATTATGGTCATCAATACAAGCTCTCTAAGTTCATTATATCCTATTATATGACTTTCATAAAAAAGTCGTTCAATGGCGATGAAATTTTTGGAGTTATTGCCAACCCTAACTAAATTAGTGATGTACCTAAACAAAATCTTCCGCTTTCTTTACAATTTCTAGATTATAGATATAATCGATTTAAAATGTCATTCTGATACTCCGAAATATGCGTCGTTGACCTTACTTGAAAATGATTCGTTAGAAAGTATTAAAAATTAACATTATATTTGTAACAGACAAAATGTTATTTTCAATAGATTTGAGATTAAAATATAGTCTGAATTTTTTGCTTGTCATTGTTTCTTTTACTTTACTAGCAGTGATATTTTAAATCCTTGCATTTGGCGTTGTAAGTTTTTTATTTTTATTTCAAAACTAGCTGTCCCGCGCAACTTCGTCTGCGTCACATTTTCCCCGTTCTTGCAACATTTTTTATTGCTGCTCCGCTGCTATTGATCGTAGGGTGAAGTTATATAGCCTATAGCCTTCCTCGATAAATGGGCTATCCAATATTAAAAGAATTGTTGGAACCAGTAGTTCCTGAGATTAGCGCGATCAACCAATCAAACAAACTCTACAGCTGATAGGTCACAGGAGCGCGCGCGCGAATTTCATACGGCTGTTGTATTATTGTGGAAAAAGTGAACAAGTATAAAAAAATCTTAAGGATAATTATTTGTTATCATGAGTAATAATCACGTGTTTATGTATCGGTCACTTATTACCTGTCACCGATTGTAATTTTTGCTGGACTATTTATGAAAGAAACTTTGTGAGAAAACCAGCTGAATACCAGTATTTTATATGGAACGACTGCCTATCTGACGTCCACTACCCAGTTAGATGGCAAGTCTTACCAAGAGGTTTCTTGAGGTGTCTTGGTAAGACTGCTTGTGAGACTTTCGGATTTATAAAGTTGTGTGACAGTAAAAAATTCAGGATTAAAGTTCTTTAATGTCAGGTAGTTAATCTAGAAAGTTAAAGTAACAGTTTTTTTTTTTCCAAATATAAATGAAAGTTATATAAAAACTGAACTTCCTGTTGTTTTTTCTGAAGTCCGTAAGAGGTCTTGCATATAGTTAGTTTTTTTTACAATAATTTAGTTGCTATGTGACTGCCTCGTTAAGGCCCCCGGAAAGTGCGATAGTGACAACTACAGCTCAGGCTGATTTTACCTACAAAAATCTTGACCAAAAGACGTTTTGTATTCCGCTGTTTTTTCTTCAAAACTAAACTAATCTAAATAATTCTTATATCAAAATTTAGAGGAAAAGTATATCTATGCTTCTATTATTTTCTTTTTTGTTATAAACTTATCTAATTTATCTGACAGTCGTCTGAACATGGCGGTAAAAACGGTTTTTTTTTTCGGGTTTTTGGATTGTCATAATTCTTTTAGTGATTATGTTTTGAAAAAGAGGAAATGATAAAGGCATGTATTACGAGTAATAAGACCTAGTTTTTTTGGAAAAAATCATTGCTCTAAACGAATTATTCACGAAGAAAACAGCGGAATACGTTTTTATGGAGAAAGGACCACTAGAGATCCCTCTTAACCTCAAGATCGAACCCGAGCGCACGAACTGCACCGACACCATATTAAAAATGATTCATACGGAGACTTAGTCTAAAACTTTAGCGAAACTCAAGCTAGAAATAATTCTTGAGATCCAAATTATATTTAAATTAGAGAGCTTTCTAATTACATGTTACAAAAACTTCAGTAAGGCTGCACCTAGACTAGAAATGATAGATTACAGGTTTTTAAAGATTATTCGTCTGTGTCTGGCTGAAAATTCGGTATTGGTGTCGGTATCAGACGAAACTGTAAAACGCTAATGTCTTATTAGCGGTAAAATTTATTTTCAGCTCTATTTTATATCATGGCATATATGTAACTGCTTTTGGGACAGATTAACATTCTAATAATATTTTTGTTAGATATTTTGTATCAAGAGGAGCTCGTGGCTAAATAATAACAACCGCACGGGTCGATCTTTAGGGTAAAGCCATGCTTGGCTGGGTTGGTCCGTGGATGGGTGACCATAATTACATACCGAGTTTCCTCCGTCCCTCGGAAAGCACGTTAAGCCGTTGGTCCCGGCTGTCATTTGTAGCTCTTTGAGAGTCGTTATGAGTAGTCAGAAGCCTAAAGTCTGACATCCAGTCTTACCAAGAGGTATAGTATTACCCAGTTACTGGGTTGTGGAGGTCAGATAGGCAGTCACTTCATGTAAAATACTGGTACTCAGCTGCATCCGGTTAGGCTGGAAGCTGACCCCAAGATAGTTTGGGAAAAGGCTAGGCCGATGATGATGAAATATTTTGCATTATTCTTAACTTGCCATCACGCCTCAATTTCTCAAAGGCTTAAGCAGAATCTCTAGATCAAAATCACCATTGCCACTCCAATTTTTTTTCTTTAACAATTAAAAATATTTGAGTCCTGTCAACCATATTGGTTTAAGCAAAGAATGTTAACTATAAGTAAATAATAAATTGTGTGACATGGAATACAGTAGCTGGATTTAAGGCATTTTAGGTTTTTTCTTGTACTTCTTTCTAGTGATGTGCCGAGTTTATCGATATTTGTAGAGGACTTGGGAACCAACCCGCACTGGGCCCGCGTCATAGAGAGGAGGCCTGTGTCCTAGCAGTGGGAACATTATAAACTGATGGTTATGGAAACGATCTTCCTTTGTTTATCGTGTGGTTTGTGCATAGCCTGGTGTCCGAGTTTTATGCCACCCATGCCTCTGACTTCGCTTTACATGCTGTCGAGAAATATCTCTCAATGTTTGGTAACGATGTAATGTAGATAATGGATTTCGTGTCAGTCAAAAATATATTTAAAATACCCTATTTTTATATATATATTTTTTTTTAATGTGGTTTGGTCTCATGTAGTTACGGTTTATTTAATAAAACATTATTGTTGCTTTTATATTACTTTTATTTCTGAGACTTTATCAATTTACTTACTTAATTTTATGTTTTATTTATGTTTTAATCTTTTATTTTGTAGGAGGCTTTATCCTCAAAAGCAAGCCTCGTATTTTAACCTTTTCTAGACTAAACTACATATACTTACAAAATAAATTATCATTCTCTAAAACAAAACACCAAGGAAGGTGCTATCTCCTGTGATAGACTTGAATTTCCTTTAATTATCTTTAAATGTTTTAATAATACTTAGCGGAAAATTTCAATTTAAATATTTTTATTCTTAGGTTTTATTTTTGAATACTTCAAAAAAAAATATCGACATCGTCCCATCACTACTTCAAAAATATGTAACAAAAAAATCCCACTTCTGATATCGGTACTGCCCACCCTGTTTATTTAGGCCCAGCACTTGAGAAATGCATTGTATGGTCTTCGTGCCCTTTTTATATCCATCAGCGAAGATATTCCAGCAAGTGACGTCATATCACACGAATTTGGAAGCAAATAATGTTTAAATTAAAAATGATGGTGTTCTTCAGGAAGGTGGAAAAAGTCCACTCGGGTTGACCTTTAGGTTAAGCCGTGCTAGCCTAGGTTGGTTCATGGAAGTGTATCCACGTTTTACATACCGAGATTCGTCCGAGACTCGGAAACCACGTTAAGCCGTTGGTCCCGGGTTTCATTTGTAGATCTTTGACAGTCGTTACAGGTAGTCAATCGCCCGAAAGTCTGACAACCAGTCTTACTAAGGGGTGCCGTGTTACCTAGTACTAACTGGGTTGCGGAGGTAAGATAGGCAGTCGGTCTATGTAAAATACTGACATTTAGCTGGTTAGACTAGAAGCCGACCCCAATATAGCTGGGAAAAGGCTAGGCAGATGATGATGTCCCTCATAAAGGTCAGATTCGTACCCGATGAAACGATTACGCCCTAAAAAGGACCAAAAAAATATTCCGGTCCAGTGCTTAGGCCCCGTTTGTTGCATCTAAATTTGTATCGAACAAACTTCGAAAAAACTTACTAAAACTGGTAACATCTCTAAATGTACCGTCTATGGTCCCCTTTTATCGATACAGTATTAAATTCTGCGTCTGTGGCACAAAGAACGACAATATCAGCCGTCAAAATTAAATGTCAAAAAAGTTTTAAAAGTCAGTTGTCTAATTTTACCGTAATGCCGTGTTGTGATTTATGTTCTCTGGTTTTAAAACGTAAATACTATTTTATTTATAACCCAGTGTGAATAGTGTTATATATTAAAATAAACTTCATTATTCAAGCTTTACGAATATCTAAGAATATCACGTTCGGGCCTCCAAATACGCCTAATTTTTTTCCAGGTAAGTCAAACGTCCGGGCGTACTTATACGCCTCGATCATTATTTTTTTGAAATTATTGAAAAAATAGTTAAAAAAGTGCTCGTATTATGAAAATTACTTCAATTAAGTAATTATTAGTGTCTCCGCAATATAAAACAGTAAAATAAAACGAAATCTTATCGAATTTTTTACGTAAACACGACAAAATCAGTAGGTATCGAATAGAATGCGAGGAGGGTTGATTGTTTTGGGTGATTGTGCTACTAAGAAAGTGCCAAAGTAAGGATATATGGGTATTAAAACGAAGCTTATATAGTCTAGTTTAATTATAAATAGGTTTTATTGATTCCAATTACAATTCTAATTGGTAAAACTTGGAATCTTATTGGAGAAACTGACATTCAACATATATTCTCAAGTTCACATTTTTTTCGAAATACTTATATCTAGTTGTCGTAATTAGTTTTTACGTAGTTAGATTCTGTATAGTTTCAGCTATACACACGTATTTTTTGTTTTGGTGTAGCTGCAATAGTTTACGAGAAAATAAGCTTTAAATGGGAAGTGGCGCGGGGGGCTTGCGCGGCAAAAACTTTCCATGCGCGCGCGGCGTGCGCGCGGGGTAGCCATGGCTACCGCGGACATTTCACCGGGTACTACTCGCATCTGGCGTGCGTGTATGACAGATGTTTGAACCAGGACGAGGCAGAGTTGTCAACCCACATTTCACCACAGTTATCAATAAGTCCTACTGGCGAAAATCAGTAGCTTCAAAGAATTTTATTTAAAAAATAACGCAATAACACTGAGTTCTGGCACCGAACCCTAGGCCAGGCACTTATTATTCGTTTGTGCGTCTACCCCTGTATAAGATATATATCTTAGGCCCCTAGCACACGGCGTATTTTAAACGCGCAGATGACGCGCGTATACGCGCTTCAAACGAGATTTGAACACATCCTTGTAACCTAAGCACACGGGGCGATTGTGAAACGCGCGTCTGCTGCGCGTATACGCGCAGATACAGCGATACAGACGCGCTGTAGCCGGTCGTAGCTTCCGCGTTTTGGTCAGAAACTCCTCGTCAATTGTGCCTCTCTCACCCCTCCTCCGACCCCTTGTACACGCTTCAAACGAGTTTCGAACGCGCTTCACACACACGTTTGTATCGCGTTTTACGCGCGTTTGATTCTATAAAAACGCAAAAATCGGCATCTACCGCGCAGGAAACGCGTGTTCCTAAAACGCGCGTCGTCTGCGCGTTTAAAATACGCTGTGTGCTAGGGGCCTTAGGACTCCCAGTAAATAAGTTCTATATTTGAAGCCTCAACAAAATAGTGATGTCCAATATCCATTTAAAAGTCAACCAATATAATTTCACGACGGGGTCCTAGAATTAAATCGCAACACATTGACTTTAACACAATCAATAGTGACTTAGCAAGTCGGCTGCATCAAAGGGCTGTACCGCGTCTTTCATGTGTCTGTCCGTCTGTCCCTTACTCAGCAGAATCGTGAAACCTTACAGTATTATTTTGCAAGGGAATTTAAAATGATATGGATAATCTTAATTGCGAAGTTTCAAAAGGATGTAATCTTGGATCTGTATGGTGTCGAACGTAAAGAATAACACCATCCCATATCTACCCGTGGGTGTCGTAAGAGGCGAGATAGGGATTTGCCAGAAAATGGGCAGCAGCGTTCTCTGTGCTTTTGTAACAACCAAACTGCGATCGCCAACCCGCCTGCCAAGCGTGGCGATTATGGCAAAACCCCCCAAAACGTCAATGTGGCGACATTTGGGGGAGGCCTATGTCCAGCAGTGGACGTCTTTTGGGCTGAAATGATGATGATGAATCTTGGACCTCTTGGTGTTTGAAAGCTTATTCCTGGTAAAACCGTTTGTGCGTCCCTGAAACCCTGTATATTACTGCTTTGCCCGTCGTGACGGATTTTCATACAAACTTTCAACCCCAATTCCACCCCTGTATTGCCACTAACCAAGCACAAATCTAGACTCCGTGGCTGCTACACTGAAATTCCTGATTGAAAAATACTCAAAAAAACACTTTGCCCCTACCGGGAATCGAACCCAGCAACTTATGCCCAGCAGTCGCTCTTGTGACCACTAGTCCAACGAACCATCTAAAAATATTTATCTCAAAAATACCGATCCATGTTATTCGATTAATCGTTGTCAGATATCGATACTGAACGTAAATCGATATAGATTTTAATCGAGATCGTTTGGGACGCATGAGTTGCGATCGTGAGTTCGATCCGAAATGTTTGAAAAGTCGTGTGTATTTTTGTATTGTACGCTGATTGAAGATTGGTTTTGTTAATTTTGAAGAGTTTTTAAGTTGAACCCAATTATTACTAGCTGTGCCCGCGACTTCGTCCGCGTGAAATTTAACAAAAAAGTGATTTAGCTTATTTATTAAGTACATTTTTTTTTTCTAAAATAGAAAGCCTAAGTATGGACGCTCGAGCGTCTAAGTTACTCCTTATTAAACCAGCTATCTGCCAGTGAAAATCTCGTAAAAATCGGTCCAGCCGAGATTAGCCGGAACAAACAGACAGACAGAAAATGTTATTTTGGTATATGTATTTGTCATATGCATGTAGTAAATAGCAGTTATTTTAATATTACAAACAGACACTTCAATTTTATTTATTTGTTTAGATATAGATTTAACATCATCATCATTTCAGCCCAAAATACGTCCACTGCTGGACATAGGCCTCCCCCAACGCCACATTGACATAAGGGGCGTTTTGCCATAATCGCCACGCTTGGCAGGCGGGTTGGCGATTTAACATATAATTTACTAAATATTACATAAAAACGTATTTTTGTTAAGAGGGGTTTGGTTTTAGTACCCAGTTATGTTCAAGTCTCATGAAAAAGCGGCAAACCTATTGCTATCAAACGGGCAGTACCACCGTGTACGTAGTATATTCGAATCCAAGCAGGCACTTTACTTTGTTTCAATTTCATCAACACTGCCCTCAAAACGGTGACACAAGAACTTGAAACGGGGACAATTGTATAGATTTTTTTTTACTATGTCGACCATACAAGTAACTTTAATAAAAGTAAAAATTTCTCATAGGGTACAGAAAACATCGTGAGGAAACCGGCATGTCCTAGAACTAAAAATTCGGAGACATGTGACATCTACCAACCCGAACTGGGCCCGCGTGGTGGAGTACAGTCCACTCCCTCTCATAGAGAGGAGGCCTGTGTCCCAGCAGTGGGAACGTTCATCATCATCATTCTCCTGCTTTTATCCCAATTTATCTGAGGTCGGCGCAGCATGTCTTCTTCCATACTTCTCTATTACTCGTCATCTCACCAGACACCTTATTTTCTTGCCAAAACGTTATCTAGGCTAATAATGCTTTTTATAAATCTTTGTCCACTTTACGAAGTTTCTCCGCGAAAATCATCTTTAGGTGCTTGTCACCCGCTGTCGTAAAGCTCAATCAATACTTAAAAACAATTATTAAACAGTAGTCTTAAACAATTAAAAGTAAATCTTCTAAAACTACCAAACAATTTGTCGGTATGTTAGAATTTTTTGTCGTAAAATGATTAATGTTTATTTGACTCAAAACTGTCTGGTTTACAACGACTAACAATTGTGTGGTCCAAGTCACGAGATACGAGCAAGTTCTTGGAACCCATCAAAATCAAAAGTCATTTATTCAAATTAGGCTGATCAGCACTTTTTGAACTTCAAAATTACAAGAGACGGTCCCCCAAAACGCCCGCCCTTCGCCACTTCCTAGTGTTTTAGCTGGGAAGAAGAAGTGGCGGAACACACTCCCCAGCAACACATCTGTCTGTTATGTTAGAAGAATTTGAGAAATCCATTTTTTTTTTACTGATGTTTAAAATCATCAAATGACCCCTCCTGCTCTGGGCGGAGCGGAAGGGAGTGTCAGACTTGTACTGACTAAAACCCATCCATGTTCCTTCTTAGCCCTTTGAGTTCCAGGGCCGCGGTATCTCTTTCGAACAGTCCCGCAGCCCTGGCAGGCATCGGCCCTCTCGGACCCCTTCCGATTTGCTGAAATCTACTTGAGGCGCGCGTGGAACACGAACGCGCCGTCGTCACGGCCTGTCGTCATAAGACGGACGGACGGTGAGATAGCCCATTACTCACCGTCCACAAGCCCGCGACAATCGACCACCCTACCTAACCTTACACGACTAAGGCTGCCCGCCCACGTCAGACTTTTTGTAGAACAGATAATCGGGCCGATTTTTCCTCTAGATTATTTTCCTCGATTTCTGACCAACTTTTTGTAGGACGTGTGCATTGCACTATTGCTATCAGTGCGTTCTAGTTTTCTCCTACAAAAAATCGGTCACCGATTATCGGACGTGGGCGGGCAGCCTTATAAGTTTCTAACTTGGACCACGCTCTCAACCCTACAACGCTGTGTGTGGTACAAATGACCGGTGACACGGAATCATTTATCATCACTATTTAGGAGTAAAAACTTACAGGTTACATGCCTTCTTTGATTTTGTGGGCACCGACTTGCAGGAGTTTTTTTATTACTTTTGGGGCAAGGGAAAGTATTAGATAAGTATTGATGAATTCAGTCAGGTTGTGTGTTGATTAAAATATGATTCGCGACCGTAACACTTATGATACTGAATTATAATCGTTAAAATCATTAATACTACCCTGTAAGTTAATATTATGCCATTCAATGACTATCTTGAAAAAATCATTCAACATCATCATCATCTGCCTAGCTTTTTCCCAAACTATCTTGGAGTCGGCTCCCAGTCTAACCGGATGCAGCTGAGTACCAGTATTTTACGTGAAGCAACTGCCTATCTGACGTCCACAAACCAGTAACTGGGTTATACGATACCCCTTACGAAGACTCGATGTCAGACTTTTGTCGTCTTACTAGTCGTAACGACTGTCTAAGATCTACAACTGACTGCCGCGACCAATGGCTTAACGTGCTTTCCGAGGCACGGAGGAAACTCGGTATGTAATTATGGTCACCCATCCACGGACCAACCTCGGCAAGCACGGTTGAACCTTAAAGATCGACCCGTGCGGCTGTTATTAATTAGCCACGAGCTCCTCTTGAAAAAGTCGTTTAATGAGATTAAATAAACTTAGAGGGTTTTATGCAATAATCATATTTTGTTCAACATATAGCCTGAGAGCCTGAAATGTTATCCAAATTACAAAAAAATTGCTGGTTTCCTTAAACAAACCGCGGACAACAGCCTGTTATTAATAATGAGTTATTTAGGGATCTGATTATTACGTATTCTTGTCTGTCAAATGAAAACGAAATATCGTATGACGTACCATAATGAAGAGGACTAGACCAAAATGGCGATGACTGTCAAGAGCTTTAAAATATAATTGAAGAGAAACATATCCGCGTGTTAATGAGAGAAACTACATAGATACCATATACAATGAAAATTATATATTTGTTTTGTATATATTCATTATTTTGTTACAGTACATAATTATTTGTTACCATTTATGGTTGTAAGTGATAGCTGCATCTATAAAAAAATTGCATTGTAACTTTTGTAAGTGTCAAATTACACACATCAAAAGTGTCTAGGGATCAAGCATTTTTATGCGGATTTCTTGAGATTGAGATGTGGCTTTGTAATAAATTTATGATTTTATAAATTTATATGGATCCTTTTTGGTGCATTTCATAATTTGAATCAGGAACTGTGAATCAAATTCGAGTAAAAGATGAAAATCAGCTGTCAATATTTTCCCTATAAAAACATACAACGCATTGAAGACATTATTAGTGCTACTGTTTCCCTACTACTGATTAAAACCAACGTTATTATGGAGCGGCGACGTCATTTAAGCAGGGAAGAAATGCTCAGAGCCGTGGGAATGATAGAAGCCGGTTCCCGGCAACGTACTGTGGCTTTAGCTCTGAATACAAGTCAGAGTGTTATCAGTCGACTTTGGACACGTTACCGAAGCACTGGTACCGTGGCTGAGCGCCATGGAGGACGGTATCGCTGCACCACATGGAGACAAGACCGATACATTCAAATCTTAACTCGAAGAGCTCCAACAATAACCGCCATGATGTTAGCCGTGAGGCTTCATCACTCTTCAGGGAACTTAATTAGCGACCAAACAGTCAGAAACCGCTTGCATGAAGTGAACCTTCATTCCCGAAGACCGCTACGGGTACCACCTATAGCAATGCACAATCGTAGGATTCGATATCAATGGGCTCTTGAACACAGAAATTGGGCAGAAGAACAATGGCGTTTCGTGTGCTTTTCTGATGAGTCTCGTTTTGGTATGAGACCGGATACAAGACGTATACGACACTGGAGAACCCCTGGACGCCAACAGGGATTAAAATCCTGCCAGGAAGTCCATCCTTATAGTGGTGGAACCATCATGGTATGGGCGGGTATTTGGATCGGCGGAAGAACTGAGTTGATTTGGATCAGAGGCAACCTCAACGCTCAAATTTATGCTGAGACGATTGTATCAGACGTCATTGTTCCTCTACAAGTGCAAATCGGTCCCTTATTTCAGTTAATGCATGATAATGCACGACCGCACACCGCAAGAGTTGTAAGACAGACTCTCGCCGCAGCTAACATCAATGTCCTGCCCTGGCCTGCTCAGTCGCCAGACTTGAACCCGATTGAGCATGCATGGGATATGCTACAGAGAAGAGCTCTGCCGAATATGGAGGGTATCCAGTCGCAAGAAGACCTTTTTTTGTTGTTGCAACGAACATGGGCGGCCATTCCACAGCGTGATTTGGATGAACTCATTTTGAGTATGCCAAACCGATGTTCTTGTGTTGTTAGTGTTCGCGGTAGAAACACGGATTATTAATTGTTTAAGTTACCCAATAAAATTTTAAAGAAAACTGTTATTTCAGTCTTTTTTTCGAACTTTAATGTTAGTGGTTCAAATGTCAAAAATCCCTTTATTAGAAAATGGCAAATTTCTTTATTAATGCAAAGGTGACTTGGTTTATCGTTACTGTGACAAACGAAAACACTTTATTTGATGAATCCTTAAAGAAAATTTTAATTAATATCAATCAGGAGAAAAGTTATTGCAAAAATATATGTTGATCCCTAGACACTTTTGATGTGTGTATTTTGTCTAACTATATTAAGAAGTTAATATTCTGATGAAAAGAAAGTTCAAACAGTATCTATTTGTATATCTAGCAAATTCATATTGATATTGTACCTACAAAAAGCAACTTTTAACAAAAGGTATTACAGCGCCATCTATGAACAAAACTGAAGAATTAATATAGTCTGAATCTCGCAAGCAAAGTTAACATCGACTTAAGACTATATAGGAAAACCCGACAACAACTTTCGGGCAGTTGCCCACCAGACATAACACCTGTCTGGTCGGAGACTCCTCCCTTTTCTATAGGGAATGAAGAACACCCTGTTCCTCATACACCTAAAATATTATTAATGCGAAAATAACTCTGTCGGTTACTTTTTCGCTTCTAAACTGGTAAACGTATTAAGATGGACACACGGATCATGAAATCGTATATTTTTTTAACTATATGATCTCATTACTGTAGCCGTTAACAATTTGTCATTTTATTTGGCGGTATTCTGATATTCGCGCATGAATTCGTGGCGCATATGAAAGCCGAGTAAGCGTTCAAACAGCGTTGTTTAAGTTGCTCAAAGTCTCGGAACGAATGAACATAACATCCAGATAGACCAAAACAAAATCAATCATAACTCTTTGCCTGCACACATCTGACTGGTAAATAATTCAGCAACAAAAATGTTTTAAAAACAATGTTTTTCGTAACTGGTTAAGAAACTTTATCATCAGGATGCTTAGTTGCGGTTAAGGAAAAAAATATCTTGATTCGCAACTGGTTGCGAACAAGGAATAAAAATTCTTAATTCGCAACTGGTTGCGAATCGCAGTTGCGAAAACGGCCGGAGGGGTAGTGTCATACTGATACTGTTAGCCTGCGTCATCCCACTGCTGGGCAAAGGCCTCTCCCCATGACTTCCAACTGTCTCGATTCAGGGCCAATGTGGACCACTGGCCGCTGGTCTTGTCCAGCCCGTCCCGCCATCTGTACGAGGTCTACCACGACGCCTTCTGGCTGTGTCAGGGCTCCAGAAAGTGGTTTTTTGGCCTATCATTGCGGCAAACGTGGTCAGCAAAGTCCCACTTCAGCTAAGCGGCTTTTTGAGCAACATCAGTAATTTGTGTTTTGTTTCGCAGTGTGGTGTTGCGTACTCGGTCGGTTAGTTTGACGCCTAGAATGCTGCGCTCCATTGCTTTTTTTCAAACGGCAAATACCACAACTTGATAAAGCTCTGGGGAAAAACGCTCATTCTCTTTTTCTAATAGCTCTATTAGACAGTGACGTAAGTATTTATCGACGAGAAATCCGTCAGACAAGTTTGGAGCCTTCAGTAGTTCCTGTAATGCGGTGTGGTGTACTGACCTGGTTGTGATAGTGCGCCAGATGATGCGGCACGTGCCGCATAGCAGGGTGCAGCATCTCGGCACTGCTCGGACTGCCGCTGCTGCTACCTTCTATCGCCTGCAAGATGAGGAGTTGTTTAGAACAAGGGCATTTTCATCCATCCTATGCCGATTTCGGAAGCAGTCACTATTTTTGTCTTATTTGAGACTATCGGTTACAAAGGAAAAAAAAGAAAGTTTGAAAGTTGGGCCAGTTATAGAAAACTTGAAAGGGAATTGACTCTCATGGTATAGACATGTGATTAGGATGAGGAGGGACGAATCGCATGCGACTGAAAAAGTCATCATCTGCCCAGCTTTTTCCCAAACTATCTTGGGGTCGGCTTCCAATCTAACCGGATTCAGCTGAGTACCAGTATTTTACATGAAGCGACTGCCTATTTGACCTCCATACCCAGTAACTTGGTAATACGAAACCCCCTGGTAAGACTGGATGTCAGACTTTTGGCTTCTGACTAGGTACTCGTAACGACTGTCAAAGATCTATATACAAATGACAACCGGGACCACCACCAACCGGGGCTTAACGTGCTTTCCGAGGCCCGGAGGAAACTCGGTGTGTAATTATGGTCACCCATCCACGGATTTACCACGGCAAGCACGGCTTTACCTTAAACATCCACCCGTGCGGCTGTCATTATTTAGCCACGAGCTCCTCTCTACTGCGACTAAAAGAGTGATGAATATAAATGTAGATGGATAGAGTGCAAGAAGAAGACTAAAGAAAAGATGAGTGGAGGGTGGATTGTGTGAATTATATGAAGGAAAAGGGAAAAAATGCTAGCGTTAGGAATCACGGGGGAGAATGGAAGAAAAACGTGTTACACCTTCCCCAAATGACATAGGACGAGGATAGGAAGATGATGATGATTTGTATTTGCAACTCCTTACCTCAGGCGGTTCATTCTTCGTCTCAGCCTCGTCGCCGAGTTCCACCAGCCCAAGCGCCTCCTCCAAGAGATCGAACCTGGACTCCTCACTGCTGACCAGCTCCCGGGGCAATTCTCCCTGGATCACGTACTCGCCTGGAAGAGAGAGGAGGGAGTTAGAGATAGGTTTAGTAGTAGCTAGTAATTACATCTATACGAGGAATGTTTTTTTAATGGCTCTGTATGGTGTCGGACGTTAAGAATAGCACCATCCCGTATCTTCCCGTGGGTGTCGTAAGAGTCGACTAAGGGACTTGCCGGAGAATGGGCAGCAGCGTTCTCTGTGCTTTTTGTAACAACCGTACTGCGATCGCCAACCCGCCTGCCAAGCGTGGCGATTATGGCAAAACCCCCAAAATGTCAATGTGACTTCGGGGAGGCCTATGTCCAGCAGTGGACGTCTTTTGGGCTGAAATGATGAATGATGAATGATGAGGAATGTTTTTTGGGATTCACAAGAAGGGTTTCACATGGTATTAGGGACATCGTGATCCGTGACACATTTTGTTACCAAGGATATAATTCTGCAAGGATGCTGTTAACACTTTCGAAGCTAAACACCCAGCATAAGGATCAAAGGATAATTCGTTCGTGTGCGCACAACCCGCCTCCCAAGTCGTCAATGTTTCGACGACACTGTTGGCGCAGTGGTTGAGGGATCGACTGCTGCGCTGCGTGACGCGGGCTCGATCCCCGCACGGACTAAATATTTGTATGGCCTACAGATAGTTGTTCCGGTTCTGGCTGTTTGTGTATGTTAGTTTAAATGTTTTGTTAACGCACCGCCGATACAGGAGAAATTTGTAGTGCGGGGCAACGTATATAAAAAAAAAACTGTAGTACGTAGCTACAGATAGCTTGCATTCTAATTCTAAAAATTCACTAAAAACCATACCAGACGTCTCAAAACACAAGGCACCCGCATAATAAGTATATTCCTTTTAATTCCCCAACACTAAAGACAATCCTTTTACTGAAACAGTATCCCCATTCTATACAATGTTAACACAAAAAAAAAAAAACGTCTGCTGGACACCGGTAACAACCAAAAGTAACTTCAAAAAGATTCTTTCAACCCCAGGAGACAAAAGACTAAAAAAAAATTGCAAGTAGCAATACCGCCATCTTTAAAAATAATTTACAACACTTAAAAACTATAAATCATTACTGCATTTTCTATAGCGGTTGACCACAAAAAGCAACCCTTTGAATGCTGACCGATAATCTTGTTTGGCTATGAAAGGGTATATAAGACCGCGCCGCATAATTATGCATGGACAGTAGCTAAGGGGTTTAGGGAATAAATCATAATTGACGCATGGCGAGTTAAGATTTTTGTTCTTGGAAAAACAGTCAAAGGGATTGTGGCTGTTGTGTATTTGTTTTAAATATAAGCTGTTTTAAGGTGTGAAATTCTATATTTTCCGAGCAAAATAATTTCCAAAAAAGTTAATGTATATTATAAAGTAGTTAAGTTTTCTAATCTTTAGGAAAGAGGACTGGTCTCTGACTGTATGAGAGTTTACGATTGAAAGGTGTCACGAATACCTTAAAATCCCGAAATGTTATCTTTTGAGAATACTTAAATGACTTGGCAATATTAGTATTGCCATATCAAGAAATCTAGAAAAGCACAAATCAATCTAATAATTGACAAAAAATAACGTTCTTGTTACATTAAAACTGTGCTAAAACTATCAAATCAAATACTCTCCTTATCTAAAACCTGTCACTTCCTTGTATCCTAAAAAAAACTTTCATCGACAAAAATTTATCCAAAATTAGTTTGACACATTTAGTCAAAACCCTTTAGCTAAGTAACGGTGAACCACAGTAGCTATTGTCACACACAATAACGACTTATCGTAATCCTTCAATTGTGGGGTCCATAAGACCCAAAGTCAATGGCGACGTATTTTTTTTCGTGTCGCGTTCAACGGGTTACCTCGGTATAAGATTGGGAGGGATTAATTTTCGGAAGCGTTAATGTTAATAATTTGATTACTTATTTTAAAAGTATTTTGAATGCTACTTGAGTTTTGGAGGAGATTTGATTTCGTTTATTACTGTACTTATTTGTCTATGTTTTACCTATTTTTGAAGTGAAAACTTCTTTAGCGGCGTTGTGCACTTTTGTGGAGGGTAAAAATGTTAAACTCCCGTCCTTCGGTTTCTCCAAAGAGGCAAAATTCGTAAGACGGATTGTAATAGTTCTAAAGTGTAATATAAATTGTCATGTTTGTGTACGATAACGCAATAAATGAATATTGTATTTTACCACATAAATGATAGTACTTTTATGCTGATAATTAAAGCAATTCGTGAAAAATTATTCCCTAACCATTCCAAAATATCAAAAAAGCACAACGTTAATATTCAAGTTTTCACTTCTGCTCCCGAAGTGCAACCCGTTTTATTTTCTAAAGACAGGCATGTATAACAAAATACCTGCCAATATGAAAAAAAAGTCAAAATAATTATTTAGCTAATGCTTTCGGGCGTTGTTAACATCAACCTTTAGACACGGTCTATACCGTTGCGTTGCGTGTGTTGGTTACCGTGGTTACCGTTGGTCACCTCTCATCATCAGCCTATAATGTCCCCACTGCTGGGACACCTCCTCTCTATGAGAGGGAGTGTGCTGTAATCCACCACGCGGGCTCATTGCGGGTTGGTAGATGTCACATGTCTTCGAATGGTCACCTTTAGACACTTTCAATACCTAAGGGGCTTGATTTGCTTCTTTGGCAACCATTGAGACCAAGTTTTAGTGTTAATTCTGGGTGCAGTAGGCAGGAAGACAGAACAGCTACCAACTCATCATCTGCCTAGCCTTTTCTCAAACTTTGTTGGGGCCGGCTTCCAGTCTAACCGGATGCAGCTGAGTATCAGTATTTTACATGAAGCGACTGCCTATCTGACCACAACCCAGTAACTGGGTAAAAAGAAACGTCTTGGTAAGACTGGATGTCAGACTTTTGGCCTCAGACTATTCCTAACGACAGTCAAAGATCTGCAAATGACAGCCGGGACAACAGCTTAACGTGCTTTCCGAGGCACGGAGGACACTCGGTACGTAATTTTGGTCACCCATCCACAGACCGACCTCGGCAAGCACGGCTTAACCTTGAAGATCGACCCGTGCGATTATTTAGCACGACCTCCTCAGAACGGCTACCAACTTTACTATTTTTTCTTTTTTTTTTTTTCTTTTTAATTATGTGCGATGTCCGGATGTATCTAATATACAGTGTAGACAGAACAAAATCCAACTATCGTATCATCCGCCTACTAACTACGTAAACAGGTAAATCCCATAGAAAACACGCCTTAACAAACCACAAAAAATCTCCCTACCTATGTATAATCAACCCGTACCGTACCGAATTCTGTCCGGTCGGTAAAAAACACATGTTTTAATTGTTTCGCGCCATTTTTGTCCGCCATTTTGTTAGCCTTCATGGTCCACCAATCATGGCGGGTTTTAGAATGGTTGTCAGTAGTATGGTAGTATGTTGGTAGGATGGGTGTGCAAGAGTTGAAGTTTTGTTTATGTTTAGACATTATATTATGTTTTTACTGGGTGTAATTTTACTTGTTTTAATATTTTATGATTGTACTTTGTGACTTATAGCATCGTATTGGACTCCTCTGTAATGTTGCTATAATTGTTGATAAATAAATAATAAATAATTATTTATTCCAGTTGTTGGAATGAAAATATTTTTAAATGCGCTATAATCATCATTCTCCTCCTATCCTTCATCTTCTGCTAAGCATTTTCCCAAACATCTTGGGGACGGTTTCCTGTCTAACCGGCTGTAGCTGAATACCAGTATTTTACATGGAGCGACTGTTAATCTGACCTCCACAACCCAGTTAGTACTGGATAATACGATATCCCTTGGTAAGACTGGTTGTCAGACTTTCGGGCCACTGACTACCTGGTAACGACTGTCAAAGAGATACAAAGACATCCGGGACGGACGGCTTAACGTGCGTTCCGAGGCAGAGAGGAAACTCGGTATGTAATAATCGGTCACCCATCCACATACCAACCTAGAAAAGCGCGGCTTAATCCGAAAAATAATCCAAGCGGCTGTTATTCTTTAGCCACGAGCTCTCCTTTCTAATCTAAACTAATATTAGGAAAGATTTGATTGTTTGTTTGCATTGAATAAGCTCCGAAACTACTGGTACGATTTGAAAAATTCTTTCAGTGTAAGATAGCCCATTTATCGAGGAAGGCTATAGGCTACATATCATTGCGCTAAGACAAAAAGCAGTGGAACAGCAATGAAAAATGTTGCGAAAACGGGGAAAATGTGACGCAAACGAAGTTGCGCCGGACAGCTAGTTAAAAATAAACCAATCTCAATTTATAGACAGAGCTTTAAATAGCAGTACGTAACTAAAGTTCAAAAATAAACCATTGCATAACGATCTAACAAAAAAGCGTATTGTTGTAACCTTGGCAATGACTTGTCGCGTCGCTTGCGCCGAAAGTGAATTGATCTATAGATCTCTCCATGGATCATTGGCGTGTCGGGCAAACGCATTGTTGATTATTTCGACATCAAATGTTTTGATCGCGAATTTGTTATTGAAAGGTTTTATGTGATTTTATTTGCGGAAATAGCGTATAGTTTTTGCGTTTTTGGTCGCATTTGAACGTTATTTTTGTTATTGAAAATACAAGGTGTAATTGGCCCTTTTTTTTTAAGAATGGGAAATCATCAAATGACTTCTCCCGCTCTGGGCGGAGCGGAAGGGAGTGTCAGACTTGACTGACTAAAACCCATCCATGTTCCTTCTTAGCCCTTTGTGTTCCAGGGCCACGGTATCTCTTTCGAAAACCCGCAGCCCTGGCAGGCATCGGCCCTCTCGGACCCCTTTCGATTTGCTGACATCTCCTTGAGGCGCGCGTGGAACACAAACGCGCCGTCGGCACGGCCTGTCGTCATTAGACGGGCGGACGGTGAGCTAGGTGTAATTGGCCCTTGGCTTTGGATCGAAACAATTGGAAGTCATGGGAAGAGGCTTTAGGCCAGCAAAGGGATGACGCAGGCTAGGGTAAGGTAATTTTTGGAGTTTAACACACTCAAAACCTTGTGCTAATGCATCCATGCATTGAATAATAAACGGATCAAGGAGATATTTAAAGTAAAGTTAAACTATAACATTAAACACTCGGAACGGCTTTGGTTTTTTGAAAAGCGTTCGTTATTTCAGAATGATGTGTGATTTTATTGAAATCAAATTAATGATGAATTGAGCGCTTCCGTTATATTTGTCTTTTCCAATTTTTTTTCACGAATTTTTAACCTATTAATAATTGGATTCGTTAAGGTAGTCAGCCATGTCAATCATTATATTTTCCCAACTATGTTGGTATCGGCTTCCAGTCTAACCGCATGCAGCTGAATCACAGTATTTTATATGGAGCGTTTGCCTATAAAGGCACTACCTACCTATTTAATCTACAATAATAAAAAAATACAGTCTAACAATCTATTATTTATCTAGGTAGCAGCATTTTATCACTCATCCCGACAAAATGCAGCATTTTATCGTTTCCCTATTTGACACTACAAATTCAAGATGGCGCCGTCTAAATAGAAGTCTATTGCTTTCAATTGTTTCAAATTGATACAGATGAGGGGACTTGCTATTGGCTGAACACAAATTGGTGTCAATTTCAATGATTTGGTAGATTCTCGCAAGCTTTTATGTGGAATGGAGATGGACAGGGAGAACGAATGCCAAGAATCTGAGGTCCTCGGACGAACATGCGACGAAACTGATGCGATAAAAAAACATAAAAAGACTTTTTCTATGATCTTATCTGGGGTGATATTAATAGTGCTTGTCGTTAAAAAAATACACAAAATTCGATTGTAAAATAGAATAGAATATACTTTATTGTACTTACACTGAAATTGAAACAATTATTGTTTTACAACATTGTTAAATCTATGGTTACAATCTCGTGTTATCGCTGATACCGATATATCTTCTAGAAAACCTTTGCATGTAATGTTACAAACATAAAATATACAAATATAGTGTAGGAGTATTTTCGATTTATAAATCGTTCGAATTACGTCAAGTTGGTTGGTTTTCAGGGTACCTAAAATGACGCTCAATTTTACAAAATTAATCAATGAAAGCAAGATATTTGTAGTTTTAATCATGCATAATCATGTAGCAAGGGCCACCAAACAAAATTCTCAAATGAAAAACTTTCCAATTTCTCATAAAGATAGGAAATCTCTATGTAAACTCATTTTTCTCATTATTAAAATATTTTAAACAATAAAACTGCTTTTATCACATATCTTAGTGAAATTTTTGTACTTGTAATAATCAGCCTATTACGTTCCCACTGCTGGGACACAAGGCTTCTATGAGAAGGAGTGGGCTGTACTCTACCACGCGGGCCCAGTACGGGTTGGTAGATGTCACATGTCTTCGAATGTTTAGTTCTAGGACATGCCGGTTACCCCACGATGTTTTCCTTCACCGTTTTGCGAACAGTGCGAATAAAATGCTTTTAGGGCTAACTATCTTAGCAGCCTTGTCTTTCATTGTGGCTTATTAAGTTATTTAAAATAAGGAATCATGGTTTGAATATCGGTTTTCGTAGTATGGACATGTATGCAGAGGAATGAGGAAAATATACATTTACAGTACTTAATGAGAATGAATGTGGATGGTCAGAAGAGTTTCTATGGTTTGACGTCAAGTCTAACGACGACGCAACGTGATTCCATTTTTGAAAATGAGTAAGGAGGAAAATGTCGTTGGGAACGTTGGAAGTGTGAATTTGGATGGGTATAAGAGTAGAAGAAGACCAAATAAACGATAGACGGACTTTGTGAAGGATGATATGGGTGGAAAGGAGGTGACTGATGAGATGACAAGTAATAGAGAAGTATGGAAGAAGAAGACATGCTGGGCCGATCTCAAATAAATTGCTCAGGCTGATTTTACCTACAAAAATCTTGACCAAAAGACGTTTTGTATTCCGCTGTTTTCTTCTTCAAAACTAAACTGATCTAAATAATTCTTATATCAAAATTTAGGGGAAACGTATATTTATAATGCTTCTGTTAGTTTCGTTTTTGTTAAAAACTTATCTAATTTGTCTGATAGTCGTCTGAAAATGGCGGTAAAAACGGTTTTTTTTTCGGGTTTTTGGATTGTCATAATTCTTTTAGTGATTATGTTTTGAAAAAAAAGAAATTATAGTGGCATGTATTAATAAGACCTTTTTTTTGGAAAAAAATCGTTGCTCTAGACGCTTTATCCACGAAGAAAACAGCGGCTTACGTTTGTATGGAGAAAGCCCTCTATTATAGAGTCCCCTCTTAATGCGTCCGAAAATCGCCAACACGAATTGAGCAAGCCTGGTGATTAATGCTCGTTCCTTCCGTACATAAGAAGAGGCGTTTTGTCTACTGGAAAAGTTAAAGCTCGCCATATTTGTTTGTCTCCTTTGCCCAATACCGCATCTGAACCAATTGTTTTCAATCAATTTTTATTAAAGGAATGGAGACGCCATTTTTGTGATCTAATTTTGTGATGCATAGAATGTGAAAGTATGTTTAACACGGATATAGATATGGGTACCTAGAGAACTCTAGAGCAGCTATTTTGCGTGCCCGGCTTAAGAGCATTTACTCCTTACGACATTTCATACAAACTTTCAAGTTCTTATTTTCCGAAATTACTGAACCGATTTTATTGAAACTTCATACGCATGAGCAGTATACATAGGTCTAAAAAGTTACTAAAAAACATTTTCGAAAAATAGTGTTACAGCTAAATTAGACCAGCGAAATTTCTGATGGAAAACCCAATAACATTTTGCCCGACTCTGGAATTGAACCCACGACATCTAGCTCAGCAGTCGCGCTTGTAACTACTGAACCAACGAGACAATCTACAAAATACTAATAAACTAACTAATTTTAACGGACCAATCGCTTTTCTATACTGAAGCAACAAACCTCAAATAAAAAAATCGAATCATGTGACCCTAACCGGTTCCACATTCCTCGAGCCGAAACAACTGACATACATCCGTCCCTTTCTTGCGCAACACTTTTTGTTTTAATTTTCGAATTAATTTGACCGTGTGGGAAAGAGATAGCAATATATCTTTGTGAGGTTTGATGTGAATTCCCATTGCGGTCGTCTGATTCGACGCTCTTTAGTGTGTAGGTATTTTATTTCGAGATTTTCCTCGTTTCTTGTAGGTATTTTGTATAAATTACTGGTTATAAGATGTTACTTTAAGATTCATTTTGTGAACCAAAGACCTGTCATTAATATTGTAATGAGACAAAGCAAAAAAAAAGTGTGGAAATGTCTTTTGATATCTTGTGTGGATAAGCTTTATCTATTTGAGTGCATCTCTTAAATAGATTTTAGCCGTTTATTCATGTAACATTGCAATAATTTATGTTTTTGAAATTCTTAAAATGCCTAGCTTTAGTCACAATCATGATTAGGATGAATTTAGATGCTGTGTTGTAAACTACATAAGTGCAGAGGTCTATTTATTGCTTAGTATTTAGTTAATTCTAAAAAAGGGACTCACGGACATAGCGGAAGTGATAATAGCAAAAAGTAAGTGGAAATGGGCGGGCCATATATGCCGTAGACTAGATGGAAGATGGGGGAAGAAAATGCTGGAGTGGAGACCACGGACGGGACGGAGGAATGTGGGAAGACAACCGACTAGGTGGACAGACGATCTCAGTAAAGTGGCCGGAAGAAACTGGATATAGCCATGACACATAACCGCCAAAAGTGGAGAGATTTGGAAGAAACCTACACTCAGCATTGGGTGGCCAAGGGTTGAAGAAGAAGACGAAAAAAAAATCCTATCACAGTAACACCGTCTAGGCCCAAAAAAAACATAAAGTGCCTGGAAAAGTAAAGAAATTACGGTAATTGTAACAAATGATTTATTAAGAACAAGTTATCAAGTTAATAAACATATTTGGTTAAAGTACTACGAAGTGTGAACTTCCTTGCATTAAAAACCATTGAATTATCATGGGCGGTTTCCCTATTGTCTTTTAGAAGCCTGAGAAAACGTTTCATCTTGATAAGTTTATCTAATCACTAATAGGCGGAGTCACGAACGAAAGGTATGCAAAATTATCTTTGTTTAGTTCACATCTTTAAATAAAACGGATCTCAGCATCCATTGAAGTAATAAACTTGAATCCTACTTCTTACTAATGTAGTCATCATCATCAGCCGAAAGACGTCCACTGCTGGACATAGGCCTCTCCCAAGTGTCGCCACATTGTCCGGTCCCGTGCGACTCGCATCCAGCGGATCCCCGCAACCTGACCAAGTCATCGATCCATCTAGTGGGAGGCCTTCCAAAGCATCGTCTTTCGGTTCGCGGTCGTCATTCCAGAACTTTTCGGCCCCATCGGCCATCCGTTCTGCGAGCAATGTGTCCTGCCCACTCCCACTTAAGTTTGGCAATTCTTCGGGCTACGTCGGTAACCTTGGTTCTCTTACGGATGTTCTCATTTCTGATTTGATCACGCAAGGAAACTCCGAGCATAGCCCTCTCCATTGTCCTTTGGGTGAGTTTAAGCCTTCTGATGAGGCCCATTGTGAGCGACCACGTTTCGGCCCCGAATGTGATCACTGGCAACACACACTGGTCATAGATTTTCATCTTATCATAAGCTAGTACTTAAATTATTTTTATTCCGTTTCCAAGCCAAAATTATGTAGCCAGTTATATTGGTACTTACTTTAACTCATTACCAAAAAAACTCATAAAACTCAACCGGTATGTTGATACCGCCTCGCAGTGGGGTACTTATTTCAATGGGTATCGAAAAAACGATGACCCCTGCCGCGAGGTTATGTTCACACCCTTCTACGTTGTTGTAGGTAGGTAGGGTTCGTCTTCGGCTATGTTATGTGTATCGCATGTGATGCGGAGGAGTGAGGAGAGTTTTGAGTGGTATGTATGAATGCGGATGGCTATAAGAGTAGATCAAAGAAACTGTGGATGTATACTTCTTTGGGACAAGCCCGCCACGCTATTCCCAAAACCACTGCAACTCCTGTGCCCCAGAACCAACAGTGGCGACCAGCAAAACAGCGCCGAGGCAATGAAGTTCGAAGCCGAAGCCCCAGAGAAACAATATAACTGTCTTGGATCCCGCAACGCAATCAATCAGAAAAGAATAGAGGAGGAGTAGGAAAAACATAATCCTTGCATCCTCACTAACATTCGCATTTATAATATCAGTAGGATAGTAGGAGGAACTCGTGGCTAAATAATAACAGCCGAACGGGTCGGTCTTTAAGGTTAAGCCGTGCTTACCGAGGTTGGTCCGTGGATGAGTGACCATTATTACATACCGAGTTTCCGCCGTGCCACGGAAAGCACGTTAAGCCGTTGGTACCGGCTGTCATTTGTAGATCTTTGACAGTCGTTACGACTAGTTTCTATTTTTCTTAGAAAAACAGAATAGCTAAGAAATAATATATCAACAGCGCTGTTTTAAGTTATGTAGTTATGTTAGTTTATGCCGAGAAAAACCATCTAAACCACAACTTTTTTTGTTGATAAGATCTTACTCCTCACTACTTTTGGGTATAAGAGTAGAGGAGACCAAATAAACGATGGATGGACTATGTGAAGGATGATATGGCAAGAAAGGAGGTGTCTAATAATATGACGAGTAATAGAGAAGTACGGAAGAAGAAGATATGCTGCGCCGACTACAAATAAAATTGGGATAAGGACAAAAGAATGATGACTGTTCTCTACTTTTCAATTCTTCCAAAAATATCTTCCTCTTATAAAAAGTCAAAACGGAACTCCCAAAAGACACAGCAAAAGCGAACTCCTAAATAACCGACCACAATTCTTATTCGAAATACGAAACAAAACAAAAAAACAAAAACCATCGACACGACTTTTGAAATGAGAACATCCCACACGCTCCGAAATTGAAAAGGTCCGAGGGACAGAGGTTTTAGAAAAAATAAAATTTAAAAAAAAAACCGGTTCGTATTGAAAATTGAGTGGAGGCGGGAATGGAAGGAGTGCGTTTTTTGTGGTTTTCCAAAGTTATAATTTTGTTGCATTTGAAGCCTGGATTTTAAGTGTTTGCTTTATTCTTTTGCCGGTTGCCTTTTCGAGTTCTCAGTAATCGATTTTGAGTTGCCATAAGAGACTTTAAATGGCAATGCAAAAACTTGCAAGTACTTGCAATGGCGAATGTATAAAATAAGAAATGAGTACATAGGAGGAAGTCTGAAGGGCGCCGGTGACTGAAAAGTCGTGTGGTAATCGGTTGTCGTGGTATGGGCATGTGATGCGGAGGAATGAGGAAAATGCCGTGAGGATAGTTTTGGGTATGAATGTGGATGGGTATAAGAGTAGAAGAAGACCAGAGAAACGATGGATGGACTATGTGAAGGATGATATGGCAAGAAAGGAGGTACTGAGATGCCAAGTAATAGAGAAGTATGGAAGACGACATGCTAGGTCGACCCAAAATAAATTAGGATAAGAGCAGGAAAATGAATGGACAGAACAGCGAATATATTTTGTTTGCAATGTTATTTATACTGGCTAATGTCTACAACTGTACAGCATACACCTGGCCCACTATTCACAAACGCTCGGATTCGATTTCGATTCGATAAGTCGTATGTCTATCTTGTTTTGGCATTACGAAAGCGAGCGAGATAAACATACGACTTTCCGAATCGAAATGAAATCCGAGCGTTTGTGAATACGGGGGCTGGACCTGCCTTTATATCGATTTTACTCCGAATACTCACTCCCACGGGATCCGATCGATTACAAGAATCTTCCTTCGAAATTCCGCGCCTATAAAAATATTGTGACATCCAATATGTCTGTCTTGATCGATCACAAGCATTGTAATTTAGCTACCGGGTACTGATGGCAAACAGATATTGATAAAATCCGTAAATAAGAAGAAAAAATAACAATGCATCTGATGAACGATAATATTTGACGATTTCAAGGTTTCTTGCTTAGATTTTGGTGGTTTGTTAAGAGCGTTTACGCTTTATGACATTTCATACAAACATTCAAGAACTTATTTTTGGAAATGACTGAATCGATTATAATGAAACTTCATACACATAAGCAGGATACGTAGGTCTAAAAGGATATTAAAAAACATTTTCGAAAAATAGTGTTACAGCTAAATTAGACCGATTTTAAATTATCTATAGAAACAGAAATTTCCAATTATCTTCTTTTTTAAAAGACATTTCGAAAATGTTTGTTTGCTTGAACGTGCTGATCTCAGGAACTACTGATCCGATTTGAAACATTCTTTTCTTTCTCTGTGTTAGATAGCCCATTTATCGAAGAAGGCTATAGGCTATATATCATCACGCTACGACCAATAGGAGCGGAACAGCAATGAAAAATGTTGCGTAGTACAGGGAAAATGTAACGCAGACGAAGTTGCGCGGGACAACTAGTATAATAGATAATATAATATTAGTATAGATTCTGATGAAGCAATAGAAAAAAAGTCCTACCCATCTACCGAATTTTATTAATCTGCTGGCTGCGAAAAAGAAAACTTCTGATCCTAAAATGCATAGGACGCGTTGAAGTCTTTTGTACTATGCGAGAGCGCCCACCGACGGCGGCAACAGGAATTAAAGACATTATGTTATTTATACAGACAGATCCTTTGATTTTATTAATGCTTATAACTATCGCACGCACCTCTGATTTTTCGGATGCATGTGCGTATTGTATAATTATCACTTGATTCGATAAGAAAACATCGTGAGGAAATAAAAACTCTGACACCAGGTTTAAGAAGAAGATTATAGAATCCAATACATAGGTTTTATTGTATAGATTCTAAGTTAAACCCTGTTTTGGGGTAAATCACTGAGGTGTAAATGCCTTAGACCTAATGTTACAAATGAAATTACAGCAGTTGCTCGAAAATCTGATGCTAATGCTTTTAAATGTCCTCAAGATGATATTCGACGTTTCACTCCCTTTACGTAAATAAGATATAAAGAGAAAATTCTAATATTAGCTTGAAAACACCTTCATCATCATCATCATCATCATCAGCCTGCCCTATAACGTTCCCACTGCTGGGACACAGGCCTCCTCTCTATGAGAGGGAGTGGGCTGTACTCCACACGCGGGCCCAGTACGGGTTGGTAGATGTCACATGTCTTCGAATTTTTAGTTCTAGGACATGCCGGTTTCCTCACGATGTTTTCCTTCACCGTTCAAACTTAAGTAGTCAAAATAAAATAATAATTTGATAAATCATTTTATGGATTGTGTTTCAGTCGAGGAACAAATAAGAAAACACCTTATATAGAGAAAACACAAGGCAGTGGCGAAGGGCGGGCGTTTTGGGGGACTTTCTCTTGTAATTTTGACGTTCAAAAAGTGCTGATTATCAGCCTGATTTGAATAAATGACTCTTGATTTTGACTTTTGATTTTGGAACGAGCATTGATCGCCACGGTTGCTCAATGCGATTTGGGGATTCTTTTTAAACATTTCCTTTCAATATTTTCGGGCCATCTAATGCTTGCTTGCTTTGTGGACAGTAATTCTGCAAATATCGGTACAAATCTAGCTAGATCTGTCCTTGGTGTTTTTTTATTTGTGAATGGCGTCTCGCAGTCCAACCTAGGAGGTTGTCGTCTGCTTAACCCGCCTATCCTGTGCCTTAAGAGTAAGGCCTCCAGCCAGGGCATAAAAACTTATAAACTAAGCGACTGCACGCTAAGGGCACCCCCTGTGGGGTACGAGCCTCGGCTTAGGGCATCGCTTGGGGGAGGACTGCATGGGGACAGGCTGGATCTGAATAATATCATTATTTAGGGGCTGATTTAAAACTACTGGCACAGCATCGCGGGCTGGCTCGAGCGAGGGTCGGGGAGGAAGGCCTTGGAAATAATGATCTGGCCATGATAATAGCACTAGCAGAACCATCGCCTTTTAGAGACCAGATGACTATTTTTGGTTCCTCTCACATATTTATTACAAAAATCTTCTTTTCTTCGTGTGGTTTAAACCTAACCTGGTGTCAGAGTTTTTATGACGACCATGGACCTCTGACTTGGCTTTACATGCCGTCTAGAAATATCTTTCAGGCATGCATGGTTTCCTCACAAAGTTTTCTTTCGCTGAAGCCAGTGATAATTATACAATACGCACATGAATCCGAAAAATCAGAGGAGCTTGTACTAAAGATGTTAAACGATTAATTTAGGCTTCAAGAGTACAGTAACATTTGTAATTTTATCTTTGATATTGCAAAGGAGCTGAATTTAAGCTCTTGTTGGGCCATTATTTTAAACGTTATAAGTAATGAAGTTTAGTTACCGCGTGTACAGAATTTTATTTAAATACCCTTATAGGGATAAAAACTTCAGTATTAGATTTCATTTCGTAGAGAAAATTGAGCTATAAACCAGAATGCACTACAAAAACGGTTGCATATGTAAAACAGTACCGCCATCTTGGATTAATCATGCTTGGGTGTCAATTAATATAAAATACATTCTAATTAGCTATAAGTATTTTTTAAAACACCTACATACCTCAAAGAAAAACTAATCCTTTTTTTTCACTCACAGTAAATGTCAAATAAATCCACAAAACACTAAAAAGTTTTCACTTCAATATCAAAGACAAATGTCACTCGATAAAAAAAAAATGAAATCACTCATGACATAGCAATAAGCACTATGATTTTCACTTTTTAATCGCGCAAAGGATACCTCTCCTTGCAGCCGCAACGGAATAATGGGGCCGTATAACCTTTTTGTCCCTTGCTCGAACTAGCCAGTTTTTTTTTTCACATTGTCTCGACCAACCAGCCTGCCTTTAAGGCCTGTAGGCGGAGCTTGAGATCGGCTGCGAGAAAATACACCTATCTCTTTTTAACGTATGTTAATGTGTTGTGTAAGAAAGAGATGGTTATATGTTTGTTGTTGCGATTTTGAGCGTACTTTTTTTCTGTGCCAGGATGTTGGTTATACTTTATATGTCGGGGCATTTTAGGTATATTTCGTTACAGTATATTTTAAATTGGAGTTCCTTGGTTCTGAGCGATTGCATTTTAGACAGATTATTATCGGGATTTTTTGGTTTGATCTTTGCGACTCTTTCATTGGGAGATCCTTGATTTCTCAATTTAGATACCTAATTGACTTTAACACTGATTCTTTACTGGCTTCCAAGTCACAGATGCAAAACCTGGTTTTTGAGCCAGGGGACCAATCTGTGGTACATAAAGTCTTTTATTGTATCATAGAAGTCTGTAACAATATTGTCACTGTATTGAAATAAATTATTTGATTACTGATATGTAATGCTTAAAAATTTTCCTTCTCTGTCCCACTCCTGGGCAAAAACTTGAATTTTATAAATAGTCATCGTTACCGCTGATGTAATGTTACACAGTATCAGTTCCCTCTGCTTAGTTCCTTTTGGGGAACAGTCGTAATTTCTCACAGAGAACGCAGTTTAAACCACTGTGCCTAAAACCTAGACATTTTGCGCCAAGTAACTAAGGGAGGATTTTAGAAAATCTCCTCATGGTGCCAAATTCAAATCTAATCTATAATAATATTATAAAGCTGAAGAGTTTGCTTGTACGCGCTAATCTCAGGAACTACTGGCCCTATTTGATAAATTATTTCAGTGTTAGATAGCCCATTTATCGAGGAAGGCTACAGGCTATACATATATGATCACGCTACGACTAACAGGAGCGGAGCAGCAAAGAAAAATGATACGAAAACGGGGAAAATGTGACGCAGACGAAGTTGCGCGGGACAGCTAGTAGGAGATAAAACTTTCTATGGCAGTCCGAAGACGTTTTTTTATAAGTAACTAGTTGCTGCACGCTTAATTTTGATATGTTTTTCAGAGATAAATTATACATTTAAACCTTCATTAAGAATCATTCTGTCTAACGATGAAAACCGCGTCACAATCCGTTGCGTAGTTTTAAAGATCTAAGCGTACAGACAGGGGGACGCATCTTTGTTTTATACTATGTAAGGATAATTAGTTGCATCGTATTTTTGTTTTTGTAATTTATTTTCTAAGACCTGCTCGCGTAGCATGACCGACGCAGAAACAGGCTATGTCGACGGAAGAATCGACAAACTGACACATTGTCTTACTGTCATTATATCGATTCTTCCGTAGACAAAACTCGTTTCTACTGTGGTCATGCTACACGTGCTGGCTAGAGATCGCACAAGATTATATAGGTTTGGAAGGAGATAGGGACCTTTGCCCAGCAGTGGGACACTTGACAGGGATGCAAAAAAGTTACCGATGGGACATCCCATAGAAATATAAAAATATGTATTATATCTATGGGATATCCCATGGTATTAGGTTTGTATTGTACTAAAACACAAGAGTTCAATGTTCTAGTTACAATAGTTAATTTATTTTCGACGACTCGTATGAAGCAACTGAAACTAATCGTGACGTAGAGCTTTTCTTGTTAAGGTCGTTGGATTAGATGCTTTGAAATTATAAAATATGCCTACAAATAGGTTTTACAAACACTTTTATGCGTATTTTTTTTAAACCATTTTGGTCCAGTGTTTCGTACCCGACTACTCTGAGAAGAAACATCCGAAAAAAACTCAGAGGTCATATTATAGTGTCTTTTAAAGTCCAGACATACTATTGGTCAACTCGCATGAGCAGTATGCAGATTAGTGTCTGAGATGGTCTTTTGTATGAATGAAACATCGACTCTAAAGGTTAGGAAACCATTCAGAAAAGTAATAACTTTTTATGGGATATCATCAAATGACGTAGTCCCGCTCTGGGCGGAGTGAAAGGGAGTGTCAGACTTGTACTGACTAAAACCCATCCATGTTCCTTCATAACCCTTTGTGTTCCAGCGCCACGGTATCTCTTTCGAACAGTCCCGCAGCCCTGGCAGGCATCGGCCCTCTCGGACCCTTTCCGCTCTCGGATCCCTTCCGCTAAAATTGTTAGGTTGTGCTGGTATTCATTTCTAGCGATATCACACTAAAACAGGAATCAGGTTCAACACGGTTAGGCGGTTAGGTTTGGGTAAAACAGTTAGGTTACTGTTTCTACCTCAATAAGTCCTGCTTTTCATCGACGATCCCAGTGTCTTCGTAACTCATTCACTGACAGACAATGGACAGTCTTAATCGCTGGTCTAGAAGCGAGACTCTCGAGCTCTTTCTCATCTTTATCGTATCGTTAGTGCTTTACTTAGTACCAAATTTTGTATGCTGGGCAAGGGCCTCTGAGTTGGCTTTACAAGCCGACGAGACATATCTGTCAGACATGCTGGTTTCCTTCACCGAAGCAAATGACAATAAGGTTTACAACACGCACACGAATCCGAAAAATCAAAGAATAATTTGAAGTTCCTTAAAAATAACAAAAGCGAGCACTTAAGTCAGGATTTTGGAACTTTAATTCCCTAAAGGGGATATGTTTGGGAAATATCATTTCGCGCACCAGTTGTTATAATAAAGAAAAGCATCTACTAATTATAAAACTCCTTTACAGAATTAAGGCGAGAACCTTTCTGGACGAGTATCAAATCACCTGGCGTTACCGTGCCTACCTTTACAACACACCCTACAAAAAACTTAATTAAAATCGATCCATAGACAGATGTAGATTACCAATTTATTTTATATGTATATAGCTTCGTACTTGTGACTGTGTTTATGTATAGTTTACATACATACGCAAGCACATAAGCTCATGTTGTAAAAGTACTATCAGAAATGGTCCACAGAAATAGTTTGCGGATTTAAAAAAAAAACGTTAACCGAATAATACGTAACCCTTTTTTTAAATCTGTTTTATTTTTAAAAAAATCTCAGGCTCTGTTAATGATCCCAGATGTTTGACCACCGTTTTTCGACCAATACGAATAAAACAAAAAAAAGGGACCAAGGAACGGTTAAATGTTTTAACGCTGCAAGCAAGGATAGTCCTTTACGTGCTACGATACCCAGTTTGGTGATGGTACCATTTGTCATACAAGAGCAACGTTACTGAAGGCGCCAAGTATACGTTCAATAACAGCCGCTTGGATCGATCTTCACGATAAGCCGAGCTTTCCTAGGTTGATCCGTGGATGGGTTACCGCCCATTACATAGAGAGTAGAGTTTCCTCCGTGCCTCGGAAAGCACGTAAAGCCGTTGGTACCGGCTGTCATTTGTAGATCTTTGACAGTCGTTACGAGTAGTCAGTGGCCCGAAAGTCTGACAACCTGTCTTTCAAAGGAGTATCGTATTACGCCGTACTAACTGGGTTGTGGAGGTCAGATAGGTAGTCTGTCTATATAAAATGCTGAAAATCAGCTTATCCGTTTAGACTGGAAGCCGAATCTAACGTAGTTGGGAAAAAGACTAGGCAGACTGGTTGTCAGACTTTCTGGCCACTGACTACCTGTAACGTCTGTCAAATATCTACAACAGACAGCTGGGACCAACAGCTTAACGTGCTTTCCAAGGCACGGAGGATTTATCGGGTGGTCACCCATCCACGGACCAACCCAGGCAAGAGCGGCTTAACCTAAAGCTCGACTCGGCTGTTATTATTAACCCACAAGCTCATAATACGCTACCAAGTTGAACCAAAATAAACACTTAAAAGCGTACAGTTACACAGAAAGCGCTGATGGGCAATGACTGGCGGCCATGTTGTATTGATGACGTCATCGTGACTGGATGGAGTGCGACAGTGAAAGTGTTCGAGTTTGTGGTTTGTGAGGATAGTGGAGAATAGAGCAAGGAGGATGAGTTTATGGTCTGTTGTCTATGGATCTGTCCATAGACAACATACTATAAACTCATCCTCGTTCTGACGTTACTTCTGTGAAGACACGAGCATAACACACTGTTGTGAAGAAAATATCACAAGAAAATCTATACTAATACTATCTGCTCGCGACCTTGTTGGCTTGGAAATTTTGGGTTTTAGGGGTATGAAAAATATATGTTGGCCGATTCTCAGACCTACCTGATATGCTCACAAAATATCATACAAATTGGCTCAGTCGTTTCGGAGGAGTTTGGTAACAAACACGACAGAATTATATTATAATTAGTTAGATTTTAAAGCTGAATGGTTTGTTTGTTTGTTTGGACGTGCTAATCTCAGGAACGACTGGTCCAATTTGAAAAATTCTTTCAGTGTTGGATAGCCCATTTATCAAGGAGGGCTATAGGCTATATATAATCACGCTAAGACTAATAGGAGCGGAGCATCAATGAAAAATGTTGCAAAAACGGGGAAAATTTCGCGCAGACGAAGTTGCGCGGGACAGCTAGTTCTTGTTGTACCTATATGTGAAGTTGTATTGAAAACCACAGGAGCTCGTGGCTATATTATAACAGCCACCCGGATCTATCATTGGTTGACCCGCGTTTGCCTGAATCGGTCCGTGGATGAGTGACCACCCATTGCATACCGAGTTTCCTCCGCGCCTCGGAAAGCACATTAAGCCTTTGGTCCCGGCTGCCATTTCTAGTGTAGATCTTTGAGTGTCGTTACCGTTAGTCAGGAGCCCAAAATTTCGACAAGCAGTCTTACCAAGGGGTTTCGTATTTACCGCAGTACTAACTGGGTTGTGGAGGTCAGATAGGCAGTCGCTACATGGAACAGGTAGCCCGCTGCATCCAGTTGTTCTGGAAGCCGGCTCCAGTCGCTACATGGGACAGGTAGCCCGCTGCATCCAGTTGTTCTGGAAGCCGGCTCCAACATTGGTAAAAGGCAGACAGTTGATGAGCCGTAGCAAAGACAATCTCTATAGATGGGGGTTCATGGACGGCTCAGATCTCAAGTGTGTATGCGGCGTGTCTCCACAGACAATGGCCCACCTTCCATCTTGCGCTGCTTGCCCTGTCACCTGCGCACTTGAGGATCTTATGACTGCATCAGCAAGCGGAGTTCGCTGGGCTGAGTTTTGGGCTAAATATATTTAGCGATTTGCCGTCGACACGCGAAGAAGAAGCAGAAGAAATACGCCGAAGATAACGCCATTTTCCAAAATGAACTTCAAGAATATTCGAATAGCTAATACTTCACACCAATAACAAGCTCATAGAAAGCTCAAAAAATTAAAAAGCGACCGACCGGAAGCTCTATGACGAGTCACGATGACGTCACGTCCGCATCGTCACTCCGTATCAGCAGCTTTGTAGATACAGTTTTCACTGATTCTTGTTTATTGAATACATGTGGAGAGATATGAAAGTTTTTGACAATTGAATGGATTTTGGAGCGTTTAACCTTTTGAACGCCATTGTCACATATACGTGACAAGCAAGCGCGTACCCTGTACGCCAACGACACAAATATGTGACAAAAAATTTGGTGCACTATAACATGAAATAAGCAATTTAAATCATTACTTTTGTGTGTGTTTATTGATATATCTTTAAAATGTGATCTATAAATCTTAAATATTGAATGTCTTATCTAAACTAATATTATAAAGAGGAAAGATTTGATTGTTTGTTTGTTTGTTTGTTTGTTTGTTTGCATTGAATAGGCTCCGAAACTACTGAACCGATTTGAAAAATTCTTTCACTGTTGGGAAGCTACACTATCCGCGGGTGACATAAGCTATATTATATTTTCAAAAAAATTAGGGATCCTTACTAAAACTGCAATTATGTAACCCAAGGTGTATAAAAATTACCTAAAATATTCTTTACATCGCGTGCGCTGCGAAAACTATTGATGATAGAATAAAATAATGTATTACGACTTTGCAGAACACATCATTATTTACAAAAAGTGTCGCGACAGCATATGTCTAACTATTATATTTATGCCACAATAAGTGTTCTTTTATTTAAAAAAAATATATTTTAATGCCGCCGTTAGAAAAGACTCTGTATTTGTATCTTGGTATTAATCCTTATCAAAATAAATTACTTCATATTCAAGACTGCTTCAATACCTTTATATAACTTTTTGAATTATTCAATTCGAACATTCCATTCGAAAGATATCAGGAGTTTAAAAATGTCAGTATTAGAAAAAAGTTGCGTGGTCGCCGCTCACCCTGCTCAGCTGGCTAGGCATCACCTTATACGATGTAGGCGTCACTGGGGTACGGGCCATACGAGAGGGGAATATTCAAACTTTGTTTATAATTTTTTTTTTGTTTATCATCATTCATCATTTCAGCCAAAAGACGTCCACTGCAGGACATAGACCTCCCACAAGTGTCGCCATTGACATAAGGGGGGTTTTGACATAATCGCCACGCTTGGCAGATGGGTTGGCGATCGCAGTACAGTTGTTACCTAAGCCCACAGAACGCTGCTGCCCATTCTCAAGCAAGTCCCTTAGTCGCCTCTTACGACACCCACGGGAAGATATGGGATGGTGCTATTCTTTACGCCCGACACCATACAGAACCCGACACCATACAGAATTTCACACCACAGATATTTTTTTTAGTTACCTGACGCAAATAGAAGGGTTTTTCAGGGTTCCGTAGCCGAATGGCAAAAAACGGAACCCTTATAGATTCGTCATGTCTGTCTGTCTGTCCGTCCGTATGTCACAGCCACTTTTTTCCGAAACTATAAGAACTATACTGTTGAAACTTGGTAAATAGATGTATTCTGTGAACCGCATTAAGATTTTCACACAAAAATAGAAAAAAAAACATAAATTTTAGGGTTCCCCATACATAGAACTGAAAACCATTTTTTTTTTTTCGTCAAACCCCTACGTGTGGGGTATTTATGGATAGGTCTTCAAAAATGATATTGAGGTTTCTAATATATTTTTTTTCTAAACTAAATAGTTTGCGCTAGAGCCACTTCCAAAGTCGTAAAATGTGTGTCCCCCCCCCCCTCTAATTTCTAAAGTAAGAGGAGGAAAATTCAGAAAATATTTAGAGTTATAGAACGTAAAAAAAACTATCAACGAAAATTGGTTTCAATAAGATATGATGTTTAGTTTTTGGGATATGGGACTTTTTCATCAAACTGCAGCAGTAACTTTGTTTTTCATTAACATACTATGAAAAACCAATTTAGTTTTGCGGTTGAGTGGAAGTTTATTAACTAATACTACTAACTAATGAATGACAGTTCAAAATATTGTTTGGGGCTATGGAACCCTGTGTGCGAGTCCGACTCGCACTTGGCCGGTTTTTTTTATGTTTGAGTATTGTTAAATACCCGTGCGAAGCCGGGGCGGACTGCTAGTCAAGAAATAAGTTAATAATACTTTTGTTATCCCATTTTTTTATTTGTAAGTATTTGCGGTGAATTAGTGGCTTGGCGCGGAGGGCACGCGCGTGCGTTTATGCTCTGACGTTCAAAAGGCTACATGAAGTGCGAGTGGTCGTGTCCAGGGACTCAAACTGTAACCGTAGTTTTCGTGTTTCTAACACTGTTTTTTAAAACAGAAAACCACTTTTAAGTGTAACAGATACCTACAATAATGTTAACGAATCAAAATGTAACCTTTTACATGTATCAATATGTGTAACTGAAATAATCAATTATAGCTTTAGTACGCTGCGTTTACCAGTTACACTTATCAACACTTTTATATCTGTAACAGACGCACATTTAAAAGTGTTACATGTTTGATTCTGTTACCAATCTAACATGTAACACTTATAATTCTGTAACCTTTATGAAGGTGTTTTTAAGTCCCTGGTCGTGTTTAAAAGAGGCGTTTCAAAAGCAAAGATCTATTCTCTAGTTTTTGGAACCTATCAAATGAAGTTTGGCTCTCAATGAGAACACAACACATTATTATTAGTATTGTGTTGAGCCTATAATGTTCCCACTGCTGGGACACAGGCCTCCTCTCTATGAGAGGGAGTGGGCTGTACTCCACCACGCGGACCCAGTGTGGGTTGGTAGATGTCACATGTCTTCGAATTTTTAGTTCTAGGACATTTACTCACGATGTTTTACTTCACCGTTCCATAGAATGAATGACATAAAATAATAAGAATTTTTTAAAATCCTCGATTGCTAATTTGCGTTATTTTATTAAACTTTATGCACAAGGATAAAAAAAAAACTGTACAAAGCCGGAATCAATGCCTTGAACATCTATGAAGGCAGTTATGACAGCGATCTTTTTCAAAATTTTATGCTTTTGGACTCAAAGGTTTTTAATTCAATAATTTTGACTGCCTTGTAGAGCGACTGCTTAGCATGTTTTAATCCCTGAGTTGGGCCAAAGTATCATTGGGTTTTTCAATTATACAACGGTCAATATAGAAGCAAATGGCTCTCTCATTTCCCTCCAACTTGAAAACAGCAATGGCGCATGCAGACAGAAACATTTTTAGTATACAAAAATAATATGGACGGCACGGTTGGCGTAGTGGTTGAGCGATCGACTGCTGCGCTGCGTGTCGCGGGTTCGATCCCCGCACGGAACAAAAATTTGTATGGCCTACAGATAGTTGTTTCGGGTCTGGCTGTTTGTGTGTGTGAGTTTAAATGTTTGTAAACGCACCCACGATACAGGAGAAATTCCTAGTGTAGTGCAAAGTTACAAAAAAAAAAATTACAGGCCTTTTTTACCCGACTACGGCGAAGCAAGGAGAGTTATGATTTTGACCTATATATTTAATAGACAACTATCTAGATTAATCTAAACTACATCTTACAGGGCACTTAAATATCTTTTATCAAATCAGAAATCTTAAACTACTCCAAAACAGACCTTCTATTCTCAAAAACCGAATCAGCAATTTTTTTCACCCACAAATTGATAATTTTTTGTCTAACCTCAAAATTATTGACAAATCTCGTTACGTATTATCTTAAAAGCTTTCGAAGACAGGTTTTTTTTTTGACAGACTACTGTAATTGTCATAGACTGTCACAAAAACTGTGGTTTAACCCTTTTTTCTGACTATTGTCTATGATAGACGGTGTTAACAGTTTTTTTTTTTCATTTTATATTCAACAAAATGCGTTAGAAGCTGTTGATTATGCATGGTTATGATTTTAAAAAGGGTTTGCTAATATTTTAATTTATCGTGGCATTTCTTGGGTTTTCGTCTTTTTATGCAAAACTCAGTTTACAAACCTAAGCTCCTTGGTAATATTAGTATAGATGTTGACGTGATAATGAGGAGCTCGTGGCTAAATAATAACAGCCGCCCAGGTCGATCTTTAAGGTTAAGCCGTGCTTGCCGAGGTTGGTCTGTGGATGGGTGACCATAATTACATATCGAGTTTCCTCCGTGCCTCGGAAAGCACGTTAAGCCGTTGGTCCCGGCTGTCATTTGTAGATCTTTGACAGTCGTTACGAGTAGTCAGAAGCTAAAAGTCTGACATCCAGTCTTACCAAGGGGTACCGTATTACCCAGTTACTAGGTTGTGGAGGTCAGATAGGCAGTCGCTTCATGTAAAATACTGGTACTCAGCTGCATCCGGAGAGACTAGAAGCCGACCCCAAGATAGTTTGGGTAAAGGTTGGGCAGATGATAAAGTTACAATTATATATAATTTTTTATGTTGGCTAGATGAAAGATTTTTTTTATTTTTTTTTTATTGTGTATATTTCTAATCTACGTGTTATCAGATAAATAGAGACTGCAATATTATTAGTTTTAAGGTATTTTGCTGCGCCTTAACAGGGTCATGTTACGGTCTAGTTTAAAGCCTTAAGTGAAACTATGTTTGCATTGTCCATTGCATAAATAAATAAAAACCTAGTCAAGTCATTATATACGTAAACAGGTTATCCTAGATTATAGCTATCTGGAATCTTATGACGATAGCAAGAATGACCATTAGTTTTTAGAACTAACCATTTGGCAAAGACTTATCACATTCAATGAATAAAAAACATAACCTTTTTTCAAGTACCTCGTGTTTAAAAAAAGTTTTAACATCTAAAAACCACAAACAATAAAATAAATTACTTTATTTCAGAATCTAAATAACTTCTCTACCTACACTTTTTACATTATCAAAACCCCTATTGTTTCAAGAAAACCCCCCATAACAAAACTAACCTTAACACTATTACAGACAGTTCAAACTCCAACGGTTTCACGGCGAGAGTAAAGCCCTTTTGGCGCGAAAGAAATATTATTGATTAGTAGGCGAACGGACCAATCAGGAGCGAGTATTATACAAAATGGCCGAAGGGTAGGCGCCCTCTGCAGAATATTACACTACTAATTTATTACTCTTTGTTCGCTCGACATTAATCTTTTCTTGGTTATATTAATGGTTTCGATGTTTTTATTTTAATGAAAACGGTTTCCCGTGGACGCCATTTTGTTTTCGTTTTAGTGTGTGTATTGATTTGAGCCCACTCCCTCTCATAGAGAGCAGGCCTGTGTCCCAGTAGTGGGAACATTATAGGCTGATGATGATGATGATTGATTTTAGGAGCTGGTGGCTTAATGATAACAGCCACTCGATCTTCAGGCTAAGCCGTGGTTGCCTAGGTTGGATGGGTGACCACCCATTACATACCGAGTTTCCTCCGTGCCTCGAAAAGCACGTTAAGCCGTTGGTCCCGGCTGTCATTTGTAGATCTTTGACAGTCGATACAGGTAGTCAGTGGCCCGAAAGTTTGACAACCAGTCTTACCGAGGAATATCGTATTACCTCGTATTAACTGGTTTGTTGAGGTCAGATAGGCAGTCGCTCCATGTAAAATACTGGTATTCTGCTGCATCCGGTTAGACTGGAAGCCGACCCAAATAAAGTTGGGAAAAGGCTAGGCAGATGATGATGATCTACCACAACTTCTCGTGGCAATCATTTAGCAATTTTCGTTGGAGCAATCGAGTTTGTTAATGAGTCACGAATATGTAGATTTTGGGGACAAAATAAGGATACCAGTCTCAGCTTAGCAACCTAGGACGATTTTTTTTTATTTAAAAAAAACGTTGCTCCACGCTAGGAATTTCTCCTGTATCGTGGGTGCGTTTACAAACATTTAAACTCACATACACAAACAGCCAGACCCGGAACCGCTATCTGTAGGCCACACAAATATTAATTTGTTCCGTGCGGGGATCGAATCCGCGACACGCATGTATACTACTTTTGCCTCGCCCACGTTCATGCATCTAGTCCCACACGCACGCGGCCGCTGGTTGCGAGTACCACGCACCTAACCTCACTGAAGAACATCACCAATAAGGTTTTATACTTTTCAGTGCCAAGTATTTAGAACACTTTCGATTTTCTCCAGTTTTTTTTCTTAGTTTTCAGTGAATTTGCTTAAACACCATGATAGGACAAAATGTGAGTGCGTACTATTATTTTTTTATGTCAAGTCATCTAAATAGTTACTGGGCCAATGAACTTAGGAGCTGGTGTATGTTGAATGTCATCCTGTTGTATCATCATCATCATTTCAGCCGAAAGACGTCCACTGCTGGACATAGGTCTCCCCCAAGTATCGCCACATTGACATTACGGTTTTGCCATAATCGCCACGCTTGGCAGGCGGGTTGGCGATCGCAGTACGGTTGTTACAAAAGCACAGAGAACGCTGCTGCCCATTCACTGGCAAGTCCCTTAGTCGCCTCTTACGACACTCACGGGAAGATATGGGATGGTGCTATTCTTTACGTCCGACACCATACAGGGCCTGTAGTATATTTAGCTAGAACTAAGTGGAGACTTTCAAAAGATAGAATTCCAAGGCAGATGGGGACGCCCTATACCTAAGGGCATAGCAACTGGTGTAGGTGTAAGGCCAGATGCAAGAACGTGGACGATGCGAAAGGAGTATGCAAGGATCGTTGCTAGCGTTCTGTGGTTTGATCTTTGACAGTCGTTACAGGTAGTCAGTGGCCCGAAAGTCTGAGAACCAGTCTTACCAAGGGGTATCGTATTACCCAGTACTAACTGGCCTTTCTGAAGAACCTCACCAATAATGTCAGTATATGTCCTTTTATGTGATGTTTTTATACAATATAGATGAACTCGTATGAATAGAGGAGCTCGTGGTTAAATAATAACAGCCGCACAGTTCGGTCTTCAAGGTTAAGCCGTGCTTGCCCAGGTTGGTCTGTGTATGGGTGACCATCTTTACATATCGAGTTTCCTCCGTGCCGCGGAAAGCACGTTAAGCCGTTGGTCCCGGCTGTCATTTGTAGATCTTTGACAGTCGTTACGAATAGTCAGAAGCCGTAAGTCTGACATACAGTCTTACCAAGGGGTATCGTATTACCTAGTTACTGGGTTGTGGAGGTCAGATAGGCAGTCGCTTCATGTAAAATACTGATACTCAGCTCCATCCGGTTAGACTGGAAGCCGACCCCAACACAGACAAATAATTAGATGAACGCTGACACAGAAAGTATTTGATTAAAGTTATATGCGCATCGAAAATTTAAGCTCCCGTTGCTACAATTTCTTTAGTACCCGGCAACATAGAATAAGTCAAACCCAAACCAAGGGTAATGTATACAATAATAAGTACATAACAACTTCCCTTTTAAAAGTACATAATACTCACGCATGCGCATAGCTATTGTAGTGCTATGATTAATGTTAGGGGGTAAGCAGACGTCTCAATTCCCGTGTGTAGTGATCATTAATAATATTGTACTTCAATTCATGCAGGATTAAGTGCATAGGATTGTCAAAGTGTGGTAAATTTTAGGGGAGTGTGTCAAAGTTTTTCATCATCATCATTTCAGTCAAAAGACGTCCGCTGCTGGACATAGGCCTCCCCACAGTGTCGCCACATTGACATAAGGGAGGTTTACCATAATCGCCACGCTTGGCATGCGGGTTGGCGTTCGCAGTACGGTTGTTACAAAACCACAGAGAACGCTGCTGCCCATTCTCTGGCAAGTCCCTTAGTCGGCTCTTACGACACCCACGGGAAGATATGGGATGGTGCTATTTTTTACGTCCGACACCATACAGAACCAAAGTTTTTGATAGGGAAATATTTAATTAGCTTGTTACTTTCCCACTGAAGCGTCGGTCAGATAGGCATTGGCTCCGTTCAAGCTGTAAACAGTACCTTCACGAAGCTGTCAACCAAGCATTCTGTACATGAAACTAAGTAACTTTACGCAAACATTATTGCTGGGAAACGACTTTTTTGGGGGGTGTTAATAACGTTCTACGGTAGTTCTCAATGCTTGCCGAAGTTGCTCCGTGGATGGGTGACCATAATTACTACGAGTTTCCTCCGTGCCTCGGAAAGCACGTTAAGCCGTTGGTCCCGGCTTAGGTAGATCTTTGACAGTCATTACGCGTAGTCAAACGCTAAAAGTTTGTCATACAGTCTTAACAGAGGGTATCGTATTACCCAGTTACTGGGTTGTGCAGGTTAGATAGGCAGTCGCTTCATGTAAAATACTGATACTCAGCTGCATCCGCTTAGACTGGAAGCCGACCCCAAGATAGTTTGGGAAAAGGCTAGGCAGATGATGGTAGGTCTCAATGTAACGCACTTAAAACGTTCTGCTGATGGATGCATTAAATAGTTCATTGCCATGGAGGTATTTAAAGTAAAGCTATATAATTAAATACTTGTTTTCTTTTCTTAAACATGTGAAAATTTTAGAAGTTGGAAGTTTAAAGTAAAGCTATATAATTAAATACTTGTTTTCTTTTTTTAAACATGTGAAAATTTTAGAAGTTGGAAGTTTGGCTGCCAATATCTCCTTAACTAAAAGCTTCCCAGGTATGGTCCAGAACAAAAAAAATATCGCAATGATGAGGAGATCAAGTGGCCTACGGGCTCGTTAAGGAAATTTTTACACCCTTTATGTGCCGAAATATTCGTAAAACTGACAAAAATACAAGCAGAAATTCCATTTTAAAAAAAAAACTTTACCGAAATATTTTATAAGTACACTTACTACATTACTACAATATTCAAAACGTAAAATCCTTCACCATAGTAACATCTGATTAAAACATCTTGTCCCCACACAAAAGTAGACAAAGCAGGAATATTTGACTCTTACAGCATTTAAGAAAATATCCCAATAATACGACCAATCGTTGGAGAGAGAAAAAAAAACAAAAGAAAGAGAAAAAAAGTACATTAATCAGAGAACATTGGTCGGGACGATGACTTGTGGAAAATGTGTAGAGGTAAGCACGAGTGAATTTAAGTAGATAGGGTTCCGTATGTTTTTTCTTAAAAGGATTTTAAATCAATCTATAATGTACAACACGCTACCATAGCATTAAAAAGCCGAAACTAAATTCACTTTTAAAAAGAAAGTTGGTAAACACTATTTAAGTCAGACTAAATAGCACTCAATTAAAGTCTAGTCATAGTAATTATTATTAGGTTTCTCGTTTTTATTTTGGTTTTTGTTATGATATTTACTAGTCTATTTTATTTGTATAATGTGTAGTAGTATCTATGTAAGTACCTATATTATGTTTTGAGAACTAGTGGTTATCTAAACTAATATTATAAAGAGGAAAGATTTCATTGTTTGTATGTTTGCATTGAATAGGCTCCGAAATTTTTCAAAGAATTTTGAGAGAATTTTTCAAATCGGACCAGTAGTGTCCGATTTGAAAAATTCTTTCAGTGCTAGATAGCCCATGTATCGAGGAAGGCTATAGGCTATATATCATCACGCTACGACCAATGGGAGTGGAACAGCAATTAAAAATGTTGCGAAAACGGGGAAAATGTGACGCAAACGAAGTTGCGCCGGTCAGCTAGTTTGTAAATATTTGTTTGTACCCTGTCACAATGTTGTCGTATTTAACCCAAAGGTTGACCGGTAGAGAATGCCTTGTGGCATTAAGTCCGCCTATGTTCGTTTCTTATTTAAGTTTATATATGTATTTTAAGTTTCAATAAATAAATAAGTTCGTTGTGTTTCCAACTTTCCAGGCTCTCTTAATGATCCCAGATGTTTGACCACCGTTTTTCGACCTATAGGAATAAAACAAAAAAAGGGACCAAGGAATAGAAAGTTTTTAAATATTTTAACGCTGCAAGCAAGGATAGTCCTTACCGTGCTCCGATACCCAGTTTGGTGATGAGTACCTATCAGTTATTCAATTTCCGTCTTCCTCTCTATAGGTAGTAGTGATAGAGTCGACAGATAAAGAGTCCACGGAACCCCAAAAACGGTCGATTCTTTGATATCCAAACGTAGGTCTGTCACTCGCCTCCACCAATTTATATAAACCTCCCTATATACTCAGTATTGTTCCTATGTACTCCTTATTTTGATGTAACCAGGGAGGTAGGGAAGGTCTTTTTAAAGTGGTTTTGGTAGAACTCATTATATTGGGCTATAGGGTTGTGATGTTTGGCGGTATATGCAAGCTTGGTATGTTTTAGGGTGTGAGTAGGAATGGTAGAGCGGCTAGCATCACGCCTGTAATCCCAAGGGGCAGGCAGAGAAGTACTCTCCATAGTAAATCCACATTTCGCCAGTTATGTTAAAATCTATGTGATAGGACCTATTGCCGTCAACCGGGCACAAATCCAGACTCTGTGCCTGCTACTGAGAAATTCGTGATGGATAATCCCAATAACACTTTGCCTGACCTCGGAATCGAACCCAGCCTCATGCTCAGTAGTCGGCTTGCGAGGCCAACGAGGCAGTCAATTGAAGTTGAAATTAAAAATTATAAAATATCTACAAAATATATATCTGCGTATATATATCTAATACATACAATTCTCGTGAAGCTGTGTTTGTTACCAAAGTCCTCCGAAACGGCTGAACCGATTTGTATGAAATTTTGTGTGCATATCGGGTAGGTCTGAGAATCGGCCAACATCTATTTTTCATACCCCTAAAACCCACCAAAATTTCCACGCGAACGAAGTTGCGGGCATACAAATAAATTACGTGTCTCGTTGTTTGTCGGGGATGGACTCCTAAACTGCTTAACCGATTTGAATCAAATTTGCACACCGGTTGCAGTTTGATCCAACTTGAAAGATAGGGTAGTTTACATCTCAATTTATAGTCGCAATATTATTTTATTGCAAATTAAGTCACAATTATCTGTTAGCTCCTAACGATTCTAACAGATGGCGGTATCTGTTGAATGGATTGAGTAAGTATTCAATAGATGGCGCTGTATATGAGTAGAGCAGCAATGAAAAATATTACGAAAACGGGGAAAATGTGACGCAGACAAAGTTGCGCGGGACAGCTAGTAATAATATATAAAATGTGCTAATATTAGGCCCTAAATCTTTTCGGACAGCCCTAACCGAAAAACTTGAGAACATGTCCTTTTCGAAAGCCCGAAGATAATCGACTTTTTTTTTAAGTCAATTTATGATCAAAAGTTTTTTGATCGCGACTTGGAAACTAGGGATTTTCAATGAATATACTATCTATTGAAAGTTTTATTGGATTATTATAAGTCTTTGATGATCACAATGACATCAATAAAAAAGGTTGGGATTCACCTAATATGATTTCATTGTAATTGGCATCATCATCATCATTTCAGCCGAAAGACGTCCACTGCTAGACAAAGGCCTCCCCCAAGTGTCGCCACATTGACATAAAGGGGGGATTGCCATAATCGCCACGCTTGGCAGGCGGGTTGGCGATCGCAGTACAGTTGTTACAAAAGTACAAAAGCACAGAGATTGCTAGAGAATGGGCAGCCGCTGCTGCCCATTCTCTAGCAAGTCCCTTACTCGCCTCTTACGACACCCACGGGAAGATATGGGATGGTGCTATTCTTTACGTCCGACACCATACAGAGCCAATAAATGTAATTAGCTTATCAAGCCTACAATTTTCTTAAGGATTATGTTGCAGGTTTAATACCTAAAACATAACGTTGCATCAACAAAATTTTAGGGAGAGGTAAACCTAACTATAGTAGACCATCATCATCATCAGCCTATAATGTTCCCACTGCTGTGACACAGGCCTCCTCTCTATGAGAGGAAGTGGGCTGTAATCCACAACACGGGCCCAGTGCGGGTTGGTAGATGTCACATGTCTTCCAATTTTTAGTTCTAGGACATGCCATTTTCCCTCGATGTTTTCCTTCACCGTTTTTAGAGCAGCAGTGATGAAATAAATTACACAAAGTTACGCGCCTGGCTGGGTTCGAACCTACAATTCAAAGTCGGGGCTGCCACAACTGGACCGGCTACCTATAACGGGACCAACAGCTTAACATGCTTCCCGAGGCTCGGAATTAAACAAATCATCATCTCCCTAGCCTTTTCCCAAACTATCTTGGGGTCGGCTTCCAGTCTAAGCGGATGCAGCGGAGTACCAGTACTTTACATGAAGCGACTGCATATCTGACCTCCACAACCCAGTAACTGGGTAATACGATAACCCTTGGTAAGACTGGATGCAGACTTTTGGCTTCTGACTACTCGCAACGACTGTCAAAGAGATACAAAGATAGCCGGGACCAACGGCTTAACGTGGTTTCCGAGGCACGGAGGAAACTCGATATGTAATTATGGTCACCCATCCACGGACCAACCTCGGCATGCCATGTTTAACCTTAAATATCAACCCGTGCGACTGTTATTATTTAGCCACGAGCTCCTCTCGGAATTAAACAAATATATTTATTTATACCTAATGCCTGTTCCATTGCTAGTATCACGTTTCTGTAAGGGCATCGCTCCCTAAGGGTAGTAACGAGTATTTGGCCCCTTATGTAATAGAGGAGTACATAGGGGGTGAAGCGATATACGTAATTTTGGGAGAAAGGAGGGGTCGGTGTGCGATCATGCGTTTTGTGGAGAAAATGCTCGAGTTTTGATATTTTAGGAAGTTTTTTTTTTTTTCGATGAAAACGCTATGAGCTATAGGTAGGTTCAAGATAGTTTGGCCATAATAGGTATAGATAGAGTAAACTAATGTATAAGTATAGTGCACACCAAAATAAAATTGGTACACAGTTCTATAAAGCACACATTGCTGGAAGTGACAAGTTACAGAGATCTAATACTATATATCCTAATAATAAAGCTGAAGAGTTTGTTTTACGTTGAATGCGCTACGCAACGCATCGGAGTTCTGTATGGTGTCGGACGTAAAGAATAGCACCAACCATATCTTCCCGTGGGTGTCGTAAGAGGCGACTAAGGGACTTGCCAGAGAATGGGCAGCAGCGTTCTCTGTGCTTTTGTAACAACCGTACTGGGATCGCCAACCCGCCTGCCAAGCGTGGCGATTATGGCAAAACCCCCCTTATGTCAATGTGGCGTTAGGGGAGGCCTATGTCCAGCAGTGGACGTCTTTCAGCAGAAATGATGTTGATGATGATGATGAACGCGCTAATCTCAGTAACTACTGGTTCGATTTTAAAAATTGTTTCAGGGTTATATAGCCCATATATCGAGGAAGGCTATAGGCTATATAACATCACGCTACGACCAATAGGAGCGGAGAAGAAATGAAAAATGTTGCGAAAACAGGGAAAATGTGACGCAGACGAAGTTGCACGGGACAACTATTATTTAATAATAAGTTGCTTTCTGAGCTAAAGATCCTGATTTATAAGATAACATAACACACACTTATTTAAAACAAAATTAAAAGGTTTTTTATTTGAAAAAGATCTGTATAATCTATCGGAAATAATGTCAACAATACTAAATGATTTATATTTATAACAATTTAAAATATTTTGTCATTTTTAAAACTCATCATCTGCCTAGGCTTTTCCCAAACTATGTTGGGGTCGGTTTCCAGTCTAACCGGATGCAGCCGAGTACCAGTATTTTACATGAAGCGACTGCCTATCTGACCTCCACAACCCAGTAACTGGGTAATACGATACCCCTTGGTAAGACTGGATGTCAGACTTTTAGCTTCTGACTACTCGTAACGACTGTCAAAGATCTACAATACAGCCGGGACCAACGGCTTAACGTGCTTTCCGAGGCACGGAGGAAACTCGATATGTAATTATGGTCACCCATCCAACCTCGGCAAGCACGGCTTAACCTTAAAGATCGACCCTTGCGGCTGTTATTATTTAGCCACGAGCTCCTCCGACATTTTTAAAACTATTTGACGTCATATTGAAAACTTTTTGACATTACGTATTTTTAAGTGTTTGATTTTATTTTTAAAACTGTTCACACTATACCTACCTGAATTTTACTTGAAATGTTAATTCATAATTTATAGTTCTGTAGCTTTAGTAAATTTCACGTGTATATATTCAACACAATTTAAATTGTTATAACTTCTAGTAGTTCCTGAGATTAGCGCGTTCATCCAAACAAACTGTTCTTCAGCTTTAAAATATATAATACTTCGTCCGCGAAAATTGTCATATAATATAGCCGATTAGGTATAGCTTATATTACTCGGTAAAGATGTTGCTTTCTAATGGCGATAGAATTTTTTAAATCGGTCGAGTATTTTTTGAGTTAAATCGTAACAAACAAACACACAATCAATTCTTTACTCTTTGTAATATTAGTTTAGATAGTTTCGATTTTAAAGCTAAAGAAGAGTTTGTTTGATGTAGATTAACAAGAAATATGATAAGGCTTTCAGAATCTACTAGAAAACCTATCAATTAAAACTGAAGCAGCTGTTATACATATCCCAAATTCTTGATTCAAACAAATTTATGGTTCGTTTTTTTTTTTCGAAAAATATTTCGTTTTTGTTCCCGACCCTATTTATTCGTCTTTGTTTCTATCCCCTAGGGTTGCCAGTTGCGATCGAAGCCAGTGTTGCCACCCTGCGGCATATCGCGTTAGATCATTACTCATGTGACTTGGCTATTTCTTTGCGTTTGTCGCACCGAAATACGCTCAGCATTTAGATTTGGAAACGAAATTGTATTGTAGTTAGAATGTTATGTAGATTTTTAAGTTTTGAAGATATTTTTACAATAGTTATTAATGTAAAATACAAGGTGTTGTTTTGCGTCCTCGTTAAAATTCAGGAGGTTGTCACAAAAGACATAAGTAATCAATGGGGAAGACCGTTAAAAGCTAATTGTAGATGGCACGACTATAGCTGGTTCTCAATCTGACCAATGCGGTCGAGCTAATTTGAAATATAAAATGACATACCGGATTTTCAACCAATAACGATGCATGGAACCAGCTATGCTAGCGCCATTAGTTCCGCAGTTTCCATCCCCATTAAAATTACGATACCTAGTTAATTATTAATAAACGCGATTTTTGTGGTTGTTTAAGTTTGTCAGTATTTCAGAATAAACCCCTAACGTGGTTTAAGGAATAAGAAATTATCGAATAAACGTTTGAGATTGTTTGTATGTGTGGAAGTGCGGTTATAGGGCGAGAATCAGACGGGCCGTGTTTAAAACACGGATGCTTCACATTTACCGATTTTCGTAAAGAAAAAAAGAATACCTACCCATTTTATTATTGATTCGGGTCGAGAATCATTAGCATAGTTACCTCCTTGAATTTGACGAGGATGCAAAACAACACCTTGTATAGTTTTCGATATTTAGAATTATGTTCTTCCTGCAGCGATTCCAATTTATTTTTGCATTTACATCAAATTCTGGAGCAGTTAATCTCTGTTTTATTTGTCAACATAATATTGTGGTTTTTCTGAATAATATATCACTTACCTTATAATCTTGAACGCCATAATAGAGACCAGTTTGCAGCCAAAATAAACTATTTCACATAAACATACATGGGCACTTCAAAACATAAGTGCAAAGTTTAAAAGTTTTCCAAGGTCTAAAAATAGTGCGAGAAGCTGGAGTCCCTCCGCGCGGAAGAAGTGAAACTTCGTAATGTGGAAATGAGTGCTTTCATTCCCCCTCCATGGTAGCGTTAAACGTTTAACGCAACCTTGTTGGAAGTCGCATTAGAAGTTTCACTACAAAAACTCTGCCGTAAAACCGAGGTCTTGCGCGAAACAGACAAGATATAACCAGTAGGTATAGTTTCTAGAAAATACTCCATTCATCATTTCAGCCCAAAAGACGTCCACTGCTGGACACAGGCATCCCCCAAGTGTCGCCACATTGACATTTTGGGGGGTTTTGCCATAATCGCCACGCTTGGCAGGCGGGATGGCGATCGCAGTACGGTTGTTACAAAAGCACAGAGAACGCTGCTGCCCATTCTCTGGCAAGTCCTTTAGTCGCCTCTTACGACACCCACGGGAAGATATGTGATGGTGCTATTCTTTACGTCCGACACCATACAGAGCGAAAATACTCCGTTTATCGGTAATTTCTAACTTCAGACCCATTCATGTCGATATTTAAAATTTATTTATTTTTCTTGGTGTGTCGATGGCAAAATTTTCATCAAATATGCAGCTACGCGAATTCCGCTCGCTGATGCAGTCACATCACGATGGCAAATCATGATCTTAACAGTGTCAAAAACTCACTACTTTTAAGAGCGTTTACGCCTAACGACATTTCATACAAGCTTTCAAGTCCTTATTTTCCGAAATGACTGAACCGATTTTAATAAAACTTCTTACGCATAAGCAGGATACATAGGGCTAAAAAGTTACTAAAAAAACAAAAACATTTTCGGAAAATATATAAGTGTTACAGCTAAATTAGACTGATTATAATTATTATAAATTATCTGTAGGTACAGAAATTTCCAATTACTTATCTTTTTTTTTTTTGACGCTTTGAAAATGTTTTTAGTAACTTTTTAGACCTATGTATCCTGCTTATACGTATTAAGTTTAATTACAATTTGCTCAGTCATTTCGGAAAATAAGGACTTGAAAGTTTGTATGAAATGTCGTAAGGCGTAAACGAAGAGCGTTTACGCCTTACGACAGGCGAACCTAGCCTCTAACTACAATGTATGTATATTGTGCATTAAATAAATAAGTTATTTATTATAGAAACTAAAGTATATAACGTTTCTTACCTGTTTCAGTATCCACGGTGTAAGAGAGTCCGGCCCACGGATCGTCCTGGCAAGAAACATATTATTTTTAAAAGGATCGTTCACACTAAGTACTATAGCGATAGTAACTTATATATTCTGAAGTTATCTATACATCTTCTATACAAATAAATAAAATTTAAGTATCTGTTTGTAACTTTACAATAACCGCGTTTTACTAAATGCATATGAATGAATGTAAGTACTACATTACCTACGTATACCAAAATATATTTTTTCACAATTTTTGTCTGTTTGTCTGTTCCGTCTAATCTCTGGAGCGGCTGGACCTATTTTGACGGGACATTCACTAGCAGATAGCTGATGTAATAAGGAGTACATAGAGAAGATAGGCTACTTCTATTTTAGAAAAAATCTTAACGAAATAAAGTAAAAATGCAGAAACGAAAAAAATATACGAAATAAACTAAATAAGTTTTTTGTTTAATTCCACGCGGACGAAGTCGCGGGCACAGCTAGTATATATATAATTTCAGCATCGATTACTTCGAAATGGAGGAATAGCCGTGAGAGGTGCGTTTACATAAAAAAGTGTGTCTGTAATTTCTAAAATAACATTTTACTAAATGTATATTAAAGTATATACAGTACCTACTTATTACAAAATGTTTTTTTTTTAATTTTGTCTTTCTGTTTGTTTGTTCAGGCTTATCTCCGAAACGGCTGGACCGATTTCGACGGGACTTTAACTGGCAGATAACTGATGTTATAAGGAGTAACTACTTTTAAATTAGAAAAACGCCGGTTGCGAGTATTACGCACCCGACCTTTCCGAAGATAGAGAGTAAATCGAAACATAAATCTTACCTCCTTGATGTCAGAATCCAGGAGCTTAGCCTTGACCTTCTCAATCTCGGCCTTCTCCTCATTGTTCTTGACGATCTTCTCTTCAGCCAGCTTCAGCTCTTTCTCTATTTCATCTCCTAACACCTTGGTAGCGGTTGGACCCTCCTGTAGAGAACAATTAGTTTATACATGAGAGTTTAATAGTCCATCCTGTATAATAAAAATATGGTAGTCCTTTTATTACGGATAGGAAATCATCAAATGATACCCCCCGCTCCGGGTGGAGCGGAAGGGAGTGTCAGACTTGTACTGACTAAAACCCATCCATGTTCCTTCTTAGCCCTTTGTGTTCCAGGGCCACGGTATCTCTTTCGAACAGTCCCGCAGCCCTGGCAGGCATCGGCCCTCTCGGACCTTCCGATTTACTGGCATCTCATTGGGGCGCGCGTGGAACACGAACGCGCCGTCGACACGGCCTGTCGTCATAAGACGGACGGACGGTGACCTAGTATGGTAGTCCTTGGGTGCACCTGCGTGGAACATGCAGAGATAATCGTCGGTTGTGCTTCAGAACATTAAAAGCTACGAACAGTGATAGGCCTCTGTGAGTTACCTTCGGCTCTTCGTACGCCTTCGAAAGGTACGATTCTTCGTCTCGAGGAATTTCAAAGACGCAAAATGGCTTATTAAAGCATTGTTTCATACCCTAGAAAAGACTGAAAAGAATCTTAAAAAGAATGCTGAAGTTATGCTCAAACTTCCGTGTGCTTTTTAGGGTTCCGTAGCCGAATGGCAAAAAACGGAACCCTTATAGATTCGTCATGTCTGTCTGTCTGTCTGTCTGTCTGTCTGTCTGTCTGTCCGTCCGTATGTCACAGCCACTTTGTTCCGAAACTATAAGAGCTATACTTTTGAAACTTGGTAATTAGATGTATTCTGTGAACCGCATTAAGATTTTCACACAAAAATAGAAAAAAAACTTTTATTTTTGGGTTTCCCCATACATAGAACTAAAAACCAAAATGTTTTTTTTCATCTGACCCATTCGTGTGGGGTATCTATGGATAGGTCTTCAAAAATGATATTGAGGTTTCTAATATCATTTTTTTCTAAACTGAATAGTTTGCGCTAGAGCCACTTCCAAAGTGGTAAAATGTGTGTCCCCCCCCCTCTAATTTCTAAAGTAAGAGGAGGAAAATTCTGAAAATATTTAAGTTTGTAGAACCTAAAAAAAACTATCAACGAAAATTGGTTTCAATAAGATGTGATGTTTAGTTTTTGAGATATGGGACTTTTTCATCAAACTGCAGCAGTAACTTTGTTTTTCGTTAACATACTATGAAAAACCAATTTAGCTTTGCGGTTTAGTGGAAGTTTACAACTAATACTACTAACTAATGAATGACAGTTCAAAATATTGTTTGGGGCTATGGAACCCTGTGTGCGAGTAAGACTCGCACTTGGCCGGTTTTTTTCTTGCAGTTCCCCAGCTTCTAAATCTTTAGTTGTTGTTTGTTTAGTTAAACGCGTTAATCTCGGGAACTAATCCTTTTAGTGTTGGATAGCCAATGTATCGAGGAAGGCTATAGGCTGGCTATAGGTTGTTGCAGACGAAGTCTACAGGGCCCGTATAGCTTTTAAATACATACCCAAAGCATGGAGGGAAGCGAAAGTGATCTTTTTACCAAAAGCAGGTAAAGATGACTACACCCACGCCAAATCTTTCAGGCCCATACGGTTGCGCGGGGCAGCGGATTTTGATCAAGAACAACTATTTCTTTCTTTCTTGATTTCCAAGCAGGTTTACTAATCTGGCTTGGTTTGGTAACTATTGGTACAAGAATACAAGAAGTTCTTACCGGTTGCATCGGGTCTTCCAAAGAGAACCCCATGTCCACATCCTGCTTCCATAGCACCTCGATCAGGTCCATATCCTGGAGACAACGGAAAAATAACATATTAGTTTAAATAGTTTTTACTTTGTTTATGCTGCTCTGTATGGTGTCGGACGTAAACAATAGCACCATCCCATATCTTCCCGTGGGTGTCGTAAGAGGCGACTAAGGGATTTGCCAGAGAATGGGCAGCAGCGTTCTCTGTGCTTTTGTAACAACCTTACTGCGATCGCCAACCCGCCTGCCAAGCGTGGCGATTATGGCAAAACCCCCCAAAATGTCAATGTGGCGACTCTTGGGGGAGGCCTATGTCCAGCAGAGGAAGTCTTTTGGGCTGAAATGATGATGATGATGTTTATACTAAATAGGCTTGCGTTTGCCCTCGCGTCTTGGAAAGCGATGATGAGGCGCATGGTGCACCACGCTTGCCTAGAAGACACAGATTTAATCGAACTCTCTGCCTGCGTCTGTGTTTCCGAACGCTTACAACCCTAATCTCTTCAAAGTTAGAGTAAACAAGCTTCTTCTGAGTCAGCTCCTACCATCGTCGACTTTGTCTCTGTCATCTCTGACCTAGACTAGAGTCTTGCTCTTGACCCATCGAAAAAAAAAAGAAAGCTTTGTATAGATCCAGAATTCCAGAATATAAAGAACAGAGAAGCCAGCAGTGAATTCCACAGGCCTGGAGTGACCATTTAAATATTACTGATTTTTTGATGCAAGAGGCAAATTGACCGAACGCGGGCTAACTGCGTCACTTTCTTGCATATTTCTCTTTGCGTGAACCAGTTAAAAAGCTAATTAAATTAAAACTAATACGGATTAACGTTTATTTTAGGTTTTATCATATAACCCTAAAAAATAACTTCTTTTCGGTTAATGCTTATTCGTATTGATGAAAATATCATATGTAGCACGACGATACGATATATTGCGCTTGAATAATATTGCCATCTGCCTAGCCTTTTTCCGAACTAACTTGGGGTCGGCTTCCAGTCTAACCGGATGCAGTTGAGGACTAGTATTTTACATGAAGCGACTGCCTATCTGAGCCCCACAACCCAGTAACTGGGTAATACGACACCCCTTTGTCAGACTGCATGTCAACTTTTGGCTTCTGGCTACTTGTAACGACTGTCTAAGATCTACAAATGACAGCCGGGACCAACGGCTTAACGTGCTTTCTGAGGCACGGAGGAAACTCGGTATGTAATTATGGTCACTCATCCACGGACCAACCTCGGCAAGCACGGCTTAATCTTAAATATCGACCCGTGCGGCTGATATTAATATTATTTAGCCACGAGCTCCTGTAAAAACAATTATGTTTACCAGCTACATATTTTTTTGTAAAAATTGAACTGAAAAAACAAGATGGCGCCGTAAGTTCTGTCTTAAGACACGCGCCAAAATATCCTTTTGCAGTTTTATTCGATGTTTAAAACCATAGATTGAATCGATAAATTAGTTAGTACAAAGCGGCCCCATCTTTGGCAAAGATGACAAGGCATAGATAAAAAGGACACCCTTTTTTTGTTCGATATTTAAAGATTTTTGATTTTCTTGGAATGCTTTTGCGGTGGACCGCTATTAGAAATAATTTTAGTTCTTAATTGCGTTGAAGATAGGAATTATTGTTGTTTCGTCGAATATGATATTTTGATAGAGAAGACTTATTTTGCCTTATTTAACATTAAAACATCACGTCTGTTATACTGTAATGGTGAAGCAGAGATGTACCCTCAGTTCAATATTTAAGTTTCATGGAAAAAAGGGAGTGCCTATTGCCAACAACCGGGCACAAATCCTCCAGGCTATTAAAGAAAAATTCCTGGTGGAAAAACCTAATAACAAAGCCCAACGTGGGCGTCGAACCAGAATCAACGTCACATCAACTCCGCCATCTTTAATTGGTTTAAATACTAAATTAATAACCACCGGCTATCAAGAACCGGTCCAACAGAAAAAAAAGTGAAAACTAACAAACAAAAATATACTTTAACTTCACTGAAAAAGCATTGGAATCTATTGATGATGGAAATCAGTTACGTCTGTTTTCTTTCGTTGGAATTCAAATATTCAACTAGTATTCGAAATAGTTTGAAAACATCACATGTCCAGATTACGTGTGAAGAAAATACAACTCTGCTCCACACACACATGGTTGAATTTCGTCTGTTGACAGTTTTCCCGCCTAATCAAAAATGTCGGTAGGGGTCGCTCACTCAGCGGGATAAAATTGATCAAAGCATAGTGCATCGGATTTTTAATTATGTTTTTTTTTAGTTATCTATGCAGTTTACATGGTTTACATATTACAGAAGTTTATATAACAGGTTTTATTTGATAAAATTTGAGTAAAGGCAATTTATAGGCCAATAAATAAGGCCTACTACTATTTCCCAATTATCAACACCTTCGGTTGAAATAAAGTCATTCTAATTACTTTAAACAATTCAAGCTACCCTACCCTACCCTACCTTCTTACTCTATCTACCCTAAATTTTCTTCTACGTATACAAATCTTGTCCCGACAATATAAAACACAATGAAAAAAGAATCATCCAATTTGGGACAGTCGTTTGAATATTATATAAAAAGTTAAAAACTCGTTGTGCACACTTGAATTGACACAGGAACACACATGGCTAATTGGTAAGTACATTTCGGCAATTAATTTTTTAGATGTATTTATATTTCTAAAACTTACAAACAAGGCGACATCTATCGTACCATCAGTATTATCATACAACAAGAAACAACGACATCTATTTGATGATAAAACAAATTGAAACTTTGCACCGTTCTCTTCAAGGAAGTGTCGGTACTAGCGACATCTATTCTTTAGTAGCTAAACTATTTATAGCGCCATCTGTTGACATAGCGTTGAATTTTTGTGGTGAGCGCCATCTGCTAGCACTTGTAGGTAACATGAAAACTTGTGCTCGCTACTCGACGGCAGATGGCGTTAGACGCACATGTTACAGAGAATTGAACTGAAGTTTGATGCATGAGTTCACGAAAAAATGTGAAAGTTAAAAGCGTATTATGATTTAAAATAAATTACGATATTAGGTAAAATTTTGTTAAAATTTTTATTTCAGAATTTTCAAAAATTTTCTAGTAAACATAAAAGGTAGCAAGTACCGAAAGTAGAAGTGACCTTATTTATGTATACAAAGAACAAAATCACTGAAGTATTGTTATATTTACTTGAAGTTTCATAAAACAATATAGAGCACATGAAGAACTTTTAGTACAAGTCGAATCATATAAATAATTATATTCGAGAAGACCATAATTAATTTCTTACTATCCCACATCAAAAACAATTTCGAAAGAAAATCACCCCCAAACATACTTTTTTACAATCAACAGATGGCGCCGTAATAAATTCCCCAAAATAACTTCTAGCACATCTGATTTGGAGTAAAAACTCGTAATTTTTTCCGTAACAAGGTTACCAGCGGTCAAGGTAAGGCAAGGTCAGGACGTGCGCCGAAATAGACCGATCCCCCGCACTGCGTAATGTACAGATGTGTTCCAGATGGATAGACGTCAGACTCGCGAACTCGCGCGTAGGGAAAGTTAGAAAAGTTAAGGAAAAATTTGGTTAAGGCCTAAGTTTATAAATATTTGTGAATCCATCACCATTAATAACGAATTAAAAAATTCATTTATCATTTTAAAGAATATTTACAAGTCATGTATATGATAAATTGATAATTCATAATAAAAAGCATAAATAAATAAGAATTTAGTGATAGATGAATGTTAATAAATAAAAATATATGCAAATATATTATTGTGTCGGTTTCTCTTATGTGTTAATATTGAATTATTTTATGATTCTTGCATTCAGTAGTTACCTTTTAATTGATCAAAGTGAATAATTTATAAAACATGTGCCTGACGTGCCAAAAAAATTAAAAGCGAAACGTCATTTTGTGTCTTTTTGGCAGGGTCTAGTTGACAAGTCAACATGCCATTTAATTTATTTTCAGACGTGGTCAATTTGGGCGGGTTTTATTTAAAAAGTTTACTGAAATATTCAATATATTTTAAACAGAATGAGAAAGAATTTGCTAAGAAAGTTAATCAGTATTTATCTATTCGTAGATGTAAATCATTAACATCTGTCTCTTAAAGATCATTTTACGAAAATATAATACGTTTCAGCCAATGTCAATGTGATAAACAAATTAAATTTACTGTTTCAGTTCGAAATCAATTAAAAAGTCACCGTATGTAACAGCCTCGCCCCCAATTACTGTGTACTATTAGGTGCACCACTGTATAACCTGACGGCAATTAATGGCGTTATGTTGTGTTGAATCAGACCACAGACGTACGATGACGTAATTCGTAGTAAAACTCGTCCATCTCTTTCTAGCGATATGCGTCACATAATTATTTTAGTAGTAAAAGCGTGTTGTCTCTTTTATACGCGTTTTTCTTGCCAGTGGCGTGATCGTTGGAAAACCACATTGCAGATACAGCCAAAAAACATTGACACACCTATTTTACAATGAAATCAAGTTTAATCTTGACAAATGCGTCATATCCACTCAAATCTGTGTGGTTCTATCTTCAGAAGACAGACCATCTCAGACACTAAACTCATGTGAGTTGAACAAGATAATGTCTGGACTTTGAGACTATGACCTCCAATTTTGTGTTGGTTGTATCACCTCAGAATAATCAGGTACGGAACACCGGCCTCATATAAAAAGACGTCGAATAAAAGTGTTTGTTAAGACCTATTTGCAAAAAAGCATCATTTATCATTTAATAGTTTATCTTAAAATAGTTTACAGCAACAACCAATCTTTTTAAGACTTTTGACAAGAAAGAGAATTCTTAGAGCAATGATTTTTAGAACGAAGAAAATATACTTAACAAAAATAAAGGCTCTATTTTTTTTTTTTTAAGTTTCCGTTTATAGATGTGAAGTCAGTAAGTTTGGATGTAGGAGCTAATTTTTGAAGCTACTGATTTGATTCCAAATAATCTATTACTAATGGGAAAGCTACATTATTCCTAAATGTTTTAGATTCTATTTAAGTCCTATTTGTTAGTAGTTTTGTAAATATTGTGTTGGCTTTTTGGTAAAATAAAGTTTTTTTTATGTTTTCCGGGTTAATTTTATATTAACAACCATAACGGGAGCGATGTCGCGGACAAAAACTAGTTCGCGGAAAAAAGGTGTCACCATAGATAATAACTTTTATAAAATTCTTGTACAACTTCAGAGCGTCTTTTTGTCATTTGTCATGTTACCGCGCTGCCAACATGGGTACCGTATTACTCAATCTTTTAAAATTTTACGACACAAGTTCGTAACCCTATGATTCATCATTATGCTGTGTATACAAACGCTTTTGTTATTATTAATAATCAGCTGATTCAGTGCTTCTAGATCGTTTTACTTTTAACCAACTTTTAAAAACAAAGAATGGATTTTTTTACGAACCGAATAAATTTTCTTAGATTCTGCAAAACATTTAAAACGTAGTAATTTTCATTAGCCCCCAAAAGTTATTTTGGCTATCCGTTAGTTCCAAATACGCTCACAAGGCGCTATTTTTTTAAATGCGTCGATCTTGTCTTGTAAACGTTGTCGATGTCGATATGTCGATACGGGTAAGACTGTAATGATTCCGGAAAATAAGTATCAATAACGAAGATTCTTACTAATTCTGATATTGTTAGGTTGGTGGCTACTTACATACCTAAATAAATAAATAACTTTGATTGCCTCGACAAAAAGACGCCACATTTTGAGTGGAATATTTTTCAACGATTGACAGGAAGTTCTATTTTAATAGCTAAGATGGCATTTAATGATAACATATGATTTTATTTATAAGCAAATAAATAAAAAAATCTCCTTAAATCTATAACAGCTATTTATTTAATTTAAGATGAAAAAACACTTAAGTTTCGGTCGTTAAAAATGAAGTTTCTAATAACCAACAAGCAGCTAAAAGGTCATTCCTTCTCTTCATGGGGCCTTTGACCTGCAGAAGCTGATAAAATTTCCTCCGAAAACACCAAAAATCTCTCTTCAACCCTTTTTAACCCCAAAACAGCAAAATTTTGCCCCGTTTCCAACCCAAAAACAATAACAAAAAACTGGCTTAAACCCTTTTAACCCCAAAACAACGAACTTTCACCCCCTTTCAACCCAAAATACGTGTGTATGCACTTTAGAACGCTGCGACCTAGACAGACAGACGTCTGGGGGCCGAGGTAATGCCCCCAGCCTTTGTTTCCTCTTCTCAACTCGACTCAACAAATCTATACTTCAAAATGTATCTTTTTCAGTACAAATGTATAAAGAAACTCATAATTCGGACGAGTAATCACGAAGAAATCGGTTAAAATGCAAGAAGAAAAAAAATTATGCAGATTTTTTAAAAGATTAAACAATGTTAAGTTTTTTTTTTTGAGAAGCCTGCAGAAACCGTGTCTATCATCATCAGCCTATAATGTTCCCACTGCTGGGACACAGGCCTCCTCTCTATAAGAGGGAGTGGGTTGTAATCCACCACGCGGGCACAGTGCGGGTTGGTAGATGTCACATGTCTTCGGATTTTTAGTTTTAGGACATGCTGGTTTTCTCACGATGTTTTCCTTCATCGTTTTTGAGGGCAGCGGTTATGAAATAAATTACACAAAGTAATGCGCCTGCCTGGGTTCGAGCCTACGACTTACTGCTCGTAAGTCGGGGCTGCCACCACTGGGCCGCCCTCACCGTGTCTACATATAACAAACCCTAAAACAATTTACCTTCACCCCCTTTCAACTCAAAATTCTTGTGTATGCACTTTAAAACGACCTAGACAGGCCGCCGTCTGGAGAACCCAAGCCAATGCCCCGAGCTCTTTGTTTCCTCGTCTCAACCCCAGGGGTCGAAAACCCTAAGGGGGTAAAGTGTTAACACCCCTCGAGTTCGATAACCGATTTTGGGGAGCATCGTTAAGGTGAAATAAATGGCTTCTAGTTTTAATATTTTAGGTGGTTTTAATGTCAGAATTTGAAGTCGTCAATTTTGGTATTTTTTTGAATTTCTACGTAAAATGTAAGCGTTTGAGACCTGAGATAATATTATTTTTTATTGACTGATCTGTATCTGTTTTTTATTAATTAATTTAAAATGGTAAATAAAGAGTAAAATTACTAAATTATTACTGAGCAAGTAAATAACTCGTTTCTTGATACATAGTTGACCGTAGATTGATCATAGATTAGAAATCCTTAATTTAACGTTTTTACAAATAGATTATATTAATTTAAATTTAAATTAAGGTAGTACAGTCTCCAAAGGAGATAAGTTACCAAGTTATAGGCCGTACATATCAGGTACTTACATACATTATTTACATACTACAAATAAATCTAAAATAATAGTAAAAATATGTAGTACGAGTACTAGTATCAAAATAAAAAAGTATAACAGGGCGCCAAAAAGTGCCCAGAAGGCTGGCAGCATTGCCACGTTTGGATGCTGCAATGTATCAAAGATTTGAATTTGATCACGATTTGCACAAGTGGAAAGGATCTTTTTATTATTTTTTATTGCACACAAAATTAAAAATATACACACAAATTTCTTAGTATGTTTTTTCTGTTTATGCAACTAAACTAATATCGAAAAAAAAAAACAAAGAGGTACTAAAAATAAAAACTATCCAGAGGCCCATGGACGGCATAAAAACTCCCGTCACCAGGTCAAACACTCATCATCATCTGCTTAGCCTTTTCCCAAGCTATCTTGGGGTCGGCTTCCAGTCTAACCGGATGCAACTAAGTATACCAGTATTTTACATGAAGCGACTGCTTATCTGACCTCCACAACCCAGTAACTGGGTAATACGATACCCCTTGATAAGACTGGATGTCAGACTTTTGGCTTCTGACTACTCGTAACGACTGTCAAAGATCTACATTTGACAGCCGGGATCAACGGCTTAACGTGCTTTCAGAGGCACGGAGGAAAGTCGGTATGCAATTATGGTCTCCCAACCTCAGCAAGCACGGCTTAACCTTAAAGATCGACCCGTGCGGCTGTTATTATTTAGCCACGAGCTCCTCAAGTCAGACACTAACCACAAGATAAAATACTTACCCGAAAAAAAAAACTATGGAAGTACACTTTTACGAGCAAAACTCCCATTAGGGCAAGAAGTAAATCACTATTTTCTTCACAATTAATATCACCTGTCTATCAACGAAAACAATATTTTAAAATAAATAAAATACGACGAAACTGCGCACATGTCTCTTGTCTAAAGCACTTAAACAAAATAAAATAAGATCTGAAGTACATAAGGGACTACATAATGTAGGTACATAACAAATCTATTATTAAAACTACACGTGGGTACTATATCACTTTCCATTTCATAAACACACGATTTAAATTGGCAAGTTATCAAAATTAATTATTTATCTTCGTTTATGTACATTCACAAACCACGACCTCTGCTTACCACCTCTTTTGGTTTAACATCACCAGAAATAAAGAGAAAAAAAACAACTATATTTATGTGAAAATTTCATCGGACTCGGTCCAGTCGTTTCGGAGTTATGTGCCCAAACACGTGCTTATGTTTTGATAAACAACCATAGTATGGATTTGTTATACCTATTTTTGGCAAAAACAATGTATTATCTTTTGAGGTACCAACCTCATCATCATCATCATCATTTCAGCCCAAAAGACGTTCACTGCTGGACATAGGCCTCCCCCAAGTGTCGCCATATTGACATTTTGGAGGGTTTTGCCATAATCGCCACGCTTGGCAGGCGGGTTGGCGATCGCAGTACGGTTGATACAAAAGTACAGAGAACGCTGCTGCCCATTCTCTGGCAAGTCCCTTAGTCGCCTCTTACGACACCCACGGGAAGATATGGGATGGTGCTATTCTTTACGTCCGACACCATACAGAGCGGCGCGGCTAGGCAGGCGCATTACTTTGTGTAATTTATGTCATCACCGCTGCTCTCAAAACTGTGAAGGAAAACATCGTGAGGAAACCGGCATGTCCTAGAACTAAAAATTTGAAGACATGTGACATCTACCAACCCGCACTGGGTCCGTGTGGTGGATTAAAGCCCACTCCCTCTCATAGAGAGGAGGCCTGTGTCCCGGCAGTGGGAACATTATAGGCTGATGATGATGATGGTGGTAACCGTAATCAGCATATTCTGCTCTTGATTTTATATTTCTATGGCTCTACCTAACCTGACCTGGTGTCAAACTTTTTATGCCACCCATGGGACTCCTTGGCTTTACATGCCATCGAGAATATCTCTCAGACATGCTGGTTTCCTCTCGATGCTTTCCTTCACCGAAGCAAGAGACAATTTTATAATACGCACATGAATTCGAGCGGTTCAAACTTCGATTTGTTTATTTATAAATATAAGCTATCTGTCAACAGATTATTTACAGGATCAAAGCGAAGCTACACGATTATAGAACGTAGAATATAATTATAAAACACGTGTCCTAAACATACATAAATATAAATACATTTGTATATCTAGAAACTACGTGTTGTGATAAGTGATAATATTCATAATGGCCGGCAACAAGAGCGTTTACGCCTTACGACATTTCATACAAACTTTCAAGTCCTTTTTTTCCGAAATACTGAACCGATTTTAATGAAACTTCATACGCATAGCAGGATACATGGGTCTAAAAAGTTACTTTCGAAAAATAGTGTTCCAGCTAAATTAGACCGATTATAATTTTCTATAGAAACAGAAATTTCCAATTTACTTTTCATTAAAAAAAAACATTTCAAAAATGTTTAAATAGTAACTTTTTAGACCTATGTATCTTGCTTTTATGCGTATGAACTTTCATTAAAATCGGTTCAGTCATTTCGGAAAGTAAGGACTTGAAAGTTTGTATGAAATGCCGTAAGGTGTAAACGCTCTTAAAAGGTCGTGGGCCAACAATATCAGTCGCACGCGTCGATCTTTAAAGTTAAGCAGCGCTTGACGAGGTCGGTCTGTGGATGGGTGATCATCGATTTTCGCAGCTTTTCATTTCACGCTTGTTATTTGCTAGCTATCGTTTTAATGTTATCGGTGTCCATGGAGTTTCTTGCCCATTCTTCTCCATTGAGATCTACGCTTTGGAATTGGCAACTACAGTACTTTTACAAGTTATTATGCCTTGTGTCTGGGACTGTAGCTACTAGTATTTTTATTTTTTTTTGACTTTCAAAAGTGCCTGTTCTGTAATGGTCTAATTGAAATAAATACTTAAGAGTTTGAGCTCACACAGTCCATCCATCGTATCTTTGGTCTTTCTCTAAATTCATACTCAAAATTATCGTTGTAATTATGATGCAATTTTTATTTTAGAATTTAGACTCTGGACTTAGGCTTAGCATATTTAAATGAGCCTAGATAAAGCAAGATAAAATCTGCTATGATAAAAAGAAACAAAACAATTGAATGACATAGTATCTTTGTACTCTTCTATGTATTTTCCTTTATTTCGTGTTTTATGTGTCTATCTTTAATCTGGACTAATATTATAAAGAGGAAAGATTTGATTGTTTGTTTGTAACGATTTAACTCAAAAACTACTCGTCCGATTTTAAAAACTCTTTCACCATTAGAAAGCTACATCTTTACCGAGTAACATAGGCTATATTATATCACAATTTTCGCGGACGAAGTGCTTGTTCTTTATAAACAAACTAGCTGACCCACGCAACTTCGTCTGCTTCACATTTTCCCCGTTTTTGCAACATTTTTCATTGCTGCTCCGCTCCTATTGCTCGTGTCGTGATGTTATCCTATAGCCTTCCTCGATAAATGAAATATTTTTTCAATTCGAACCAGTAGTTTCCGAGATTAGCGCATTCAACCAAACAAACAAACTCTTCAGCTTTATAATTAACCGACTTAAAAAAGGAGGTTATCTATTCGACTTTTATGTATGATATATTGTCAGAATTGCACAGTTTTTGCATATTATGTTTGTCTTTACCGCTGACTACCTGTAACGACTGTCAAAAATCTACAAATGACAGCCGGGGACGCACGGAGGAAACTCGGTATGAAATGGGAGGTCACCCATCCACCAACCTACCTAGGCAAGCACGGCTTAACCCAAAGATCGACCCAAGCGTCTATTTTCATTAAGCCACGAGGTACAACCTGTTTTTCATATCCCTGAAATCTAATCTGATCTAAGCACTTAACCGCTGGGCACGTACTATACAGTACGTGCCCAGCGGTTAAGTGTTTAATGTATATATTATTATACTTATAAATCTGAAGAGTTTGTTTGCTTGGACGCGCTAATCTCAGGAACTACTGATCTGATTTGAAAAATTATTTTAGTGTAAGATAGCCCATTTATCGAGGAAGGCTATATATCATCACGCTACGACCAATAGGAGCGGAGCAGCAATGGAAAATGTTGCGAAAACGGAGAAAATGTGACGCAGACGAAGTGGCGCGGGACAGCTAGTATGTTATAAACCCATCGGGCACCGCACTTGGTTTCTGTTACCATAAATGGAAGGTTCGCGCCTCGTGTCTACGGATTAAAACAGCTGTTCGCCGCATTGACATCGACCCACTTTCAATAGGTAACCTTGCTAGCACTGACACTGCAGCTACAAATCAATAAGTTTTAGCTTTAATGCCTAGAAGGTATCTATTTCAACAACAACCGCGCAACTTCGTCTGCGTCACATTTTCTCCGTTTTCGCAATATTTTTCATTGCTGCTCCGCTCCTATACAGCGCCATCTATTGAATACTTACTCGATCCAGGCAACAGATACCGCCATCTGTAAGAATCGTTTGAAGGTAACAGATAAATGTGACTTAATTTGCAATAAAATATTATTGCGAGTATAAATTGAGATGTAAGCTATCCTATCTTTCAAGTTGGATCAAACTGCACACGGTGTGCAAATTTGATTAAAATCGGTTAAGAAGTTTAGGAGTCCATCCCGGACATACAACGTGACACGTAATTTATATGTATATAGATGTACAAACGCCATGCACATCAAGTTACAAAATTCTGTCTTTCTTCAATAGATTGTCAACTTTAAACGTTAAAAAATTTGATTCAAGGTTGATTGAAAAACAAATTAAGTATAGAATCGGATAGTTTTATGTGCTGACATCTGTACAACTTTTGTTTAAATGATCACAATAATTAAACGTCAAGCTATTGGTCTCGGCTGTCATTTGTAGATCTTTGACAGTCGTTACAGGTAGTCATTGGCCTGAAACTCTGACAACCAGTCTTTCAAATGGGTATCGTATAACCCAGTACTAACTGCGTTGTGGAGGTCAGATAGGCAGTCGCTCCATGTAAAGTACTGGTATTCAGCTGCTTCCGGTTAGACTGGAAGCCGACCCCAAGATAGTTTGCGAAAAGGATAGGCAGATGATGATAAAGAACCAAAACGTTCATCATCATCATTTCAGCCAAAAGACGTCCACTGCTGGACATAGGCCTCCTCGAAGTTTACATACGGGGGTTTTTGCCATAATCGCCACGCTTGGCAGGCGGGTTGGCGATAGCAGTACGGTTGTTACAAAAGCACAGAGAACGCTGCTGCTCATTCTCTGGAAAGTCCCTTAGTCGCCTCTTTCGACACCCACGGGAAGATATGGGATGGTGCTATTCTTTACTTCCGATACCATACAGAACCAAAACGTTAAACATCCGAAAATCTCTAAAAATCAGTCGTATTTTAATTGGTAACGCCTACAACACGCAAATCTTTAGCTAGGACTGTTAGACCGTCACGCGGAGGTAAACAACCTTCCATGTCAATGAACCTTTCGGCAATATGGCAGATTTGCGTCTTAATTCGGAGTTACACGGTTAAAGCCGTAGTAGATGGATTTCGTAGATATTTTTTAAGATTTTAAGTGTTTACATTGGCTACATAGAAAGAAGGCCTGTGTCCCAGCCAGCACCGAAAACGTTATAGGCTGATTTTGCATGTTATAACTAAATTTCATTATCATCATCATCATCAGTCTATAATGTTCCCACTGCTGGGACACAGGTCACACAGGCCTGCTCTCAATGAGAGGGAGTGGGGTTTGATCCACCACGCGGGCCCAGTGCGGGGTTGGTAGATGTCACATGTCTTTGAATTTTTAGTTCTTGGACATGCCGGTTTCCTCACGATGTTTTCCTTCACTGTTTTGAGAGCAACGGTGATGAAATAAATTACACAAAGTAATGCGCCTGCCTGGGTTCGAACAAACCAACGACTTACTGTTCGTAAGTCGGGGCTGCCACCACTGGGCCACCGCTGCTCTCCGCGCTGTTATAAATGTACTTAGTTTAGAAATAATACAATATTTAACTATCTAAGTACTGCCATTCCGTGGGAATAAAAGCCAATGCTTGTATAATATTTTGCGGTTTACTGATAAACGATAAATATGTTTATCTACGCTTATCAGCACGTCTGCAGCTAACCCTCTGAATCAGGCCTATTTGTTACCAAACTATCAATTGTACATCATTTTCATGCTAAAATATGACTTAATAATGTTATAGCCCGCAGTCTGACAACAAGTCTTACCAAGGGTTTCCGTATTACCCTAACAAAGCACTCTAAAGCTACATTTGCCGAGGTTGGTCTGTGGATGGGTGACCATACCGGTCAGTATGGCCACCATTACATACAGAGTTTCCTCCGTGCCTCGGAAAGCACGTTAAGCCGTTGGTCCCAGCTGTCATTTGTAGATCTTTGACAGTCGTTACAGGTAGTCATTGGCCCGAAAGTCTGACAACCAGTCTTACCAAGGGGCACCGTCTTTTGCCAACAGTGGGTTGTGGAGGTCAGAGAGGCAGTCGCTCTATGTAAAATACTGGTATTCAGCTGCATCCGGTTAGACTGGAAGCCGATATAGTTGCTAAAAGGTTAAGACGGATATGACGTAATAATATTACATCATACGCTTTGAGTGGTAAGGATAACAAACAGAGAGAGAAATCAACCCTTTTTAAGCTAAATACACAACTACCACACGCAGCGATTTTAGTCGTAAGCGATTACAAAATCGCATACGACATTGACAGCGAAAATTTGACAGCTTTTTGACAGCAGCGATGTCAAAATCTGTGTGTTGGTATTTGAAATCGCCATGATACTTTGTGGTTATTGTTCTAAACTCGGTACATGTATAATGGGTAGTCACCCATCCACGGACCAACCTAAGCAAGTATGGCTTAACTTAAGATCGACCCGAGCGGGGTTATTATTTAAATTGATACCAACGACCCAATAAGGCTGTCGACCTCTTTAGAAATCATTGTCAAGGTCTTAACAATAAACAAAGATTACGCCTCTACGGCAGCAGATAAGAAGTTGCCAATGCAAATTATCATAATTTGCTAAGTTGAATAACCTCTTAAGTCAAATATTATTCTTTGAGCTAATGTCAAACAGTTTTTGTGGTGGAGGTGTGAAAATGAGAATTTGTGACGTATTTACAAAAAGGATTTATGAAATATTTAAATTTTTGGAGTGTCCTCACCGTCTCCGTTCGCGCGTAACTTTTTTCACAGGGATGAGTGTCTAATTGTCTTTGACATAGAAATGACAGCGCTTGTCACTTTAGTTACCTTCCTGTGATTTTACATCACTGCCAAAATAACAATGATCTTTATTTTCGTTTCCATAAGGTTGATTTTGGATAAACGAAACGATGGATGGACTGTGTGAAGGATGATATTGCTAGAAAGGAAGTGACAGCTGAGTTGACAAGTAACAGAGAAGTATGGAAGAAGAAGACTTGTTTTTGGTTGAGGGTAGTATATCTGCGAGACGGCTAAGCGAGTCCCATTTTTCGATTTACGTCAAGCAAGCGTTGAAAACGAAATAAATACGTCAGCCACGTAAACGTTTATAAATGTGCCCGCAGTACATGTTTCATGTAAATTCGTATTTACAATTATAATTAGTTTCGTATGGCACTGCGGGAACATATATATTTTCAAGTTTATTTTTAAGACTGGTCTGTTTTCGCGTCTTTGCTTGTCACGTAAAAAAATATTACTTGACGAATGCGGAATGCATAACCTACTCCTTTTTTTAAATCAGTAATTAGAAATTAATCACATTTATTGTGAGTAGGATTAATTATAACTTTAAGTGAAAATGCCCTTGTTTACTCGAATATTACCACTCTTGTAGAACTTACGACTTTAACAAGCTTTTTTTATTCAAATTAAATGCTTTTATGATTTAGGAACGTCAAAACAGTGTCACTCTTGACAGCTAACCGCATGTTGCCAGGACATAAAAACAAATTCTGCCTTTAAAACAGAAGTTTTTTTTTTTACTCAACACACATTCAAAAAGAGAATTTGCATTTATTTGTTTTACCTAATAATGCGCATAAACAAAAAATAAAAGAAAATCGTTGACAGCCAGTCAATCAACGTATTTACTTCAAAATACTTTAAAATCAGTAACCTTATTCATTATAACCGTACTTTGAACCTATTGGCTTCTTGTGACGTCACTTCGACGTACATTGACGGTTCGCTAAATATTTTCACTCCTTATTTACATACAAATGCAGCTATGGTGTTGGCAATGTTTAATGCGCAGTTTTTGTCACCAATTGCGTTTGTAGTTTCTATGTATAGTATTAAAACAGTTGTCTATGGTCCTAAAATAACCACTCTAAATAAGCCTAGGCTCAAATGCGACATCAACATTGCAGCCAGAATTTCAAGTTTAAACTGCTGAGCCGAGAATAAAAAATCGAACAATACGCTTTTATTGAAGTTTACATTCAGGTCCATACTGCTATCATGCTACGAGTAGTGAAAACAATAAGAAATATAAAAGTCTTGCCAAAGATAATATAATCCCTATGAGGGACTATGTCAGAGTCCCCCTGCTTTTGTTTCATCCATGTTTAACATGTAACCAATGGCCACTGCCTAAGGTTGAAAGTCACTTGCACGGTGCAAAACAACAAGGTCTATTATTCTACATGCAAGTTAACACATTTTCAACCGTACTAAAGTTTCAGTGTACTGTGAATTATTGCCAAAGCAATAACGTCGAATATCCCGCAACTAGACATGAAAAAAGATACACTACATCAAAAACAAAGGATTAAAAACTCACCTCTTGAGTCAGTTCATCGCCAGTGTGATGCCCTTCATCAGGCTCGATCTTCACATCAACACCATCACTGGAAGCATCCATGTCACTAACACCACTCGAGCTAGCAGTAAAGCTGGTACTAGCCCGTTCCCTCTTAACGTTTAGCACTAATTCCTCTTCAAACATCGGAGCCAGCTCATAGACTTCAGAATCCAGAGGAGTGTTCTCCATCAAGTATTGTTCTAAGTTCTCCTGCTGCTGCTTCACGTCTAAATACTCCAAATCATGCTTTAGTTCTTTCGCTTCGTCTACTTCGCCAAACTCTTGTAAATCAGCCAGGTTTTGTTGGAATACTGAATTGGATTCACCTAAATCCACTTCTGTTTTAGGATTGAAGTATGGCATGAAGTCTATAGCGTTGTCGCTATAAAGATCATCATCATCCTCTTCCTCCTTCTTGACCCTGACTTCAAAGTCTTCGTTTTCCTTCTTAATCTGCATTTCGGAAGGTTGTACAAGTAGCTCGTTGACGTCAAAGGATCTTGAAGCTATTTCAGCAAAAATGTCTTCTTCAGTTCTGTTGTGAAGAAAATCAGCAGAAAGAGTGACAACAGCGTCCGGGCGTTCTTCATTGCTCGTCGTTTCTTCTTCTTCATCAGAAACTTTGACTTCCTGAGCTACGTTGTCATCGGCTGAGACAGAGTCTTGGTCAGCATTTTCGGGGACCGTCGCCTGCGCTAGTGCGGGCGCTACTGTGTCAGTCGCCACGTTATTGACTAAATATGTATGAAGTATTGGCGCTCTGTTATTCCATATCCGCTCATTATATTCTAAATCAGGATTACCATATCGTCCGAGGGAGTTTAGCTCCTCGAATAATTGGCGCTCGTAATTAATCAGTATGTTGTCTAACGATTTTGGATGGACGAATCTTGGTCTGATTAGTGTTCTAGCTTCCTGTTCTAGGGACCAGTCTGATCCGTTTGAAATGTGGAGCCCAGCTATCATCTGCTGGGTCTCCCTTTCCAGGTAATCGTTGGGGTCCACCTTTAGCAGGCTAAGGACTAGAGCGAGTCTCAACAACTCGTCTCCGTACAATTTCTTCAAAGAAATCATGATTATAACTTAAAATTGAGCACTTTTGAGATCAGTTATTGAAAGTTTATTTTATTTATTAGCTAAATAGTCCTTTTATTCGTAAAATTTCTGGTCTTCTTTCTTCTTTTCTCCGACATTTTGACAGATGTCACTTTCTCGCACTGTTCGTTAGTGTGGTAGCCATGATTTTTAGGCACATCATCACTTGGTTAGAGAGAAACGTGTTTGGTTTGTCGCTGGCTTTACGCCAGAGCACTTCACTTGCACACTTTTAGTTTTTATTCTGTAATCAGAATTACAGTTTTGCTGAAGCAGTCTTTTGTAAGATACTTTCGTTATTACAAAGAAGTTTTCACTATATTTGTCCTCACTAGGGTGTAAGAAATTGATAGTCAGGTCAATTAGCTATAAGTGCAAACAACCAGTCAATTTTAGATTTCCATATTTGAATTAAATGGGTCCGTTATGTTGGCAGTATTTGTTTGTTACGCAGAAAAGTTGTTATGTTGGTAGTGTATATTTTTATTGGAGACAAATACTTTCGAAAACGCTTATTTTGCATGTTAGTATTATGATTTCATTTCCTAATTTTATTAACAGATTCACACAAAACCTCGGTTCAGTAATTAGGTATTTTGATGATGACAAGTATTTAATTTGCTTGGACATAAAAACATTTATATGACTTTAATAATAAAATAGAGGTTCTATTTTATTATTAAAAATATTTGGCTACTCAAGCAGTCACCCAACCTCTATTGTTTTTTTGACAGTTCAATAAATGTCAAAAGTTGTACCTACTCCAAATTACAAATTCTAGAATTCCCAATTATTTTTAAAATTTAAATTTAGGACGTCTGCTTTCAAATGACTTAAATTAGCACATAACGTTAGGTAACGTAATTGTTAGGTACTTTCTTTTCGTATTTTACAGATTTCGCTCCAAATATGATTAAGAATAGGAAAGTTTACATCACAATACTGATCAATTGATCAGTTAATAAAGTTATGAAAATAATGTTAAAAGTTATTTTTCGCGGGTAAGATAAAAATAAAACATTTGATAATACTCTGAATGTCGAAACGTTTTTCCCTATAAAGCTCCTAGATAAATGCTTAGCGTGAACAATACATAATAAGTAACTAATAATTATGTACCCACAAAAGAACAATAATAACATAATACGAACTTCTATTGAATTAAATTAACCTTACGACTTCTGTCAAAACAAGCGACTATTTACTTTAAACTTTAGTACATAAGTAATATAATCGGGTGTGTTTGTGTATGTAAAATAAAACAGATTACGAAAGCAAAGTAAAAACTGTTTTATAATGATTTAAAGTTAATTGACCTCTTTAAGCGAATTTTATTTAATTTTAAATGCGTTTTTGGTAGCTAGAAAGCGTATGAAATGACTTTATTTTCTTAAAAAGTTTTTTTTTTTTAAATCAGTGAGAGCAGAGCACACCCGTCATTAAAAAAAAAAACAATCGAATACTAATTTCAAATCCAGACTTAGATCGTTTTAGTTACGTTCAGAATAGATGGTTTCTGAAATATCGAGAAAAACAAGCATGCTCGCTTTGTTTTCCAATCAAGAAACTACGCCACCATATAAAAATATCGTCTTACGAACTTCCAATTTTATTTCACAACAACGCAAACATGTTATTTATTGAGTTTACCAACACACACTCGAAGAACCGAATTATTTTCCAAACCCGTAATCAGATCACCCTACCATCCTTCGAAAAACAACTCCAAAAAAATACACACACTGCCAACATTTAAATAACAACACAAATAGAATTAAATTCCATAATTTTGGAAGGACGATTCAAAAACTAAAAAAAATCCCGGCTGCTTTTTTCAATAAAAAATAAGAAAAACACGCACTGCCAACATGAAACCATAGATTAAAAAAAAAACAATAATGATAGAAAAAAATTCCCGCCTTATTTGACGTACACAGTTATTATAGAAGAAACAATGTTCTTTGTTTACTAGAAAAGTTTAAAGCGAGCGCGCACGACCGCGCCCGTTGGCAAACTGCGAAGCTCAGTGCAAGGAACGCTGACCAGTGAATCATTCGAACATCTCTTTATTTTTCCCTGAATTTTCGCGAGCGAAACGTTAATTTTACCTTCGGCCACGCCATGGCAACTACAGTGCAATGTCGTTGAGATTTCACATTAAAATTATATACTTTTGATATGGATAAATAATCTTGTGTTTGTAGACATACTTTTTCAAAACGGTAAGTTTGGATTTAGCGAGTAATTTTCTGAACTACTGATACGATTTCGAAAATTCTTTCACTATTGTGAAGCTACATTATTCTCGAGTATTTTTAGGTATATTTAAAACATTTATGTGGGATAATTTCCGACAATTATGCGAGCAAAGCCTCGGGCACAGTATAAAATACATCGTTTACAAATAAACAATAGATGGGCTATGTGAAGGATAATATGGCTAGAAATTTGTCTGCTGAGATTACACGTAAGAATGCTATGGAAAAAGAAGACATGCTGTGTCGAACTTAACTAAAGCGCATTAGGTCGAAAATATCGTCAGTCACGGAAAACAGAGGAATGAGATTCACACGGAACCAAGAGCTTTGGCGAAGAAAAGGGCTGAAATGATGTAGGATTGTATGCCGAAAAGGATTTAAAATGTAAAAGCAAATGCCATAAAAAAAGTGTCAAGATAAAGTAGACGGACAACGAGACAAACGCCTACACACCTAGAACGCGTAGCTAGGTTGACTAGGACATAAATAGCTAGATCCAACTGATATGAACAAAGACATATTACGCAGGATTGAAGAGTAACTACCTAACGATAAATTGACACACTCTTGTCAATCCTTCTCATGGAGAGGAGGCTTGTGTGACCCAGAAATAAGTAACATTACGGCCTGATTAATATTTGTACTAAATACTTATATGCTTATTATGAATCGTATTGAGTTTCATCATGTTTCTGCCCTAACTGGGTAGGCCGCAACACGTTTATTTCTATGATTTACCGCTGTCAACCTTCAAAACAAAGTGGTAATAGGTTTTTCCGTCAATAATTTTTCAGTCTCTGTATAATGGTGGCGGACGTAAAGAATAGCATATCTTCCCGTGGGTATCGTAAGAGGCGACTAAGGGATTTGCCAGAGAATGGGCAGCAGCGTTCTCTGTGCTTTTGTAACAACCGTACTGCGATCGCGAACCCGCCTGCCAAGCGTGGCGATTATGGCAAAACCCCGCAAAATGTCAATGTGGCGACACTTGTGGGAGGCCTATGTCCAGCAGTGGACGTCTTTTGGGCTGAAATGATGATGATGATGAATTTTTCAGTAGCAGCTACAGATTCTGGATTTGTGCCCGGTTGATGGCAATAGACACTGGACTTAAATCGAGATTCGATACGTAAATCCATGGACATCGTTTTGGAATACATGCCAAACAAAAGTACTAGAAACTTGATGCTATTTGCAATACCGTTACCGTTTCTATATCGTCTGTACTCCCCCTAGTATAGATATACAGAGTGCATAATTGTACACACGGCCGCCCAGTCATCTTTCATTTAGGATTCCAGCAGCGAGAAGAACTAGCCAATCCTTTCAAGACTGAAGCGTGCCCGTTGCAATATCCGACTAGTACTTTAACGGTTAAAAAAAACCTGGCGAACTATGGGTGTACTATTTTGTAAATCTTTGCCTTAAACCTTCGCGGAATACAGCTGTGATTGATCTACTTTGGTGCTTATTAGCTCTTGAACGTGGTCTACATTTATGTTGATCTTGTTCAAATTTATCGATGAGTGGAACTCTCTGCCTGCTTCTGTGTTACCGATCGCTTACAACCCTAATTTCTTCAAAGTTAGAGTGAACAGGCTTCTTCTGGGTAAGCTCGTACCATCGTCGACTTTGTCTCTGTCATCTCTGACCTAGACTAGAGTCAAGAGCAAACCCATCTCAAAAAACAAAAATGAAAGTCCTTTGATGTATTGTTTGTTACTGATGTAGAATACACGTTTGACCAGCACGTGTCGGTTTTTATCTTATTGTTGAGTTACATTTATAGTCCGATCGTTTTCAAACAATAGCCACGTTGAAGAACAATAAATTTGCGTAAATCAAAATCTCGTAATCATTTTTGGCTACCTGTTTGTAAATAGCAACATATATATCATAGCATATCATTGTAAGCTTTGATAGCTTAGTGGTTTGACCATATGATCGTTGGACAGCCAAGTCATAGGTCTCATGTTCCGCCCGAAAACACGCACCTCCATCTTTTCAGGTTCATGTGCGTATTGTATAATTTTATCAGTCCCTCCGGTGAAGGAAAACATCGTGAGGAAACCAGCATGCCTGAGAAATATTTCTCGACGGCATGTAAAGCCAAGTCAGAGTCCAATGGCCGGCCATAAAAACTACGACACCATTTTAGGCACTAACCACTCAATGAAGAAGAGTATTGTAAAGACATAAATGTATTTGATAAAGTGAAATTAGCTGTTACCTCTGATTACTGTGAATTTAATATGTATAAGTTACTTATAAGTAGACATAATTTTGTTTGTAACCTGTCATACTTGCCTTTGTTTAAACTGCTGAAACTAAATAATCTATACCAATCTTTAACAATATTATAAAGCTGAAGAGTTTGTTTGCTTGAACGCGCTAATATCAGAAACTAATGGTGCGATTTGAAAAATTTGCGATTTTCAGTGTTAGATAGCCCATGTATTGAGGAAGGCTATAGGCTATATATCATCACGCTACGACGAATAAGAGCGGAGCAGCAGTGAAAAATGTTGCGAAAACGGGGAAAATGTGACGCAGACGAAGTTGCGCGGGACAGCTAGTAATGAATACGAAGAAAAGGTCTGGGGTATACCTACAATGCTCTTCCAAACATTCTGAATAAATTGCCTAAAAATTAGAAGAAGAAATCATTTAGTCTTTTTATCGTTGAAAAGTCTAGATTGGGAACAGTCCCAAACCGTGGGATGATGTAACTGTATAAGTGGCAGTATTTGAGTCCCAACTGGGAAAAGGCTAGGCAGATAATGATGGCTTGCAACTCGCATCCAGTTTAGACCCAGTCTGGAATGCAGGTATAGCAATATTTCGTCAAAATCTTGCGGATATAGGTACCTAATTAAAACTTATCTAATATTTGAAATCACGAATTTCAAAGTCAATGCCTTATTTCTTGGATAAGAGAATAATCTAATATTTCAACGGCTCTTATCTAATCTATTTATTATTATTGGAGCTATTCTCGTCAATGTCACGACTTATTGACGTAATTTATATTGGTACTACGTATTTTATAGGCCTCAGTGGTACATCGCTTTTGTTTCAATGCATTTCTTTACCTCGCCCTTTTTAGAACTGTCAAAATGTAAACGTCATCCGAATTTTGTAGGCTATTTGACGAAGAACAATCTGATTTATCTTTTGGTTTTATATTTAGTTACATAATATTTGTATAAAGTCATAGGTAAAGTAAAGATCCAAAAAGAATTAAGTCAAAAACTTTTTCATATGCCTTTTAGGAAGCATGCTCACAGAGAATTTATGGTCACACACCAGAAAAAAAAATTAACAAGTTTTGAATATGGAACAAAACTTTCTAAAATTATTTTTTTTATTTTTGCCCCCATTTATAGCGCAACATTATTGATAAAGTACTGTAACTTCGATTGCAATTGATTGTCTCCCAAAATGGCGACGCCATAAGCCGTCTGAGTCACACCGATGTCGCCATATACAGAAATCGAGTTTAATCTTCAACATCACGGAGGCTTTGTGTTTATGTTTACGCTTGACGTATTAGGGATCGGTTGAGAGTAATGCTCTTAGATGTATTTTTAACGTTCGTTGGACTGGTGAATCGATAATGACTTTATTATTACGAAAGGAAATAGGGCACACGGTTTCTAGGGCGAAAAATGTTCAATGAAGAAGGTTTTCCTTCTAATCATTATCTGATGCCTAGGTTTTTCCTAACTATGATGAGTTCGACTTCCAGTCTAACCGGGTGCAGCTGAATACCAGTATTTTACATGGAGTGACTGCCTATCTGACTTCCACAACCTAGTTAGTACTGCGTACTACAATACCCCTTGTTAAGACTGATAATCAGGCTTTCGGGCCACTGACTACCTTTAACGACTGTTTACCTTGTAATATGTATGTTCCCGTGGGATATTTTCCGACCAAATACCAGGCGAAGTCGCAGCCAAATCCTGGTCCTACTTTACGATTCTAATACTACGATATCACAGCTGAGCAATTGAAACTGCGCCAAAGGTAGACTATTATACTGATCGGGTGATTCGACGGCACCATAATCGTAATTTTCAATAACTATAATATGCGTAGTACTCTGAACAAACACGTGCAAACTTCGAAAGAAAATTATTGTACTAGAATGTCGTATTTAGTCATCAACACGGGTATCACATAATTTGATATCTGTGCCTCATTATCTATGACCACAGTACTACGTCTTGTGTCATCATCTGCCAAGCCTTTTCCCAAGTATATTGGGGTCGGCTTACAGTCTAACCGGAGGTACTGAATATCAGTATTTCGCTTGGACCGCCCATCCCATAGAATCCTGTTAGAACAGGATAATACGAAATCCCTTGTTTGCTACTGACTACGTCTACTGACTGCCTTGAAACGACTGTCTGAGATCTACAAATGACAGCCGCGACCAACGGGTTACTAACGTGCTTAACGGAGGAAACGCGGTATGTAATGGGTGGTCACCCATCCACGGACCAACCTAGGCAAGCTTGGCTTAACCTGAAGACCCGAGAGGCTGCTATTATTTAACAATGTGACTCATAGAAAACGTATAGCACGTCGAAAGGTAAGGTAACAATAGGCTTAAAGTACATTTTGCCAGTTACGTTTCAAGTCCCTTGTAATAGGGACGAGCCTATTGACATGCCAACAATCCGGAACAACGCCTGACTCCAGGCTGCTCCTGATGGAAAAATCCAATAAATCTTTGCCCGAACTGAGAAGTCCATCCTCAGCAATGGCATTATGACCCCAAAACCAACGACACCACGGAAGATAAAAAATTAAAGTAATCAAATCATCAATTAAAAGAAATTTCTAGAAGTGTTTGATAGAAAGTGAGAAAATAGACAAAGAAATGATTTTTCTAATCTCGGCCCTGTTTTAGAAATGAGCAGGTGCAACAAAGACGAAAACGACAACTATTTTAGAAATTAATAAAATAATAATTTGAGTAATATCTTTGTTTATTCACAAGAAAAACAAGACATAATTTCTAAGAGAATCAAATAAAAATGACAAGAACGATTGAACTTGACCCGCGCAAAACCATAAAAAAGTCATAAAACTTTTTGCACAGATTATTAAAACGCGCAAAGATCGTAACGCATACAGCCAAAAATAGGAAAGGAGTGTGCATCGAAGTCTTTCAACCTGCTTTTGTTCTGAACGTCATTGGGATGTCATAAAGGCCGTTTCCCCGTCATGGCCGCCATCCAAATGTTGCCAGCCAGTAAATTAAGAACTACTGACGGGGGCAATCACAAAGGAAAGCTAGGTCAAGGTAAATGGCAATACTGCCAATGTTGCAAACACTTACTGCGATGATCGCAAAATTATAGCGTAGATATTTTCTTATTATTTTATAAACAAAGGAATGAGGAGCTCGTGGCTTAATCACAACCGCGCGGGTCGATCTGCAAGGTTAAGCAGTGCTTGCCGAGGTCGGCCGGTGGATGGGTGACCATCATTATATACCGGATTCCCTACAGCTTCGGGGAGCACGTGAAACCGTCGTAGATTTTCGGCAGTTGTTGCAGATAGTCAGAAGCCCGAAAGTCCGACCACCAGTCTTAACAAGGGCTATCCTTTACGCAGCAGCTGGTTTGTAGAGTTCAGATAGGCATTCGATGTAAAATACTGTGATTAAGCGCAATCAGGTTAGACTGGAAGCCAACCCCCAATTTAGGAAAATACTAGGCAGATGATGATTATAAACAAAGGAATAGAATAATAATTCAAACCATTACTATGGTTTTGTGGGGCTTAGTTTATAATTTTTCATACCTTGTGTGTAAATAAATAAAATAAATAATACTACTATTGAAGGGGGGGGGGGGTGCTCTGTATGGTGTCGGGCTCTGTATGGTGTCGGACGTAAAGAATAGCACCATCCCATATCTTCCCATGGGTGTCGTAAGAGGCGACTGAGGGACTTGCCAGAGAATGGGCAGCAGCATTCTCTGTGCTTTAGTGACAACCGTACTGCGATCTTCAACCCGCCTGCCAAGCGTGGCGATTATGGCAAAACCCTCCAAAATATCAATGTGGCGACACTTGGGGGAGGCCTATGTCCAGCAGTGGACGTCTTTTGGGCTGAAATGATGATGATGATGATGATGATGACTATTGAAGGTAAACAGATAATAATTGAGGACAAAACAATAGTTATAACAGCTGTGAATAAATAGAGTATTATTCCGCATTACTTTATCCTTGTAAAGTAGCCGTAAAGTTATCTTAAAGACTAACGTGATTCGATAGATTTTTGAATTTTGAAGCACGTGTGTTTCTTGTTACAGCCTTTGCAAAATTATTTTACCTCTGCCCTTACATAGTTGTGACAGTGATCCTTATGATTGTAGCAATACGGTTGTTGTTAATTTTATCAGCAAAGAGTCTGTCAAAATAATAGATCTTCATTTTAATTGTTATAAAGTTGCTGTCGATGAAAAAAAAAACGGAGACAGGACTGTAGTGGTCAATTAGTGACGTATGACAGCTGTCAACTGTCAAAAAAAATTGTTGCCATTACTCAAAAATAAAATCGTGATAGTACGATCTTTGGAACAGTATCAGAACTTTATTTAAATTCTATATGTGTCTCAACAACAAGCTGTGCGTTATGCGTGCACGTGCACGCTCTAGGTCAAGGACCACTATCGTGCATGCGCAACGCAACGGATTTTAGACCATCTGCTTTATGGTACGGTTTTATTTTTTTCAAACTATTTTTAAAACCAGCTTAAGAAGGGGGTTTTATGGTCGCACTGGCAGGGATAGTGTGGACTAGAACGGCCCAAGATAGACTTAGATGGAAACAGATGGTCTAGAGAAAGAAGGTTGAGTTTTTGAAAAAAAAAATTAATTTGTAAATTATAGGGAATTAATGACTATTTTTATTTTATTTTAGGAAAGAAGTTCCGTTCCTCATCTTGAACATGATTCTAGGACTTCGCCTGTAATCTCTCAACGGTAAAGCCTATACCTACGTTAATAGTACAACAACATTTCGCCAGTTATGTTTTAAATCCCATGTATTAGGGGGCTACCCTTGCCATCAAGCGAACACAAATCTAGACTACGTGACTGCTACTGAGAAATTCCTCAAAATATTTTTTTTTATTGCACATAGGCCTTCATGGGCACTTATGAAACGTTGACAAAAAGGTGCTCGGTTCGGGTTGGTCGTTTCCTATGGAGAAGAACCGGCAAGAAACTCCATGGTTTCTCTTTTAAAATCATTTGTTTTTACAATATTTTTATATTAGTACTTAAGTATGGGAGGACATCGTAAGCCCGACTATAAGTCGTTGCTTACTACAAAACGTAGACGTCCTGAAGGAAAAACTCAATTACAATATATTTGCCCGACCCGGGAAAGGAACTATTTGACCGACCCGGTTATCGAACACAAGACGTAATGCTCAAGTTATAAATATATCCAATCCAACAAAATACTCATTTCCGCGACAGCACATCTGCCAATCACCACAGTCCCAAAGCTACTGATAATGATAAATATTGAACTGGTCTCCAAACCGGTAAACGAGTCGTAATAAAATTAATAACAACATCTTAGTCATCGACACAACAAAGAACAAGGTGGAAACCAGATTTAAACCGCAAATGGAAACAGCAAATGAGAAAAACATTATAATTAGTTTCTGAGTAACTTGTTGCAGAGGGATATGTTTGGTTAGGGCAATTGAGCCGGCTTATGAGATTATTCGTTTGATATTTATGACATTGCAAGCAAGCGCGTGCGAGTCATATCTTTCTCTTGTCTGTATCCCAATTAATTTGGGGTCTGCGCAGCATGTGTTCTTCGTTCATACTTCTCTATTACTTGTCATCTCGTCAGTCACCTCCTTTCTTGCCAAATCATCCTTCACAAAGTCCATCCATCGTTTCTTAAGTCTTCTTCTCTACTCTTATACCCATTCTCACCCGTACTCATAAAGCCCGAAAGTTTGGCTAGTATTAAGTATTATTATTGGCTGCGAGACTGTTCGAAAGAGATACTGTGGCCCTGGAAAACTGGGGGCTAAGAAGGAACATGGATGGGTTTTAGTCAGTAAAAGTCTGACACTCCCTTCCGCTGCGCCCAGAGCTAGAGGGGTCATTTGATGATATCCGATCCGTAAAATAAAGGTTATCATCAGCAATATTAGCAGCCGAATAAACTCTTTCTTTCAAAGCACGCCTGCGAATCGTAACACTTGCATACAACATACAGTATGTCAGTGACGTAATCAAGAAACAAAGGTTGATTATAATAATTTAAACAATATCATTACGCAATATACAGCATTGTGCTCCAATTTGTTAGAAATGGAAGTGAATTTATTGCAGTTGCAGGTAAAAGTTGGGTTTAATTAAATAAATATATGAAATGTTTACTAAACAAAATCTATTTCTATTCATTTCCTCATAATATATACGGGCCATACTGTGAACTATATAAAAACGAAATGACTAGCGAGTTGACAGCGAGTAATAAAGAAGTATGGAAGAAGAAGACATGCTGCGCCCCGACCCAAAATAAACTGGGATAAGGGCAGGAGAAAGTGTTGATGACTGTGTGTGAACGACATCAAAACACGGTACTTAACAAAACCGTACTTAACCATAGACAATGACAACCTTATAGTTTGACAGTGACAGAAGAAATGGCGCCAAAAATTTGACGTGTGCGTAAAAATACTTTCACAAATTCTCTATGGATCTACGATTATGCGTAACGCTTTCTACTGTCTAATTGGCAAACTTTCTATTTTCGCAAGGGCGTTATCGTAAAATCTGCGTTACTGCTCTTTTTGGCGGTTCTAAAATGAGGTTAATGTTGTCCACGTAGGATATGATTTTGTTTGTAGTTTTGACGTAAGATGAAACGAATTTTTAATCCCACTAGCTTCGCCCGTGTTGATACCAGATGCCATTCCCAGAGAACATATTACTAGAACCAAAGGTATCCTACCTAGGTCATGGTCTACCTGTGTCCCAAATTTCATGGAAATCTGATCAGTCATAGAGGCGTCAAAAGTTACCGGGCGTATAGACAGTTGCGGTCAGATAGGCATATAATGGATTGGGCCCGCGTGGTGGAGTACAGCACTACCTCTGAAAGAGAAGAGGCCCGTGCATAAGCAGGATACATAGGTCTAAAAAGTTTGTATGAAATGACGTAAGGCGTAAACGCTCATAAGTAGCTGTTTTTCTCCAGTCTCTCTATTTAACTTAAAGAGATAACCTTATTTTTCCGAGACACACCAACTAATGACCACGGTACACCAGTGTGCTGCTCTGCTCAATCAGCAAGATGGTATTTTATTGTTTTGTTTTGTTTTTTTTTTAACAGAAACTTTTTGACTGTTAAGACAGTAAAAAGTTCGTCTTATTATTGCAAATAATCGGCTTTTCAGAACTCAAATAATTTGGACATTGAAACCCTAGTGGACGCCATTTTCAAAGCCTTCGATAAAAAGGGTTGTTATGTTTTAGGCTTTTATCTCGTGAAAGGTTTATCTGATAACCTAAGTACAGTAAAGTGTTATTATGTTAGTTGCCTGGCAACACGCCATTTTGGATTGACCCTTTAATTAGACTTAGTCGCTAGAGACTTAATTAGTGGCTAGACGGTGAGGAAACATCGTGAGGAAACCGACATGTCCTAGAACCGAAGCATTCGAAGACATCAAAATCAAAATATTTTATTTTACATAGGCCTACATGGGCACTTATAAAACGTCGACAAAAGAGGCACGGTTCGGGTTAGTCGTTTCCTATGGAGAAGAACCGGCAAGAAAGTCCATGGTTACTCTTTTAAAATCATTTGGTTCTACAATATTTGGATGTTACAGCGTTAGTACTTAAGTATGAGAGGACAGCGTAGGCCCGACAATAAGTCATCAGAAAAAGATGATACTGAAGAAAAAAAAAATTAACATGTAACACCTACCAACCCGCACTGGGCCCGCGTGGTGTAGTACAGCGTACTCAGAGGGAGTGGGCTGTACTCCACCACCACCATAGAGAGGAGGCCTGTGTCCCAGCAGTGCACATCATCTGCCTAGTCTTTTCAGGTTCATTGACATGGAAGGTTGTTTACTTCCACGTGACGGTCTAACAGTCCTAGCTAAAGATTTGCATGTTGTAGGCGTTACCAGTTAAAATGCGACTGATTTTTAGAGTGCTTGGGATGTTTAACTTCTGGTTCTTTATCATCACCTGCCAAGCCTTTTCCCAATAATATTGGGGTCGGCTTCCAGTCTAACCGAATGTAGTTGAATACCAGTTTGTTACATGGAGCGACAGCCTATCTGACCTCCACAACGCAGTTAGTACTGGGTTATACGATACCCCTTGGTGAGCCTGGATGTCAGACTTTCAGGCCACTGATTACCTGTAACGACTGCCAAAGATCTACAAATGCCAGCCGGGACCATCGGCTTAACGAGCTTTACGAAGCACGAGGGATACTCGGTATGTAATGGGTGCTCACCCATCGACGGGCCTATCCAGGCAAGTGCATCTTAACCTGAAGATCTACCCGAAGGTCTATCTTTAAGGTTAATCCGTGCTTGGTCCTCAGATGGGTAACCATAATTACATACTTACCGAGTTTCCTCCGTGTGTCGGAAAGCACATTTATCTGTTGGTCCCGGCTGTCGTTTGTAGATCTTTGACAGTCGTTATGAGTAGTCAGAAGCCAATAGGCTGACATCCAGTCCTACCAAGGGCTATCGTATTACCCAGTTAAGGGTAGTGGAGGTCAGATAGGTAGCAGGCCCGAAGCCTCCCTATAAGCCGATTCCCACCGGCTTCCCTTGAGAAGTTTGAAACACAACCAAATAACCAACGTTTGAAAATAGCACAAGAAAAATCACAAAACTACACTACACAAACGCCTACACTTTCGGAAATTCAATTAATAATTTGCTCTTCAACAACAAATTGCTATACAATAACCCGCAGGCGCTATCGGCTTGTTCGCAGTATAATCTTCTATGCAAAATGAACGTCATGACCTCACCGTCAGACCGCCATAATATAGCTTGAGTAAGCCGCAAAAATTCGAGTTATTTGATAGAGAAAGTAATAGCAAATGCGTGCGCGTGAGCGAGATGGAAGGAGAAATATCGTAATCACTCGTAGTATTTCGTGCCGAATCGGATATCGTTCAATGCCAAACCATTGCATGTTTGTTATTGTTGATGGATTTATATTTTGAACTTTTAGGTTAGTTTAACCTATTAGAATTTATTTCTTGGTTTATAATAGTGATTAGTATTATAGTTGGACTTTCTTTTTGTTTATTATTGTTATTTGTGATGAGTGTAGTGAAAGCAGTTACGTACGTTGTAATTAGGTATTTGCGGTAAGTCGTTAGTTTAATAAGTTGAAATTACTAATTTAGGGTAAGTAGATTTGCAAAGTAAATAGTAGGATGGCGGCATTAATAGTTTTAAATTGTTGTTTGAAAGATTATTTACTTTGTGAGGAAACATGCTTTTCAAGGTTAAGTTTTGAAAATAAAAAACATTTATCTAGTTCAGATGTATTTACGAAACTAGGTTTTGAAACCAGGGTTTTGCTTCCAACCAGGGCACCCTAGTAAGAGTGAGAAATACTTGGACTATGATAGTTTTTGCCAGTCTGGCATGGCCGCGCGGGCAAAGTTAGAAGAAACCAGACTTGAAAAGTAATTGCATAGGAAATTAACCCATGTACTCATATAAATAAGGAACACTATCGTATTTGCGAAACAAAATAATTGGATGTTAAAAGTCTTTCTAACGCAAATACGATTATGATCCTTATTTGTAAGACGACATGGATTGTTATATGCAAGCATTTTAAACTCTGGAAGTACAGGGCGCAGCGCGGGCGGCGCGAGTCGCGCAGCGCGGTTTGCGCGGTTTGCGCGTTTTGGCTGGCTGGCCGCACAAGGCTTCAAGCCTTGTGCACGCCGTGGGCCTAATCTGTGCCGTGGGGCTCGGGGCGCGGTGGGTGCAGGGCTAGCGTAAATGTAATAGTTTATTTCGCGGGTATATTAGAAAGACGATTTTTGGGACTGCGTGCCCGCCCCTTGCCTAGGTAAGCATTTTTTTTGCTCCGGCTTCCCTCTGTCAATATTTCACCCTTCGCCACTGATAGGTAGTCGCTTCATGTAAAATACTGGTATTCAGCTGCATCCGGTTAGACTGGAAGCCGACCCCAAGATAGTTTGGGAAAAGGCTAGGCAGATGATGACCTACTCCTAGCAGTGCACAATGGGACAATATTGGCTGAAGAAGCAGTATTCTGCATATTTTTAAAGTGAATGGATTTCAACGAGCATAATCCATACGAATATTTAAAGAAAAAATAAAAAAAAATTGTTTCTTGGTTATTTTTTTTGGAAAAATAGTTTTATTTACCCTTTTTAGTTGTGTTATTTCACATAAATCTTATTCAAGTATCAATTTACCATTTTGTCCATACCGTACGAATAAATAATTTAAAAACTTGTTCATAAAATGAAAACTACTGGGCCAAACTACGTTAAATTTTTATGGGACCAAATAGCAACTATTCCGCATCAAACTAAAGAAGAATCACGTAATGCGAAAAAACACGAAAGTAACTCTGTTTTTGTTTGTTACCTTTTCACGACTAAACGGCTGATCGGATCGTGGTAAGGAGATGATAGATTATATCCTGGAGAAGGACATAGGCTACCTTTCTTTCTCATAAGTACCTACATCTAAATTTTCACGCGGACGAAGTCGCGGGCAACATCTATTTACATATAAATATCGATGTTACATAGATAATGACTACATAATATGCAACCACTACCACGAAATTATTTTACCTACTCCACAATCTTATGACAAGTCATAATGACGAACGTATTTGTTTTTCTGTGGCACTGACTGAACTTTGTACAGCCTTGTTTTTTTTTAATTATGACAAACTTGTTACGAAAACAGCCATGCTTTATGTTTCCTTATATTTTTAAAGTTTAATTTTAAAAACAGATTTTAATTATCAATATGGTCTTGTTTGCTGGGAAGGAAAACATCGTGAGGAAACCGGTATGTTCCGGAACCGAAACATTCGAAGACATGTGACATCTACCAACCCGCACTGGGCCCGCGTGGTGGAGTACAGCCCACTCCCTCTCATATAGAGGAGGCCTGTGTCCCAGCAGTGGGAACATTATATCCCGATTATGGTCTGGAACCCGAAACAGTCTAATTGAATACTTAGCAATTCTAATTTACTTAAAACCCCGGGTGCATTCGAATTTATATTGTTTCAATGCAAATTAACTAAAACCAAATATTTTAAATGGCGGTGAACCCATTTCTATTACGAACATCCAAATAAAATTGTCACTATGCAAGTACGCACGGCGACACATCAAACTAATAAATATCCAGTATAACCTGACTTAGCTTTGTATCAGCTTCCCGTACCATGAGAGATCAGCTTAATTTGGGTTTTCTTCAGCTTGGTCGTTGGTTGTACATAGTGACTTAACTTTAAATGTCGTCCATGAGCTGTCCGAGTCAATATTTCATCTATAAAAATATTATATAAAGAGGTAGAATTTGTTTTGTAAGTTTGTATGTAGGGGGTAATCTTTACAACTACTGATCCGATTTCGATATTTCTTTCACTAAAATAAAGCTACATTATCCCCGGAGTGTTATAGACTACATTTAAAACGTACCCGTGCGTTAATCAACCGTAAATAACGGGAGCGAACCCGGGAACAAATGCTAGTAGTTATTATGACACTGACAGGTCTTAACCGCTGTTTACACGTGCTGACCGCGTTTAGTTAATAGTGAAATCGGGTCTTAAAATCGAATCCATTATAAAAAAAAAGGCTGCAAATAATTTTAAACTTTCGAGTAAAACCTTCTTGGTAAACCTTAAAAAATCTATAACGTAAATAAAAAGAAAACCAGTTCATAGTAAAAATATTTATTCGTCTCTCAACTAGCATTGGCAGCATAACCTTGAACTCTTTTGCCGGTCGAACGCGAAGAAAAAACAACGCGATTACGTACCTACGTTTTGGCGGGAAACGTGCGATTTTCGGCGTAGATTTTCTTCGCTTGGATGGACTTTAGAAGCGAGGTTTAAACTTTTTTTGTGGGATACCTTTTACGCCACTTATAGTTTTTTTTACTGCTATTAAGTAAATTAATCTTGAAGATAATGCATTTAATTTAGACAATTTAATTAGTGAGAACAATGACTGACATTGACAGTCTTAACTGTCAGTTTATTTACAATATTGCTTTATTTTAGTTACAAGTTCCTTTTTTTATTTTTTTTATTATCTATAGGCCCGCGCTTGACCACTATCTCACTTGATGGTAAGCGATGATGTGGTCGACGGTGAAGCACGCTTGCCTAGAAGAAACCTATTCACTCTAGACTTAAAGACCCCTAGACTGTAGCTATCGGGAAACACAGTTATTGAATAATACGTCATGGCATGGCAGTGGAGAATGGAAGAAGAAAACGTGCGCCGACCCCAAGAATGGAATAAATAAGAGCTAGAAGATGATGATGAAACAATTTGTGGGTAGCTATTTTTTTTTTCACTATTATCTTTTTCAACCTTTTGTAGTAAGCGACGACTTATTGTCGGGCCAACGCTGTCCTAGGTACTAACGCTGTAACATCCAAATATTGCAGAACCAAATGATTTTAAAAGAATAACCATGGAGTTTCTTGCCGGTTCTTCTCCATAGGAAACGACCAACCCGAACCGTGCCTCTTTTGTAAACGTTTTATAAGTGCCCATGTAGGCCTATGTAAAATAAAATATTTTGATTTTGATTAATAACAAAGCGACCATCACAATTAATGTAAATAATCTCTATGACACGAAGTTTAAATACGTAACTGCAGAAAATAACAAAAACACATCTTTTTTTTTGACATCCGTATAAAATTGGTGATTTCTTATTCCTAGTCAAAAGCAATACGTCGACATTTTAATTTTAAAACACAAACACGGAATATAATTTCTGGAATTTAAATGTAAAATATTTTATTGATAGGTTTACATTGATTCAGGAATATCGTGGCTAAATAATAACAGCCAATCGGATCTATCTTTAGGTTAAGCCGTGCTTGCCGAGGCTGGTCGGTGGATGAGTGACCATGCATTAAAACATACCGAGTTTCCTCCGTGCCTCGGAAAGCACGTCAAGGCGTTGGTCCCGGCTGTCATTTGTAGATCTTTGACAGTCGTTACGAGTAGTCAGAAGCCAAAAATCTGACATCCGGTCTAATCAAGGGGTATCGATCGCATTACGCGGTACTAACTGGATTGTGAAGGTCAGATAGACAGTCACTCCATGTCCTCTGCTTATCCTCCGGGGATTACAGGCGTGATGTTTTGTTATTCGTGAGGCAGGAACGTGAACCTACCAGTTTGCTGGCGTTTAATGTTGATAGCCAGCCGCTTTAATAAGATTATGAGGTCAATCTTAAAGTTGGCACAGAACCAACATTTCCTAGTATAGGGCTGAAACTCCAGGAAATTCCGTCTTTTCTTGTCAAAAATGTCTGACTAGTGATTTTAAGCGATTGGCAATTGTTTTTAAAACAAAATCAAACTTCACTGCCGCTTTATATTTTGTAATGGGACGTTCATGGGCCCTTCGAAGTGTAGTAATGATACATTTCCTTTCATCGTATTAAGTCACCGGTAGGACAGTTTCATTGACAAAATCAGTGTCAAAATATTATATTTTCGCCCTTGATTGGATGTTCCGTCTATTTAAACCGACTTTAAAAAAGAGGAGGTTCTCAATTCGTCGGAATCTTTTCTTTTTTATGTATGTTCCCCGATTACTCGAAGACGCCTGAAATGATATGAAAAAATATTTTTTTTGCTCGAAAAGGTATAATTCCCAGATGGTCATCAAGTCAGCATATGAAGATTGGATCCTGGAGAAAACATCGAGAGCACTCTTCAAATTTTATATGCACACTTGAAGCAATTTGGGTATTTTTTCTAGAACTTATAAATTATAATGTAAAATTCATACTTGACTAGGATATGTGTATACCACAACGCAACTGAACAGGATAAAGTAAACCTTTTATTAAATCAAAATCTTGTGTGAAAGAGATGTTGAAATATTTTGGCAATACGGTACCTCCCGGCCAAATCTCCGTCATCGCACCTGTCTTTACAAAAACGCTCAGAACTCAGTCCCAATTAGATCCCCCTTTCTTCCACACATCAAATAACCAATGTGGGTAGATAAAACATAAAACAGAAACGTTCAGAAATGTTCTATTTTTATTTGAAAGTCGTGCGGGAATGTTGAACACTCTCTGAGGTCCTCAGAAGGTGAGAGTGTCCGGACATCTCTGCGTAGATTCGAAAAACATTGATGTTTGCTAAACACGGTAGTTGCGAATTTGTTATTTTGTTTGTGTCTTACCAAGGAGTATCTATCATGTGCGTGTTGTATAATTATCACTTGCTACGGTGAAGGAAAACATCGTGAGGAAACCAGACATGCCTGATTTCTCAACGGCAGTAAAGCCAAGTCAGGACCTCATGGTCAGCAATCTCGCTTGCAACCACTAGTCTAACGAGGAATTCAGTTAGTCACTACGGGGAGTTTTTTGCTAAAAATCACCAGTAAATTATCGAGAACAAAACAAACAAACATTTCATTATAGTTAAACTTAGACACGAAGAATTATGAATACTATGAATTTAAAGTATTCTTATAGCAAAGGTCGAGATGAAAACAGACAACAATCGCAATCAAGGTCACAGACGTAAATAAGATAATTTTCTCGTTTCTTTAGAAGTGCAGTGGTACAAAGATCGACGCCACAGTCTGAACGAAAGAGACTGAACTCAAAATTACGACAAATTGCATTAAATAACAAACGTACGTTAAATACTTCTAATAACATGGTCTATCGTCTAGTCTAGTGAATCAAAAAGTGTCGATATCGTGCTGGAAAAAGACAAAAAAAAAACATTTCATCACATATTTTATTGGAAGCTGTCTAAAGCACGAAACACAATTATGACAATTCCCACAAAACGCAAATTTCTTGTTGGGTCACTTTTCTTCTCAGAGTGCATTTGGTGCTTGAATGACATTCGACAGGTTGTTGGTAAATAATATTGTATTTAAAAAAGATTCGTGTCAACAACATAAAAAAAATCGTGTAACTTTGACAGGCAAAAAGGCGCGAACATTTATTTCAAGATGGCTGCTATCGACCACAGACAAAAATCAAGTTTTTGTTTTAAGCATGGCCCTGTCAATTACAAAAACAACACTACTGACCCTTTACATCAACTCTAAATAGTATTTAATGTCTTTATATAGTAACTGATACGTTCTAGCGCCATAGAAAACCGCATGACTACCAGCATAACATTGATACACCATAGAAGGCTACGCCACCCGATGTCCTCAGCTGAGGGATTTAGCACAAGGTCCTATGTATTACACTAACTTTACAGGCCATATACAGGGTTACTAGTATCTCGATGTATTCCTTATAGGACGTCATAGTAGGGTTAAAATGCAACAAATAAAGCCACCAAATGTTCTACCGAAATTCAGTAGTTTTTTAATTAGTTAAATATTAGTTTTTTTTTTGTGAAAAATTCCAGAATTAATCATTTGAAGCCAATTTAAAAAAGGTTTACGGCGCGACTGTACTGAAATTTAAGTTTTTACCACAGTTGATGCCGTAGTAGACCTTTGTTAATAATTAAAATTTCCAAAAATCTTTAATAACCCCAAAATTTATTCATCATAAAAACTTCTTCATAAAAAAAATACTACGCCTGATGTGCAAATTACAAAAATAAAATCCTTGTCTAGTCAGCTATAGAAAAAGTTATGAAACTTAATACAAAGACATGGACGACACTACGAAAATCGATTGTAAAATAGTAAAAAATGGAATATTGGTTCCCGATTGATAAGATTTAAATGTCAACGCTCCTAAAATACGCGAATTTAATTATGATTTTATTACAAAATAGAAACTAGTAACTGTACCTAAGTCCTGATTTTACATGCTTTTACTTCAATGAAGTAAAATCACACGGGTTTGTAACGCATAAGAATGCTCAGGGATCTAGAACATTCCACTGCTTTTGACCTCAATAACTTTCTCTAAATAGGTTTCACTACCTACTCCTACAATACCAGGAACTGACATCTTGGCTTTTGGCATCACTCCCTTTTTCTTATAAAAGCTTTGAATCAAAACAATTCCCGCTCATATCTCACCATGTCCTTTCTTTATATTTATTTAAGGTCATTCGCAAGGCAACGTCCCATTTTCCAGACATCACAATAATTAATCTTACAATGCAGTTTATTTATACGTAATAATGTAATTGTTTTCATAAGTAAACGGGTTTTTGGCAAGTGCTTTTGAGATTTTTCGCCGGTAGTTAACAAAGAATTTTCGCTGTTATGGTCAATTATTTGTTATATTATGTCTTCGTTATTTTTGGAAGGACTTAAAGTGGATATTGTAAATGAAGTACCTTTAATCAAGATGCCATGAAAAAGAAAAACAAAAAAATTGTGACAGTGACAGCTGTCATCTGTCAAAAATTGGCGCGAAGAACTTCTGATTTCTGTTTCTCAAGTTTATTTGATTCAAAACCGCTTAGAAAGGAATTTATGATGAAAGAAAATAACAGTAAAGATAGTCATGCATTTTTAATGAACTGCAGCGTTTCCGCACGCGTCTATTGAACCACGTGTCGCCATATTGAATCGGAAATGAAAGAAAACATTTGTGCCGTTCGTCATTCTTGCATGAGTCAAACTAAGAAATGACTGCTTACGATATACCGACCGAATGATGTATCAATGTTTATCTATACTCATCATCATTACATTCTCCATCGTTATTTTTTTGGGGACACAGAGCATATCTTCTGCTTCCATACTTTTCTATTACTCGCCATCTCAGCAAAGTTCGTCCATACTTTATATTATTGATGTGAAACTATCTTCGTCAGTATGTTACCCTTTGACCTAGAACAATACATAGGCTACTTTCTATCATGGGTTAGGCAGTGGTGTACCTAATGGTACACTCACATTTCGCCAGTTATGTTTAAGTGCCATGGGCGAGCTTATTGCCATCAATCGAGCACAAATCCAGACGCCGTGGCTGCTACTGAGAAATTCCTCATAAATAAAGGGTGTAAAACACCTCTTAACGAAGCCGAAAGGCACTGGTTCTCCCTGTCATTGCGATCATTTTTTTATTCTACACCATACCTGGGAACCTTCTAGTTACGGAGATATTAGGGGTCAAAGTTCCAACAAAAATACAAGTTTTTAATGGGAGATTTTTACTTTAAACACCTCCACGACCCCCGTACTATTCATTCCATCCATCAGCACAATGTTTTGAGTGCGTTACATTAAGTTCTACCACAAAACATGATTTTACACCTCCCAAAAAAAAGTCGTTTCCCAGCAACAATTTTTGCGTAGATACTTAGTTTCAGGTTTTCGGCTTCGTGATGAGGTGATTTACACCCCGTATACCCAATAACACATTGCCCGACTGGGAATCGCTAGTATAGATGTAGCATCAAAACAGTTTCCATGCAAGCAAATCCACCAAAATAAGAAAGCATGACCGGAATACCTTGCCAAGATTATTTCAATTTAATCGTCTACAGTAAAACTGCAGCAGATCTCAGCCAGCATACATTCTCGGTAATAATATAAAGGTCGTAATAAAATTAGCAGACATCCCTTCGTCTTCCTGAAGACGGTAATTTTAGCTCGCAGTCGCCTTGAAAGGGTATTTTCACCATCTGGGAATGGAATTGAAAAACGAGCAATAAAATAGCGATGGACGCTGAAACTTTTAACACGCACTACATTTTCACTCTAATTGACGATCTTTGGTTGTCCAGAGGGTTGCATTGATGATTTTAATGATTATAATTATGTAACTACATCAGTATTCTTTTTCGTATCATATTTCGTTCATCATACAGACGCTGAACCGTAAATTGCAAAAAAACGTAAGAAAATTTCGCGTACATGCTATGGAGCTTCTCACTTTTTATACCGATCATATAATTATATCAAAAACTTATTGGGTAGGCCCAAGGTTCCCAAAAACAATCCTGTTGAAAGTATAAAGTACTAGCTGTTTGCGTAACATTTTCCCCGTTTTTGCAACATTTTTCATTGCTGCTCCACTCCTGTTGGTCGTAGCCTGATGATATATAGCCTATAGCCTTCCTCGATAAATGGGCTATATACCACTGAAAGAATTTTTCAAATCGGACCAGTAGTTTCGGAGCCTATTCAATGCACAAACAAACAATCAAATTTTAATCTTTCGTCTTTATAATATTAGTTAAGACAAACTATACGTAAAGCTCTTAAAGTGATTGTCTAGGTCCTGTTACGGGGGTGATGCCTAGGGCCAAATTCTAGCCTCCTCTGTTTAAATGCAGTTCGTTGCTCAATAGTCTGGGCCAGAATGGTGACGTTCCACCATTCCCTTTATGGTTACTGAGCAAATTGTCCAGAAAACGATAACAGCTGACTCTGAACCCTAATACTTCTGGGCCCGCGTGATGGAGTACCGCCTAATCCCTCATATAGCCATATTTGGTCTTTTATAACCGTATGACCGTCCCTTATGGCCGATTCTCGCGTACAAATATGGAGTGCAGTTATTATACGACTGCCAGAATCATCTCTTTGTTTCAGGCCATCAACTTGCCGCCCACAATAATCTGAGCGTTACTGACATTGACATTGAAATAATGATCGAAGACCGTGTGGGATCAAAGTTTTCGTGAAATAAACAATTTAATGACTTATGAACGAAGGAAGATCGATTATTTTTTCTTTCAAAATACTTTTCGTCTTCATCAACAACTTCCTGTCCTTGCCGCATGTTACTTGGGATCGGGGCAATAAGTATTTTCTTCCATTCTCGCCTTCAATGCAGCAAAAAACATATAAATTCAGAGGTTTTGATAAATTCTTTTTCGTATAAAAATAGGACTTAATTTTGGCGACAGAGGCAAATCATGTAACACCTCGTTTGCTAAAGCAACGTCGTGACCTGAATGCTCATTTTGAAAAAGATTTATGACTTTCGTGTTGTTTTTCTTTTGCAGTAATTGAGTTCCATATTTTGAATAACTCCAATTTTTCCAACAGTACCAGAATGTAGATGTTTATCTAGATTGGAATCAATGAGTTAATTTGGCAAAAAATGAACTGAAAGAGGTTTTCAGAAACTTGGGGATTGTCTTGTTTTGTAACCGAGTTGTGGAGGTCAGATAGGTAGTCACTCCACGTAAAATACTGCTATTTAGCTGCTTCGGGTTAACACTGGACGCCGACGTCAACTTAGTTGGGAAGAGGCTAGGCAGATTTTTTATTTGATATGGGTTTGCTCTTGACTCTAGTCTAGGTCAGAGATGACAGAGACAAAGTTGACGATGGTACGAGCTTACCCATAAGAAGCCTGTTCACTCTAACTTTGAAGAGATTAGGGTTGTAAGCGTTCGGAAACTCACACGCATGCAGAGAGTTCCACTCGTTTGCTGTGCGCATTATGAAAGACGTTAGAAAACGCTTAATACGAATTGGTGGAATAACAACAAGGTAGGGATGGTAACTTGCAGTGCGTCTAGATGTCCGATGGTAGAAGGTGGCCAGTGGGAAGTACATCACCGAAGTACAACCTGTAGAAGACCGACAAGCAGCTAGCCTTGCAGCGATGAGCCAAGCTTGGCATCCAATAATTTTACGTCGTCAATCAGCCACTTTGCTCTGCATTCCACCGAATCTAGCGCCGCAAGCTGGTCTTTAGCTGAGCCATCCCAAAGGTGGCTGCAATACTCCATGCAGGATCGTTCCTATGCTTTATATAGTGTTAAAAGCAGTCCAAACCTGAAGTATCGCTTCACTCTATATAAGATGCCCAGCTTTAGATGATGATGCGTTTTTCATGTCATGAATAGTTTTGTCAAATTACATCCACTTACCCAGATTGGGCATGCGTCGAAGATTATGGTCTACTGCCTGGCACAGAGAAGAGGTCTTTGTGCCAATACTGGTAAAAAAATGTCAGGAGTTGGCCCAAAGTTAATTGGGATATTGAAGAACTTTTCATATGGGAAAGTATGTGCGAAAAAGGTTCGAAAACAATCATAAATATACATAGGAGTAAAGACTCATCATCATCATCATTTCAGCCCAAAAGACGTCCACTGCTGGACATAGGCCTCCCCCAAGTGTCGCCACATTGGAATTTTGGGGGGTTTTGCCATAATCGCCACGCTTGGCAGGCGGGTTCGCGATCGCAGTACGGTTGTTACAAAAGCATAGAGAACGCTGCTGCCTATTCTCTGGAAAATCCCTTAGTCGCCTCTTACGACACCCATGGGAAGATATGGGATGGTGCTATTCTTTACGTCCGACACCATACAGAGAGGAGTAACAAAAGACTCGACTATGAAATAACAATCTGCGCAAGAGTGATCAGTGAGGTAAACTATCAAACAAAGACGTGAATCATTTGCAAAATGGCGGAAGGTCGACGACCTTGAGTGAGCTTAGTTATAATTAAGTCAGACTGATACATTAATGTATGTATTGCTTGTAACTAATTTAGTCATTTGCAATGGTGGTGCATTTCCGGTAAAAAAAACTTTAAAGGTAAATAGCATAGGGCTCGTTTTCGTTTTGACAGTTTTTTCTTCATAGATTCGAGGGTTTTAGATTGATATCATACCAAAACGTAGTATAAGGCTGGATCTTGCCATCATCATCTGATCTACTTTCAATTGACTATCAATATTTTACATGGAGCGAGTGCCTATTTGGGCTCATCCAGGTACTGGGTAACGTGATGCTGTTTGGCATGAATGGTTATCAGAAGTGGGATATTATTTTGAGTATTATATGTTTTTTTTAGGGTTCCGTACCCAAGGGTCAAACGGGACCCTATTACTGAGACTTCGCTGTCCGTCCGTTCGTCCGACTGTCACCAGGCTGTATCTCATGAACCGTGATAGTTAGCCAGTTGAAATTTCTACAGATTATGTATTTCTGTTGATGCTATAACAACAAATACTAAAAACAGAATACAATAAATATTTAAGGGGGGCTCCCATACAAAAAAGAGTTTTTTTTTCTTACTGCTACTGAGAAATTCCTGATGGGAAAACCCAATAACAAGTTGCCCAACCTAGGAATCGAACCCAGGACTTCATACTCAGCAGTCGCGCTTGTGACCACTGAATCAACGTAGTACAGTCAAGTCCATATTTTAATTTCTTGAAAAATGTTTCTTGGGCCTACGGGCCCAATCCTTGGTCCATTATCTTGTTTCAGTGTAAAAAAAAGGTTTCATATTTTGATAGCGCTCAAGCACAACAGATAAACTTTAAAGATATTCTAAACCGGTTTTAGCACTATTAAGTTACGGTTGAGAGTTTTTCAAATTAATGGTCTCATTCACCTTAAAAAGAGCTTCTTTGACTTTTCACACCCAGAGATTTCTATACTTGTAGACCTTTTTCTTTTTCTTTTTTTAGTGACTAACTTCATGTCAGAGGTCTTATGACGCCCATGGGCCTCTGATTTGGCTTTACATGCCGTCGAGAAATATCTCTCTGGCATGCTGGTTTCCTCACGATGTTTTCCTTCAAAGAAGCAAGTGATTGTCAGATAGGCAGTCGCTCAGTTAAAATAATGGTTACTGCATCTGGTTAGACTGGATACGGAACACAACATAATTGGGAAAAGGCTAGGCAGATCATGAATGTTCGTGTAAAATAAGATTTAATTTCCTACTAGGGGCGAAAACGTCTTATTTCAGTACATTTTATTAAATTACAATACGTAAAGACTATTACTGACTGCACAAGGAAATGCATATATAGCTTCGCGGAAATAGACTAAAAATAAACCTAGAATGTTATGATACAGACAAGAATATTATACCTAGTTACATTTTCACGTACATACATTTATTAACATAGCTTTAGATTAAATAAATGGAATAAGTACGTAAAAACTTGAAACAGAAGTATTAAACAATTAAGTTTTTAAATCAATTTGACCTTTAAACAAGCGATTATTTAATTAATTAATTTACAACAAACCGCACTAAATCAAATAAAAACTCCATTTTAAAAAGCGCGCGAATAGATATTGATCGTCATCTTTTCATCGCCATATTTTTAGATGTTACATCAAACAAACGAAAAACGCGAGTACAATGACCTGCGCTGACCGTACGCGTTCGCAAGGACGTTCTATATTTAAAAAAAAAACAGATGCGAAAAAAACGTATTTACTCCAAACGCTAATAAACTGCGCGGCACATTTAGCGTTTTGAGTAAATACTTTCTGCACCATCTATTTAACACCGCCCTTTAGTTAGACGGAACTAAAGCTGCCATCTTGTTTTTCCAACACAAATGTTTAGCAATCAGCGCCCTCCTGTCAATGTCATTCAAACGCTAAAAGGCTGCACTACGTAATCTGTGGTTAGAATTATGGCGGGAAAATATTTATGCAGTTTTTTTATCAGTTTCTAAATGTGTGAAAATTATGTACTTTTCTGAGTATTGTATGATGATCTTTTCTCCTTCAGATGGTAAAAACCTGGCTGATACCACATGTTAGGAAAACGAGTTAGAGACGTGCTAATGCTAACAAACAATTCGTAAGTAGGTACGTAATACGAATTTAAAATCACTATTTCATGAAAAACTTAATCAATAGACAAATTTTTTACGGGAGATGTTTCTAGTGTGGTGCCCCACGTAAAAAGGTTAAATGAAATTGGATGGTTGTAATGATGATTTTAAAAATTATAAATAACTCACAAAATAATAATAATTATAATAACTCAGTAAAGTCTTATTTTTCCGGTCGCGAATCATATTTTAATCAATATATTACCAGAGACTGACCCACAGGTCAAAAAAGTAAGAAATTTAAATTGCCCGGGCCACCCTGGCGCTTCGTGGCACCTAGGCGTTGAGACAGCCGGTGCCCGGAGTAACAATGTTGCCACAGTTACAGATTGATTTAATCATACATGATTACCTACATGAAACGATGATGACCCAGTGATTCAGTACTTTAACTTTTCTTTAAACGCAGCACACGATACTCTGTAATTATCACGATAAAAAAGATATCTGAGTTGGGTAGATCTATGTACAAGCCGAATTCACTGAAATGTGTTTGAAAAGGTTTCCATTAATTGGACTAAAAGATAATGAGACATTCTGATTTATTGTAAAGGTCATGTTGTCTATGGCTTAACTGTAAAAAGGCCGACATAGAGAAATAGACTAGCCTTCTAATCTATTACGTACATGTTTTGGGTCGATTTCAAACGAACGTGGTGAATTGAACGTGCTTTAGATGCTGATTGCGTTCAGTTTCCTTATGTCCGTGTGGCAAAATAAGGGTGTACAGAGCTCCAAAATGGATGGTTAGGGAACTCAGGGAGAGGAAAGCCAAAGAAATGATATGGATTGTGCGATAAATTAATTATTGGCAGAAATAGATAAACAAGGGGAGAATGGGAAAAAAAAATGTTGTGCCGACCCCAAGTAACATAGGACAGCCAACTCATACCTCGAGTTCGAACTCCAGTCACGCACCTCGGCTTTTTCAGATTCATGTGCGTGTTATAAACATTTGCTTCGGTGACGGAAAACATCGTGAGGAAACTAGCATACCTGAGAGATATTTCTCGACGGCATTTAAAGCGAAGTCAGAGGCCATGGGCGGTAAAAAAAGACTCTGACACCATTAGGCACTGCCACACGATAAAGAAAGATGGGACAAGAAGATGATGAAGAGAATATTACTCTAAGTCTGCTTCTCCTATTACAGTTTTTATGACTAACTAGCTGTCCGGCGCAAATTCGTTTGCGTCACATTTTCCCCGCTTTTGCAACATTGTTCATTGCTGCTTCACTCCTATTGGTCGTAGCGTGATGATATATAGCCTTTAGCCGTCCTCGATAAATGGGCTATATACCACTGAAAGAATTTTTCAAATCGGACCAGTAGTTTCGGAGCCTATTCAATGCAAACAAACAAACAATCAAATCTTTCCTCTTTGTAATATTAGTTTAGATTAACACAAATGTTCGCAGTGAGAGCAAGTGTTGCTATAGAAAGTCTAAATTTATAATAAGTAATGCACCTACCTAATTAACCTAGATGCGAGTGAATCAACTGTGGGCGCTTGCATTCTGACATCGTTACTTTTAAGTAAAAAGTTGTGAAATTAGATGTGAATTTCAATATAATATATGGAAATGGTATAGGTTCTGCCCTCAAACACGGTGAAGGAAAACATCATGAGGGAACTGGCACGTCCTAGTACTAAAAATTCGAAGACATGGGACATCTACCAACCCGCATTGGGCCCGCGTGGTAGATTACAGCCCACTCCCCTCTCATAGAGAGCAGGCCTGTGTCCCAGCAGTTCCCAACATTATAGGCTGATGGTAATGGTGATAGGTCCCGCCTGCTTACAACTTTTATTTAATTTATAAAATGTGTTTGTTTTTCAATAGGGTTTTTAATAACTTTTTACATTTAAAGCTTTTTAGTTTAGTAATGTGAAAGATTTCGCAGACGATTGGAAGTCAATACAATAAAAAAAACAAAAGACAATATGGCGCCGAAAATCCGGTTACTTTGTTTTTGTTTTGAACTTTGAAGCCAGTGACACTTCCGCCAGCGACACTCGTATCTAACGACGTATAGTTTATCCAAATCGGGTCATTCGTTTAGGAGAGTACGGACATACAAACATATAAATGTGCGCGAAAATCCTCCTTCTGGGTCAGTCAGGTAAAAAGAGACAGATTTTCAAAAATAAATTACACAATTAGGTGGGGTAGTTACGGCTTTTTTAGTTAAATTAAAAGGGAAGAGGTAATGTATTTGTGTTTTAGCTACCTACTTTTACTAATCCATATAGGTACCTAAATTTAAGTAATTAGGTTTCTAAGTTTTAATCATTTTATCTTGTACATACTTTTATGTATATCATCATCATCATCATTTCAGCCGAAAGACGTCCACTGCTGGACATAGGCCTCCCTCAAGGTTCGCCACATTGAAATTTTGGGGGGTTTTTCCATAATCGCCACGCTTGGCAGGCGGGTTGGCGATCGCAGTACGGTTGTCACAAAAGCACAGAGAACGCTGCTGCCCGTTCTCTGGTAAGTCCCTTAGTCGCCTCTTACGACACCCACGGGATGATATGGGATGGTGCTATTCTTTACGTCCGACACCATACAGAGCATTATGTATATGTATTATATGTATACATATAAATACTAATAATAAAGCTGAAGAGTTTGTTTGTTTATTTGCTTGAAGGCGCTAATCTCAGGATCTACTGGTCCAATTTGAAAAATTCTTTCAATGTTAGATAGCCCATTTATCGAGGAAGAAAGGCTATAATAGTATATATATCATCATACCATATATGTCGTCATATCGCCACGACCAATAGTAGCGGAGTAGCAACAAAAAATGTTGCGAAAACGGGAAAAATGTGACGCAGACGAAGTTGCGCCGGACAGGTAGTATATCATAATTGTTGCCATTCAATCTATTTAATCTACAATATGTAAAAAAATATATAGCAATGTAAGGATGACTCAGTTCTCTATGTCGACCTTATCTTCCAACAGCATAACATCACACCTGCAATCCCCGAAGGGTTAAGCAGAGGTACACCCGCATTTCAACAGTTATGTTTGAGTTGCATGTAATTGGGGGCAAGCCTATTCCCACCATCAGATTGTATGCTGATTAAATGATTGATGAATGTACCAATATGGCTATACAAAGTTTATAATCATTAAAGTTTTCAGTACAATCTTTTAAGTTAATTCAATTCCATTTTTCAGTTTTCCATGATAAAGACATTCAACAGGATTAAATAACCATAAAATTTTGTTCAATTTACAGCAGGAGCAAATTGCATACAACATAAGAAAGTTTGAATTTCATGGGCTACCTAAGTACATAATCCTTAAGTTGGCTAACCCTCTATTTGAAAGATTCCCTATAGAACAATTCAAGTTAGCCAACTTAATAGCTAACGGTAAATAAACTAAAAAGTTTGTATTAGGAATATTGATTCCGCTACAGCAGGTGCGTTCATGTTAGTTGTCCTTGATATCAGTTGTGAAGATATAGCTTGCTGTGCATGGCTAATGATTCCTATTCAATAATTTTGCATACTGTTAAGGACTCCTTGGCACTGTTTGTTTATCCTGACTGTAACTTGGCAGTCTTCAAGATGTTACTGAATAAATACATCTAGGTAAGCGTATGTTGTTAATTTTAAGTTTATATATAATGTAAAGCATGTCATTGTACTTGAGAAAGTGGCCCACCATCATCAGTCTAGCCTTTTCCTAACTATGTTGGGGTCAGCTTTAAGTCTAACTGGATTCAGTTATGTTACCAGTATATGTATTACGTGTAGCAACTGCCTATTAATATTTATAACCCATTTAATGAAAAACCATGCACCTTTAGTGTGTTCCCGAATAATACAGTATTTTTAAAGTATCTTATAGCCTATGGTTAGTGTGTACGAATTTGAATATAGAATTCTTTTGACCAGTCAAGGAAGGGGCCAGCATTAAAAAAGTATTTTATCTACTTCGGTTTTGTTATATTCGAATTACAAATTTGCCAGTGGTTTCATTATGATACCCATAACAACATTGGGTTGCATTATGCGAATCGTCATAAATTCTAAAACACAAGCAAAGACATTCAGAACATACAGCCAGGTACTCTATAATATTACTTCGAAATTGAGATAATGTAAATGATGTTTTTAAAAATGGAACAAGTTTAAAACAAAAGTATCCATACTATTTGGCTGTAAAATCTGCATAAACAATAGTCAGTGTGTAGTTAAGTTTCTATTAAAAATACTTATTTGTCTATATCTGTGTTTTATTCATTCTTTCGTAGATAAAATCTTGTATAACTGAATGTTATTGGTCTTTTAATAACTTGTGCCTACCTATTTCGGTATGCGCTACGCTTGTACCAAAAAATGGCACTCGTGTTAAAAGACCGTCCATAACGTAACAGTTGCATAAATAGCTATTATTTCAAAGAGATTTCTGGGACTAAACAATTTTTTGTCACCGCTTTGATTGCATTATGGTCAGAAATTATCCCACAGTATGGTCTTTGATTTTCTTTTTTTTTTAATATTGCCTATGGATACTCTAGAATAATGTAGCTTGCCAGTTGTTAAGAATTTTCCGTATCAAATCAGTAAGCTCTAAGATTACCCTTACATCTATGTAATAACTTTTTATAATATTAGTATAGCGAAAATGCAGCTTGGACACTTGGACTTTTTTTTGTCTGTTTCATTTCATATAATAGCAACAAACGAAGTTATAATTTATTCACACAAAGATAAGTCATGTCAAAGGCATATTAAATATTCAGCCAGTTGGAAACTTATTATTTAGGTTGTAGGTAGATATTCAAAATATAATTAAGTTTTGTTTCAGTAGTAACAGATGTTTTGTTTACTTTTGACAAATAGACTAAAATAAGTCAGTCTTTTGTTTATTTTACCTTTGACAGCTGCAACCAAACAATAACCTTATTGCAATGAAAATAATGATTTTTCCCTTCTAACATTACGGAACGCAAATAAATTGAATATGAATGATTATTGTCATCTTGACAGACTTGACTGAGGAAGGGAACCCAAAACAAATAGTAACAACAATAAGTATCACCTTAGTTTTGCTTTTGACATTGATGCCAAGACAGATTCAAGGTAAAAAAAAAATGATTAACTGAAAAGGTAAAGAACATATTTCAAAAATTTAATAATGCTACCAAACTATGGTCCATCATGGGCCACTGTATAACTAAACCAGTGTTGGAGCAACTTCACTTAATTGCAAACAGTTTTAATACAATAACCAGGAAAATCTAGCTGAGAATAATAACCTGTTTATTAATTTAATTTAATTATAAGTCTTGAATAAATATTAAATACGTCAATTAAAGTTGAATTTGTTTTCTTGTTAGAATCTTGTAGCCAAGGTATTTTTTTTATAATGCCCATTACAGAAAAGTTTGAAGTTATAAAAGGTAAATAAAGCATTTTAATTGTGTTACTGATTAAAGGTTTTCATGTGTGTTTAAGTGCGTTATTCAGACTTATTTACTAAAAATTAAAGTTGACTCATGGGATTCCGATAAGAAACGATAAAACATCTGTTGTTTGCACTGATATGCATAGTCAAGAACAAAAAAAAACAAATAGTTTTTGGTCTAGAAAAAGTAGACGTAGGTAGGTAGGTACGCTAGTGTACCTGCATTTATCGAAAATTATTATGGTAACCTCCAAAGTTGCAAATTACGAATTGGTTAAAAAAAATATGAAAGTGTTATTTTACACAAAGACTGCTGCAGCAAAGGTATGATACGCTCCGTTAACTCCTATAACGGAAGATAATCCACGAAAACAGGTAAAAGCACTTGGAAAACAGCAAGAAATACTGTTTTCTACAACGTTCCACTTTTCACTTGATTCACACACGAAATACACTGATATCCGGCTAAAGTTCGTACTTAGATCGAAGATAGTTACGCGAAAAACACTTAGAACTCGATACGAAGGTTATTTGTATTAATATTTGGTGAAATAACATCAAATAACAAGATCATACGACATCAGAATCGGTTTGTGACTGACTTCGCCGCGATCGAACACTCGGCATGAAAAGCACACGTCATGCAGACAGTTTGAAAGGGACAGAGCTATACAAAAGATGGAGAGGTGTTATTGCTCTAAAGATAACATCCGTCCGATTACGAAAGGTAACCTTTCACATATCTATTGTTATCGTAGAAAATATTTTATTTGAATACGGTGTTTATACTAGGAATTTTTAATTTTATTAATAGAATAAAAAATTGCTAATAAATGATATCTCATAACAGCGCCATCTGTTATACAGTAGCTGCATTGGTTAGACGGGCCGTTACGTAAACAAAACTGCTATTTGGCACTAGATGGCTGTACAATCGCTGAAGATTTTAAGTTGTTTGGACTGTCATAGGATAAATAAAAAAAAAAACAAACGAACAAATTATAACTATTATGTTAAGAATAAATGCAAGTTTGCTGTTTTTTTTACTTGACTTTATTTTTCGCTTTTTAATCAGAGCATCATAGAGGTTTAAAATCAGCGCTATCTATGGAGACATTTTAGAACTAACGATAAAAATTGCGCGATATTGCATAATATTATGAAACTTCAGTAATTGTATTGATAATTTTTATTTTTGGGATCTATTGTCTTACACTAGTGTACTCTTTACCATATATTTATTTATTTGTTCAAAAGATTTCAAAGTAATGTTGTTCTACAGTCATAATCTTTGCTCGCAGCTTGTATGTATATACATGCTAAATGTATGTATGTAACTATATCGTAAGTCCTGTCATTTTGCTATACTTAATAATTTGAAGAACAAAAATGAAAAAAAAAACTTGGTTTTTAGGTTTCGACGTCAATTTAAAAATTCAAACATGTCAATTTGAATTATTAGTGTTTTAATGAGTAACAAAATACACATTCAATCATTGATTGCAATATTTGTGAAAAGTTACAACTACTAAAAAATAACTCCAAATTATAAATAAAAATAAAAACTCGACCAGCGACAATCGAAAAAATCAATAGATACTGTCAGTGAGAGCCCGCGCTTTTCCGATATTCCCGCCAACACAACCGTAATGTCAAATGTCAACCGGCTCAACCGCTACGAAAAATCGCTGCTGAATCAAGATCAATTTGAACAGTTATTAATTCTATTCCAATCTTTGCCCGCTACACGCTACTGTATCATGATCACTTGTAATCTTTGAACTATCGATAAATTAATTACGTGCGACATAGACTGTGGGAATGATAAAAGTACTCTATACTCTATATACATCGGCAGGGTGACGTTTACTTTATCAATGGTCGCTGACACGCAATGCACGTGCATTTGTTATCAATGATATCAGTATTTATCTAATCAGCCTTTCAGTGATGCATTATTCTTTTATTTTGTCAGTTGAATGAAATTTTCAAGAAACATTTCTAAATATGTTATAAATGTTATATATTATAAGTTGGTGAAACTAGATGGTGTGCTATGGAAATAGCACACATCTAGTTTACGCCAACACTGTTTTTGTATGGGACGATGGCATTACTTTTCACATTACTCCCTATGGGGTAGAAGCAAAGTGTCAGATGGGAGCGGGTCGCTCTCTGCGGTCTCTGTTGAGTACCTAAACTTTTAAGAAATTGTGTAGAAAAGACAATATGGCGGCGATAGTTCCGATATGGGCCACGAGCCAAAAGATCCATGTAAACTAGAACTAAGTGGTTTGGTCTATCCATCACACATCATAAAATCACGGCTGTAATCCCCGAAGGGTCAGGCAGACGTGTACCTAATAGTACACCTGTATTTAGCCAGTCATATTTAAGTCCCATCAAGTCTATTGCCATCAACCGGGCGCAAATCCAACAAAACACAAACAATAATAATTTGCCCGACCCGGGAATCGAACCCTGGACCTCATGCTCAGCAGTTTTGCTTGCTACCCGTAGACTAACGTGGCAGCAGTTCCATCCTGAGTAGCGATGGCGGTCGGCGCTGGATCTGCTACTCGACGGCATCATTAAAAAACACGATAGCTATAAAATCACAGGCTATTTGAGCTATCAAGGCCTCAATGTCACGGTCGGGTTCTGTTGTCTACCCAATTATGTTGAATTGTATGTTTTGTCGATGATTGTACCATATGTACGTGACATGGGTAAACCTATTGTAACGATTCTAATTGTTTACCCGCTTAAACAAATATCAACTTCGTGTCAAAGGAAATTAAGTTGCTTTCAGAGTGGCTAGTGATTAGGTTACTCCTGCAAAAGTGATAAAAATATTGAATTAGATTGGTAGATTTAAAAAAAAAAAATTGAATGCCATAAAGTTTATGGCATTCAATTTTTTTTTTTAAATCTCATGTACATTTTTAAATTTTGATTTATGGCATAAACCAACCAATCACATACAAGGTGTAAACAAAAAATATTGCTCGGAAACAACTTTTTTTTGAGCTGAAAAACCATGTATTACTGTAAAACTCAATGTAACGCACTCAAAACATTGTACTGATTGATGCATTGAATAGTAAACGGGTCATGGAGGTAGGTACACTCATAAAACGCTGCTAAGCGCTTCAGTCGGGGGTATAAGGAAACTGTTGGCCACGTGTGAGCGTTACGCAGCAGCACAAGAACGTTATACAACAAGCCATTTGTTGTATAACGTTCAGAAGAGTCAGTACATTGTTTTTGAGGCGGGTACCAGGTACCTTCTTGATGTGCCTCCCATACGGCTAAGCGTTCCTCTTGAGCGAGTGGAACAGTTTAAATACCTTGGTCACCTGGTCACCCTCAAGGACAATGCTGACATTGAAAGGGAACGGAGGGCTCCGTCCGTACGCGCGAATATGATAGCCCGCAGGTTTGCACGTTGTACTGCAGACGTAAAGGTGACGCTCTTTAGAGCATTCTGTACCACCTTCTACACGTGCAGCTTGTGGGAAAATTATACGCAAGCGTCGTATGCCATGATATTATTGAATTGGAGCCCTTCGGGTCCAATTCAATAATGCGTTTAGGAAACTGATGGGGTTGCCATGGCATTGTAGTGCATCAGGGATGTTTGCGGTGGCGCGAGTAGACTGCTTTTACACCATTATGCGAAAGTGCGCAGCTTCGATGGTAGCTCGAGTCATGGCCAGCCCCAACAGAGTTCTAAAAATGATTGCTGACAGAGTGGACTGTCCATATGTCGTTCGCTGCTGTCAGTTACATGTGTCACCGTATCGTGTTGTTTACTAACACTTAGTTTTAAGCATGTATGTTACTAATCCTATATAAGCCTTTGCTCGAAATAAAGATATTTGAATTTGAAAACATTGTGCTGATTGATCCATTGAATAGTAAAGGGTCATGGAGGTATTTTAAAATTAAGTTATAAACTTTAAAAAAAGAATGTTTGTGAAAAAGTTGGAACTTTGACCCCTAATATCTCCGTAACTAGAAGGTTCCCAGGTATGGTCCAGAACAGAAAACGATCGCAATGACGGGGAGAACAAGTGCCTTTCAGCTTCGCTAAGGGTCTATTTACACCCTTACATAGTTCTTTTGGCGCTTGAATACAATTTTCAGGACATAGGCTAGAGGGCGCTGTTAACACTTGACAAAAGTTTCCACACTATGGGTGCCAAGACTACCAAGAGCTGGACAGCGCAGCCGAGGCCGGCCCCGAAAAAGGTGGCGGGGCGACCTAGACGCTGTACAGTGAGGGCAGGCTTTAGGTGGCGCGAGAAAGAATTTCGTGGAAGGAATTGGGGGAGGCATTTGCCCAGCAGTGGAACAGTATAGGCTAAATAAAAACCCTAAAGCTCAGTAGACCGTATATTAATATTATTTGACATTTCGAAACTAAAGTACTAATTATTTTAATAACATGTCATTATGTAATTTATAGTTTCCATATTATTATTTTACTTTTAAAGTCTACAGTTCTACACCGTTTTTTATCTGTATTTTTTTTTAATGTCTGCGGCCATGACCATAGCGTAGATAAAAAGCGCGCCAATTCATTGTTAAAAAATTGGCGCGCAATATTGTAAACAAAATTAATAACGCGTCTTTGATTACTTTTTACGAATGGTTGTGGTTTTTCTATTCCTTGAGTGTCTTAAGCCTACACATGTGGTTAACGTTTTCTGAGAATTATGAATTTCTACGGCCATTTAACTTTTCGTAGAAATCCGTCGAAATATCAAAGGTACATTTATTTTAGTTATGTGTTTTCCCGCCTGGGGAGATAATTTGGCTGAAGTTTATTTGTGTAAGCCTATCAGGGTAAGATGGGTTCTATAATAGTTTTTCTTTCTTAGTTCAGAGATTACTTGACTTTTGAACGAATTTTTGCTCAGAATTTTTCGTCCATCTTTTTTTGGGTTAAGAGAATGAACATAGGAGCAAGCTCCTAGTAAATTATTTGCTGCAAAACACTACCAGCGAGTACCTACTTGTTCTGTATGGTGTCGGACGTAAAGAATAGCACCATCCCATGTCTTCCCGTGGGTGTCGTAAGAGGCGACTAAGGGACTTAGCAGAGAATGGGCAGCAGCGTTCTCTGTGCTTTTGTAACAACAGTACTGCGATCGCCAACCCGCCTGCCAAGCGTGGCGATTATGGCAAAACCCGCCCTTCTTGGGGGAGGCCTATGTCCAGCAGTGGACGTCTTTCAGGCTGTAATGATGATGATGATGATGAGTACCTACTCTGATTCGGCGTTTGTCTCCTGATTTGCAGAAGAGCCACAGGTCAGCAACTTATGCAAAGCACTGCTGTGGTCATTTTTTGAATGGATGTTGAATATTACAGATTCTTATGAAATTACTAACTTTAATGTTCGTAACGACGAAACCTTGCTATGCTGTAAGGTCTAGAATGTCACGTCTAGCAAAATCATCCTAGAGTTTGTCAAAAATAGAACTTAATTAGTCTAGAATCATGATTACCAGCAGCGCTGTGACTTAAAAAAAAAATTTACCATGCTGAGATATGGGGCTTTTGGCCTCGTACATGGGCTTGTAGGAGGCCAAAAGGCGCATATCTCAGCATGGTAACATTTTTTAAACTGGGCAAATTAAACTGGGCAGTTTGATTTTATGATTACTATTTGTACATATAATATGTTTTGTCCTGTGCGAGATTAATAAAAACTTTTTCTTTCTTAATTTTGAATTAATGGTAACATTTTCCCGATCGATGTTCTTTGCACCTGAATTTTCTTCCCTCCGTCGCTCTTCACCTCCTAGCAACTTTTCTAAATATACCTAATAAGAGTAAACTCACCAGGGTATTGTTGCACTTCCTAGAGATAGCCGCCATATCCTCAGGATCAGGACTGAGGCTCCTCATCGTAGGCATCACCTCGTCTAACAGCATCTTGTCTGCAAGCCTCGGCGATTTAGTGGTTACCTGTGGAAGGAGATTCAGGTTTTATAGTTGCAAGTAAATGAAGCTGGGGTTTTTTATAATCTTCATATTTTTATTAAAGGAGAATGCCCACCGTTGTACTGACCGCCGTTGCGCATCAAAATATTGCGTATGATAGCATAAATTGGATATAAAAGAGGGGTGGTGTCGTAGTTTCAAAAGAAATAAAAATTATCCGTTTATTTTGTGGGGTTTTTTGTTGTTCTTTGATTTTCTGTTCATTTTTGAGGTTAGTTTTGTAACAAACCTTCCACTTAAAGCAGCAGTCCTTTACAACAATGTGATTTGAATTCACATAAGACAACAGAAAATAGTTCCAAACAGCCAAGGAATGATCCCAAATAAATAATATTACATAGAAAAGTTCGCGCCGAATGCCGATGCTTTGTTCATGGACTTACTAATTCCATGTTCATGGACTTACTAAGACCATGTTCATGAACTTACCAAGTCTATAGCCTATTTTGACAAATTAACAGACATTGACACATTGCAATAGTGTTACCAACAGTTAATCTAAATCACCCTGACAGTGATTTGTCAACAAAAGAAAGATTTATTTATTATTAGTAAAGTAAGATTTTTTTAAAAAAAGGAACTAAATAAATATATTATTTTAATTATGATAGTTAAAAATATTAACGCGAAAAAGTTACAAAGTTGTAATTGTCATTAAATACCGATAACGGGATTTCAGAAAAATCAAACCAAAAAGTTACTATGGTAAATATCCCTTATCCAGTTGATGATAGTGTCAGTGACCATGTCAGTTTAGAAAATTGTAGTTAATTATTTTTAAAAGATTCTGGGGAAGTTTAAAAAATTGGCAACACTGATTTTACCAATGCAATAAAATCCAATAAGTAACTAATTAAATACAAAATATGAACCCCACATTTGATTTCGATCAAGTAAACTAAGGGAATTTTAAAAAATATGTTATAATTAATGAGTATATTTTTATGGCTATAATCTTTTACTGTAAAGCGACTTTGCAGTGGTCAATCTCCTTTAATTTGATTTTGTACTGGTTAATTTATGCAATCGACTGAATGTTTTTTTGTGTTGGCAACACCGGAACGATGAAGCTGTGATTGTCTGTGGTAAACGTAACGTAATGGCGGGCACCAAAACTGGTGTAAAGCAGGTTTTATAGATTTTTCTTTATCTGTTATTGGCATCTTTGGAAAGTCGGATGCAGTCGTGTGCGTGAAGGCATTATCAACGCCACGTCATGGTGCATCAGGACTTCACAATATTAAGGCATCCGATATTTTAGACTAGTCACTTAATATGATTAAGTACCTATCTTTTACAGCATCTACATGACAAGTTGACAGCTATCAATAAAACTTGTAACGGGATATTTACCATGTTGCAAACGCCATGATCACGGATAAACATCCGTGTTCATTCGTTTATCCGTGATCATGGCGTTTGCAACAGCGCCGAAATATCGGGAACTCAAAACAAATAATAAACATGGTAAATATCCCGTTACTAGTGGTGTTATTTATTTTTTAAATAAATAAATAGTGTTAGTGCAACCAAACCATGTTGTGTACGAGTAAATACAAAACAGCACTAGCAAGGAAAAGTATTTTAGGCATGGGTCCGGTTATATACAATAAAATTCCTGATAGCATTAAGAATGAGAATTTGCACAACTTCAAAAGAAAATGAAAGAATTTATTAATAGAAAAATGCTATTATTCAATCACCGAATATTTGAATGATATGCTATTATAAAAATTCTGACATAGGTACCTAACAATTATTGATGTGACATTTAACATTTAATTTTAATTTATGACATCATTCAATCTCTTTGACATTCTTTATAAAGTAAGTGCTGACAATTTTCATTTATTGTAATACCTGCGGACATCTGATCGACATTGTTCAGTGTGATTGAAAGTTCTTAATGCGCTAAATGATCTAATTTATTTACTGGTTTATTTGTGGTCCATGTATCTATATTAATTTCTTGTTTTAATTATATTGCATGTATTGCTATTTTTGTACGCCCTAGAGGCAAAACATAGCGCCCTCAATGTATAACAAATAAGAACTTATAATGTACCTATGCTTTACAATTAATAAATGAATATGAATATGAGTGACCATGTTAGTTTAAAACTTAAGTTGACATCTGATTAAACTATTATTTAACATCACATCTGTTATGAAGGGTTGGGCTGGGCAGAGGTCATAACTGGTGAAATGTCGGTATTCTATAAAGTGTAGCTTATAGACCCACTAGCTGTCCCGCGCAACTTCGTCTGCGTAACATTTTCCCCGTTTTCGCAATATTTTTCATTGCTGCTCCGCTCCTATACAGCGCCATCTATTGAATACTTACTCAATCCATTCAACAGATACCGCCATCTGTTACAATCGTTAGGAGCTAACAGATAATTGAGATTTAATTTACAATCTTATATATATCTACTTATATATAAATAAAAAGAGAAGTCCTGACTGACTGACTCATCAACGCCCAGCCGAAACCCTTGGACCTAGAAAGCAGAAATTTTGCACAGAGGTTCCTTTTATAATGTAGACAAGGAATAAGGAAGGATTTTTCGAAATTCAACCCCTGAGGGAGTTAATTAGGGGATGAAAGTTTGTATGGAAACCGGTAATTTTTTTAAGTTAAAAGCATACAAATTCACATACAAGGTTCTGGTTAGAAATAAATAAATACGTATTTGAGCGTTTTTGAGAATCTACCCCCTAAGAGGGTTAGATAGGGGTTGAAAGTTTATGTGTGGATTCCGTCATTTTTGAAGTAAGAAGTATGAAATTAAATATTGAAGGTTATGAGTAATTATAATATTATTAATACAAGATCCTGTAAACCATTGGATTCTATTTAATAATACATCATCATCATCATCATTTCAGCCCTTTTAACGTCCACTGCTGGACATAGGCCTCTCATAATAATTATTAATATAATTATTATGAGTATTTTAAGAATAATTTACCGAAGTAAATTTACTTTCTTTCCTTCACGGGTGTCGTTTTTGTGGTTTCCGGGGTCGCTTACAATAAAAATCAGATCAAAGTGCAAATCCAAGACGGCCACGAAGAAAATTTACTTTTTTCCTTCACGGGTGTCTTTTTCGTGGTTTTCGGGGTCCCTTACAATAAAAACCGGCCAAGTGCGAGTCTTACTCGCACACAGGGTTCCATAGCCCCAAACAATATTTTGAACTGTCATTCATTATTTAGTAGTATTAGTTAGTAAATTTCCACTCAACCGCAAAACTAAATTGGTTTTTCGTAGTATGTTAATGAAAAACAAAGTTACTGCTGCAGTTTGATGAAAAAGTCCCATATCTCAAAAACTAAACATCACATCTTATTGAAACCAATTTTCGTTGATAGTTTTTTTTACGTTCTACAATCCTAAATATTTTCAGAATTTTCCTACTATTACTTTAGAAATTAGAGGGGGGGGGACACACATTTTACCACTTTGGAAGTGGCTCTAGCGCAAACTATTCAGTTTAGAAAAAAATAATTTTAGAAACCTCAGTATCATTTTTGAAGACCTATCCATAGATACCCCACACGTATGGGTATGATTAAAAAAAAATTTTTGGTTTTCAGTTCTATGTATGGGGAACCCCAAAATTTATGTTTTTTTTTTCTATTTTTGTGTAAAAATCTTAATGCGGTTCACAGAATACATCTACTTACCAAGTTTCAACAGTATAGTTCTTATAGTTTCGGAAAAAAGTGGCTGTGACATACGGACGGACAGACAGACAGACAGACAGACATGACGAATCTATAAGGGTTCCGTTTTTTGCCATTTGGCTACGGAACCCTAAAAATGAGGTCAAAATAAAAATCCAAGATGGCGCCGAGGAAAACTTTCCGTTTATCCTTCACGGGTGTCGTTTTCGTGGCTTTCGGGGTCGCGGATACAAAAAATGAGGTCCAAATGAAAACTCAAGGTGGCGCCGACGAAAACTTTTGGTTTTTTCTTCATGGGCGTCGTGTTCGTGGTTTTGCGAGTCGCTGGCAATGAAAACGAAAATCTAAGATGCTGGCGCCCAGAAAACTTTTTAGTTTTACTTCATGGGTCTCATTATCGTGGATTTCGGGGTCGCTGATAACGAAAATGAGGTCAAAATGCAAATCCAAGACGGCACCGAAGTAAATTTACTTTCTTTCCTTCACGGGTGTCGTTTTTGTGGTTTTCGGGTCGCCAAAAACAAAATGAGAATTTTCGTCGGCGCCATATTGGATTTTCAGCTTGTCCTCTCTTTCTAGGTGCAAATAAGAAAATTTAAAATACACAATGTCTCAATGTCGTCCCCCAGGCTATGGCTGGCATTGATTCAAGTGAGAACTGTTTCTCACATGGGCAGTTTTATGTAGCTTTCTTCGAAAAGAAATACCGCAAACGACATTTACAAAGAGATGCTAGGAAAACTCATTATTAAAATAGTTTTTCGGGAGTTACATAGTTTTTTTTTTACTCTGAGTATTTTTTAATTAAACGAAATTGTAAGCTAGCTCATTTACACTATTAACTGTATCGAAAGGCGTGGATGGATAACCGGGGCTTTTGAGCTCCGGCATCGTAGCTCGGAAGACAAGTATAAAGTGAAAAGTTAATTCTGGTTCAAGCCATTTAGGTCACTAACAATATTAAATAATAAAAAAACGCAGCGATATACCTACTTTTTTCTAACCAGAATTAATTCTCTGGCATCTTAGTTTGAAATTCACAGACTTTTACACAACTATTAATCCTATACTTGCACTTACGCGCGAGCGAAGCCGCGGCCAACAACTATTATTTAAATGACTATTATAACATGTAAATGACTATTTTCACATTATTTTGCGGGGGAAATACACACGTGAAAGAACGGGGGAATCACACACACACACACAATTGCCGAACTCCATGCGGGCGAAGCCACGGGCAGAAGCTAATCTATCTATCTATCTATTTAAATAAAAAGAGAAGTCCTGACTGACTGACTCATCAACGCCCAGCCCAAACCCTTGGACCTAGAAAGCTGAAATTTTGCATAGAGGTTCCCTTTATAATGTACACAAGGAAGAAGGAAGGATTTTTTGAAATTCAACCCCTAAGGGAGTTAAAGGGATGAACGATTGTACGGAAATCGGTCATTTTTAAAGTTAGTAGCATGAACATTCATATACAAGCTAGAAATAAATAAATACATATTTTAGCGTTTTTGCTAATTTAACCTCTAAGTGTGTTGTGTAGTGTGTGTGGTTGAAAGTTTATATGCGGAATCCGTCACTTTTGAAGTAAAAAGTATTAAAATAAACTTTGAAGTTTATGAGCAAAAATAAATGATTACATAATTATTTCGTTTTGGTTTTGGGAAATTCAACCACAAACGGAAGAAAAGGGTTGGAAACATTAGTAGGTATAACAAAAATGGTCTGATCTGCTTGAAATTTACTATTTGTGTTTCTTGATTGAATTGATAAACACGTATTTCGACGCTTTTGGAAATTCCAACCCTCACACGACAAAAGGGGTGACATTTTTATATTTTTGTTTTGAAGTGTTAGCACGTTTGTATGGACACATATGTTAAAAAAAGTACAAAATTCGTTTTCGTGGTATCCGAGTCGCTGACAATGAAAACGAAAATCTAACATGGCGCCGAGGAAACTTTTCAGTTTTTCCTTAATGGGTGTCGTTTTCGTGGTTTTCTGGGTCGCTGACAATGAAGCAGGGGTCAAAATGAAAATCCAGGATGACACCGAGGAAAGCTTTCTGTTTTTCCGTCATGGGTGTCATTTTCGTGGTTTTCGGGGTCGCTGACCATGAAAATGAGAATTTTCTTCGGCGCCGTATTGGATTTTCATTTTGACCTCATTTTCTAGGTGCAAATAATGAAATTTAAAATACACAATGTCTCAATATCCTTCCCTAGGCTATTTCTCGCATTGATGTGAGAACATGTTTCTCACATGGGCAGTTTTATGTTGCATGCTCCGGAATGAGCTCTGCGAGTATCTTAGTAATTTTAACCCCACAAGGAAACAACGCAAACGTCATTTACAAAGAGGTGGTAGGATAATTCATTATTTATATTGGTTTCCGGGAGTTAAATACCAAGACATACTTTTTCTAACCAGAATTAATTATCTGACTTCTTACTTTGAAAATCACAGACTTTAACACAACTATTTATCCTATACATACACTTACGTGCGAGCAAAACTGCAGCCAACAACCTATACTATTTAAATTACTATTTTCGACATTATTTTGCGGGGGTAACATATATGTAGGCAATTTCCGAACTCCACGCGGGCGAAGCCGCGGGCAGAAGCTAGTAAAATAATATTGCGACTATAAATTGAGATGTAAGCTATCCTATTTTTCAAGTTGGATCAAACTACACACGGTGTGCTTTGCTTAAAATCGGTTAAGTAGTTTAGGAGTCCATCCCCGACAAACAACGTGACACTTAATTTATATATATCGATGCCTTACGGGCGAAAAAGGATAACCGCCTCTTTTCAAATTTTACAGGGGAGTGATTTAAAGTTCAAAATAAACGAAAAGAAATCATAAAAAATTAAGTATAGCTCCCGAAAGCCTGGAAATGAGTTTTTATAATATTTAGCATGCTATCTATAAGATGGCGTTTTAATTTTTACGTAATTCAGCCTGCAAGAAGCAGTTACTGTCGGTTATCCCCAAATGGTCTTTATTTTAAAATCACCCAAAATGTCGTAAATTGAATTATCAAATTATCTGATGCGAGTAAAAATGACCTAAATTCAACCCATGTTTTATTTAAATTAAGGAAAAAAAGGTCAAGTCTTGTTTTTTAGAGAAAAAAATGTGATAATATAATCTAACCAACAATGTAACAATAGTTGACTGAAAGGAAAATTGTATCAAGCACATTTTTTGAAAAGATGTCAATTATTTAGTGGATGTATTTTGATTATTTTACTTTAAAAAACTGTTATCTCTGCATTTAACATTTCAAGTTCACCCAAGAGGTAGAGGTATACAATAAAAACCATTTAATTAGGTAATCAGCTCAGTCTTTAATTAACATAAAAATGGCACCTCGCACTTATATAGGAAAAAAAGACTACAGACCAAACAGAGTCTGCAAAATGCGGCCAAAACGGAATAAACGAATAATTATGTTTTAAACACGAACAGGCATAACACACTAAATACATATTTCAGAATTTTTACTTCCAGCCAAAATAGTTTAAGGTGGTCCCGTTGATCATCCCGCCGCCGTTTTTTCAATAGATGGCGCTGTAGTCTTGCATTTGGGTATTATTTATGATTACGCATAACTAAAACATATTTGATGGACAATATTCTATTTGCGTAAACTAGCCTTTTGTCTTGATTTTTCCACATATACAGCTTACTTGTTAACTCTTCTCAAACGGAGATTTTCAAAATTTCCACCAGCCGTCTCAACTTCATATCCTTACACACCATGCACACACACACATGCACACGTAAATGGTTAATTTCTGAACCGCTAGATGGCATTGTCATCAAAAACGTTTAATTAGGAAACATGCAGATATCATATTTATCAATATTTTGTGACAAACATGTTTAAAAAAAAACATACAAGAAGGGCCACTGCAACGTTTTTATTTTAGTTACTATTTTTTTTACAATAATTACCATTCTAAAGTACCTACCTAACTTGAAACGGAATGTCTCTCGTTTGATTGACGTTTTCTCTGTTGGGAACAATAAACATTCAATGTGCGAAAATCTTTTGTATTTTCTCTACTCGAATCTACCGAAAGTTAGCAGACATGGTTGTAGGGACTAAACTTCTAGGTACGGTATGTAAACATCACAGGGAGATTATATTTTATACATCAGCTTCTACACATCAACAAGAGAAGCTTATGTTCTGGTTCTGGAATCTCAAATTAGTTGTCATAAATGTGTTGTGTAAGTGTACCATTTGATAAAAGCATTGTGTCCGTTTTCAATGCCGCAATGAAGTTCTGTTCAAACAAAATATGAATGTGGTTATGTTGTGTTTACACAAATTATATAACTATTGTAAGTAATGCTTTTTATTCAAGTAGTATTAGTATTCATTAACCCAAAGTAAAGAGCCTGTCAGGGTTCGAACATACAACCTACAATTCATTAGTCAAGGCCATTTCCACTAGGCTGTCACTGCCCCCCTTTTCAACTAGGTACATAATACAATAAATTGTTTATAAAAACAATCAAAGTCAAATCATATAAGCACTTATAAGGCAAAAAAATACAATTGATACAAACTCAAAGCATTTATTTAAATACCATTTACAGGCAGTTTTGAATTGTCAAAGACTCATGGAGAAGAATGTACGGTCAGTGGGTCGTCTTAGGGGTGCAAGAAACTCCATGGACACTCTTTTTAAAAACAAGTTGTTACAAAATCCTGGTTACATTATTTTTTTTGCTTCTACATGCGAGAACAATGTATAACAATTTAATACCTACAAAGATTAACTAGGTGACCTAGCAGTTAAGAGATGACCAGTCTCGAATAACGGTGGCCATTCTGCTCAAACAGTTGTAAAGAAGCTGTATGATGCAAGTGCAACACACGTGCCAACATTAGCGACCCATACCATGACAAATTCTCAACTGCCATGCTCGTTAGTGTCACCTAAGAAAAAACTAAAACTATTTGCAAAAAAAAACTGTCTTCAAAAAGCAAAAATGTGAAAAATAACTTTAGCTTCAGAAGTCGGTGACATGTTTGTTTTCAGTTTTTTTGCCACCAACTTCTCTGAAACTAAAGTTATTTTTCACTTTTTTGAAGTTGCTTTTTTTCTATTTTTTTTTATCCATATTTAGTTGTAATATCCTAATAAATTATTTGCTATGAATGTAAATACATTGTTAACAATACATAATGATGGTAATATGCTTATCACCATAGATAGGAGTAGGTAGAATGATTTTTGGTACTTGTATCATAAATGCACACAGAAAGAATAACATGGATAAGCCATTTTTCCGGAAAGTAATTCCGGTAATTCCAGACTCAATTAAATATTGTTAATGTTGGTAGTGATATTATTACTACTCAATTCAAAATTTAAAGGAAGGTATCAAAACTAAATTAATTTATTATTTATCTGTTGAATAATAAAAACAATCGAATTCCGATCGAAGCATTAATATTAGTAACCATGGATCAGCTGGTTCGTACCAAGATCAGGGGTTATGACCTGGCCAGCTGATGAGTACTGAGGTCAGGGGTCTAGGTCTCTATCTAGGTCAGCTGATAGGTATATCGGTCGGAGGTCATGACCTGGTCAGCTGAAGGGCTCTGTAGATACCTAATATGGATTGCTTATTTTATTAAATAAGTATGTTTACTTTTCCCCGGGTTATGCAGCGGTCGCTCAAGAGATTCAAGACTTCACGCCGCCGCGCGCCGTGCCGTCGCATGCTTACTTGAAAATTCATCGCAGTTTTTTGTCCGATCAATTATATTCCGCAGCAGCGTAATCAGCCTATAATGTTCCCACTGCTAGGACACAGGCCTGTAATCCACCACGCGGGCCTAGTGCGGGTTTGTCTTATGTCCGAGTGGATACCTAATATAAAAATTTTAAATTAGTTCTACCAACATATTTATTTCTTCTAAATTACTTACCTACCTGTTTTCTTAAATTTTTGAGGTAATAATGGTACTATCGATACTCAATATCACAAAATGTAATCACTGTTTTTATCAAAACAAGTTTGTTTTCTTATTACCTTACTACGTACGTACCTAATAGTACATTACTGCCGCGGTCTATAATGACTACTTTGCTGGTCGCGCTGATTATGACTGACAGCGCAGCGTAGCACAGCGCAGCGTAGCGCAGCTCCAGGCCGACACAGCGCGGTCAGCGTGCAGCACTTGATGGACGAGCTGAGATAATGGCCTCGACCTACGGGGTCGAGGACATTACAGCGGGGACAGCAAGGGCTGCAATGATGGCCAAGCTGAAAGGCCTAGAGCGTAGCTAGGCTAGCTCGAGGCAATCATAGCGTGACCAGCGAAGCAGTCATTATGGGCCAAGGTTTGTATAGTGCTTTACTCAAAAATGCAAGTACCTAATCCTAATAAAACCAGCAAGTAATTTAAATAAAAAATATATTAATAAACTAGAATTTTAATTAAAATGACAACAGTACAGTTACTAAAATTCAACACTGCACCGTCTTTCCGGGTTTGATATCTAAATCAGGCCTCCGTCACTCCATGTACTTGCGCACTATAAGTGCCTACCGCCCAGCCGAGCGGTCTCGGTCCGCCGGCTTATCAAATTCAGTGCGGTTTTCGCCTCGCAAGCGAAGCGCGCGCACGCCGTTCAATTTTAATAGTGCTGTTCGTTCGTACGCGTATTACGATGCCGTGTGGTGCCTATAATTATGTTTTATCTAGGTTTCTTCCACAGTCAGCACCAATATATAAAACAAAACAAACTTACAAATATAATAAAACAAACTTTAAAAAAGAGTACCGACTTCAAAACACTAAACCGTAAGAAATAATTTTTTCTTTGATGTCGGTGCTTTTTCGATTCGTAATTACCAGCTGCTAGCACTACCATAAAAAAAAAATTATTTCTTACGGCTTAGTGCTTTATTTGAAGTCGGTTCTCTTTTTAGGGTTCCGTAGCCAAATGGCAAAAAACGGAACCCTTATAGATTCGTCATGTCTGTCTGTCTGTCTGTCTGTCTGTCTGTCTGTCTGTCTGTCTGTCTGTCCGTCCGTATGTCACAGCCACTTTTTTCCGAAACTATAAGAACTATATTGTTGAAACTTGGTAAGTAGATGTATTCTCTGAACCGCATTCAGATTTTCACACAAAAATAGAAAAAAAACCATAAATTTTGGGGTTCCCCATACATAGAACTGAAAACCACAAATTTTTTTTTAATCATTCCCCTACGTGTGGGGTATCTATGGATAGGTCTTCAAAAATGATATTGAGGTTTCTAATATAATTTTTTTCTAAACTGAATAGTTTGCGCTAGAGCGACTTCCAAAGTGGTAAAATGAGTGTCCCCCCCCCTCTAATTTCTAAAGTAAGGGGAGGAAAATTCTGAAAATATTTAGGATTGTAGAACGTAAACAAAACTATCAACGAAAATTGGTTTCAATAAGATATGATGTTTAGTTTTTGAGATATGGGACTTTTTCATCAAACTGCAGCAGTAACTTTGTTTTTCATTAACATACTATGAAAAACCAATTTAGTTTTGCGGTTGAGTGGAAGTTTACCAACTAATACTACTAACTAATGAATGACAGTTCAAAATATTGTTTGGGGCTATGGAATCCTGTGTGCGAGTAAGACTTGCACTTGGCCGGTTTTTTTAAGGCTTTTTTTTTCATTTCTAGTGAACACCTCCGAAGATCATCATCAAACTAAGAAGTATTTTTTTTTTGTATTTTTTTTTTTGTTTTTTTTTGTGTTTTTAGTGTTTTTTTTATTTTTGTTTTGTCAGAACATATTCACAGTTCTCAATAACATAGATAAAAAGTTATGTTAATTTAATTTTATCGAAGAGGCAGCCCTGCGATTACTGTGGAATCGCGCGGTGCGAAGCAATCACTGCTGTACGCTTGAGCATTTAGGCGCATTTTAGCATACAGTGGTTGTTGACGCGAGGGAGTAGGCAATTATCGTAATAGGTATTGGATGTTTTCTACTGAGTGAAGTATCTGTCCTAATCTGTGTCTAAATCTAAACTAATATAATAAAGAGGAAAGATTTGATTGTTTGTTTGTTTGTTTGCATTGAATAGGCTCCGAAAGTACTGAACCGATTTGAAAAATTCTTTCACTGTTGGGAAGCTACACTATCCGCGGGTGACATAGGCTATATTATATTTTCAAAAAAATTAGGGATCCTTACTAAAACTGCAATTATGTAACCCAAGGTGTATAAAAATTACCTAAAATATTCTTTACATCGCGTGCGCTGCGAAAACTATTGATGATAGAATAAAATAATGTATTACGACTTTGCAGAACACATCATTATTTACAAAAAGTGTCGCGACAGCATATGTCTAACTATTATATTTATGCCACAATAAGTGTTCTTTTATTTAAAAAAATATATTTTAATGCCGCCGTTAGAAAAGGCTCTGTATTTGTATCTTGGTATTAATCCTTATCGAAATAAATTACTTCATATTCAAGACTGTTTCAATACCTTTATAGAACTGTTTGAATTATTCAATTCGAACATTCCATTCGAAAGATATCACGAGTTTAAAAATGTAAGTATTAGAAAAAAGTTGCGTGGTCGCCGCTCACCCTGCTCAGCTCGCTAGGCATCACCTAATACGATGTAGGCGTCACTGGAGTACGGGCCGTTCGGGAGGGGAATATTCAAACTTTGTTTATAATTATTATTTTTTAGTTCATCATCATTCAACATTTCAGCCAAAAGACATCCACTGCAGGACATAGACCTCCCCCAAGTGTCGCCATTGACATAAGTAAGGGGGGTTTTGACATAATCGCCACGCTTGGCAGGCGGGTTGGCGATCGCAGAACAGTTGTTACAAAAGCCCACAGAACCCTGCTGCCCATTCTCTGGCAAGTCCCTTAGTCGCCTCTTACGACACCCACGGGAAGATATGGAATGGTGCTATTCTTTACGTCCGACACCATACAGAACCAAAAAAATTATCTGTGGTGTGAAATTCTGTATGGTGTCCATACAGATTTTCACACCAAAGAGACTTTTTTTAGTTACCTGACGCAAATAGAAGGGTTTATTTATGTTTGTGTATTGTTAAATACCCGTGCGAAGCCGGGGCGGGGTGCTAGTTACTAATAGTTTGCGATTTAGTTAGTTTGAGTTGACGGCAAGGTCGACTTTGCTCGAACAAGGTTGTCAAAATAATGACCACAATACATGCATTCTTGAGTAATGTTACTTTTTAGTGTCCACGACGCTGCGACGGTTTGTGACATTTTCGTTGTATTGTAGGTACATATGTAATTATAACAGTAGGTACGCACGACCGCTGATCAAGGTATGAAAAAACCAGTTTATGCACGGCACGGCTTCGCACAGGTATAACACAACAATTTCAAAATTAAATACCTACATAATCATTTCTTGACATTGATTCCTCTCCCGTACGGCGGTACGGCCCGTGCCCGCCAACATCGCTTTATTTATAACTAGCGACCCGCCCCGGCTTCGCGCGGGTGCAATGCAGATACTAAATATACTACAGAATGTCTGTCGACATCACATTGGAAACCTCTAACATTATCTGTGTTTCTCTACTATATTATGCATATATTATACTTATAAACCTTCCTCTTGAATCACTCTATCTATTAAAAAAAAACCGCATCAAAATCCGTTGCGTAGTTTTAAAGATCTAAGCATACATAGGGACAGACAGCGGGAAGCGACTTTGTTTTATACTATGTAGTGATACGTCATTGACTGTAGGTAATGAAACAAACTTTTTGTTTTTAGATCATTTGGAAAGCCTGTTACTCTGAGCAATTTTTAACATAGGAGGTCGACGGCTGCTTATTTTTTTTTTACCTAATATTTTCGTCTGCAATCATAATGTATAATTTTGTATACCTAATCAAATATAAATCAAATTGACACAGAGACTGGAAAAAAATCTTTGTTTTATTTATTTAACGCTAATTTTGTCTGCGCTTATATGCAGTTTAATTTAGAAAATCGATTCGTATAGATTTCTCAAACTTGAAGATCTGATTCTAATAATCTACCTATCCGAACCAAACGCTAACGATCTACCACCAACCGAATCGACAATCAAATCCATCACCAAATGAAATCCAAAAGAAAACTCGGCAGTTTGCGCTTGGTTGGATTTCGTTAGAAATCCGCTTTCTCTCTTTCTAACTAAGGGTAACATAGCGGAGTAAAAAGGATAGCGCGAATTTTGTGATTTAGATTTCGGTTCTCGGAAATCTAACAGACATTATAATGCGATCAATATAATCTTTACTGTCAAGCATTTAAAGACTACATTTTCGAGATTAAACGTTGATGTATTTTGTTTTATGCTTCAATGTTTCTTGGAAATAGAAAGAATGTATATACCTAATGTTTGTAAGTTTACGTAGTTTCAACCAAATTAAATACTAATGCATATTTGGAAACTTTTCTGCTAGTCCTAAGCCTAGATTAAAGCATGATGGAAAATCGCACAATAACACGAATAGCTCTAGTTCAGTTACCACTTCGCCTTTTTTATAGTCCGGTCAACCGACTTTGACTTCTATTCCGTAGACATAAGAATGAAATTAAAAGCAAAAACGACAGTTAGATTTGTGTTTTTCACTGTGATCATTATTATTAGAAACAGTTACGACGCTTAATTTTCTCCCAACATAACCTTGACTGCGTCGGTATGTTTTAGTAGGTAAGCAGGTAGTACTTACCTACATTCATGAATGTAAATAGTGTGATGAATGAATGTAATGTTATATAATGTAAGTACATTATTAGTTTATTAGATAAACCGCGAAAAGTCCACGTACAAAAAGCTGTGGCTTCATAACGAATGTTTGGTATGTCTGAATACCTACTTGTTAATAACTAATAAGTTTTAGCTATCACGCCTTTCGAAGTATCACGCAATAAAATTAGCCAACCATTAACCAACTCCGAATTACACATTTCATCCCTAATAGGTACTTTCAAACATTGGTTTGGGTGAACAACTTGACATAGTTTAAGAATATTTAACTTCATTCTTATGAAATGATAAATCTAATTCACCCAAACAAAAACGCCGCAACCAGTACCTACCTACCTACTTGTTTGACGAATGAAATGTGAAATATTCGCGAGTCCACGCAGTTACTGGCACCAACTTACAATGACAACGCCACGCCATCTAGTATCAACCGATAATTATTTCGAGTTTTGTTATGCAAGGGGCTCGATTGTTCTTTAGAAGTTCTTTAGATATCCGGTAGATGGTGTGACTCCAAGCACGCACACTAGCAAAGATTTTTCGTTTTTTTTCGGCCCTGGAAATCCTATAAACCTTGTTATTTCTTTATGTTTGAAGAGTTTTGCGACAACATTAATTCGTAATAACATCATGTTGTTTCATTACTTCTACAAAAAGCATATAAGTATCGAGAATTTGGAAAAAAAACAATGTATGGGAAAGCGCGATTAAACTTCCACCTTAACGTACAATCATTAAAATATTACAAAAAGTCCAAAAGGTGTAACTTCTTTATTCTTAAATAATTCGTAGATCAAACACCAAAAAAATAATTTTACAAAAATTTAAGTCGTTTACAACGAAATAAATTGACAGAAGTCTATATTTTTCCTACCGCGTAACCGACAAAAAGTTTCACGTAGGAAAACGTTACCTAGACCAATCGACGCAGAAAAAAAAGGCGATTCTAAGTATGTATATAACTGAATTTCTCAAAAAATGTCGCTTATCCCTTTTCGCCCGTAAGGCATCGATATGTATCTAACCAGGGGCAAATGCCATCAGCCGGGCACAGTTAGACTTCGTGGCTGCTACTGAGCTGATTCCTGGAGGCAAAACCCAATAAGATTTTCCCCAACTTCACTGGCTCATCGCTTGTTGCCAGTCGTTGCTGACCTCATCAGAGATCATATATAAGCGCTAAAGCTGAGCAGACGGAGTTATGGGGTTTTCCAATATGGCGTCTCTCAGTAGTGACACAGAGGCTAGCTTTATGATATGAAAATGCTCGGCCCCATTCATCATCTGCCTAGCCTTTTCCCAAACTATCTTGGGGTAGGCTTCCAGTCTAACCGGATGCAGCTGAGTACCAGTATTTTACATGAAGCGACTGCCTATCGGACCTCCACAAACCAATAACTGGGTAATACGATACCCCTTGGTAAGACTGCATGTTAGACTTTTTACTTCTGACTACTCGTAACGACTGTCAAAGATCTACAAATGACAGCCGGGACCAATAGCTTAACGTACTTTCCGAGGCACTGAGGAAACTCGGTATGTAATTCGGTCACCCATCCACCGACCAACCTCGGCAAGCACGGGTTAACCGTAAAGATCAACCCATGCGGGTGTTATTATTTAGCCACGAGCTCGCCCTAATTATTTGGGACTTCAACATAAGTTGGGGTATGTAGTGGTACCTACTACAAGTACAGTCTAGCCCTTTTGGAATTAAAGGCGTGTATGTTATCTTTGACATCATCTAGGTACATGTTAACTGATTAACTGTGATTACCTAGAAGCTAAATCACGATACAGTTTCATTATATATCTATTCTGAAAATCGTGATAAAGATCAGAATATGTAACGCTAAATTTTCCGAAGGCAATTTCCGTATAAATACAGAAAAGAACCTCTAAAATCGTCAGTCTTGTCTTATCAAAACAAGATAATAGGTGTTACAGTAACAACAGTAAATCGGTCAAATGCAGACTGGTTCTAGTCGAGTTATATAACTTCATGCATAGACTCTTTACTTTACTTTTTTTTTGTTTTCTTTTTTTTTTCCGTGCGTTTGCTCGTGTAAACGGGCCCTTTTTGTCTGGAGCGGTCTGAAGGCTTTATTTATTCTTGAGTATATTTTTTAATATTTTATTAACCTTATTAACCCCATCCGAATCCTTTGGTCCCGTTTGAGGGCCCCTTTTGGGCATCGCGCATTACGTGATCGCTGACGTCATTGATCCCTACTGCACGTACGATTAGAGTTTAAGTTTGCGCGTATGAGAGTAACCCATTTGGGTTCCTCGGGGTCTTAACGGCGGATGATGTAACTAACCCATATGGGTTCCACGGTGCCGCATGCCGTGCAGGTTAATGGTGTTTTGCTAGCTGACATGTGACATTAATTTGATGTAATGGATTCTTTGTTTATACGAGTATTAACTTGAACACTATTGTAATAGAATCTGTTTATTCTAACCATCTGTCTAACAGACAGATGTGTTGCTTGTTCCGCCACTTCTTCTTCCCAGCTAAAACACTAGGAAGTGGCGAAAGGCGGGCGTTTTGAGGGACTGTCTCTTCACTCTTGTGATTTTGACGTTCAAAGAGTGCTGATTATCAGCCTAATTTGATTAATCTTGATTTAACCATGAAAGGAGGTGACGCATGAGTCATGAGCTGACTATTAATAAAAAACATGGAAGAAGAAGACCCTGCTGCTGCGCCGACCCCAAATAATTGGGATAAGGGCTAGAGAATGATCATGATATTTTTTAACCAGGGACCGATTAGCCCTAAATTTGGTGACGAGTTTGACATCTTCAGTGGCGTCCACCAGCCCCTGTGATGTGCCAGCGGCAGGGCAAGCAGGACACGATATTAAGTATCCCATTGATTGACCCGAACCGAAAATGCCTGGAAGAGCTACTGGCCCACGAAGGAGCTTATGAAGGGAAACCTTTCTTTGTCTCTAAAGCGAAAAATCATGGACATGTGCATTCTTCCCATTTTGACCTATGGATCCCAGACTTGGTCTTTGACAAATATAATTCAAAAGTCCAAACTCAAGGTTTCTGCCAACATGCCATGGAGCGCAGCTTTCAAGGTGTCAAACTAACCGACCGTGTACGCAATACTGCACTGCGCTCCAAAACACAAATTACTGATGTTGCTCAAAAACCCGCTAAGCTGACGTGGGACTGGACTAGCCACGTCTGCCGCCTGCCCAATGATCTGTGGGCCCTGACACAGCCAGAAGGCGTCGTGGTAGACCTCGTCAAAGATGGCTGGACGAGCTAGACAAGACCAGCGACCAATGGTCTACATTGGCCCTGGATCGAGACAATTGGAAGTCATATGGAGAGGCCTTTGCCCAGCAGTGGGATGACGCAGGCAAACAGTATCAGTATTAATTAACCCTATAAAACGGGTTAACCTCTTGGGTATTTCACTTAGGTAACTCTAAAAATAATCAAATTACTAAGGGTAACCTTTTCGGACTCTGGTTTTAACCGGTCAAAAGAAGTTTTGACTGATTTTCTGTTTTGCCTGAGACGTAGCATATAATAATGTTGTATCTTTTGCGACGAAAACAAACAGCAAGCAGATATGATTGACTGATAACGGTCAGACACGAAACTCAAGGGCAGCGCTCTGTTTATCAACTGATATTTTTATTCTGTGGTAGATTTTGCGTAACGGCACAGATAAAAAATCGCTCAAGGGCTTGGCGGAGTCGTACACTTTAGGGTTCCGTACCACCGTACGCATGACGACCAATCATGTACCAATCTAGTTTATGTGGATCTTTCAGAATAGAATATTATAGAATAGAATATTTTTAATTTGTGTAAAAACATGGTACATTTAGGTCTTATAAATAGGGTTTTAAACTTATTAACTTACATGTTTTGCCACAAATTTCAAAGGAGATGTTCCAGAAATGTACGGAGCCTGGGCTAGCACTATGTACACTATATGTAAATATTGCTAAATAATACAGTAACCGTTTTTTATTATCAATTTTCTTCAATTTCACTTCGTTTTAATGTACATTCAAATTAACTTGGTCAAAGAGAGCAACACAACATAAAAATTAAACATGGTGGATCAGATCAGCACGTGATCAGCAGGCGAAAAATGTCATTTTGACAATTTAATTTGATTGACGTGTACTACGATACACGTCAATCAAATGTAATTGTCATAACTTCTTTAGTAAACAAAACTACTGGAATTTCGAAAATCTCGGGTTTTGGTTTGTTTTGTTTGGTTTGGTTGAACAAAACAACAAGTTCAATCCAAACTCAATGCAAAGAAAGACTCAAAGACGGCACTTCTTAAAACTGTCAAAGTCGTCAAACGTCAAACAACTGTCATGGCTGCCCTAAACATAGTGTTAACGTAGTAAAAAACTTTTTAAATGATAATTATTGTACGACTATACGCTTCTTCAAATTATTTTTTTTGTATTTTTATGATATTCCTCTATTTTTTTCCTACTTATCTATGTAGTGTACATAGTGGTAGCCCAAAATCAAACATCTCCTTTACAAATATTTGAACATTTAAACGTGATTTTTATACGAAACAAGTCAAGTGTCAATGTACGGGAAACATGTTCATAGCCAGACCATGTTATACTGGAAATGTACAGCTTGATGTGTAGCCGTGTGTACAATATGTAACAAAACATTTTTTTTAAATAGTTCAGTAAAAAGATCGAACAAAAAACCCAGAAAAGACGCACTTTTTAGGGTTCCGTTGCCGAATGGCAAAAAACGGAACCCTTATAGATTCGTCATGTCTGTCTGTCTGTCTGTCTGTCTGTCCGTCCGTCCGTATGTCACAGCCACTTTTTTCCGAAACTATAAGAACTATACTGTTGAAACTTGGTAAGTAGATGTATTCTATGAACCGCATTAAGAGTTTCACACAAAAATAGAAAATAAACAATAAATTTTGGGGTTCCCCATACTTAGAACTGAAAACCAATTTTTTTTTTCATCTAACCCACACGTGTGGGGTATTTATGGATAGGTCTTCAAAACTTTGAGGTTTCTAATATCATTTTTTTCTAAACTGAATAGTTTGCGCTAGAGCCACTTCCAAAGTGGTGTGATGTGTGTCCCCCCCCCCTCTAATTTCTAAAGTAATAGGAGAAAAATTCTGAAAATATTTAGGATTGTAGAACGTAAAAAAAACTATCAACGAAAATTGGTTTCAATAAGATATGATGTTTAGTTTTTGAGATATGGGAGTTTTTCATTAAACTGCAGCAGTAACTTTGTTTTTCATGGACATACTATGAAAAACAAATTTAGTTTTGCGGTTGAGTGGAAGTTTACTAACTAATACTACTAAATAATGAATGACAGTTCAAAATATTGTTATTATATTGTTTGGGGCTATGGAACCCTGAGTGCGAGTAAGACTCGCACTTGGCCGGTTTTTTGTATTAAGACCCGCTCATTATTGATTAATATTTTTATTCTGTTGTCAAAGACGACAATGTATTGTAACTTACAAATTATCTTTTACGGTTCGAAAGATACACCTTTGTGGCTGTTACAGGTGGACGGACGGGCAGACAGCGGGGACTTAGTAATAAGGTCTTAACACTCTTAGTTACGGAACCCTAAAAAGTCAAAGACAATTTTTTTTTTGCAGCGTACTTTACTAGGTACATCTTATAGCCTGCTTTACAGATAGTGGTGACTTGTGCTGACTTCCGGGTCTGGGTGTTTTGCACGACGGATATTTGTGTTTATAAACGCACCCACGATACTGTAAAAATGTTGCTGTTGAAATTTGGGCCTGTCAACACATGTGGGGATATCTAGGATTAAATACTGTCTTCTCACTACGGTTAAATTTAGAGGGCTCGTGGCAAAACTATAACAGCCGCTCGGGTCAATCTCCAGGAGTCGCGTTTGCCGTGCGTTGATGGGTCACCAAACATACCGAGTTTCCTCCGTGCCTCGGAAAGCACGTTAAGCCGTTGGTCCCGGCTGTCATTTGTAGATCTTTGACAGTCGTTACAGGTAGTCAGTGGCCCGAAAGTCTGGCAACCAATCTTACCTATGGGTATCGTACTACTAACTGGATTTTGGAGGGCAGATAGGCAGTCGTTGCATGTAAAATACTGGTCAGCTGCATACGGTTGCATTGAAACCCGACCCCAACAAAACCGGGAAAGGCAGATGGTGATAATATTATAATTATAAGATTATTGAGTAATGGATACTTGTTTTAGTTTATCCCTATCGGTCGTTTAATGTTGTTACGTACTAAATAAACGTTATCAAAGAAGCGATGACTTGCAAATTTCCATCTTCAGAAGTATAGACAATCATCTCTAAATATAGAACGGGAGTCAATGCAGTGTCTATAATCATGAAGTTTACTCGGAAATCGCTTGTCATTATGAATTTTACTTCTGCTGTCATGTCAGATGCAAGATTTGACACATGACATAATATTGATGTTATCAAACACATCTTGATTTGGCTCGTGAGGTTGTCGACATGTGGGATGTTGATCAGCGATCATTGTAGGGATAGTCGTGACAGCCAATGGCTTATTGGGAGGAAGTCCACAGGTTAAGCGGACTAGTCTGGGGCAGCGTTAGATGCCGCTGCCCCCAGACGCAAATCCCTCGCGCTAAAACCACACCAGTGATACCGGCGTTTAGTCAGTACGAGTCTGACTGACCTCTCCGCTTTCCCCAAGGCGCAGGACATCCATTGAGGATTTCTACATTGACAAAAAAATGGGTTGCCGTTATCAGAGGTAAAATAACGGTGAAAAGGGTGTATCAAAACCAAACATTGATGTTATCAAGCGATACTGTTACCGTATTGAAATAATGACAATTATCCGAGCTCAGATTTGCTGCCATCTTGCTGACTATTCTACCTGGTAATTGCTGAATTACATTCAAATATTTTTCATATTCGTGTTCTTTCTATTCAACGCTAGGTAGCGCTACTGACGCTTGAGATGAAATTTTTGTATGACAAAATTCATAATGGCCGCTCTATAAATATTTAACGACTTCTATTCCCATTTCGATTTTGGCTTCTCTCACCTACATGCTAAAAATCTGCTTGTGTAGGTAAATAAGCTCCCAAGTATATAATTTGATGAAATTAAGACGTTAATGTTAAGACCAAAATATTTCGCGTTTTACTGCGCACTTCCCCGTAGATACAAGTCCCAACTTGACGTGTAGATAACTGGTACATAAGTACTTATTTACTTGTGTATTATATTTTTAGATATGTATTTCTTGTACAAACACGTGTGTTAGCGCTGATAGTTGTAAAAAACAGCGATTTGAGAGTAACAAAAAGTTGTAAAGTATTGGGTTCTCCGAGCTCGAATAATGAATCAAGTCATGCAATTTTTTAATTTATCACATCCTTCCATTCCGGGGCAAAAACTAGATGACATATAATAATTTTTCTTACGAGTAAATTATGAACTTAATTTCGTCGATTCGCCTCCAAAGATTTGACAGCAAAAAAGGCGGGTAAATTCCATAGACCTTATAAACTTTGACAATTACATACTTGTTATTCGACGCTAGATGGCGCTATTCTCAATCATGTTTATTTACACATATATAAATTCTTGGACAGGTTTTTTTTGTGATAGCGCCCAGTCTGTTATGATGACGCAAGTGGACAATAGTTCACATTTTGATGTAAATTAGTTGATTTTATTCCACCGAGGATGCGGCTCCAGTGATTCATTATTGCTGGCAATATTTATTTCTGTGTGTTGTTGTAGGCGCGCCATACATAATTTAAACAGGTATATCTGGTTAAGGAAAATTAAAATAATGGAATATTGCGAACCCTTCTATTATAGTATTTCGAATGACGTTGACGAAGGGACGGTGTTGGTAAACATTTTGTGTTTTTTTTTTGAAAATGCTAAATGTGGATTGCAGTGCCGTTTTTGGTTATGTGCCAATAGATCCTTGTAGTTATAGGTATATTTGTTTCGAACCAGTTTAAACCAGGTTGGAAGTGGTATTGTATACCTAAAGAATTAGTATTCCTTCACCGAAGTTATTTTTCTACGGTCACAAAGTTACGAAGTTACGAAGGATTAGCTGAAAATTGCGTTGTTTTTGTATTCGACATAATTTATGCACGTCCTGACAAAAAAATGTCAGGATGTGCATAAATTATGCCGAATAGTGTGGCTGGCACTTTAAAATCGAGTAAAATTTTAAGAACTATAATGCCGCTATATAATTAAAAAAAAAAAAAACCACAGAAATTTACAAATGTTTTTCAGTATCTTCGTACTCCTACCAACGTCGTTCAAGCGCCGAAAAGAAATATACAGGACTCCAAAACTGTGTACAGTATGATCACTTTAAGTTTGCAGTCCAAGGCTGCTTGTCAAGAAAAAATGCATCGATATGTGAAACTTTGTACATTTGTTTTAGTTCTGAGTTTTCCCACCTGAAAGATAAGTTGGTTAAAGTGAAAGGACTGATACCCATTAATGGCATTTAATTCAGACACATAATTCGTCAATCTAAGCGACCATAGTTACACATCAACCGGCCTTTTGAAGATATCCTATCAAAGTTTATCGCAATTATTATCGCTCTATCGCTAATTACGATAAAAAACGCTGAAAAAAGCTGCTAATAATAGGAAAAACAGTTATCTTTTTAAATACATTCTAGGAGCCGGCCATGTTTAAGTCCCATGTACTAGGGGGCGAGCCTATTGCCTTCAACCGCTGCTACAGATAAATTCCAGATAGAAAATGCCCAAAAAACACTTTCTCTGACCTGGGGCTCTAATCTAGGACTTCATTCTCAGCAATAGTTAGCGACCACTAAACCCAAGTGGAGGCAGTCAAAAAAATAAATGAAATAAGCAACTGGCAATAAATTGTCGTTCTCATAAATTTTCGCCATAGTCCAAAGGTTGCTTTTAAATTTGTATTGACTATTCTTATTAGCACTATGGGTTAGCTCATCAAGGTTAACTCTGCTCAGTCTGTGGTAGGTATATTTATAAGTATTCTAAGAAATCTATTAACGCGTTCGTCTTGGAAGATAAATCTATCGTTGATTTTTCTCAAACACTGGTGGTTTTACAAAATGGAAAGATTTTTGTTCCGGGTTGGGAACCTAGTCAGTTTTATTGATCTGTAGTTCATAGCGAACGCATGTGACAAAAATAGTGATGAATATGAATGTTGATGGATGGAGAGGAAGAGGAAGGCCAAAGAAAAGATGGGTGGATGGTGTGAGGGATGATATGTAAGAGAAAGGAGTTAATGATGTCGTCATGTCTGACACGGGAGAATTTAAGATGAAAACGTGTTGCGCTGACACCAAGTAGAATGAGACCAACCCCCGTATTCACAAACACTTCGATTCGATGTTGATCGACAAGTCGTACGTCTATCTTGTTTTGGCATTACGAAAGCAAGCGAGATAGACATACGACTTTCCGAATCGAAAACGAATCCGAGAGTTTGTGAATACGGGGGCAGGGCAGGAAGATGATGATGAGTCTCCGACCTTCGGTTTTGGCTTCGGCCATATTCGGTCAAAAAAACTACCATCGGTTTCATGCCAGTTTCATTCAGGCATTCGAAATACTAATACTAGGCTTTGGTGTAATCTAAAGATCTAACCATCGAGCGTTCGTATTTTCGAAGATAAACGATGATTGCCGAAGCGCAAACTTCTTCTGGGACATCCGTAGTCGAAAGATTAATGTTAGTAAAAACACATTGTACTATCAAAAAATTTGATTAATGTACGATATTTAGCAAAAACTTTTGAATAGATGTTTCGATTAACATTGGCGAACAAAATCAATGCGATATTCCGTCTATGCTCACAGTTCATGATAAAATAATCTGGTCATACAACTCTTTGGTGACCTTTGCTCTTGATAAAAAAACAACATAATATCAATGGTACAGAAAACCACTAGTGCTAAAACTTGCTTAACGAAAATCATCCTTACTGCTATGACTTAAGGTGTTAGCAGTGTCAAATAAATTGGGATATGGGCAGAAGAATGACGATTATGATGATCTTGCCTTAAAATATGTAACAACATTTTAAAATATGTGTAAGAGTTCGTCTCCTTGTCTTTCGCTAAAACCCTCAGGCAAAATTTTTGGCCGAAGGTGGCGAAAGTCTGAAGTATTAGATCATCATGCTGGGTAATCAAAAAGTCTAGAATGTAGGCCTAGGCAACTACTGTCATACAAATTTATATAACTAGACATAATTACAATGAAATAGGAAGATAATAACGTCAGATAAACGCAAGGCCACTGATAAGATTACGTAGATTTGGCAAATGCCTGTAGGCATATATGTAGTCTTTCATTCCATAAGTTATTTAGCTAGTTTCGTGATTGGCTGATAGACACTGTCTGCCCAGTCTGTCCCCAAATATATCGGGTCTGCTTCCAGTCTAACCGGATGCAGCTGATTACCAGTATTTTTTAACCAACTATACTATAACGTACCGTACGTTATTTTTTAACGTATGTGGGTTTAAATGTTTGTAAACGCACCCACGATACAGGAGAAATTAATATTGTGGGGCAAAGTTTTAAAAAAAAGCTAATGGAGGAGGAGATCCTCAATTCAGCGGTTTTTAAAAATGTTCATAACTCCATGTTTACTGTTTCGATTTGCGTGATTCTTTTTTCATTTGGTAGAGGAAGGTAACAAGATGGTCATGTATATATTTTATTCACATTGCTCGGGGAGTTTTTGAGTTATCTTCTAGTAAATATGTCTTCTATCTAGATCTTTTTCTTCTAGATCATACACATAGACTTTTATGTCTATGATCTGCTTGCAAGTCAAATAACCACCTTCCAAAAAAACACCAGAACGTAAATAATAACTTTACTTCCGGAAGTCGGTGGCAAAAAAGTCAATGAAACAAACAATGTCACAGACTTCTGAAAGTAAAGTCTTTTGAGTGTCTTTTTTGGATTTGTTTTTTTTTTGTGTCGTGTTCTCCGGCACTCCTGCCCCCCGTATTCAAAAACGCTTCGATTCGATTTCGATTCGACAAGTATGTCTGTCTTGTTTTGCCATTACGAAAGCGAGCGAGATAGACATACTTTCCGAATCTAAATCGAATCGAAGCGTTTATGAATAGGGCCCCCTCTTCACAAACGCTTCGATTCTGTTGTTTGTTCATAAGATAACGGATGGACGCTATTGAAGGTGCCAATCTCGTCGCCAATTTCTGGGTCGACGATAATTAGTCGACTGGTAATTAGTGACCGATACTTAAACACGTGATTGTACTCATGATAACAAACAACTTTCCCAAAAAAACTTTTTTTTTAATATCCATTCACTTTAATCACACCAGCCGCATAGCCGTAAGCAGTGTTGGTACCTAAGCGAATGAATATTAAAAAAAATGTTTCCTTCGGAAAGTTGTTTGTTATCATGTTATCATGTGTTTAAGTATCGGACACTAATTACCAGACACCCAATACAGGGTTATTGGTAAAACACCAACAACCTCTTCAGAGGTCATTCTACTCATCATTATGAACAACTTTTACTATGACACCAAACCCGAAATCGTGAAAAAAAATCAGCTGTTCCCTACATTTTGACGAGTTAAGTGAACATTAATTACGGAACAGCTGATTTTTTTGTCGCGATTTCATGTTTGGTCCCATAGTAAATGTTGTTCATAATGATGAGTACAACGACCTCTTTAGAGGTTGTTGGTGTTTTACCAATAACCCTGTATATTGCCAAAGACACGCCAAGAAAGAATCTCTCTCTAAAGTTCGATTGATAATGACGACACGGTTGGCGCAGTGGTTGAGCGATCGACTGCTGCGCTGCGTGTCGCGGGTTCGACCCCCGCACGGAACAAATATTTGTATGGCCTACAGATAGTTGTTCCGGGTCTGGCTGTTTGTGTAAAACGCACCCACGATACAGGAGGAATTCCTAGTGTGGGGCAACTTTAAAAAAAAAAAATTAAAATGTTTAAAACCCAAGTACTGCTAACCAGAGGGGTCATAACATAAAAAGCGATCACCCATCCTATTTGAGTCAAAACCTTGAACGGCTTAACCTTGCAAATAAGATGATCTCTGCAATATTAAATAGCTGGCCGCAAGTTTTTATCTTCCGGTACAAATAGATATAAGTATGTAAGTACCTGCATACATATAAATGTGTACATAGTAACATAATTAAGATAAGAATCAAGATTACTATATAAGATTAAATGAAAAACTGGTCAAGTGCGATTTCAGCACCGAATGTTTTATTTTCTATATAATTTTTAGTTTATTAATTCTTTATTATAGTATATTAATGGCAGATTTTGACTTACTTCCTTGAAGTTTAGGCAAATATAATCAGATCTATCTCTGGTTATGTACCACATTCTTATAATATTTAATAGTTTTGTGCATGTCAGATTTTTGTTCTCGTGAAAACAAAATCTAACATCTGGATAACTATTCAATATTTTTCATCACACTTGCACGTAATCAGTATCTAAACATACAGGTAAACTTGACCGTAATGCCCCATATAAAACCCTCGGGCTTTCTTTTTACCATGAAACCCTAGGGCGGTAAGTATTTTTTTTTTTAATTTATAGCACAGCTCATAGGTCATGCAAGTTCAAGCAACGAGTTTCCACGCAATTGAAAAATTGTCTTAAAATGTTATCTAAACAGGAATTTCATTGCAATCTCGCTACATACATAAAATGTTACTTAAATGCTAATTCATAATTATTTACTCGTAAATGTGATGAAAAACATTGTATGTTTCACGGGCGGTACATGAATTACGAACCTCGACTCAGAAAGCCCTCAGTCTTCGACTTCAGGCTTCTACTAGAGCCTCGATCGTAATTCCTTACATACCGCCCTTAATACACAATGTACTATTGTTGACTACTGTGTTTCCGTTTTACTATGTAGATACCTATATTAGTAAAATCGAAATTAAGTCCACCATCCCGACAATAAAAAATAATCACAATTAACGACAACGTCCCCCTACCATCATCATCTGCCTAGCCTTTTCCCAAACTATCTTGGGGTTGGCTTCCAGTCTAACCGGATGCAGCTGAGTACCAGTATTTTACCAGCTGCCTATCTGACCTCCACAACCAAGTAACTGGGTAATACGATACCCCTTGATAAAACTGGATGTCAGACTTTTAGCTTCTGGCTACTCGTAACGACTGTCAAAGATCTACAAATGACAGCCGGGACTAACGCCTTAACGTGCTTTCCGAGGCACGGAGGAAACTCGATATGTAATTATGGTCACCCATCCACAGACCAACCTCGGCAAGCACGGCTTAACCTTAAAGATCGACCTGGGCGGCTGTTATTATTTAGCCACGAGCTCCTCAATAGGAAAGTAATAACTGTGCTTTATTTCGCCTCCCTACTTCTGATTTTTATATATTTATGAACTAGTAAGTTTCCCTTCTACCCTGTAGGTATATGGATCTATTAGCGCATGGTAAAAATTTAAATTAACTCCGCAATCCCGACAATTGCAAGAATAATTTTCACAATCACCGACAACGTCCCCCTACCAACGATTTACAAAATACCGTCCAAAGGATTGTTATAGCGATTGTCAAAGATCGCCAATAAAACAAAAGCCAGTCGGGACTCGGGTCTAACCAAATAGTAATACCTAACGAGAGCCTCACCTAAGGGGCCGTGCATTAATCACGTGTTGTTTTTTTACCATTTTTTAACCCCGACTCCCACTGGGTGAAACGTGGTGAGGTTTAAGACTACCCCCTCCCGCCCCCACCCAAAATCACGTGTATTTTTTAGTACCTACAAAGAATTTTAAAGGTCACACAACACGCCGCTTTTCGGTTTAGAAATCGCGCGTTTGACGAAAAAATACACTATGCACGTGATATCTTACTACACCCCCCTCCCTCCTTGTGATATCTCGTGATTTTTGCTAAACCCCGTCCCCCGCTTTTAAAGCCTTCTTTTTTTTACGGATGGGAAATCATCAAGTGAACCACCCCGCTCTGGGCATAGCGGGAGGGAGTGTCAGACTTGTACTGACTAAAATCCATCCATGTTCCTTCTTAGCACTTTGTATTCCAGGGCGACGGTATCTCTTTCGAACAGCACCGCAGCCCCAGCACGCATCGGTCCTTACGGACACCTTCTCATCTCTTTGAGGCGCGCGTGGAACACAAACGCGCCGTCGACACCCGCTGTTTCGCCTCACGTAATAATTGGACGGTCCTTATGCCATATTTATGTATATTTTTCCTTATAATCCGCAGTAGCTGAGTTACCGTCTAATATAGCGAGGCCACGTGTTTGCGAATTACATGTCTCATGGACATGGCAGCCGTCTTCCGTGGTTAGGGCTGTCGTATATAGCCAACAGAGCGAGCGCGACGGAACCAAAGAGGTCATCTCTGACCTAGACTAGAGTCAAGAGGGTCTAGCCAAGGTCCGAGAGTCTTCAGTTCAAACCAATCTTTAATTTAAAAAAAAACCGGCCAAGTGCGAGTCGGACTCACGCACGAAGGGTTCCGTACCATTATTTATAAAAACGAAAAAAAAAACGTTTTTTTGTATGGGAGCCCCCCTTAAATATTTTTTTTTCTGTTTTTATTATTTGTTGTTATAGCGTCAACAGAAATACATAATCTGTAGAAATTTCAACTGGCTAACTATCACGGTTCATGAGATACAGCCTGGTGACAGACGGACGGACGGACGGACAGCGAAGTCTCAGTAATAGGGTCCCGTTTGACCCTTTGGGTACGGAACCCTAAAAACATCATCTGTCTACCTTTTTCCCAATTATGTCGGAGTCGGCTTTCAGCCAAATGCAGCAGAATACCATTGTTTTACATAGAGCGACTGCCTGGTGACAGACGGACGGACAGCGAAGTCTCAGTGGTCCCGTTTGACCCTTTGGGTACGGAAGCATCAAAATTAAATTTCGCGGACTATCCAGGCGCATCCACCTTAAACTTTTTCTAGCTTTAGAAAGAAACGCATCGCTCCCTGCCTGTAGTGTACCAAAGGTTTTAAATAACAAGTTGTGCAAAAAAAAAACATACCTGTGAGCACTCGCCATGTTTTTTCGTTGTCGATAAGTTCAAAGGCCATTTTTTGTGTAAACTCACACATGCTTCACCTCTTAAAAAGCACTTATGTATAAAATCATTCAGAATCTATAATTAAGTAGTGGCGAACAATTTGTTCTGTATGGTGTCGGACGTAAAGAATAGCACCATCCCATATCTTCCCGTGGGTGTCGTAAGAGCCGACTAAGGGACTTGCCAGAGAACGGGCAGCAGCGTTTTCTGTGTTTTTGTAACAACCGTACTGCGATCGCCAACCCGCCTGCCAAGCGTGCCGATTATGGCAAAAGCCCCCTTTATATCAATGTGGTGTTGGGGGAGGCCTATGTCCAGCAGTGGGTGGACGTCTTTCGGCTGAAATGATGAACAATTTGATAATATTTTGGTAGCGTAGAAAAAGCTCGGTTGGGAAACGCAAATAGATACAAAATTATTGTATAAAAACTCGATTGAAAAGCAAAAAACAAGCGCATTTAGAAGCAGGCCCGGGACCCATTCTATGTTATAATAATTTTATATATTTCAGTGTGAAGGATGATATGGCAAGAAAGGAGGTGTCTAACAGGATGGCGAGTAATAAAAAAATATGGAAGAACAAGACATACTGCGCCGACCCCAAATAAACTGGGATAAGAACAGGAGAATGATGAATTTCTTAGTAGCAGCCACGGAGGCTGGATTTGTGTCCGGCTAATAGGCTCGTCTTTTCATGGGACTTAAACATAACTGGCTGTATAACTACAAAAAGCAACTAACAACAAAAATTACTACAGCGCCATCTATGAACAAACCTGAAGAACTCATATGGTCTGAATCTCGCAAGCAAAGTTTACACCGACTTAAAGACTATATATAGAAACCCGACAACAACTGTCGGGCAGTCTTAGGCGCTTGGTTCCGGAAATGGAGAATCGAGGTGAACCCCGACAAGAGCCAGGCAGTTCTTTTCTCTAAACCGCGTAAGAATAAGCCACCCGCGCTCAGCCCGATCACTATGTACGGTAAGCCTATCCCTTGGGAGAAGCAAGCCAAGTACTTAGGAGTCTTACTTGACAACCACCTGTCTTTCGCGGCGCACATCAAAGCAGCTCGTGACCGAGCTGCCTTTGCTATGGGTAGGCTTCATTTCATGATCTCGGCAAAAAGCAAATTGTCACTCAAGTGCAAGTTGCGCCTTTATACCGCGGTGATCCGCCCCATTATGACGTACGCTTGCGTCGTGTACGCTCACACCAAGCCTAAATACATCCATAGGATGCAAACCTTGCAGAACCGGTTCTTACGTAGAGTCACGGGAGCCCCTTTTTATGTCCGTAACGATCGTCTACACGTAGACCTTAGAATGCCCACCGTCCTTCAGTTTATGAAACGTCTTTCGAAGCGTTTCTTCGATAACGCCAGTAAACACCGTAATCCCCTGATCGCAGCGGCCGCCCGTTACGAACCCTTGCGCATTAGTACAGTATGCCGTCCTCGGCATACCCTCGTCACTCCCGATGATGCTATCACCCTCCTCCAGGAGAGCAGCAAAGAGACTAGCACTCTTAAAAAGTTCAGACACAAACCGCTGTCTTTCCGACCTCGCCGTCGAGGTCCGTCGCGACGTCCCGGTCCATGCCCTCCCCGACCCTCGCTCGAGCCAGCCCGCGATGCTGTGCCAGTAGTTCTAAATCAGCCCCTAAATAATGATATCATTCAGATCCAGCCTGTCCCCATGCAGTCCTCCCCCAGCGACGCCCTGAGCCGAGGCTCGTACCCCACAGGGGGTGCCCTCAGCGTATAGTCGCTTAGTTTGTAAGTTTTTATGCCCTGGCTGGAGGCCTTACTCTTAAGGCACCCACAGGATAGTCCGGTTAAGCAGACGACAACCTCCTAGGTTGAACTGCGAGATGCCAATCATAAAAAAAACTGTCGGGCAGTTGCCCACCAGACATAACACCTGTCTGGTCGGAGGATCCTCCCTTTTCTATAGGGGACGAGGAACTTAACACCCTGTTCCTCATACCCTTAAACTAAACGATGTACTATTAGGTAAGTACACCTCTGCAAAAACACATTTTAAAAAAATAAAAATAAATAACGTTGTGCCACACTATGAATTTCTCCTGTATTGTGGGTGCGTTTACAAACATTTAAACTCACATACACAAACAGCCTGACCCGGAACAACTATCTGTAAGCCAAACAAATATTTGTTCCGTACGGGGATCGAACCCGTGATACGCAGCGCAGCAGTCAATCGCTCAACCACTGCGCCAACCGTGCTGTCAACTCGTCGTCGTGCCTTGCGTGGACTGCAGGCATGATGTTAGGTACCTATATCCGTAATGTCACAAATTGACTGTGAAAACGCTCAATCGATTTCAATATAAATATTATATTAAGATCTTGGCCTTGGTTGAGCCGCTATTAATAAAAATCAATAACAAAACGTTCGAATTATTTTTTTAAATAACGCTTGTGTGCTGTTTATCTAAAAGGTGGAAGGCGCACCGCCGCGAAATAAGCCGTGCTTGCCGAGGTTGGTCCGTGGATGGGTGTCCATAATTACATACCGAGTTTCTTCCGTGCCCCGGAAAGCACGTTAAGCCGTTGTTCCCGGCTGTCATTTGCAGATCTTTGACAGTCGTTACGAGTAATCAGAATCCAAAAGTCTAACATCCAGTCTTAACAAGGGGTAAGTATCGTATTACACAGTTACTGGGTTGTGACGGTCAGATAGGCAGTCGCTTCTTGTAAAATACTGGTACTCAGCTGCATCCGGTTAGACTGGAAGCCGACCCCAACATAGTATGGGGAAAGGCTAGGCAGACGACGGTACTTAAAAAAAACAGCTCTTCCAAACACTTAGACCGTGTAGGTATTGCACTTTTGTAGGCAACATCATTTTTTTAGGGTTCCGTACCCAAAGGGTCAAACGGGACTCTATTACTGACACTTCGCTGTCCGTCCGTCCGTCGGTCTGTCACCAGTCAGACAGCTGAAATAGCCAGTTGAAATTTCTACAGATTATGTATTTCTTTTGCCGCTATAACAAGAAATACTAAAAACAGAATAAGATAAATATTTATGGGGGGCTCCCATACAAAAAACAAAGATGGGCCGAACATGGGTTTCACCGAATACAAACATTCGGCCGAATATTCGGTAAAACTTTTACCGAACCGAATATTCGGCCGAATATTCGGTACATTTGATTCCGTTCTGAGTAGAAACTAGAAAAAATAGTATTCATAATCTACTAAGGTGTTGTGATTTGATTCAGCTATTCTCTAACACAATAAAGACTGATCGAAATAAATATCTTGTTTATTTTCCTTCAATTAAGGCCTGATCATAATATATAATTCTAAAGAGTTTACACAGCAGCCTAATCCCAAAACAGCTAGATACCTATATTTTGCATTAAGTTATTATCTTTTTACCAACCTACTTTAATTGAAAATAAAGCTTCAGTGACGACAAAAACAGAAAGCTACACTCTAAAATACTTACCTCATTACACTGTAAACTCAAATCATGATACACGGGTCAATAACAGTAAAAACTTTGAGTATCACTTTGCCGAATATTAGGTGATTCATCCGAATATTCGGCCGAAAATGAATATTCGGTAAAGCTGCCGAATATTCGGCCCATCTCTAATTTCTATCTGCGGGTGTTCAGAATGAAGTACTGAGTATGAGGTAAGCTTTTCGCGTTAGTGTCCCTTCCTTGTAGTGCGCGGCAAAAAAGTTAATGAAACCAACAAAAAGTCACCGACTTCCGAAATTAAAGTTATTTTCCACTGTTTTGTGTTTTTCTTTTTTAATAAAAGTTTTTATTTTACCCTTTTTAATCGTTGTATCTCACACAAATCCTTGTCAAGTATCAGTACACCATTGTTACTAGAAGTTATTGGCACAACATCCACATGGAATATTTACTATATTATAAATTATGTCTGGTAATCGGTTGTCATGTCAATCATGATGTATCGGCATGTGATGCAGAGGAATGAAGAAAATGTCGTGAGGAAAGTTTTGAGTATGAATGTGGATGGGTATAAGAGTAGAGGAAGACCAAAGAAACGATGGATAGACTGTGTGAAGGATGATATGGCAAGAAGGGAGGTGTCTGAGAGATGAGATGACAGGGAATAGAGAAGTACTGGACGTAGAAGACATGCTGCGCCGACCCTAAATAAATTGGGATAAGGGGAGGAGAATGATGATGATTTATTATATTACATATGTACATTATTTACAAACTACAAATAGATGACAGATATAAAATAATAATAAAATATGTACAAGTATCATATAAATACAGGGCGTCAAAAAATTCGTCCACATCGCTGTCAACAGGAAAAGTGCCCAGAAGGATGGCCGCATTCTAGCTCACCGTCCGTCCGAACACAAAGGGCTAAGAAGGAACATGGATGGGTTTTAGTCAGTACAAGTCTGACACTCCCTTCCGCTCCGCCCAGAGCAGGAGGGGTCATTTGATGATATCCCATCCAAAAAAAAAGGCAATTGAAAAAAGACAAAAGACATTGGGTGGCAATGCTGATTCTTTTCTCCAAAAAAACGTGACACGTGTCCCGTGAAAAGTCGACCAACTGCTTGGCGATATCCCGAAACATAAGGTGGGCACTTGGATCCCATGGCCCTAGTGTTTCAAATAAAGGATAATTCATTGAGTACCACATAAACTTCCAAAAAATGAAAGAATATAAAAAATATGGTTGGAACATAACCTCCTCCTTTTTAGAAGTCTGTTAAAAACACACTGTGTCAACAAGTCAGTCGCGTGTAAAAACACGTGGTTTTCACAGCAGAGCAAACGCGCTGATGACGATAAAATTATATGATTGCAGATACGAAGGGATAGCAATTATATACGAGCTACGTCAATCGTTATAGAACATCATTTGTTTCGTTAATTTCGTACAAAGGCCCAATAAAGTGGCTAAGTGCGGCAACAGCCCGCTAATCTTGTTTCGTTCATTTTTAACCGACCTCTAAAAACGGACGAGGTTATGTGATCTACCATCCCAATTTTTTTTAGTCAGTTGATTATTCTGAAAATGTAACATATCAGAGGCGGGTAAGAAAAAATCGAGCTTGCTGCACTCGTTCTTGCATAAAATTCATCATTATAAATACTACTACCTCTCTTGCTCTGTATGGTGTCGGACGTAAAGAATAGCACCATCTCATATCTTCTCGTGGGTGTTGTAAGAGCCGACTAAGGGATTTGCCAGAGAATGGGCAGGGCAGCGTTCTCTGTGCTTTTGTAACAACCGTACTGCGATCGCCAACCCGCCTGCCAAGCGTGGCGATTATGGTAAAACCCCCCAAAATGCCGCTGTGGCGACACTTGGAGGAGGCCTATGTCTAGCAGTGGACGTTTTTTTGGGCTGAAATGATGATGAATGATGACTACTACCTCTCCACGAAGATTTTTCCTTTTTTAGGATTCCGTACCCAAAGGGTCAAACGGGACCCTATTACTGAGACTTCGCTGTCCGTCCGTCCCTCCGTCCGGTCCCTCCGTCCGTCCGTCTGTCACCAGGCTGTATTTCATGAACCGTGATAGAAAGCCAGTTGAAATTTCTACAGATTATGTATTTCTGATGCCGTTATTACAACAAATACTAAAAACAGAATAAAATAAATATTTAAGAGGGCTCCCATACAAAAAAGTGTTTTTTTTTTTTTAAATAATTATATGTTACCCTTCTTGCGCGAATCCGACTAGTACTTGACCGTTTTTTTTTTTTTTGGCTGTTTATTGTGAAAATGTAACATAATTATCAGAGGCGGGTTAGAAAAAATCGAGCTTGCTGCACTCGTTCTTGCATAATATAATTAGTTCTTGCTTATAATAAATTCATCATAAAACTACTGTCTCTCCACGAAGATTTTTCCTTTTTTTTTTGTTTCGACGTCAGTTTACAGATTTTGGGGCCGTGCTGCCTATTTTTTAAAGCTCAATCCGCGCCTGAAAACTGTTATAAATTAGACAAAAAACGGCATAAGCTAAAAATTAAATAATAAGGTGTTGTTTATAAGTCATCATAATTTCAGCCGAAACACGTCCACTGCTGGAAATAGGCCTCCCCCAACGCCACATTGACATAAGGGGGGTTTTGCCATAATCACCACGCTTGGCAGGCGGGTTGGCGATCGCAGTACGGTTGTTACAAAAGCACAGAGAACGCTGCTGCCCATTCTCTGGCTAATCCCTTAGTCGCCTCTTACGACACCCACGGGAAGATATGGGATGGTGCTATTCTTTAAGTTTATGACTCATATTGTGTTTGAAATGTGAGCCTATACATGGGTACCTAGTTACTTCATTGAGTAAGACGCACTCAATAGCATTAATTTCGCCAGTTGCGTTGGTAATTCTTTCTTATGTAATATGTCTATTACATAGGCGAAAAGGCCGAGAGCCCAAGTGGAATGAGAAACTTATCGACACTTTTTACGAAGACGGTGCAGTCTTAATGGTGGCTATCGCGCTTGGATTCGCCGCTAGAGGCGTTCGTGTAGAGCAAGGTCTACAGAAAAGTCAGATGTTTATTTATTTATTTAAACTTAATTTACCTACAATTAGTGGTAGGTGGACTTAATGCCACAATACATTCTCTACAAGTCAACCATTGGGTTAAATACGACAACATTGTGATAGGGTACACAAAATATTTACAAATAACTTATACTAGTTTTCGAAAATTCATATTAAAAGAACTTTCTTTTTAAAAGTGAATTTACTTTCGGCTTTTTTTTAATAGTAATGGGTAGCGCGATCCAGAGTTTTATAGTTGTGATAGCATATAAGCAGCACATAAGAATTTGAAATAAAACCGGTGCGGTGTGAGGGAATTTGAAGAAGTAGATTTTTGGAAGCCAGATGTCATAGAGTTCGCGCGTTGAGCGCTTTTTTACAAATTTTCACGATAGCGGTCAAGATTGAGCCATTCATGATTAATTACGACTTCAGTTATAGTAAGTTGGCATCTAATTTGTCCAACACGGTCAAGCCTTCGGAGATTAGCCAGAACAACAAAAACTGTCAAAAAAATGATTCCTAGTTACAGTAAGTACGATTTTATTTATTTGTCTAGATTGTCTTTTGCAAATCTTAGAAGTTATCTTATCTTTATCTTAAAATCTACGCAGTTACGTGTACCTATCAAAAGGTGTCTACAAACTTTTGATAAGTATTTTTTTTCTGGTAATATTTTTAAATGTTTTTTTTTATTGATTTTTTGTATCATCATCATCATCAGCCTATAATGTTCCCACTGCTGTGACACAGGCCTTCTCTCTATGACAGGGAGTGGGCTGTAATCCACCACACGGACCCAGTGCGGGTTGGTAGATGTCACATGTCGTCGAATTTTTAGATCTATGACGTGCCGGTTTCCCCATGATGTTTACCTTTACTTTTTTTGAGGGTAGCGGTGACGGAATAAACTACACAAAGTAATGCCTGGGTTTGAACCCACGGCTTACTGCTCGTAAGTCGGGGCTGCAACCACTGGGCCCCCGCTGCTCTCTCCGTGTAAACAGACCCTTTACGAAGCCGTCAACCAAGCATTCTCTACATCAAGCTAAGTAACACTGCGCTAATATTGATCTCTGCAAAACGTTTTTTCTCCGGTGCGAAAAATCCCGATTCAAAAGCACTCAAAGTCATCATCAGTCAAGCCGTTCCCAACCACGAGCTTCCAATCTAATCGTAAGCATCTGAACACAGCTATTTTTTATATTTTTTTAGGGTTCCATACCCAAAGGGTCAAACGGGACCCTATTACTGAGACTTCGCTGTCCGTCCGTCCGTCCGTCCGTCCGTCCATCCATCCGTCCGTCCGTCCGTCCGTCTGTCACCAGGCTGTCAAACTCAAACTCAAAGCATTTATTTCAATTAGACCATTACAGGCACTTTTGAAAGTCAAAGAACAAAAAGAAGAACGCGAAGCTACAGTCCCAGTCACAATGTATCTGTATCTCATGAACCGTGATAGTAAGCTAGTTGAAATTTCTACAGATTATGTATTTCTGTTGCAGCTATAACAACAAATACTAAAAATAGAATAAAATAAATATTTAAGGGGGGCTCCCATACAAAAACCGGCCAAGTGCGAGTCTTACTCGCACACAGGGTTCCATAGCCCCAAACAATATAATAACGATATTTTGAACTGTCATTCATGAGTTAGTAGTATTAGTTAGTAAACTTCCACTAAACCGCAAAACTAAATTTGTTTTTCATAGATTGTTTATGAAAAACAAAGTTACTGCTGCAGTTTGATGAAAAAGTCCTATATCTCAAAAACTAAAAATCATATCTTATTGAAACCAATTTTCGTTGATAGTTTTTTTTATGTTCTACAATCCTAAATATTTTCAGAATTTTCCTCCTCTTACTTTAGAAGTTAGAGGGGGGGGGACACACATTTTACCACTTTGGAAGTGGCTCTAGCGCAAACTATTCAGTTTAGAAAAAAATGATTTTAGAAACCTCAGTATCATTTTTAAAGACCTATCCATAGATACCCCACACGTACGGGTTCGATGAAAAAAAAAATTATGGTTTTCAGTTCTAAGTATGGGGAACCCCAAAATTTATTGTTTTTTTTTCTATTTTTGTGTGAAAATCTTAATGCAGTTCACAGAATACATCTACTTACCAAGTTTCAACAGTATAGTTCTTATAGTTAAGGAAAAAAGTGGCTGTGACATACGGACGGACGGACAGACAGACAGACCGACATGACGAATCTATAAGGGTTCCGTTTTTTACCATTCGGCTACGGAACCCTAAAAAAGCGATTATTTTTCTCGTTTTTATATATATGGTACGGAACCCTTCGTGCGCGAGTCCGACTCGCACTTGACCGGTTTTTATTATTGGCATCTCGCATTTCAACCTAGGAGGTTGTCGCCTGCTTAACCGGACTATCCTGTGGGTGCCTTGAGTGTCGGGCTTCCAAGCCAGGGCATAAAAACTACTTACAAACTAAGCGACTACACGCTAAGGGCACCCCCTGTGGGGTACGAGCCTCGGATTAGGGCGTCGCTGGGGGAGGTCAGCATGGGGATCATGGGGGCAGGCTGGATCTGAATGATATCATTACTTACGGGCTGATTTAAAACTACTGGCACGGCATCGCGGGCTGGCTCGAGCGAGGGTCGGGGAAGGACAAGTTCTTTACATGGAGAGACTCTTAATAAATTAGGATTAGGGCTGGAAACAGCTTTATTATGATGATTATATGATGACAACATTTATGCCACTTGTTTCATTTAGCCTTAATATAATATTTTCAATTTTTTTTTTGTTTTGCAGCCTCTTTTTCTTATTTACCGATTGTTTGTAAATGTGTGGACATTGTAGGCCTTATAGATTTCTCGATCCTTGGTAACTTTTTCTCTTGTTCTACGTTTTGTAGTAAGCAATGACTTATTGTCGGGCCTACGATGTCCTCCCATACTTAAGTACCTACTAACGCTGTAACAGAAATATTGTAAAACCATATGCTATAAAAGTAACCATGGAGTTTCTTGCTGGTTCTTTTCCATAGGAAACGACCAACCCGAACCGAACACCTTTTTGTCGACGTTTTATAAGTGCCCGTGTAGGCCTATGTAAAATAAAAATATTTTGAGAATTATGTCTGGGCCTAGGGTTGCCAACCATACTTTATTTTTTATATATTTATATTACTTTTGCATACAAATAAAGTATGTGAAAATGCTTTATTTTCAGCCTTTACTGGGATGCGTAAAACAAAATACTCATTGTGGGTGCTTAATTAACTATTTAACGGTACACATAAGTTATAACGTATGATGGACACGATTTATCTTACTGAACGAAATGTGTCAGATGTGGTGTTGTGAATCTGGTATTTGTCACAGATGTCATTATCGACGAAATTGTACAAAAATTGTCCGTTGGTTTTGTTTATAATTGTAATCAGTCCGTCAATAAATTTAATTAAATCAAAATTGTTTATTTATTTAAATTTTAATTGTTTAACAAGCTTTGAAACATTTAAAGATAACAAAAAAATATTAGCATGTGCTAAAAGCACACAAAAATACGTTTATAAAGCAATCAAAACATATTTTTATTTTTTTCCTATCCAAACCATTTTATACGTTTTTTTTGGCAAAAAAAGTTGGCAACCCTATCTGGGCCACTAATGTTTTTGTTGAACTCCCTTGTAACCTTCAACGAACTTAAAATACATATTTTGTATTAAATAATTAGTCAATAGACATGTTAATATTGTTTATAAGCGCCATACCATATGAACCAACATTGGCGGGAATAAATCTTTTGATACGGCCATACAATTTGTTTCATCGATATTAATTTGTAGACTAGTATATTGCAATGGCTTCGCATAGTATTAAAGACTGACGCTCTTCACTTGCACGTATTTCTACATCGTTCTCACATATTTGTAATTCTCAACATGAATGATGTAACCAAGATTTTGTAACATATTTTGATTCAGATTGAAGAATGGACACTCCATGGAGTTTCTTGCTCATTCTTCTCCATAGAGATCTACGCTTTGGAATGGGCAACTACAGTACTTTCACAAGTTATTATGCCTTGTGACTGGGACTGTAGCTTCGCGTTTTGTTTGTTTTTTGACTTTCAAAAGTGCCTGGAAGGGTGTGATTGAAATAAATGCTTTGAGTTTGAGACATAGCATATAATATCAAGCCTCTAATCCGCTAAGAGTTAGGCAGAAGAGTACCTTATAATACCTACACCAACATTTGGCTGTGTTTTAAGTCGCATGTAATAGGGGGCGAGCATATTGCCATCAACCGGGTACAAATCTAGACTCTGTGGCTGCTGAAGAATTCCTGATAGGCAAACCCAACAAAACTTTGCCCTACCCGGGAATTAAACCCAGGATCTCTTGGGCAACAGTCGAGCTTGCAATTGGCAACGAGGCAGTCCTTTCAGATTCGTGAAATTTTCCGTGGAAATTGTGTTTTTGAAGTGAAGACTTCTTAAGCGGCGTTGTGCACTTTTGAGATGGGTAAAAAATGTTAACCCACGTCAGGACACGTGACCGTCAGATTTTATTGACATTAGGTTACGAAGGAATTTGAACTTTATGACATCTGTCATTGAGTTTGGGTTTTCGAAACTGGAAAATTCGTAAGACGGATTGACATTATGTTACGGAGGAATTTGAACTTTATGACATCTGTCACACAAACAAAACCTTCGGTTTCTCCAAAGAGGTAAAATTCTTAAGACGGATTGTAATAGTTCTGAAGTGTTAAATTTTTAACGTAATATAAATTGTCATGTTTGTGTACGATAGCGCAATAAATGAATATTGTATTTTACCACATACATAATAGTACTTTTATACTGATAATTAAAGCAATTCGTGCAAAATTATTCCCTAATCATTCCAAGATATCAAAAATGCACAACGTTAATATTCAAGTTTTCACTTCTGCCGGCACTCCCGGAGTGCAACCCGTTTTAGTCCGGGGAATTTACGCCGAATATTAGGCTAACTTTGCATTAATTAAAAACAGCGATTTTTTTCATTGAATGTGTAGGGTATGGACAGGAGAGTATATTAAGCTGTATCCCGCGAAAAGTTCACCTCCGCGTATTAGTTTTTTTTAAGAAAACGTCAAATATGTATTTAACTTGGTGGAAAAAAATATAAACAGGTATGTTTATTTGGAGTATTTGTAGAACAGATTTAGTACTACAAGTAGGTCAGAAAATTAAACATTTTCGTCCACGGCACATTCGTTTTTTTTTTAATAATCTTATAATTTGACTTCGTACTTAAGGCAAAAATATTAACAGGACAAAAATAGCGCTAAAATGTCTAACTATTATTATGAAAATTAAACAAATTCTGCTCCGGACTTCACGGAAAATCAAGAAAATCAAAAAATCTTAAATACTACTTACGGCAAAAATGTAACAGGATTTAAATTCATTTAATAATGAGACATATATAAATCCAAACCTTAATCCTCCAAAATTAAACAAATTAGAGCGATAATTAATATTGTCAAAGTAAAAATTAAATTACGATGCACGGTGTCAGCGCTAAGCAGCGTGCGGCGTACGGCGTGTGCTAGTGTGCGTAAACAAGATAAGCGCTGCGTTCATTGTGTGCGTATGACTATGTTGTTGTTTGAGTCGGTGTTTTATTGAGTTAAGCGATTGTACACCTTATTTTTATTTCGGAAAGATCAAATTCCTATGAAAGTGCTGCGCCAAATACAAGAATAAAGCTTGCAGACGTATTTTACGTAAACATTAATTGATTTTTTTTTTCACGATTTGCTTTAAAGTGTTTAATTTTTGTGTAAATAGGTTAGAAATAGCCTTTAGATGAAAGTTAAACTAAATTAAACCCTGTTACCTTTTTGCCTCAACGGCTATTGTAAAAAAAACTGGTAATAATAACTTCCGGTAGTACAATTTGTTTAATTTTGTTTATTGGCGGTGTAATATATTAATTTAAGTTATTTTATGTAAAAAAACCGCTGTTTATATTTTTGCCTTAAGTACAATCCAAAAATTTCGTAAATTTTTTTTTACCGTAATTTCCGTGGACGAAAATGTTTAATTCTGAAAAATATATTACTGTCACCAATTCTTTACTTAAAGTAAATAAATTTGTCCTGTTAACTTTTTTTCCCATGTTTTTATTCACAAAAACGCGTTTTCGTCTTTTTCAGCTTGATCCGGTCTCGGAAAATGTTTAATTTTTTTTATTATATGAAGAGCTAAGGTCAAGTACACGATTCAAGAAAAAAATCGCTGTTTATATTTAATGCAGGGTTCAAATCTAAAAGTCCCGGACTATTTTTTTTGTACGTAGTAATACACTGTCGTTTTTATTATATTTTCAAAATAGTAAAAAGTACAAAAAAAGCTGAATCAATAAGAACAGTAGGTAAATTGTAACTTGGACGTTTACCCAGCTGTTGTGTGTAAAAGTGAAAACTGTATTGGAAACACACCCACATTTATGTATACGTAAAAATATCAACTGTCGGTCTGTGAAAGCCTTTTTGGGGGTTCCGTTGCCAAAAAGTAAGAACGGAACCATTCTAGATTGGCCCTGTCCGTCTGCCTGTCCATCCATTCGTATGTCACCGCCATTTTCACATTATGCTTTTATAAATGTGGAAGTTTGTAACGATGGATGGATCGTGATATTTTGCTCTTTCACGCAAAAACTACTTGATGTTTGGCACAGTTTATAATCTGGATTAACAGATGAATAATAATAACATAATAATTAAATTACATTACATGATATTTACAGGGATAGATAACACACTATGATACAGTGGATAGATAACCACTGTCGCCTCTTACGACACCCACTTCCCGTGGGTGTCGTAAGAGGCGACTAAGGGACTTGCCAGAGAATGGGCAGCAGCGTTCTCTGTGCTTTTGTAACAACCGTACTGCGATCGCCAACCCGCCTGCCAAGCGTGGCGATTATGGCAAAACCCCCCTTCTTGGGGGAGGCCTATGTCCAGCAGTGGACGTCTTTCGGGCTGTAATGATGATGATGATGATGGCAATACTTAGCCTCTGGCCAAAGTAAAGGGCAGCCCTTGGGTCACGGGAATCGTCAACTAGCCGTTTGAAAATTTCCTTAAAAGGGCACTGAGCATATTTTTTATTTAGGTAGTACGGTCCCGGTTGAAAATTACCGAAAAAACGCTACGCGACATATGCTAATTTTACATAATATTAACTGTCGTAGAGATCAAGCAAGTATTTGTAAATCTTTGACAGTCGTTACGAGTATTCAGAAGCCAAGAGTCTGACGTCCAGTCTTAACAAGGGGTATCTTATTACCCAGTTGCTTGGTTGTGTTGTCAGATAGGCAGTCGCTTCATGTAAAATACTGGTACTCAGCTGCATCCGGTTAGACTGGAAGCCGACCCCAAGATAGTTTGGGAAAAGACTAGGCAGATGTGTGTGTATTCAGTAAATAACATCAAGCAAAACCACAAAAAGAACTTGTATTCGAAAATATGTAACTCTTATTTACCTAACCAGAACAAATAATTGCTTATTATTTAATATTAACTTCCGTAAAAAGTCTGGGATATTAAAGTAAATTTTGAAACACAAAATGCTACACAGTAATTTTAATAAAAACAATAAATTAATGTAGATGTTCTTCACCTTCGTTTTCTTTGGATTAATATTAATTTTGTTACCTAGAGTAAAGTTAAATAAAATCGTCCGTGCCTCGGAAAGCACGTTATGCCGTTGGTTACGACTTTAATTTGTAGATCTTTGACAGTCGTAACAGGTAGTCAGAGACTCGAAAGTCTGACAACCTATCTTACCAGGGGTTATCGAATTACCTAGTAAGGAAATCATCAAATGACTTCTCCCGCTCTGGGCGGAGCGGGAGGGAGTGTCAGACTTGACTGACTAAAACCCATCAATGTTCCTTCTTAGCCCTTTGTGTTCCAGGGCCACGGTATCTCTTTCGAACAACCCGCAGCCCTGGCAGGCATCGGCCCTCTCGGACCCCTTCCGATTAGCTGACATCTCCTTGAGGCGCGCGTGGAACACGAACGCGCCGCCGCGCCGGCACGGCCTGTCGTCATTAGACGGACGGACGGTGAACTAGCCCATTACTCACCGTCCACAGGCCCGCGCCTACGGTGGCCGGGGGCCACTGGTTGCCCCCCGACGCCCGGGGCGTCTCCTGCGGCGGCTGGGACGTGAGGTTCTCTCCCTCTCACGTTCCGCCACCTCCTTCGCTAGCATGACTGCTTCGCAGAACGACGGCTTCCCATTCCCTCTCGCTCCGGATCATGGGTTGAACCAGGGCCGGACGCGAGAGGTCAAAGCCGCCACCCGCCGTTATGAGGACACGGCAGTGCTCAGCCCAAGCGGGGCAGAGCTCCACAGTGTGCTCCACCGTGTCTTCCGGCCGATCCTCGCAGTAGTAACACCCGGGCGTTTCCTCCCGCCCGATTGGGTGCAGGAACCTCCCGAAACAGCCGTGTCCGGTGAGGACCTGCGTCAGGCGGAAGGTAAGGGCGCCGTGGCGCCTCTCTAGCCACTCCTCAAAGAGGGGACTTATCGCCACTATTGTGGCGTGCCCTGCACGGGGTTGCGACAGTCGCTCCCTCCATGTCGCCATGAGATAGCGCCGGAGGTCTAACCGCTGAGCGACAATTTGCCGCAGCAGCGGAGTTTCACCCCGGCGTAGTGCCTCCGCGCGCCATTCGTGCAGGGACTCAGAAAGCCCTCAGTCTTCGACTTCGGGCTGCTACCAGAGCCTCGATCGTAATTCCTTACTTACCGCCCTTAATACACAATGTACTATAATTTAGTCCTTTTTTTGTAATGATACTCATATTTGGTATTTAAGGTTATTTTTAAACCTATGTTTTTTTTTAACTGAATAAGCGCCCGTGCGTTATTGGATTTAAGGTCCATTTTACAACAGCGAAATATGACAAAACCCCACAATCCTTGAATAATGACGTCACATTAGTTGCATATACAATGACGCATTACAAACTGTTTACAGTACAATTGAGGATAATAGGTAAATAATAAAACATCGACGGCGAAAATTAAAAATGCCATAAAGAACATTGAGCGTGACGTTCAATTTTCAACGTTCAGCGACGCGCCCAGCGTTGTTTTTCTAGCAGCATAATTAATGTTCTTTACGGTATTCCTTATTTTCTATTGTCGATAATATTAATTGTTTATAGTGTAGTTCGTTTGAATGGTCGAGTGTTTCTTTCCGAATTGTATCTATTTTAACGTGAAAAAACCATTCAGTATTATGTGTACCATATTTTGATCTAAAAGAGTGTCCATGGAGTTTCTTGCCCATTCTTCTCCATAGAGATCTACGCTTTGGAATGGGCAACTACAGTACTTCCACAAGTTATTATGTCTTGTGACTGGGACTGTAGCTTCGTGTTTTTTTTTGTGTTTTTTGACGTTCAGAAGTGCCTGTAATGGTCTAATTGAAATAAATGCTTTAAGTTTGAGTTATACGGTCGTTTCTTAATTAGTGTAAACCACTTACCAAAATTCTTAACTTATTTCAAAACACACCTCTCACACAAACATCGTTTCAAATACTCAAAACCGGCCAAGTGCGAGTCGTGCTCGCACACACGGTTCCGTAGCACCAAACAATATAATAACTTTTGAATGCTCACACGTAAAAGTCCCATAACTCAAAAACTAATACCATAAATCTTATTCAAACCAATTTTCGTTGAAAGTTTCTTTTGTGTTCTACAAATCTACATTTTTTCAGTTTTTTTTTTTATTTTAGACATTAGAGAGGGGATGAGACACAACTTTTACGACTTTGGAAGCAAATATCCTATCAACCATTGACTTCGGAAAAAAGTATCGCACCAAAAATATTTCATGTAAAATGTTGCCAAGACGACCACATAAGGTTTGCCCTATGAAAAAGATATCAGATCTCATGTAGAGCCAAGCTTCTGAATCTACACGGCCTAACTCTGCCGACCCTAACTTCACAAATTCTACATATCAGTAAAAATGTATGGCTTCGCCGTTTCGTTACCGCCGTGGAGGTGATGCGAATACATAAGTATTTAGTTTCTGAAGTAAGTAACTTTTTAATATTTAGTTTTTTTTTTAATATTTCCTGTCATATTTTTGTAGCGGATCATAGAAGGCACCTACTCTCCAAATTTCGATTGAGTCGTTTCAAAATTCAGTGGCGTTTACGGATGGACAGACAGATAGACTGAATCCATAAGGCTTCCGTTTCTGCCATTTGGCCACGGAACCCTAACAAGATCCGTATGAGCAGTCTTACTTACGTAACGATAAAGCTAATCGCGCGGGGCAGAACATCATTAAATCGTTAGGCGTATGATAATGGCTTTATAATGGCTTGAAGAGCAGCGGTGGCCCAGTGGTGGCAGCCCCGACTTACGAGCAGTAAGCCGGGGATTCGAACCCAGGCAGGCGCATTACTTTGTGTTATTTATTTCATCACCGCTGCTCTCGAAACGGTGCAGGAAAACATCGTGAGGAAACCGGCATGTCCTAGAACTAAAAATTCGAAGACATGTGACGTCTACCAACCTGCACTGCGCCCGCGTGGTGGATTACAGACCCCTCCCTCTCATAGAGAGGAGGGCTGTGTCCCAGCAGTGGGAACATTATATGCTGATGATGATGATGAATAACTTGATGTATTTGGACCACAAAATATCTATCGATGGTAAGGTTTGCCGTGTTGCCAAAATAGAAAATACTGTATAGACGTTATCAGAAGAATTGTCGTAGAATGAGAAACATGTATATTTGTAAAACATAGGTAATAAATTAATAATTAATGTCATCGTGCTGTGCTGGCGCTGCGGCTGCGGCAACGGAGAACCTCAAGCGGCGTAAATATACCTTTAAATATAGTTTTTTTTAAATATAGTTTTACCTTTGTGGTAAAAATATATTTACGAGCCTTATGGGGTTAAAAATCTGGGGCCGTGGGGTCCGAGTCCTCAGAGTCTTTTTAAGGAAATTTTGAAACGCCTAGTTGACGCTTCCCGTGACCCAAGGCTGGCTTTTACTTTGGCCTGAGGCTAAGTATTGCCATACAACGTGGCAATGCTGCCAGTCTCTTGGGCACATTACCAGCTGACAGCGTTGAGGAGTTTTTTGACGCCCTTTTGTAGTTATTTTAGTTATTTAATTTATTAGTTTGTTAATCGTTGTAATGTATATGTTACCGGCCAAACCCGATTTCCGGCTAAACTAGTTTGTCCTAGGCCAAACTAGGACTCATCATAACAGGATCATATAGAGCACCCCATCTAAATGGGTTAGGTTAGGTTAGAACTGTGACCATAAACGCGCGAGCCAAGCGAGCGTAGCGAGCGATGCCACATCCAAGTTGGGTTGGTAAATGTTTTGTTTGGGTCAGTGATAATCCAGTAAACTGGTTTGGCCTAGGACAAACTAGTTTGGCCTGAAATCGGGTTTGGCCGGTAACATATATAGTAGTAATTTAAATTAAAACCAAAAATATCAGAGATTTACAAAAAAAAAAAATACATTCACGATCTTAAAAATTAGGTAGTGCGCTATGTTTTGCGATTGACATACAAAGTCGTAAAGAATGTGAGTCCTATTTCTCAGTACCCTACAAGTTCTTGCCTTTACGCATGGGGAAAACCACAGAAGGCCAGTGAAGTGAAGTGTCTGTTTGTAAAAAAATCTATTAGTAAAAAGCTGTTATTTAAAACAGACAGAACCACAGAAACAAAAAAAAAATGTGAGTAGTTGTTAAATTCTGTGTGTCTGTCTGTTTGTTCCGGCTAATCTCCGAAACGGATGGACCGATTTGGACGGCACTTTTACTGACAGATAGCTGATGCTATAAGGAGTAGCTTAGGCTAAAATAATTAGGGTTCTGTGCAAAAACCATTAATCCATCCGACTCAAATAGGAAAATAATATTTTTAAAATAATAATTAGCTGCTGCCCGCTACTTCGTTCGCGAGGAAATTTTGATGGGTTTTAGGGATATGAAAAATAGATGTTGGCCGATTCTCAGACCCACCCGATATGCAAACAAAATTTCATACAAATCGGATCAGCCGTTTCGGAGGAGTTTGGTAATAAATTGTGAACAACATTTACTATGGGACCAAACCTGAAATCGCGAAATAAAAATCAGGTGTTCCGTACTTTATGTTCACATAACTCGTCAAAATGTAGGGAACAGCTGATTTTTTTTCACGATTTCTGGTTTGGTCTAATATTAAAAGCTGTTCATAATGATGAGTAGAATGACCTCTTAAGAAGTTGTTGGTGTTTTACCAATAACCCTGTATAGTAGAAGACCAGCACCCAGCAGACTTCGACTTGGAAATAATGATGAGTTTTCGGGATATGAAAAATAGATGTTGGCCGATTCTCAGACCTACCCGATATGCACACAAAATTTCATACAAATCGGTTCAGCAAATAGGTCGCGGGCACCAGCAAGTTTGTCAATAAAACATGAATAAACAAGATGACTGAGCTAAATAAACGTATTTACAGCAACGATAAGTAATATTTATTATTAAGAAAGTTTCGTCTTGTGCGAGCCATTTGTTTTAAAGATAACTTATTGAACTACCGAGCCGGAATCAGTCAACTTTTTCATAGATAGAGAACTGAGTTTAAACCGAAATAAGGCTCAAAATAACATACAATAGATGTCGCTGAGGTTGTTACTGAGCATGTTCGCGTATACAAATTCTTACCTCTTAAAATAAAAGTGTATGAATGTTAGGATCTTTGTATTGTAATCATCATCATCATCATTTCAGCCGAAAGACGTCCACTGGTGGACATAGGCCTCCCCCAAGAAGGGGGGGTTTTGCCATAATCACCACGCTTGGCAGGCGGGTTGGCGATCGCAGTACGGTTGTTACAAAAGCACAGAGAACGCTGCTGCCCATTCTCTGGCAAGTCCCTTAGTCGGCTCTTACGACACCCACGACAAGATATGGGATGGTGCTATTCTTTACGTCCGACACCATACAGAAGATACTGTGTATTGTAATGTTATGTATTAAATATTACATTTACTATTTTCTTTTATCGATATCTAATCAGAATCCGACCAACTACATCACTAATTGAGTTTTTTGAACGTGGAACTTTCAAAAACAAAACAAGATCAACAATCAATCCAAAACCAAGTTTATTTTAATGGGAGAAGGTTTGTTTTCAGTGGCATGGGGTGGGGCGGCACACCATTTCCCGTCAAGGCATACGAATCGATTTTACTGCCTAATCACGCATATACAGGGCGTAACGGAACGTGTATCACTTAAGGGTGTGCTACAGACCATCAAACTGAACATGTTTCTCCATCGTAATAGCGAAAAAAATATCAGCTGCCCCATACATTTAGGTCGAATAGGTGCTGAAATTTCACACACTATCGTCTATTTCCTTTTCAATGTTTCTTTCGCAGGTCTGCTGGCAGAAATTTCGTATGAATTAAGCAGTACCTTTGTACTCAAAAATTTTATGTTTTTTCCTTTGATTTCTACTGTGTGTACATAAATAGTAAAATAAATAAATAAAATACATTTTGTATGGAGCAGCTGATATTTTTTTCGCTATTACGATAGAGAAACGTGTTATGTTTGATGGTCTGTAGCACCCTTAAGTATGTATATACCCTTTCCGTTACACCCTGTATATGTTTCACATCAAAAACAGATTTATAACAAGGCCTTTCAAATAAAAGATAAAGATCATTTTGATTAAAAAAAAACACAACATCTTATCATTTATCGCAAAACATGTACATTGATATCTCAGAAAAGCCCGAGCCGATTTAGGTGAGGTTTTTCCGTTTTAATAGCAAATTGTTTTATTTATCTTTTCTTTATCTTCATGTTTTGATAATGTTTTTACGAAAACAAAGATCTTATTTGACGTTACGTAACAGTATTGCGGCGTAGCCCAAAGAATTGCCAAACTTAAAGTAGCAGTGGGCAGGGCACATTGCTCGCAGAACGGATGGCCGTTGGGGCCGAAAAGTTCTGGAATGGCGACCGCGAAACGGAAGACGATGCGTTGGAAAGGCTCCCACTAGGTGGACCGATGACCTGGTGAAGCTTGCGGGGATCTGCTGAATGCGAGTCGCACGGGACCGGTCAATGTGGCGACACTTGGGGGAGGCCTATGTCCAGCAGTAGACGTCTTTCGGCTGAAATGATGATGATGATGAAGATTGGGGTGATTGCCTTGTTTGGTCCAATGGTTGCAAGCGCGACTGCTGAGCAAGAGGTCCAGGGTTCGATTCCCGGGTCGGGCAAAGTGTTATTGGGTTTTCCCATCAGGAATTTTTCAGTAGCAGCCACGGAGTCTGGATTGATGAAAAAATTCTATGTCGCATTCAGAATTATGTACTAAATATTAGAAAATGATTTTTAGTAACTTTTTAGACCTATGTATCCTGCTTATGCGTTTGAATTTTAATTAAAATCGGTTCAGTCAATTCGGAAAATAAGCAAATTTTTGCAATTTGCTGGTCATTTTCTTGACTAAACAGGAGCGTAGCTACCGCCGTATCTGCCGATGCCGTATCAATTATACGGGGCCCCCGGGCCGCGGAGGCCCCGACGTGCGTAAGCAAAAATTAATAAAAGCTTTAGAAAAACTTTAGTCATCATCAGCTATATGATATAATAAATCAGTTTGCCGAAAAAAAGGCAAGGAGAGTGTAATATTTAATTTGAATTGTTTGGAAAAAGTGACAGATAGATAATTATGATGTATAAATATTTCTTTTAATTTTATGCAAACATATTTTTTCTTTTGTGAGAAATCTTTACCCTTCATAAGGGCCCCCAAACAAATTTTTATACGGGGCCCCGCCAAAGCACGCCACTGTGACTAAAGTAACAAATATGGCTAAACAGATTTATAATCATTCAAATCATCAATACGGCCTTATAAGTTAATAATTTAAACCCATTGAATGGCTTTTTTTCATGAACGCGGTCTACCACCGCTTTCACCTTAACTGATTATCATCATCTGCCTAGCCTTTTTCCAAACTATCTTGGGGTCGGTCTAACCGGATGCAGCTGAGTACCAGTATTTTACATGAAGCGACTGCCTATCTGACTTCCACAACCCAGTAACTAGGTAATACGATACCTCTTAGTAAGACTGTATGTCAGACTTTTTGCCTCTGACTACTCGTAACGATTGTCAAAGATCTACAAATGACGGCCGGGACCAAGGACTTAACTTGCTTTCCGAGGCACGGAGGAAACTCGGTATGTAATTATGGTCACCCATCCATGGACCAACCTCGGCAAGCACGGCTTAACCTTAAAGATCGACCCGTTCAGGTGTTATTATTTAGCCACTAGCTACTCACCAAATTCACCCTAACTGGTTATAAAAGATAAAAATTGTCAATAATCTTTCTTGAACGAAACGATTGTGTTTTAGCAGACATGTTATATAAAACACAGAGATTAAAAAATTGCGTTGTTCGTGGCCGGAGATAAGGTCTACAAAAATATTATTTGTAAGTGAGATACTTATTTGACTTCACTGATAATGTAATTGGGGTTCCGTACACAAAAAACGTGACCCTATTGGGTACACATGAGGACCAATCAAGGTATACAAAACCAGTTTATCCGGATTAGTCATTGCACGGGGAATTTGTACATTTCGAGGCCATATTTTACTGGAAAATTATGTTTTTTTTAAACGTTGTCCCACATTAGGAATTTCTCCTGTAACGTAGGTGCGTTTACAAACATCTAAACTCACATACACAATCAGCCAGACCAGGAACAACTATCTGTAGGCCATACAAATATTTGTTCCGTGCGGGGATCGAACCCACGACACGCAGCGCAGCAGTCGATCGCTCAACCACTGCGCCAACTTTGCCGTCAAAAGAAGGCAGTATGGCTTGAAACTTGTATGTCCTAGAACTAAAAATTCGAAGACATGTGACATCTACCAACCCGCACTGGGCCCCGCGTGGTAGACTACAACCCACTCCCTCTCATAGAGATTAGGCCTGTGTCCCAGCAGTGGGAACATTATAGGCTGATGATGATGATGATGGCTTGAAGGGTCGCCGTGTGTACTAAGGTCACGTTGTCTGTCCGTATATCTGTCACAGGGCTTAGGGCAGTATCTTTCAGAGAGTATCTTTAGAAACTGTACTACGTCATCATCATCATCTGCCTAGCCTTTTCACAAATATGTTGGGGTCGGCTTCCAGTCTACCCGGATGCAGCTGAATACCAGTATTTTTAACCCCCGACCAAAAAAGAGGGGTGTTATAAGTTTGACGTGTGTATTTGTGTATCCGTGTGTCTGTCTGTGGCGTCGTAGCTCCTAAATGGAAGAACGGATTTTTGCATGAAGCGACTGTGTATCTGTCAAGTTAGGCATCTAGTATAACATGGACTCGCTATGTTTAGATTTCCTGTACAATGATAGATCCGCATAAACTGGTGATGTAAAACTTGATTGGCCGCCATGCGTGCGGAGATACGGAACCGTTCGTTTTCAAGTCCGACTCGGACTTGGCCGGTTTTTGTTTGAGTCCCTCCATTGATAATGGTATAATTATCAGTCTATTATTTAACTTATTATTTTGTGTTATTAAAAGATTGTATAGGTTAAAACTTTATAATTGGGTATTTAACTTATCTTTTTATATTAAGAAGCCATCAAAATGTCTAAAAAGTAAAAAAAAAGAATACATATAATAATCACGCCTGTAATCCCCAACGGGTTAGGCAGTACCTTTAGTACATCCACATTCCCTTATTCATGTATATGTCCCTTATTTAAATAAATAAGAACTTTAAATTACATGAGCGTTTACACCTTACGACATTTCATACAAACTTTCAAGTCCTTATTTTTCGAAATTACTGAACCGATTTTAATGAAACTTCATACGCATTAGCAGGACACATAGGTCTAAAAAGTTACTAAAAGATTTTCGAAGTCTTTAAAAAAAAAATTGGATATAACTCTTTCCATAGATAATTAATTATCGGTGTAATTTAGCTGTAGGTACCACTATTTTTCGAAAATGTTTTCTAGTAACTTTTTAGACCTATGCATGCTGCTGCGTATGAAGTTTTATTAAAATCGGTTCAGTCATTTCGAAAAATAAGGATTTGAAAGTTTGTATGTAATGTCGTAAGGTGTAAACGCTCTTGAAAAGAGTGTCCATGGAGTTTCTTGCCCATTCTTGTCCATAGAGATCTACGCTTTGTAACTGGGACTGTAGCTTCGCGTTTTATTTTTGTTCTTTGACTTTCAAAAGTGCCTGTAATATTCCTATAATAAAACAATACATCGTACAAACTTATGAATGTATGATACTCATATAATAAAAGTAATCTGTGATGTTACTGAATGTTTCGTTGTTGTCAAGCTGACGACAGCTGAGCATGTTTTCCTATATTCGATTTCTGAGCCGCGAGTTCTCTTTCTATTTCTCGGTTGATGGCAACATGATGTGTCATATTAGGTAGGTCTAAGTACTGCTTAGCTTTCCAGAATTTACAATCGTGATATTGTATTTTACTCCGTATGTTTCATCAATTAGGATATGTCTGATGTAAAGTAATTTAGTTTAACACAATTTGACATAGAACCCGGAACTAGCTTAGAAAAATAATACCTTAAAAAGTACCAATATTACAATTAGTACTACGAGTAGTTTTAAGCGTACAAATAATTTCTTAAAAAAAACATTTCTATGTTTTGGTCGGGATCTGTCATAAGGAAATGTCAAACAGTCTTGTGTCAGAAAAAGACGGTGAAATATACTCCGTTAATACTTGTTCTATGCAAGAAAGAGACAAAAAACCTAATTCACACATTCTTACAGGTGAACCAAGATTAGTTTTCTGCGTATTTTTTTTATTAAAACATATGTAGACTTTCACTTTTGAAACAAAACGCGATTTAAATAAAAATTAGACATAAAAATACTTACAGCGAAAAAAAAGGAGTTTTAAATCCAAATAAAGTCACTGCACAACACAGAAAGGGGCACGAAAATTCAAAAAAGATAATTTTTCCGAAATTCGTAAAAGTAAACAAACTTCAAAGTATAACACGGATAAGTTCAAAAGGCACGGTGGAACGACGAAACGTTGTACAACCAACGGATTTTACAATCGGTCGGGTAATACTCGGACTGACATTCGCGCGCCAAGACAGACATGGAATGACTGGTAAAATATAGCTACTATATCTTCCACCTATGACGACATATCAAAATATAACTAGATACATAATTCGCACGATAATATTTGATAACATTTTTATCACATGTTGTGTTTTTTGGTTGGCAAAACATATTCCGGGCAGTTTTTTAGAGTATGAGGTAACTTTTTTGCGGATTTCATGGCAGAATATTGTGTTTGAATACTGTCAGATAGATGGCGTTGGGTGTTGTTTGTACTTGTTGAGGAAAACTACGAATTATTAATAGTTCGAGTTGGTATGTGTTTATTAATGATTGAATAAACGTTTATTAGTTGTAGAGGCCACGAAACGCGACAGAACAATAACATTCGGTGTATGAATTGGGATTCATAGATAATTTGTGTTTGTGGACTAAATGTCAAAAGTGGTGTTTTTTTTTGGGTTGCCGGAAATTAAAGTATGACCTTGATTGTCTATAGATTGGTATATTGTTACAACAAACATTATGAAAAGTAAACATATGTAGCATTACGCCTCCAGTCCCCAAGGGGTTAGGCAGTAAAGATTAGGGATGCCTGCGACAAAATTAAAACCCATTTTTTTTTTTTTTAATTTTTGTATTATAATCCAATTCAAATAGGGAAGTCATCAACATCATCATCATTTCAACCATGCGACGTCCTGCTGGACACAGGCCTCCCCCAATTGTCGCCACTTGAGCGGTCCCGTGCGACTTGCATCCAGCGGAACTCACAACCTTCACCAGGATATCGGTGAGGCCTTCCAACGCATCGTCTTCCGGTTCGTGGTCCGTTCTGCGAGCAATGTGCCCTGCCCACTGCCACTTAAATTTGGCAATTCTTTGGGCGACGGCGTCGGTAACATTGGTTCTCTGGCGGATGTCCTCATTTCTGATTTGATTACGCAAGGAAACTCCGAGCATTGCGCTCCCCATTGACCTTTGAGGGACTTTAAGCCTTCTGATGAGGCCCATTGTGAGCGACCACGTTTCGGTCCCGTTTGTAATCACTGGCAACACACACTGGTCATAGACTTTCATCTCGAGACACTGTGGTAAGTTGGACGAGAAGATACTACGCAACAAAGAGTAAAGTACTAATATCTACGCAACGAAAAGTAGCAGGGAAGTAATATTTTATAATAATTTCACGCAGATAGAAGTCGCGAGCAAGAGCTAGTCTCAATAAACTAAGATAGTAAAGTAGTACCTATCAAGGTGGCTTGTAATCCTACTAATATTATAAACTACCTGTGCCCGCGACTTCGCCTGCGTGGAATTTAACAAAAAAAATATTTAGTTTTAATTTATTTTTTTGTTTATTTTAATTATTTTATATTTTTTTCTAAAATAGAATTAGCCTTAGTTACTCGTTATTACATCAGTTATCTGCTAGTGAAATGAGCTAGGAGCTCCTAAATAATAATAGCCGCCCAGGTCGATCTTTAAGGTTAAGCCGTGCTTGCCGAGGTTGGTCTGTGGATGGGTGACCATAATTACATATCGAGTTTCCTCCGTGCCTCGGAAACCACGTTAAGCCGTTGGTCCCGGCTGCCATTTGTAGATCTTTGACAGTCGTTACGAGTATTCAGAAGCTAAAAGTCTGACATCCAGTCTTACCACGGGGTATCGTATTCCCAGTTACTGGGTTGTGGAGATCAGATAGGCATTCGCTTCATGTAAAATACTGGTACTCAGCTGCATCCGGTTAGACTGGAAGCCGACCCCAAGATAGTTTGGGAAAAGGCTAGGCAGATGAAGATGATCTGCTAGTGAAAGTCCTGTCAAAATCGTTCCAGCCGTTCCAGAGATTAGCCGGAATAAACAGACAGATAGAAAAAAAAATGTTATTTTGGTATATGTACCGATACACTCATGATAATTATGCATGTAGTAAAATGCGGTTTTTTTAATATTACAAACAGACACATTACATTACTTTGAATTTTATTTTTATATTATGTTTAAAAGTATTATTTATTTGTATGTATGTATTTATTTTTAATTATATAATTTATAACTTGGATTAACACATGGGATACTTTTTATCCCCGTTATCCTGTGGGATAATTACGAAATAAACATGCCCCAAGTAAAACTTTTCAGTTTATCCACATAAATGTGTATGTACCTCATACATCTTCGAATTATAGGCAGAACTTTTTCCCGATAGCTACAGTCTAGGGGTCTTTAAGTCAATAGTGAATAGGTTTCTTCTAGGCAAGCGTGCTTCACCGTCGACCACATCATCGCTTACCATCAGGTGAGATAGTGGTCAAGCGCGGGCCTATAGATAATAATAAAAAAAAGAACAGTTATATTGTGCGTGCAAGCAGAAATCTCAATGATATTTGCAAGGAATTTGATTTTCATCTTTTCACTATTAGTGTGAATTCGGCCTGAAGGTTCATTTTTCAAGAAGCGGTAGGTTGTATTGTATGCTTTTGTTTTTTTTAAATGTTTTAGGTATAATTTCAAACCAAGTATGTGCAGTGCTTTTAACTTAACTTTAATTAAACTGGTATGTTTTTTGTTTCTATGCTCACACCACAAATTTGTATTTTATGTCTATACGTCAGGATTTGTAATTGTCTCTCTGGTGACTATTGTTCCCTTTCTTGTTTGTTTTTATTAGCTGTAAGTCCTCCATGTTCTAAATAAATAAATAAGAACATTACAACAACACAAGAAAGAAGATTATAAGAACATTATCTTTCCATTCCATTATAGTTGCATAGGTATTTATTTTGTTGGTATATATTTTGTTTTGTCTAATCTAAACTAATATATATATATTATTATAAAGAGGAAAGATTTGATTGTTTGTTTGCATTGAATAGGCTCAGAAACTACTTGGCCGATTTGAAAAATTCTTTCAGTGTTAGATAGCCCATTTATCGAGGAAGGTTATACGCTATATATCATCACGCTACGACCAATAGGAGCGGAGCAGCAATGAAAAATTTTGCGAAAACGGGGAAAATGTGACGCAAACGAAGTTGCGCCGGACAGCTAATTTACTATAAGTTATTTGCTTTACATTTTATGTATTCAATTGTCTCTTTTTCTTTTACACACTATGTCTGCATCTTTTTTTTTTAATATCTCCTTTCGCAGGTTGCTGGAAGAGATTTCTTAAGCATTACCTTTGTACCTATTTTCTGTTCCTTTCTTCTTCTCTGTATTAAGTGTGTTAAATAAATAAATTAACATTGGTAGGTAAAGGTGCTAGGATATTACTCACTTCATAAATACATTGATCCTTCATAAAATTTTACGGTAATCACAATATTAATTAAAAACTCATTTGATCACTTAAATCTACTGTTAATTAATTATTTTCAATGCTCATGTAACAACGAAATTTTGAATTAAGTACATGTATTTAGCAGTGTAGATGAATTGATATAATTGTAGATAAAATGTTCTTATTTTATTTGTTGTATTTGCTGTTATGTGAGTAATTTTAAAATAATAATAAGTATCTACGTACGTAGACGCCAGATCATCAATATAGAAAAATCCGTCTTTTAATAGATTTATATCTTTATTGTTAACTAGTGACCCACCCCGGCTTCGCACTGGTCATCATCATCATCATCATTTAAGCCAAAAGACGTCCACTGCTGGACATAGGTCTCCCTTAAAGGGGGGGTTTTGCCATAATCGCCACGCTTAGTAGGCGGGTTGTCGATCGCAGTACCTACGGTTGTTACAAAAGCACAGAGAACTCTGCTGCCCATTCTCTGGCAAGTCCCTTAGTCGCCTCTTACGACACCCACGGGAAGATATGGGATGGTGCTATTCTATTCCTTACGTCGACACCATACAGACAACGCACGGGTACAATGCTGTAAAGGGCCATATTGATCTATATTAAATGCACAATGGATTTAAGGTACTTAATTGAATAACGATTAATGCTATATTGCTTAAAATCGCTTCGTAAATAAGCCATTATTTCTCGTAAAAATTGTTATTGTGAGTTATCCTTAAGAGATAGACATATACCATCGCGGACTTTTTGTAGAGCTTTTTAAGGTTATTTACACCTTTTTTAGAAACCTCTAAAATTATCAGTGTTTCTCTACTATATTATGCATGTATTATACATTTAAACTTTCATCTTGAATCACGATATCTATTAAAAAAAAACGCATCAAAATCCGTTGCGTACTTTTAAAGATCTAAACATACATAGGGACAGACAGACAGCCGGCGACTTTGTTTTATACTCTGTAGTGATAGTGAAGAATTAGAGATGCAAGGTTGCTTGGGAGACATTTTTTCAGTTTTTTAGGGTTCCGTACCCAAAGGGTCAAACGGGACCCTATTACTGAGACTTTGCTGTCCGTCCGTCCGTCCGTCCGTCCGTCCGTCTGTCACCAGGCTGTATCTCATGAACCGTGATAGTTAGCGAGTTGAAATTTCTACAGATTATGTATTTCTGTTGACACTATAACAACAAATAATAAAAAAAAAGAAAAAAATAAATATTTAAGGGGGGCTCCCATACAAAAAAGTTATTTTTTTCGTTTTTATATAATTATAATGGTACGGAACCCTTCGTGCGCGAGTCCGACTCGCACTTGGCGGGTCTTTTTATCTTGATGTACTGGCGTCTCTACCTACATACTACCTACAAAGACAGCACGGTTGGCGCAGTGGTTGAGCGATCGACTGCTGCGTTGCGTGTCGCGGGTTCGATCCCCGCACGGAACAAATATTTGTATGGCCTACAGATAGTTGTTCCGGGTCTGGCTGTTTGTGTATGTCAGTTTAAATGTTTGTAACCGCACCCACGATACAGGAGAAGTTCCTAGTGTGGGGCAATGTTAATTACAAAAAAATAAACATACAACTTACGCAATTTCTTATGAGGGTAGGTAGAATTTTACAAATTGGCACCCACTATGATCTGTAGGGTGTTTCATTTACACGCACAAGCGCGCTGTGTAATCGTAACGTAGATACGTCGATTTTTTATATAATAAAATACTTCAGAAAATACAATTATCTTATAGCATTTTAGTTACAGAGCAGCGGTGGCCCAGTGGTGGCAGCCCCGACTTACGAGGCGTAAGCCGTGGGTTCGAACCCAGGCAGGCGCGCATTACTTTGTGTTGTTTCATCACCGGAAACCGGCATGTCCTAGAATTACAAATTCGAAGACATGTGACATCTACCAAGCCGCACCGGGCCCGCGTGGTGGATTACAGCCCACTCCCTCTCATAGAGAGGAGGCCTGTGTCCCAGCAGTAGGAACATTATAGGCTGATGATGATGAAGATTTTAGTTAAATTGTTTGCAACAAGTACATTCAGTATTGTTAATAGATTGATCCCGATATATATAGCGATTGCCTATCTTACCTCCAATCTAGGTTGCCAACTACTAGTTTTTGGGAATTACAGTAAAACTTTTATTCTTAAACACAGGTGTATACGAATCGGAGCAGGCGCAGGATTATAATCCGCATAGGTTCCGCTCAACCACGGTCGCTGAACAGTCCTATAAACGGATCATTGAGCTAATGAGGTCCTACTACGAAGAAGCCCATTCACGCTTAACATATATGAACCCTATAAGGTTCATGTATGAAGAGAGTCCGTACTATGAAATGGGATATATTACTGGAGAAATTATAGAAAGGTAAGAAAACTAGCGATAAAGCCAAATGTCGAATAGCGCCATCTATGACGCGAGTTGAGAACTAAGGATCCTGCATTCGCAATCAAATGCCTGCCTGCGTCTGTGTTCCTAATCTCTTCAAAGTTAGAGTGAACAGGCTACTTTCTGGGTAAGCTCGTACCATCGTCGACTTTGTCTCTGTCAGCTCTGACCTAGACTGAGTCAAGAGCAAACCCATCGAAAAAAAAAACGAAGTGTACTCCTAAATAAAAAACAAACAAATAGACGTTTGATATTTTACAATGTAAAGTGAAAACTTTAAATTAAAATTCAAAATATTTTATTGTCGGCATATGTTAGCTACAGGTCTAAACAATAAATTAAAGTTTCAATATGTCCTGCTTAATACGCATACAATTAAGTAGTGGCATAATATATAAAATTATTTTACATGTCAAATTTGGTTATTTTATATTTCAAAATATCATTAGACAGTCAAATTAATACATGGTTAATGGATCGTGTTGTATGCATTCGCCGTATAGAAACTAATTTATTACTGTTACTTTTTAGTTTTTAACCCCCGACCAAAAAAGAGGGGTGTTATAAGTTTGACGTGTGTATCTGTGTATCTGTGTATCTGTGTATCTGTGTATCTGTGTGTCTGTCTGTGGCATCGTAGCTCCTAAACGGATGAACCGATTTGGATAAAAGTGGTGTCGTTTGAAAGGTATTTTAATCGAGAGTGTTCTTAGCTATGTTTCATGAAAATCTGCTCAGCCGTTTGAAGATCATCACGTCTTTTCTAGTTGATGTAGGGATTTAAAAACTTTCACAGGTAGTCTATTTGAAATGTTGTCGCTTGTCACCATGGGCATTGCTGAGGGGGGGGGGGTGCGCCCCCCCCCCAAATTTATATTTTGTTTAATTTATATCTTTCCTTGGTTTCGTTAACCAGGAGTAGGAAAGTCAAGGCTAGGCAAAAATAAAATAAGTTTAAAAAGCATGAAAAAAAATTAAATTAAAAATTTAAAAAACCCCCGACACAAAAAACCTCTAAAAAGCCAAAAATAAATTAATCCAAGCGTCGTAGCGTCGGGGAACCGCTAAGAAGACCGCTTAGTACAAGCACAGAACAAAGCGGACCCCCGACGCTACGACGCTTGGATTAATTTATTTTTGGCTTTTTAGAGGTTTTTTGTGTCGGGGGTTTTTTAAATTTTTAATTTAATTTTTTTACTATCTATTTCAGTGGTTCTTAACCTTTTAGTCATGAGGGACCATTTTACCAAATGTTTGTCTTGCCGGGGACCACTCAGTTAGTTTTCGTAAATTAAGGATTGTCTGATAAAGAAAACAAGCACAATTTAATAATTAGCTCTCATTTATTTATTATTTAGCAAAAATGTAAAAGTGACAGATTTTAATTTAATGTGATTTTTGTAACTGCATACTCTTTACTAACTTCAGAATTCTTGGTTCAGTGTTACTCAAAGCTAAACGCATGTCGGCAGTAGCATCCAACCGATTTCGATGCTTGTTTTTAATCATCAGATGTGTCGAAAACCCCTGCTCGCATAGATACGTCGATGAAAATAAAGTTAGGTAACGCCTAACGGTAAGTTAGGTAATGTCTCGAAGCTTTGGAAAAGAAATTTTGCTTTTTGGCTCCAAAATTCCTCAAGATTTATTCCTGATTCGAATGTATCTTTTAAGTTCGTGTCGTGTTGCATTTCATTCACTTCTTCTTGAATTTCATCAGAGACTTCGGAAACATTGAGAATGAAAGGATTCCGGATCAGTTTCTGAATACTTTTGTCCCCGCAGTCAGGAAAATAGCTATTGGATACACTTTTTAAATTTGCAAACGAAGCATCATGTTTTCCTGAATTTCTTTTATAATATCTTCACCTTGTCCGTCAATAATTTGGTTAAGCGTATCAAATGCAGAAAAGTTTTTTCTTTCGGCCTTATTAATCCAACAACGCGAGCCGCGCGCGCTTTGCGCTCGCGGCTCGCGTTGTTTCGACTCGACTCATTACGTCACGCCACATATTATTAGGATGGCTTCGCGGATCACTTGGAATGCCTCCAGGGACCACTAGTGGTCCGCGGACGACCGGTTAAGAACCACTGATCTATTTGAACCAAATAATTAAAACAAGACGAGCGCTCTAATCCTACCGACAAACTGTAACGCAGCTCGGTGGGTTTTTAAAATTTTACAAAATGGTTGGTTCAGCATACACGATTTATTATTTATTTATTACATACCTATTTGTAATCCAACCATCTTTTTCCAGATACAGAAAAGTATTGGAACACACTCAAAGACCGATTCGATTTGTCTCGATGACGCTATTCGATATCCTAAAGCGAGTTGAATACGTTCAAAAGCTATACTTCGAACTGTACCACTTGGTGAGAATGATACACGAGACTCCAAGGAAGTGGAGCGGAGTTCTAGAATTTATAAACATAGAGAAGATTGCTAGCGCCGATGTTGTAGCTGGTCTCAGTCTTGGCAAGGGAAAAGACGAACTATCTCAACTTACTCTAGAACAGCTTTTCGAAACGCAAAGAAATCTGGACGATATGGAAAAAAGGAGAGAGAAAGAGAGGAAAAGAAGGAAGAAGGAGTTCCAAAAGATTAGAAACTTGTATCTGACAAGTTTGATAAAGGATCAATCCCAGTCCAAGAAGAAGTACAATATAATTTGGCCCATAGATTATGGTTGGGAAATTGATTATAAATGGTGATCTGTACTCAAGCTACCCTGATACTGTCAAATTTTCTCAATCAACCTTGAACCTAATTCTATAACGATAAAGTGGAAAATCTATTAAAGAAATTTAACAGATTGTTGCAGTACCTTTTTTTCGGATGGGAATTAATCTAATATATTCTCCCGCTCTGGGTGGAGCGGAAGGGAGTGTCAGACTTGACTGACTAAAACCCATCCATGTTCCTTCTTAGCCCTTTGTGTTCCAGGGCCACGGTATCTCTTTTGAACAACCCGCAGCCCTGGCAGGCATCGGCCCTCTCGGACCCCTTCCGATTTGCTGACATCTCCTTGAGGCGCGCGTGGAACACGAACGCGCCGTCGGCACGGCCTGTCGTCATAAGACGGACGGTGAGCTAGCCCATCACTCGACGTCCACAGGCCCGCGCCTACGGTGGCCGGGGGCCACTGGTTGGCCCCCAACGCCCGGGGCGTATCCCGCGGCGGCTGGGACGTGAGGTTCTCTCCCTCTCACGTTCCGCCCCTCCTTCGCTAGCATGACTGCTTCGCAGAAGGAGGCGACGGCTTCCCATTCCCTCTCGCTCTGGACCATGGATTGAACCAGGGCGGGACGCGAGAGGTGGCGAGAGTACCTGCCCTTGTACTTTGTTACTCAGCATCGTTTTCATCTTCCATTCGCTCCTGTCAACCGCCACGCTAGTATTTATGTAGCGTTGTAGTCGATTTTCTAAAAAACCGATTAAAACGCAAATCACTAGTTACGAGTGACATTCCTAAATCTTTCAAATACGAACACGTCATTGCTTAGGTAGGAGTGGCGTCCGTCCGTATAAGCTCAGGCAGGTCATTCCACGGCCTCTTTCTCAAACTCCAGCCCAGGTGTCTAAATACTAAACCCCGAGATAAACGGGTAAGTGGTCAGTGTGATTGTAATTCATATTTGTTTCCTATGTATTGCATTCTTTACCTATGTATTTTTGTCGGCGCAGTCCGGCAGCCATTAAAACTTCTCGGCAGCCTCGCTATGACTGTCGAGATAAGCTATGCACATTAATTGCCACCTTGCACCTCACTGTGAATGCGTTCACATGCTTCTCCATCCTGCATCATGCTTGCCTCGCCGCGCAGCACCTAGCTGCTCGCTTAAATCGCTTGACCGCGCGGCAAGGAACCTTAGAAAGGCTTGGGGGGCATGTGCGCGCATAACCTCTTATTGTAAGCCGCCACGATGGGTGAGTCTTCCTTCATCCACCTTGCTTTGGGCTTACGGCTGGGAGACGCACGCATCGACGGAGGCTTGCTATGTTCTGGCACAACGCTTACGGATGCACCCGCCACGCGCTGATTCCAGGGTTCCAGGCTTGCGTTACACCTCAAGGTTAGGGCTACAGTTCCAGTCAACTGACACGCGCATTATCTACGCGGCCGCTACCGCCGCCTGTGCCTGCATCCACGTGGTTCATGAGTGCCGAGACCCCACGCTGCCACGTGTTGAGGCTACTTGCCTCTGCTGGCCAGATGCCAAGCTGAAGGCACTGCCTACCTACCTGCGAGCGCGACTGACCCGCGCACTATCCACGTGGCCGCTACCGCCGCCTGTGTTCTGCATCCACGTGGTTCGTGGGTACCGAGACCCCACGCTGCCACGTGTTGAGCCTACTTGCCTCTGCTGGCCCAGTGCCAAGCCGAAGGGCTTGCCTGCCTACCTGCCGGCAAGCGCGACTGACGCGCGGCTGTTCTCTCCCCTGCGTGGTGCTGCCCACGCTCCGGTGACCTCTGGGGTCGCCTCTCAGCTCCGCTGCCTGCCCTGCAACCTCACGCCGGCCCATGTGCTGCGGCGTAGCCTAAGCCCAGGGCAGTAACTTTCCTTTCTTTCCTTTCTGTGAATAAACGTGTAAAGTAACCTTTGGTTTCATTATATATCCTGCCACGAAACTCACTTACCACATTTACTCCTTTTTTCTTTCATATCGTTCCTCACACGACCCATCCATCGTTTCCTTGGTCTCCTTGCCCATTCTTCTCCATACAGATGATCTATGCTTTGGAATGGGCAACTACAGTACTTTCACAAATTATTATGTCTTGTTACTGGGACTGTAGCTTCGCGTTTTTTTTGTTGTTTTTTGACTTTCAAAAGTGCCTGTAATGGTTTAATTGAAATAAATGCTTTGAGTTTGAGTTTCTTCCCCCTCTCTATCTATCAACGTTCGTATGACGTTATGTCGTACGTATGATGTCCTTAGTAAAACAGACGTTTCCCTTTAAACTTTTCTGTGAGACTGCGCCGCTTTCAAATTTTCTCTAATGTACTCATTTCTTACTTTATCCATTCTGGTCCCTCCACACCGCCTCCTATCCGCCTCAGCATTCTCGTCTCCCCCACTTTTTCATCCATCCTGGTGAAATCAATAACATAATAAAATTGAAGAGTTTCTCGTTGTATTTTTTTTTTTGTTTCAACGCGCTTTTCTCGGATACCATAGTCATCTGCTTAGCCTTTCCCGACTAAGTCGGAGACGGCTTCCAGCCTACTCGGTGCTGCTGGATATCAGTATTTTACATGAATCAGCGACCTACCTGCTGGCCTACCATGACCTCTTAAAGCATTATTGTTTTACTCTTATTCCAGTGTGGGAAAGAGACGGAGCTATACAGGATGTCTAGCGCCATCTCTTTCCCACACTGGAAAAGGAGTAAAACAATAATGTTTTAAGACTTCATGGCAGGCCACCTGACCTCCACAAACCAGTTAAAAATGGGTGAGACGATACCACGTGGTAACACTGATTGGACCTGCCAGTCAAAGGGCATTGGGTAAGTTTGTATGGACCAGTGGCGTGATTTTTGTTCACAGCGGCCACAAATATAATTGTTGCTAACGTATAGTGGAATGTATGACAATAATGACTCCTAAAATGTTTTTGACGAAAATTATATCGAAGCTGAAATATCTGATGTCTAAGTTGTGTGGTTCCTACTAACAGTTTGCATACTGTTATGTATTTTATCAAAAGAGTAAAAGAATACTGCTTTAAGACGTCATGGTAGGCCAGCTGGTAGCTGATTATTGGCAATGTGGTGTAAACAACCATGTCGTGAGGAAAGTTTTGAGTATGAATGTGGATGGGTGTAAGAGGAGAGCAAGACCAAAAAAGGAGGTATCTCATGAGCATAGACCGGAGTAGGTAGATTGATTTTTGGTACTTGTATCATAAATGCACATAGAAAGAATAACATGGATAAACTATTTTTCTGAAAAGTAATTCCGGTATTTCCGGATTCAATTAAATATTGTTAATGTTGGTAGTGATATTATTAGTCCTCAATTAAAAATTTAAAGGAAGGAATCAACACTAAATTAATTTATTATTTATCTGTTGAATAATAAAAACAATCGAATTCCGATCGGAGCATTAATCTTTTTTTAGGGTTCCGTACCCAAAGGGTCAAACGGGACCCTATTACTGAGACTTCGCTGTCTGTCCGTCCGTCCGTCTGTCACCAGGCTGTATCTCATGAACCGTGATAGTTAGCCTGTTGAAATTTTCACAGATTATGTATTTCTGTTGATGCTATAAAAACAAATACTAAAAACAGAATAAAATAAATATTTAAGGGGGGCTCCCATACAAAAAAGTGATTTTTTTGCTCGTTTTTTTATAAAAAATGGTACGGAAACCTTCGTGCGCGAGTCCGACTCGCACTTGGCCGGTTTTTTTTTTAATTTTTTGTCTTTTTTATGGCCACAACTTCTAATAAATTGTTGCACTTAAATTTCAACCAAATCAACCAATTCCAGAGGAATGTCCATATTAATATAAACGTTTCGGATCAATGACCCCAATTCAATCTACCTACTCCGATTTATGCTCATGAGATGACAAGTAATAGAGAAGTATGGAGGAAGTAGACATGTTACACCGATCACAAATAAATTAGGATAAGGGTAAGAAAATGATAATTTGGGATAAACAACCATCATCATCATCAGCCTATAATGTTCCCACTGCTGGGACACAGGCCTCCTCTCTGTGAGAGGGAGTGGGCTGTAATCCACCTCGCGGGCCCAGTGCGGGTTGGTAGGTGTCACATGTCTTCGAATTTTTAGTTCTAGGACATGCCGATTTCCTCACGATGTTTTCCTTCACTGTTTTTGAGGGTAGCGGTGATGAAATAAATTACACAAAGTAATGCGCTTGCCTCGGTTCGAACCCACGGCTTACTGCTCGTAAGTCGGGGCTGCCACCACAGCCACTGCTGCTCTCCTATACCAACATAAACAACCCTAAAAAAATGTTATCTATATATATAAATTACGTGTCACGTTGTTTGTCGGGGATGGACTCCTAAACTCCTTAACCGATTTTAATACAATTTGCACACCGTGTGCAGTTTGATCCAACTTGAAAGATAGGATAGCTTACATCATCTCAATTTATAGTCGCAATTTCATTTTATTGAAATTTAAGTCACAATTATCTGTTAGCTCCAAACAATTCTAACAGATGGCGGTAACTGTTAACTGGATTGAGTAAGTATTCAATAGATGGCGCTGTGTAGGAGCGGAGCAGCATTGAAAAAAATTGCGAAAACGGGGAAAATGTGGCGCAGACGAAATTGCGCGGGACTAGTTAGCTATAAGTTAATGTGACTACTTGATTATGTTTTGAAGTCAGAGTAAATAAAGGCTTGTAGGATCCGGTCATTAGTACGGACAGAAAATGAATCGGCAAGCGCGCCAAAGGTAGCATCGCGCGACCTACTTACCAGTCTACCCACACCTAAGCGCGCTTCTACAGAGTCGTGATGTTTCGAACTCGCTGTGAGGCGGACAGTCAGTGTTTGATCGCGGCGGAGTCAAGACGTCCCGAAACTATGTCCCGATTCATGGTGCCTAGTGTTATTATGTTGGATTGTAATTTCAAGTAATTTGTGAGTTCGTCAAAAGCAGTGTACCGTGTGTAGTGTGTGTTTTCATAGCACGAAACCCATGTTCTGCCCACATGATGACCGTGTCTAACGGAATAAATCAAGACAACTGCGACAGGCTAATTTTATTTTATTTATTTTTATTTATAGTCTTGATTGTATTTATCTAGGGACCACGATTCCTCAACTGGCCAATGACGTAAGAACCGCTTCTTCAGCGTCGTCATATTGGGCGAGCGACCGAGTTTCTTCATCAAAAATCTTTGTCTCATCAGACTTTTTTCAGTTTCTTCCAGAAGTCTTCCAACTCCAACTCCAGCTGCAAAAAAAATAATGGTTTGCAACTTTGACCTTTTTCACCATCATCTGCCTAGACTTTTTCCCAAACTCTTCGGCGATCCCAAGATAGTTTGCTTCCAGTCTAACCGGGTGCAGCTGAGTACCAGTATTTTACATTAAGCGACGGCTTATCTGACCTCCACAACCCAGTAACTGGCTAATACGATACCCTTTGGTAAGACTGGATGTCAGACTTTCGACTTCTGACTACTCGTAACGACTGTCAAAGATTAACAAATGACAGCCGGGACCAACGGCTTAACGTGCTTTCCGAGACACGGAGGAAACTCGGTATATAATGATGGTCATCCATCCACGGCCCAACCTCGGCACGCTCGGCTTAACCTTGAAGATCGACCAGTGCGGCTATTATTATTTAGCCACGAGCTCCTAGCTCATTTCACTAGCAGATAACTGATGTAATAACGAGTAACTTAGGCTACTTCTATGTATTTTAGAAAAAAAAAAATATAAAAAAAATTAAAACTAAATATTTTTTTTGTATTCCACGCAGGCGAAGTCGCGGGCACAGGTAGTTTATAATATTAGTAGGATTACTAGCCACCTTGATAGGTACTACTTTACTATCTTAGTTTATTGTAGACTAGCTCCTGCTCGCGACTTATAACTGCGTGAAATTATTATAAAATATTATTTACTTCCCTGCTACTTTTTGTTGCGTGGTATCTTCTCGTCCAACTTACCACAGTATCTCGAGATGAAAGTCTATGACCAGTGTGTGTTGCCAGTGATTACAAACGGGATCGAAACGTGGTCGCTCACAATGGGCCTCATCAGAAGGCTTAAAGTCACCCAAAGGTCAATGGAGAGCGCAATGCTCGTAAATAATTATTTCGTGACGGTGTGGAAAAAATGCAATTAACTTACAACGAATTTGTTTGCCACTGTGGATTGTTCCATTCGGCCATGTTATATTTGTAGTATTAGTCTTTCTTTTACGGAGCCTTTCCGATTCTCCTGCTACGTTTCTGTTAGAGCCAACGTCTTCACGAGCCTCCTCGAGGATGACGTCCACTAGCTTGTCGATTTCCAGTTCTAGATAGTGCATCATCTCCAAGGCGATGATGAAATGGAATGGCCGATAGTATTTCAGTCCGGGGGGTGTAGGGACTGAGTAATTCAACCATGACACCATTATGTCTTTATAAGTTTCTATCATGAATCGGTATTTCTCGCGTATTCTTCCTGTGAATAGAATTGATTTATTAACCCCGACCAAAAATGTGTATCTGTGTGTCTGTCTGTGGCATCGTAGCTCCTAAACGGATGAACCGATTTTGATAAAATTGGTTTCGTTTGAAAGGTGTTTTAATCGAGTGTTCTTAGCTATGACGGCACGGTTGGCGCAGTGGTTGAGCAATCGACTGCTGCGCTGCGTGTCGCGGGTTCGATCCCCGCACGGAACAAATATTTGTATGGCCTACAGATAGTTGTTCCGGGTCTGGCTGTTTGTGTATGTGAGTTTAAATGTTTGTAAACGCACCCACGATACAGCAGAAATTCCTAGTGTGGGGCAGTGTTTTACTATAAACTAGCTGTCCGGCGCAACTTCGTTTGCGTCACATTTTTCCCGTTTTCGCAACATGTTTCATTGCTGCTCCACTCCTATTGGCCGTAGCGTGATGATATATAGCCTATAGCCTTCCTCGATAATTGGGCTATCTAACACTGAAAGATTTTTTCGAGATTTCTTTTTAGAAATCGGACCAGTAGTTTCGGAGCCTATTCAATGCAAACAAACAAACAATCAAATCTTTCCTCTTTATAATATTAGTTTAGAAAAAAGCTATGTTTCGAGAAAATCTGCTCAGCCGTTTGAAGGTCATCACAACTTTTCTAGTTGAAGGGAAATAAACTTCCACAGGTCTGGTCGATTCGAAATTTGAAATCTTGTTGCTCGTCTTGTTGTAATTTAGTAAGATCCCTGAATTTGAACAGAACTGATTTAGGCATGTTACGTACAATTCTATTCCAATCAACTGGTGACGATGCAAAGGCTTTGTTCAAATTCATGGCCCGCCTCTTGTGAAAGTACAACTGTTTAGGCTACGTTGGGACTGGCATCTACTTAGCGTAAAACCCCTGGCAAAAGAAAACGGGTTGCACTCCGGGAGTGCCGGCAGAAGTGGAAACTTGAATATTAACGTTGTGCATTTTTGATATTTTTGAATGGTTAAGAAATAATTTTGCACGAATTGCTTTAATTATCAGTATAAAAGTACTATCATTTATGTGGTAAAATACAATATTCATTTATTGCGCTATCTTACACAAACATGTACAATTTATATTACATTAAAATTTAACACTTCAAAACTATTACAATCCATTTTACGAATTTAACCTCTTTGGAGAAACCGAAGGTTTTGTTTGTGCATAAGATAGTTATCCAGTTTTGGAAACCCAAACTCAATGACAGGTGTCATAAAGTTCAAATTCCTTCGTAACCTAATGCCAATCCGTCTTACGAATTTTTGATCAGGACACCTGACGCGAGTTTAACATTTTTTACCCATCACAAAAGTGCACAACGCCGCTAAAGGTTTCACATCAAAAATAAAAAAAATGCAAAATTGCGTATTCACTTTTTAAGAGAACCACCAGCTGATAGCGTTGAGGAGGAGTTTTGTGATGGGAAATAATAAACCGAGCGAATAAATAATAATAAGTGACTACTATCAATGAGCTGCTAGCAGTGGAAAACAGTTTAGTCTAAGCTAGCAACTAAAATTCAAAGTGGCTGAATCAAAAACTAAATCGAGCGACAAAAAACCGATTTGAGTTCATACACGAAGTACTTCAAAAAATACCGTTTTGGGATTCAAATGATGTCGTAACTTGTGGCTGCGGACTCGAGAGCAAGCGAAGCGAGCTCGAGATCTGCGGTACCCCGACTCGGACAGGTTAGGTTCGAAGTGGTTGGCGGGGTCTAGCAAGCGAGCGGAGCGAGCGAACTAAGACCTCGACATCCCCTTCGTGTTAGGTTACTGTAAACCCTGCAGAGAGAAATAGGAGCTACAGGATACGTCGACTAAGCCTAAATTGAGTATTTTGCTGCGCAATCAGTAATTTAGATTTGTTCGCATAAGAATTATTATGCTGATCGTTCTGAATAAGTTATGCCTCTTTGTATTTTTAAGTCGCCGTTTTCAATATTTGTGTTCGCTCTCAGTTGTCGTTCACTTAGTATCTCAGTACGCCATTATCAGTATTTTTGACAGCCTGATTTTCAATTTATAGTCGATCGTTAAATACTACCCTTTTTTGAGGGCCTTTATTAGTTTATTATTATTTTAGTTATTTAATTTATTGGTTTGTTAATCGTTGTAATGTATATAACAGTTATTTAAAAGAAATTATCAAAAGAATATCATAAATAAATATTTTGAAATAATTTGCTTTTTTGAAAATTTATGAGCCCATAATTAAAAAAAAAAACAAATTTGGTTCCGTTACACATTGGCAAAAACGGCACCCTTATGGATCCAGTATGCCCATCTCTCTGTCGGTCGGTAGATATGTCACAGAATTTTTACTCCGAGAGTATTGGCACCATACAGTAAGTGCCTTGTGTGAACCAATTAAAACTAAAATAATTAAAATGCAAAGCAATTATGATGTGAAATAATGAAACAAAAACACAAATGGCAACGGAAATTTAAAAACAATGTTGTAAATTATTGCCCCAGTAAGCGGATCACTCGGTGAAAATGCATGAAAGAAAAAAAAATACCGGTCGAATAGTACAACCTCTTTCGTTTTTAGAAGTCTGTTAAAAAACCACGTACCCATTATCATTCCGATAGCGTATGCAACTTGATCATCGTGGTCCTGTCTGATATCCATGATCTGCCGCATTTTGAGCAGCGAATCTTTAACGAGATCGTTTGAGAGGAACATTAGCTTTGCTTTTTCGTGCCATCCCATTCTGTCATTCTCATAATAGACTGGTGGTGGATAGGCCGGCGTTAAGTTTACTGAAAGAAAACCAATAATTTAATTTAACGGCATGTAGCGACACTACAGAAACTGCTACAGTTACATACTACAATATGTACTACAGCGCCATCTATGACACAACTGAAAAACTAACATCAAATTCCTACATCAATCGCGCAGTTAAAGTTATCTGTGGTCTATGGCGATTATCATACTGCCACGCATCACGCTGCATGTTATGATACCTTTACACGCTTGCCGAGTCTTGGCAAACGTCCACAAACACAAGCATATGAACGGGGTGTTTGGCTTGGCTTGCGTGAGTTTGCAAGAGTTTGTCGCCGATCCGTAGGCATGGGCAAAAAATATAGATATACTAGCTGACCCGGCAAACCTTGTTTTGCCATAAAAAAAAAATATTGGTGTGGACTACCCCTAACATTTAGGGGGATGAAAAATAGATGTTGGCCGATTCTCATAGATACCGGATAAGCACAAAAAAATTCATCAAAATCGGTCAAGCCGTTTCGGAGGAGTATGGCAACGAAAACTGTGACACGAGAAATTTATATATTAGAATTTAAATATCGATATTTTTCCATACTATTATCGATATTTATCGTCGATATTTTTTAACCGCGATATATCGATATTCGATATTTATATTAGAGTGTCGAATTTGTATCAATTTCTTTTTTTTTTAACGCTACTTTGTTTTCGTGTTTTATGTTATTAGATACAATGTCCATGTAAAACTACAGGTTTGATTAAATTTTATATAATTGTTTAGGTTCGAGCATTAATAAAAATACTATATTCTTCTACTTCTTTTTTACGAATTTTGAAAGCTTTAAGAATATTGTATGAATAATCATGTCAAAACTGACAATATATCGATAATATGTCGATATTTTTCACCCGATAATTATCGATACTGTTTAAAACTATCGATATTCGATATTTTTTCCACTTGCTCATCCCTACCGATCCGGACTAGTGTCGGTTTTTGAACACAGATCAAAGGAAGCTTGCGGCAAGCGCTTGGGACGTATTTACTCGTTGGCGCGTGTTTAGTTTCGCTTACAAGCTCGCACGGAACGGACGTTTTTAGTTTTAGGTACGCTACGTACATGAGCAGGTAGTAATTGGTCTAATTAGTTTCGCTTCCTTTGTTTTTGTTTATATTTTGAATAGAAATATGTCAAACCAAAAGTAACACAACTTCAACGTTTACGTCCGCCATACTTGCCTGTCCGGAACACACTAACGCACTCGCAAACATGTAATTGGCATCCAAGCTTTTGTAAAGGCTTGGAGCTTGTGGACGTTTGCCAAGCCTCGGCAAGCGTGTAAAGGTACCATTACGTGTCAACGCACCTACGCGCGTATTTGCGGGAGTGCAGACCTACAACATCGTGGATTTTTTTGCGCACTCACGCGCGTATTGCGTTTTGTGAATTCACGGCGGCTCTGACTCATTTCATTCAAAGCCGTTCGCTGTGGTGATATTGCAGTGCAGAGCGTCCAAAATCACGCACGGCACTGCGAGACTCAGTGTGCCACACCCGCACCCACGCGCGTGTACGCATGTTTCTCCGCTTGTAAGCGCGTGATCTGAATGAACGCGCGTGGATGCATTTTCTGTGTGTTGGACTCTGCGTGTTTTCTATACAAACGGAGATACTTACAAGCAACGTTAAAACACGCATTCAAGCGCTACGCTGCGTGGTGCGTCTTAATCGCCTAAGACTTATATAGGAACAACAAACAACTGTCGGGCAGTAGCCTATCCTACCAGACATAACAACCGTCTGGTCGGATGTTCCTGCCAAAAGGCAGGCATAGAAAACTATAGGAGATGAAGAACCTTGCTCCCTGTTTTTGATACCCCTAAACGGCACTTTTGTTACAGGTAGGAGAGTGCTTGTCAAGATAAGTCCGAGGGCAGGTGACCATCCTTCCTCTTCTTCTTAGCGTTTCGACGGCAAATCGCTAACTAAGTATAGCCCAAAACTCAGCCAAGCGAACTCCGCTCGCTGATGCAGTCATAAGATCCTCAAGTGCGCAGGTGACAGGGCATGCAGTGCAAGATGGAAGGTGGGTCATTGTCTTTGGAGACACGATGCATACTTGAAATCTGAGCCGTTCATGAACCCCCATCTGTAGAGATTGTCTTTGCTACCATCTTTTACGAAGTTGTCTACGTGTTTCGGAAAGCACAAGTAGTTAGTTCCAGCTAGGGAATGCAATCTCGTTCTCGCGAGATCTCGGCCTTTTTTAGCGTGATTGATCTCGGACGAAAAAAGGGCGAGATCTCGCGAGTTTAACGAGATTGCACTCCAGCATAAAAACGTCTTATTCGAAGCGCAGACTGACACGGACGGAGTTGCGATCTGTCGGTTTTGTTCGTGCGTACGATTGGTCGAAAATTGAGCCGGCGGGCAGTGTCATCAGCGCGCATTTGTTTTGTTTACTAAAAAAAATATTAAAAAATTATAGACAGGTACGTCAAACAACGTTTGATGCATAAAAGTCTTTTGAAAAAAATCGTGAAAATAAATGTGTATAACTACTTTTTATTATTATTTTGCTAATTATTAAAAAATTGTGATTATTTGCAAAAAAACCCACAAAACTGCCAATGTCGCGAGATCTCGAAATTGGCGCGATCTCGCAGTATTGTATTTCATAAACTCGCGAGATTGGTATTCCCTAGTTCCGGCTATAATTTATAGATGTGTTTCTTTCAGGTAGTCAGTGGCCTGAAAGTCTGACAACCAGACGTACCAATTCCACCAGGTACTCGGTTATAGATATCAGATTATTTAGGCGGTCGTACCGTGTATAAAACTGGTGTTCAGTCTACTGCGACCACATCTCGATGCATTCCCATGTCATAAGCTGTTAAACTGGGGTGCGCCAAAGTTCACCTAAATTTTCAACTCCGATAATTGGAAATCCGAAAATGTTCTTCTTAACATTTTTCATCCTAACAATCGCAATTCCTAACTACTCTGTCTCTAATGTTCATAATTCCGAAGCATTCAACTTCATAATGTCAGTAGCAATAAACATCTATTATACTTTTATTTGTTTTCCTAAATTTTCTCAACATAACCCTCTTTTACACTATTATTCAAAGTCATATCTTTTTTGTTTAGATTTCTTTTTATTCATAATAATCAGTATTATATACATTGATTTTGCGTAACTTTTACTTTTTTATTTATTGCGGTGTGTACCTGGAAAGATATCCATGGGTTAGGTTAGGTTAGAACTGTGACCAACTACGCTACCTCGAAATTGGTTGCAAAATTTTTCTAAGTATTTTTTTCATAGGTCAGAGTGTCGCGTTGGGGGCACCCAAGACGACACTTTGACCTAATCCCCACCCAAATTAAAACTATAAATATATTCTACCCACATATATTTTTATTACACTTGGTAAATGTTTCTATCTGAGCATCAGTGAAAATATTATGGTAATTATGTTTAGGGACAAAAGTGTTATGATAAAACACAGTAGGAGTTTAAATTATTTATATTAATGATATTATTCATTACAATTTTCGGAAACACGAGTGTTATGAACATCGCCGGTAGCACTACAAATGGTATGAATGAAAACTTTAGGATGAAAAATTTTAGGAAGAATGATCATTCGAATTACAAATCGTTAGGAAGAACAATTTCGGGTAAAGAACTTTAGGTGAGCCAATGGACCCGTTAAACTGACATGGCCACTACCACAATTAATAACACTAACAACGGAATATTTACCAAGAAAGAGGATAAACCGATTTGTCTGCTCATAAACACCCACCTAGTGTTTTTTTGTGACCCTTTGAAAAATGTCGTGTTGTAGTAATTCTAGGCAATTGTAACACAGGCGTTCTCAAATAAAATGTTTTTAATAAAAAACGCCATTTAACTTAATTAGGGTTGACACTTTAGGGGTATTAGGAACAGGGTGTAAAGTTCCTCGATACTCCTAAGAAAAGGGAGGATCTTCCGACCAGACAGGTGTTGTGTTTGGCGGGCAACTGCCCGACAGTTGTAGTCGGGATTTTCTATATACTCTTAAGTCGATATAAACTTTGCATGTGAGATGTAGGAAATTGATGTTAGTTCTTCTGCCGTGTCATAGATGGCGCTGTAGTACTTTTGGTAGTACGTTGCTTTTTGTAGGTCGCTACAACACCGGTCAAAAGTGATTTTGTCCGATTAACAGTTTTGACTACAACAGTAATAACATTAGATAATAATTAATATTAAGTTACTAACACTCTATAGATCATTTCATTCACACGTAAGATAAGGCCCAGACTGGCCCTTGCTCGACGAGCCAGCCCGCGCCGCTGAGCGTGTAGCATTAAACTCCCTAAATAATAATAATATGACCCAGCCTGTCCCTTGCTGCCCCCCCCCCCCGTCAATGACGCCCTAAGCCGAGCCCCGAACTCCACAGGCAGTGCCCTTAGCGAGTGGTCATTTAATCTAACATTGTAAGCCCTGACTGGGGGGGGGCATAAATTCATTTGAGGTCACCACAGGATAGTCCGGTTAAGCAGTCACAACCTTAGCAGGTTGATCTGCGAATGGCCATTCAAAAAAAAAAAAAGCAGGTAAGATTAGAAATAAAAAGAAAGTGTTCACTTACGAATAAAAAAGAAACAAAATAGTGTAATAATGAGCCCCATTATGACTGTCGTTTAAACCAAACTGTGAAGTTCCTGAATATGTAAAGCAATAAAGAAAGAAATTTAATTATAAAAACAATTAAGAACTTATAGTGTATGTACAGGCGCCAACACTTCCAGTTACAACAACTTGTCAAAATAATTTAATAGACTAGTTGTGCTCGCGACTTCGTCCGCGTGGAATTCAACAAAGTTATTTAGTTTATTTAGCATTTTTTTTCGTTTTTGCATTTTTATTTTTATTTAGTTATAATAATTTTAGTTTTTTTCTAAAATAAGTTACTCCTTATTACATCAGCTATCTGCCAGTGAAAGTCCCGTCAAAATCGGTCCAGCCGTTCCGGAGATTAGCCGGAACAAACAGACAGGCGTACAGACAGACAGACAAAAATTCAAAAAAATGTTATTTTGGTATATGTATCGTATATAAATTCATATGCATGTAGTAAAAAACGGTTATTTTAATATAACAAACAGACACTTAAATTTTATTTATTTTTATGTATATGTATAGATGTATCTAAGGTATAGATTTTCAACTTTATCGTTAAAACTATGTAGGTGTGCCCCGCGGTATCACCCGCGCAGACCGGTATAAGGATAAAAAGTAGCCTATTTGTTAATCCAGGGTATAAGGCTATCTAGGCTGTATATCCAGGATATCTACTTACCAAATTTCATCTGAATCCGTTCAGCCATTAAGGCGTGAAGGAGGGGTGCGCCAAAGTTCAGCAAAATTTTCAACTCCGATAATTCGAAATCCGAAAATGTTCTTTCTAACATTTCTCATCCTAACAATCACAATTCCTAACTACTCTGTCTCTAATGTTCATAATTCCGAAGCATTCAACTTCATAATGTCAGTAGCAATAAACATCTATTATACTTTTATTTGTTTTCCTATAGTCATATCTTTTTTGTTTATATTTCTTTTATTCATAATAATCAGTATTATTTTAATTTTGCGTAACTTGATAACTGCAAAGATGGTGTCACCTTGTTTCGCAGACTGAAGTTTCACAGAATTTCGTTACGCAGAAAATGTTTCACATACTATTTGGTCCTCGTATTTTTATTTCGAATATTTTGGTTTCCACTACTTTTTATTTGAATGAAACATATTTTACAGAAACACAATTCAATGAATTTTATAATTACATTTTTTTATTTAGCAAACGTATCAAACAGTAGAATTATTTTTTAACGAATGTTGTTTGTTCAATGTATGTTTCCATCGTATTTTATTTCAACGAAATTTTTAACCTTAAATTAAATATTTTTCTTTAAAAGTCAATATGTTGTGCTACAAAAGTTAGTGACAGAAACGAATGGCTGCAAAACCGACTCTACGTAGTCTTGTCTGCCCTACCCCTAGAGTGTTATTTAAAATTGCGTAGGCGCGGAAGGGCAAGGCGGCCCGGGAGCTGCAGCTCGAGCAGGTGGTTTTAACGTGAGCGTGAAACACATCTTCGACGATAAGCTCGCATGGGACCGCCGCCGCGCCGGAGCCCCGCAGTACCGGAGCTGTGACAGAAACCATGCCTGCTGCATGTTGCATGCTTGCTTGCACGCTGCATGTTGCATGCTTGCTTGCACGCTGCAAGTTGCATGCTTGCTTGCAAGATGCATGCAACAGGCATGGACACTATTAGTGAGAATAACAAGATTATTTTCCTGCTTCACAAGAATTTACTTGCATTATTTTTGTAAACTCGGAATTGTAATTTTATAGGAGGGTATGCATTCGATCAAAGGTATGAATTGAAACGTTTACATACTGTCATTCGATTAAACGTTATTCTTGGTAATAAGTTTTATGTGAAACAAACAATATGTGGATAAAGAATATTTGATTTGTTATTCTATGATATGAATATTCTAACATGCAACTTTATTTGATACAAAGATCGATGATTTAAATTTCTTCAAAGTAAGTATTCTGCGTATTGATTATTCTATGAAATAATATTATCACAAACAATTTATGTGAAACGAAATTTGATTAAACAATTAGCGATGAAACGCACAACCCTGAAAAGATATCCATAGGTTAGGTTAGAACTGTGACCAACTACGCGCGAGCCGAACGAGCGTAGCGAGCGGTGCCGCGGCAGCGGCCGGCGAGCGCTACCTCGAAATTGGTCGCGAAAGTAGTTCTAAGTATTTTTTTCATAGTGCCCCCAAGACGACACTCTGACCTGAATTTCATTCATTTAAGACAAAATTCAGTGAAACGACCTTTAATCATTCTAAACAGTTTTTATATTTACGTTATGTAAAGTATACCCTCATATAATAGTCATACCTTCAAATTAAAACTATAAATATCATCTTCTACCCACATATATTTTATTTATTTCACTTGGTAAATGTTTCTTTCTGAGTATGAGCGAAAATATTATGGTAGTTATGTTTAGGAATAAAAGAGTTATGACAAAAAACAGTAGGAGTTAAACACTGTTTTTAAAACAGTTTTAACAGTAAAACACTTTTAAATAAATGTAACAGATATAATACTGTTACCGAATCAAACTGTAACCTTTTATATGTGTTAATATGTGTAACTGAAATAATCAATTATAGCATTAGTACGCTGCGTTTACCTGTTACACTTATTAACACTGTTAACACTTTTATATCTGTTACAGATACATATCTGTTACATATTTGATTCTGTTACCGATTCAACATGTAACACTTATAATTCTGTAACCTTTAAGAAGGTGTTTTTAAGTCCCTGCTTGCGGTAGACCGTGTGGAGCGTGATGAAGCAGTGCCCGAAGTGAACGTCGCGCGCGAGCTGCTTCTCCTACTTCTGCTGCCAGCCGTAGAACCAGCTCGTGCACACGCAGTACAGGAACTTATCTCCAGGATTCTTTTTATATCTCTCATCTCAAAAAAACATTGAATGAAACCCAATTCTGGGTTAACCTCTGCGTTGTACATAAGTTTTTATATTGTATGTATATTTTCTTTTTTTTGTGTGCAATAAAGAATAAGAATGATAGTACCCAGGTGAACATTGAAGAAACCTACTGTAAATCCAGTTAAATCCACATTTCGCCAGTTATGTTTCAAACATATGCAATAGGGAGCGAGCTTATTGCCATCAGCTGGGCACAGGTCCAGACTCTGTGGCTGTTACTTAATTCCAGGAAATTCCCAATAAATATTCCGACCAGGGAATCAAACGCAGGACCACATGCTCAGGGTTCTTGGGATCATTAGACTTACCAGGCAGCTACTTACATTTCATCACGCAAAGTAATTTGAAGAGCATTAAGAGCTTTTACGCTTACGGCATTTCATACAAACTTTCAAGTCCTTATTTCCCGAAATTACTGAACCGATTTCAATGAAACTTAATACGCATAAGCAGGACCTCTCTCTCAGGAAGACTAAACAGTTCCTAAAAACATTTTCGAAATGTCTATAAAAAAAATGAAGAAAATGGAGAATTTCTGTTTCAATTCATAATTTATGATCGGTCTAATTTAGCTGTTACACTATTTTTCGAAAATGTTTTTTAGTAACTTTATAGACCTATGTATCCTGCTTATGCGTATGAAGTTTCATTAAAATCGAATCAGTCATTTCGGAAAAAAGGACTTTAAAGTTTGTATGAAATGCCATAAGGTGTAAACGCTCTTAAGAATAGGATTGATAAATAAAAAAAACACTCATAAGTAGGTAAATATATTTGAGCTCAAAATGAGGAATATGAATGCTAAACCAACTGATGAATGAAGGAAACATCCGTCCAAGTGTTTTGCGTGTTTTTTTTCCTGATTTTAAACATTGCCCCACACTAGGAATTTCTCCTGTATCGTGGGTGCGTTTACAAACATTTAAACTCACATACACAAACAGCCAGACCCGGAAAAACTATCTGTAGGCCATACAAATATTTGCTCCGTGCGGGGATCGAACCCGCGACACGCAGCGCAGCAGTCGATTGCTCAGCCACTGCGCCAATCGTGCCGTAGATCCTGTGTATCCTTATTTCTAAATTAACTAGGTTGGTATCTGAATGGTTGACATTTGTAGATCTTTGACAATCGTTACAAATGGTCAGTGGCCCGAAAGTACGAAAATCAGTCTTGCCGTCTTGGAGTCTAGTATTACGCAGTACTAACTGGGTTGTGGAGGTCATATAGGCAGTCGCCCCATGTAAAATTCTGGCATTCAGCTGCATGCGGTTAAACTGGAAGCCGACCCCAATACAAGGTGTTGTTTTGCATCCTCGTCAAAATTCAGGATGTTGTCACAAAAGACATAAATATTCAATATAAATTACGGTACCTAGTAAATTATTAAAAAACACTGCATTTTTTTGTTGTTTAAATTTATCAATATTTCAGAATAACCCCCATAGCGTGGTTTAGGGATTATAAAATTATCGAAAAAACGTTTGAGGTTTTTTGTTTGTGTGTAAGTGACGTTATAAGGCGGGGATCAGACGGCCCGTGTTTAAAACACGGGTGGTTCACAGTTACCGATTTCAGTAAATAAATAAAAAAAAGAAAATTACCAACTCATTTTATTATTGATTCGGGTCGAGAATCATTTGCATAGTTACCTCCTAGAATTTGACGAGGTTGCAAAACAACACCTTGTATAGTTGGTTAAAGGCTCGGCAGATGATGAAGTAGTAAGATTAAAATAAAAGGTGTTGATTTGCATCCTCGTCAAAATTCAAGAGGTTGTCACAAAAGACATAAATAATCAATTTAAATTACGGTACCTAGTTAATTATTTATAAACTCTGATTTTTTTATTGTTTATGTTTGTCTGTATTTCAGAATTCGGGAATAAGAAATTATGTAATAAACGTTTGAGATTGTTTGTATGCGTGGAAGAGTGGTTACAGGGCAAGAATCAGGCGGCCCGCGTTTAAAACACGGGTGGTTCACACTTAGAGATTTCCGTAAATAAGATAAAAAAATATAAATTACCTATCCATTTTAATATTGATTTGGGACGAGAATCATTAGCATTGTTACCTCCTTGAATTTGACGAGGATGCAGAACAACACCTTGTATATGAAGTTGTTGTCGGTTTGGTAGGCTACTGCCCCACAGTTGTTGTCGGGTTTTTTATGTCGCAGATAACTTTTTACTGCGCGATTTACGATGTTGATGTTAGTTCTCCATTTGTGTCATAGATGGTGCTGTAGTAAATAATACCTAAGTTGCTGTAGTACTTTTTGTAGTGCCGCAACAGATATGCAGTGGGTAAATTCAGGCTGTGAATGATGATGGTTGATAATAATGCTTAAGATCAAGTTATAGAGTAGATCGAAGAGTTTTTCCTAATATTATCAGAACTAAGGTTCGTCTTCATTCTCATTTTTTTTCTCGCTCTTCTTACTGATCCCTTTCATCATATCAATCAAATGATTTATCTCAATAGCTTGGTTAGAAATCTGCTCATAAGCGTTAATATGCTCAATTGGTTTCCATTCATGGAAAAGACGTTTCAGGGTCATGGAAATATCGGACATAATGTTATATTTGTCCATTACATCTCCCATTAGGTATCCGATTTCGAAAGTGGAGGAGTTTTCATAATGTGAGCGGATGAGCTCGGCCCTTTTGCACTTTGTGTCACTGTCTTTAATAGTTTCGTACATTAGCCGGAACAATTTCAGTCTCATGCTGTTGTCATCGTCATTTGTAACCTGGAGAGAAATGGAATGAGAAACTGTTGATTCTGTAACTTCTAAAAACAACACAAAGTAGACAAAAGGATAAAACATTTAGTAAGGTTTGGCAGAAAGAGGGATTTTAGTGTTTTCTTGGAAGTTCATCATCATCATCAGCTTATATTGTTTCCACGGCTGAGACACAGGCCTCCTCTCTCCTCTCTGTTAAACAAGACAATCAACTTGAAATAATAGTTGATAAGCTAACAAATTAGTTAATAATCCAACCGACGTAGCTCCTCAGCTACGTCGGCTGGATTATTAACTAATTTATTTGTGTGCATTTAATGAGTATTTTGCTAGCATACCTATAGCTACGACTCGCTCTTTAAGTTCGTCGCCGTCTAAAGCTGAAAACCTTTTGCATAGTAGAGTGCCTAAATGTGGTCTCGTATTTAGTTTTGAACATGTAACACCGCGTGATATAGTTAATGTTTTTAATTCACTTCAGTCTAATAATACAGGTGATTACTGAGGCGTTTCCATTAAACTTTTGAGTAATATAATAGAAATCTTAGCCCCTTATCTTGCTGTTAGTTGTGATAAATGCGTTGATTTACGTACTTTCCCTGACCTTATGAAGAGCAGTAAAGTCATTCCTCTATTTAAATCAAGCAGTAAGAATGATATTGGTAACTTCAGAATAAGAATGATATTGGTAACTTCAGACCAATTTCTATTTTAACTGCATTTAGCAAACTTTTTGAGTTAACATTCAAACAGTTGCTAAGACATTTTAATCTAAACAACCTTCTTCACAACGATCAATATGGCTTTACCAAAGGTCGTTCGACTACAGATGCGGGGACTGCTTTGTTGAAACACATATTTAACGCATGGGAAAACGCGCAAAATGCAATCGATGTTTTCTGCGATCTCTCGAAAGCTTTTGATTGCGTACACCACGACACGCTTTTACGGAAACTACGTTATTACGGTGTTCAAAATGAAGCCCTGAATATAATAGACTCGTATTTATAAAATAGATTCCAATGTGTATATGTTAATAGCGCGAAATCTTCCGGGCTATCTGTTCAGCTAGGTGTACCTCAAGGCTCAATATTGGGACCGTTTTTATTTTTAGTTTATATAAATGACTTACCATATTATTTGAAGGGTATTTGTGACGTTGTACTATTTGCAGATGATACCTCTCTTATCTTTAAAGTAGATAAGAATAGACACGATTTTGGAGACGTAAACAGCGATCTATCAATGGTCACGGATTGGTTCACAGCAAATAACCTTGTTCTTAATGCCAAAAAAACTCAGAATATTGAACTCAGAATATTGAAATTTGGTGCGAAGCAACGTCTTATAGCAAAGATACAGGAAAAATTACAAAACCGTACATTTTTAGTTACATCATAGTTTTTTTTTTATTTTTTTAATAATTTTGTACCTCGGAACCCTCGGTGCGCGAGTCCGACTCGTACTTGGCCGGTTTTTTTTTAAAGAAGGTTACAATTAAAAATAGTATTACCAACCTTCTCAGTTGTCGTTTCTTCTTGTCTTCGTTTAACTACCAAAGCCTGAATCATTGGCATCTTCCTTGCAAAAGAACGTTCCGCTGGTGCCGTCATCGGTGTTGTAATCGTCGATTTCATGGTAGAAGTATCCTTGCCTTCGGATTTCATTAAATCCTTCAAAAGTAGGAGCTTGACGGACCAGGACAGTTCTTTATAAATGGTATCGTTCAGTACTTTCTTCAAGACACTTGTGTGGACCGCTGTAGGAAAGTTGTATGGTTATTTTTTTTTTAATGTTAAGTGAGGTACAAGGCACATTGCTCGCAGAACGGATGGGCGATGGGGCCAAAAAGTTCTGGAATGGCGACCGCGAACCGGAAGACAATGCGTTGGAAGGCCTCCCACTAAGTGGACCGATGACCTGGTGAAGGTTGCGGGGATCCGCTGGATACGAGTCGCACGGGACCGGTCAATATGGCGACACTTGGGGGAGGCTTATGTCCAGCAGTGGACGTCTTTCGGCTGAAATGATGATGATGATGATGATGAGGTAAGGTAAGTAAAGGGGAAAGCGTCAGGGAAGGCCGTGAAATTCTTTTTTTTTTTGCATTTTGCTGGCTGCTACTGAGGAATTTCTGATGAGGTCACCCAATAGCACTTTGCCCGACCCGGGAATTGCACACAGGACGCCAAGCTCAGCAGCCGCGTTTGTGACCAGCAGACCAACGCGGCAGACATGCTGCGTTACTGTTGTTGTGATGTAAGTGCATTTACAGGGAGGCGATTTTAATTGTAGTAACTAACTCGCCAATGTATAAACAAAATTAGGATATGGATTATGGACCAGATATCATGAACCTCCATGATCCCTGTACATGCATTAAAACTACAGTTATAAGATTTCAAACTTGTATTAAAAAAAACTTAGTTAATATGTTAACAACAACAACAAACAACAACAACATACAATAACAAATACACGAACACACACACGAATAAGTCAGTCACGAATATGTGTAGTCGGTGCCAAGCAATATAATTTGAATTAATTAATGAATTAATATTTAGAAACTGTAAGATGTTTTGTTTTTCTGGCCTTAGTCTGTCTATATAGTCATTCAGGTATCGTATATTGCTTGGCACCGACTCCATAGAATTATTAAATTTTATTATTGGTTAATCGTCGGTTAAGTTAGGTTTATTAATATAGGTAGGTTATAGTATTATTTTTAACTTTTTAGTGCGTTTAGGGTTTTTTGAAGTCGGTTTTTTTTTGCTAAAAAAATTTTTATTTGTTAATTTTGAGTGACATATTTTAAACCTAATAATAAAATTTGGGTAGGCCTAGTAAAGATGCTTCTCGTATGAGAAAACGGCGTCGAACTGAAACTGAGAAAAAGGAAAAAGGACAACGATTAAAAGAAATTAGGGAAAGAAATGATCAACGCATTTTGAATAAGAACTGATCATCGCGAAAACAGACTGTCAAAGCAGAGGACCTACATGTTACGTAGGTTGAATAAGGAAAGTCAAGTCTGTGGTACACCTGGAAAATGCATACCGTTAAAATTCCAACAAACCCAAACACAGCTAATATACACTGTCTTACTATGGAGTTACGGTGCCTGTCTCTTGGCTTCATCATCAGATCTGATGGTAGAATGGTTCTCATTGAACGCAAATATTTCACTTGTTATAAAAAATACTAAAATCGTTGTACGTTTTCCTAAAAAAATGAAGACTTCCCTCGATTTTGCCAAGATTCCATCATCAGATCCCGACTTGGTGACTATGGGACCAAGTGGAAAGCATAGGCTTTGAAATAAAAAAATAATTTTCCAAATCGGTTTGTACATGACTGAGTTATGCGCGAACAAAAAACGCAATGCAGAGTAAACGAAAAGTTAGAATATTTAGATTTTTGTTGATTTTTTCAAAACCGCTTGTTTGATTTCGATAAAATTTTCATGGGACCATTCGGAAAGTATACGCTTTCCAACAAAAAAAGAGTTTTTCAAATCGTTTGTTAAGTGACAGAGTTATGCGCGAACAAACATAAAAAAAAAAAATATACAAACATCCGAATTGAGAACCTCCTCCTTTTTTAGAAGTCGGTTAAAAATGTCAAATATTCAGGTAAATTTTTCATTCATAAAATCTTCAGTCGAGTAATAAAATTTGTTTAAAAGAAGGTTAAATAATTTACATTTAAATGTTCTGAGGCTGAGAGCTTTGAAGCCATCAGGTAATTTGTTGTAGACAGTAATGGACATGCAGTATACATTATTAGAAAATAATTTAATTCTACGCCTTGGAACATTAAGCATATGCAGTTTTCGGCTGGGTCTGGATACAACATCATTAAATAAGTATAAAGGCTCTTACCCGCTGCATCGGAATTACTTATGATATGTGGCACCAGATTTAATTAGATTAAGCAAACAGACGTCGGCGATCCGTCAACGTCCTGTTACGCGCCACCTTCCTTGACAACTACCCAAGTCAATATGGCATTATGGCTACCCGCAACGACTTGACGTTTCGCCAGAGAGAATTGTAGACCGCTTCTCTCTCGTCTGTGGTCACAGTTTAGTTTGCAACGTGAATCATATGAAGCCTTTCTGCAAAGGCGCCGTCAAGTATATTAAGTGTGTTGTGTTTAGTTTTGTTTAAAACGGCAACATCTTTTCACTTGTACCTCCGCCTTATCTTAGGAATGCAGTGAACTCTCTTCTAATTTTCTTGACAATGATCACAGTGTATTTTGCTTTTTGTTGCTTGCTGCTATTTTCTCATGTAAGTGACGATTGTCGTAATGGGAATAAAGTTATTTAAACCGATATGTTAAAGTTAGAATGTTTTAGCTCCATTAGCTACGTCACTAAAAGATTCCCAGGTATGGTCCAGTAAAAAAAAAGTATACCTATGACAGGGGGGACAAGTGCACGGGCGGATCTTTAAAGTTAAGCCGTGCTTGCCGAGGTTGGTCCGTGATGTCACCCACCATAATTGCCTACCGAGTTTCCTCCGTGCCCCGGAAAGCACGTTAAACCGTTGGTCCCGGCTGTCATTTTTAGATCTTTGACAGTCGTTACGAGTAGTCAGAAGCCAAAATTCTGACCAAGGGGTAACGTATTAAATTACCCGGTTACTGAGTTGTGGACGTCTGATAGGCAGTCGCTTCATGTTAAATACTGGTACTCAGCTGCATCTGGTTAGACTGGAAACCGACCCCAAGATAGTTTGGGAAAAGGCTAGGCAGATGATGGAGGACAAGTGCTTTTCGGCTGCGATAAAATAGACCCTCTATTTACACCCATTATTATTGTACCAAAAAAAAAACCTGACAAGTGCGAGGCGGACTCGCCCACCGAGGGTTCCGTACAGATGAAATACATACATATTTTTAAAAAGATTTAATTACAAATCTTTAGTCTTTAGATTTTTCCCTGGACTTACAGCACAAAATCACAGCGCTGGTTTTCAGTGGTCACACGTGAAAAACCAACAGAAGCCAATAGCTTAAATATTTGATAACATAAAATAAGAAAACTAAATTAACAGCCAGGTACTAACTAACCACGTAATAAAATAAAACCTTTTTTGTAAAGTAACAGGCACTTTAATTTAAAAAATAATAAAAGGACCACTGACAGGACTTTACTTGCCAGTGTTGCCATCCGTTGAGCTTAAAATAATAGCCCTCATGGAATGCCCCATCCGTACTCAACCGGGAAGCGACCTTGGGTAGTTGTTCTCTTTGTGGGAAGCATTTTTTCCTTAACTTTCTTTGCAATCCTAGTTTCAGTTGTTTCGACCATATCCCGAGTTTGGCGATGATGTTTGGCGGCTAGCTGTTTGGATTGGATTTCTCTAAGTTCTTCAGATGTCATTTCGTGATACTTTGAATTCATAGGCGTATTGACTCCATGTTTTCTTTCGATCTCATGAAGCATGTTTACTGGAAAACAAGTAAATATTATATCACTAGCCTGTCCGGCGCAACTTCGTTTGCGTCACATTTTCCCCGTTTTCGCAACATTTTTCATTGCTGCTCCACTCCTATTGGTCGTAGCGTGATGATATATAGCCTATAGCCTTTTGTCTAGCTATTTTGTCGCACAAGCGTTATTTGCGCTTCCGTTTATCGACCTCACGTTACACGACGATGGAGCAAGACAAGGTACCAAGGTAACCGACGTAGCCCGAAGAATTGCCAAACTTAAGTGGCAGTGGGCAGGGCACGCAGAACGGATGGCCGATGGGGCCGGTCCTGCAAGGCCTCCCACTAGACTGATGATCTGGTGAAGGTTGCGGGGATCCGCTGATAATGAGTTAACTTACCTAAATGCTCCACTTCCCAATAATGAGCCTCAATTTCTTCCAAAAACATTACCAGTTCCATAGTGAATAGTTGATGCCCCATGAAATGACTTGTGTTGAATTTATCGACCATTTGTCTGTATTTCTCGAAAGTGGTGAACATTATATATCCAACCTTAAAACGAAGGAAAATTTTAGACTTAAAAAACAACATCAAAAGTACATTGTTACCCCAGGGGTGAAAGTAACTTATTTAGTCCCGAGACGCCAATAGTCCGAGGGACTAAATAAGTCTTTAACCCGAGGTAAACACTGTGCTTTTCATTACGAATACAAGGAAAGTAAAAATAAAAACATGAATTATGTAAAGAAAAAATTAGTACATTTTATTTCGGATTGCTGCTTTCCCCCCTATTTTGTTTTTTTTTCTGTGGCCAGCCAGCTATTCAGCCATTATTTTTCATTTTCATCATTGAAAAAATGGTAAATACATTTTGCCTAACTGTATGTTATTTTAAAGAAATTCTTGAAACTTAATAATAATAAAGTTATTTAAAATATATATATTCTTTAATCAATAATTAACTTTAAGTTATTTCAATGTTACATCGTCGCTGCATACAAAGTTGGAACATGATTCAATAAAAATGTCAAAATAGAACTAGTATTTTTTATAATTTGACATCTGTCTGTTGAAAGCGATTCTCCCTAGGGATGAAAAGTATTACTTTCATCCCGCTCCTCAGGCAACTTCAGACCTACTTTCAGAGTATGAGTAATGAAAAGTATTTATTTCAGACTAGCTTCAAATCAAATCAAATCAAATCATTTATTGCATCCATAATGTACATGTAACAGGTGGTCGAATAAAAAATAATAGACACAATTATGGACCCTGTCGGGCACAGCAAGTTTTAAATAACTAGAGAGAGGAAGACTGCTTCTATAATTTTCCTTGTCAAAAAAAAGAGTAATTATACCCCCCACTTCCTTGCCTTGCTTGACTTCCTTGTTTTCTCTCTCGTCTTTTGCTTATGGTTCACCTTTTTTTTTTGCTGGGGTAGGCGGAGGCGAAGGCGGAGGGGTCTGTCAGACTCCAACTGACTAAAACCACAGCGGTGTTCCGTCGCACACTTGCGTCGGGGGGCAGCGGGAACGAAAGTGACTTCCGCTGCCCCGGACTAGTGCCGGCCCGCTTGACCAGTGCGAGCCTCGTCCCTGGGGGGAGTGAGGTGTACTCCCTCCGATACGTCATGAGAGGCGCGCGTGGAACACTACGCGCCGCCGTCTCGGGTCCAGTGAGATGGGGGGCGACGGATGTCCCCGAATCCGTCGCCCCTGGACCTTTTAGGGGGGCCGGAAGAGGGCGTTGTCCGCCCTCTGCCGACGCTCGGTGCGTCTGATGCGGGATGGGAAAGAGCTCGATATCTCCCTCTCCCTTTCCGCAGCCTCCTTCTGCGACATGACGGTTTCACAGAAGGACACCACCGCGTCCCAGGACTCTGTGCTGCCGACCATAGAGCGAACAACGGTCGGCAGCAACAGGTTTGCTCCTACCTCGCTTATGAGGGCACGGCGCGGCTCGTCCCACGTGGCACATTCCGCCAGCGTATGCCGAGCCGTATCCTCCAGACAGTGGACGCAGTGATGGCACCGAGCGTCCGGCTCCCTGCTGATGCGACACAGGTACTTCCCAAAGCAGCCGTGCCCCGAGAGCACATGCGTCGCCCGAAACGTCAGCGAGCCGTGCTTCCTCCCGAGCCAGTCTTCGATTACTGGCCGGATCACCTCGATTGTGTCGAGGCCGGCGGAGGGATGGTCAAGCCTCCTCCGCCATTCTGCCACCATGACCTATCGGAGCTGAGATCGGTGCAGCGTGATCTGTCGCTGCACCAGCCTTTCGCCCCGATCCCTGGCGTCCTCGCGCCACCGATGCAGTGTCGCGAGGGCTTTCGCCTCCAGGAATCCGGATTGGGGATCCGGCCAGTAAACAAGCCGCCTCGTAGGAGATCGTGCGATATCCGCGTATGACCCTGACGGCCATCGCTCTCTGCGGTTTCCGCAGGACTGCGATAGTGCGGGCCGTCAGGTCCGTCGCCCATACTGGGGCCCCGTAAAGGGCCATGGATCGCACCATCCCTACGTATAACCGCCTAAAGGCGGTGCTCGGGCTCCCCAAATTCGGAAGCAGCGTTGACAGCGCGCCCGCCGCGCCCATCAACTTGGGCACCAGCCGCTGAAAGTGGGGTCTGAAGTCCCAACGGCTGTCGAGCACCATCAACGGCTGTCGAGCACCAGCTTATGGTTCACCTAACTTAACCTAACTTGGTGTCGGAGTTTTTATGCCGCCCATGGCTTGGCTTGGCTTTACATGCCGTCCAGAATATATTAATTCTATTATACTAAACATCGTGAAGAAACCAACTTTGTTTGCTTTCACCGAAGTAATAATTGATGAATATACAATTCGCACACAGCTATTGTGGCTTTTGGCTGGGACTGTAGTTTCATTTCATTATTTTCGATTGATATACTACTTTGAAAATTCAAAACCGCTGCTGGTCTTTTATCCTTTTTTTTTTCTTTTTTGGATGGGAAATCATCAAATGACTTGACTGACTGAAACCCATCCATGTTCCTTCTTAGCCCTTTGTGTTCCAGGGCCACGGTATCTCTTTCGAACCTAATATTATAAAGGTGAAGAGTTTTTTTGTTTGATTGCGCTAATCTCAGAAAGAACTAGTTTGAATTGAAAATATATTTTAGTGTTAGATAGTCCATTTATCGAGAAAGGCTATAGGCTATATAATATCCTATATAACATCCCCGTTTTCGCAACATTTTCCATTGCTGCTCCGCTCCTTTCGGTCGTAGCGTGAAGATATATAGCTATAGCCTTCCTCGATAAATGGGCTATCTAACACTAAAAGAATTTTTCAAATCGGACCTGTAGTTCCTGAAAAAACAAAGAAACACTGCAGCTTTATAATATTGGGATAGATTCCTTTGTCCGCTCTATAAGTCTTATAAATCTCTTAAAAGTCGTTACAGGTAGTCAGTGGCTCGAAATTAAGACTGACAACCAGTCTTACGACGGGGTATCGTAAAACCCAGTACTAACTGGGTTGTGGAAGTCAGATACGCAGTCGCTCCACGTAAAATACTGGTATTTAGCCGCATCCAGTTAGACTGGATACTGACCCCAACATATGTTCCAAAAATTACCGGTTTCAACTATGACATTAAGGATTGATATCCATACAAAACTGGATTGAAATAAAGGGAGACTTTAGTGAACAAAAATAATACGTATTATTATCCGACTGAAGAAGTGAAGTGAAGTGCTCTGTATGGTGTCGGACGTAAAGAATAGCACCATCCCATATCTTCCCGTGGGTGTCGTAAGAGCCGACTAAGGTATTTGCCAGAGAATGGGCAGCAGCGTTCTCTGTGCTTTTGTAACAACCGTACTGCGATCGCCAACCCACCTGCCAAGCGTGGCGATTATGGCAAAACCCCCCAAAATGTCAATGGAGGCCTATGTCCGGGCCTGTGGACGGTGAGTAATGGGCTAGCTCACCGTCCGTCCGTCTTATGACGACAGGCCGTGCCGACGGCGCGTTCGTGTCCCACGCGCGCCTTAAGGAGATGTCAGCAAATCGGAAGGGGTCCGAGAGGGCCGATGCCTGCCAGGGCTGCGGGTTGTTCGAAAGAGATACTGTGGCCCCGGAACACAAAGGGCTAAGAAGGAACATGGATGGGTTTTAGTCAGTCAACTCTGACACTCCCTTCCGCTCCGCCCAGAGCGGGAGAAGTCATTTGATGATTTCCCATCCTAAAAAAAAAGAAAAAAAAAGGCCTATGTCCAGCAGTGGACGTCTTTTGGGCTGAAATGATGATGATGAATGACCCGACTGAAGGAAAAGTTATGTTTTTCGCGCGTTTCTTGGTTGTTCATTAATTTCTTTATTACCTTGTATCTTCCAGACGGCTGTATGGTTTTCGACGGTTAGGGTATCGTTATATTTGTCTTAAAACCCTAAGTGTCCTCAAGTCGGGACCCATTCCTTGTTTTAATAATTTTTATTTTTCGATGGCTTCCAGCTGTCCTTGCTGTTTGCTTTTCAGTCGGGTGTTTTAGTGTTTATAATTGCGGTTCGTTTGTCTCGCTAAAAGTCGAGAACGGCTGGGCCGATTCAGCTGATTTTGGTTTTGAAATGTTTGTCGTAGTCCAGGGAAGGTTTAAAAGGTGAGAAAGGTAGGGTAGGGTAGGTAGGTAGGGTAGAGCAGGTAGTACTACCTACTTGGTAGGTAGGTAGGCAAAAGTGCATTGCAACGCATGCCACTGTATGGCATGCGTTGCAATGCACTAGTACTTAGTAAAAAAAAAATATCTAAACTTAATATTATAAAGAGGAAAGATTTGATTGTTTGCTTGCATTGAATAGGCTCCAAAACTACTGGTCCGATTTGAAAAATTCTGTCAGTGTTAGATAGCCCATTTATCGAGGAAGGCTATAGGCTATATATGATCACGCTACGACCAATAGGAGTGGAGCAGCAATGAAAAATGTTGCGAAAACGGGGAAAATGTGACGCAGACGAAGTTGCGCCGGAAGTTGCTAGTTTACTATAACTAGAGACAACTTCAGTAATTTAGTGATACATGATAGTTTTGTATCTCTGATTCATTTTAAATGAATGACCATCTTAAATGATCATGATCATTTTAAACATGGCAGAAATGCTGCTACCATTTTATGTGGATGGACGTGGATATGACCATGGACATGATGGTGCATGAATTGATAGCATTAAATAGTATTGTTGGAGCTGCTGAAGATTGTAAACAAACTTTGCATTGTATAAATTCAATTAATTTAGTATTGTATAGTCGCATAGCCCATATTGTGTGAGCACTATGTACTAGAAAGCTATCATTCGCTAGAAACCTACGTCTTTTATTGACTTCAATGTGTCCTGGTGGTTAAGAGTATGTCATGCTCACTTAAATGTCACGCTGATGGTGTCGCGTGTGTCGGGTCATTTAGTTCCCTTCAAAATGGTCGAGTTGAATTATGGCTGATCCATGCGTCATGTTCGTGAACGGGCGCTGTCAGTTGTGCTTGGTCATCTCTTAGTTGCCACGGCTTAATTTGAACTATTTTTTTATTTTTTTAACTGGTTTTTTTTTTTGTTTACTTTGGACACTTTTAACGTGCACGTCTAGCTACATCGTTCTCACATAATGTACCATCTCAACATGAATGATGTAACCAAGGTTTTTGTAACAAGATTCTGATTTAAAAGAGTGTCCATAGAGTTTCTTGCCCATTCTTCTCCATAGACGCTTTGGAGTGGGCAACTACACTACTTTCACAGTTATTATGTCTTGTGACTGGGACTGTAGCTTCATTTTTATTGTTTGACTATTCAAAAGTGCCTGTAATTGGTCTACTTGAAATAAATGAATTTAAATTGATTTGATGGCCCGGTACCGGGTCGCGACCCACTAATTGGGAAACGCAGTTCTACGAGGTCTGCCGTGACGCCCTAACTGGCTGTGTCAGGGCTGCAGAAAGTGGTTATTTTGGCCCACATCTCATTGGGCATGCGGCAGACAAAAAACTAGGAGGATGCTTATGATCTTACCTCGAATGAAGGTTTGGTGACATGTTTCTGTCGTAGGCTTTCCAGGTCTTCGATAAGGCTGTAAGTAGACTTGATGATGTCCCATCCACTTTGAGCGAGTAAGTACATCGAATCCAGGTCGGCTCTGCTTACGTATTCAGCACCACGAACATGGCGACCTGTGTAAGGATTGCGCCTCATCCATCAGCACGGATTAGCATTTTTTATGTGAAATATCTATATGCGCGATTAGGCTGTACTTGGCTGTAAATGGTGTTCCGCCCCCACTTCTATTCCACGTAAAATCAACCTTTTTCCTATTGAAATAAAGTTTTGGATTGATTGTTGTGCTTGCTTTGTTTTTGAAAGTTCCACGTATTATTTTTTCTTTTGTTTCTTTTACTTCATATTTCGTTATAGGTTTTTATTAATAATTAATTCTATTAAAAACATAAATGTTTCACATCTGACGGGCGTCCCGTGACGGCTATCTTCATCATCACTTTTTAAACACTAAGATTTTTTCAACCACTAATTTCTACGTTTTGGTATCCAAAGCTGTAGTAAGTTTCTTTTAACAGTGTAAGTTTTGTTATAAACCGTAAATGCTTAAAAAGTATTTGAACCAATATTGTTTTGATGCTTAAGCTAAAAGCTGCTGCTATCTCAGCCGTAGATATTATTGAAATTATCGTCAGTTTCCAGTTTCGCCTCTAATTCGTCGTTGTTGACTTGAGTTTTCGGGCGACCACGGGGTTCATTTTAAGGGTTCTGTACCCAAAGGGTCAAAGGGGACCCTATTACTGAGACTTCGCTGTCCGTCCGTCGGTCACCAGGCTGTATCTCATGAACCGTGTTATTTAACCAGTTGAAATTTCTACAGGGATTATGTATTTCTATGTTGCCGCTATGCTACAAATACTAAAAACAGAATAAAATTTATATTTCCTCTTTGCTCCCATACAAAAAAGTGTTTTTTTTTCCTCGTTTTTATAAATCATGGTACAGAACACTTCGTGCGCGAGTCCGACTCGCACTTGGCCGGTTTTTTCGGATCAAAATTTCCAGATAGGAAGCGTTCTTCCAACCAATAACGGGCTGTGCGTTCGTTTGTAGTGATCCCTCCGTATTGCTTGTTAATGTGAAAGCGCCGGGGTAGCGAAAGAAAAACAAAATTTCGAATGTTTTTTTAAATATTTGGCTGGCTACCCTGACATCATAAAGCAGTATTGTTTTACTTTTATTCCAGTGTGGGAAAGAGACGGAGCTATACAAAATGTCTAGCGCCATCTCTTTCCCACACTGGAAAAGGAGTAAAACAATAATGTTTTAAGACGTCATAGAATGGGACGTCAAGTCTGCTATTACAATAGTGTCAGAATGGCCTATCATTGATTTCATAACTGTTGATTTTGACAAGTTTGGTAATCTACTAATTATAATGGCGTCATTATGACTTCACAATGGTCAACCACTGACACTTCATTGAAAGAAATGGCATACAATTTGACAGACCATTATGATTTTAGCAGATTACGAACTTTTAGCAAAATGACAATGGGATCGTGATGGAATGACGATGTTTATAAAAAAAAACCGGCCAAGTGCGAGTCGGACTCGCGCACGAAGGGTTCCGTACCATTTTTTATAAAAAAACGAGCAAAAAAATCACTTTTTTGTATGGGAGCCCCCCTTAAATATTTATTTTATTCTGTTTTTAGTATTTGTTGTTATAGCACCAACAGAAATACATAATCTGTGAAAATTTCAACTGGCTAACTATCACGGTTCATGAGATACAGCCTGGTGACAGACGGACGGACGGACGGACGGACGGACAGCGAAGTTTCAGTAATAGGGTCCCGTTTGACCCTTTGGGTACGGAACACTAAAAAAGCAGACTTGAGGCCCTGGTCAGAGTCTGGTTTACAGTATGTTGATACAAATATGTTTCGCGAGCGTAACAAATACGGCTTTTTTAGTTAGTTCATTTAATTACTTGAATATTTGATGAATAAGTCTTTCAAGGTGATTAAATGAACTTAGGGTTATATTGAAGATTTTAATCATTTTCATTCTGTAACTTCACACGTGTTCGCTCGTGGCTAAATAATAACAGCCGCACGGGTCCATCTTTAAGGTTAGGCCGTGCTTGCCGTGGTTGGTCCGTGGATGGGTGACCATAATTGCCTAACGAGTTTCGCTCTCCTTTTCGAGGCTCCGTGCCTCGGAAAGCACGTTAAGCCGTTGGTCCCGGCTGTCATTTTTAGATCTTTGACAGTCGTTACGAGTACTCAGAAGACAAAATCGGACATCCAGTCTTACCAAGGGGTATCGTATTACCCAGTTACTGGGTTGTGGAGGTCAGATAGGCAGTCGCTTCATGTAAAATACTGGTACTCAGCTGCATCCGGTTAGACTGGAAGCCGACCCCAAGATAGTTTCGGAAAAGGCTAGGCAGATGATGAAGTAATCTTAGTCGAAACACTCTTGTCAGAGTGATCAGGTCAGTCCAGCGAGTTGGTGGTCGGCCCCGTGATCTCTTGCCTTCCACATGGCCCTTCGACAGTCTTTCCATCGAATTCTCATTTCTTGTGATGTGACCAAAGAACTTTAATATTCGTAGTTGCACAGTAGACGAAAGCCAGTCTTTAATATGAAGTTCCTTGAGGATAGAAACATTGGTGCGAAACGATGTCCACGCGAATCATATTTAATTTTAAAGACGGTTTCACACTGACCATGACCTTCCAATTGCAAAAAACCTAAGAAATTTCGCCCTTAAAATGATTACAGCCCTTTTTGCCGCATTGCTACCCTAATTCTTCTATGCCACGAAGAAACTCGTATTTTTAACCTGTCCACGCTAACGAAAAAATTGAAAGTGATGAAAAAAAGAACAATAAGGGAATTTGAAAAAAGAATTACATATTTAAAAAAAAAAACATTCGTATTTCGTATTCTTTGCCTCTTTTTTAATAATTACATTTTTATTATATTTGCCAGTATTGTCGTACAGCAACTCCATAGATAAAGACCTATTATTAATTATGTCTAAAATCATTATTTACTTAGACTATTTAGACTCAGAGTGAAAGTTTCTTTCATTTCGTTCAAAGTTGAACCGTAAGCGGCACATAATCGCAAACAAGCCCAATATTGCTTCGAATTAATAGCCAATTTTTTTCGAATCGACTTTTAAAACGAAGCTGAACGGCACTATATGTACACAGTAAACCAAGCCTATATTTTTGAAAATGCGACATTGTCGTTCCGCGCTTTTTAGCAATAGACCCCATAACGGCCTCCCACCCATCTTACCAGTTTTCAACGAGCTAGCATGCGCGTCGTCCGCGTGGCGAGGAATCTTGTGATTATCCGTGTAAAACGGGTAATCTTTCGTTTTACATGTTTCTGTTCAATATTACAAGTACTCTAACATGTTAGCTCTGTAGATACCTCTATCGAGCTTCTTTTGACGTATTAAGTCTATGGTGTGAGTCATTAAAAAGTTCTCCTAACTCAAAACAATAAACATCTGTGTGTCCCACAGTTAACCAATTTGCTATGTTTAACAGTGAGCCATGGTTCATTGTGTACTTCATGTTGGTTAACTGTGTAGGTAAATGTAATGAAAAAAGTTTAAGTAATCATTTATTTGAATTATAGCTTAAAAAAGTCATAAGAAGAAAAGGTTCGAATACGGATGAATCTGTGAAGGCAGCTTTTGACCTCGTAAATTCTGGGTTCAGTATTCGGAAAGCCAGTAAAGAGTGCTAGCTGAGGTATAAATCTGTTTAAACTTTACGGAGGCTCGGAGGTTAGCTGTGAGTGAAGGTCTGCGCAGGTATAACGGTTCAAACTTTATGGCGGCTCGGAACATCTAACGTAAAACACGCAGACTCGCAGCTAATTTGCACAGCAGAGTGTATGCGACGATCCGGAGTAAAGTAAATGCAAAGGGAACGATAAGCCCGGTGTGCTGTCCGGCCATACAAATACGCCTGAAATTTCCCGTCAAACGTCCGGGCGTATTTATACGCCTCGAAGAGTTGTACCAAAAAACTTACTAAAATTTTAAAAATCTCTATGAATTTACCATCTATGGTCCCCCTTACGGATACAGTATTAAATTCCGCGGTTGTAGGTATTGCACTTTTGTAGGACACAACAGATTTAAAAAAAAAACGATGTTTTTTTGTTATATGTATCGGTTCAGAATGTTTTTCTGATTACGTAGTAAACGTTTTTGAATCGGTGTCCCTTCCACTCTGTATAATTTAACATTTTAACACGTTGAGTGCGATACCAGGTCTAAACACCTTGTATACGCCTCGCTTACAGTGCGGCTAAGAAAAGTATAGACTTCCTTGTCGTGCGGAAGGCATAACTTCAATTTGGTTCGGTGTTGGAAAGAGATGAATATACAGGGTGTAACGGAAAGGGTATATACATACTTAAGGGTGTGCTACAGACCATCAAACTGAACATGTTTCTCCACAAAGAAACATCGTAATAACGAAAAAATTATCTGCTGCCCCATACAAAATTTCATTACCTATTCGACCCAAATGTATGGGGCAGCTGATATTTTTTTCGCTATGACGATGTTTCTTTGGGGAGAAACATGTTCAGTTTGATGGTCCGTAGCACACCGTTAAGTATAAATATACCCTTTCCGTTACACCCTGTATATCTAAGATGTATTATTAAATAGAATACAATGATGTACCTACACCTTAATACCGGGTTTATAAACCTGGGACCGCACGGAAGAAATAAAATTTCATTTAAGTTTCTTAAATGTTACAGGGTCTAAAAGCCTTGTGCCGCCAGAATGGAAGTTTTATTAGCAGGTGTACAGACCTTGTACCGCAGGAATGGAAAGTATAGAAAAATTACTGTCGCAGCGAACGTGTTAAGTACATAATATCAACAAAAATTACTTACATGAGAAAAAAATCAAAAAACCTATAAAAAATAATACTTTTATATTCATATACACCGGCAGTGCAGACATCTTGAGATTGATTAAGTACCTAATTTTAATTCACAGTAAAAAATAATTAGAATATTTACTACTTTTAAGTACCTAACCATATTATTAATACTTAATTTGCTATTACGTGTATTCTCGTTGGTTTAGTGCAAGCATTACTGCTAAGCATGAGGTCTGGGTTCGATTTCCAGGTTGACCAAAGTGTTATTGGGGTTTTCCATCAAGAATTTCTTTGTAGCAGCCACGCAGTTAAGATTTGTGCCCGGTTGATGGCAATAATTCTGGCTCTGTATGGTGTCAGACGTAAAGAATGGCACCATCCCTTATCTTCCCGTGGGGGTCGTAAGAGGCGACTAAGGGATTTGCCAGAGAATGGGCAGCAGCGTTCTCTGTGCTTTTGTAAAAAACCAAAACCACCAAAACCACCCAAAATGTCAAAGTGGTGACTCTTGGGGGAGGCCTATGTCCAGCAGTGGACGTCTTTTAGGCTGAAATGATGATGAATGATGATGGCAATAAGCTTGCACCCTATTACATGGGACTTAAAACATAATTGGCGCAATGTGGGTCTACTAAGTATTAGGTATACTTCTGCGTTACCCGTCCGGGATTTCAGGCGTTATGTTATGTTAATGACTGCTGTGATGTTATGTCATCTGTCAAAGAACATCCGACTTCGTTGGCATAACTATACCGGCCGCCATTTTGAAAAAAAAAACTAGTTTTGGCGGCCAGCAATAAAACATACGTATATGCCAATCGGCAGAGTAAGTGATTAGGAAAACAAACAAAAAAAAATTGGTTATCTGTAAAGTCGGTTTACGGACGATAGTTTAACGTGACAACGTCATAACAAAACATTGATGAAATGATTGCATACTTTAAGGCATCGTCCTAATAGAACGCGAATGCGCGATCATCGTGCGAGTAAGCGATGCGACCATCGCGTGTTCGAGCGATGGCAAAAACTGGGTGTCCTATCATCGCGCGAATTGACGACGCAAGCGAGCGAGGGGCGCGGGCACAGCGGCCCGCCGACGCAATTATCGCGCGAATTTCAATTAGGACGCCTATTCGAATTCAATATGTTTGATCGCGCGTTCGTACGAACTAAGTTCGTGCGAATAGATTTACAAACATTTGAGTAGCGCGACCGCGTCGTGCAATTGTCAGTTAGGACACCTATTCGAGTTCTATATGTTTATTCGCGCGTTCGTACGAGTAAAATTCGCGCGAACCTACGATGATCGCGCATTCGTGTTCTATTAGGACGATGCCTTATGAATAGCAAGCCGAACGCTCAAGCCGATCGTGCCTTTCGCTCGTTCGTGGAGCGGTGTCGCTCCGATCGTAACATTACAATGAGTTACGTTGTCACGTCAAAAATATACGATTTCCGAGATATTTGAGTACAAAAACGTCTAAAAATTAAGAATTTAAAATTTAAATTTTATTTATTGAATCACAAAGGTTGCGGTGCGTTGTCGCCGCGCCGCAGCGAACGTCCCTGTACCCTACCATCCGCCATATTGTTTGACGTTTGTTATTCGCATTTCCGCACGCGAAACTAATAGTAATTAATAGAGCGTTACGTTGCGTAACAACGTCGCTGAATCGTATTACATATATTTTTAGGGTTCCGTACCCAAAGGGTCAAACGGGACCCTATTACTGAGACTTCGCCTTCTGTCCGTCCGTCCGTCTGTCACCAGGCTGTATCTCATGAACCGTGATAGTTAGCCAGTTGAAATTTCCACAGATTATATATTTCTGTTGACGCTATAACAACAAGTAATAAAAACAGAAAAAAATAAATATTTAAGGGGGGCTCCCATACAAAAACGTTATTTTTTTTTTCGTTTTTATTCGGAGAAATAATGGTTCGGAACCCGTCGTGCGCGAGTCCGACTCGCACTTGGCCGGTTTTTATTTAGTGACATGCCACATTATGCGTTGCGTCGTCGGATTATAACGGATCGACGGACGAGAGACGAAGTGGAGGAGGGAGGTGATGTGCTGTCCTGTCGAAGCTCCGGTGCGACTACCAACAGTGTCCTCTGAGAGGGGCAAACTAGTGCGCTACGACGTCGTGCATCGTCGCGGGTGTGGCATACAATGCGTTGATACGCTACGACGACGCAACGAAACGCACTAAGCGTCCTCAGCCTTAGATGTGACCGTACCCTAACAAATAGCGGCGGTAGTTTGGTCGTACCCTAACAAGTGTTTATGTAACCAAATAATTAATTAAATCAATAAAACCTAATCCATACTTTTAATTAGATTCGTAATGAGAAAACTATGCAGTTAAATAACTTTTATAAAAGTAGATAAGTACCTCTATTTATGTGATAAGGTTGAAAAGAAAGCAGAAACATGTTAAAAATTTTAGCTGTATTTTTTAGTAAGTACTAAAACAATGATGTTGCCATGTACTCACAAAATGTAGCCAACCCGGGTTTCGCACGGTGTCAGTTTAAACAAAAAAAAACAACCGTTCGGTACATGGGCGCCGGCAGCAGGCACGCCCCTGTCGGAAAACAAAATATGTATATAGAAAAGATTTCGATTATTTATATCAAGTGCTGTATTAATTATAAAACCGGCCAAGTGCGAGTCGGACTCGCGCACGAAGGGTTCCGTATCATTATTTATAGAAACGCTTTTTTCTATGAGAGCCCCCTTAAATATTTATTTTATTCTGTTTATAGTATTTGTTGTTATAGCGGCAACAGAAATACATAATCTGTAGAAATTTCAACTGGCTAACTATCACGGTTCATGAGACACAGCCTGGTGACAGACGGACGGACGGACGGACAGCGAAGTCTCAATAATAGGGTCCCGTTTGACCCTTTGGGTATGGAACCCTAAAAACTTAAGGCACCTAGGTTGTTGTCCTTTGTTCATCATCATCAGCCTACCGCAGTCCACTGCTGGACATAGGCCTCTTCAATCGCTCGCCAGTTAACCCGATTATCGGCAACTCTCATCCAGTTGCTACCAGCTACCCTGCGAAGATCATCGCTCCACCGAGCCTGAGGGCGTCCCACCTTACGCTTGCCCATTCGTGGTCTCCACTCAAGAACACGTCTGCCCCAACGGTCATCGGTTCTACGGCTTATATGGCCGGCCCATTGCCACTTCAGCTTACTTATTCTGTGGGCTATGTCGACTACTCTGGTTCTCTGTCGGATCACCTCATTCCGGATGCGATCCCTCAAAGAGACTCCAAGTATGGCCCGCTCCATAGCTCGCTGAGTGACCTTCAGTTTATGGACCAACCGTACCGTGAGTGTCCACGTTTCGGCCCCGTAAGTCATTACGGGCAGGACGCACTGGTTGATGACCTTAGTATTTAGGCTCTGTAGAATACGCGACGAGAAGACCCGACGAAGCTTCCCAAACGCTGCCCAGCCCAGCTGAATTCTTCTGTTAGCCTCTCTCTCAAAGTTGTTCTTACCAAACTGCAGAGTTTTCCCGAGGTAAACATATTCTTGAACAACCTTGAGAGGAGCGCCATTGACAACAATAGGTCCTGGGGTGACGTGTTCGTTGAACATAACCTGCGTTTTGTCCAAGTTCACCCCGAGACCAATGCGTAGTGAAGAATCAACTAGGCCATCCAGCATCTGCTGCAAGTCGTGCAGCGATTCAGCCAGTATGACGATGTCATCTGCAAATCTCAAGTGTGAGATGTACTCGCCGTTGATGTTAATGCCACGTCCTTCCCAGTTCAGCGTCTTAAACGCATCCTCCAGTGCGTTGGCGAACAATTTCGGGGAGATTACGTCCTCACTCCCCGACGCAATGGGATACCCCCTGTTAGCTGGTTCTGAGTTTGGACGGTCATTGTGGCGTTTTTGTACAGACTTCTCAGCACTTGGATATATCGCCAGTCTACTTGGCATCGCTGCAGGGACTCCAGAACTGACCAAGTCTCGATAGAGTCAAAAGTCTTCTCATAGTCCACAAATGCAAGACACAGAGGCCGATTATACTCTTCGGACTTCTGTATAATCTGCCGCATTGTGTGAATGTGGTCTATGGTGCTGAATCCTCCTCGAAACCCGGCCTGCTCCGGTGGCTGAAAATCGTCGAGTCTTCGCGCTAGACGATTTGTGACGACTCTTGAAAACAGCTTATATACGGGGCTAAGGAGCGAAACGGGTCTGTAATTCTTTAATAAGGTCTTGTTCCCCTTTTTAAAGAAAAGAACGACCACACTCGTTTTCCACGCTTCTGGAGTTCTCCCAGAGAATAGGACCGAGTTGAAAAGCTTCCGAAGCTCTCTTAACATTGGACTTCCTCCCGCTTTCAAAAGCTCAGTCGTTATCCCATCCTCACCAGGGGCTTTTACATTTTTAAGCTGTCTAAGAGCCGCCTCGATTTCATCTAGTCTGACTTCAGGCAGGTCTTTTGTGAAATGGCGGGTTAAGGTGGCTCTGGTTTCCTCATTTTCGGGATCAGGTCGAGATGTATACGATGCGTACAGCTGTCCGTAGAAGTTTTCAACTTCCGTAAGAATCTCCGGCTTCGAAACGACGATATCCCCACTAGGTTTTCTCAACTTCGTCAGGTGGCTCCTCCCAATTGGACCTACACCTTCGATCCCCGGTTCTGCCCTATCGTTTTTTCTATTGAACGTGTGCTGGAGCATCGAAGGTTGCGTCGTACCAATTTCCTAATGATTTTATTTAGTGCCTGTAGTTCTGCCGAAGTGATAGGTGGGTTTTCACGTCGTTCCGTCATACGCTCCAGAGCCTCCTCCGAGAGTTTAGACTTCTTGCCCGTACGCCGCATCTTGCAAAACCGCGTTCCTTCCTCCCTGAGGATTTCCACCATTAGGTCGAGCGCCGGGTCAACGTCATTTGTGTTTTTCATGGCCGTGAATCGTTCCCCAGGTCTGACTGGAAGGCTTCAGATCCTAGCATAGTTTGACGCATATTTGAACGTAGCCTAGCCTTCATCAAACGGCGAACCCGTTTGAAGTCCAGCTTGAAGTTGATATTTAGAGAGCCACGAACAAGTCTGTGATCGCTACCGGTATTGAACCTGTTGATCACCGAGACATCTCTAAATATATGCTTATTATTATCCGTCATGATGAAGTCTATCTCATTTTTCGTCACACCGACGGGGCTTCGCCACGTGCACTTCCTTTGAGGCTGTTTCTTATAGAAGGTATTCATCACAAAAAGCCCCTCCCTCTCAAGGAAGTTGACAAGCATTTGCCCCCTATGATTTCTGCTGCCAAACCCGTAGGATCCTACTACCGATTCACCCGACTCCGCCTTGGGATAGCTGATCTCCCTCTCGAAAATACAAAAGGTGGCCCGATTCGAGAGTAATTGTGTCCTCCCCCTCTCTTCGGACTTCGCTCAAGCCAAGAATGTGCCACCTTGTGTTTCCGAGTTCTTCCTCAAGCTGTACTAAGTGTTCGTCGAGCCGTAACGTGCGTCCATTATACGTCGCCAAGGTCAGTTGTTTTTGGCGGCCATTCGTAACCCGGGGATTCTTCGCACCCCCTGCCTTGCCGTTACCGTGACCGCCGCCAAGATCAGGAATAGCAAGGCCGCCAGGAACTGGGGTCCTTTGTTCATAACCTTGAAAACCTTTCATGTTCGAGCTGGGTGCTAAAATTTTTCAAATTCGTGGCCAAATAATAACAGCCGCACGAGTTGATCTGTAAGGTTAAGCCGTGCTTGCTGTTGTCCGTGGATGGGTGACCATAATTACATTCCGAGTTTACTCTGTGCCTCGGAAAACTCGTCAAGCTGTTGGTCCCGGCTGTAGATCTTTGACAGTCGTTACGAGTAGTCAGAAGCCAAAAGTCTGACATCCAGTCTTACCAAGTGTCTTATCGTATTACCCAGATATATATATTACTACACTCGACACACTTTATATACTGGATTGTGGAGATCAGATAGGCAGTCTCTTCATGTAAAATACTGGTACTCAGCTGCATCCGGTTAGATTGGAAGCCGACCCCAAGAATAATTTGGGAAAAGGCTAGGCAGAAAAAAGAAGTGTGTTTTTTTTTTAAGTCGGTTATGTTTTTTTTCAAAACAATTTAATTTTACCCTTTTGTGTGTGGTTTCTCACACATTTCCTTTTCAACTATCAATTTTGCATTGTAACTAGAAGTTATTAGCATATCATCCACATCGATGAATAAGAAATGAATAATGCACATAGACGATTATGTCTACATGGGACAAACGGTCCAGTTGGGTAGGTCTAACTTCGAGAAAGAGGTCAATCGTCGAATCCGACTCGGCTGGGCAGCGTTCGGGAAGCTGCGTGGTATCTTCTCGTCCTACTTACCACAGTGTCTCAAGACGAAAGTTTATGACCAGTGTGTGTTGCCAGTGATTACATACGGGACCGAAACGTGGCCGCTCACAATGGGCCTCATCAGAAGGCTCAAAGTCACCCAAAGGGCAATGGAGAGAGCTATGCTCGGAGTTTCCTTACGTGATCAAATCAGAAATGAGGACATCCGCAAGAGAACCAAGGTTACCGACGTAGCCCGAAGAATTGCCAAACTTAAGTGGCAGTGGGCAGGGCACATAGCTCGCAAAACAGATGGCCGCTGGGGCCGAAAACTTCTGGAATGGCGACCGCGAACCGGGAGACGATGCGTTGGAAGGCCTCCCACTAGGTGGACCGATGACCTGGTGAAGGTTTCGAGGATCCGCTGGATGCGAGTCGCAAGGGACCGATCAATGTGGCGACACTTGGGGGAGGCCTATGTCCAGCAGTGGACGTCTTTCGGCTGAAATGATGATGATGATGAATGCACATTATAGAGGATAACTCCTGTAGTACCGAAGCAAAGATAATAAAATTTACATGGGATCTACTACTGGACTAAAACTTGAATGTAAAGAAAAAACCATCCACGGACCAACTTAGGCTAGCGTGGCTTAACCTAAAGGTCGACCCGAGCGACCGTTTTAATTTAGCGACGAGCGGCCATTAATCACGTGAGGCTTGAAAGGGGGGGAGGGGGGCACGTCATCACGTGATTAATAGACGGCCCCTAAGCCTGTTCTAATGAATGTTATGAATTGTAATTTTTCAGGTATTTTTGTGGTAACTCGAGGCATCATTAAACCGGATAAATTAAGTTATGAGAACGTTGCCAGTAGATGGCAGCACAGGCATCTTATGAATATGACGGAAAATCTTGTCAAAGGTAATTAAAAACAGCTATGGTGAGATCTGTATGGTGTCGGACGTAAAGAATAGCACCATCCCATATTCCCGTGGGTGTCGTAAGAGCCGACTAAGGGACTTGCCAGAGAATGGGCAGCAGCGTTCACTGTGCTTTTGTAACAACCGTACTGCAATCGCCAACCCGCCTGTCAAGCGAGGCGATTATGGTAAAACCCCCCCTTATGTACACTTGGGGGAGGTTTATGTCCAGCAGTAGACGTCTTGCGGCTGTAATGATGATGAATGATGATAGTGATATCATTTTAAGTGTACACTTTAAGATGGCGTTGCTTGTGAAGAAAATTTACATCGATATGTCGAACTTGGTTCATTTATTTTAGTTCTGTATTTTCCCGTCTGCACGGATAAGTTGATTGAAGTTTATATCAGGGATATTAGGGAGCTCCGTAACTGTAACCGAAACTATCGGATATCCGAAATAAAAATATATCCGTAACCGTAACCGTATCCGTTTCACAAGTTTCGGATAGTTTCGTATAAGTGCGGAGTCTAAATTAAACGACATGTTTCGACAGTTTTTTGTTTCACGTAATTATTATAACATCTCTTAATTATTTACTACTTACCTATATGACTGATTATAATACCAAATGATAACCTAGGCTAGATAAAACCTATAAATAAAACCAAATTATTACTTATTTCTGTTTATACTTATTTTACTTCAATCTAGTATCCGTAACTGAAACTAACAGACAATGCGAAATAATTACATATCCGTAACCGTATCCGAAACCGATATAATTTTATTCCAATATCCATATCCGTATCCAGATCCGAAATATCATATACTTATCCATAACATCTCTGGTTTATATAACTTTAAATCGCAAAGAGTAACGCCACATCTGTCATTGGCGAGGGTTTAAATGACGCCAATTGTGTTCAAACAAAGGTCAATTTCTGGCTTTTTATAATCCCAACATAACTTCTTGTTTGGCTAAATGTGAAAAAGAAGTGCAAAACAAGTGAAAAAAGTTCCCGTTCCAAACTATTTTAATCTGCCTAATAAGTTGAGTCCGGTTTCGTCGTCCATAAATTTCAACTATTTTTTATCCGGTACTGTCAGCTCCAAAAGTTGTAAGGAAACTTCTTGTTGATGTCAACATCTTTGTCAATCAAATCCTTTGACAATTACAGGGGTTCTGTACCTAATTTGCTTTTTTTTAAGACGCATTGTACAAAATACGGCACGCTGATTATGTACAAACAGGATATAAGAACACTTATGGATATGAACTGGGTTTGATTGCATCAGGTACGTTTTTTATAATTTTATATTATGCTTAGAACCATATAGTCTAAGATCCTGCCTAATCACCAACTGCCTAGACTTTTGCCCGACTACTTTGTGGTCGGCTTCCAGTCTAACCGAATGCAGCTGAATACCAGTATTTTACATGGAGCGACTGCCTATCAAAGTTCTATAACCCAGTTAGTACCTACTGGGTAATACGATACCCCTTGGTAAGACTGGTTGTCAGTTTCGGGCCACTGACTACCTGTAACGACTGTCAAATATCTACAAATGAAAGCCTGGACCAACTACTTAACGTGCTTTCCGGAGCAGGAAGGAAACTCGGTATGTAATAGGCAAGAGAAGATCCTGATCCTGCTTAATGTCGATAAGAAATAAAACCTACACTCATCCCAAAGAGATTTGAAGAACTTATAAAGCGCACATAGTGAACATTTTCGTACAAAAAAATTGATCCCGAAAAGGAGATGTTCCACAAATGTATGAAGTCTGGGCTAGCGCTATGTACACTATATGTAAATATTGCTAAATAATACAGTAACCGTTTTTTATTATCAATTTTCTTTAATTTCACGTCGTTTTATTGTTCATTCAAATTAACTTGGTCAAAGAGAGCAACACAACATAAAAATTAAACATGGTGGATCAGATCAGCACGTGATCAGCAGGCGAAAAATGTCATTGTCATAACTGCTTTAGTAAACAAAACAACTGGAATTTCGAAAATATCAGGTTTTGGTTTGGTTTAACAAAACAACAAGTTCAATCCAAACTCAATGCAAAGAAAAGACTCAAAGATGGCACTTCTTAAAACTGTCAAAGTCGTCAAACGTCAAACAACTGTCATGGCTGCCCTAAAAATAGGTTTATAGTAGTAAAAAACTTTTCAAATGATAATTATTGTACGACTATACCCTTCTTCAAATATTTTTTTTGTATTTTTATGATATTCCTCTATTTTTTTCTTATTTATCTATGTAGTATACGTAGTGGTAGCCCAAAATCAAACATCTCCTTTTCGATTATGACGAATGCTAGCTGACAAGCGGACGTATAATGACACTTGGCAGACCGATTTATTTCCAAGTAGTTACAAGTTTGACACAGCATTGGATTACGATTTTCTTCGTCTTGTCCCGTCTATCGCTCGTAAATATATGAATTTCATTGACTCATCCGAATTATTTTTGGGCAATCTTTATACATAAACAAACATATTACAAACTAGCTGAAGCACGCGACGTTCGTCAACCTAAAATTATTATAAAAATCGATGTTTACGTCGGATTTTTTTAACAATTTCAAGAGTTTTAATTTTTGTGCACAGAACCCTATTTTTTTTTCTAATATACCATATAGCCTAGTTATAAAACAGCTATCTGTCACTAAAAGTCTCGTCATAATTGGTCTGGCCGTTTCGGAAATTATCTAAAAGTATTAATCACTGTCAAACTATGATTTAATTCGCTTTCTTACCTGCGTTTTGCCTTCGCATGTTGAAGGAGAAGCAAAGGGTGAGAAATTAAATGAAAGGAAAATAGAGTAAATGATAGCGTGACGAATTAAAGATTGACAGGGAGAAAAAACACGTGTTGCCAAACGCCCACCCCAAATAATATGTAAGAAGGGCAGGAATACATCACTTTCCGCCCTTCTTCCTACACGCACTTGGTCGTTTTTATTCTTTGGATCTTCTGTGCGTGTCGCAAATAATAAAATAAAAGCTTTTTTTTTTCTTCTAGGTATTATGGAAAAATATCGACATATGATACTCATTTACCGTTATTATTCAAATCCCAAGGACTTTAAGGATAACACTCATACTACCGTAAATATTCTCAACGGGTACGCTGTTATGCGTAAGTATTTTGACGTTTAGTACTAGAGATGGGCCCACAATGGCCGACTGGACCCATCAGGGCGGTAACTATGACGTCTTAAGCCAGTATTGTTTTACTCTTATTCCAGTGTGGAAAAGAGACGGAGCTATACAGGATGTCTGGCGCCATCTCTTTCCCACACTGGAAAACGAGTTGAAGAATAACTCTACGCCCGAGGAATTTGAAGAGTAGGCATTTGAAGTAACTGTTGCCGTCGCGCTGCGCCGGACCAGGCCCCCGTAAAGTGCAAAAGGGACAACTACAGCTCAGGCTGATTTTACCTACAAAAATATTCCGCTGTATTCTTCTTCAAAACTAAACTGAACTAAATAATTCTTATATCAAAATTTAAAGGAAAAGTATATCTATGCTTCTATTATTTTCTTTTTTGTTAAAGACTTATCTAATTTGTCTGATAGGCGTCTGAACATGGCGTTAAAAACAGTTTTTTTTTTCGGGTTTTTGGATTGTCATAATTCTTTTAGTGATGATGTTTCAAAAAAAGGAAATGATAGGGGCATGTATTAACAAGACCGCCAGTTGTAAAAAGTCCGTGCAGTCGGCAGAATAGTGGCCCCTGTCCCACGATTCTGGCGCTTGCAATGGCGCCAAAAAACCCGAGAGCTGACAATAAATAATATCCACGAATAATCCCGTAAAGGCCTGCGCAGACGATGGACTTTTCTCCGCGGCGGAGAAAAAAGTACGCTCCGCGAATAAAAAGTTCGCCGCGAATTTACCGCGTACTCAACGCACACGGTGAGCGATCATCACCACAATTTTTTCTTTAAATTTCGGAAGTTCTTTTTTTTATTAAAATTTTACAATCGATTTCCTGCGTCATCGTTTATCGTCGTGCGTACGTACGTCACTCTCGAGCGCACAACGCGGACTAAAGTCCGCCATGGGCGCCATGTGTGTTGCTTCGCCTAGCCACACGAGTTCAATTTTTTTCGGTTACTACCCCGTACTTTTGTCCGGTCCGCTCTCTGCATGTCCTCGGTTATTCAGGGGACTTTATGTACGCGGTACTTTTAATCCCTCGTTTGCGTTACTCGATACAATTGGAAGCGATCTATTTTAGCAGACATAAAAATCCGCGGACAAAAATCCGTCGTCTGCGCAGACGACAGAGTAAGTTTTACTAAGTAAGTAAGTGCTGCAGTAGCTTTTACAGTAAATCCGAATGCCCAGATTCCCTTTGTTGATAACAAGTCAAAAAAAAATTAACTTTTTAGGGTTCCGTACCCAATGTATCAAACGGGACCCTATTATTGAGACTTCGCTGTCCGTCCGTCCGTCCGTCTGTCACCAGGCTGTATGTCATGAACCGTGATAGTGAGTCAGTTGAAATTTCTACAGATTATGTATTTCTGTTGCCGCTCTATCAACAAATACTAAAAACAGAATAAAATTAATATTTAAGTGGGCTCCCATACCGTGGGCATGTGGACGGTGAGTAATGGGCTGTTCACCGTCCGTCCGTCTTATGACGACAGGCCGTGACGACGGCGCGTTCGTGTTCCACGCGCGCCTCAAGGAGATGTCAGCAAATTGGAAGGGCTCCGAGAGGGTCGAGGCCTGCCAGGGCTGCGGGCCTTGGCAGGCATCTGTTCGAAACAGATACCGTGGTCCTGGAACCCAAAGGGCTAAGAAGGAACATGGAGGGGTTTTAGTCAGTACAAGTCTGACAATCCCTTCCGCTCCGCCCAGAGCGGGAGGGGTTATTTGATGATTTCTCATCTGAAAAATAAATTAAGTGTGAAAAAAAGTGATTATTTGCTTGTTTTTATAAATAATGGTAAGGAACCCTTCGTGCGCGAGTCCGACTCGCACTTGGCCGGTTTTTTTACTTAGTTTGATTACACACGGCGGCATTTCCAGCAAAAAAAAAACAGTATGAAATGGCGTCGCTTTGATAGATTTCCAGTACAATAAGCGATTCGCATTAACTGGTTTTGTATAGCTTGATTTGTCACCGTGTGAACAAGGCCTCAAGTCTGCTATTACACAGTAACAGAATGGCCTATCATTGATTTCATAATTCTTGATTTTGACAAGTTTGGTAATTTACTAATATAATGGCGACATATGACTTCACAATGGTCAACCACTGACACTCCATTGAAAAGAAATGGCATAGAATTTGACAGATAAATGACAGATAATTATGAATTTAGCAGATTACGAACACAGAACATATATACCCTGCGGGATTACGAACTTTTAGCAAAATGACAATGGGATCGTGTTGGAATGACGATGTTTATAAAAATAGCAGACTTGAGGCCCAGAAGTCTTGGTTGTCGGCTTCGTGAAATGTCACTTTACATCCAGTATAGTAAGTATGATGATTAATTTATTGACAGAGAGTGATTACAATGAGATGCTTCACGAGACTGTATTATTCTACGAAATCCTGGACTACCATTTGAAAAAACAGGCGGCAGAGAGACTCAGAGCTAAAAAGTTGTCACGAAAATACAAAGTGGCAGAAAATGTCATCGTAGAAATGATACGGGCAGATTTAGATGTCGAAACTATACTGGCTGGGGGATCCGACCATGAAGCATTCAGGAGGAAAATGCAAACGAAAGGAAACCGTAGTACTTGGTTACAGCCTGATTCCTTGGAAGATGCACCGTTTTCAAGTACGATGAGTAGCATTATCGAGGAGCTGGCGAAATGGGAAGGTAATTAAAAAAAAACAATTAAATACATAAAATAACATCCCCCCCGTAAAAGGCGACAGAGGTGGACCTACCTAATAGTACCCCCACATTTCGCCAGTTATGTTTAAGTCCCATGTAATAGGGGGCGAGCCTATTGCCATCAACCGGGCACAAATCCAGACTCCGTTGCTGTTACTGAGAAATTCCTGATGGAAAAACTCAAAAACAATTTGTCTGATCCGGGAGTCGAAGCTGTAAAAGCTGTTTCGTTTCGTCATACAGATTAGGGTCTGAGATTGTCACATAAACGAATCCCTAAAATTTTGGGCGAAACCCGAGTCTATTGCAGAGCTTTAGTTTATTTGTTTTACGCACATTTCGCATGGAGGAGCTCGTGGATAAATAATAACAGCCGCACGGGTCGATCTTTAAGGTTAAACCGTGCTTGCCGAGGTTGGTCCGTGGATGAGTGACCATATAAATTACACACCGAGTTTCCTCAGTGTCGCAGAAAGCACGTTAAGCTGTTGGTCCCGGCTGTCATTAGTAGATCTTTGACAGTGGTGTCCCATAAAGAGACAGAAGGTATGGTACCACCCGACAGTTTCCACCTGCCACCTGGATTTCACTTTAGAGCTTGACGCAGCTTCTCATGTTAGTACTATGCCAACTAGTAATTGTAACCTGTCTAAGGACTGGAATTTTAATAAGTGCGAGTATGAACGTATTTATACTCTACTTAATGAGGAATCTTGGAGTCCACTAATATTTCGTCTTGCACGGATAAATCAAATCAAAATCAAATCAAAATATTTAATTTTACATAGGCCTACGTGGGCACTTATAAAACGTCGACAAAAGAGGCACGGTTCGGGTTGGTCGTTTCCTATGGAGAAGAACCGGCAAGAAACTCCATGGTTACTCTTTTAAAATCATTTGGTTCTACAATATTTACGTATTGTCAAAAATTGGTCTGATCGTTTTGGGGTGGCGGTTAACCCAACAAAGTGCCAGGCTATTATTGTAGGGAGCCCCCATAGCCTGAGAAGGCTGAATGGCTTAACGGTGCCCCCGGTTATCTTTGACGGCACAGTCATTCCGTTTAGCTCTGACGTCAAGGATCTGGGTTTGCATGTTGACACTTGCCTTGACTGGCGTAAACAGGTTGCGATTGTGAGCAAGAGAGTCACCGGAACGTTGCGGTCGCTCTATCGGCTTAAAAATATTCTCCCATCACACATTAAGGTAACGCTTGTACAGTCCCTAATCTTCCCCATAATTGACTATGGTGATGTGTGCTACTACGACCTGAATGCAGATCTCCTCAATAAACTTGACCGACTTCTTAATAACTGCATTCGATTCGTATTTAATCTTCGCAAGTATGACCATGTATCCGCACATCGATCACTTTTAAAATGGTTGCCCATCCGACAGCGCAGAGCGTTGAGAGCTTTGACTACCCTATTTTCTTTTCTCAATAAGCCTACTTCTCCTTCTTATGTGACTACTCATTTTCAATATTTATGCTCTGCGCACAGTAAGAATCTTCGTTCTTCCAACAATCGTCTTCTACGTTGTCCTTCTCACCGCTCTGGTTTTCTCAAATCGTCTTTCTTTGTCCAGGCTGTCTTCCTTTGGAATGCGCTCCCTCTGAACGTTAGGTTGGCCAACAGTCGGTTCACATTTAAAGTTAAAGCTCGGGAACACTTACTTAAGAAGCTGGCAGATTCATCTCATAATTAAATTGTTGTTAGTAGTTTATGTATGTATTTATGTATTTATCGTTATATTATATATGTATTTATCGTTATATTTTATTTGTAAATGTTTTATTACCATTTGTTAAGCTGCACCTACTATGTTTTCTCTCTGCATCACCCTAAGGTAGACTGGTAGAAAATGCCCAAGGCATTAAGTCCGCCTTTGTACAGTGTTTTTTTATACTTGTGCATAAAGTTTTAATAAAAATAAAAAATAAAAATAATAAAATATTTGGATGTTACAGCGTTAGTACCTAAGTATGAGAGCCAGCGTAGGCCTGTAAAACAAGTCGTCGCTTACTACAAAAGGTAGAAAAAGATAATAGCGAAAAAAGAAAAAAAAATACAAAGCCTACAATGGGTACTCCCTTTCTTCTCCTAAAATTGTTTGTCCGAAAATCATTATCCATAACACGTTTGCTATAAACTTCAGTAATCATAATGTTCAAAATCCCGAAATTTTGTTTAACATAATTATCTTTACTTATAAAAGTATTGTCATAATATCGAGTACTATAATAATTGAATCTCCTAATTTTACATGGCCTAAAGTCATATGTCCTAAGTATTGTGTTAAATAATGTGTCATTATTCCGAATGTTCATTTACAATATTTTTTTTTAGTCCTAAAAATTAGGTTTTAGTGACAGAATCGCTGTAAATCCGACTCCACGCAGTCTTGTCTGCCCCCTAGAGTGTAATTTAAAATCGCGTAGGCGCGGAGGGGCGAGGCGGCCCGCGAGTTGAGGAGCAGGTGGTTGTAACACTCGCGGCCGCGGCTGAGGTTGGCCAGCAAGCCGAAGCTGCGGTGGTGAGCGTTAAATCCATCTGCGACGATAAACTCGCGTGGGACCGCCGGAGCCCCGCAGCGCCGGAGCCGTGACAGAAACCATGCCTGCTGCATATTGCATGCTTTTGCATGCTGCATCGCGTCTGGTTCGCGATTGTGTTCCATCATACCTTTGTTTAACAGTGTGTGTGCACCAGTTTCCTCTGAAGTAATCACTCGCACATTACAGTTATACAAGTTGTTGTTTTGCATCCTCGTCAAAATTCAGGATGTTGTCACAAAAGACATAAATAATTAATATAAATTACGGTACCTAGTAAATTATTAAAAAACACTGCGTTTTTTTGTTGTTTAAGTTTGTCAATATTTCAGAATAACCCTCTTAACGTGGTTTAGGGATTATAAAATTATCGAAAAAACGTTTGAGATTTTTTGTTTGTGTGTAAGCGACGTTATAAGGCGGGAATCAGACGGCCCTGGTTCAAAACACAGGTGGTTCACAGTTACCGATTTCAGTAAATAAATAAAAAAAAGAAAATTACCTACTCATTTTATTATTGTTTCGGGTCGAGAATCATTAGCATAGTTACCTCCTAGAATTTGACGAGGTTGCAAAACAACACCTTGTATTGTTTATTTTTGCACTTTTCACATACCGAGTAATATTTTTCGTTGTAAAATCGATTTTTGTCGTAAGTATTAATTGTATGCTGGGTAGCATTAGTTAGTCTTCAAAAGTACACATTGCTGCATTTTCAATAATTTATTTTTGATACGAGAATATTATAAAACAACAACGTATTTAAACAGAAATACATAACAAGTGAACTATCTCAAATTATGTCGGTAGAAGAAAAAATATTGCCCGCTCGTATCTTCGTAACGTCTGAGAGAAGTTCATAGCAAAAGCTTTGTTATACAAATTTGTTCTAATGTGTCTTTTATAAATTATTGATTGTAATATTTATGACAAACGAATTCAGGACATATTATATTTAGGGATTTCGATTTTATGGCATGTGATATTAAGTTCGGGTAAGTTATCATTCGGACAAATGATGATTAGGACAAAAAAAGTTATGGCACTTTAAATTATGGATAAAAAAGTTAGGTGACACAATAGAGAACCCCTACAATGTCCACACATTCACAAAAAATATGAATGAAAAAGAATCTATACAAAAGTAAAAATAAAAAATAAGAGCAATTAATTAAACAATTGACACAAATGTAGTCATCAGTACTGTAACTATATTCTGCACAATGAATAAACGGTGCAATGATTTGACAACTATTGTAAAACATCTGAAAAAAAAGAATGGAATAAATAAAAATCGGAGATCAGAGACATCCACATATTTGTGTCGTGTAAGAGCTACCAGGGAAGCCGCATGAGCAGAAGGAACTACAGCCAAACTTCTTTATCTTCAACGTAGTCCTTTTGTAATATGCTTTTTTAATAAGGACACGTTTGATGCAATTTTTAAACTTTCCATCGGTCAGTTCTATAACTGACTTTGGCAACTTATTATAAAAGCGCATACTGTTTATAAGAAATGACTTGCTAGTTTTAGTTAATCTAAATTTGGGAATTACAATTTCGTGTTTACTGCGTGTGTTTTTATTAAGGAAGTCGCTTCTAATTTTGAAAAGCCCTCGGTTTTTCGGACATATAAAATACATTCTAAGATATAAAGTGAAGGCAGAGTCAGTTTTATGAAATTATTTATAATATTTGTAACGATTGTATGCCAAAAAGCTACGCAATAGAGCTAGTCGTAAACGTTATCCAGGTACACCCGAGATATCATTACAGATTTTCGACATAAACTTATACTACCTAGTACCTACATCATATTTGGAAAAAGTCGACTTGCTTAACGAAAGGTATACAAGCCATTTTCTGATTTAAGAGCAAAAGCAAACCTTAAGCATCGCATTATGAACGCATATAATTCACGCATCGTGTTGCGCGTAACCAAAATCAACCCGCGACAGTTTTGGCAGCACATATCCACACTTAGATGCAAAGGAGGCTTTGAGCCTACAATCACTTATCAGGGTCAATCTTTGTCGGGAATCGATGCGGGTAATGCTTCTGCTGATTTCTTTGCCAGTGTTTTCTTACCTGAAACACCTGAGTTGAATGTCTCCCAAATATATTTATGGTCTTGATAACTACAGCAAATAGTAACTCCATCAGTTTAGCAAATTTTTCTAGTAACGCTGTAGAACGTGGTATTGGCATGGGCGTCGGCAGCAGCGGGGTGCAAAAACCCCAAAGCCAATACCAGCGGTTCTATATCGTTAGTAGAAACTTTTTAATTTTTACGCTCAACACGAAATTAAATTATATGCGTAATTGTGAATTCTATGCGTTCATAACGCGGTGCTGAAGGTTTGCTCTTAAATCAGAAAATGCCTTGTATACCATTAAGCAAGTAGAAAGTATAAACCGTTTAATGTCTCATTATGCTACGCAGCTTCATTCCTTGCGATTTACGTTTAACATGGTGTAGTAGCGCCATCTACCGTAGGACTTGCACGATGGTTTAAAGTCTATGTTTTTTTTTTTTTTTTTTGACTTCTTACCCTACCACTGCGCACTACTGTCGTAGCGGTCCGCTCCGACATTAATCCTCATTCTGTGTTATCGTGCTGTAGCCTTCGCACGCATTTGGTTGCCACTGCGTTATATATTTTAGATACTTTTGGTAGTCAGTGAAAATAATATTATAAGTTCTAAGAATATGGGAAATAAAAGGAAACATCGAGAACAGGACGAATCTAGGATCACAAAGAAAATTAAAAAATTGGAACGGAAATTACAGCGCCGAAGGCGCGTTATTTCATCTGATGAGAGCAGTAAGTACAAACAATGTTATTATAATCGTCGTTGACGTGCTACTGATTTTAATACGACTTTGGCGAATAACCGAATTATTACATATTGGCATTAATAATTACCGTCGTTGGCGGTTAATGCTTGAATATATTACCGTCGTTGGCGGTAATTATATTGTCAAAAATTACCGTCGTTGGCGGTAAATTTTTTCAATTTTTATTATTGTCGCCGTTGGCGTTTAAATTTTTTCAAAGTATAATTACCGTCGTTGGCGGTTAATTCTTGAATCAACTAACGTCGTTGACGGATATAAATGTGGGACAAGTTCTGAAATAACAGAATTTTTTAATTTGTCATGCAGATTCTGAAATCGAAGAACAAGTTTTGCCCGTGATATCACCAAGATCGCTACCAACCGATCATGGAGCTTCGCCACTCCACCACAGGATTGAATCCTTAGATATGCCTGGCCTGATTTCTCCTATTCCACAAACATCAGTGTATGAATCTACTAGTTTGGAACATACCAATGCGGAAGCTGTCATTCCGGAGCCAGGACCGTCCTCTGCTTGCGAACCATGTTCTGCAAACGTGCAAGAGGAGGATACCCAGCTAGAAGACGATATACTTCAGATCTTAGGAGAACCACCACAGCCAGAAATTGCGCTGGGTAAAAATATTCACAAAGATATCGCATCCCGTTGGCAAGATATTTTGATTAAGGGCTTAACTAGAGAAGTAAAAGAACCGCTCCTTAAAAAATATCTTATACCGGCGAACTGTTACCTTCTTGTAGCCCCGTTATTAAATCCTGAAGCTAAAGCAGCTACCCCAGATATTCTAGCCAGGAGAGACGCCACTTTGTTACAAAAGCAAAATCAAATTGGCGTCGCATTAGCCGCATTATCTCAGCTCACTGAAATGATTTTACGAAATGAGACCTCTAAGCAGACCCTTCTGCAGCCTCTTAGTGATGCTTGCCGTATTCTATGCGACAGCCACTGTATTGAAGGTAGAACCAGACGAAGTATAATTATGAGTTCTATCAATACCAGTTTACGCGATGCTCTTGCTAACACGAATCGTGACAAGTACTTATTTGGTGAAGATTTAGCTGAGCAACTAAAAGCCGCTAAGTTTGTCCAAAAAACAGGAGAATCTCTGCAGAAGACTAATCCTGTAGCGTCTACTAGCAGAGGTAGTTCGAACTTCAGAGGCACGCCAAGGAACCGGAATTTAAACTTCAGGGGCCCAATACCAAGGAAACCACCGAACAAAACAAGCGAATCATCAAGAGGACGACAGCCGGCACGTCAGACGCGCGGCTTCAACTACTCGCGTCAGCCGCCAGCTCCACCGAAGAAGTCCTCACCGACCAGGAGGAATTATCGCAGATAAATACTCAGGTAATGCAATACGCTGGACGTTTGCAATATTTCTATTTACAGTGGTCTCAAATTACAGATGACCCAACCTTGCGGTCGTGGATAAAGGGATATAAAATCCCATTTACATCCACTCCAATCCGATTTGACAGTCCATGCTCTATGCCTAAATCAGAACAGGAGCATTGCGATTATGTTAAAACAATTAAAAAATTAATTGATGTCAATGCAATTTCACAATGTTCCCATGAGGAGGGCGAATTCATATCGAGTGTATTTCTTGTACCTAAGTCAAATGGTGAAAAACGCTTCATCTTAAATTTAAAACTTTTAAATAAATTCATAAAAACTAATCATTTTAAAATGGAGGATTACAGGACAGCCATCAAATTAATAACTAAAAAATGTTACATGGCTTCGGTTGACCTGAAGGATGCATATTTCTTTATAAATGTCGCTAAATGTCACAGAAAATACTTGCGTTTTAATTATAACGGAACTCTTTTTGAATTTAATTGCTTGCCTTTTGGCTTATGCACCGCTCCGTACGTTTTCACAAAAATTTTGAAGCCTGTAATGGAGTATTTGCGGTCTAGAAATATGATTTCAGTTATTTATTTAGACGATATATTTTGTATAGGAAAAGACTTCAATGACTGTTCTATTAATGTGAAACATACTTGTGCATTTTTAGAAAAATTAGGTTTTATTATAAACAAAGACAAAGGTTGTTTAATACCAAGTACGAGATGCCGGTTCTTAGGTTTTGTTTTCGACTCCCAAAGAATGATTATGGAGTTACCCTTGGATAAGAAAGATAAAATAAAAAGTAATGTTCATCTTTATTTAGACATCCGTAAATGTAAATTACGCGATTTTGCTAGAACAATTGGTCTTTTGGTATCTGCCTGTCCTGCAATACAATATTCTTGGATGCGTACAATAGTATATTTCATTGCGAGTGCGGGAAGCCTGTCATTGCAAAGAGTTCCGACAAATGTCTACCCGAGCCGAGGCGCAGCCGAAGGTGAGGGTTGACAGTCGGAACAAGTTGCAATGACGGTTCCGCACGTGTACTGAACAACTATTTTTAATACAGTTGCGAAAAAATGAAGCAATTTAATAAAGAACATTTTTGGAAAATGGCGCCATCCGTAAAAGGATATAAGCAGCGATTTTTTTTGTTTTCTTCACCCATTCTGGGTAGGCAAAGGGAACTATGCCCATACAGCCAAGTCACCAGTAGATTTTTTTTATTGATATGAAATGAAAGTGAAATGAAACCTAACCTAACTCATTGAATCAAATCATGAAATCTGATATTGAAACAAATTAGTAGCTTCTTTTTAGAAATATTTGCATGAATCATTAAAACTTCTATGATTTTTTTTTTAGTAAAAACTCCGTAGTTGGTTTTTTTTCTTTTTAATAGACTTTATTTTGACAGTTGGGAATGAGAACGCACGAGTTCGGGAAAGGTAAAGAAAAAGCTCGAGTGTGCAATAGCCCACATCCCGAACGCTATGCGTCCCTGCAATACGCCACTTTTTGAGCAACTGTATTAAAAAATTATTTGAGCAATGCAAATTTAATGCTTTGTTAAAAAATGATAGTTACAATCAAACAATTTTATTGCCCAACTTTATTAGAGAAGATCTCAAGTGGTGGTTAAATAATCTGGCCTTTGGTTATTCTAATATTAAAGCAAATAAATATATAAAAGAAATTTTCAGCGATGCCTCATCCACCGGGTGGGGTGCATACTGTGATGGTGATAAATCGTACGGTTATTGGAAAGAAAATGAAATGAAATTACACATTAACCAGTTAGAGTTAAAAGCCGCCTTTTTCGGCCTAAAAGTATTTGCCAGTGATTGTTTTAATTGTGAGTTGTTATTAAGAATCGATAATGTTACAGCCATTTCCTGTATTAACAGGATGGGCAGTGTACAATACCCACATCTCAACGATGAGACTCGTAATATTTGGAAATGGTGTGAGGCGCGACGTATTTTGATTTTCGCGTCATACATTAACACTAAAGATAATCTAGAAGCTGATAGGTTGTCTCGGCAAAAGTTTCAGGATACTGAATGGGAATTAGGGAATTATGCATATGAGGAAATAAAACACAAGTTAGGGTCACCAAATATAGATTTATTTGCCAGCCGTTGTAACTCTAAATGTAATACATATGTTACCTGGAAGAATGATCCTGATGCGTGGGCTATTGATGCATTCACCATTTCATGGAAAGATTTAAACTTTTATGCCTTTCCACCATTTTCAATGATACTAAAAACAATCCAAAAAATTATATCCGATAAAGCCGAGGGAATAGTTGTTATCCCATACTGGCCAACTCAAGCTTGGTTTCCGTTATTTAATAGAATATGTCAATCTGAAATTATTTACTTTTCACCTGATTGTAGTTTGCTAAAATCTCCTTACAGATCAACCCACAGTCTACATCGGAAATTAACATTGGCTGCCGCGAAATTATCCGGAAGACTTTATTAAACAAATTTCTGTCACCAAGATCAGTGGAAATAATGTTAGCATCCTTGTCGAATAACACTTACAAACAGTATGACGGCTGCATAAAAGCCTGGATTATTTACTGTCAAAAACATAATTATGATCACAGTTACGCTTCAATACCGATAGTTATTCATTTTTTAACAGAGGTATTTGACAAGGGTGCTAAATATGGGACAATCAACTCGCACAAATCCGCTTTATCCTTGTTATTAGGTCATAATTTCAATGATGAAAGACTTAAACGTTTCATGAAAGGTGTTTTCAAATTAAGGCCAACAAACCCAAAGTACAATATTACTTGGGATCCTGACATTGTCTTAAACTTCTTAGCCCAAAGATGGCCCAATGAAAACCTTGATTTGAAAACTCTCTCCAAGAAAACTATAACATTAATTGCTCTTGTGACCGCGCATCGTGTACAAACCCTATCTCTAATTAAAATTAACAATATAATTACAAATTCCAATGAAATTATTATTAAAATTCCCGATACAATAAAGACAACAAAATTAAATTCATTTCAACCAATCTTAAGACTTCCTTTTTATAATACACGTCCAGAAATCTGCCCAGCAAGATGTTTACAAACATATCTAAATAAAACCAAGATATTACGTAAGAATAATAATAATAGTTTATTTCTAAGTTTCAAAAAACCACATTCTAACATTACTTCTCAAACTATTAGTCATTGGTTAAAGGATACGCTACTAGAGAGTGGCGTAGACACTTACACAATATTTACCGCGCATAGTACACGACATGCGGCCACATCAAAGGCAAATAAATTAGGAGTAAGCATAGATGTGATTAAAAAGACTGCTGGATGGACCGATTCATCTTCAGCTTTTGCTCGTTTCTACAATAAAGAAATAATTGTAAATCATAATCAGTTCGCTAAATCATTGCTTGACTCTTCTCAAAGATAATGTAATTACGGTACCATTTAAAAAAAAAAAAAAACTAATTATATACAGGTGCACAATTATTATACAAATGTACACTTTGATTAATAAATTAAACAATAATTGATTTTGAATTGTTGCTCTTAATTTTACTTTAATACGAATCACCAGGTATTTATATATCCGGAATAAAGGCAGTGTTCAATAAAACCTACCCTTGTAGGTATTAAACATTGTTTTTTGTATTTATTTTAGAACCGTTGCTATAAACATCCTACACCATGTTAAACGTAAATCGCAAAGAATGAAGCTGCGTAGCATAATTGAAGATCAAACGAACTTACCAAGTGAAGTTCGATCCCAATTATGCGAGCAGCTTCATTCGACGCGATTTACCAACTCCCTCCCTAATTCTATGTTAATTATTAATCCAATAATTAACCCCATCCCGAAATTGTTTTAACGATTCTAAAATAAATATTGTAAACCTTTAAACAAAATGAGGATTAATGTCGGAGCGGACCGCTACGACAGTAGTGCGCAGTGGTAGGGTAAGAAGTCAAAAAAAAAAAAAAAACATAGACTTTAAACCATCGTGCAAGTCCTACGGTAGATGGCGCTACTACACCATGTTAAACGTAAATCGCGTCGAATGAAGCTGCTCGCATAATTGGGATCGAACTTCACTTGGTAAGTTCGTTTGATCTTCAATTTTGTTGCCCTGTAGATCGACCCGCCTCCGCTATACCTCGTATGCTTACGATGCTCAACGCGCTCGTGGAGACCAACCCTGGATTGGACTTGTTTGCTGATGAATCATTATCAGCTGAGCCTTTTCCCAATCTATCTTGGGGTTGGCTTCCAGTCTAACCGGATGCAGCTGAGTACCAGTATTTTACATGAAGCGACTGCCTATCTGACCTCCACAACCCAGTTACTGGGTAATCTGGATGTCAGACTTTTGGCTTCTGACTACTCGTAACGACTGTCAAAGATCTAAAAATGACAGCCAGGACCAACGGCTTAACGTGTTGTTTGCTGATGAACGATAAACGATAATGTTAGAATATTTGTGGTTCTGCGAGAAGACCGAGTACCTAAAGGATTACTTAATTTAGTATGAATGGCTTATGTTGTACTAAATGTAATAAATAATATATTATATCTCTTTGAAGGTTCTGAATTACCAAAGGAAAACGAATGGATAAAGAAAAATGCAAATAATACTAAAGAAGAAGATTATAAGAAGAGTTTAAGGTATAAAATGTGGGCTGAGAAATGGGATGGATTTAACCCCGATGTCGAGGGTGTTAAGATTCCAGATAAATTAGCTAAAATGGGGATGAAAAACGTGAGCGATTTCTTTGCGAATGAATTTAAAGATGATTTTATTTAAATTTAGCCTTTTTTTCTAGCCTCCTCTGTCCCACTCCTGGGCAAATGCCTCCCTCCACTCTTTCCACATTTCTCGCGAACCTGCGCATCCTTCTTCCAGTTATGACGGAACTTGTCCAGTTCGTCCACAGAAAACGAAGTCCTAGTTATAGTTACTTTTTTAATACTTGCCCCCGTATTCATAAACGCTCGGATTCGATTTCGATTCGGAAATTCGTATGTCTATCTCGCTTGGTTTCGTAATGCCTAAACAAGATAGACATACGACTTCATCATCATCATTTCAGCCCAAAAGAAGAAGTTTTTATTTTGAAATCATCATAATCATCATCATTTCATCCGAAAGACGTGCACTGCTGGACATAGGCCTCCCCAAGTGTCGCCACATTGACATTTTGGAAAGTTTTGCTATAATCGCCACGCTTGGCAGTAAGGTTGTTAAAAAGCACAGAGAAAGCTGCTGCCCATTCTCTGGCAAGTCCCTTAGTCGCCTCTTACGACACCCACGGGAAGATATGGGATGATCCTATTCTTTACGTCCGACACCATACAGCGTACAGCGACATACGACTTATCGAATCGAAATCGAATCCGAGCGTTTGAGAACAGGGGCCTATCCTGTTTCTTCTTATCTAATTATTACAGCATTTTGGTATCAGCGAAACGTTTTCGGTTCTGTATGGTGTCGGACGTAAAGAATAGCACCATCCCATATCTTCCCGTGGGTGTCGTAAGAGGCGACTAAGGGACTTGCCAGAGAATGGGCAGCAGCGTCCTCTGTGCTTTTGTAACAACCGTACTGCGATCGCCAACCCGCCTGCCAAGCGTGGCGATTCTGGCAAAACCCCCCAAAATGTCAATGTGGTGACACTTGGGGGAGGTCTATGTCCAGCAGTGGACGTCTTTTGGGCTGAAATGATGATGATGATGAAACGTTTTCGATTCGGTAGGTCATACTTGGGGTAAACAGACCCTTCACGAAACCTGTAACCAAGCATTCTGTACATGAGTACATCAAACTAATTAACCGCTCGAAAATTATTGTTGTGAAACGACTTTTGTTTGGGGTGAAAAATCACGTTTTACTGTCAAACTCAATGTAACGCACTCAAAACATAGTGCTGATGGATGCAATAACTAGTAAACGGTAACGGCATATAAAGATTTAACCTTAAAGCAAGTATTTTAAAAAAACTTGTGAACTTTGACCTCCAATATCTCCGTAACTAGAAGGTTCCCAGGTATGGTCCAGAACAGAAAACGATTGCAATGACGGGGAGAACAAGCGCCCTTCGGCTTCGTTAAGGGTTGGTTTACACGCTTTATGTCTATCTCACACTGTCATATGCCAAAAAGAGATAGACATACGACTTCTCGAATCGAAGCATTTGTGAATACGTGGGCAGCAGAATGATCGGTCTTCTTCTTACATACTTCTTCTCTATTACTCGTCCTCTCATCAGACACCTCCTTTCTTGCCATATCATCCTTCACACAGTCCATCCATCGTTTCTTTGGTCTTCCTCTACTCTTATGCCATCCACATTCATCACTGCCCTCATTACATTAATCCGCATCACACATGTCCATACCAACCCAAACGGCCGCTACTTTGAGACTTCCTCTTATGTACATTACATTACAAGACATTTCTTATTTTATGCATTCGCGTGACACCACGTCCCCGCACAGCATTCTCATCTCACCCACATGCCTTTCATTCATCCCTTTTGTGGCCCAACATTCTGATCCATACAAGACAGCAGCACTAACCATTCGTTTTATCAATCTTCCCCTTAAGTTTAAGGGGAATGCAGGTGTCGCAGCTTATTCTCGTGACCTGCCGCTATTTCATCCATCAAATGGTAATTCCGTGCTTAACACTATGATCTATTTCGCCATCGTTTTGCACAAGTGAACAGAGATACCGAAAGTCGGAGCAGACAGGAAAAAACGCGCCACCTAGCGCATGACTGGAGAGACCGATGAAATCGCAGAATATGTATTCGGTTTTCATCATTTCAGCCGAAAGACGTCCACTGCTGGACACAGGCCTCCCCGAAGTTTCGCCACAATGACATAACATGGGGGGTTTTACCATTATCGCCACGCTTGGCAGGTGGGTTGGCGATCGCAGTACGGTTGTCACAAACGCACAGAGAACGCTGCTGCCCATACTCTGGCAAGTCCCTTAGTCGCCTCTTACGACGCCCACGGGAAGATCTGGGATGGTGCTATCTTTACGTCCGACCCATACAGTACCAATATTAGTTCTGCTTAAACTCGGTATGTATTGATGGTTAACCCATCCACAGACCGACCTTGGCAAGGGCGGCTTAACCTTTAAAGATAAATGGGTCGATCTTTAAAGGCTATTATTATTTAGCCACGAGCTCCCCATACCATCACCACTGCGCTGATCTCTCAAAACGGTGAAGGAAAACATCGTGAGGAAACCGGCATATCCTAGAACCAAAAATTCGAAGACATGTGACATCTACCAACCCGCACTAGCACCACGTGGTGGAGTACAGCCCACTCCCTTTCATAGAGAGGAGGCCTGTGTCCCAGCAGTGCTAACGTTATTGTCTCTTTTTACCCACGGCGAGCAATCAAGCTATACAAAACCAGTTTATGCGGATTGCTCTCTGTCAGGAAAATCTATACAAAGCACGGCAAAGTTATAGTGGAAATGTATAATTTGATATCTCGTCGTGTGTACGAATAGAGCTGGGAATCATCTCAAATAAAATAAAAACACAGCAGACGTTAAAAGCTTTTAATATGTACATTATATTATGAAGTCAAATGTTACATCATCATGATTTTGGTCTTAGCTCGAAGCACAATTTGTTTTTATCAAAAATGGTACAGCAGTTTCGGAGATAACAAACAAGACAGTCTTACAAAACAGTATACTGTTCATGAAAGTGCTGTTTCAATTTTGAAAAGTTTATTTATTTATCTTCAGTTTTTATTTACAAATTGAGCTTCGGTTAAAGTATTAAAGGTTTTTTTTTTAACAGTTGTAGGTAGGTATATATTTTTACACATTTTTTTAAGTTTAATTATTATTATTAGAAAAATCGGATACTTTTTTATCCAAAACACTATATTATATTATTTAAGAAAAATTCCAATACATCAATTTGATATATCGGCGAATACATACATAACAATTTTCATACAATTTTTTCCAAAGGGGACCGATTATACACGCAAAAAATAAGTCGCAGCGACAAAAAAATCGCTCATGTGTATAAAGCCTTAAGTTTTTTTTTTTCTTCATTAATTATAATTTAAACCACTTAGTCTCTACCATAAAAATTTCGAACGATCATTTCTGTACATTTTTTCTATTTACAATTTTAAACAAAATTTTAGAAAAATCGTTTACAATGTTTAGTTTCTTTTTTCAATTATTTTGTAATACAAAACGATTTTTTATTTAACATTGAATTCAACCCTCCTCTTCATAAAATTGGCATGAACAATTAAAACACTTGCTTTACAGTCGATAATGTTTCAAACGGGCTTAAAACACCTTCATAAAGGTTACAGAATAATAAGTGTTACATGTTGAATTGGTAACAGAATCAAATATGTAACACTTTTAAATGTGTTTTTAACCGTAACATATATAAAAGTGTTAACAGTGTTAATAAGTGTAACAGGTAGCTGCAGCATACTAAAGCTTTAATTGATTATTTCAGTTACACATATTAACACTAATTAACAAATATAAAAGGTTACAGTTTGATTCTGTAACATTATTGTATCTGTTACATTTAAGTGTTTTTTGTTAAAACTGTTTTAAAAAACAGTGTTAAAAACACTTATTACGGTTACAGTTTGAGTCCCTGGTTTCAAAACATACATAAACGCACGCCTTTTCTCCATGGTGTTAGGGAGTCAGCACAGAACGCCACCAGCCTTCCTTACATACTCCTTTGGCCTCATCCACGTTCATCCATCTGGTCAAACACGCACGCCGGTTGCAAGTACTACGCACCTGTTGGCCTACCATGACGTCTTAAGAGCGTTTACACCTTTTTAACCTTTTGAACGCCGTTGTCCCATATACGTGACAAGCAGGCGCAAGCCCTGTACGCCAACGACACAAATATGTGACAAAAAATGTGGTGCACTATAACACGAAATAAGCAATTTAAGTCATTACTTTTGTGTGTGTGTTTATTTATATATCTTTAAAATGTGATCTATATATCTTAAATATTCAAGAAATAAGCTATGAAGACTTTTGAAATCCCTTTTTTTATTTATAAGTATTTGCGGTGAATTTGTGGCTTGGCATGTGCATGCGTTTATGCTCTGACGTTCAAAAGGTTAAGTAACTTTTAAGACCTCTGTATCCTGCTTAAGCGTTTTAAGTTTCATTAAAATCGGTTCAGTCATTTCGGAAAATAAGGACTTTGAAACTTTGTATGAAATGTCGTTCGGCGTAAACGCTCATAAAGCAGTTTTGTTTTAATGTCATTCCGGTGTGGAAAAGAGACGGAGGTATGCATGATGTCTAGCGCCATCTCTTTTCCACACTGGAGTAAGGTTAAAATAATACTGCTTTAAGACGTCATGGTAGGCCATCTGACCTTTCTGAAGAACATCAACCAATAAAGTTGGTGTATATCCTTCTAGGGCGGCCCCTACCGGCGTTTTAACCTGATAATGATATCATTCAGATCCACGCTGTCCCTTTGCCGCCCGCCAGCGACGCCATAAGCCGAGGCTCGTACCCCACAGGGGGCGCCCTTAACGTGTTGTCGCTTGGTTTATAAGTTTTTGCCCCTGGCTGTAGGCTTTACATTAAAGGCACCTACAGGATAGGCCGGGTCAGCAGAAGCCAACCTCATAGGTTGACCTGCAAGACGCCATTACAAAAAAATACAAAAACAAAACGGCATTTCGTAAGAAATAACATGTTGACTTTCCGTTTATACATAGATACGTGCACATAGTCAAGTCTTTTCCCATGGGGTTAAGCAGAGACCTCAGAACGCTAATTGCCACAATCCTTACATACATACTTCTTCTTGTACTTTTCAAACTACTTTATAAAACAAAAACGAATCGCTCAGTTTTGCCCATAGTCCTTTCAGTTATTTTACCTGACAGCTGGAACCCAAAAGTCACCTTAACTTCATAAAAATAAAGATTTTAATAAACTTGTCAGTGATAGCAATCCAAAAACAACCCTATTGCAACGAGTTTGAGGATTACTTATTTTGACATTTTAAATACAAAGAAGAAAGAAAATAGATTTATTTGGCACAGACCACAAGTGCACACAATATCAAATTTAAAAAAAAAAACATCACCTTTGAATCGAAAGGACAGAAGGCGTAAACAGGCCTTTACAATAATTAATACATTACAATGGGGAAGCCTGTTAAAAGCTAATTGTAGATGGCACGACTATAGCTGGTTCTCAATCTGACCAATGAGGTCGAGCTATTATGAAATATAAAATGACATCACTAGATTTTCAACCAATAACGATGCTTGGAACCAGCTATGGTAGCGCTATTAGTACCACAGTTTCCATCCCCATTGTAAACATAACATAACGCCTGTAAACCCAGAAGGGCTAGTCAGAGGTATACCCATTACTACACCCACATTTCGCTATTTATGTTTAAGTCCCATGTTGTAGGGGGCGAGCATATTGTCATCAACCGCACAGAGCCACATTCCGTGACTGCTACTGAGAAATTCCTGATGGAAAAACCCAATAACACCTCGCCCGACTTGGGAATTAAACTAGACCCTCATTCTCGGCAGTCGCGCTTGCGATCACTATGAGATTACAGACGTGCTGTTATGTGTGTCTCATACAAATATTTGGGTATGAATAAGATTCAAATTCGTCTGAACTTACATAGAAAAGTCAACATTTCTCTATAGGTTAGGTCAAAACATGCAAAATAACAATCATTCTATCTCTTTCACACAAGTTGATTTAAATCAAAACTCCCTCCCCCCCGACCCTTGCTCGAGGCAGTCACTTAGATCCAGCCTGTCTCTTTGCTGCCCTCCCCCAACGACGCACTAAGTCGAGGCCCGTACCCCGTAGGGGGTGGCCTTAGCGTGTTGTCGCTTAATCAATAAGTTTTATGCACTGGCTGGAGCCCTTAAATTCAAGGCATCCACAGGATAGTCAGGTTAAGCAGAAGCCAGCCTCAGAGGCTGAACAGAGAGATGCCATAAAAAAAAAATACCATAGTCTACTCAACCTTCACCCAACTATGTCGGGCTCGGCTTCCAGTCTAACCGGATGTAGCTGAACACAGTATTTTACATTAAACAATTTGATCAAAAACGAACTTGTGAAAAAAAAACTCATGCCAATTTGTAGAAGAGGGTGGCGAAAAAAAATCGTATTATACACATAGTTTTAAGTAAGTACTTGAATAGTCTATACAATTTAATTTTTATTCAATTATAAGGAATGCTATACATGTTTACGCATGACAGCAGCACGCGTAGCACTGTAGAAACGAGTTTTGTCTTCGGAAGAATGGACATAATGACAGATAGACAATGATGTGTCAGTTTGCGATTCTTCCGTCGACCTAGCCCGTTTCTACGGCGGTCATACTACGCGTGCTGGGGTACAAAATCGAATATAATGTTGAACAATGGCGCTTTTTTTTCCCCCAGACCAGAATACAGAAGGTGTAAACAGACCCTTAACGAAGCCGTTAACCAAGGATTCTCTACATCAAACGAAGTAACTCTACGCAAAAATTATTGCTGAAAAATGACTTGTTTTTTTGGATGAAAAATCACTTTTAACGATAGAATTCAATGGAATGAACATAAAACACTGTGCTAATGGATGTATGGAATAGTTTAGATGTCATAGAAGAATTTAAAGTAAAGTTGAAACATTAAACACAAATATAAAAAAAAAAAAACGTGTGCGTCGTGTTTCGACAGAAGTGATAACTTAAACTAACTAACGTAGTAAGCAGAGTGACGCCGTAACGCGTTACGTTACGAAGCGATTTACCCTCCTATAAGAAGTTATCACTTCAAAAAAAAACTCATGAGAGTTGTGACTTTGGCCCCCAATACCTCCGTTACTATAAGGTTCCCAGGTGGTTCTAGAAGGGGGGTATAAAAATACATTTAATGAAGCCTGAAAGGCACTTGTCTTCCCGTCATTACAATCATCTTTTTTTTTTATTGTAGGCCATACCTGGGAATTTTTTTTTTTTTTTTTTTTTTTTATGAATGGCGTCTCGCAGTTCAACCTAGGAGGTTGTCGTCTGCTTAACCGGACTATCCTGTGGGTGCCTTAAGAGTAAGGCCTCCAGCCAGGGCATAAAAACTTACAAACTAAGCGACTATACGCTGAGGGCACCCCCTGTGGGGTACGAGCCTCGGCTCCGGGCGTCGCTGGGGGAGGACTGCATAGGGACAGGCTGGATCTGAATGATATCATTATTTAGGGGCTGATTTAAAACTACTGGCACAGCATCGCGGGCTGGCTCGAGCGAGGGTCGGGGAGGGCATGGACCGGGACGTCGCGACGGACCTCGACGGCGAGGTCGGAAAGACGGCGGTTTGTGTCTGAACTTTTTAAGAGTGCTAGTCTCTTTGCTACTCTCCTGGAGGAGGGTGATAGCATCATCGGGAGTGACGAGGGTATGCCGAGGACGGCGTACTGTACTAATGCGCGAGGGTTCGTAACGGGCGGCCGCTGCGATCAGGGGATTACGGTGTTTAATGGCGTTATCGAAGAAACGCTTCGAAAGACGTTTCATAAACTGAAGGACGGTGGGCATTCTAAGGTCTACGTGTAGACGGTCATTACGGACATAAAAAGGGGCTCCCGTGACTCTACGTAAGAACCGGTTCTGCAAGGTTTGCATCCTATGGATGTACTTAGGCTTGGTGTGAGCGTACACGACGCAAGCGTACGTCATAATGGGGCGGATCACCGCGGTGTAAAGGCGCAACTTGCACTTGAGTGACAACTTGCTTTTTGTCGAAATCAAGAAATGAAGCCTACCCATAGCAAAGGCAGCTCGGTCGCGAGCTGCTTTGATGTGCGCCGCGAAAGACAGGTGGTTGTCAAGTAAGACTCCTAAGTACTTGGCTTGCTTCTCCCAAGGGATAGGCTTACCGTACATAGTGATCGGGCTGAGCGCGGGTGGCTTATTTTTACGCGGTTTAGAGAAAAGAACTGCCTGGCTCTTGTCGGGGTTCACCTCGATTCTCCATTTCCGGAACCAAGCGCCTAAGACGTTGGCTGAGGTTTGGAGGGTGCTGTAAATAGCGTCGTGACTACGGCCAGTGTAATAGATGGCCGTGTCGTCCGCGAACAGGGCTAACTGTGCCTTCTTGCTCTTGGGGATGTCACTGGTGAACAGAGTAAAGATAAGGGGAGAGAGCGGGGAGCCCTGAGGGACTCCGGCTCTAATGGGGTGTGGTGAAGACAGTGCCTTCCCGATGCGATAGCGGAAGGTGCGATCCGACAAAAAGTCTCGTAAGATGAGCACGAGACGGTCTGGCACTCCCAGTTTGTACAGCTTATATAATAAGCCGTTGTGCCAGACTTTGTCGAATGCCTTTGCTATGTCGAAAAACAACACACCCGTCATCGCTCCACGCTGGAAGCCAGCGCTCAAGTGTTCTACGATGCGGTGGGCCTGTTGAATGCAAGAGTGTCCGGTCCTGAAGCCGAACTGTTCGTTGGGGATGAGACTCTTAGCCTCGGCGAAGTCTTTGAGTCGCTTATACATAAGTCTCTCGTAGATTTTTCCGAGTGCATTCAGGAGACTGATAGGTCTGTAGCTCGAAGGATCAGACTTGGATTTGCCTGGCTTTGCGAAACCGATGACCGTGGCCTCTTTCCATATTTGGGGAAACGCGTTGTTGCTCAGGGCGCCATTGAAGATGGCCGCCATTAACACGACGAGCTGAGCGGGGAGGAGTTTGAACACCCTATTGGTGATTCCATCGGAGCCGGGTGCTTTCCGCGGTTGAAGTTTGTTAATGATGTCTTGCACTTCGTCAGCTGTGACCGGAGGCAGAGGATCATCATCAGGGTCTTCTTCGGGGGGCAGGGCGGTTCTACGTTCGACGAATGCGTTCACCTCATCGAGATGTCGCTTGTCTACTGGTTGAGAGCTGGGGGAGCACTGGGACTCCAGGCTGTCGGCTAGGCATTCCGCCTTCTCAGAGTCGTCGAATGCGACGCTCTTATCGGGTCGGGTGAGGGGAGGCATCGAAGCCTCTTCGGTGGAGCGCAACTTGCGTTGCAGCTGCCAGAAGGCTAGGTGGGTAGGCTCGAGTTCGCTTAGCGTTTTGTCCCATTGATTATTACGAAGCTCACTGGTGCGATCCTTTACAGCACGCTGTAAATTACGCATGTGGGCTTTGTTTGCCTCGCAGGGAAAGCTGCTGTAGGCACGGATGGCCGCGTTCTTTTCGGTTATCAGTTCACGTACGTCAGCGGGTAGTATCCAGCGTTGATCGCTCAATGCTGGGACTTCCCGTGAGCAGTCCTTCAGTACGGATTGCACGTGTTCTGTAAACGAGTTGATGGCGGCCGTCGTGTCAGCGACTGAGACTATGTGGTCGGGGATGGCCTCCAGGTGAGGCGACGTGGTGGATTTCAGCTTTTCGCTGACTTTGCTCCAGTCGGTTATCACTTGGGTCGGCGGGGGCTGGCTGGGGTCAGAAGGACCCGAGCGGGGAACTAAGTGCATGAGCACTGGTCGATGGTCTGAGTTAAGCTCATGTAAAGTCTCGATAGAATGCAACTTAAGGTTGACATTCTTGAGTAGCGCTATGTCGAGAACGTCCGGACGTTGGTCGGGGTCGTGGGGATAGTGGGTGTGCTCCATAGGAGCGATGGGATCGAAGTTGAGGGACTCGCCCAGGTTATACACGTGTCGTCCTCTGGCAGAGGTCGTCGTGCTGTTCCAAGCGGGGTGTTTGGCGTTGAGGTCGCCCGCTATGATAACGGAGTCGCTCAAGCCGAAGAGGACGGCAAGGTCTTTGGTGAACAGAGTGTGCTCCTCGGACGTGCCGCCGGGAGGGATGTACGCAGAGGCGATAGTGATCGATTGATGGCCGGTCATGCCTAGTCGACACACTGAGGTCTCGAGTAGAGACTCCATGGGAGGGGGATCTAAGGGGATGCAGTGCAGTTCTTTTCTATAATAGATTAGAGTACCGCCCTTGTGGCAGCGTGACCGATCGTTGCGAACTATGCGATAGTTGGCAATTCTCGGATCGCGGTGACTGGGCTTGAGGAAGGTCTCCTGTACGAGGAGGATATCAATTTGATGGTCGCGGAGGAAGGTGGCGATCTCATCACGCTGGCCTCTAATGCCATTGGCATTAAAGTACCCTAATTTTAGGGATCTGGGTTTGGTGCACGTTAATCTTGTATTATCCATTGGAGTTAGTCGAGATTAAGGTTGCGGAGGAGGTCGCCTAACTTTAGTAGGGACTTGAGGATAATTTTAAGTTTATCGCCACCAGTGTTAGCCGCCCTGAGATCAGCCGCCATGCGGTCTGCTTCGGGGGTGACTAACTCTGCTAACGATTCTAAAATTACGTTGTGAGAGGGGTCCACGGCCGCGGGGCCGGGTGGCGTGGGACGAGCGGGCGCCGGTGCGCTCGCTTGGGCCGCGGGAGTGGGGACAGGGGCATCTAATAGCCCGGGGATGGGGCTGGACTTTGCTTTACTGAGAGCCGGGAAGGCTTTCTGGTGGTTCAGCGTGGTCCAGGGAGAGGGCCTCTGAGGGCTGAGTCTCTCCGGCATCTGGGCAGAGGGTAGCCTCACCGATGGGCTTTCTCTTTGTTGGCGGGCGCTTGCACGCTTCACCAGGTTAGAGGAGGAGCCTTTGGGGGCTTTTGAGCAGCCGCGGTAGTTGGCCGTGTGGCCCGACTGGCCGCAAAGCACACAGCTCGGTGGCTCCGTGCAGAGCGACTTGTCTTTGGGACGGGGGCAGTCTGCCGTGCCATGGTCGCCTAGACACTTTACGCATCTGTGCGGCGCATGGCAGTTGGCTTGGCTGTGACCGTACATCTGGCAGCGGTGGCATTGTCCGACTACGCTTGAGCGGTAGGGCTTCTCTATTGAGATGCCTGTCAGGGAGCAAACCGACTTCACTTTGAAGATCGGGTGGTGACCTTCTACTGGGTCACAGATGACCAGTACCATATCGCCATACCTGGGAACCTTTTACGAAGCTAGATATACGATATATATCGATAGTTACGAAGCTATCGAAAGTCAAAGTTCCCGCTTTGGCATTTTTTTTAAATACATACTTCAAATGTTGCAACTTTATACACCTCCACGACCCATCTACTATTCAATGCATCAATCAGCACAATGTTTTTTGTGCGTTAAATTGAGCGCTACTGTAAACCGTGATTTATCACACAAAAAAAAGTAGTATTCCAGCAAGAATTTTTGCGTAAAGTTACTTAGTTTGATGTACAGAATGCTTGGTTAACGGCTTCGTAAACGCTCTGTTCACACCTTGTATATCAAAATAGCGACACCTCATTGGTGGGATTGTGAATGAGCATGAACAAGCCTTCTACCATGACTCATGAGCTTCAACCGAGTTTTCTCCATGATTTCGTTATTAAACATATACTGGTACATTGAATCATTCCAAAACATGTACGTGGCATTGGTTACAATTTTAACATCAATAAGTTGAAATTGATAATTCTATATCAATCACAATTCGGAGGGTAGTCAGAGTTTTAGAGTAATTTACAGAATTAATTTAGTTCGTTTTAAATTATTTTACAAAAAAATCACAGGATAGAGAGATTTGGAAACAGAAAAGCGAGGCCATTGCACATCAGTGGAACACTCAACAGGCTAAGAAAGAAATTGGTAATTTCGGACGTTTTTTTTTGTGATTTTCCCTGAAATGGCTGTACGGTTTACTATGAAACTGACATTATAAGATAGCCTTTTTTCAGACTTAGGATTGCAAGGCAATCAGTGCACTGTAATCCTTTCAAAGATATTTCACGTCTGACAGCTGCAGTCGAAGCCACTAATGTCACGAAAATTAAATTTCGACAGACTTGTCAGTGGCAACAAAGCAACATCAACCTTATTGGAACGAGAATAAAGTTGACAATAATGCAAAGGCAGAGGAAAAACACCCCTGAAAGGACAGTATGCCGAAAATCGCACGGGGCCGTTTTACGCAATGAGCAATAGATTTTCAACGCTCGGACTAGAGATAAGCGTTCAGAATCCAACTTATCTTTAAATCGTTAAAAAGGCCGTCTGATAAAAAGCCAATGAGCAGTTTTGTCAAAATCGACCAATCCACGAAATAAAAGGACCATGGGCATTTTTCTTTGTTCCCTAGGTGTAAGATAATATTATTAGAAAATGTTTTAGTAACTTTTTAGACTTTTGTATCCTGCTTATACGTAAGAAGTTTCATTGAAATCGGTACAGTCCTTTCCGAAAATAAGCACTTGAAAGTTTGTATGAAATGTCGTAAGGTGTAAACGATCTTAAACAATGGTTGAATCTAGATGCAATATCGACCCAACTCCCTACGAAAATGGGCAATCTCCTTTCAATGCTGGTCGGTATAAAATCACATACTGAACCCATGGTAAAAAAAAATAGTCCAGCTGTCCTTCCAGCATGTATTCTATAAAAGTTCCAAAACTCTGACTACCCTCATTTCGTAAAAAAAAATACAAATACACAACAATAATACTATTCAAGTACAAAAATCTAAATAATATTTTACAAATCGATAATTTCTTTACATACACAAACGTTTTAAGTCATATTTTACATTTTGAAGTACAAAAATTTCGTATTTTTTCAGTCCTTGGACAATGTCTCATTTAGGTTTTAAATTAGATACTCTTTTTATCCGAAGAAGTGTTCAATCAGTTTTTTTTTTTATATTACACCAATTAAGTCATAATTATTTCAAGTCGTCGCCATCGTTTAGATTTTGTTAATCACTGGTAAAACTAGAAAACATAATTAACCTTCTTTTACTGATTTTACATAAATAACATGATTTAACAAAAAAAAAAAACAGACAAGTCCCAAAATTATTATGAAAGCCGCCTTTAAAAAATCAAAGTCGTCACTTAACGTCGAAATTGCTTTTTACATGTATTTCTTTTTAGAAATTGTTTACATGAAAGAACACTTCTTTTTACCCGACTGCGGCGAAGTCCAAAAGGAGGGTTATGTGTTTGATTATCAATTTGTGAGGCCAAATTAAATAAACTTCACCTTTAGCAACCATCGTGATCAATGCTCATGGTGTCTTAGTATGTGAAGAAAAAGTGGGTCAGCATTACTTATTTTATTAGAATCAAATGCGCTAAAGTAGCCCGCGAAATTCAATTTTCTTACTTATTTGCAATTTGCAACTGATCTACCATGACGTCTTAAAACATTATTGTTTTACACCTTTTCCAGTGTGGGGAAGAGATGGCGCTAGACGTCCTATATAGCTCCGTCTCTTTCCCACACTGGAATAAGAGTAAAACAATACTGCTTTAAGACGTCATGGTAGGGTAGTCAGTGTTAGGTTGTATTTTGATTAAAACATGATTCTCAAACGTAACAAATATTGCTTTACAGAATCATCAATACAACCCCTTTTAAGTTAATTTAATCCCAATGAATGACCTTTTCGTGCAATAGAAATGCAATGGTATTAATATTTGATATTCGCGTGATACCCTGGCGCGTCCACCTTAACATAAGGAGATTATTGTGTTGTTCATTAATAATAATAAGATTATTTTTCATAAAAGAAACATAATATTCGTGTCATATAAATCGGTGAGCCAAAAACTAAGCATCGCTTGTGTCTCATTAAAACTCAACGTTTGCAAATGTCGCTTATTATTTAATTTGACCTCAAAAATGAGGTTTTAAAATGTCAAAATTATGAAAATAAATAAAACAACGATACTACCGTCATATAGTATGTTTTAAAACCACGAATTTAATGATATTCTACTCTAAGCACCGGGAGCCGGAAAATCCAACTTGCAATTTAGGCATTACACGACATAACCTAATCCTCGAAGGGTTAGGCAGAGCTCCGCCACGTTTCGCCAGTTATGTTTCATCATCATCATCACCATCATTTCAGCCGAAAGACGTCAACTGCTGGGCATAGGCCTCCCCCAAGTTTCGCCACATTGACATAACATGGGGGGTTTTGCCATAATCGCCACGCTTGGCAGGCGGGTTGGCGATCGCAGTACGGTTGTTACAAAAGCACAGAGAACGCTGCTGCCCATTCTCTGGCAAGTCCCTTAGTCGCCTCTTACGACGCCCACGGGAAGATATGGGATGGTGTTGTTCTTTACGTCAGACACCATACAAAACTTTATGAGTTATGTTTTAGTCCCATGTAATGAGGGGGGCGCTGTATGGTGTGGGTGTCGTAAGAGGCGACTAAGGAATTAGCCAGAGAATGGGCAGCAGCGTTCTGTGTGCTTTTGTAACAACCGTACTGCGATCGCCGACCCGCCTGCCAAGCGTGGCGATTATGGCAAAACCCCCCCATGTTATGTCAATGTGGCGAAACTTGGGGGAGGCCTATGTCCAGCAGTGGACGTCTTTCGGCTGAAATGATGATGATGCTGCAAAAGGGGCGAGCCTATTGCCATCAACCGACACAAATCCAGACTCCCTGGCTGCTACTGAGAAATTTCTTGTGGAAAACACCAATAACACATTACCCGACACGGGAACCCAGGACTTCAAGGTCAGCAGTCGAGCCAGCATTAAATAGGCATTACATTTGCTAGTAAAAACCGGTATTATTTTCACAACTGACATTTTAAAACTTCACTGTTGTATTGTTATTACATTTTAAATCCATATTATCCGATCTTTCATTTTTAAAGGCGAATTTTACCAATGAAACTGAACGCGGTGAACAGTTAAACACAGTGACACATCAAGTTGTACATTTCCAGTAAAACACGGCCTCGCTTTTAATAGGTTTTTCATAGAATGAGAGATCTACATAAATTGGTTTTTTATAGCTTGATAGGTCGTTGTGCATACCAACATAATTCAACATCACGACTTATCCCGAACGGCAAAGTGGAAAAAAAATCCCTTGAAATTGTTTACAAAATGCGTTTCAAATAGAGTAGTAATCTTCTAATATATAAAATTCTCGTGTCACGGTGTTTGTTACCAAACTCCTCCGAAACGGCTGAAACGATTTGTTTGAAATTTTGTGTACATATCGGGTAGGTCTGACAATCGGCCAACATCTATTTTTTCATACCCCTAAAACCAATCAAACCACGCGAACGAAGTCGCGGGTAGCAGCTAGTATTTTTATAATAATTTCACGAAGGTCACAGGCAACAGCTTGTAACTAAAGGAGACTGTAACTTTGACAGACGGACAGACAGGAAAAAGATAGCTCTTTAGCTACCTTTTTAGGGTTCCGTACCCAAAGGGTCAAACGGGACCCTATTACTGAGACTTCGCTGTCCGTCCGTCTGTCACCAGGCTGTATCTCATAAACCGTGATAGTTAGCCAGGTGAAATTTCTATAGATTATGTATTTCTGTTGCCGCTATAACAAGACATTAAAAAACCAGAATAAAATAAATATTTACGGGGGGGCTCCTAAACAAAAAAGTGACTTTTTTGTTCGGTTTTATAAATAATAGTACGGAACCCTTCGTGCGCGAGTCCGACTCGCACTTGTTCGGTTTTTTCTAACAAGAACATTTATATTTTGACAGTCGTTTACAGTAAAAGAAGAACCGTACACCAGTTTCAGTTTAATTTGTGAAAATCGCCATAATTGGGTAGTGTTATTCGAATCTGTTAAACATTTCTCATTTTTCTATAAAAACGGGTAAGTTGAAGTGTAAGTCAAGCTTTAAAATTGAATGAATCTTTATATTTTGAAGATCGTATCATGAGCCTGCATGGTTCATCGTAATAATTTTTATAATTAATCATCATTATCCGTCTAGCCTTTTCCTGACTATGTTGGGGTCGGCTTCCAGTCTAACCGGATGCAGCTGAATACTAGTATTTCAGATACTGCCGATCTGACCTCAACGACCCCGCACTGGGTAACACGATATACCTTTGTAAGACTGGCGGTCAGACTACGAGCTTGTCATAAAAATGTCACAATACACGTCTATAATCTCAACGTGTATAGTCAGATAGCTAACTTCAAAAGTTAGATTTTATATGCCATGTTAACTTTTATTGGTAATTGTAAAAAAAAACCATTTGTTTAACCTTTTGATCAACACGTAAAAAAAGCAAAACGTGCTCTCAGCGCTAAGCTACGATTTCATCCTTAAATACCGGTCATGTAGTCGTGACCGTGACGTGCTGGGCACATTTTGGTTTGTCATCTATACAAGATGTTGTTTTGCATCCTCGTCAAAATTCAGGATGTTGACACAAAAGACATAATTAATCAATATAAATTACGGTACTTAGTTAATTATTAAAATCACTGTTTTTTTTTTGTAAATTTGTCAGTATTTCAGAATAACCCCCTTAATGTGGTTTAGGGAATAAGAAATTATCGAAAAAACGTTTGAGATTTTTTGTATGTGTGTAAGCGAAGTTATAAGGTGAGGATCAGACGAGCCGCGTTAAAACCACGACTGGTTCAAACTTACCGATTTCTGTAAAAAAGACAAACAAATAAAATTACCTACCCATTTTATTATTGATGCCGGTAGAGAATCATTAGCATAGTTACCTCCTTGAATTTGACGAGGATGCAAAACAACACCTTTATATGACTGTGGCTGTCAAAAAGGTGAATTATAACCCGTAACTATAAGTTAGATAAAGGAAACGATTGCAACCGCTATAATCAAACTCTAGAAATAGACAAAAACTATCAATATCGCTTTTCGTTTAAAAAAACTGTCAAAAATCGTCATAATATTTCATACTTTTACATCTACTATACAACTTGATAGATGCAGTACAAAAAACAACCTTATTTTCGTGTAAATAAACATATTATTTTGGAAAACGCGTCACTCTCGATTTTACGGCTTAGTCGCGCGTATAGAAATTTCACATCAAAATTCTTGCATTGACATGGAGAATAAGTGCCCTTCAGACGAATGGAGCTTTTTCGCCTCGTCTTAGCAAGCATATTTTTATTTTTGGACTGAGAACCTTCTAGTTACGGAGATAATGGAGGTGAAAATCCAACTTTTTGAACCAGTTTTTCTCTTTTTTAATTCAATTTCTTAATGTTATAACTAGTGATTGGATATTCGGATTCATATTTACCTAAAGTACGTTCTTTCCTGGCAAAAGGTACAAAAGTATGGAACCGGCTATTTAAATGCCAATTTTTGTCGCGGAATTGCGAAATTTCATAATTCTTTAGTATTTATAAAATGTAGTTCTCAAAATATCGTATCGAATATTTGAAATTTATTCAAAACCTGGCAAGTTTGTTGAAAATAACAAGGAAAATAATACAACAACTATTTGAATTCGTATTTTTGTGCTGGAATGTCGAATGCTAAAACAAAATGGTAAATATGTCTAGGCATAATTCATTTGGAGCTAAACGAAAAAGTAACTAGACTAGTTTTTATTTTTTAAATAAACTCCTTTTCCCATACTGACGCGCGCTCCATACTATGACTAGTATGGAGCGCGCGTCAGTATGGGAAAAGGAGTTTATTTAAATTTGTCAGTATTTCAGAATAACCCCCTTAATGTGGTTTAGGGAATAAGAAATTATCGAAAAAACGTTTGAGATTTTTTGTATGTGTGTAAGCGAAGTTATAAGGTGAGGATCAGACGAGCCGCGTTAAAACCACGACTGGTTCAAACTTACCGATTTCTGTAAAAAAGACAAACAAATAAAATTACCTACCCATTTTATTATTGATGCCGGTAGAGAATCATTAGCATAGTTACCTCCTTGAATTTGACGAGGATGCAAAACAACACCTTTATATGACTGTGGCTGTCAAAAAGGTGAATTATAACCCGTAACTATAAGTTAGATAAAGGAAACGATTGCAACCGCTATAATCAAACTCTAGAAATAGACAAAAACTATCAATATCGCTTTTCGTTTAAAAAAACTGTCAAAAATCGTCATAATATTTCATACTTTTACATCTACTATACAACTTGATAGATGCAGTACAAAAAACAACCTTATTTTCGTGTAAATAAACATATTATTTTGGAAAACGCGTCACTCTCGATTTTACGGCTTAGTCGCGCGTATAGAAATTTCACATCAAAATTCTTGCATTGACATGGAGAATAAGTGCCCTTCAGACGAATGGAGCTTTTTCGCCTCGTCTTAGCAAGCATATTTTTATTTTTGGACTGAGAACCTTCTAGTTACGGAGATAATGGAGGTGAAAATCCAACTTTTTGAACCAGTTTTTCTCTTTTTTAATTCAATTTCTTAATGTTATAACTAGTGATTGGATATTCGGATTCATATTTACCTAAAGTACGTTCTTTCCTGGCAAAAGGTACAAAAGTATGGAACCGGCTATTTAAATGCCAATTTTTGTCGCGGAATTGCGAAATTTCATAATTCTTTAGTATTTATAAAATGTAGTTCTCAAAATATCGTATCGAATATTTGAAATTTATTCAAAACCTGGCAAGTTTGTTGAAAATAACAAGGAAAATAATACAACAACTATTTGAATTCGTATTTTTGTGCTGGAATGTCGAATGCTAAAACAAAATGGTAAATATGTCTAGGCATAATTCATTTGGAGCTAAACGAAAAAGTAACTAGAGTAGTTTTTATTTTTTAAATAAACTCCTTTTCCCATACTGACGCGCGCTCCATACTAGTCAACACTCAAACTTTAGGTAAATATGCATCCGAATATCCGATCTCTAGTTATAACTTTACTTTAAGTACCTCCACGACCCCTGTACTATTTAATGCATCCATCAGTACAATGATTTAAGTGCGTTACATTGGGTCCTACTGTAAAATGTGATTTATCAAACAAAAAATAAATAAATTGGTTGTCTGTAAAGTCGGTTTACAGACGATAGTTTAACGTGGCAAAGTCATAACAAAACATTGATGAAATGATTGCATAATTTTATGAATAGCAAGCCGAACGCTCAAGCCGATCGTGCAACGCTCTCGCTCTGATCGTACCGTTACAATAATTCATCCTTTTTCGTGCGTGCAGCCGGCGTTTATCTATTTACTAGACGTTGTTACGTCAAAAAGACTTTTCCGAGCAATAATTTTGGCGTAGACTTAATTAGTTTGACCCACAGAAAGATTGTTTGGCCTCCGTGGATGGCCCGTTTACCAATTTTAAAGCTATCGACAAATAAACCTTTTTAAAGAACTAGAAAACTTGACTGACACCTCAACTCAAAAACAAAGTAACAACTGACAACATACGTCTTAAAAATAAAAAATTCTCTATACATTACAAAAAAAAAAAAACAATTCATTTTTCCACGCTTGCAAACTCATCTTGCAGATTTACTTGCCCGATCGCATTCATCTGTGCATCGACAATCTTCTGATATAGAATCTAAGGACATTAAGCTTTCTTGTGACTGTCTTAGGCAAGCTCTGCATCTTGAGTCAACGGAGTTCCCGCTTTCAGAAACCGATTCAAGCGATCTTAAACTTTCTACCGACGTAAGTTTATATGACCGTCTAAATTCTGCAATCTCTTCTTCACTCATATTTAAAGCCAGTAAAGAATCTCTTGCCATTTTCCCTAGAGAAGAAACTTTTTTCTTTTTCTTTGTCAATACTGACTCCATTTTCGTTAACGGGCAGGGCTTATTCAAACTTTCGGGTAACGATTTCGGGCTCGAACCGCTTCGGGTCCGTAGTTTCGATCTGCGTTCTGGTATGTCTCTAGGTGTTGTACTTTCGGGTACTTTGAAGGCTATTGTTTTAGCTTTAGGGTTTTTTTCGTCTGTTATTTGAGATAAATCTTCAAGCGAGTTAGATTTTTTGAGTTTAGCCCGATCGGGTATGATCGGAGACGTTCGTAACCCGATGATTTCTTTTGCTGTGAAAACGTTGTCTTGAAGACTATCATCAATAACCAATTCCGGTGAAAGATCTAGGATTTCTTGAATTTTTGCTTGTTTTAGTTCTTCGGCTAAAGAGCCTTGTTGGGCTGTGGTCTTCACTATACTCTCTGCTCCTATTTCAAAGTCCCTATTTTCATATATTAAATAAGATAACGCATCTTTCCCTAAGTCTATTTCTTGCGTTTTAGAATCTTTCTCCGCTTCCTCGTTAACTCTGGCCATATCTTCTAGTTTTACGTCGTCTATATACGCTAGTTGCAATGGGTTGTCTTCGTCTAGCGTTTCCTCAATAGTCGCTATAGGGGCTAAATCACTTTGGACTCTAACTTCTTCAATTTTGGGTTCATTTTTGACATCCCATGGGTTTGTTGTTACTGCTGGATTTTTGACTTGTCTTTCTAATTCTACTGCTAATGCTTTAGTATTAGTCATGCTTGAAGTTAGTGTGTTTTCAGGGCTGATATTTTCTTTGATACCTCTAATAACTTTGCTGGGAAGTTTATCAACGGATTGCCCATTATCCGGGCTATTTTGTTTATCCAAAGAGTTTTCTGAACCAGAGCTTTTGAGAACAGCTGCAAAAGACCTAGGCCTGGCTAACTCTTTCTCCTTCTCTTCCTGTCCCTCTCTTACGAGATCATCACTTCTCCTATCTACTTCTGTCTTCATATTACTAATTACACTTAAGTCTAAATTTTGTACTATTAAATCTTCGGTGGTTTTGGTAACTCTATCTTCTGTTGTCTCACTCTCTTGCGTGGGAAAAGACTGAAACTCACTGAGCGTGTTGTCGGTGTCTGTTGAGGGAGTTTTCGAGTCTAGCTTTCTCGAGAAAGACTCGTCTACGAATGAAACCTGCACTCTTTCTGAGAGAGTTGAGTCTGTAGCTTCAGAACTATCTTCCTCTCTTTCTCTCTCTATTGTACTGCCCCAAGACCAAAAAGAGCTAGTAAGAGAAGAATCTTTTCTAGGTGGCGTGTTAGAAGCAGATTTTTTCTCGTCATCGCTTGTGAGACTTCTGGAGAATATACTGCTCGGATGTTGGAACAAGCTTAGTAGCTTCTCTAGATGAGATGGTTTAGCGTCTTTTTCTTCTGGTCGAGGAACATGGAAACTGGAAGACGGTGCTACCCAGGATATCTTCCTCATCCGATCCAGCCCCTTATTCTTTAAAGCTGGCACATCTAATAAACTAGACGCACGTTTCGGCGAAGCTGTCAGAGTATCAGAAAGTTGGAAATTCTCAGGTTTTTTGACAGTTTCTTTCAAACTGGAGTTGTTCGTCAAAGTACCCTCGTTTGAGGAGTTATCTTCTCGATTCTCAGAGGGATGCTGCAAAGAGTATTCTATACCCGAATCAGCGGAAGTAACCATTACCCTATCGTGTTTAGCTGAGTCTAAGGAGCTGACGCTTGCTTCCAAACTGGATAGGGAATCGTGGATAAGCTTTGTCTTCCCAAATATCGGGGAGACACTCTCATTCGAACTGAGGGAGAGATTCAAGAAGTTCCCACTAATGACAGGCGTAACTTCGCTTGTCGACTCCATGCTTCCTTCGTTCGAAAAAACAGTAGTTTTCCGTCTATCAAGTTCTTGTACCGTCTTATTCTGTTCGTTTAGACTTTCTACAGAACTCCCCGAGATTTCCAAAGAAGAATTGCTATCGAAAACGCTCCTCTCTTCTCTTCTATTCTCCATTAATCTAGATACTTCTAGATCTGGGCTATCTAAGCTTGATTCGCTCTTATTCTTTTTTAGTATTACACTATCAGCAGGTACATTGTCGTCTAAACTATTTTTATTTTTAACTAAAACTTTGATTTCCTTTATAATATTCCCTAAATCTTCTACAATGTTGATCATTGTCTCTGTGTTTGTGTCTGTACACGTTTTGGTGTTCTTTTTATCACTTTTTACCACTTCACTATAACTTAAATCACTTTTAACAGTTGGTTTATTAATAATACTATTATCTATCACATTTAAGTCACTTATAGTTTTAACGTTTTTGAGATTTGTATTGTCTGACTGTATTTGAGTGTCAGACGGAGGCACATTTATTTGAGTACCCGTTTCAGTACATTTAAGTGTATTACTTAATTCTGTTAAGATTCCTGTCACGGTTTTCGAGTCTGCGAACTCGATTTTTGAGTTTTTGAAAGTCACACTTACTGTTGAATCCCAATTCGCTTGCTCGGCTATATCATAGAAGTTTTCTAACTCAGCGTTCGATTTATTCTTGCTAGAGTCAATTGTAGCATTATCTGAAAGTTGAGTAACACTAGACGCTGTTGAGTCACTGACTTCAATGTCATCACTTTCAGGAAACTCTTCTATCGTAGCGATTGAAGTTTTCGGTAGAATTGAATGCGTAGGCGAAGTTTTAATCTTACTAGAAGTTTCGATTAGACCTCTAAGTTGAGTGGCTGAGTCTAAATCTGAAGGCTCTTTTGTATTGGAAGACTCTAGTAGTTTTGGAAGCTCAGTTTTGATTGGAGGATCAGATTTGATGATTTGTATTAGACTTATAGGCTCAGTTTCGAGTCTAATAGAGACCACAGGCGCGTTTTGCGATTGAGTGGTTATTTCTGCTTTGATTGTATTAGCTACGATATTGTTTTCTTGATTTTCAGGCTTAATTATTATAGATTCGACTTGTTTGATTCCACTATCGGCTAAAATTGTTGAGTCAACTGTTAAGTTTTTCAGTTGATTTACCAGGTCTGTTACAAGTTGAGTTTCCGTATTCTTATGTGGAATTAGAGGCTTAACAGTCGTAGATTCAATCTCTTTGTCGTCAATATTTGTTTGACTCGTCGACTCAACCTCAATACATTTATCATGTTTTTTAGGTTCTGTTGAGAATTGAGTAACTGTTTTATTTCTTTCTTGAATCGCAGGCTCGACATTTTGACTGGCAGGCTCGACATTTTGACTGGCAGGCTCGACATTTTGACTGGCACGCTCGACAATTTGACTGGCAGGCTCGACTGATAACTTTTTAAGTTCAGCGGTTATTTCAGCTATGGGTTGCGTTGCTCCATTCTTTGTTTGAATTACAGTCTCTTCACTTGGTGATTTAGACTGTTTATCAGCAGCATTCGTTTGGCAGATTGGGTCAACAAGTTTTGTAAGTTGAGAAACGGGTGCAATACTGCATTGAGTGACTGTATTGTTTCTTGCTTGAATAAAAGGTACGATATACGGTACATTTCTGAGTTGAGTCGGCGTTTCCATTTCTAGCTCAGTCCCTAAGGTGATTTTGTCCAAAATAGCAGACTCTATACTTGTATATTTAGCCTGTGTATGGACATTATCAGTTTGACTTCTGGAAGCTACGTTGGAACTTATTTGGCTGCCTGTAGTTTTAACTTGAATTTTCGGCTCAGCTTTTACTAATATTGGTTCTTTGTGAAGTTGAGTAGTAACTGTATTCTTGACAGTCAAAGACTCAATTTTCGTTTCAGTCGGCTCGTCTTTTACTCGAGTTAGAGGGACATTTTGTAGTTGAGTTTCAGGTTCATTTTTTACTTGAATTATAGGCTCATTTTTGTGTTTTAAGTCATGTCTGAGTTGAGTCGTGACAGTATTTTTGTCCGTGGATATAAGTTGAGTTATCGCTTCAATTTTAGGCTCTGTTATTTCTTTCGGTTCTTCAATTCGAGCCGTTACTTCATTTTTGACCTGTATTGACGGTTCAGTCTGTTGAAGTTGAGCTATTGATTCAATCTTTGATTGTTTCATAGCATCATTTCTAACTTGTGCAGTTATTACTTTCTTACCTTTGGACTCGTTATCAATTTTAGCTAGACTTTCAGCAATAATCGGTTCACTTTTAACTGTAACAATTTCATTTTTAACTGGATTGTGTGCGTCGTTTTTAACCTGCGTCTCACTTTTAGCCTCAGCTTTGTCAAGTTGAGCAATCTCTTCAAGACTAACCGGTTCAAATTTCATGTTAGGTTCATTCTTCAATTGAGTCACAATTTCGTTTTTAGTTTGAGTTGGCACGTCTTTGTTGAGACTAGCTTCGAGTTTTAGTTGTGTGACCACTTCGTTCTGCAGCTGATTGTACATTGCGGGTTGTGCGGGACTATTAGGCGGGGTGGGATTGGGGTTGTAGACTGAATCGTAGTTTCTTGTCACTGAGAACCTTGAGGGTGATTTTCGAGGTTGATTTGAAGCCGGGTGTACTTGAATTTGAGGCGGTTCCATTACCTGAAAAGGAGATCATTTTGGGGTATTATTAATTTGTTCTTGAATACTATACCTTTTTTCCCGTGGCTTCGCTTTCGTTATATATGCAGTCTGATTTTTATAAATAGGCGTGAACAACCAAATCCAAAATTATGAGAAAGAGCGAAAAATACTCAAAGGAGTCTCGAGTCCGATTTTAATGAAAACTTAAACTGTATCATTAGATCTGAAAAATCAATATTCCTAATCAGGAATCGAGCCCATGAATTTCGAAAAAAAAAACACATTATATTATTACACCATTCAATAGTGTCGCTAATAAGGATCAAATTCTAGAAAGTAGTGACATATGCTTGCATGGGTTCGAACTCGAGACCAATGATTTAATTCATTTATATTATAAAGCTGAAGAGTTTGTTTGTTTGCTTGAATGCGCTAATCTCAGGAGGTCTACTGGTCCGATTTGGTAAATTCTTTCAGTTTTAGTTAGCCCATTTATCGAGGAAGGCTATAAGCTAAGGAGCGGAGCAGCAATGAATAATGTTTCAAAATCGGGGAATATGTGACGCAGACGAAGTTGCACGGGACAGCTAGTTCATTTATATTCTTTAAAAAAAATGTCCCCCCATCTCTTTTCAAACCGCAATATTCTGTCTTAATAAAAAAATCCTAAAAATATCTGAGAATAATCAGCTAACGAATGTTACCTGCACGACTTTAAACCGCGAGGGTGGGCAGTAAGCGAGCCTGGTGGGGGTGGACGATGATGATGAAGTAGACCCGCTGCTGTCCGTTGAGGAGTCGCGTTCCGGCGTCACCCGAGTCACCTGGAAGGAAAGTATATTCGTTTGATTAATACAAGCTGTTGTTTTGCATCCTCGTCAAATTCAAGGAGGTAAATATGCTAATGATTCTCGACCCAAATCAATAATAAAATGGGTGGGTATATTTTTTATTTTTTTTCCGGAAATTAGTGTGAACCCCCTATGTTTTAAACGCGGCCCTTATGATCCTCGCCATATAACCGCGCTTTCACACCTACAAACAATCGCAAACGTATTTATTGTTGTTTGACTATTCAAAAGTGCCTGTAACTGGCCTACTTGAAATAAATTATTTTGATTTGATTGGATTTGATTGATTTTTTGTATACGGGTAAAGAACATGACACTCTCTACGTGATTTAAAGGAATGTCGATGGTCCCGCTCCACCTTGTATAGCCGGCAGTGGCGGATCTATCATACAAGCCGAAAAGCCTGGCTTGCCTAAGAATCAAACTCAAGTAATAAGAAAAAAAAACATTCCAAACAAAAACAAAAATGTATGTCAAAATAATAATAACATCAAATTTCGCGCGCATTTATCACGAATTCAAGATGCGCGACGTTGCCAAAAAAAATCTAATCACTTATACCTACCGGTCGCGCGAAACTCTTACTCGCTCTAACACTAAACAAAGTAAGTAAGTAAGTAAGTAAGTAAATCATTTATTTGCGTAAAACATGGTATACATTGATGTTAATATTATTACAGTAGCTCAACATGTTTCGCTAAGATATAACATAGCATGCAAAAATTTATATTTTAACAAAAGGAATCAACATCTCACATCCATAAAATCTTTTAAACTGTAAAAATTACATTCAATAAGCCACTTGTGTAATTCTATCTTAAACTTTCTCGAGTTCAATATTTTAAAGCGACTTGGTATTTTGTTATAAATACGTACGCACATTGCAAGGCAGCTTTTGTTGTATTTCGCAAGTCTTGGCAAATCACTTAATACCAGTTCATGAGGATCTCGTCTGCTTCTGGGATTTACATCATTTGCTGATTTAAATAAATGTTTGTTGTTAACTACAAATATACATACCTCATTTATATACAGACATGGTAGAGGTAGCACACCAAACCTCTTGAACATTGGTCTACATGAGTCATCAGGTTTAATACCACTTATTGCTCTGATGCACTTTTTTTGTGCGATAAATGCTCTATTCATATTGGTACCATTACCCCACATTACGAGACCATATCGCAGTATCGACTCAACATAAGCGTAGTATGACATAATTGCTGATTTTATGTTAGTTACGTTTTTAACTTGCTTCAGTGCGTATACAAATTTATTGATTCGAGTGCTTACATTATCTACATGTTCTTTCCAGTTAAAATCTTTGTCTATTATTACGCCTAAAAACCTTGTATGGGTTGCCTCTTCGATTTTATTAATATTAAGTTTTATATTGTTTTTATTATTATTTGATTGATTAAATTGAATGTAAACGGATTTATCTAAATTTATTTTTAAATTATTCATGTCAAGCCAAAGCAGTAATTTGTCTATTGTATTATTTATGTCAAACTCATGGTCAGTCTTGTTTTTCTTTTTATCTGATGTCACTATGATTGATATATCGTCGGCAAATAAAATGCATTTATGTTTGGTTATTTTTATGATGTCATTAATATATAAAGGAAACAATATTGGACCAAGCACACTTCCTTGCGGAACGCCACATTTATTTTGCTTATATTCTGATGAGTATGGTATCATATCTCTATTACTGTTAATTTTACTAATAATGACACGTTGCTGTCTATTGCCTAAATAGGATGATATCCATTCAAGTGCAGGTCCTCTAATCCCAATAGTCTCTAGTTTATCCAACAATATGCTGTGCGATACAAAATCGAAGGCTTTTGATAAATCAAAAAAAAGTCCCGTAGTCAGATGTTTATTATTAATATTTGAAAGTACTGCCTTCGTAAGAGAGTAAATAGCTAATGATGTGGATTTCTTTTTTTGAAATCCATACTGTTCAGTACTTATTATTTGGAATTTATTGCAAAATTCTATTAGCCTTTTAAACATACATTTCTCATAAATTTTTGAAAAAATAGGTATCAATGTAATTGGACGGTAATTACTAATATCACATTTATCTCCTTTTTTAAATAACGGCTTAATAATTGATAATTTTAACCTATCGGGAAATGTTCCTGCTGCAAAAGACATGTTTATTAAATGGGTTAAAATACTAGTCAATTCATTACAGCAAGGTTTTATGATTTTAGTACTAATTTCGTCATAGCCCTCTGATCTAGTGTTGGACAGGGACATTATTTCAAGGCGCACTTCGTTTTCTGACATTGGTTTAAGAAACATTGAGTTGACATATCTATTTAGCCTATAATTTTGAACAGCTGGATCTTGCGGTGACGTTTGCGTCAAATTCACGTAATAATTATTGAATGTAGAAGCTATTTCTACAGGGTCTGTAACTACAATACCATTTAATTTTATTGCATCTATATTATCTTTAGGGGTGGTATTTTTATTTATTTCATTTTTGATGACAGTCCAAGTGGCTTTACATTTGTTATCCTGTGTTTGAATATATTTTATGTTCGCATTCTTTTTTGAGCTGTAAATACATTTTTTAAGCATATAGGAATATCTTTTATATATTAATTTATTAGAATTATTTTTGTTTTTATAAAATTCATAGCGTAATTTTCGCTTAGTTTTGCAACTTTGTCTAAGACCTTTACTTATCCACTTTTGCGTGTTTTTAGCGGTACTGTTGACCCTGACTCTTACCTTAGGAAAACAGAGATTGTAAAAGAGGCACCACAGATCATGAAAATCATTAAAGGCAGAATTTGAATCTGTGTTTATATATATATCAGACCAGCAAAGACTTTGTAAGCATTCCCGGAATTTTCGGATATTATCTAGGTTGTAATCTCTTTTATAAACGTAGTGTATTGTTGCTTTTTTTGGTACATTTTGAGAAGGAAAGCTAAGCATTTGTGCTGTATCATGATCTGATAGATGTAAGGGTAGTACGGTTGCAGTAGCATTGGAAATATTGCTCAAAATATGATCAATACAAGCCAATTTACGTGTGGGAACATTTATCAGCATTTTCAAATTATAATTATTGCATAAGTCTTGTAACTGATTTGTAATGTTACCTTTTTTTAGTGTATTTATATTCAAATCACCAGCTATAACTATATTAACTTTAGACTTGTATTTATTTATTAAATCGTGCAAAAGCTTGTGTAATTTTAATAAAAACTGTGTTGGATCAGATTTAGGAGTGCGATAAACACATATAATAACTAATTTACCACACATTAATTCTATTCCTAAAAGAAGAGTTCAAGCTTAGTTCGCTATGTATCTATCTGCGCACCCTACGGTCAATGACTCCTATCGGATGCTCCCACTCGCACTCACTGGCTTCTGCATTGGGCTTCTAGGACCTCTCTATTTTTCCTAGTTAAATGTCTCTGTTTTGATAAAATTGATAGGTACTTATTTGGGAATTTGTATGGAGTTAAAAGCTGGGCTTTTCTTTGAATGTGTGCGTGTATGTCGGTGTAAGGTTGACAGAGAATGTGTGTTCGATTTCGAAAATTCGAATTGATTTCAAATTAGTTCATTATTTGTTTTGAGCGGCAACTGGTGCATTATTTTTTTGTGATATTTTTTATTTAATTTCTTGTGTTTTAAAGTTTTGCGATTCGTTTTTTGCTCTAATTAACTTTGTTTTGAAGTGATTCATTTGTTTTGACAATAAAATGAATTTGAAAACGCATTCAAATTGTTCCTTATGAAGGATTTTAGTGTGTGAAATCGTTACTGTGCAAGGTAAAAGCGTGAGAGTGTCTGTGAGCTTAGTTGTTTGTCATCTGTTCGTGGTAAATATGAAACAAATAAGGTTGTTTACATTGTGAGTAATCTTTACACAGTCTATAACAAAGTCGCTTCCCGCCGTCTGAACGCTTAGATCTTTTAAACTACGGAACGAATTTTGACATGGTTTTCATCAATATACAGAATGATTCAAGATGAAGGTTTATATGTATAATGTATGCCTGAAAAACATCAAAATTTCCACGCTAAGGAAGTCGCGGGAACTTACAAATATTTTCAACAATGTGTAGTTAGAAACCAATTTATTGTTTGTGCGCCATCTGGCGGTGTTTTTAAAATTTTGCCAATAGCGACTTGAGAGAGCGAACGAAATAGTTACAAATTGACACGAAGAGTTCAGTTGTTAAATTTAATTCAATAGATGGCTCTTATATCATTTACTTGATACTGACTATAAATCAAGATATTGAAATAGTTGTAATTTCGTGACGGAAAATAAAACGGTTTTGATAACCAATATCTTAACAGGGAGCGAAACTTTCTTTTTACCTCAATATCGCCACTTGTCTAATTGGGCTTTGCCTCCGATTCATTGGAGGCACGCCACTGATAGCCGGCTAGAAGAGTGTCTTCTCTCACCATAAATGTTGAGGTACGAGGTTCCTCCTCTTCCTCGTGAGGTACTCACCATGAACCGTGAGGTAGGGTGCGGCGCCGGCACGGGGCTGCCGGCGGGCGAGGGCGCGGGGGAGGGGGCGGGAGAGCGCAGGCGCGTGCGACGTGAGGTACTCACCATGAACCGTGAGGTAGGGTGCGGCGCCGGCACGGGGCTGCCGGCGGGCGAGGGCGCGGGGGAGGGGGCGGGAGAGCGCAGGCGCGTGCGACGTGAGGTACTCACCATGAACCGTGAGGTAGGGTGCGGCGCCGGCACGGGGCTGCCGGCGGGCGAGGGCGCGGGCGACGGCGCGGGGGAGGGGGCGGGAGAGCGAAGGCGCGTGCGACGCTCTTCTTCGCCAGGGCCCATGCCTTGCTGTAATACAGACACAAAAATATTCAAATAAGCTCTGTGGTAAACGTGTATTTATGCGACAATAAGGCTACGGAAATAAACACCCATATTCTAAAAGCCTTTCCAAATCCATTTTCAAATTAAGTCGACCTTCGTTGCCATGACAACAATCTTATTCCTAGAACTTCTTGGCCGCAATTGAGAGATCTTCGAAAAAGGTACCTCCTCGGTACTAGCTATCTTTGTCAAACCCATAGTTGCATTCTGCTTTAATCAATGCTAAAGATTTCATATTTCATTCATATTTAAACATATTATTTATTTAACATAGTCATGCATTCTTCTCACAAAAATTCAAACATTCTGACAGTATCACCTTCCATTCATTCGCAAACATATCAAAATCTGTGTTTGAGTTCAGGAGAGCGTCAATAGCGGCTAATGTCCAAAGAATAGGTGACTTGGAGTGTGCAACAGTACGGCAAAATGGAACAGCCAGTAAGCGGTGTTTCCTGCCACGACAGTAATTGTCAGTAATTGTAAAGTAAATGAGTATCAAAATAGTAGATTGTTGCATCGAGCGCAAAGTGAGTCATTAATACACGAGTGTTATGTTGGTGCCCGAGCACATGCGAGGGCACTAAATTATCACGAGTGCATTAATTACTCACTTTATCGAGGTGCGTAATCTGCCTTTCTTTCAACTATCCTGACAAAATATACCTACTCAAAATAAAAACTCAAGTTAATGAAACAAAGTTTAATTCATCTTCCCTTCAAACATTTAAAACTCTTAAATGTACAGTTATTAAAAGAGAAATTTGTTTTAATTGGTTTATTTGTGAATAATAATTATCATTCTGGAGTTGAATTCATATCGCTATTCGCTGTCTTTTTCCATTTTTTTAAACTTTTTTTACTAAGTAAGAAGTATCAAAGTTTTACTATGGTACAAAATGCGCGCCATTGTTCTTTTTTTACCAATTCGGTTTTATTCAGCAGATTTTATATTTTCAGTCCGTATCTTTTTGATCTAATGCATTAATTTTATATTAAACTTCTCTTTGGTTAATTTAATTCTAAATTTAAAATTTAAAACAGTGCAGTAATGAAAAGCAGTGCAATAATGAGATTTCATATAACTTTTCTGCACTGTTTTGGTTCTAAGCAAAAAATACATCCTTTGTGATCGGTTTTGTAGTGATTAATGATAACATTACTGCGTAGTTGAAAGAAAAAAGTTTCTTTGGGATAGTTGTTTGTTATTGTTACGACGCCTGCTTTACGAGAACATTCTAGGATTACGTTCGAGTCTAGAATAATCCAGTATGTCTAGAAGATTCGAGAATAATCCTAGAATGTTCCACAATGGAAATGTCTAGAAAGTTCGAGAAAGTTCTGGATCTTTCTAGAAGGATTGGTTCCACTATGGAGCTATCTGGAAGGTTCAGGAAGGTTGTAGAACTTTCTCGAAAGATGGGTTTCCCCTAAGGAACTACCTAGACATTCACGGAAGTTATGGAAGTTTCTCGAACATGGGTCGGCCATATAAATAGGCGACGGATGCGGAAGTGAGTTAGTCTGATTTTGGCTACGAAACGAAGCGATCGAAGTGAACTACTAGTGCGATATCTAAGTGAATAGTGATCAGTTGTGTATCTAAATCTAAACTAATATTATAAAGAGGAAAGATTTGATTGTTTGTTTGTTTGCATTGAATAGGCTCCGAAACTACTGGTCCGATTTGAAAAATTCTTTCAGTGTTAGATAGCCCATTTATCGAGGAAGGCTATAGGCTATATATCATCACGCTAAGACCAATAGGAGTGGAGCAACAATGAAAAATGTTGCGAAAACGGGGAAAATGTGACGCAAACGATGTTGCGCCGGACAGCCAGTTTGTGATTAAGTTTTAAGTGTTTGTGTGTTGTTTTGTGTTAATTAAAGATTTTTTTGTGTTTAATTGGTAGTGTATTAATTTATCCTATAGCCAGCTCGTAACATTATCAGGAGTATATTCACCATAGATCGGAGTAAGTAGATTGAATTGGGGTCATTGATCCGAAACGTTTATATTAATATGGACTTAAGTGCAAATTAAAAAAAAAAAATAAGTGCAACAATTTATAAGAAGTTATAGCCATAAAAAGGCTAAAAATAAAAAAGAATATGAATGCTTCGATCGGAATTCGATTATTTTATAATTCAACAGTTAAATAATAAATTAATTTAGTTTTGATACCTATAAATAATAATAAATAAAAATGTTTATTTCTTCACTTAAGGATATAACTATGTTAGGTTTGGAGTCACCTTCCTTTAAATTCATCAATTGACTAGTAATAATATCACTACCAACAAAAATGGCCTATCCACGTTATTCTTTCTGTGTGCATTTATGATACAAGTACCAAAAATCAATCTACTTACTCCGATCTATGATAATCACGTGATTAAGTATCGGGCACTAATTACCAGTCACCCCACAGAACTCATATTACTCACTCTAAGCAAACACGCAGTGTGACACGTAAGACTGATCTTCCTATGTACAGGGTGCGTGCCTTCCTCGTCATGTCGTACAGGGGGCTCATTTCGTCGACACATGGCTCTTATTTCCCGCGTGAGCCGACGTACGAGCGCCGTTTCTGAGTCTTCAGCTGTTAGGTTCGTTGAGTCCTGCAAATAAGGATAACGTTATCAGGGAAATATAAGAAAAAACCGGCCAAGTGCGAGTCGGACTCGCGCACGAAGAGTTCCATACCATTATTTATAAAAACGAGCAAAAACAAACACTTTTTTGTATGGGAGCCCCCTTAAATATTTATTTTATTCTGTTTTTAGTATTTCTTGTTATAGCGGCAACAGAAATACAAAATCTGTAGAAATTTCAATTGGCTAACTATCACCGTTCATGAGATACAGCCTGGTGACAGACGGACGGACAGCGAAGTCTCAGTAATATAGGGTCCCGTTTGACCCTTTAGTTACGGAACCCTAAAAAAGGTAAGATTGGTCGGGCTACCTAACGCTTTCACCATTATGGTATAACTTACAAGCGCGGGCAGTTCATCCAGATCGATCTGAGTGAGGGTGCTGTTGTCCTTCATGGCCGCTAGGATCGCCTGCAGACCCGCGCTGCCGAGTCGGTTCTCGCGGAGATCTAGCCTCTGGGAACACAAACAAAACCGGGTTAGTATATACGGTGACTGGTAATTAGTGATCGATACTTAAACACGTGATTATACTCATGATAACAAACAATTTTCCCAAAGAAACATTTAGCATTTAGCATAACATTAGATTTTGCCATAATCGCCACGCTTGGCATGCGGGTTGGCGATCGCAGTACGGTTGTTACAAAAGCACAGAGAACGCTGCTGCCCATTCTCTGGCAAGTCCCTTAGTCGCCTCTTACGACACCCACGGGAAGATATGGGAGTAGATATGGAGTTCTACTATTCGGCTGAACGTCCATACATACTATATTTGTATGAGTGGACGTTCAACTACCTATAAAAAAAAATGTATTTCCAAAAGAAACTTATCAAAATGTTGTAATGTCGTACCCCCAATATTATTTATTTGCGATGGGATTGCTCTTGACTCTAGTCTAGGTCAGAGATGACAGACACAAAGTCGAGACTGTGTCTAGGTAGGGTCGAAAAAAATATTGCAATGAGTGTGCGTTTTATCTTACCTGTAACTTGGTATCAGCTCTAATGAGCTCAGCTAGTGCGGCGGCGTCCGGGCCCAGGCGGGAGGCCTGCAGCCCGAGCGACACGAGGGCGGAGCCCCGCGCCAGCGCGCGCACGGCGTCGTTACCGAGCGCGTTGCGCCCGATGTTTAGTACGCACAGGGATTGGGAGGAGCGCTGTGAACGAAAGCGTTGTTTATAATTTAAATAATTATGATTAGTCATTATCTACATAAAATTTAAATTTAATAAAAATGTGTCTATATTGCTGTGCCCTAGCAGGGTCCATAATATTGTTGTTAGCTTTTAGCTTTTTGTAACACCTTTTTTTTTGCAACGCAAATAAAATGAATATGAATATAGAAGGTGTTGTTTTGCATCCTCGTCAAAATTTAGGAGATTGTCATACATATATAATCAATTTTTATTACGATACCTAGTTATCTATATCAATAAATACTGATTTTTTTTTATTGCTTAAGTTTGTCAGTAGTTATTTGAGAATAACCCCCTTAACGTGGTTTAAAGAATAAGAAATTATCATAAACGTTTGAAATTGTATGTGTGAAAGCGTAGTTATATATAGGGCGAGGATCAGACGGGCCGCGATTAAAACACAAGTGGTTCACACTTACCGATTTCCGTAAATAAGAAAAAAAAATACCTACCCATTTTATTATTGATTCGGAACGAGAATCACTAGCATAGTTACCTCCCTGAATCTGAATTTGACGAGGATGCAAAACAACAGCTTGTATAATTTTCTCAGTGTTAATGATAGTGATAGTATGGAAGTTGGTCATGTTCGCAGATGGGACAGCCTACTTACCAACGCTTTACTAAGATACGGCGCGCAGTTCCTCGTCAGCTGATTGTTCCACAGCACTAGGAAAGCCAGTCCGCGGGCCTCGTGACCACCCACTGCAAACATAAGGAAAATATATTAATTATCATCATCTGTCTAGCCTTTCTCTACAATGTTAGGGTCGGCTTCTAGTCTAACCGGATGCAACCGAATACCAATATTTTAAATGGAGCTTTGCTATTGTTGGCGGTTTAACCGCCAGCAGTCAGTTGACCCAATGTGCTTTATAGTATGCACTGTCGTGAGATACCTTACGTCGCCTTTTAGAATAGATTAGAATAATATTAAACTTTTACTGTACACCAAAAATTAAACATAACGGGCTTACAAAACTGACAATTCTTATTCTTTATTGCACATCAAATTAAAAGATATACACACAAATAATATATAGCTTATGTACAATGGCGAGCTTAACCCAGAAATGGGTTTTCTTACAGCAAACCTTATTTTAACAGGAATATTTGCCAAAGAGGATACAGCTTTGTGCATGTCATGTGCAACAATCTTTTACTCTTTTATTCCGGGACCACACGGAGACCAAATAACATAAAGTGGTTTAAAATTAAATCATGGTTTAAAAAACTATGATTTAATTTACAACAAACACTAGCTTTCGGCCACGGCTTCGTACACATACACACACACTTATGTGTGGGCCTTTTTTTTACGGATAGGAAATCATCAAATGACCCCTTCATTTGATGATTTCCCATCCGTAAAAAAAAGGGTCATCAAATGAAGGGGTCATTAGATGATTTCCCGCTCTGGGCGGAGCGGAAGGGAGTGTCAGACTTGACTGACTAAAACCCATCCATGTTCCTTCTTAGCCCTTTGTGTTCCAGCCAACGGTATCTCTTTCGAACAGTCCCGCAGCCCCGGCTGGCATCGGCCCTCTCGGACCTTCCGATTAGCTGACATCACCTTGAGGCGCGCGTGGAACACTCGCGCGCCGTCGACACGGCTGTCGTCATAAGCCGGACGGTGGATGGTGTCCGCGCTACACCGCGGGTGTATACCTTGACACCGATGCGGCGACAGCGGCGAGGCGGCAGCTGATGGCGGCGACTGCGACGCCTGCTCCGCCAGCGCGTCTGCTAAGTGTGCTGTGCCCGCGTCCTGCAATAACACGATATTAACTTAAGCAAACTCTACACTTGTTTCATCTAAACTAATATTATAAAGAGGACAGATTTGATTGTTTGTTTGCATTGAATAGGCTCCGAAACAACTAGTCCGATTTGAAAAATTCTTTCAGTGGTATATAGCCCATTTATCGAGGAAAGCTATAGGCTACATATCATCACGCTACGACCAATAGGAGTGGAGCAGCAATGAAAAATGTTGCAAAAACGGGGAAAATGTGACGTTGCGCCGGACAGCTAGTTCTATAATACATCTTTGCGGCAATTTTTCGAGTTATGTCATTATTATTGTCGCAACAAATGATTCCAATACGACGGCACGGTCGCAGTGATTGAGCTGTCGACTGTTGCGCTGCGTGTCGGAACTAATATTTGTAAGGCCTACATATAATTGTTCCGGCTCTGGCTGTTTGTGTATGTCGGTTTAAATATTTGTAAACGATGAACGAAAAACTCATTAGGCGAAACGTGTAAAAAACAGAGTGCCGGCAGAAGTGAAAACTTGAATATTGACGTTGTGCATTTTTGATATTTTGGAATGGTTAGGGAATAATTTTGCACGAATTGCTTCAATTATCAGTACAAAAGTACTGTCATTTATGTGGTAAAATACAATATTCATTTATTGCGCTATCGTTCACAAACATGACAATTTATATTACATTAAAAATTTTACACTTCAGAACTATTACAATCCATCTTACGAATTTCACCTCTTTGGAGAAACCGAAGGTTTTGTTTTTGCATAAGATAATTATCCAGTTTTGGAAACACAAACTCAATGACAGATGTCATAAATTTCAAATTCCTTCGTAACCTAATGTCAATCCGTCTCACGAATTTTCCAGTTTTGGAAACCCAAACTCAATGACAGATATCATAAAGTCCGAATTCCTTCGTAACCTAATGTCAATCCGTCTTACGCATTTTCGATCAGGACACGTGACCTAAAGCGAGTTTAACATTTTCTTACCCATCACAAACGTGCACAACGCCGCTAAAGAAGTTTGCACTTAAAAAACCGGAACGATACGGAGAGTCTGTTGTTGCAGTGGCTTAGCTCACGAATTGAGCTGTTTGATGCTAGGACACGGTAGACCTGCAGCATAACATTGAGTACCTGTATCATATTGTTGGAGAGGTCCAGTAGCTGTATGCGAGAGTTGTATCTGAGCAGCGAGGCGAGCTGCGAAGCGTCCGACACGGACAGTCTGTTGTCACAGAGGCGTAGCTCGCGGATTGAGCTGTTTGATTTGAGAGCTATCACTGTGAAAGAGGAGAAGAATGGTTGTATTAGTATTCATCATCATTCATTCATCATTTCAGCCGAAAGACGTCCACTGCAGGACATAGGCCTCCCCCAAGTATCGCCACATTGACATTTTGGGGGGTTTTGCCATAATCGCCACGCTTGGCAGGCGGGTTGGCGATCACAGTACGGTTTTCATTCTCTGGCAAATCTCTTAGTCGGCTCTTACGACACCCACGGGAAGATATAGGATGGTGCTATTCTTTACGTCCGACACCATACAGAATAATTGTGTAAGTATTACCATACAAATAGCAAGCAATAATAATACCTATTGATTAAGCCGTGATAGCCTAGTGGTTTGACCGTCGGATTGCCAAGTCATAGGCCTCAAGTTCGAACCCAAGACACGCACCTCTGATTTTTCGGATTCATGTGCGTATTGTATAATTATCACTTGCTTCGGTGAAAGAAAACATAGTGAGGAATCCAGACATGCCTTAGAGGTATTTCTCGACGGAATGTCAAGCCAATTCAGAGGCCCGTTTCTGGTGCGCCGAAACTTTCAAGAACAACAAAAATGACGATTTGGCTCTTTCTTTTTGTGGGATTTAGAGCAGATTCTCACTTACCTAGACATAGCAGAGGCTCGCCACCCAGACTCACTCGCTGCAAACACAGAGCTCTCAGGGTACACGTGTGTGTCCACAGTGAGCGGGCTAGCACGGGCGTGCGACGCTTCTAAAGGGTCGGCTGCCAGTTTAACTGGATGCAGCTGAATACCAGTATTTTACATGGAGCGACTGCCTATCTGACCTCCACAACCCAGTAAGTACTGGGTAATACGATACCCCTTGGTAAGACTGGCTCTTTGTTTTAACCCCCGCCCAAAAACAGTGTTATAAGTTTGAAGTGTGTGTCTCTCTGTGACATCATAGCTCCTGAACGGATGAACCGATTTTGATCAAGATTGTTTTATTTTCGTGGGACTTGGGGCTGGTGCTCACTTACCTAGACATAACAGAGGTTCCCCACACAGACTCACTCGCTGCAAACACAGGGCTCTCAGTGTACACGTGTGCGCCCTCAGTGAGCGGGCTAGCACGGGCGCGTGCGATGCTTCTAAAGGCCCGTCTGACACTTCCAGTTCCGATAGGTCTGCACTCTGAAAATTATAATAGCATCGATTAGTAAAAGGAGGAGAAGAAGGAGATGCCTACGTCCAGAATAAAGATATGTACGGCGTTAGATTCTTCATCATCAACCTTCAATTTTGCACTGCTTGACATAGGCCCCCCCAATCGCACGCCACTTAACTCGATTTTCGGCAACTCACATCCAGTTGCTACCAGCCACTCTGCGAAGATCGTTGCTATACCGAGCCTGAGGGCGTCCAACCTTACGCTTGCCGATTCGCAGTCTCCACTCAAGAACACGTCTACCCCAACGGTCAACGGATCTACGGCAAACATGACCGGCCCATTGTCACTTCAGCTTACTTATTCTGTGAGCTATGTCGAAAACTCTGGTTCTCTCCCGGATCAACTCCGCCGTTAGATTCTTACCACTCAGCTCAGCCTTGAGAGTTGCCTTCAGCGCGAACCGAACACTGCCGAAAATTGCCGAGAACAGCACAACCACTTAGGCAACGTTCTACTCCCCGCCCTGCGCCGTTGGATCCTTAACGATCGTTAGATTTCGCTTAGTGTTGAAACAGGTCTCCGGTGGACACCAGAGTAGCAATGAAGCACCACTCGACTCCAGACCGGTGATCATTGAGGGTGAGAATGATCACCATATACCCAGTCCTGCTCAGAAGATGATGATACCGATGATAGTGAACATTCATCTTCACCCACCCACTATGTCTCCATCTTCAACTCATCCATCTCTTATATCCGTCATCTCTTGTACAACTATACAATGCACAGAATCCATCCAATGTTTCTTTAGTCTTTACCATAGTCAATCGGAATATGGCTATGTTACCTTTTTGATCATCCTCGAGGCTGCCTGCCAGCCTCTGATGCCGAACTGTCGCGGACCTGCTATGGACAACACCGTAGCGCTTTCGTAGTACTCTATCATGTCGAATATCGCCTCCTGGAATATTTAGAAATATGTCTATTATTTTATTGCTTCGTAAATAAGACGAGGAAGTCTGTAAGTGGCGTCGGTGACTGAAATGTTGTGTGGTAATCGGTTATCGTGGTATGGACATTTGATCCAGAGGAATGAGGAAAATCATCATCTGCCTAGCCTTTTCCCAAACTATTTTGGGGTCGGCTTCCAGTCTAACCGGATGCCAATTTTATTGCGTTTTTTGCAAATTGCATGTCAGTGTCTTTTTGCTTTCAATTGCATGTGAGTTGGGAGCGTTCAAGTATTACGTAACGCCATTTTTGGAGATTTTTGACCCCCCCTCCCCCCCATGTAACGCGCCGTAACGTTTTACTGTAACCTTTTGAGAAGGTAAAAAAAATTTCAAGTGGTCCATTTGAAATTATGAGAAAAAAAAAACGTTTTAAAAATTGCGTGAGAAAAAGCAATGTTACGTAACGCGTAATTCAAACCCACCCCTGTAACGCTCCGTAACGCTTCAGAATACCCCCTTCCCCTCCCCCCAAATTCAATACGTAATACTTGAACGCTCCCGTTGATTAAAATATGATTCGCAATAACGAACATGGTCACAATAACAAATTAGGCCGAAGATAGCCGGAAACTACCGAAGACCACTAGTCCTCTACTCACCGCTCCTTCATCATCTATCGTGGCATGTTCTATCTCCAGTCTTCTGAACTGTACTTTCCGCATGACGGCTTCCAAAGCGTCGGCCGGCGCGGGTCCTGATAGGGAACATTCGGCGAGCGTGAGCCGGGGAGCTCGCATGGCCCCGCCAATTGTACCGTCTGGTAACTCCTGGAAAATAGGATAGATGGAATCAGTTACTGTAGCAATTTTGTTGTCTGTACACAAGCAGACTGACATTTGTGACTGGGGAGTTCGTCGCGACATTATTTTAGTTGAAGAAATAGGGCATTTATACAATCGGTAATTAAAAAAAAACTGGCCAAGTGCGAGTCGGACTCGCGCACGAAGTATTCCGTACCATTATTTATAAAAACGAGCAAAAAAAAACACTTTTTTGTATGAGCCCCTTATTTTATTCTGTTTGTAGTGTTTGTTGTCATAGCGGTAACAGAAATACACAATATGTCGAAATTTCAACTGGCTAACTATCACGGTTCATGAGATACAGCCTGGTGACAGTCGGAATGACAGCGAAGTCTCAGTAATAGGGTCCCGTTTGACCCTTTGGGTACGAAACCCTAAAAAAACAGCTACTCTATACATTTTGCCCGTGTAGGTATTGCAGTTTTGTAGGAAACAGCAGTTTTTTTTTAATAACCCACGAAAAAATGTATGTGAGGGGTTCCGAATGATGAACTGAATACTTGGTAACTAGCGTCGGTGTCCCTTCCATCATTCAGAACTACCTTGGATCCAAGTTCCTATCAACATACCCTCGTCAATCGCCAGCAGCAAGAAATGTGAATTGTACAAAAAATTGTATCAAATCAAAATCATTTATTCCAACTAGGCCAGTTGCAGACACTTTTGAATAGTCGAACAACAATAAAAATGAAACTACAGTCCCAGTCACAAGACATAATAACTGTGTAAGTACTGTAGTTGCCCATTCCAAAGCGTAGATTTCTATGGAGTAGTATGGGCAAGAAACTCCATGGACACTCTTTTAAATCAGAATCTTGTTACAAAAACATTATTTTCGGATGGGTAAACATCAAATAACCCCTCCCGCTCTGGACGGAGCGGAAGGGAGTGTCAGACTTGACTGACTAAAACCCATCCATGTTCCTTCTTAGCCCTTTGTGTTCCAGGGCCACGGTATCTCTTTCGAACAGTCTCGCAGCCCTGGCAGGTATCGGCCCTCTCGGACCCCTTCCGATTTGCTGGCATCTCCTTGAGGCGCGCGTGGAACACGAACGCGCCTCTGTCGTCATAACTTAAGACGGACGGACGGTGAGCTAGCCCATTACTCACCGTCCACAAGCCCGCTGTTAGAAAAACCTTGGTTACATCATTCATGTTGTACCCGTATGGTATGTCTATGCAATTCTGAACGTGTTGGTTTGTCAAGTCTCCGATTTTCCGGTTTCCCTTTCATGTTCATGCCATAATTACCTAAATGGCAGTTGCCAACTTAGGTTTGTCATTTTTTTTTGGCACAACTAATCTATCTATATCTATCTTCTACAGGGTGTAACGGAAGATGTATATATATACTTATTACGATGTTTGTCCGATGAAGAAACATGTTCAGTTTGATGGTCTGTAGCACACCCTAACTATGTATATACCCTTTCCGTTACACTCTGTATATATATATTACGTGTCACGTTGTTTGTGCGGGGTGGACTCTTAAACTACTTAACCGATTTTAATCAAATTTGCACACCGGGTGCAGTTTGATCCTACTTCAAAGTTAGGATAGCTTACATCTCAATTTATAGTCTCAATATTATTTTATTGCAAATTAAGTCACAATCATCTGTTAGCTCCAAACGATTCTAACAGATTGCGGTATCTATTGACTGGATTGAATAAGTATTCAATAGATGGCGCTGTACAGGAGCGGAGCAGTAATGAAAATATTGCGAAAACGGGGAAAATGTGACGCAGACGAAGTTGCGCGGGACAGCTAGTATATTATAAATAATAATATTATACGTGGGACACTCAGAAAGTTTTGCGAAACTAAAAAAAATTGTTCTATACGTACATATATTTTTATTAAATCTTTTCAAAGTACTTTCCACCAGCCTCTATACAAAGATTCATGCGCCTAAACCAGTTTTCAAAACACTTTTTCCAGTCCGCCGCAGACACCTCGTTTACAGCCTGCTCGAACCCAGCCAGCGCATCTTCCGGCGACGAAAATTGTATCCCTTTGAGCTGATTTTTTATTTTTGGGAATAAAAAGAAGTCACACGGTGCTAGATCAGGGCTGTAAGGAGGGTGACCCAGGAGTTTGACTGGCGTGCTGTCCAGGAAGTCCCTCGTTTTGAGTGCGGTGTGCGCAGGTGCATTGTCGTGGTGGAGCAGTAGCCCGCGGAGCCCTGTGTTTGGTCGCTTGTTGCTTATAACAGAGAAAACTTCTGGCAAACATTTGGAAGTATACCATTCGGCATTAATGCTTCTTTGATCCCGTAAGGGAATTGATACCAAGTGGCCAGTCAAATTAAAAAAGCTAGCGATCAAAATCTTACCCCCGCTTCTAGATCGCTTCACTTTGGTAGGCGTTGGCTCATTTTGAAACACCCAAACAGTCGACTGGCGCTTGGTTTCTGGGTCGTATTGATAAATCCAGGACTCATCACCTGTAACGATGTCGTAAACACGCCGAGACGAGCCTGCTTCAAATTTGTTAAGCATATCACGGCACCATTCCACCCGGGCCTGCTTCTGAGCATCGGTGAGGTTGTGCGGCACCCAGCGTGATACTATCCTCCTCACGCGAAGATGGCTGTGTAGAATCTCGTGAACGCTTCCCGATCCAATCTTCAATATGTGTTGAATCTCCTGATATGTAATTCGCCTATTGTCTTGGATTAAATTTTTCACTGCTAGCACGTTTTCTTCGGTAACAGCCGTCAAAGGGCGACCGCTTCTTTCGTCATCCCCCAAAGTTGGTCGACCGCGCTTGAATTCGTTATACCAACGATACACGGTTGCCTTGGAAGGGCCTTCATCCATGAATGCCATTTGAAGTCTATCGTACGATTCATCCGGTTTCAGGCGACACTTGAAATCGTATAAAATCATAGCTCTAAAATGTTCCCGGCGCAGATCCATATTTCAGTGAGACACAATACTTTGAATTAACTCGCAAAAAATGTGGAGGGAAATTTTGAAATTGGAACTTACTTATTTTTACTTATAAATAATCATATTTTCGAAAAACATAATAACTGGCCAGTCTCCCATATATAAAAACTTTTTTTCGCAATACTTTCTGAGGGGCCTGGTACATTATTTGTTGTGATTTATTGCGACTGTTAGTAACAATAAAAAGACTTTTAACTTTTCATCGCTTCACGTCAGGCGGGTTCATCACCATCATCATCATCCAATAATGTTCCCCCAGCCGGGACACAGGCTTCCTCTCTGTGAGAGGAAGTAGGCTGCAATCCACCACGCGGGCCCAGTGTGGGTTGGTACATGTCACATGTCTGCGTTTTTTTTTGGTTCTAGGGTTTTTCATTCACCGTTTCTGAGGGCAGTGATGAAATAAATTAGACAAAGTTATGCGCCTGCCTTGGTTCGAACCCACGGCTTACTGCTCGTAAGTCAGGGCTGCCACCACCGGGCCACCGCTGATCTCAGGTGAATTGCGGCAAGCCTATTATGTATGTATTACATTTCCTGTTAATTTTCAAGAACAATAAAGACATATCCCCCTCTTACCCGTATCTGCTGCAGCACAGAATCGATGCATGGCGTGTTATGTCGTCGGCACGCCTCCAAGTATTCGGCCGCAACTTGCGACTTCGTCGTCGACGGCACTGTGGACAATCAGACGAAACTTGGATTAACAATGGTTACTTTTACACATATTTCATGATTTACCATATAATTGGACAGCATGAATTTCCGCAAAGTAACGCTAGACTCCATAATTTAGCATTTACACAAAGCAAAAAAAAAAAAGCTTTGGGAAGCTCCAAAAATTTTACAGCACGGTTGGCGCAGTGGTTGAGCGATCGACTGTTGCGCTGCGTGTCGTGGGTTCGATACCCGCACGGAACAAATATTTGTATGGCCTACAGATAGTTGTTCCGGCTCTGGCTGTTTGTGTATGTGAGTTTCAATGTTTGTAAACGCACCCACGATAAAGGAGAAATTCCTAGAGATGGGCAAAGTTTAAAAAATAAAAAATACGCAACTACTAAAATATACGAAGACTTGTGATATCCACCAAGCCGATGACCCGCACAGGGTGGATTACAGCTCACTACCACTCACATAGAGGTTTATGCCCAGCAGTAGGAACATACTGTTGCTGTTACCCTGTGTCATCCCAGAGCTGGGCAAAAGCCTCTCCCAATCAAACTCAAACTCAAAGTATTTATTTCAATTAGACCATTACAGGCACTTTTGACAGTCAAAAAACAAAACAAAAAAAATGCGAGGCTACAGTCCCAGTCACAAGACATAATAACTTGTGAAAGTACTGTAGTTGCCCATTCCAAAGCGTAGATCTCAATGGAGAAGAATGGGCAAGAAACTCCATGGACACTCTTTTAAATCAAAATATGTTGCAAAATCTTGGTTACATCATTCGTGTTGAGAATTACTAGTATGTGAGAACGATGCAGAAATACGGGCAAGTTAGGAGCGTCCAGAGTAAAACACGAAATCAATAATTCGAAAATAAAGTTTTAAAATAAAATAATTAAAATAAACCGTGGCAGACGTGACTTCCAAATCTTTCGATTCAGGGCCAAAGTGAACCACTGGTCGTTGGTTCTGTCCAGCTCGTCCCACCGTCTCCTGCGAGTGGCACAAAACAGGTGAATTATGCTATGAACAAATCTTTTCACCAAGACATTAGCAATCGCCTATTTAGGGGTTCACCCTCTGTTGTTTACCGTAATTTTTTTTTGGATGGGAAGTCATCAAATAACCCCTCCCGCTCTGGGCGGAGCGGAAGGGAGTGCCAGACTTGTACTGACTAAAACCCATCCATTTTCGTTCTTAGCCCTTTGTGTTCCAGGGCCACGGTATCTCTTTCGTACAGTCCCGCAGCCCTGGCAGGCATCGGCCCTCTCGGACCCGGTGCGCGTGGAACACGAACGCGCCGTCGACACGGCGTTGTATAACGTCCTTGATTATTATTAAAAAAGGTTCTCATTCACAAAATCAAATAGCTTAAGTACAAAAACGCGATCTTTTACGGGGAATGGTAGGTCAGTGTGAGTTATGACGTCACTCACTTTTTATGCTCAAGTGCTTGCCATACTCTGTGGTTTTCAAAGTTTTTAAATATTATAAGTTATGTTGGAAGCGTTAGGGCATTATTTCTTGAAAAAGTCATTCAGTGGGGTTAAATGAACTAAGAGGGTCGTATTGATGCTTTAGATGATTTATAACTGCTGTAAAGCCATATTTTATTTTTTTGGTTCTGTATGGTGTCGGACGTAAAGAATAGCACCATCCCATATCTTCCCATGGGTGTCGTAAGAGCCGACTAAGGGATTTGCCAGAGAATGGGCAGCAGTGTTCTCTGTGCTTTTGTAGAATAGTAGATAGCAGTACTGTGTACTGCGATCGCCAACCCGCTTGCCAAGCGTGACGATTATGGCAAAACCCCCCAAAATGTCAATGTGGCGACACTTGGGGGAGGCCTATGTTCCGCAGTGGACGTCTTTTGGGCTGAAATGATGATGATGATGATGATGATGAAAGCCATATTGTATAACGGTCGCGAATCATATTTTTATCAACATACAACCTGGAACTGACGTGCAAAATCTTAGATCAAGCTTAAACCTTCGAAAGTACACGATGGATTTTTATACAGATTACTACATAATTTATTTTATTTAGGACATTTATTACCAACCACCACCACACCACCACCACCACCACCATACCACCACCACCATACCACCACCACCATACCATACCACCATTACCATTATTCATTTATTATTACCATTTTTTAGGGTTCCGTAGCCAAATGGCAAAAAACGGAACCCTTATAGATTCGTCATGTCTGTCTGTCTGTCTGTCTGTCTGTCTGTCTGTCTGTCCGTCCGTCCGTATGTCACAGCCACTTTTTTCCGAAACTATAAGAACTATATTGTTGAAACTTGGTAAGTAGATGTATTCTCTGAACCGCATTCAGGTTTTCACACAAAAATAGAAAAAAAAAACATAAATTTTGGGGTTCCCCATACATAGAACTGAAAACCAAAAATTTTTTTTTAATCATACCCATACTTGTGAGGTATCTATGGATAGGTCTTCAAAAATGATATTGAGGTTTCTAATATATTTTTTTTCTAAACTGAATAGTTTGCGCTAGAGCCACTTCCAAAGTGGTAAAATGTGTGTCCCCCCCCTCTAATTTCTAAAGTAAGAGGAGGAAAATTCTGAAAATATTTAGGATTGTAGAACGTAAAAAAAACTATCAACGAAAATTGGTTTCAATAAGATATGATGTTTAGTTTTTGAGATATGGGACTTTTTCATCAAACTGCAGCAGTAACTTTGTTTTTCATTAACATACTATGAAAAACCAATTTAGTTTTGCGGTTGAGTGGAAGTTTACCAACTAATACTACTAACTAATAAATGACAGTTCAAAATATTGTTTGGGGCTATGGAACCCTGTGTGCGAGTAAGACTCGCACTTGGCCGGTTTTTTTAAGCTTTATTAGTAACTTAGATTAGCACAGAATTCTCGCGAAGTATTGACATGTCGCCATTACACCAGTAGAAGCGGGTCGCTTTTTTAATTAAATATAAACACTCAAATGAATAATAATAAAAAAAACCGGCCAAGTGCGAGTCTTACTCGCACACAGGGTTCCATAGCTCCAAACAATATAATAACAATATTTTGAACTGTCATTCATTAGTTAGTAGTATTAGTTAGTAAACTTCCACACAACCGCAAAACTAAATTTGTTTTTCATAGTATGTTTATGAAAAACAAAGTTACTGCTGCAGTTTGATGAAAAAGTCCCATATCTCAAAAACTAAACATCATATCTTATTGAAACTAATTTTCGTTGATAGTTTTTTTTACGTTCTACAATCCTAAATATTTTCAGAATTTTCCTCCTCTTACTTTAGAAATTAGAGGGGGGGGACACACATTTTACCACTTTGGAAGTGGTTCTAGCGCAAACTATTCAGTTTAGAAAAAAATGATATTAGAAACATCAATAGCATTTTTGAAGACCTATCCATAGATACCCCACACGTATGGGTTTGATGAAAAATTTTTTTTTGGTTTTCAGTTCTAAGTATGGGGACCCCCTTAATTTATTGTTTTTTTTTTTCTATTTTTGTGTGAAAATCCTAATGCGGTTTACAGAATACATCTACTTACCAAGTTTCACCAGTATAGTTCTTATAGTTTCGGAAATAAGTGGCTGTGACATACAGACGGACAGACAGACAGACAGACAGACAGACATGACGAATCTATAAGGGTTCCGTTTTTTGCCATTCGGCTACGGAACCCTAAAAACGATTGATAAATAAAATGATAAATGTAATAATTGTATAATTACTGTTCTTTTGACAAGGAAAATTGAAGCACTCTTCCTCTTCTTATTTAAAACTTGCTATGCCCGACAGGGTCCATAATTGTGTCTATTATTTTTTATTTAACCACCGGTTAAATGTACATTATGGATGCAATAAATTATAAGATTAGAATTTAAACAAAATAGGGGAAGGTTGCGATCATTGGACTAGTGCTTTCATTGGACCACCAAGGTATTTCCAAAACTGTGCAAGCTAGCAACACCCAAACTAGTCGAAACGATTCCCTGGCGACACAGTTGCACCCCCCTCTTACCCCAGTGACGCTGCGGCATATAGCGAGGAGTGACGCGTGTGGTTGTGATTGCGACGGTCAAAATCTTATAATTTCGCTCAGAACAATTTGACGTAAGTATCATTGTATTCATATTTGTCTGCGTGCACTGTTATGAAATATCGGACAGTTTATTTGAGATTCCATGAGTATTATTACTTTTTGGCTAATCATGACCATGTGTATTTTAATTTAGTTTTTCTTAACCAGTACCTGGTTGCCATCAATGGACCTCAAGACAGTTCCACCGTTGGACCGGTCCAATCATAGTACCTAAATTTTGATCGTTTTTTTTGGTCATAATAATTATATAAATTTAAAATTTCAGAATGTCGCCAAATAAAAGAAAGTACTTTGCATGGAATGAAACAATCGGTAAGGAAACAAAGAGTGGTTTAAATGAAGCAAGAAGAATATATGGAGTGCCGAAAGAAACGAAGGTTAGATGGATTTAACCAGAAAGCTAAAGAACACGTCCAAATACTGAGTTCCGAAAGTGACCTCCCTTCAGAATTAGAGCAGGAGCTTTTATTTATTTTATGAAATAAATTGATAATAATAATTAGTTGCCTCGAATGGACCTCTAGAACAAATTTCTCGAAGTCCATTGATGGCAACTTGGTGGTTCAATGAAGGTGCTCATGGTCCAAAGAAGGCAACAGCCCAAGATTCAGTTTTCTTCGTTTATATTAAAAAGTGTTAGCCCGAATTGTTTGAGAGTTTGATTATTACAAATAAAGATCTTACGAAATAAAAATCATAAACTGCTTTCATTTTAACACTTATACTTTTTGAGATTTGAGGTCATAAAGTTAAGTGGTCCATTCATAGCAACCTTCCCCTAAAACCTGACCTATATTCCACGTAATCCTTTCAATGAATCATACTTCCAAGTAGGTTTATATCCCCAATCCCATTGCGATTGCAACACGGGGTGGTCTTTCTTACGTCACTTTTAGGATCGGTACACACCAAGACGCAACGCCACGCGACGCTCTTTTTTGTATACAAAATAGCCTTACGTTTAATCGCAACTCGTTTGATATGAAGCGATGCGGCCTAAGGAGGAGCACGCTTGCCTAGCATAAACCGATTCACTCGAACTTTGAAAAGGGAGGTTACTATGATGTCTTAAAGCAGTATTCAAAATCAACATCATCAGCCTTTATTGTTCCCACTACTGGGAAACAGGCCTTCTCTCTATGAGAGGGAGTGGGCTGTAATCCACCACGCGGACCCAGTGCGGGTTGATAGATGTCACATGTCTTCGAATTTTAGTTCTAGGACATGCCAGTTTCCTCACGATATTTTCCTTCACCGTTTTTGAGAGCAGCGGTGATGAACTCAATTACACAAAGTAAAGCGCCTGCCTGGGTTCGAACCTACGGCTTACTGCTCGTAAGTTGTAGCTGCCACCACTGGGCCACCGGTGCTCTCAACGAGCATAACAAAATTAAAGCAGCAAAGCAGTATTGTTTTAAACTTATTCCATTGTGGGAAAGAGACGGAGCTACAGAGTACGTCTAGCGCCATCTCTTTCTCAATCTGGAATAAGATTAAAACAATACTGCTTTAAGTTAAGACGTCATGGTAGGCCACCAGATTTAGAATAAAATGATCAGAGAACAGAGAATCCAGCAGTGAATTCGAAAGCCTAGCGGTTCGCACAATAAGATGATGAGTGATGCTAGAAGAAGCCAATTATTTCGCGTTAAGAAGCGCGGCGCGGAGCCGCGAGAAGCATTGCGAAGCCGGTTTAACACGTGATGCGATTGCCTACAATGTGTCCTCTCCTCGTAAGAGCACCACCTTCTCTTTATTATATCTTTATTATAAGAGTTATTGTCGTTTCGAGGAGCTGGTGGCTTAATAATAACAGCCGCTCTGGCCGATCTTTAGGTTAAACCGTGCTTGCCTAGGTTGGTCCGTAGATAGGCAACCACCAATTACATAGCGAGTTTCCTCCGTGCCTCAGAAAGCCGTTGGTTCCGGCTGTCATTTGTAGATCTTTGACAGTCGTACAGGCTGTCAGTGGCCCGAAAGTCTGACAACCAGTCTTACCAAGGGGTATCGTATTACTCAGTTCTAACTGGGGTGTAGGTCAGCCCCCGTATTCACAAACGCTTCGATTCGACAAGTCGTATGTCTATCTTGTTTTGGCATTACGAAAGCGAACGAGATAGACAAGACATACGACTTTCCGAATCGAATCGAAGCGTTTGTGAATACGGGGGCAGATAGGGAGTCGCTCCATGTTAAATAATGGTATTCAGCTGCTCCTCAAAAAGCATAAGGCGTAGCGCAACACTATGGGGCGTATTCGAATTCTCTGATTGAAATGTGTACCTTTTTACGTAATTCGCGCCTTGCCTCAGTGTGAGCTAGCCCTAATCTACTAGACAGATATCCGGGTTTATGTCTGAATTAACGACATCTTGAAGCGAATGATGACGTCACGTTTTGTAAGTGCCGTGGAGATTTTATGGAAAGTTCTGTTTAACTTTAAATGCTGTACTACAGATACTGCATATACGTGAAATCCAAATAAGTACATTTATTTTTACTAGTCTCTTAGCTTAGTTTTTTATGGTCGCTTATTAAGTGGTCAATCGCCAAATGGACTAAGATCCCATGAGCGTTTTTAAAGCGGCACGAACTCGCTCGACAGTTTTGATGGTCCCTTCCCACTGCCAGATAGTGGAAGGTCACCTGGTGGGGCGAGCGAAAGGTAATAAATAGTACATTACTGCCGCGGTCTATAATGACTACTTTGCTGATCGCGCTGATTATGACCGACAGCGCAGCGTAGCGCAGCTCCAGGCCGACACAGCGCGGTCAGCGGACAGCAAGGGCTGCAATGATGGCCAAGCTGAAAGGCCTAGAGCATAGCTAGGCTAGCTCGAGGCAATCATAGCGTGACCAGCGAAGCAGTCATTGTGGGCCAAGGTTTGTATAGTGCTTTACTCAAAAATGCAAGTACCTAATCTAAATAAAACCAGCACGTAATTTAAATAAAAAAAATATTAATTGAAATTTTCGCTGAACCGCTCTTTTGTTACTTCATTGTTTTTTTTTTCGTGCAATGGTAATTGGAACTATACAGCCTAGTATGGAATAAAATCTTTTTGTACCTATCTCTATAGATACAAACAGCTTTGTTCTAAATAAAAGGTTTTTGGATTTGATTTTTTAAAACGTTGAAACGTCAAAATAGCGGCCGGCAAAACATTGCCGGCCTGTTAGAGCGGCCAGCAAAACTTTGCCGGCCGCTCCTTGAAACAGAACGGCAAGGTCGACTTTGCTCAAACAAGGTTGTCAAAATAATGACCACATTACATGCATTTTTGAGTAAAGGAAATGTATACGACATCAAAATTGTCTGGCCGCTTCAAATAGTTGCCCAAGTAATATTTATTTATATAATATTTAAGTTCCAAAATAAAACGTAAGTTCGCTTATAATTTAATATAGTTTTACAGGTGTCTGGCGGAGGTTTCCACAAGACAAAGTGTCTGGCAGTGGAGGAGGGGAATCGAATCATCATACAAACCCTTGTAATAGAAAGTTATTAAAAAGAAAATTTTAATTTCGTGGGTTGCTCTTCCTGGCACATCCATCTTAAGACAGATATGTCGCTGGGGTGTGTTTTGCCACTTGGCTACTTTGAAGGGCGGCTGTTTCGGGGGAATGTCTGGCAATTTTTCAAAGGGTCAAACGGGACCCTATTACTGAGACTTCGCTGTCCGTCCGTCCGTCCGTCCGTCTGTCACCAGGCTGTATGTCATGAACCGTGATAGTTACCCAGTTGAAATTTCTACAGGTTATGTATTACTGTTGCTGCTATAACAACAAATACTAAAAACAGAATAAAATTAATATTTAAGGGGGGCTCCCATACAACGAAGTGATTTTTTTGCTCGTTTTTATAAATAATAGTACGGAACCCTTCGTGTGCGAGTACGATTCGCACTTGGCCGGTTTTTTAACATTGTTACAGGTGAAGCTAATAAAAGCGAGTTAAAAAGTGTTTATTCTCAACCTAATTTGAATAAATTACTTTTGATGAAACTTTAAGAATCACTGCATGGGAGTGTATAACCAAGTATGGAGTGTGACTCACGTCCAGAAATAACACACAAATAACAATAAAATGTAGGTGAATTGTTATTATAACATGGTAAATATTTTCATAACTAGCTGTGCCCGCGACTTTGTCCGCGTGGAATTTAACTAAAAAGTTACTTAGTTTTTACAGGGTGTAACGGAAAGGGTATATACATACTTAAGGGTGTGCTACAGACCATCAAACTGAACATGTTTCTCCATCGGACAAACATCGTCATAGCGAAAAATTTATCTGTTGCCCCATACATTTGGCTCGAGTAGATATTGAATTTTGTATGGGGAAGCAGATAATTTTTTCGCTTAAGTATGTATATACCCTTTCCGTTACACCCTGTATAATAATTTTGGATTTTTTCTAAAATATAAGTAGCCTAAGTTACTCCTTATTACAGTTATATGCCAGTAAAAGTCCCGTCAAAATTGGTCCAGCCGTTACAGAGATTAGCCGGAACAAAAAGACATACAGACAGAAAAAATATTTTGGTATATGTACCGTATACATTCTTAGGCATGTTTAAAAAGCAGTTATTTTAATATTAAAATCAGAAACTTCAATTTTATTTAAACAGACATACAGACAGAAAAAATATTTTGGTATATGTACCGTTACATTCTTAGGCATGTTTAAAAAGCAGTTATTTTAATATTAAAATCAGAAACTTCAATTTTATTTATTTATTTGTATGTTTGTATATAAGTATTGATATAGATATTTGCGTTGCTAACGATAACTTTGTGGTTACCGAGGTAACGGGTAGGATTCGAATCCCGTTTTTAGTTTATTTTCAACACACTTCTGAAAAAAAACACTAACAGTACAGTACAGTTTGGTCGATTTTAGAGGTGAAGCAACGTATGCCGAGGTCGGTCACTGGATTGGTGACCATTAATTTCATACTGAGACACATTCGCCCAAAAGTAAACGCCTTACGATTGTTTGGTTGATTTTGAAAGTAAAGCAACGCTTGTCGAGGTCGGTCAGTGGATGGGTGACCATCCATGATCCATTACATACTTTAACTCCCATTAGTTCAAAAATCTGACAACCAGTCTTACCAATGGGTATCGTGTAACCCAGTAACGGAGTCATGGAGGTCAGATAGGCAGTCGCTCCATGTGAAATACTGGTATTCAGCCTGGAAGCCGACCCCAATTTTGTTGGGAAAAGGCTAAGCCGATGATGTTGACTAAGATTGGAATCATCAGACAGACGTGTTGCTGGGGACTTTGTTCGCCACTTCTTCTTTCAAATTCTTTATTGCGAACTAAGTGTAGTCTTGAAGATGTTGAAAATAGGTACGTTCTTATAACTTAGTTACCTGTTATGGCATTGCAATTTAACTTCTAACTTCTTCTTTTCTATCTAACTAAATTAACATCATCATAAGGGACTGCCAAACGATTGTAGTTTTCAAGAGAAGAGTGAAAGAACATTATCTTTCCATTCCGTCATAGTTGCATAAGTATTTATTTTATTGTATTTATAGTATTGTTATATTTTTTGTCTTTGTATGTATACGTAAGTTAGTATGTTCTTATATTGTACATTTTATTTTAAATCGTTATTTGCTTTATGTTTTATGTATTCCATTTTCTCTTCTTCTTTTACACACTATGTCTACATCTCTTTTTTAGTATCTCCTTTCGCAGGTATGCTGGAAGAGATTTCTTTAGAAATAAGCATCACCTTTGTACCTATTTTCTTTTCCCTTCTTCTTTTCTGTATTTAGTGTGAACATAAATTGTTAAATAAATAAATTAATTTTCTAACTAAATCCTTCTTCTTTTCTTCCCAGCTAATACACTAAGAAGTGGCGGTAGGCAATAGGGTTTTGACAATCTTATGTAAATTTTGAGGTTCAAAAAGTGCCGATTATCAGCCTAATTTGATGTTTTTGTTCTCGAAACATAGCTAAAAACACTCTCGGTTTATAATACACCTTTCAAACGAAACCAATTTTATCGAAATCGGTTCATCCGTTTGGGAGCTACGATGACACAGACAGACACACATACACACGTCAAACTTATAACAGCCCCTTTTCTTTTGGTCGGGTGTTAATAAATGGATTTTAATTTTAGTCCGTGATTTCAGCTACTGAAGCCTTAATAAAGAAAGATCGATTTTTCAATAAGAAGGCCACTAATTTACGCCGCGAACAACTTTTCTGGTTTCGTCACGATGTTTTTGTTCGCCGTTTTGATGCAATCGTTTGAGGTGACACTATTTTTCGAAAATGTTTTTAGTAATTTTTAGACCTATGTATCCTGCTCATGCGTATGAAGTTTAATTAAAATCGGTTCACTCATTTCGAAAAATAAGGACTTGAAAGTTGATATGAAATGTCGTAAGGCGTAAAGGCTCTTAAGTTAATTTTCATAGCAGTAATATATTAGCACTTTTTACCAAATTGCAGCACTGTTACTAAGCAACACATAGTAACAGTTCTGCTGACTACACAAAACGACTAGCGTGATAGAACACAATTGTAGATAATTAACAATAACAAACTGAGTGGGAGATCTGTTATCGGCATACATTGTAGTAAGGCTAGCTTCATAGTATAATGTCGAATACGATCTTATAAATGAGGAAAATTTGTGAGGATGGATGGATGGATGGATGGATGGATGGATGGATGGATGGATGGATGGATGGATGGATGGATGGATGGATGGATGGATGGATGGATGGATGGATGGATAGATAGATAGATAGATAGATAGATAAATAGATAGATAGATGGATGGATAGGTGGATGGATCGATGGATGCATCGATGGATTGGTAGATGTTTGTTACTATTTTACGCAAAAACTACTAAACGGGTTTGGATGTCTCGGCGGTCACTTGTAGATCTTTGACAGTCGTTATAGGTCTTCCATACAATAGGCAACAACGGTACCATTTGGCAAGACTTTCGATCTTTTGACAGTCCGTGACTACTGAGGTCCCTTATATCTCGTGCCGTAGTCTCTACGAATTGCAATGTTAAGGTGTTCGTTATACCACCTAATCATTGCGACCCTGCGTGCCCTGGGCAGTCCCGCTACCTTGCTCATCATCATCTGCCTAGCCCTTTCCCCAAGTTGGAGTCAGCTGATGCCACTTAACACCAGTATTGAACATGGACCAGCCTATTTAACCACAACAAAAAAACATACATTTATTTTCAAGCAATTTTGGCCCATAGATTTACACCTTACAGACACAATTTGTGTTAGAAATAAAACCTTAAAATTAAATATGTTAGTAACACTTCACTTGTGCACTATGCCACTGTGCGTTCATAAGGCACTTGCCCGCGGAAGCGACGGAACACCACTCCCTGCGGCCAAAAGTCCTCTTCCAAGACGAGGTGCAGATAACACGAGTATTTGCACCACGAACGCCTTAAAGTTGACGTTGCGACTCAAGCAGCTGCACTGTCGCCACTTACCCGATCTTCTGGCGGATTTCAACTCCACTTCTAGCTACTAGGTAACTCTGGTGAGAATGTTTGTCAGACTTCCGGTCTTCTGCCTACTCTAAAGTCCCGTTAGGACAATGGTCACGTAAGCCCGAGCACGAGCACCGAGGGTGCGGTTACTGGAGTCGCGCCGCAACGTTAACTTCAATGCGTTCGTGGTGCGAGTACCAAATTTTTATGTGCCCATCGTGATGCAGGAAGGCTTTTGACCGCAGGATGTGGTGTTCACAGGTTCCACTGGCCAGTCAGCACAAGTGAAATGCTACTAACATAGTTTTAAGTCATCTAAACTAATATTATAAAGAGAGGAAACATTTGATTGTTTGTTTGTTTGCATTGAATAGGCTCCGAAACTACTGGTCCGATTTGAAAAATTCTTTCAGTGTTAGATAGCCCATTTATCGAGGAAGGCTATAGACTATATATCATCACGCTACGATCAAATAGGAGTGGAGCAGCAATGAAAAATGTTGCGAAAACGGGGAATATGTGACGCAAACGAAGTTTCGCCGGACAGCTAGTATTTATTAACATGAGTTTTGTAGTTACTTTATAATATAAAGTTTAAATGTATATTTAAGTTGATAAGGTATATATCTATGGGCCATTGTAGCCGGAAATAAATGATGTTATGTTATGTAAACGAGCCCTAACAAAAGCTATCAACGTATATGCTCGGCAATACTCAGTATGACTTCACTGCGACTCGCGACCTTGTGTGTCAATGTCAGGGACATTGACAGCAAGGGTGGCTAGCATACACATATTTAACTCCAAAGAAATAGTGGGCGAGCTTATTGCCATCAATCCGGGCACAGATCTAGACATCGACTATTACTGAAAAAATTCACTCTTTGTCCGACCTGGTAATCAAACCCTGGATCTCATGGTCAATAGTAGCGTGTGGGACCACCTAGCTAGACCAACGAGGAAACGCGGCCCAACTAGTAAGTCATATCGTTACAAACATAAGACAGAGAAGACATTAAAAGGGTGGGTATTCATCAATGTACTCATGGATTCTAGAGGTGAATTAAAACATTATCTACGAGTAAGAATAATCAATTCTATTCAATAATCAATTGTCTGTATGGTGTCGGACGTAAAGAATAGCACAATGTCATATCTTCCCGTGGGTGTAGTAAGAGGCGACTAAGGGACTTGCCAGAGAACGGGCAGCAGCGTTCTCTGTGCTTTTGCAACAACCGTACTGCGATCGCCAACCCGCCTGCCAAGCGTGGCGATTATGGCAAAACCGCCCTTTTGGGGGAGGCCTATGTCCAGCCGTGGGTGTCTTTCGGCTGAAATGATGATGATGATGAAGATTAATCAGCCTATAACAATCCCAAAACCTCACAACAGGCCTCCTCTTTATGAGAGGAAGAGGGCTAGAATCCAACACACGTGCTCAGTATGGGTTGGTAGACGTCACATGTCTTCGACTTTTTGGATCTGGACGATTTCCTCACGATGTTTTCCTGCACCATTTTCAGAAGAGTGTAGGCAATGTTCTTAATAAAAGCATACTCTTGTCTTAACACCAACAAATAAACAAAAACTTGCCAAATCACGTGTAATTATGGCACCATCATAACTTACGCGAAAACCTTCCGACTCATACATCATACCTAGGCGTCGAATAGTAGCATAGATTCGAGGGCTTCCGCAAGGCTGACCTCATCGTAGCGACCTTGAGGGATGTCAAGTTCAATCAATGGTATAGGTACTTTTATAGGGGTGGTGCCACGTGTAATAAACATAGATCGGAGTAGGTACATTGATTTTTGGTACTTGTATCATAAATGCACACAGAAAGAATAACATGGATAAACCATTTTTCCGGAAAGTAATTCCGGTATTTCCGGATTCAATTAAATATTGTTAATGTTGGTAGTGATATTATTACTACGCAATTCAGGAATTTAAAGGAAGGTATCAAAACTAAATTATTTTTTTATTTCACTGTTGAATAATAAAAACAATCGAATTCCGATTTTTTTTTTTTTTTTTTAGCCTTTTTAAGGCCACAATTTCTTATAAATTGCTGCACCTAAATTTCAATCAAATCAACCAATTCCGGAGGAATGTCCATATTAATATAAACGTTTCGGATCAATGACCCCAATTCAATCTACTTATTCCGATCTATGGTAATAAAGCATCGATAGGGACACTTTTAAGTAACTGGTGACTGGTGAGATTCGTCATCTCACCAGTCACCAGTTACTTAAAAGTGTGTAATAGAGAAGTATGCAAGAAGAAGACATGAGTGAGAATGTTTTTAGTAACTTTTTAGACCTTCGGTCATTTCGGAAAATAAGGACTTGAAAGTTTGTATGAAATGGCGTATGGTATAAACGCTCCAAGTGTACTTGACCCACCTCGAGGTCAAGCGTAAACTTTTTAAAACAGATCAATGAGAGTAATTTTTTTCGCGAATCGACATAGCGCAGTAATTCGTAGCGACCTTGGGTGATGTCAAGTTCAGTAGGTGGTTGTGAAGGGGTGATTGTAGAGGGGTGGTTGTGTAGGGGTAGTTCGTAGCACGTGTAACATTAATGGGTGTCACTATTTAGCTGCAGTTTTAATGGTTTATGTAGATTCGCAGAACGCGATCAGTGACTGTTCGGATACATTAAGTAACGCCTTTCTTATCTCCTATATATCCTATCCGTATGTAGACAGAAACAATACAATGCCCGCTTACTACCTGAATACTCCCTTTGTAACCGACTTTTAAAAAAGGATGTGGATATGTATTCGACCGGCAACGATTTCTCCGTGATAGATTTGGCACAAGACAAGCACACATTTTTCAAATGCAACGCTTTAAAGCCAAAAACTAAAGGACCTCACCACGCCGTGAACCGTCTGTTAATTACACCAGAAGATACCGAGACGGAACAGTAAGCAGACTTGAGTGGCGCTTGTGAGAGATTGGTCGGAGAAAACGGTGTAAGGCTATGGGGGAGACCTGTGCCCAGCAGTAGGAAAACATAAGCCAAGGAAATTAAACCGGCAGAGTGGTGAGTCAGACTCGCGTACCAAGGGTTTCGTACCATTATTTAAATCGAACAAATTACTTTTATGTATGCCCCCTTAAATATATACTTTATTCTGTTTTTAATATTTCTTGTTATAACTGCAACAGAAATACATAAACTGTAGACATTTCAACTGGCTAACTATCACGGTTCATGAGATACAGCCTGGTGACAGACGGACAGACGGACAGCGAAGTCTCAGTAATAGGGTCCCGTTTGACCCATTGGGTACGGAAGCCTAAAAACAGACGCAGAATACACATTCAATTGACGGACACCCCTAGTAGCAAGCCCTTAAATTACACTATGATTACTGAAACCACCTAACGGTCAGCCCGAATAAGCAACCCAAGGTTAAGGTTAATGGAGTCAACAAAGTAGTATTAGGCTTCTAGGTTATTCACCTACAAAATAAACATGATGACAAGTCACAACAAGGAGCTTGTGGCTAAATAATGACAGCAGCACAGGTTGATTTTCAAGGTCGCAGACCTGTGGTGAGTAATGGGCTAGTTCACCGTCCGTCCGTCTTATGACGACAGGCCGTGTCGACAGCGCGTTCGTGTTCCACGCGCGCCTTAAGATTTCAGCAAATCGGAAGGGGTCTGAGAGGGCCGTTGCCTGCCAGGGCTGCGGGACTGTTCGAAAGAGATACCGTGGCCTTGGTCCACAAAGCGCTAAGAAGGAACATGGATGGGTTTTAGTCAGTACAAGTCTGACACTCCCTTCTGCTCCGCCCAGAGCGGGAGGGGTCTTTTGATGATTTCCAATCCGTAAAAAAAGGTGTATTTTCAAGGTTAAGCCGAGCTTGCCTAGATTGGTCTGTGGATGACCATTGACCATCATAACACACCAGGTTTCTTTCGTGCCTCGGAAAGCAAGTTAAGCCGTTGGTCTCGGCTGTCATTTATAGATCTATGACAGTCTTTACAGGAAGTCAGTAGCCCGAAAGTCTGACAATCAGTCTTACTAAGTGGTTTCGTATAAATACCCAGTACTAACTGGGTTGTGGAGATCAGATAGGCAGTCGCTTCATGTAAAATACTGGTACTCAGCTTCATCCGGCTCGACTGGAAGCCGACCTATGCAACGCTCCGTTGCATAGAAACGGCGTTTCCATAGACTTGATATGACAACGTAGCAAACAGACAGAGAGACTTAAAGCCCGGTGAAATCTAAATAATAATAATATAAAGATGAAATATTTGAATATTTGTTTGTTTGTTTGTTTGTTTGTATTGAATAGGCTCCGAAACTACTGGGCCGATTTGAAAAATTCTTTCAGTGTTAGATAGCCCATTTATCGAGGAAGGCTATAGGCTATATATCATCACGCTACGACCAATAGGAGTGGAACAGCAATGAAAAATGTTGTGAAAACGGGGAAAATGTGACGCAAACGAAGTTGCGCCGGACAGCTAGTTAGACATAAAATAGTGATCAAATAACAAAAACTTGGATCGAGCTGAATTTTGGTAAAGACCTCGTGAACACCAGCATTATCACTTGATTCGGTGAAGTAAAACATCGTGAGGAAACCAGCATCCATGAGAGATATTTTTCGACAACATGTAAAGCCAAGCCAGAAGTTGATGGGCGGACTAAGAACTAGAACAGGTTAGGCATTAACCAAACGATAAAGAAAGAAAGAATGCCAATGTAGATCTGAATCTAATGTAACCCTGACTCATCTCCTAACACACCAAAAACTAGATCTCGTACATCTGTTTGATAATGGAAGTGTTGATACCCTCATAACTCATCTTTTAATGCGAGACTCTTGGAAGACTTCCAAATACTCGGTTAGTGGCCCCTCGAGATATGATAGATACGAGAAAAGTATGACTAAACGTTGGCAGATTGGTAGTTGTAAAGGTGAATGCTAGTGACGACATCTGTACCACCAGTTTTGAGCTAAAACTGACCTGTGTTTGCGGTATCACGGCAGGGGTACACCAAAACCGATTTTGTCGGCCAATGGCGGACAGAATTACTCGGGCGAGTAACTCTGACGTCCATGTGCTCACACTGTTGCCGACATTGGACGTTTAGCAAGTTCGGACTCGTCGGTTGATCGGCCGTCATCGGGCGTCTTCAGAATCGTCTGATCGTGATAGTTTGGCTGAAGACGCCCGAATAAAGATCGGCCGATAACGGTTTTGGTGTGCGCCTACCGTCAGAGTTTACCGCACAACCAGGTCAGAGAACAACAACCATCTGATTGTAGCCTACCAGACTCGATACCGATGTAGTCGGAAGATCTTCTCTTTTCAATTGAGGATTAGAAGGAATCGGGCTCGACCACAATCATCGGGCAGTAGCTCATCACACACAACACCCTTCTGTTCGAAGAATCCTCCCTTTGCTATGAAGGATTGGGAACTTTACACCCTGTTATACTTCTAAAACTAAAATGCTGGTTTCTTCAATTCGTTTCTTCAAAATGTTATCTTTCAAATTTCGTTTTTAGAGCAGTGGCTATAATATAACTTACGCAAAGTGGACCGTGGACGGTCATGGTTATCACTGAGCTTCTACTAATCTTAAGAGAAAATCAAGCTTATCATTGTCCTGCCCCTATCCCAATTTATTTGTGGCTTCATCATCATCAGTCTATAATGTTCCCACTGCTGGGACACAGGCCTCCTCTCTATGAGAGGAAGTAGGCCGTAATCCACCACGCGGGCCCAGTGCGGGTTGGTAGATGTCACATGTCTTCGATTTCTTAGTTCTAAGACATGCCGGTTTCCTCACGATGTTTTCCTTCACCGTTTTTGAGAGCAGCGGTGATGAAATAAATTACACAAAGTAATGCGCCTGTATGGGTGCGAACCCACGGCTTACTGCTCTTTAGTCGGGGCTGCTACCACTGGGCCACCGCTGCTCTCTCTGCTATTTGTGGCTTAGCATGAACTAAATGACTTAAAGACGACTGAACATGGGCTTCCCGCTTCCGAAAACCTCTTAGACAAAGAGCAAATTGGAATAACTGAAAATGCCCTAAAAAGAAACGGGCTAGTTCCATGGCAAAGGTTCACCCCTTAGTCTTCAGTCACTTCAATAACATCTTGTGTGGACGAAAGGAAAATTACAACAAATATTAAAGTTCGTTGCGTTAATATTAGCAGACAGTGAGACGCTAGTACTCACCTGGCATGAATCGGATTGACGTAAGCCCATTAACGGCCCACGATCCGTTCTTTGTCACTAAGAATTATTATGGACCGAACTATAAAAACAAATGTGTACGCCAACTCGATGTTCACTCTTGTTAGTAAGAAGAAACGGAAAATGCCAACGATCTTGTTCGGCTTCTCTAAATTGATTCTGCCCAAAATTTTTGCGACGAGTTCGGGACTTTCAGCTCTTCTAACGTGCAAACAGCAGGAAAGGCAGGACACGATAACAAGTATCCTATCGTTTGTACAACAAGAGAACAACACCACTTTTACACTCCAGGACTGAGTCTTCCATGAATCTTCAACTGAATCGGTGCTTATTTGCTTCGGCCGACCTGTGTTCGGCGTCTATTTAAAGACTCCGAGGTCGGCTATGGCAGCTTCGTGTCGTGTCCTGGTGGATGATTTCCAGCAAAATATTCTTACATCAATAATGATGGCTAATTCATATATCATGACTTTGGTGCAGTTAATTTCAATTATGAGTGATTCTTCTTGTCGAATCGATGACTCAGATTTTGTTCGACCAGTACGTAGCGCCCTGCAGGGACATAAAAAACACCTTCATAAAGGTTACAGAATTATAAGTGTTACATGTTGAATTGGTAACAGAATCAAATATGTAACACTTTTAAATGTGTTTTCAACCGTAACAGATATAAAAGTGTTATCAGTGTTAATAAGTGTAACAGGTAAACGCAGCGTACTAAACCTATAATTGATTATTTCAGTTACACATATTAACACATATAAAAGGTTACAGTTTGATAAGGTAACATTATTGTATCTGTTACATTTAAAAGTCCTTTTCAGTTAAAAATAACTGTTTTAAAAAACAGTGTTAAAAACACTTATTACGGTTACAGTTTGAGCCCCTGGCACTCTGGACCGCTCTGTCGTGTGTCTCATTCAAGTCCTGGAAGGTGCAATTAGTTGTGCACCACGCGTGAGAAGGTGTGGCATATACTGTGTTAGGGCTCCACATTCGTTTCGAGTTCTTATCCGTATTCTTTTTTTATTATTCTAATTATGCATTAACTTGGCCGCACAACTCGCCTGATGTGAAGCGGTGATACGGACTAGGTTGAAGCACGCTTGCCTAGAACAAATCGATTCACTGGAACTTTGAAGAGATCATCCAGATTATAATGATCATGGAACAGCGAAGCCGGCATTGAATTCCACAGACTGGCAGGATTACTTATAATCTTTGGACTGAGCGTAGCAATAAAATACGCGTTTATTGGACTCGATTAACGAACTTGGTGCGAGCATATGAGTCAGAAGTCGTGAATAATAAGAAAAGCGTTGTTTTAGTCGAAACTGATGCAACTAGAATGCAATGAATTAACCAACTCGGCATTTGAAATACCAGCCGCATTCTAAGACGTTCGGATTCACGTGCATATTGTATAATTATTACTAGTTTCGGTGAAGCACAGCACCGTGAGGAATCCAGCATGCCTAAGAAATATTTCTCGACGGCATGTCAGGCGAAGTCAGATGCCCATGGGCGGCATAAAAATTCTAAACACCAGGTTAGGCAAGAGGAAGAAGCATTTTAACACGTTCAAGAGATAACGAATAATCCCGAGGGTCTTCATTCATCCTTTCTACATCATCATCTGCCTAGCCTTCTTCCAAACTATCTTGGTGTCGGCTTCCAGTCGAACAGGATGCAGCTGAGTACCAGTACTTTACATGAAGCGAGTGGCTATCTGACAACACAGCAAGTAATATTTCCCTTTTCATTGTATATCACCAAACAGGGCAAGTTTATGGTCTACAAATATACATCATGGCCTTGACACAGAATTACCATACGGGGGTAGTAAAAGGAACCTTGAAAATATGGCATCGTAAAGAATTTTAGTATTGCATGTAATGTCTTATTTTCGCTTCCGGAATAAACACGAGCGTAGTACGTATTGAAATATTTATAGAACGGAAACAAAGGGGATGTTCAACCAGACCAATGTACTGCTGAGGAGTTAGTACCGCCACTTCTTCTCAGCTGAAATTCAGTCTGCGTTCTGTCTTCTTAACAGAGTTCAAAAAGGGGAGGAGGGAAGTTCTCAATTCGTCGGAATCTTTAATTTTTTCATGTTATATATTTTCCTCGATTACTCGAAGACACCTGGACCGATTTTAAAAATTCTTTTTTTGTTTCAAAGGGTATATTTCCAAGAGGTCCCATGGTCAGACAGGGCAGGATCTCATGATGGGATCCTCGAGAAATTGAGAGAACTCTTCAAATTTTATAGGCACTCTTGAAGCGATATTGGAGGTCAAAGTTTCAACTTTTTCACAAGTTTTTTATGTTGTAACTTTACTTTAAATACCTCCACGACCCTCGTACTATTCAACGCATACATCAGCACAATGTTTTGAGTGCATTACTAGTCCTTCCATGAACAGCGACTTTTCACCCCAAAAAAAAACGGGTTGCACTCCGAGAGTGCCGGCAGAAGTGATATTTTGGAATGGTTAGGCAATAATTTTGCACGATTTGCATAAGTATTTACATGAAGCGACTGCCTATCTGACCTCCACAACCCAGTAACTGGGTAATACGTTACCCCTTGGTAAGACTGGATGTCAGACTTTTAGCTTCTGACTACTCGTAACGACTGTCAAAGATCTACACACACGCATCTACGACAGCCGGGACCAACGGCTTAACGTGCTTTCCGAGGCACGGAGGAAACTCGATATGTAATTATGGTCACCCATCCACAGACCAACCTCGGCAAGCACGCCTTAACCTTTAAAGATCGACCTGGGCGGCTGTTATTATTTAGCCACGAGCTCTAAAAAAATAAAATATTCATTTATTGCGCTATCGTACACAAACATGACAATTTATATTACATTAAAAATTTAACACTTCAGAACTATTACAATCCGTCTTACGAATTTTACCTCTTTGGAGACACCGAAGGTTTTGTTTGTGCATAAGATAATTATGCAGTTTTGGAAACCCAAACTCAATGACAGATATCATAAAGTTCAAATTCCGTCTTAACCTAATGTCAATCCGTCTTACGAATTTTCGATCAGTTCAGATCGCGAGTTCGCCATTTTTTACCCATCACAAAAGTGCACAACGCAGCTAAAGATGTTTTCGCTTCAAAAATCGTTTTCCACCAATCATTTTTGCGTACTGTTACTTAGTTTGGCATTTACACGTTGTATAGAAATATCTACTTTTATAATAAGGCTGATTGAGATGCATGGTAATAGGCAGGGCACATTGCTCGCAGAACGGATGGCCGATGGAGCCGAAAAGATCTGGAATGGCGACCGCGAACCAGAAGACGATGTGTTGGAAGGCCTCCCACTAGGTGGACCGGTGACCTGGTGAAGGTTGCGGGGAACCGCTGGATGAGAGGCGCACGGGACCGGTCAATGTGGCATCACTTGGGGGAGGCCTATGTCCAGCAGTGGACGTCTTTCGGCTGAAATGATGATGATGATGTGATGCATTTCAGTGAAATGGTTTAAAACTGCACTTAGCCTCCTCATTCAAATCAAAATATTTTTATTTCACACAGGCCTACAGGGGCACTTATTAAACGTCGACAAAAAGATACTCGGTTCGGGTTGGTCGTTTCCTATGGAGAGGAACCGGCAAGAAACTCCATGGTTACTCTAATAAAATCATTGTCATTCAGGACTATAACCACGGTAACTCCTTCATATTTTGCTCTTTATTTTCTATGGCTATAATTTGTAATTATTCGGCATGACGTCGATTTTCAATAGACGTCAGTTAATAATTACGTCAAATTGCCGATCGATACAAGTACAATGATTTAAAAAGCCGGCCAAGTGCGAGTCGGACTCGCGCACGAAGGGTTCCGTACCATTATTTATAAAAACGAGAAAAAAAATCACTTCGTTGTATGGGAGCCCCCCTTAAATATTTATTTTATTCTGTTTTTAGTATTTGTTGTTATAACAGCAACAGTAATACATAATCTGTAGAAATTTCAACTGGCTAGCTATCACGGTTCATGAGATACAGCCTGGTGACTGACAGACGGACGGACGGACGGACGGACGGACAGACGGACGGACGGACGGACAACGAAGTCTCAGTAATAGGGTCCCGTTTGACCCTTTGGGTACGGAACCCTAAAAAGTAAAGTTCTGCGAGAATTGCATATTATAATAAGTTCCAAGTAATTGTACACTTCCAACAGAGTACACGCAAGTTCAAGGTGAAGAAGCTAGTGGATAAATAAAAACCAGAGGTCGGAATTATGTAGAGATATTTTTGTACTTGCATCGAAATGTTGATATTAATATGGATCTTCCCTTGCGTGTGCGCATTGGAATTTTGCAATTTCGGACATCCGATGTCGGATGGTTTAAATTGTGTAAAAGTAAATAACTTTTCAATTTAATAAATCACGGTATTTTTCTGCTCTTTAAAATTAATCTCGGGATTTGAGGCATTTCCACTTTATCCTTTCGCTGTATGAAATCAGTGTGAGTAGACAAATAACTCTACCTAATTCCGACCTCTGATAATAACAGACGATCAAGTCGATCTTCAGTTAACCCGCGCTGAAGCTTTTATAAAAAACCGGCCAAGTGCGAGTCTTACTCGCACACAGGGTTCCATAGCCCCAAACAAATATTAAAACAATATTTTGAACTGTCATTCATTAGTTAGTAAACTTCCACTCAACCGCAAAACTAAATTTGTTTTTCATAGTATGTTAATGAAAAACAAAGTCACTGCTGCAGTTTGATGAAAAAGTCCCATATCTCAAAAACTAAACATCATATCTTATTGAAACCAATTTTCGTTGATAGTTTTTTTTACGTTCTACTATCCTAAATAAACTTTGGGGCACTTTGGAAGTGGCTCTAGCGCAAACTGTTCAGTTTAGAAAAAAATGATATTAGAAACCTCAATATCATTTTTGACGACCTATCCATAGATACCCCACACGAATGGGTTTAATGAAAAAAAAAATTTAGTTTTCAGTTCTATGTATGGGGAACCCCCAAAATGTATTGTCTTATTCTATTTTTGTGTGAAAATCTTAATGCGGTTCACAGAATACATCTACTTACCAAGTTACAACATTATAGTTCTTATAGTTTCGGAAAAAAGTGGCTGTGACATACGGACGGACATACAGACAAGACAGACATGACGAATCTATAAGGGTTCCGTTTTTTGCCATTTGGCTACGGAACCCTAAAAACGACATTTTTGCCGACAGAAAATCCTGCGGCCTCAGGATTTCATCACAGTGTATTAGAATATTATTATTATGTCCCGTATTAAACTAATAGATTATCACATCATTCTCACGTCTCCTTGCTTAATTTTAAAACCATCCACCATCTCAAAACTCCGACTTCGCGAAAATCCGGCTCAAAATTCACACAACTCCAAAACAGCTCATTAATAATTTCCTCAATAACTCTAACCGCACCTAATCCCCTGGTCACACCTCACGTGACAAGTGGGTGTGAAGATAGCCACGTATGCCAGTTATGCCAGTTCTGGCACGTTACATGGCACCACGCCATCTCAGGTGGCATCAGATGCTGCGTGACTTTAGTCATGCGTTGTGATTCTAGTTGCGGTCATGAATTAGGAGAAAATTTGACGATAAGTCTTTGGACCTATACGGATTTGGATTTAATATGAATTAAAAACTCACGTCTATTCAATTTTGTTTCTCTATCAGTATCAAAATTACATGAAAAGTTTTGAAAAAATAAAAACACAAATCGAATTTGCACACATTAAGAATTTCTCCTGTATCGTGGGTGCGTTTACAAACATTTAAACTCACATACACAAACAGGCCTGTTCTGGCTCTGTTCTGTACGGTGTCGGCCGTAAAGAATACCAACATCTTAATATATCTTCCCGTGGGTGTCGTAAGAGGCGAGTAAGGGACTTTCCAGAGAATGGGCAGCAGCGTTCTCTGTGCTTTTGTAACAACCGCACTGCGATCGCCAACCCGCCTGCCAAGCGTGGCGATTATGGCACCTTATGTACACTTGGGGGAGGCCTATGTCCAGCAGTGGACGTCTTTCGGCTGTAATGATAGAGTAATGAACAGGTAGTTGTGCCGACCCGGAACAACTACCTGTAGGCCATATAAGTTTTTGTTCCGAGCGGGAACCCGCGACACGCACAGTGCAAATACTAAAGAAAAATAAGAAAAACTCGATAACAACTGTCAGGCAGTTGCCCACCAGACACAGCACCCGTCTAGTCGGAGGGTCCTCCCTTTTCTATGGGGGGGATGAAGAAGCTAACCCTGTTCTTCATACCCCACTCCGTTTATCCCATTCTATGTTGATATTTCCAAAGTCTCTAGCTTCGCCGTATTGTGTGTACATAGTGAACTATTTTAGAACATTACTCATAGTCCTTAAATAGAGGAGCTCGTGGCTAAATAATAACACCCGCACGGATCGATCTTTAAGTTTTAGCCGAGCTTGCCGAGGTCGGTCCGTGGATGGGTGACCATAATTACATACCGAGGTTCCTCCGTGCCTCGGAAAGCACGTTAAGCCGTTGGTCCCTGCTGTCATTTGTAGATCTTTGACAGTCTTTACGAGTAGTTAGAAGCCAAAAGTCTGACATACAGTCTTACCAAGGGGTATCTTATTACCCAATTACTGGGTTGTGGGGGTCAGATAGGCAGTCGCTTCATGTAAAATACATGCACTCAGCTGCACCCGGTGAGACTGGAAGCCAGCCCCCAAGATAGTTTGGGAAAAGGCTAGCCAGATGATGAATCACAGTCCTAAAATGTTCTCAGTACTATTCCCAATGTCACTATTACAAGGGCCAACGTACTATAGCATTGATTTGAATCGTAAGGGTAAGTAAAGATATTTTTTTAAGGTTGACTCGGCTATAACAAAGCTTTGTAAGTATCATTACCATTACAAGTTATTTTTATTAATGGTCAGAATTTCAATTACCGTCAACTCCAGTGTAAGTAAAGTCACATTGGTGCTTGCCGTGATTTGAACCTACAACCTCTCGTATGAGTCGCACACGGCTCTAACCAATGGATTATGACAACGACCAATTATCATAAATAATGGTAACGCGAGCTTTTTGTTTACGAATGGGAAATCATAAAATTACCCCTCCCGCTCTGAGCGGAGCGGAAAGGAGTGTCAGACTTGTACCGACTAAAACCTATCCATGTTCCTTCTAAGCCCTCTGTGTTCCAGGGCCACGGTATCTCTTTCGAACAGTCCCGCAGCCATAGCAGGCATCGGCCCTCGCGGACCCCTTCTAAATTGCTGACCTCTCCTTGAGGCGCGCGTGGAACACGAACACGCCATCGACATGACCTGTCGTCATAAGACGGACGGACGGTGAGCTAGCCCATTACTCACCGTCCACAGGCCCGAAGTTCAAGTACCTTAGTTAAGGATTTGAGGGTCAACAAAGGATTTAAAGTAATCAATCTTCAACTTGCAGCTACTCATTGCTTGGTTTAGTCACTAGGATGCTAATGGCTTAATAATAACAGCCGTACGGGTCGACCTTCAAGGCTAAAAAACGCTTGCTAAGTTCGGTCCGTAGGTGGGTGACCAACATCTGCCTAACCTTTCCCAACTACGCTGGGATCGGCTTCCAGTCTAACCGGATGCGTCTGAGTACTTACCAGTATTTTACATGGAGCCACTGCCTATCAGACCTCCACATCCCAGTTAGTACTGGGTACTACGATACCCCTTAATAAAAATTTTGGTGGATGAAGAGGGAGACGAAGGCCAAAAAAAAACCGGCCAAGTGCGAGTGTTACTCGCACACAGGGTTCCATAGCCCCAAACAATATTTTGAACTGTCATTCATTAGTTAGTAAACTTCCACTCAACCGCAAAACTAAATTGGTTTTTCATAGTATGTTAATAAGAAAACAAAGTTACTGCTGCAGTTTGATGAAAAAGTCCCATATCTCAAAAACTAAACATCATATCTTATTGAAACTAATTTTCGTTGATAGTCAGTAGCTCTAGCGCAAACTATTCAGTTTAGAAAAAAAAAATATTAGATACCTCAATATCATTTTTGAAGACCTATCCATAGATACCTCACACGTAAAGGTATGATTAAAAAAAAAATTTGGTTTTCACTTCTATGTATGGGGAACCCCAAAATTTATGTTTTTTTTTTTCTATTTTTGTGTGAAAATCTTAATGCGGTTCACAGAATACATCTGCATACATACTTACCTACATACTTACCACTTACTTACTACATACTTACCAAGTTTCAACAGTATAGTTCTTATAGTTTCGGAAAAAAGTGGCTGTGACATACGGACGGACGTACAGACAGACAGACAGACAGACATGACGAATCTATAAGGGTTCCGTTTTTTGCCATTTTGCTACGGAACCCTAAACATGGATTGATTGTGTGAGGAATGATATGAAAGAGATGATGCCGTGATGATCTGACAGGAGGCAATGGAAGAATAAAACGTGTTGCGCTGACCCCAAGTAGATTGGGACGAGGTAAGAAGATGACTCTCTCTCATTGAGAGGAGGCCTGTGTCCCAGCAGTGGAAACATTACAGGCTGATGATGATGAAGAAGATGACGATACGCGTATGGCGGCTACAGTCTACCCCATAGGTAAAACGATTGTGTTCATGTATTCAGGTTAAATATAACATTAAAAACATGAGATAACAACAACAAAAACCAAAAACATCGAGGTTATTATTATAACTCACGCACAGGTCAAAATAATGTACAGGAATAATTAACCTAAATTGAACTAAATAATGATTAATGGGAGCAATCATTCTTGTACCGACATCAGTATGTAATGGCAACGAGCAAAAACTAAGCTTTGACCGCGACTCCATTCGTAAATAGATCATCATCTGCCTAGCCTTTTCCCAAACTATCTTGGAGTCGGCTTCCAGTCTAACCGGTCGAGCTGAGTACCTGTATTTTACATGAAGCGACTGCCTACCTGACTCCACAACCCAGTAAGGTAATCGTACCCCTTGGTAAGTCTAGATGACAGAGTTTTGGCTTCTAATTACTCGTAACGACTGTCAAAGATCTACAAATGACAGCCGGAACCAACGCAACGGCTTAACGTGTTTCCGAGGCACGGAGGAAACTCGCTATGTAATTACTGTCACACATCCACGGACCAACCTCGGCAAGCACGGCTAAACCTTAAAGATCGACCCGTGCGGCTGTTATTATTTAGCCACGAGCTCCTCCATTCGTAAATAAATAGTAGATTATAATTATACAACCAGTGAAAAAAAAGGGAATTTAATTCGAGGGCTTAAGTTGGATCCTGAGAGCAGCTAAGGATTCTAAAGTTAACTCTAGATTACAATCCTGAGCAGAGCGAGGGATAAAGGCACCGAGATGATTTTTTCACGAGTTGTGTACTCTGTATCGTGTTGGTAAGACTGGTTGTCAGACTTTCGGAGCCACTGACTACCTATAACGCGTATCACTGATCTACAAATGACTGCCGGGACCAACGACTTAGCATGCTTTCCGAGGCACGGAGGAAACACGGTAAGCAAAAGGTGCTCACCCATCCGCGGCCCAACCTAAACAAGCTCGGCTAAACCTAAAGACCGACCCAAGCGGATGTTATTATTTAGCCACGAGCACCTCAGTTGTACTTGTAACACGTAACTTAATGTCCATCGTGATGCAGGAAGACTTTTGGCCGCAAGACGTGGTGTTCCGTCGCTTCCGCGGACAAGTTCCACTGGCCAGTCAGCACAAGTGAAGTGTGAACAAGTGAAGTGCTACTAATATAGTTTTCTAATCTAAACTAATATTATAAAGAGGAAAGATTTGATTGTTTGTTTGTTTGTTTGCATTGAATAGGCTCCGAAACTACTGGTCCGATTTGAAAAATTCTTTCAGTGTTAGATAGCCCATTTATCGAGGAAGGCTATAGGCTATATATCATCACGCTACGACCAATAGGAGTGGAGCAGCAATGAAAAATGTTGCGAAAACGGGGAAAATGTGACGCAAACGACGTTGCGCCGGACAGCTAATAAGTCATATTTATTATCATGAGTTTTGTAATTACTTTTTATATGTTAGTTTATAAGGTATACATCTATGGGCCATTGTAGCCTGAAATAAGTGATGTTATGTTATGTAAATACCCTAAAAGTCACACTCCCAAGGTCATTTACAACTCAGTATCATAATGACATAACACGATACGCCTACAGTCCATAGGCCTATAACTAAGGTCTTCTAACCTTGGGCTCAACGATGAGGGCATTACCCCGTTACCCCGTACGCTTGCCAGACTTGTTGGCGGTGTGGCGTAGATCTAATCTGACTGATGTGGCTCTTGCAGTTGATCTGAAGGTGTGTTTTGGATATCTTGACATTTGATCTGGCTAATAGAGGGGATTTACTTGGATTTAATTTGCAATGTGTTTTTTAGTAATTATTTATCATGTTCTTGAGAGATGATAGAGGAATTTTGCTTATTATAGATGTTAATTATGCTTGACAAACATACATGTTAGGGTGTACCATCACCAAACTGGGTTTCGGAGCACGGTAAGGACTATCCTTGCTTGCAGCGTTAAAACAGTTAAAAAAATTCTATTCCTTGGTCCCTTTTTTTGTTTTATTCCACTTGGTCGCAAAACGGTGGACAAACATCTGGGATCATTAACAGAGCCTGAGTTTTTTTTTTTTAAACAAAACATATTATGTCAAAAACGGGTCGCGTTTATTGAAATATTACTATTGGTCCGCAAACTATTTGTGCGGACCAATAGAAGTAAGGGTGTTATACAGATGTGGTCATCGTGTACACGGGATTTTGTTTGAAAGATGAGTCTATTCCCACTTTTCTGATAGTACGTGACAGATTTGCCCGTGCAGTTCAACTGTACTGGTAAACCGGATCGTGTATGTTGTAAAACTGTGCCTATGCCCTTTACGCAGCTCAAGCTAACCTTATGGGTGTCCTGATCATGTACATCGGTCAGATCACCTTAGCGTGTATAGCTTACCTTTATCCTCTATTGAACCTTTTTAATTACCTAGTGATCAAGTTTTTTTTTTTTTAATATGGGAAGTCATCAAATGACTTCTCCCGCTCTGGGCGGAGCGGAAGGGAGTGTCAGACTTGACTGACTAAAACCCATCCGTGTTCCTTCTTAGCCCTTCGTGTTCCAGGGCCACGGTATCTCCTAGTGCTCATCTACGCTATGACTTACGTATGCCAAAAACAGTAAAACATAATTATGTTGCGTTGTGCAAAATGAGACACTTCCAACAGTTTATCTCCTGCCTTATCCCAATTTATTAAAAGTTTAGTATATTTCAATTACTTTATTTTTGAATTATTGATTTAATCTTTTACTTTGGACGATCTTAACTTGCGCGTATTTCGACATCGTTCTCACATATTTGTGATTCTGAACATAAATGAAGTAACCAAGATTTTGTAACAATATTTTGATTTAAAAGAGTGTCCATCGAGTTTCTTGCGCATTTTTCACCATAGAGATCTACGCTTTGGAACGGGCAACTACAGTACTTTCACGAGTTATTATGCCTTGTGACTGGGACTGTAGCTTAGCGTTTTTCTTTTTTTTTTGACTTTCATAAGCGCATGTCATGGTCTAATTTAAATAAATGCTTTGATGTTGAGTTCGTTTGCGCAGCATTTCTTCTTCTTCCCTACTTTAATTTTTTGGTCTGCTTCTACTCTTAGATCCATCCACATTCCTGCTCAAAACTTTCCTCACGTCATTCTCAACAGAAAAATACCGCGAACACATTATTAAACTTATTACAATAATAATTACAAAAAACTGTCAATGAACACTCATACTCGAAAGAACTAATAAAACATCATCGTCATTGGTCATATAACACATCTGTCTGTGACTCAGTAGCTATAATCGCCATCTTGATTCCTAGCCATCACATGCCTCTTAATCTTGGAAACGATCCTCCTAAATGTCTAGAGTACATTTTATAAAAATCACGTGTCCCTATGTTCGTACACGCTAATCTCCGAAACCACCTAACCGATTTCAATGAAATTTTGTGAATGTGTATGGTTATACGTGCCTCGGAAAGCACGTTAAGCCGTTGGACATGGTCGTCCCAACTATGTGGACATGGTTGGGAAAAAGATTGGCAGATGTTTATCTATGTCTTCAATAAATCATAACGAGGAAGTCTACAAGTCCTCGTGACTTAATTGCGGACCTCCACGCGAGTAAACCCATGGGCAAGTAATTAACTTATATTAACATCACATTGCTGTATCTAAGAAGATATAATCATTAAGATAAGAGGAAAAATACAAAAAAAAAAAACGATACATTTACATGCTCTGACGCCGCGCTGTCTGCTCGACGCACGCGCACACATACAAATAGCCAATCAGAGTCACGCACACTAATACAGTAGCCAATCGCAATTCAGAATCACTTGTATACGCACACAGTTACAAAAGCAGTGATATGACAGAAGTACTAGCTTTGTAGTCACATTAGAAGAATCTATGTTAACCAAAAACAAGTATAGGTACTTCTAAGAAAAGCATCTTGTGAGAGAATTTATTCAGGGAAGTACTAGCACCACACTTAATAAAAATATTTATTCAGTAGGTACCATCTGCCTAGCCTTTTCGCAACTAAGTTGGGGTCGGCTTTCAGTCTGATGTTGCTGAATACCAGGATTTTACATGCGAGTGACTGCCTCTCTGACCTTCACAACCAAAGTAGTAACCAAAATAATCTGGTATTTTATCTGACATATTTTAGAGACAGGCCGAGTGTGGTAGTGTTTGCTCAAAGAGAAATCTAAAATACACCCAAAAGGTCAGTTTCTATTTTAAACCCATTTCTCGGTTAACCTATTTCTGCGACCAAGCCTAGGCGGCGGAAAAAAAATCGGACGCTTTTCAACCTCCAAATAAATAAGAGCGTTTTGAAGACCTTCTAAAATGAGATGTGAAAGTGTGGAGAGACTAAAATGGATAAAGTTAGAATTGAGCATATAAGAGGAAGTTTGCAAATGGGGCAAAGAAGAAAAAGACATCTTTCACCATCGGACGCTTTTCAACCTCCAAATAAGAGCGTTTTGGAGAACTTCTAAAATGAGATGTGAATGTGGAGTGACTAAAAATGGATTAAATTAGAATTGAGCATATAAGAGGAAGTTTGCAAATGGGGCAAAGAAGAAAAAGACATCTTTCACCGATCCCAAACAACAATCAACAAGGGCATCTAAAAGTTCTTCTTTGCCTCGATGAAGATTCCAAACTACAAACCAACCGTGCAGCCCTATTGCAGTCGGTGTGCAGTTCCAACGACTGCTGACTGCAAGCTAGCAGTAGGGTCGAGTTGATCCAACTCCATTTGAAATGCACGTCGACCGTGCAGCTAGCTCTCAGTCAGCGTGCAGTAGTTGGAACTACACGCCAACTGCAATTGGGCTGCACAGTTGGTTTGCAGTTTCATTGCAGTCGTACTCAGTGCATTCAAGCTGCAAATTTGCAGACGGAGTGCAGTTCAAATGCAGTCCGTCTGTCTAGACTTCTAGAGCAACGGTCAGAAACAGGCGGACCGCGAAAAGTCGAACCTCGCACCGCGAAATGGTATACTACCTTTATTAATTGAATGATTTTTTTGAAAAACAAATATCGTTCGAAATTAACGGACGGACCTAGAAGACACACTTTGAATTTGCTGTTCTTCTCGAGAACCAAACTATAAAAAACTGGACTCAAGACCAGGTGCAGTTTCTCACATTAAATTTAGGTCTTGTGTTTTGTAATTCAGAATTTTATTTGAAACCATACAATAAAAAGGTAGCACTTAATTATTTTGAGTTTATTTTTTTCTGGACCTTGTTAAAGGAGATATTCCAGAAATGTATGGAGCCTGGGTTAGCACTATGCACACTATTTATGTAAATATTGCTAAATAATACAGTAACCGTTTTTTATTATCAATTTTCATTAATTTCACTTCGTTTTAATGTACATTCAAATTAACTTGGTCAAAGAGAGCAACACAACATGATGGATCAGATCAGCACGTGATCAGCAGGCGAAAAATGCCATTTTGACAATGACATTTGATTGACATGTATTACGATACACGTCAATCAAATGTAATTGTCATAACTGCCTTAGTAAACAAAACAACTGGAATTTTGAAAATCTCGGGTTTCGGTTTGGTTTGGTTGAACAAAACAACAAGTTCAATCCAAACTCAATGCAAAGAAAGACTCAAAGACGGCACTTCTTAAAACTGTCAAAGTCGTCAAACGTCAAACAACTGTCATGGCTGCTCTAAAAATAGGGTTATCGTAGTAAAAAACTTTTCAAATGATAATTATTGTACGACTATACCCTTCTTCAAATGTTTTTTTTTTTTGTATTTTTATGATATTCCTCTATTTTTTCCTATTTATCTATGTAGTGGTAGCCCAAAATCAAACATCTCCTTTTCCCACAGTATCCGGACCCCACCTAAATCTACTTGCCGAACCCTAGTCTAGAGCCTAACACATGGAACTTAAAATAACTGACAATGTGGTTACACCTCTGTTTATTCCTTCGGAGATTACAAGCGTGATGTTATATGGCATTGGCTGATTTATTTATTCCAAGTAAGCCTTCTACCACACCTCTATTGTCTGACCCACCTTCATACATCTTTATAAACGTGTATGCGTGACAGAACACATCTAGTACGCACGCTACTCCGACACAATAAGTAGTACTTTTATACTTCGTTCGTGATTCCGTTTACAAACACAAACAAACATGTGTTTCTAAAAAAATACTTTAAAACTTTCACGTACGGTTCAGTTTGAGCTACAACGTTAAAACATTTTTGTGATTTAGTAGGGATAATATTTATGTGTTCACCAAAAATCTAAAGGTACATCTATGTATGCATTTCTAAAATATTGATCTTAAACTCGTTTAATTGTTTTATTATAATTAAACTACTCGGCCTACAAAATAATTATGTTACATCAAACAAATTCCAAATTAACACCAAGATATAACATTTTTTTATTGTAGTGCGCTGCAAATATTCTATTGTAACAATAACTATTTTATTCTTCCCCGAAAAATACTGATCGTGCACCAAATATTCCTGAAGGTTACACAAAATATTTAGTATGCATCCTAGTACAGTCAGCAACAAAAGTCCATGAACAGATACTAATTTTCAAAACACCTGAACACTAAAACGGACCATAAATCACTTACCAGAATAGAGTACACAATAAGGTTATCATTTCAATTTTACAAAAACGCTAAGCATTAATATTTTCATTAGTCGCTATACATCATTATAGCGTAAGTCGATGACTATCATTTTGCCGTAAGTCGCTAAACATCATTACAGTGTAAGTTGATAATTATCATTTTGCGGTAAGTCGCTAAACATCATTACAGCGTAAGTAGATAACTATCATTTTTAACCCCCGACCAAAAAAGAGGGGTGTTATAAGATTGACGTGTGTATCTGTGTGCCTGTGTATCTGTGTATCAGTGTGTCTGTCTGTGGCATCGTAGCTCCTAAACGGATAAACCGATTTTGATAAAATTGGTTTCGTTTGAAAGGTATTTTAATCGAGAGTGTTCTTAGCTATGTTTCGAGAAAATCTGCTCAGCCGTTTGAAGATCATCACCTCTTTTCTAGTTCATGAAGGGATATAAACAACTTCCACGGGTCTAGTCGATTTGAAATCTTGTTACTTGTCACCATGGGCATTGCCGAGTGGACGGGGCTGCACCCTTCTAAAGTATAGTTTCTTTTTTAATTTATAACTTTCCTTGTTTTTAACACCGACCAAAAAAAAAAGAGGGGTGTTATAAGTTTGACGTGTGTATCTGTGTATCTCTGTGTCTGTTTGTGGCATCGTAGCTCCTAAACGGCTGAACCGATTTTGATAAAATTGGTTTTCGTTCAGAAGCGCAACACCGAAAAAATTGGATGGAATGGGGAAGCCTATGCCCAGGAGTGGGACAGTCAAGGCTAAGAAAAAATAATATATAAAAAAAAAACCTCCGACACATAAAACCTCTAAAAAGCCCACAGTAAATTAATCCAAGCGTCGTAGCGTCGGGGGACCGCTTTGAGCACAAAACAAAGCACAGAACAAAGCGGACCCTCGACGCTACGACGGCGCTTGGATTAATTTATTATGGGCTTTTTAGAGGTTTTTAGTGTCGGGGGTTTTTTAAATTTTGCCGTAAGTCGCTAAACGACGAGTGCGTGAGTTTTTAGGGTTCCGTACTCATACCAAAAAGTGTTTTTTTTGCTCGTTTTTATAAATAACTAGCTGTCCCGCGCAAATTCGTCTGCGTCAGATTTTTCCCGTTTTCGGGGGTCCGCTTTGTTCTGTGCTTGCACTAAGCGGTCTTCTTAGCGGTCCCCCGACGCTACGACGCTTGGATTAATTTATTTTTGGCTTTTTAGAGGTTTTTTTAAATTTTTAATTTAATTTTTATTCATGCTTTTTGAACTTATATTATTTTTTCTTAGCCTTGACTGTCCTACTCCTGGGCCTCCCCCTTTCCTACCAATTTTCTCGATGTTGCGTCTCTTCTCGCTAATTTACGAAACCAAGGAAAGATATTCTTCAATTTTTTTTAAAAATGGGGGGAGTGTTTGCCCCGCCCCCTCAGCAATACCCATGGTGACAAGCGACAACATTTCAAATTTCAAATAGACTACCTGTGTAAGTTGTTTATATCCCTTCATTAACTAGAAAAGAGGTGATGATCTTCAAACGGCTGAGCAGATTTTCTCGAAACATAGCTAAGAACACTCTCGATTAAAATACCTTTCAAACGAAACCACTTTTATCAAAATCGGTTCATCCGTTTAGGAGCTACGATGCCACAGACAGACACACAGTTACACAGATACACACGTCAAACTTATAACACCCCTCTTTTTTGGTCGGGGGTTAAAAATGCAGTGCGCTGCGCTTCGCGGGATAGTGCCTTTTAGCAAACGGGTTCAATGAACTGGAAATGTAGGAAATTAGCTATGATCAGCGACTTTTGTATTTATTACAGATCATACTATTTTGTTGGTAGTAATGTATAGCAATTTATGGTTTAACTGAGTTCAGCGACTTTTGTAGTTTTATTATGACAAGTTGTTTTATAATTTACTTTGGTCAGTAACTTAAGCTAAATAATAATGATTAGGAAATATTGGCAACAAATTATGTTCAACGACTTCTGTTGCTGACTGTACCGTATGCCCATTTAAAACGATAGGTTAGGTTAGGTCATTTTTTATTAATAAAGCTACATTGGACATTAATTTGGTGTTTGATTCAAATACATTTTGCAGTGCATTATCTGAAGCAAAACTAAAAAAAAAAATGCTTGTTTTTAAAATTAGGAGTATTACTATTTTTACAAATTTGCAACAGTTGTTAAATAGATGCTCGTTATGACATATTTTAATGAACATATTTTGGTGCACATTCAGTATATTTGGTGGAACACAGGCAAAATTAGGTAAATGAAATGGGAAAAAAAATTAAATTAAAAATTAAAAAAACCCCCGACACCAAAAACCTCTAAAAAGCCAAAAATAAATTAATCCAAGCGTCGTAGCGTCGGGGGTCCGCTTTGTTCTGTGCTTGTACTAAGCGGTCTTCTTAGCGGTCCCCCGACGCTACGACGCTTGGATTAATTTATTTTTGGCTTTTTAGAGGTTTTTGGTGTCGGGGGTTTTTTAAATTTTTAATTTAATTTTTTTTCATGCTTTTTAAACTTATTTTATTTTTGCCTAGCCTTGACTTTCCTACTCCTGGTTAACGAAACCAAGGAAAGATATAAATTAAACAAAATATAAATTGGGGGGGGGAGGTGCACCCCCCCCCTCAGCAATGCCCATGGTGACAAGCGACAACATTTCAAATAGACTACCTGTGAAAGTTTTTAAATCCCTACATCAACTAGAAAAGACGTGATGATCTTCAAACGGCTGAGCAGATTTTCATGAAACATAGCTAAGAACACTCTCGATTAAAATACCTTTCAAACGACACCACTTTTATCCAAATCGGTTCATCCGTTTAAGAGCTACGATGCCACAGACAGACACACAGATACACAGATACACACGTCAAACTTATAACACCCCTCTTTTTTGGTCGGGGGTTAATAAATTGAAGTACTTTTAAATACCATCCATTTAGTAGTGGTCATTCATGATTCTTCTGCCCAATCTATTTGGCGTCAGCGGCAGCGCCGGCAGTGGTGCGGTACTCAGCAGTCACCACCTTTATAGCCATGTCATCCTTCACATAGTCCATCCATCATTTCTTTAGTCTCTACTCTTATTGCCATTCATACGCAAAACTTTCCTTACATTTTCCTCATTTTCGGTAGTAGTCATTAAGCCCTACCAAAAAAGAGGGGTGTCTGTGACATCGTAGCTCCTAACCGGATGAACCGATTTTGATAAAATTGGTTTCGTGTTGATAGGTGTTTTAAATCGAGAGAGAGCGCACCCCCCTCTCCCCTAAAAGCTGAGGGATTTTTTTAAAAGTATAACTTTCCTTTCAGTCGTCAATTAGCGAGAACAGGCCCAAAACCAAGAAAAGTGGAAGGAATGGGAGGCCTATGCCTCCTAGAGTGGGACAGTCAAGGCTAAGAAAAAATAATATAAGTTTAAAAAGCATGAAATAAAAATTGTTTTTTAATTTTTTATCATCATCTTCCTGTCCTTGTCCCATTTTATTTGGGGTCGGAGAAACAGGTTTTTTTCTTCCATTGGATGGACTGTGTGAGAAATAATTTGAAAGAAAGAATGAGTAAATTGGGAGACGACTGACAGGGGAGCTGTCAGTCGTCACCCAATTTACTCATTCTTTCTTTCAAATTATTTCTCACACAGTCCATCCATCTTTTCAGTAGTATCGTAAAATGATCTTAACTGTCACAAGTTTAGAGTTCATATTCGTTTAAGCCAGTAACATCAGTTGGAAGCTAATATTTGAACAGACTTTAAGGTGATCATTCATTGGCTGTTTTTAACCTTTACAAGCAAGCTTGCCAAACTAATTACATGAAGCAACAGTTCTGAGAAACAAGAATGATTAAAATTACGCTGAAAGAAAAAAAATATTCAATGCTTTGTGTTGTTTGTTTCAGGAAAATTTTTGTGTATCTAGAGATGGTGACTTTGTATTGAAGGTCGTTGTTAGTTTTTAGGATTCCGTACCCAAAGGGTCAAACGGGACCCTATTACTGAGACTTCGCTGTCCGTCCGTCCGTCCGTCTGTCACCAGGCTGTATCTCATGAACCGTGATAGTTAGCCAGTTGAAATTTCTACAGAGTATGTATTTCTGTTGACGCTATAACAACAAATAATAAAAACTGAAAAAAATAAATATTTAAGGGGGCTCCTTTTTCGTTTTTATAAATAGTGGTACGGAACCCTTCGTGCGCGAGTCCGACTCGCACTTGGCCGGTTTTTTATTATGAGATAATGAATAGGTAAACGTATTGTGTCGATAGGTGGACAACCTTTTAGAGGGAAGGGGGTGTGCAGCCTCCCCCCTGGCGATGCTAATAGTGACAAGATTTCAAATTTCGAATCGACCAGACCCGTAGAAGTTGTTTATATCCTTTCATCAACTAGAAAAGAGGTCATCATCATCATTTCAGCCGAAAGCCGTCCACTGCTGGACATAGGCCTCCCCCAACGCCATATTGACATTAGGGGGGTTTTGCCTTAATCGCCACGCTTGGCAGGCGGGTTGGCGATCGCAGTACGGTTGTTACAAAAGCACAAAGAACGCTGCTGCCCATTCTCTGGCAAATCCCTTAGTCGGCTCTTACGACACCCACGGGAAGATATGGGATGGTGTTATTCTTTACGTCCGACACCATACAGAAAAGAGTTGATGATCTTCAAACGGCTGAGCTGATTTTCTCGAAACATAGCAAGCGGCATCGCAAGCACGACGTCTCAGCATGAGGTCCTCGATTCGATTCCCAGCACGCGTAGCATGACCACAGTAAAAACGAGTTATGTCCACGGAAGAAGCGTCATAATGACAGATAGACGACATAGCCCGTTTCTACGGCGGTCATGCTACGCGTGCACATCGGGAAAAGTGTTATTGGGTTTTTGAAACAGGAATTTCTCAGTAGCAGCCATGGGGTTTGGATTTGTGCCTGGTTGATGGCAATAGGCTCGCCCCCTATTACATGGGACTTAAATACTGGCGAAATGTGGACGTACTATTAGGTGCAGTTCTGCTTAACCCTTGGGGGATTTCAGGCGTCATGTTACGTTATGTTTATATACAGTTACACAACAATACTGCTTACCCGCTTCTTGTCATCAATCCATTAACATGCCCGACAAAACACTTATACAACGTGTTGTTTTGCATCCTCGTCAAATTTAAGGAGGTAACTATGCTAATGATTCTTGTCCCGAATCAATAATAAAATTGGTAGGTAATTTTTGTTTTTAATCTCATTTACGGAAATCGGTAAGTGTGAAAAACCCGTGTTTTAAACTAGGGCCGTCTGATTCTCGCCTTATAACCGCGCCTCCACAAATACAAACAATCTCAAACGTTTATTCGATCATTTCTTATTCCCTATTCTGAAATACTGACAAACATAAACAACCAAAAAAATCTGCGTTTATTAGTAATTAACTAGGTACTGTAATTTTAATTGATTATTTATGTCTTGTGTGACAACCTCCTGAATTTTGACGAGGATGCAAAACAACACCTTGTAGTATCTATCTATACTAATAATAAAGCTGAAGAGTTTGTTTGTTTGCTTGAACGCGGTAATCAAAAAAAAAAAATCAAAATCAAAATATTTTATTTTACATAGGCCTACATGGGCACTTATAAAACGTCAACAGAAGAGGCACGGTTCGGGTTGGTCGTTTCCTATGGAGAAGAACCGGCAAGAAACTCCATGGTTACTCTTTTAAAATCATTTGGTTCTACAATATTTGGATGTTTGGATGTTAATCTTCAGGAACTACTAATCCGATTTGAAAAATTATTTCAGTGTTAGATAGCCCATTTATCGAGGAAGGCTATAGGCTAATATCATCACGCTACGACCAATAGGAGCGGAGCAGCAATGAAAAATGTTGCGAAAACGGGGAAAATGTGACGCAGACGAAGTTGCGCAAGACAGCTAGTATAACATAATACATATATAACATAATAGTTGATATCTTCCAAGAAACTCATCTACTGCCATTAGTAATTATTTTGTACTCGCACGATATAAAGGCACCGTTCCATAGCATCTCATTGCCAAGCTATACAGAGGGGTTTTAAAAATTACAAAGTTGTTTGTACTCACCTCTGGTTTTTCGGATTCATGTGCGTATCTAAACTAATAAAGAGGAAAGATTTGATTGTTTGTTTGCATTGAATAGGCTCCGAAACTACCGGTCCGATTTGAAAAATTCTTTCAGTGCTAGATAGCCCATTTATCGAGGAAGGCTATAGGCTATATATCATCACGCTACGACTATTAGGAGTGGAGCAGCAATGAAAAATGTAGCGAAAACGGGGAAAATGTGACGCAAACGAAGTTGCGCCGGACAGCTAGTTGTAAATATAATCATCACTTACTTCGGTGAAGGAGCAGGAACATCGCGAGGAAACCAGTATAATAAGTATTTCTCGACGGCATGTAAAGCCAAGTCAGAGGCCCATGGGGGGCATGAAAAAACTGACACCAGGTCAGGCACTCATCATCATCTGCCTAGCCTTTTCCCAAACTATCTTGGGGTCGGCTACCAGTCTAACCAGATGCTGCTGAGTACCAGTATTTTACATGAAGCGACTGCCTATCTGACAACACAACAAGTAATATTTCCCTTTTCATTGTGTACCACCAAACAGGGCAAGTTTATGGTCTACAAATATACATCATGGCCTTGACAAACAATTACCATACGGGGGTAGTAAAAGGAACCTTGAAAATATGGCATCGTAAAGAATTTTAGTATTGCATTTAATGTCTTATATACAACCCAGTAACTGGGTAATACGATACCCTTTGGTAAGACTGGATGTCAGACTTTTGACTACTCGTAACGACTGATCTACAAATGACAGCCGGGACCAACGTCTTAACGTGCTTTCCGAGGCACGGAGGAACCTCGGTATGTAATTATGGTCACCCATCCGCGGACCAACCTCGGCAAGCACGGCTTAACCTTAAAGATCGACCCGTGCGGCTGTTATCATTAAGCCACGAAAGGCAATAACCACACGAAAAGAAGAAGTAAAAATCTCAATTAGAAAATCTTTGTTACCATACCTTCAGTAACCTAACAATCTATCAACACAATTTTTATCGGCTTCTGATGACATTGACACATATATTTCGTAGATTAAGCACACAATACGGACTCACAGCTAACGTTATCGGCTGTCATGTGAGATTTGAAAGATTATGTAGTAAATAACGGAATATTTTTTGTGCATTATGTTTGTCTCTTCCAACGGTGCGAAGTATTGGGAATAGCACATCTACAGAACATTACGCCTGTAATCCGAGAAGGGAAAAGCAGAGGTGTACCTAATGGGGAAGCCTGTTAAAAGCTAATTGTAGATGGCACGCCTATAGCTGGTTCTCAATATGACCAACGAGGTCGAGCTATTATGAAATATAAAATGACATTACAAGATTTTCAACCAATGACGATGCTTGGAACTAGCTATGGTAGCGCCATTAGTTCCACAGTTTTCATCCCCATTGTAGGTATACCCATATTTAGCCTAGTATGTTTAAACTTTTGAACGCCAGAGCATAAAGGCGCGCGCGTGCCAAGCCAAAGCCAGATATTCAACGCAAATACTTACAAATAAAAAATTGTGATTTGAAAAGTATTTTTAATTTATTAATTTTTTGACTAGCAGCCCGCCCCATCTTCAAACGGATATTTAAAAAAAAAATACACACTAATACAAAATCATTTCTTGACATTGATTCCCCTCAAAATAAACCCCCTCCCACTAATATTAGTTTAGATAGAAGTTTAGATAAGACATTTAAGATATATATAGATCACATTTTAAAGATAGGTATGTAAATCATTCATCATCATTTCAGCCCACAAGACGTCCACTGCTGGACATAGGCCTCCCCCAAGTGTCGCCATATTTACATTTTGGGGGGTTTTGCCATAATCGCCACGCTTGGCAGGCGGGTTGGCGATCGCAGAACGGTTGTTACAAAAGCACAGAGAACGCTGCTGCCCATTCTCTGTCTAATCCCTTAGTCGCCTCTTACGACACCCACGGGAAGATATGGGATAGTGCTATTCTTTACGTCCGACACCATACAGAGCAGGAATGTAAATACGCACTCACAATAGTAATGATTTAAATTGCTTATTTAATTATTACAGTGCACCACATTTTTTGTCACATATTTGTGTCGTTGGCATACAGGGCACGCGCTTGCTTGTCACGTATATGTGACAATGGCTTTCAAAAGGTCAAGTCCCATGTAATAAGGGACGAGCCTATTGCCATTAACCGGACACTAATCCAGACCCCGTGGCTGCCTCTGAGTCATTCCTTATGGTAAAATTTTTAGTCCTATTTATGGAAATCGGTAAGTATGAACCAGGCGTGTTTTAAACGCAGGCCGTCTGATTCTCGCCCAATAGGTAACCGCGCTTCCACACATACAAACAATCTCAAACGTTTATTCGATAATTTCTTACTCCCTTAACCACGTTATGGGGGTTATTCTGCAATACTGACAAACATAGACAACCAAAAAAAAGCAGCAATAATTAACTAGGTACCGTAATTTAAATTGATTATTTATGTCTTTTGTGGCAACCTCCTGTATTTTGACGAGGATGCAAAACAACACATTGAATTTAAGGGGGACCGTACAACAAAGTGATTTTTTTTTGCTCGTTTTTATAAATAATGGTACGGAACCCTTCGTGCGCGAGCCCGACTCGCACTTGTTCTCTATGGAGCATTATTTCACTTCATTCCCCTACTCTAGCGGGCCAGTAACAAACATGTTTAAGGTAAATAGCGAATAAATAATAAAACAAATATTATAAACAGAGCTATCACCAACCGCGTTATCGATCCATAATGGCCAGTAAGCTTCACTGTTCCGCCATGATAAGGAATAGTAAACAAGTCAGATGTACAATTGACTCACTGCTGTCCCCGGCTTCGACTGTGTGGTACCTAGATATTATCACAGGGAACGAATCATCACCTGCCTAAACATAAGCATAGTATAATCAGCCTGTAATGTTCCCACAGCTGGGACACAGGCCTTTCCCAATAATGTTGGCTTCAAGGCTAACCGGATGTAATTGAATACCAGTATTTTACATGAGATGATGATGATGATGGAAAGCAGCGGTGGCCCAGTGCCGGCAGTCCCGCGTTACGAGTAGTAAGTCGTAGATTCGAACCCAGGCAGGCGCATTACTTTGTGTAATTTATTTCATCACCGCTCTCAAAAACGGTGAAGTAAAACATCGTGACGAAACCGGCATGTCTTAGACCTAAAAATTCGAAGACATTTGACATCTGCCAACCCGCACTGGGCCCGCGTGGTGGATTAAAGCCCACTCTCTCTCATTGAGAGGAGGCCTGTGTCCCAGCAGTGGGTACATTATAGGCTGATAATGATGATGATGATTTTACATGAAGCGACTGCCTATCTGACCTCCACAACCCAGTCAGCGCTGGTTAATACGATACATCTTAATAAGACTGTTTGTCAGACTTTCGGGCCACTGACTACCTGTAACGACTGTCAAAGATCTACAAATGACAGCCGAGACCAACGGCTTAACGTGCTTTCCGAGGCACGGGGGAAACTCGGTATATCTAAATTCTTTCAGTGTTAGATAGCCCATTTATCGAAGAAGGCTTTATATGATCACGCTACGACCAATAGGAGCGGAGCAGCAATGAAAAATGTTGCGAAACCGAGGAAAATGTGACGCAGACGAAGTTGCGCGGGACTGCTAGTGTTATGTATTTAATAGTGGGCGCGTCTATAGCCATCAACCGTGGTCCGAAAAACTCCGTGGCTGCTTCAGAAAAAATCCTGAAAATGAAAATCGAACCCAGGTCTTCGTGCTCAGCAGTTGACAAGTAGGCGAATGAATTATCTAAATCTTAACTAATATTATAAAGAGGAAAGATTTGATTGTTTGTTTGTTTGCATTGAATAGGCTCCGAAACTACTGGTCCGATTTGAAAATTCTTTCAGTGTTATATAGCCCATTTATCGAGGAAGGCTATAGGCTATATATCATCACGCTACGACTAATAGGAGTGGAGCAGCAATGAAAAATGCTGCGAAAACGGGGAAAATGTGACGTAAACGAAGTTGCGCCGGACAGCTAGTGAAATTATAATTCGTGAGTCAGTGTTATCAGCCTGTTCTTTTCTTGGTTTTATTTGTGCTAAAAACGGAAATTAGGGTCTACACTTTTTCTATAACATCACCAGGAACTAAAGATGACTAACAAGCCTAGATTACGGTATGTTTACAGCAAAACTATAAGTAATGCTGATCTATGCTATGACTCGCTGCTCATCACTGATAAGGCATAGTAAACAAGTGTAGACGATACTTCAACGGTGACAAATATACATAAACGATAATTTTTTTAGGGTTCCGTACCTCGAAAGGATAAAACGGAACCTTTATAGGATCACTTTGTTCCGTCCGTCCGTCCGTTTGTCTGTCTGTCAAGACCCTTTTTCTCAGGAACACGTGGAGGTATCAAGCTGGAATTTATAACGAAATACTCAGGCCTACTGTCCCTTAGAGCTGTGAAAAAATTAAACTTCTAAGCCAACGCAATCAAAAGATACAGCCGTTTATGCCGCAAATTTTCGACACTCGCAAGGGAATCAAAACCTACAGGGTACTTCCCGTGAACTCAGAATCTTGAAATTTAGTACAAAACAACCTCTTATAGCACAGATAAAGGAAAAATTGCGAAAACCGTAAATTTTTAGTCGAATCATAAAATAAAAATATTTTTCGTAATTTTTGTACGGAACCTTCGGTGCGCGAGTCCGACTCGCAATTGGCCGCTTTTTTTAAAATGTTGCCCCACACTAGGAATCTGCTGTATCGTAGGTGCGTTTACAAACATTTAAACTAACATACATAAACAGCCAGACCCGGAACAACTATCTGTAGGCCATTAACAAATAATTGTTCCGTGCGGGGATCAAACCCGCGACACGCAGCGCAGCAGTCGATCGCTCAACCACTGCGCCAACCGTGCAGTAGTTGCAGAATAATTGTGACTTGCTTCGGGGGACTAACTAATGCTTAACGATTCTTAGAGCTGTACGCTGAGCAGCCGAGCTGCGTATCCTTACATCAACTCAAAAACTTTTAATAAATATGTTGCAATTTCAATCGTCAATTATTATTTATAAAACCGCAAGATACCTATTATATTAATCCGCAATTTAAAAAAAGACGGTTTGTAATTGTGAAATTATCAGAAATTTTCAAATATAACAACGATATCACACTAGAGAGCTCACAGTCTTCCAAGCACTAACGAAGTTGCTGAAGAATTTGTATATTTCTTAACTAGTAAAAACTACTGAACCCTTAAATTCCTCACCCCCCCTTTCCATTCAAGAGCAAACGTTTCAGCCTGTCTAGGAAAATATTGCGAGGAAACCAGCATGCCATATTTTTTTTTTAATGGGAAATCTTCCTCCGGCTCTGGGTGGAGCGGAAGGGAGTGTCAGACTTGACTGACTAAAACCCATCCATGTTCCTTCTTAGCCCTTTGTGTTCCAGGGGCCACGGTATCTCTTTCGAACAGCCCGCAGCCCTGGCAGGCATCGGCCCTCTCGGACCTTCCGATTTGCTGACATCTCCTTGAGGCGCGCGTGGAACATGAACGCGCCGTCGGCACGGCCTGTCATAAGACGGACGGACGGTGAGCTAGCCTATTACTCACCGTCCACAGGCCCGCGCCTACGGTGGCCGGAGGCCACTGGTTGCCCCCCGACGCCCGGGGCGTCTCCCGCGGCGGCTGGGACGTGAGGTTCAAACCAGCATGCCTGAGAGATATTTCTCGACGGCATGTAAAGCAGTCTCATGGTCGGCATGAAAACTCTGACACTAGCCCCCGTATTCACAAACCCGTTCGATTCGATGTCGATCGACAAGTCGTATGTCTATCTTTTTTTGGCACAAGAAAGCGAGCGAGATAGACATACGACTTGTCGATCGACATCGAATCGAACGGGTTTGTGAATACGGGGGCTGGTTATGCACTACACGATAAACAAGGGCATAAAGAATTTGAATAAATGTTGACACATAATATGTATAGGTAATCCGTGCCCTGGCTCAAGATACATCATCATCATCAGCCTATAATGTTTCCACTGCTGGGACACAGGCCTCCTCTCTATGAGAGTGAGTGGGCTGTAATCCACAACTCGGGCCCAGTGCGGGTTGGTAGATGTCACATGTCTTCGAAGTTTTAGTTCTAGGACATGCTGGTTTCCTCACGATGTTTTCCTTCACCAAAGTAATGCGCCTGCCTGGGTTTGAACCCACGGCTTACTGCTCTTAAGTCGGGGCTGTCACCACTGGGCCACCGCTGGTACAGGACACGTTTTATCTCCGGCACTATGCACCCGTGGGATAATTTCAATCCGTCACGCAGACGGAGCAGTGGTCAGAAGCAAGTCATACTAAGTTAGCCACTAACGAAGATTTCTCCAACCTCCACGCGACCGAAACCGCAAGCAATAGCTAGACAATTCCCGTCAAAGAAACAGGAACCACGCGTTAGCACATTTAGCTCATGAATAACATATCTAATGTGTTATATTTAGCTCGTACAAACCTGGTATTTTCCTATGTTTTCTCACCTACTCATGTTTTTGGCAACGGTGGTCGACTCAGCGTTGATTATTATGTCTAGTCTGTGTAGAGTGGATTGGCTTACGAAATAAAAATATTGTGTGTTGTAATAGACTCAGTGAGGGGCAAAGACCTTTGATGATGAACGAGCTTTAATCATCACGATTGCTCACTGGGTGTTGGCGATTTTGAAGGTTGTACGCTCTTAACCGATAGCTCTCTCTATGTCTCTTCCGAGACGTCTCGATATATGAGCCATATGAGCGATATGGCTGAGCCGATTTTCTCGAAACATAGCTAAGAACACTCTCGATTAAAACACGTTTCAAACGAAACCAATTTTATTAAAATTCGTTCATCCGTTTAGGAGCTACGATGCCACAGACAGACACACAGATTCACACGTCAAACTTATTAAATTAACACCCCTCTTTATTGATCGCGGGTTAAAAAACCGGCCAAGTGCGAGTCTTACAGGGTTCCATAGCCCCAAAAAATATAATAACAATATTTTGAACTGTCATTCATTAGTTAGTAGTATTAGTTAGTAAACTTCCACTCAACCGCAAAACTAAATTTGTTTTTCATAGTATGTTTATGAAAAACAAAGTTACTGCTGCAGTTTGATGAAAAAGTCCCATATCTCAAAAACTGAAAATCATATCTTATTGAAACCAATTTTCGTTGGCAGTTTTTTTTACGATCTACAATCCTAAATATTTTCAGAATTTTCCTCCTCTTACTTTAGAAATTAGAGGGGGGGGGACATATTTTACCACTTTGGAAGTGGCCCTAGCACAAACTATTCAGTTAAGAAAAAAATGACATTAGAAACCTCAATATCATTTTTGAAGACCTATCCATAGATACCCCACACGTATGGGTATGATGAAAAAAAAATTTTTGGTTTTCAGTTCTAAGTATGGGGAACCCCCAATGTTTTTTGTTTTTTTTTCTATTTTTGTGTGAAAATCTTAATCTCTTATAGTTTAGGAAAAAAGTGGCTGTGACATACGGACGGACGGACAGACAGACAGACAGACATGACGAATCTATAAGGGTTCCGTTTTTTGCCATTCGGCTACGGAACCCTAAAAACCGACATGGGGCGGATAACCAGCGAGGAACACCGAAGCTAGACGAGAGCTACCACATATATAAATACATATATATTTAGATAACGCAAGTATCACGCACGATCCGTATGAAAATCAAGCGTGGCATTTTTTGACTAGCTATTAGGACGTACCCACTATACTGAGAACAGCTGATTCTAAATAAAATTCCTATGAACAACCAGAAAAGATCTTACTAGTAATATCTATAAAAATAAATAAAATTTAACTGTCTGTTTGTAATAAATTTCAAAATAATAAAGTTTATACGGTAATTTTAACAAAAATATATATTTTTTAATTTCTGGTATGTCTGTTTGTTGCGGTTAATCTCCGAAACGGCTGGACCAATTTTGACGGGACTTCAATTTTGAAGGCTAGGCAGATATAATTTGCCTAGCCTTTTCCCAAACTATCTTGGGGTCGGCTTCCAGTCTAACCGGATGCAGCTGAGTACCAGTTTTTTACATGAAGCGACTGCCTAACTGACCTCCACAACCCAGTAACTGGATAATACGGATCTTGGTAAGATTAGATGTCAGACTTTTGGCTTCTGACTACTCGTAACGACTGTCAAAGATATATGGACCATATAGCTGATGCTATAAGGTCCAACTTTAAAATTAGTAAAATAAATGATAAGGGTACCGTGCTCAAACTCAAAACCCTTGAAATTGTTAACAAAATCCGGTTCAAACCGGGTAGCAATATTTTTATATCAATTTAACGCAGACGAAGGTCGCGGGGCACATCTAGTTCAAAATAAATAAATATATCAAGCGAGTAGGCAGGCGGAATTTATCTGCGTTTCGATAAAAACTTGATAAATGCATACTTCTGGCCTTGCTAATCGCTATATTATCGGATCATGAATGAAAATACTACTAACAACCGCATGGGTGGAACTTTCAGACATTCCGGCATCAGATAAAATTTTTAAAGAAAGCGAAGAAATCAATTATCATTAAATAAAATCTTCACGGAATATTTCTATTTCATTTTCTCTGCTTCGCGTGTGTATACATAGAGTCCGATAAAGTTTTTATCGGACTATGTATTTCACAATCAGGATACAACGTTCTCACTGCTGGGACACAGTGTCCTCTCTAAGACTGGTTGTCAAACTTTGACGGGCCCCTGACTACCTAAGCCAATGTAACGACTGTCAAAGATCTACAAATGACAGCCGGGACCAACGGCTTAACGTGCTTGCCGAGGCACGGAGGAAACTCGGTGTGTAATGGGTTGTCACTCATCCACGGACCAAGCTTGGCAAACGCGGCTTAACTTGAAGATCAATCTGAGCAGCTGTTATTAATTAGCAACCTGGAAGCTGAGCTCCTGAGCTCCTCGAAGTCAGCTCCCGGAAGCGACCCCAACCTAGTTCGATAACAGCGAGGCAGATGATGAGGAGTTTGCCACATGTAGAAGACCTACAGGCTGTTGTTTTGCATCCTCGTCAAATTCTAGGAGGTTCTCGACCCGAATCAATAATAAAATAGGTAGATATTTTTTTATTATTAACGGAAATCTGTACTGTATGGTGTCGGACGTAAAGAATAGCACCATCCCATATCTTCCCGTGGGTGTCCTAAGAGGCGACTAAGGGATTTTCCAGAGAATGGGCAGCAGCGTTCTCTGTGCTTTTATAACAACCGTACTGCGATCGCCAACCCGCATGCCAAGCGAGGCGATTATGGCAAAACCCCCAAAAACGTCAATGAGGCGACACTTGGGGGAGGCCTATGTCCAGCAATGGACGCCTTTTGGGATGAAAGGATGATGATGATGATGAACGGAAATCGGTAAGTGTCAACCACCGGTGTTTTAAACGCGGCCCGTCTGATTCTCGCCCTATAACCGCACTTTCACACATACAAACACATTTCTTATTCCCTAAACCACGATAAGGGGTTTATTCTAAAATACTGACAATTTTAAACAACATAAAAAGCTGCGTTTATTAATAAATTAAGTAGGTACCGTAGTTTAAATTGATTATTTAGGTATTTTGTGACATGCTCCTGAATTTTGACGAGGATGCAAAACAACAACTTACTAATTAATAAAGGTAAAATTTGTTTGTAAGTTTGTATGTAGGGAGTAATCTTCAGAACTACTGATCCGATTTCGAAAAGCTAAAGCTCGAGCGTAGCTAAATGCATTCCATCATTTTCATCAGATAGTATGTACAGTGGGTTGCATCAATTGGGTACCCCCGCGCCCCGGTTCGAACGTAGTAGGTGCTTTCAAGGGACGCGTCCAATTAATGCAACCCACTGTACATAAAATATTTAAGATAAAAACTTATTTATGTATTTATAACTTTTGATATCACCAACGAACTGGTATTTTCCCGTTGTCATTCCGATAGTGTTTTTGGCAAGCGTTCTAATGTTGTTTTTCTTATTGTTCGCGTTCGTGAATTGATCGTTTAAAATTAAATGTTCGAGCCGAAATGTTTTTTCTTTGTTCGTGTAGTGCTGTACTCTGTTTTAAAGCGATCATGTAGATTCTTGCCATGTTTTCACTGGCTATTTAAAAGATACAAAGTTTATTTGGAAATCTTATCTTGTTCTTTAAATATATAAAAATCTCGTGTAACAGTGTTTGTTACCGAACTCCTCCGAAACGGCTTGACCGATTCTGAAGAGACCGAGGCCGATCCCAACATAGTAGGGAAAATGCTTGCTGATGAAGATGATGAATTTATATCGTGGTTGCATGCCAAAGATTTTGTTAACAGGATGTAATGCATCAAAATAATTTATTATTCGGATAATTGTGTGCTTTCGGATAATTGGTCACGATGATGGTGCTAAATTATTCAAATAAATGCATTTGTTTCAATATTTTACCGTTGGTATGATAGATTTATTGGGTTTAGCTACAGTACTGTAGTTTTTAGGGTTCCGTACCCGAAGGGTCAAACGGGACCCTATTACTAAGACTTCGCTGTCCGTCCGTCCATCCGTCTGTCACCAGGCAGAGTTTCAACAGGAGAGTTCATAAGATATCATGAACCGTGACAGCTAGCCAGTTGAAATTTCTACAGATTATGTATTACTGTTGCTGCTATAACAACAAATACTAAAAACAGAATAAAATAAATATTTAAAGGGGGCTCCCATACAACGAAGTGATTTTTTTTTTCGTTTTTATAAATAATGGTACGGAACCCTTCGTGCGCGAGTCCGTATCGCACTTGGCCGGTTTTTTTTTTTATTTGCGTTGTGTTTGCTCTTGACTCTAGTCTAGGTCAGAGGTGACAGAGACAAAGTCGACGACGGTACGAGCTTACCCAGAAGAAGCCTGTTCACTCTAACTAAGAGATTAGGGTTGTAAGCGTTCGGAAACAAGTTACATATGAATTCGTGGCATAAAATGTCTTCTGTCAAAAATGGTAATTTTTAAAATACATCGTACTTGGAATCATCATTATTCTCCTGGGCCTGAGATCGGGGCAGTATTTCTTTTACCATACTTGTCTATTACTCGTCATCTCATCAGTCACCTCCTTTCTGACCATATCAACCTTCACACATGTGCATGTGGCTGAGATGAGAATGCTAAGGGGGATGTGTGGTGTTACGCGAATGGATAGAATAAGGAATGAGAACATTAGAGGAAGTCTGAAAGTGCGGCCGGTGACTGAAAAGATGTGTGGAAATCGGTTGTCGTGGTATGGGCATGTGATGCGGAGGAATGAGGAAAATGTCGTGAGAAAAGTTTTGAGTATGAATGTGGATGGGTATAAGGGTAAAGGAAGACCGAAGAAACGATGGATGGACTGTGTGAAGGATGATATGGCAAGAAAGGAGGTATCTCATGAGATGGCAAGTAATAGAGAAGTATGGAAGAAGAAGACATGCTGCGCCCACCCCAAATGAATTGGGATAAGGGCAAGAGAATGATGATGATGGTGATCATCCTTCACACAATCAGTCCATCGTTTCGTTCAGGAATTACTTCCCTGAAACCTTAAAAAGCTCTTATAATTCACTGCCTGCGACTTCGTTCGCGTGAAAATTAACCACCCTTAACACCTAGGGGTATAAAAAATAGCCTACGACCTATTCTCAGACCTACCAAATATACCCAAAGAAAATCATAAAAATCGGTCAAGCCGTTTCGGAGGAGTTCGATAACAAACAGTGACACGAGATTTTTATACGTATGTTAGATTAGAAGACAAAGCTGAAGAGTTTGTTTGGTTGAACGTGCTAATCTCAGAAACTACAGGTTCGAATTGAACAATTCATTGTCTCAGTAAGAGTGCACTTTATAAAATTGGAATATTTATTTTTTCATGCAAGTGGCAACTCTGAAAATAAACAGATGTCACCTCTGTTTATTCCGATTATTAAAAATGTAGCGCTTTTCGAAAGAACAACGCGTTATAATTGTGAAAATGAGGCCAAAATTGCAGTGACTGTGAACGGCATTCGTTACAGGAATATGATAACGGACTTCTTGTAGCCTCAACTGGACGGCATGAATCTGGACAACATGTGGTTTCAGCAGGACGGCGCAACCTGCCACACCGCGCATGAAACAATCGACTTATTGCAGCAACGATTTCCAGAACACATTATCTCACGAAATTCTGATGTCAACTGGCCACCAAGATCGTGCGATTTAACGCCGTACGATTTTTTTCTTTGGGGTTTTGTGAAATCTCGGGTTTATGTGAATAAACCCGAAACAATTCCTGAGCTCAAATCAGAAATCCAACGCGTCATCAGTGAGATACAGCCACATCTCTGTGCAAAAGTCATGGAAAATTTCATGAAAAAAAGAGTAATGGCCTGTCATCGGAGCCGTGGGAGTAATTTGCCTGATATTTTATTCCATACTTAATCGGAACATGTCTTCTTTACAATACAATAAAAATATCCCAACTCTGTCATAAAATACTTGTTTTTATTTTAAAATGAAAAAGTGCACTCTTACTGAGACACCCTTTAGTATCACGCTACGGCCAATAGGAGCAGAGCATCAATGAAAACTGTTGACGCAAACGGAACCTGTGCGGGTCTGCTAGTCATAAATTTTAAATAAAATTACGCAGCGGTCAATCTCCGTCGTGCATAGTGTACATAATGAATTTTTAAGATGAAAATAATCGATCGTTGAGAGACGAGTGTCGTTCGATGTAAGCACTTGTGTTTATATCTCGTCGATCATTAATTTTATCACTTAATTAGGTGTTTGCTTTTGTTTGATTTGTTCAGGAAATAACGACTATGTGTTAACTAGCGAATTGTGGTAGATTAATGAGGTAATAAGAGCAAGAAGGATGAAATTAAATTATACGAGACCAGCATTGCTGATGCAAAGGGTGCTTGCCAGGGCTGCGGGACTGTTCGAAAGAGATACCGGGGCTTGGTTAGACAAAGGATAATTCAAGCGAACTTAGAGCCAGATGGGCAGATGTAGTCCACGAAGGTGACATCATGACAAAAAAAGTTTCCGTCACAGATGTCTATGATACCACTACTAACTGAGTCCATGTGATGTGCCCTTCGTTTTTAAAAAATATATACGTTTTTTTGTGTTTTTTATAACTTTTTAATTTCAAACAATAACAGCCGCTTGGGCCGGTCTTCAGGTTAAGCCGTGCTTGCCTAGGTTGTTTCGTGGATGGGTGACCGTCAATTACATACCCGAGTTTCCTCTGTGCGGAAAGCACGTTAAGCCGTTGGTCCCGGCTGTCATTGGTACATCATTGACAGTTGTTACAGGTAAACAGTGATCCAAAAGTCTGACAACCAGTCTTACCATGGGATATCGTATTACCGAGTAGTAACTGGGTTGTGGAGGTCAGATAGGCAGTCGCTTCCATGTAAAATACTGGTATTCAGCTGCATCCGGTTAGACTGGAAGCCGACCGCCACATGCTTGGGAAAAGGCTAAGCAGATGTTGAGGTATTGCACTTTTGTAGGAAACAAAAGATTTTTTTTTTATATTACCGATGGAAAATTTCTATGCGAGTTCAGAAACTGACAAATGGTTACCAGTTAGCACGTACAAACCATTTGTCCCTTCGACCCTGTATAAATAGGTAATCCATGACCTGGGTTAAGATAGTTGACTGGTAGAGAATGCCTTGTGTCATTAAGTCCGCCTATGATGCGGCTGGTGGCCCAGTAGTGGCAGCCCCGACTGAGAGCAGCGAAGGCCCAGTGTCGGCAGCCCGGCTTACGAGCAGTAAGCCGATCCCAGGCAGGCGCATTAACTTTGTGTAATTTATTTCATCACCGCTGCTCTCAAAACGGTGAAGGAAAACATCGTGAGGAAACCGGCATGTCCTAGAACTAAAAATTCGAAGACATGTGATATCTACCAACCCGCACTGGGCCCGCGTGGTGGATTACAGCCCACTCCCTCTCATAGAGAGGAGGCCTGCGCCCCAGCAGTGGGAACAATATAGGCTGATGATGATGCGGCTATCACAATTTATACAACTGTCCCTTTAAATTAATTTTGAATTCATTCTATCACCGGTCCTTTCGAACGTAGACAATTTTTGATTACGCCCGAATGGCACACGGTCCATTCGTTTTGGGCCATTCAGACTAAATACCCGTACCACCATTGTACATCATCATCTGCTTAGCCTTTTCCCAAACTTCTTCGGGTCGGCTTCCATTCTAACCGGATGCAGCTGAGTACCAGTATTTTACATGAAGCGACTGCCTATCTGACCTCCATAATCCAGTAAGGTAATACGATACTCCTTGGTAAGACTGGATGTCCAACTTTCGGCTTCAGACTACTCGTAACGACTGTAAAAGATCTACAAATGACAGCCAGGACCAACGGCTTAACGTGCTTTCCGAGGCACGGAGGAAACTCGGTATGTTCTGGTACTGGTCACCCATCCACGGAACAACCGCTACACTATTGTACATGAAGTTTAAATCAATAAATAATATAGGATACTTTTTAGGGTTCCGTACCCAAAGGGTCAAACGGGACCCTATTACTGAGACTTCGCTGTCCCTCCGTCCGTCCGTCTGTCACCAGGCTGTATCTCATGAACCGTGATAGTTAGTCAGTTGAAATTTTCACGGATTATGTATTTCTGTTGATACTATAACAACAAATACTAAAAACAAAATAAAATAAATATTTAAGGGGGGTTCCTTACAAAAAAGTGATTTTTTGCTCGTTTTTTTTTATAAACATGGTACGGAATCCTTCGTGCGCGAATCCGACTCGCACTTGGCCGGTTTTTTATCCCGGCACTCCGTTCGCGTCGAATAATTTCAAACACGCAGCTGAAGACGTGGTCAGAAGCTAGTCATAAAACTAACAATAACTCCGTCATACGATCTAATTCTACAGCCCATATTCGGCTTAAAACTTGATAATTGGTGCTTCAAAGTAAATATAATACTAGTTGCAACCGTATCAAATAGATTTCAGCAGACCAAACTATTAACTAGCGATTTTCAGGGATCCGTAACCAAAGGTTGCTAACGGGACCTTAAGGGCCTACCATAAATTACATCACACGTTAAGGGGGGAGGGGAATGGGGTGGACAAAGTGTGAAATTGTATGGGGGTCTTAACGTCACGTTTCAAAATCTTATATCTATTGTATTAAAACATGTTGAAGTACTTCAACATGTTTTCTCATGTTTCTTTTTTAAGAGTTGGAAATACGATATTTTTTTAAATATTTCCAACTCTATCTGTAGGAAAATGTAAAATTGCAAAATATAATGTAAGGGGAGACTCACAAATGAGACCCGCTGCGCTGGGACAAGAACTAAACAAAGGGGGCGGGGTGTTCAAAAAATCATAGAGTCCGCCTCGCACTTGGCCGATTTTTATATAAAACTCATGATGTAATTTCAGCAAAGTGATGACGAAATATATTATTTAAGGATGCAGGAAAAAGATGAGTAAGCTGAGAATGAGATCATTAAGTACTATGTGACACCATATTTTGAATAATGTGGTAATATTATAACTCAGCACCAATTTCAAGTCGTTTTTGGTGCGCGTTCCGACTTACCATTTGGTGACCTTCCTCATGGAAGAGTTTTTTCCGAAAGGTGTGCTGTATCAGCGTTTCCGCGGCCAGCTACATGGCACCTCGCAGCGTAACATGATGCCGTGACTTTGCGTGCAGTAGTTTTAAAGTATTAAAAAAAGAAACATTTTTTTTTTGTTTTGTTTTAGTTTTTATTATTAACGTTTTGTTATTTTTATGAACCTTAGTTGCCTGAAATCTTCTATAAATATTTAAATTACGCGTCACGTTGTTAGTCCGGGATGGAGTCCTAAACTACTTAACCGATTTTAATCAAATTTGCACACCGTGTGCAGTTTGATCCAACTTGAAATATAGGATAGCTTACATCTCAATTCATAGTCGCAATATTATTTTATTGCAAATTAAGTCACAATGATCTGTTAGCTCCAAACGATTCTAACAGATGGCGGTATCTGTTGACTGGATTGAGTAAGTACTCAATAGATGGCGCTGTATAGAGAGGAGCAGCAATGAAAAATATTGCAAAAACGGGGAAAATGTGACGCAGACGAAGTTGCACGGGACAGCTAGTAAATGATAAATAATTCTCAGTAGCAGCCACGGAATCTGGTTTTGTGCCCAGTAGATAGCAATAGGCTCGCCCCCTATTACAACAGACTTACACATAACTGGCGAAATATGGGTTGTACTATTAGGTACCTACACCTCTGCCTAACCCTTCGGGGATTTCAGACGTTATGTTATGTTATGTAAAACCCTAGGAATATGCTGCATTCCAGTATAATGTTCTCTTTGAATGCAGCCAATTTAGTTTTTTCCTGATTAGCTCGTAACCTTGGTTAAGACGACGTCCGCATTCCATCATTATATCTGATGGCAGACAGTGTTCACTTTAGCAGCATCATATTATGAGATGATACTTGTCTGTATGTTTTCATTAAAGAGTTGGCGACTACTAAGTAGCCGGTCATATGCTCCGCGATAAAACAATAACACCAATATCCTAAAATCCTTCCCAAATTCTTTTTTTGAACTAAGTGGACCTATGATGATGACAAAAGTTGAAAACACCCACCAAATCGTATTTCTAGAATTTCTTGGCCGCAATTGGCGGATCTCCGAATAAGGTACCTCCTCAGTACTAGCTATCTTTGTCAAACCCATAGTTGCAGTCTGCTTCAATCAATGCTAAAGATGACATATTGTCACTTTAATCAATGTTAAAGATGAATGTTAATGATGATTTTTCAGGTACTTCAAATTTGACATATGAAATATGTATATATGTCAATTTATAAACAGAGAGGGCGGAATGTCGGCGTGGTTAAGCTCGACTTAGTTCAGTTCATTTCTCAGAATATCAGTGTAAGCGACCAAAAGCTGTATCTGCATGGCAAATCTGAGTTGAGTCAAAAAGAAGGAGAGGAAGACAACGCAAACGCTGGGAAGATGACATTGTGGAGACAGCTGGTGCTTTATGTGTCAGAGACGAGAGAAATGGAGGAGCCTGGAGGAGGCCTATGCGTCAAAGGACGCGCTGATTGACGTAGACGCCGAAGTGCAATACTTATGTTTTGGTTAATTTACATTTTTTATTGTAATTAGTTTTAGTTTTTCAGTAAATATAGGCTTTATTTCCATTTTTTTCACATTTTTGAAATATTTTTACAAAATTGTATAAAAAAGATTTAAAAATAGTAACCCACCGATATCGGGAACAGGATCCGAGCCACCGGTGGTCAGGGCTCTTGAGAAGGGAATCTCCTAACAATAGCAGAAGTACTGCTTTCTCGAATCAAGCCCTTGATCCAGCTGCCAAGCGAAAGACTCCTCAGATGTTGGTCGAGGCTTTTGGCTTTTAAGCCATTGGCCGACACGATTATCGGCACAATGACTGCTGCACGTACAAGGCTTTATTTTTATTATAAGTAGCCGGTGGATGAACTAGGGCTAAAATGATTGCTAGAAATTAGATAACAATAAAAAACCGGCCAAGTGCGAGTCGGACTCACGCACGAAGGGTTCCGTACCATTATTTAAATATTTATTTTATTCGGTTTTTAGTATTTGTTGTTATGGCATCAACAGAAATACATAATCTGTGAAAATTTCAACTGGCTAAGTATCACGGTTCATGAGATACAGCCTGGTGACAGACGGATGGACGGACGGACAGCGAAGTCTCAGTAATAGGGTTCCGTTTGACCCTTTGGGTACGGAACCCTAAAAAGGATGAAAGAGGAAGATGTGCTGCATCGATCCCAAATAAATTGGGATAAGGGCAGGAGAATATGATAATCAATTTCAGAAGTTAGAACTATTAACAAAGAACTTATGAATATTTCTAAGTCTATCTGATCCGAATATCTACGAGTGTTATTTATGTCAAAAATATGTGACGTGTTGCTAGGAAGCTGGGTTGACGGTCCCCCAGATGTGACCAGCTGCAACAAGGATGGGGGGTTTAAAAATCATGAAATTCGTGACGTAATTTATGGGTGACCCCCGAGTGGCTGTAGGCACTGGTTTGGACTCTGCCTATATAGTTAAAATTAAAAATATGTATCCCATTCATGAAAAACCCCACTTACAGGGTATTATTAAAAGCATATTGACAATTAAATAAGGAAAATAATAATAACCTAGTAAATAAATAATACAAGGTCATGTGATGTTTACCTTTTGAAGTACCTACTTATGTATTTACAAAATGTATTGTAGGACTTCTCCCAAGAATGATTATATTTATTGTGCACTCAAATTTCAATGCACCACATACAGCCGACAGTTTAAAGTTAAACACTGCAATGGTGTGCTTTTTTGAAGTGCTGGGATGCGCTTTGATTATATCTATGTACTAGCTGATCCCAGGATGTGTTGCAATGCACTTGTCCCAACCCACTAGTTACCTACCTACCACCTAGACCTACCTACTACCTACAGGCCTAAAAACCTTCTACAAAGTATTAGAAAACATTGAAGAATAAGATGAATCAAATTGGTTAAGTCAATCTCAAGTTATGGCGTGACCAAGGGAAGTAGGGATTCATTTTTATAAATGATGTTTATTTTGCAAGTAGGTTTTTACAAACACTTTTACACGTCAATTTTTTTTTTAAACTATATGGGGCCGGTGTTTCGTACCTGACTACTCTGAGAAGAAACAGCCGAAACAAACTCAGAGGTCACAGTCTCTTTTAAGGTCCAGACATAATCTTGGCCAACTCACATGAGGACTATGCAGATACGTGTCTGAAATGATCTTTTGAAGAAAGAACCACACAGATTTGAGTGGACCTGTCCAGTCAGTGCAAGCATTTGTCAGTTATCGTGTAGCTCGACTTATAAGTTATAAGTTATAAGAGCTCAACGAAAAAGAAAATGCATAATTAAAATCAAAGTTAGCCAGTTTCTGCAGAAAGTGTCCATTTAAGAACCATGTCCTTGCAATCTATCAGCTGTTTATTTATATAGGACAAACAGTCAGACAGACACTATGTAACATGTAGATAAAACTAAATGACGTTATGTAATGCTTTTAGATAAAACGGGAATTGTCTGACATTATTTTAAAGATGTTTTCATACACTTGCATCCTAAATATTACTTCATGAATTCAGGTAAAAGTATTCAGATTTCAGAATTTCACAGGCTGTTTTAAGTGATGGAATTTCATGTCCCAGAGCTGGGCCTAGCATCATCATCTGCCTAGCCTTTTCCCTACTATGTTGGGGTCAGCTTCCAGCCAATCCAGATGCAGCTGAACATCTTTAACTTACATGGAGTGACTGCTTATAAGCTGTCACTGGAACAGAACACTGGATTGTAGAGGTGAGATAATTATCTGACCTCTACAACCCTTTTAGTACAGGGTAAAACAATACCTCTCGGTAAGACTGGTTGTCAGTCTTTTATCTGTAACAACTATCAAGGCTCTACAAATGAAAGCTGGAACCAACGGCTTAACATGCTTTACAATTACGAGGCACTCTTCAGGCTGATGATGATGCAGATTTAATTGGTTGTATCCAAAACAAACACAAGAAGAATTACAAAAATGTATAAGAATAGGTAAATAATTAATGAAACACATGTGATAATTTCTAATCAAAGTATGATAATCTTGATAATGACAATATGAATAATTTTATACCTACAGTCCTACATTATATGTATCAACAATACTTGTTACGAGATATTACCATCTAATATATAAAATTCTCGTGTCACAGTTTTCGTTGCCATACTCCTCCGAAACGGCTTGACCGATTTTGATGAAATTTTGTGTGCATATCGGGTAGGTCTGAGAATCGGCCAACATCTATTTTTCATATCCATAAAAAACCCCGCGAACGAAGTCGCGGGCAGCAGCTAGTAATATATAATGGGGCTACATCTCCGACCCTTAATAATAAAAAACCGGCCAAGTGCGAGTCGAACTCGCGCACGAATGGTTCCGTACCATTATTTATAAAAACGAACAAAAAAAACACTTTTTTGTATGGGAGCCCCCCTTAAATATTTATTTTATTTTGTTTTTAGTATTTGTTGTTATAGCATCAACAAAAATACATAATCTGTAGAAATTTCAACTAGCTAACTATCACCGTTCATGAGATACAGCCTGGTGACAGACGGACGGATGGACGGACGGACAGCGAAGTCTCAGTAATAGGGTCCCATTTGACCCTTTGGGTACGGAACCCTAAAAACTAACACTAACTAACTAGGTTAAGTTATAGACTAACAAAACTAACACTCAATTATTAATAAGTGTCAAACAGTGTGTAAATTACCTGAGATGACAAGTAAAAGGCTATTATATTTTATATCCTCCTAGAAGGTTGTGAAAAGGCTAGACAATTGATGATGACAGTAATGATCCCTGCACTTATCTTACTGTCAATCATCTCAAGCTTCTTAACAAGTACACAATTAACTTAAGACATGCAGATCACTTTTTATTGTGATCAGGAGACCTACCATGATGTCTTAAAACATTATTATTATTCTTTTCCTGTGTGGGAAAGAGATGGCGCTAGACAACATCCTTTATAGCTCCGTCTCTTTCCCACACTGGAATAAGAGGGAAACAATACTGCTTTAAGAAGTTATGGTAGACCAGCAGGACATAGAAGAAGTAACAAAGGTTAAAACCATTTGGCAGTTGTTTACAAAGATTTAGATGGTTTTACATAATATAACATCAAGCCTGTTATTCCTAAGAGTTATACAGAGGTGTACCTTATCGTACACACAATACTTATTGCTTAGTTTTAAGTAAATTTTTTATGTTTCCGTTTTTTATACTGTTTGTACTTGTGGCATGTGCCAATAAACGATTTTTTCTTTCTTTCTTAAAGATAATTTATTTGTTAAAAACATGCGTTTACACACCAAATTGAGCCACCTACATTTCGCCAGTTAAGCCTCATGTAATACGTGGCGAGCCTATTGTCTCTAACAGGGCATAATCAAGACTCTGCGGCTGGTACTACGAAATTCCTGATGGAAAAACCTAAAATTCCTGATGGAAAAACCTAATAACACTTTTCCTGACACAAGAGTGTTCAGGACCTCATGGTCAGCAGTTACGCCTGGAACCACTACATCAAACTCAAACTCAAAGCATTTATTTCAATTAGACCATTACAGGCACTTTTGAATGTCAAAAAACAAAAATAAAAACGCGAAGCTACAGTCCCAGTCACAAGACATAATAACTTGTGAAAGTACTGTAGTTGCCAATTCCAAAGCGTAGATCTGTATGGAGAAGAATGGGCAAGAAACTCCATGCACACTCTTTTAAATCAAAAAATGTTACAAAATCTTGGTTACGTCATTCGGGAGCAACAAATCAGTCGCATCAACAAGGCTGTCATTATCTTCTAGTCTTGAATATTTTAAAATATGTTAGGGTACTATAAAATGGGTGAATAGGGACACGGGGTAAATCGGGACGAAACTTTGAAGGCATTTTCAGTTTATTTAAATATTAAGGGTAGCCTAAAAATACTCTATTGTTTATTAAATTAAAACAGAAATGATCCCAATAGCTTTTTAGTCACGAATTATTTGTATGCAACAATAAAATCCCATTCAAAGTTTTGTCCTATTTTACCTTGCATCCCTATCCTGTGATATGGTAGGTGTCCAACCTAACCCTGGCTGTCCTTTGATCTTGGACAGCTGTTACAGGTGATTGATGCCAGAATGTCTGACAACCTTCTGTCTTCTGTTTTATCAAGGGAATACCTATTTTACATGGAGTGACTGCCTATCCGACCTCCACAATCCAATTAATGGGTAAAATTGTGCCTGTTAGTAAGACTGATTATCAGGCTTTATAGAACATGGTTTCATTTTCTGCCTAGCCTTTTCCCAAACTATCTTGGGGTTGGCTTCCAGTCTAACCGGATGCAGCTGAGTACCAGTATTTAACATGAAGAGACTGCCTATCTGACCTCCACAACCCAGTAACTGGGTAATACAATACCCCTTAGTAAGACTGGACGGTACATGGTTTGTAATCAATTAATGAAGTATGTCAAATAATAAATCACTAGCAGAGCAAATGCTCAAAATACAGAAATGAGCTATGGTAAAAACAGCTGACCAAGTCATATGTTAATAAAATTGTTAATGTTACTTATTATGCTAAAAACTGTCTTACTACACTAGGGAAACCTGCCCAAGGTAGTTGGTAACATATTTTGAAGATACAAAGTCAATTTATTGTGTAAATAAATTTTCGTTTTTTTTTTTTGTCAATCAGCTGTAGACATTAAAAACACACATTATGACAGGTTTTTGTGATAAATCGCGTTGGTTGTCGTGTTAGACACGTTCCAAAGATCATGCATCGATTATAACACAAAATAAGAGTCAGGAATTGTCAAAAATATCTTTTTACGTTGTTCAACGGGAAATCGGTAGAAAGAGGGTTCGCTTACCATCATGCCAGGGGTTTGCGGGTTCGAAGTACTGTGTAACTATGAGGTCCTCGTCAGGAAAGCGCACTGAGCGAGAAATCTTCTTTTTCTCCGTGCACTCATCACTTAGTCCACTATTATTATCACCACACTTCTGCAATTCTGTATTCACACTTTTATCACTCTCAATCGGGCATCCCGTAGCTTTATCAGGGTCGGTAGACATATCTAGCGTGTAATCTATCACATATTAGTGCAAGCGAACACATTAGCGTTAGCGAACCCTAATCCTTAATACCAAAAAAATAATATTCAATTCATAAACACATCAGTTTCAACACCATTAGCTTCGAGATCGATTATTTAATATTAACAACACGAAAACCACATTAATTCACCGGCCATTGCGTATTTTTTTCACGTTTCGTTGGAGGTTTTTTTCATACAATTTTTTTATTGTTCGTTTCGAATCAAAACATTCTGCACCTTTCATACACCGTTTGCCGCCATATTGGATTGAAGGAGACAAAAGGAGAGTTTTCTTTATTGACTGGTAGAGGGCGCTTGTTGTTGCCAGTGTTGCCATTTTTGTCGAGCTTTTGTTCTCAAGTATTGAAATCTGTGTTTCGTGCCATCTAGCGTCGAGTAGGAAAACTAAATAAGTAAATAAGAAAAAACTAAATGAGTTTTTTCTTTGCCAGGATTCTTTGACGTTTTACAGTCTGTCTATAAAGTCATGAAAAAAATTGAGGGCGCTGCGGTCGTGCACCTAGCAACCCTGTATAGTGTGACTAAATTGATTTTGATACTAGCACATTATTTTGTACTAGAAGCAAACTTGATTTTAATGATAATATAATTTTTACTCGTAGACGCTTTTTTATACTGGTTAAGTCGTAAAATCCGTAGATCTTATTTAAAAAACTACAGAAACCAAAGATGAGACCTTCATTAGTTTGCTTTTACGATCAGATAGCATAAATAGTATAGTAATATATGAGATAGCACAAATCGATGGTCTCTGTCGTTCATGAGAAAATAAAATAAAATGTTCATACATATTTTTTAACCCTTTTTTTATTAATGAAAAATATCCCGTAACATAATAATTAATTACTTTCATCATCTGATTCCAAATATTCTTGTTGTTATTTTGACACTTCTTGTAAGAAAACCCAATCGATTTCAAAATTTTACGCAGGTCTTCCAGGCTACATTCAAAATCCAGATCTGTTTTGGCAACTACCTGAAGTTGCGTTAAAGTTGGTTCCTCTTGTTATGGAAATAGTAATTTAATGTTGTAGATTACTGGCAGGCTGAATTGTTTATGGGATCTTAAGAAGTTTGGTTTGTATTCTTGAACGTTCTATCCAAAAGAATGATAGATGACACTTGAGTTTAAGCAGTTTTTGAGATAACATGTCGTGTTGATATTTATAGAATGTATATTTGTTGGAAATGCTCTGAGTAATTATATTGAAGTGAAATCATTTTGGAAGTTGTTATTTAATCTGAAGGAACACCCGCAAAAGGTTATGGGCCCCCGTACGTTTTGTTGAGGTAAGAAGCCAGAAATGTATGGAGAAGAGATTTGAAAATTTTTTATTTTAACGAATTTACAAAATTATTAAGATGGCGGAAGAATTTACAACTATTTCAAAACTAAAAAATGAAAACGATTACTTTTTGTGGAAGCAAAAAATAATATTGATTTTGGCAGCTAAAGATTTAGAAACAGTTTTGGATAAAACAGGAGATACAGATAAAGATTTCAGGAAAAAGGATGCGAAGGCAAAATTAATAATAATAAGCGCTCTCAGCGAAAAATATATAATACATGCTATTAACTGTGAGAAAAGCAGAGATATAATAAATAAATTTGACACGCTATTTTTAGGACATACAGACACACAAATTTCTTTATTACTAGAAGAATTTTATAAGCATACAATGACAGGAAAGGACATCATGACGGAAATAGCAGAAATTGAAAATAAAGCAACCAGAATCAGAGAATTAGGATATAATTTCGACGACCAACAGATAATGACGAAAATACTATCGAATTTACCAGAAGAACTAGTAAATTTCAGAACAGCATGGGAATCAACAAATAGAGAAGACAAAAATTTAATAAATCTTATATCAAGAATAAATTTAGAAACAAAAATAAGGAAAGAAAATAAAAAAACAGAAGAGAAACAAATGACTTCTTGTCAAAATGACTTTGAAAGGAATTATCATATCAGGAACTGTTACAGATGTGGTAAAACTGGTCATATTGCAAGATTTTGTAGAAACGAATATGATACAAGAAAGAATACATTCTGCTATAAATGTTTAAAAACCGGACACATGAATACAGAATGCAAATCAAAATTTTGCTGCATATATTGCAAGGTGGATTCACACTTTTCTAAGTTCTGTCTAACACAAACAGTAAGTAATTTTAATACAAGTTATATTACAGAAGAAGAGGTGGAATTTATAATAGACTCAGGATCAAGCAGCCATATTGTAACATCAGAATGTTATCTTCATGATAAAAAACAAATAGATCACAAAATAATGACAGCAGATGGACATTTTCATAATGTAAACATAATTGGAAATATTTATTCAGAAAACATGACTTTGAGAAATGTTCTTTGTGTTCCCCAATTAAAAAAGAACATTATTTCAGTATCAGGTCTAACAAATTATAATTATTCTTTAAAATTTTTCAGAACAAGCTGTCAACTCAAAAGTGAGGACTCTGAATCAGTTGAAACATGTGAGCAGAGGAAAGACGGTTTATATTATTTAAAATTAAACATAAATATGACAAGGCCAGTCGTGCATTCCAGGTCAGACAAAATTTTTTTAGTAAATACTGAATTTTGGCATCGTGCAATGGGACATGTACCTGTAAAGAGTACAAAAGGCATTGTTAAAGGCATGCATGGAAATTTAGTAAAGGAGGTCGACATCTGTGAAGTCTGCACACAAGCAAAATTATGCAGAAAACCTTTTAACACATGTAGGCAAAGAGCAAGTGAACCACTTGAAATAATTCATAGTGACATTTGTGGTCCTATAAGTAATGAAACATGGGATGGTTACAAATATTTTATTACATTTTTGGACGATTATACACATTTTGTAAAAGTTTATCTTATTAAAAATAAAAGCGAAGCATTATCAAAAATAATAAATTATATTAATTTGGCAGAAAATCATTTTAACACAAAAGTTAAAACATTTAGATGCGATAATGGCGGTGAATACAATAACAAACAATTTAAAACCTACTGTATTAACAAAGGTATAAATATTGATTACACAATTCCATATTCTCCACAATTAAATGGAAAAGCAGAAAGATTAAATAGATCTTTAATGGAAAGAACAAGAGCATTACTTCTTGATATGCTCTTACCACTTAATTTATGGGGAGAAGCGGTATTAACATCAGCATATTTATTAAACAGGACTGCAAATACAATAAATATTAAAACACCAGCTGAAATGTGGTTTAATAGAATACCGAATTTAAAACATATAAATATTTTTGGTTCGTTGGCTTATTATAAAAATAATTACAATTTGAATAAACTTGACTCCAGAAGCAGTAAAGGGCTATTAGTAGGGTTTACAAATAATGGTTATAAGATATGGGATCCTTCAGATTTTAGAATTATTTACTCGAGAGATGTGGTGTTTAATAATAATAAGAGTGATGTTGCAGAATTTTTAAGAATGAGTAAGTGTAGAGTGAAACAGAGTGATTTGGAGAGTTTATTTAAGGAGTTGGTTAGTGATGTTTTTAGTGGTGAAAGTAATGATGGGTTTTGTAGTGATGGTGATGCAGAAATTGGTGATGCGGATGTAAGTGGTGATGAAGTTATTGACGAAGGAGTTTTTAATGATGAAGTTATTGACGAAGGAGTTTGTAATGATGAAGTTAGAGTTGAAGTAGGAATTGAGGAAGATAATGATGTTTTTGAGGACAGCGTTGAGGAGATGAGAGTTTGTGTTGAAGAGGATAATACTTTGAGAGGGGAAGTTGAGTTTGAAGATGCAATTGAACCAGTAGTTGGTGATGGTTTAAGAGAAAGACCGAGAAGAGAAAGGAGAATGCCAGCATATTTAAAAGATTATGATTTGGATACTTCATTTTTAACGTATACAGATGTTTTTAATAGTTTTGATAAGGATTTATGGGAAAAAGCAATGAAAGAGGAGAAAGACTCGCTAGAGAAAAATAAAACTTGGGAAATTGTAAATAAAAGTCAAGGGAAAAATAGAAAGATTATAACAAGTAAATGGATATTTACAATAAAGCCTGGTGGAAGATATAAGGCGAGATTAGTAGCAAGAGGTTTTCTACAAAAATATAATATTGACTATAAAGAGACATATAGTCCCGTTGTTAATGCAAGTAGTGTGAGATTGTTGTTGGCGATTGCAGCACAAAAAGGTTTAAAAATTAAACAATTTGATGTTAAAACGGCTTTTCTATATGGGGAGTTAGATGAGGAAATTTATATGGAAATACCATTGGGATATGAGGTGGAAAATAAAGAAAATAAGATTTGTAAACTAAAGAAAAGTTTATATGGATTAAAACAAGCACCACTTATGTGGAACAAGAAATTAACTGAGGTTTTGAAGAAATTAGGATTGATACAATTAAAATCAGATCCATGTGTGTTTGTTAATAAAGAAAAAGAAATATATTTGGCTATTTATGTAGATGATGGTATTTTAATTGGTGAAAGCGAGATGGAATTGAATAAAATTCTATATAAATTGGAAAAAGAATTTGAAATGAGGAAATTTGATAAAACAGAAAAATTTATAGGATTTGATATTAAAGTAGAACAGAATTTTATTAAGATTTATCAAGAAAGTTATATCAATCAAATTTTGGAAAAGTTTAAGTATGATAACTTAAAAGAGAGTAGTCATCCAGATATTTTGTTAGATGCACATCAAGAGGGGAAAGTGGGAGTTGATGATGTGCATAAATATAGACAATTGATTGGTTCATTGTTATATTTGGTTAATAAGACAAGATTGGATTTATCTTTTCATGTTGGATATTGCAGTAGGCACCAGGAACATCCTGGTTTAAATGATTTTAAGAATGTCAGGAATCTCTTTAGGTATATAAAAAACACAGTTAGCAGTGGGATACAGTATGTTCGTGGTAAAGATTTGTCTTTAAAAGCTTATTGTGATGCAGACTTTGCAGGTGATCCTGATACTAGGAAAAGTACGACTGGCTTTGTCATATTTTATGGTGGTGGTCCAATTCATTGGTGTTCACGTAAACAGTCAGTCACTGCTCTTTCAAGTACTGAGGCTGAATATATTTCTGCAGCCGAATGTATAAAAGATCTATTATACATTCAGAGTCTGATCTTTGAGTTGACAGGTAAACTGCCCAAAACTGAATTGTTTGTTGATAATCAATCTGCTATAGTTTTGATTAAGAATGGAATTCTAAATAGAAGGAGCAAACATATTGATGTTAAATATCATTTCATTAAGGAGAAAATAGATAAAAATTTGTTGGAGATTCACTATTGTCCGACGAAAAATAATTTGGCAGATATATTGACCAAACCTCTTGATAGAACAAAGTTTTTGAGATTGAGACAGTGTATAGTGAGTGACACTTAAAGAACATTGTGCAATGTGATGTGTTAAGTAAGTTAAGTAGTTATAAGGTTGTTTGAGAATTAATTTGAAATTGTAATGTTTATGATAGTTAAGTAAGGTGTTTAGATTAATTAATTCTAAAGTTTGTTTGTTATAGTTAGTTAAGTTGGGTGGGTTAATTAAGTTAATTAAGTTGGGTTATAAATGAGATTAATGAAGGTTTTATAGAGGATGTTGTTTATATTATAATAGACATAAAATTAAGAGGGGATGTTATGGAAATAGTAATTTAATGTTGTAGATTACTGGCAGGCTGAATTGTTTATGGGATCTTAAGAAGTTTGGTTTGTATTCTTGAACGTTCTATCCAAAAGAATGATAGATGACACTTGAGTTTAAGCAGTTTTTGAGATAACATGTCGTGTTGATATTTATAGAATGTATATTTGTTGGAAATGCTCTGAGTAATTATATTGAAGTGAAATCATTTTGGAAGTTGTTATTTAATCTGAAGGAACACCCGCAAAACCTCTTTCTTCACCGAGTAAAAGAATTGAATCTTTTGTCGAAGAGCACATAATTATGTTGAAGTCACCCATTTCTTTCTTAGGACGGCCTCATCTGTGTTTGCCAGGGGTTTCGAATTTGCCATCGTTTTTATAGCCTTCATCTACAATACGCTTTACTGTACTCTCAGATTTTCCTGAAAGAAAGTTTTAAATATTTAATAATTGTACTAGCAGAAAATAGATACTCACTATTTTAAATTTCAGACATGATATAACTTATTCAGATTTAAAATCAGCAGTAAATTTGATCTTCAAAAAGTATCAAAAATTTTCGTCGCACTACAATATGGCCTACATAAATTTGCAATCTAACCTAAAAATGCGCAATGTAAACAATCCTTATTTTAGTCTTAAAATCGTATATTTAGTATATTTGTAACTTCTGGTAGATAAAAAACAAACAGTAACACGATTACATACCTGTCATAGCTGCTGTTCGAGCATAAACATCATCCAAATTTGATAAAATTTGTCCAGCTTGGTGTTTTATACAAACATCGCTGATACACTTTAAAAATTATTTCCTGAGCTCCACTCCGATTGGTTTTCTTCATATTTAACACGTTTCTTCTAGGTTTAATCCACTTAGATTTGAAAAGCAATAAAAATGCAATAAATAACGAGTTACAAAACAAGTCGATGACAGCCGATGACATTTGATGTACTTTGATTTAGTGTTGCCCTACTTTTAAATAATGTTAGTTCCTCAAACATTAATTTCATGACTTTATAGACAGACTGTACATATTATTATTTACGTTTTACTTAGTAAACGCTATTACATAACTCGTAGTTCTTAAATTGCTTGTAATACTTACTTTGAAAACAAAAGCAATAGTTTGAACCTGAGGACTGTACACAAGAAAAGTGAGCCAAGAAAAATGACAACTGCTGTTAGGTATTTTAGTCCGTCTGGCTCATAGGTCTGGCTATATACCTTCCCCTTTACGATGACTGAAATTTGTGGTTTTTCTATTTTCGAGTACTTATTAGTTCCATGATTTTCGATAAGATATATTGTAAACAGCGCTACGATTGTAGTCCTGATATAACTTAGGACTGGACAGGACTGAGAATATAATTGAATCTTAACTATCTTGACTACTACTTGTTTGTATGTGAGAATCGAACCATCAACTGACGACACGGTGACATATACATACATAGTGCATCAATCGTTTAGCTATCATGATAAAGTCTTGCAGTCCGTAGACACTATGCGCGAAGCGTAGACAAAATAATTATAAAGATTCCGTCTCACGAGAGAAGTCTCCTAATAAGTGGAACTATGTGTTAGTACGTACTAATAAGCGGAACATCGTATTTTTTCGTGAGATGGACTTTATTTTATTGCAGCATGATTTTTTTGGTGCTTGAGTGATTTTGTCAGGAGGAAGGGTCAGCGTCGACTTAGGGATGTTTGTTTGGTATAAGTATTCTACTTTTTGGGGGCGTTTTTACTATCTTTGGGATAAGAACATGTAATAAGACGGCCCATACCTCGAAGACGGTGCGTTGTAGAGCTATGCTTCTCAAGAGGCTAAAAATGGTTTCTATTGCCGAGTTTAACCGATTGTTGCAAAAAAAACAGGTAACTAAGAATATAAATATTTTTTTAAATCCTCGCTCCATATTGCTACTGCTCCCGGTGAGAAAGCGCCTTTATGGTGGAAGCAACTGGGTGGCCCGCGAAATTCAAATTATTTTCGTTTTATTTTTTGCAATTTTCCGGTCAGTGTCAGGTTTTATGTGCCGAAACCAACGTAGTTGATAAAAGGCCCGACAGACGATGAGAGAATAGTTATAGTCTGCCATTAGCTACATGAATCGCTTCATAAGTTTTAACTGAGATGATCACCAACACTAAAAATGGGATATTTACCATGTTTAATATTTGTGTTGAGACCTATATTTCGCACCGTGATCGGAACTTCTCACGTTCGAGAACGGATAAACATCAGGAACCCAAAACAAATATTAAATATGGTAATTATCCCGTTTTCAGTGTTTATGACAATGAATCGTCTACCAAAGCCAGATAATTCAGAACCATTTGTCTAGCTTCGAGTTTCCGACTGCATTCGAAATTATGAAATAGGCATTCTCTTTTTTTTCTAACTTTTTCTGTCCCATTCCTAGGCAAAAGCCTGCTTCCAGTCTTTCCATTTCTTGCGATCCCGCGCGTCCTCTTTTCAGCACGCCTAGCATGACCACTGTAGAAACAAGTTTTGCTAACGTAAGAATCGACACAATGACAGATAAACAATGACAATGTTGACGAGGCAGTTTGACGGCACGGTTGGCGCAGTGGTTGAGCGAGCGACTGCTGCGTCGCGCGTTCGATCCCCGCACGGAACAAATATTTGTAATATATATTACAAAGGTATATATAGTTATAGGTAGTTGTTCCGGGTCTGGTTGTGTGTGTACGTGGGTTCAAATGTTTGTAAACGCATCCACGATACAGGAGAAATTACTAGAGCGGGGCACCGTTTTTTTTTTTAATTATGCCCGAACAAACATAAAAAAAATACAAACATCCGAATTGAGAATCTCCTCCTTTTTTAGAAGTCGGTTAAAAAAGGAAAAAAAATGTGTCAGTTTGTCGATTCTTCCGACGACATAGCCCGTTTCTACGACTGTCATGCAACGCGTGGAGTTATGGCGGCATTACTTACTCAAAAAATAAAACAACTCTTGGGTAACTACAACTTATTTATTCAAACTCAACATCACATAGTCATTTATACACGCGACTTTCTCTTAAAAACTATTCATTATTTAACTATTCGTTTACAGAATATAACTTTTTTTTTAATAGCGCAATATTTTACTTAAACGTTTAATGGCAATAGTAAACATGGTAAATATCCGGTTTCCAGTGTTAATGATAATGTTAGTGACCATGTCAGTTTAAAAACTTATATTGAAACATGTCTTTGAAGTAACGAATTCGTATTGAAGACAAGAATATTTTGAGTAAAATATTGCGCTAACAAAATTTGACTTATCCTATGTAGTATGCACATTTGTCATGTCCTACAATAATTCCAGTTTATAATATATAACAATATTTTCTTATAGAACGCCATTTTTTTTTCTGATCTATAGTCAAATTGCACTTTGTGGACATAACAATCTTTTTTATTTAGTTAAATGGGCAAAGACCCTTTGATGTAAAGAGCTGCCAAAAAAAACGGACACATTAGTAATTTGAATTTGGAAGACCGTTCCTACTTGTAGATGATGGCGCCATTGGTTTAGCTTCTTTGAGCAATTGAGCGTAGTTCTGCCAACATGTCCAAAACACATCAAATTTTTACCATTTTATGAAGTTATTGTGATAATTTAGGAGAGTAAACGCATTTTAAATCGTCTCTAAGTATACGTTTTGTATTTACAAGGTGGAAGCGACACCGTCGCTAAAAAGTTTATCACGTACTTAGGACATCAATATATAATGATATTTGTTGTATGTGTGTGTGTTTTGTCCTTTGTTTTTAGGGTTCCGTACCCAAAGGGTAAAACGGAACCCTATTACTGAGACTTCGCTGTCCGTCCGTCTGTCACCAGGCTGTATCTCATGAACCGTGATAATTAGCCCGTTGAAATTTCTACAGATTATGTATTTCTGTTGCGGCTATAACAACAAATTCTAAAAACAGAATACAATAAATATTTAAGGGATAAATAATGGTACGGAACCCTTCGTGCGCGAGTCCGACTCGCACTTGGCCGGTTTTTTTTTAAATAAAGCTGTTACTTTCTTCTTTCAGTCACAGGCCTATAGGCGGCGTAAGGTTAGGTGCTAACCACACCACAAAGAAGATACATATACGGTCAAAATGTATGGAACAGCTGATTTTTTTTAAATGTATTCATTACTTGGTAACCGTTTTAGAGTTGGTGTCCCGTCCACTCTGTTTCATCATCTTCCTGCCCTTGTCCCATTTTATTTGGGGTCAGCGTAACACGTCTTTTTCCTCAATTCTCGTCTGTCATTCGTCATGCTATCACTTACTCCTTTTTCCTTCATATCATTTTTTACACAATCCATCCATTTTTTTTTGGTCTTCCTCTCCCTCTCCATCCATCCACATTTATATTCATCACTCTTTTAGTCACATGTACCATGTACCATCCTCTCCTCATCACACGTCCATACAAAGACAGACGACTCCTTTTCATCTTTTCTGTAACAGGCGCTACTTTCAAACTTCCTCTAATATACTCATTTCTAACTTTATCCATTTTTGTCACTCCACACATCCATCTCAACATTCTCATCTCTGCTGCATGCAGAGATGAGAATGTTGAGATAGATGTTGCATATGAGACTTACATTACTGAATAATAATACAACACATTTTGACTGTTAGATTAGTTTGACGTATTTGACAGAATAAATAACAAATGTTGGCTTGACTAATCCACACTAATATTATAAATGCGAAAGTCACTCTGTTTGTTTGTTTGTTACCTTTTCACGACTAAACGGCTGATCGGATCTTAATGAAATTTGGCAAGAAGATAGATTTCAACCTGGGGAAGGACATAGGCTATATATCATCATGCTACGACCGAGGAGCGGAGCAGCAATGAAAAATGTTGCGAAAACCGGGAAAATGTGACGCAGACGAAGTTGCATGGGACAATAAATTATGAGAATGAAACGTGACGGTTCACCGAGGAAAATGGAAGAAGAAAATGTGTTGCGCCGACCCCAAGTAAAGTACCCCAAGTGGGATAGTGGCAGGAAGATGTTGATGGCTTGGCTAATCTTGGTAGAACTAAGTCCAATTGATATGTTGATAATTTCACACTTTTAAATGTAAGTTTCGTGTTGTCATTAACTTTAAAACAATAGTTGATTTATAATCTAGGATCAATGTCGTTTGATTTCTTTTTAACAATAATATTTTTTTCATATTTATGTGTGAATTAATAAATATTATACAAGGCAAGGTCTATAGACCTATTTGGTATTCTTGGTGAATAAAAAATGTTAAAATAATCAAAAAAAGTATTGCACCACTAAACAATTGCATTTGCTATGGAAAATAATCGTGTAATATATGGTTTTTGCCTTTGTTACTGACATCTCAAAGCGGCAAATTATGGGCCGATACAATTTAGATTGCCACCGATACGCTAAAAAGAATTAAAAAAATAAATGACTTTTAAAATAGACATCAACTCTGATAACAGCATATTTACCATGTTTACTATTCGTTTTGAGTTCCCGATATAAAATACAGCTGTTTTTATAATTTAAAAGGTATTTATTTTTAATTTGTGGTGGTATTATCTTTGCCGGACTAGGCGGTGCTAAAAGGAGCGTAATGTTTTTTTTTCTTGTATCGGTTTTAAAAATAGAACAGGGTTTTTTTGAATACACAGACATTTTTCTCATAGATCAACATAGTATATAATTTTAAATAGATACACAATGGTGCTTTCATTCATTTTTTGTACAAATATCATATTTTTTTTATAAAAATATTCGAATCATTTTTCTCATAACGTTTTGGACGATTTTTTATAATAATAACTATGTATATATTTTTATATCTAACAAATACAAGTTTTACTTTATATAATCATAGATTTATTTTATAATAACATGATTGACTATTTTCGACTAAATTATATACATACAACTTGTAAAAGGCATGCAGGAAACTTGAAATTGGTCGATTAAATGATTTAAAAACTCATGGGAACAAAAATTTCACAATCATTAATTTTGGAAACGGGATTTTTACCATGTTTACTCATAAACATGTTTCATCCGTGAACTTGGCGTTTGCAACAGCGCCGAAATATCGGAAACTCAAAACAAATAGTAAAAATGGTAAATATCTTGTTTCCAGTGTTAATGATAATAGTGATAGTGACCATGCCAGTTTAAAAACTTACACAAATTGCACAGCATAAAATGGAGATTGAATTTGTATAATCTTTAAATAGAAATCCAAATCAGAGCTACCATATTTTTAAAAGTTAGATTTAATTTATTCTTGAAAAATTTAACCCCATATGCCAAAAAAGATAGACATACGACTTGTCTAATCGAAAACGAATCGATGCGTTTGTGAATACGGGGGCTGGTGACAAAGATAGAGAAGATTTGTGATATGAGGAGGCTTGTGTCCCAGCAGTGGGAACATTATAATTATGAAAGAAAATGGAAGTACGGTTGCATGTATAAATAATTGTATAATTTTCAATTTCTATAATTGTGATGCGTTTGTTTGCTATTTCTTATATACATAGTAGTATACAGAGTGACTTTTTTTAAGTCCATTTTATATGGACACGCTAAAAATTATAAGAAATACCGAAAAGTGGTCTAAGGACACATATTTCGTAATACAGATTTTAGCTTATTTTCAATTATTTTTATTTTTAAAAAAAAAACTTTTTTTCGACGTATTCCTCATAGTTTCATTTCTGTCCACAAAATTTGATAAAAAAAAATCACCTTGCATAGTTTCTAGTATTAATATGTTACTTATATATTACTGTTTACATAGCTATTACATAAGCCGTTATATACTATCGGAATACGCAAGTAAGATTTATCAAAATTAACTGCATGTGTATGTAAACTACTTAATTAAGAGGCACTTTTTCTTCCTGTAAACTGTGATTATAAAACATACGTAAAACATCACGCCTGCAATCCCCCAAGGGTTAAGCAGAGGTGCACTTAATAGTACATTCACATTTCGCCAGTTAATTTAAGTCCCATGTAATAGGGGATGAGCGTATTGCCATACACCGTGTACAAAGTGGCCGGAAGAAACTGGATAGCCATGACACATAACACGTGACATTATCTGTCCCTATTTTCCATATTTTAACGACATTAAATTTGAATCATCATCATTCATGATTTCAGCCCAAAAGACGTCCACTGCTGCACATAGGCCTCCCCCAAGTGTCGCCACATCCACATTTTGGGGGGGTTTTGCCATAATCGCCACGCTTGGCAGGCGGGTTGGCGATCGCAGTAAAGTAAAGTAAAATTTTGAATAAAAGATAATTATTGAATAATTTTTATATGACGATGTTATCATTATTTCTAATTTTAATTTGTTGACTTTGCCAATTTTAAAGTGTTTGTTTTTATTTATTTTTCAAATAATTTTTATTTAATGTACCTATTATATGATCCAAAGTTGATTGAAATAAAGGAATTGAATTGAATAACCTCCAAAAGTGGAGATATTTGGAAGAGACCTACAATCAGCATTGGGTGGCCAAGGGTTGAAGAAGAAGTGCACAAATCCAGAAATTTCTGATGGAATAACCCAAAAACAAATTACCCGACCCGGGAGTCAAAGGACCTCATGGTCAGCAGTCGGGATTGCGACCACTGGACCAAAGAGGTATTCAACCGTGATTTTTTCACGACAAAAAAGAAGTTGTTTCCCAGCAATAACTTTTGCGAAGAGTGACTTAGTTTCATGTCAAACTCAAAGCGTTTATTCCAATTAGACCATTACAAGCACTTTTGTAAGTAAAAAAAAAAACAAAAAAAACACGAAGCTACAGTCCCAGTCACAAGGCATAATAACTTGTGAAAGTACTGTAGTTGCCCATTCCAAAGCGTAGATCTCTATGGAGAACAATGGGCAAGAAACTCCATGGACACTCTTTTAAATCAAAATATGTTACAAAATCTTGGTTACATCATTCATGTTAAGAATTACAAATAGGTCAGAACGATGTAGAAATACGGGCAAGTTAAGAGCGTTCAGATTAAAAGATTAAATCAGTAATCCAAAAGTAATTAAAATAAACCGTGGCAGCTAAGAGATGACCAGTCACAACTGACAGCGCCCGTTCACAAACATGACGCATGTATCAGCCATCATTCAACTCAACCATATTGAAGGGAACTAAATGACCCGACCCGAATGCTCTGTATGGTGTCGGACGTAAAGAACAGCACCATCCCATATCTTCCCGTGGGTGTCGTAAGAGGCGACTAAGGGGTTTGCCAGAAAATGGGCAGAAGCGTTCTCTGTACTTTTGTAACAACCGTACTGCGATCGCCAACCCGCCTGCCAAGCGTGGCGATTATGGCAAAACCCCCCAAAATGTCAATATGGCGACTCTTGGGGGAGGCCTATGTCCAGCAGTGGACGTCTTTTGGGCTGAAATGATGATGATGAAATGACCCGACACAGGTCCAGAATGCTTGGTTGTCGTCTTCGTGAAGGGTCCGTTTGCATCCTGTATACAGGGTACAAGTGACATCGATGCGCCAATTGTTATCATGAATTCAGTACATGATTCATCATCATCTGCCTAGCCTTTTCCCAAACTATGTTGGGGTCGGCTTCCAGTCTAACCGGATGCAGCTGAGTACCAGTAAAGACAGTCGCTTTATGTAAAATTCTACATAAAGCGACTGCCTATCTGTCCTTCACAACCCAGTAACTGGGTAATACGGTACCCTTTAGTAAGACTGAATGTCAGACTTTTGGCTTCTGACTTCTACAAATGACAGCCGGGATTCGACCAACGGCTTAACGTGCTTTCCGAGGCACGGAGGAAACTCGGTATGTAATTATGGTCACCCATCCACGGACTAACCTCGGCAAGCACGGCTTAACCTTAAAGATCGACCCGTGCGGCTGTTACTATTTATCCAGCTGCCAAGCGAAAGACTCCTCAGATGTTTGTCGAAGATTTTGTCTATTAAGCCATTGGCCGACACGACTATCGGCACAATGCCTGCTGTACTCTATTATTATAATAGAGAAGTATAGAAGAAGGAAGTCATGCTGCACCGACCCCAAATAAATTGAATAAATGATGATGTAAACTGCATGTAGTTATTGTATATAACGGCTTATGTTCTAGCTAACTTATACATACATGTTCCCGAGATTAACAACTATATTTTTGGTCTGTATATAAGTGTATATATGTAACTTAACTACCGTATTGTATGTTGGTTCTTGTCACTGACTTTCTTTCTTTATTTTTAAATCGAGGACGCCATCTGCAAAAAAAAAGTAAATTGTATGAAAAAATATGGAAGACGAAAACTTAATGAACGAATAAATAAGCAGTACCTTTGTACTCAAATATTTTATGTTTTTTCCTGTGATTTCTACTGTGTGTACATAAATAGTAAAACAAATAAATAAGGTCCCAATGTGGTCCCACTGCTGGGACATAGGTCTCCTCTCTATGAGAGGGAGTGGGCTGTACTCCACCACGCGGGCCCAGTGCGGGTTGGTAGATCTCACATGTCTTCGAATTTTTAGTTCTAGGACATGTCGGTTTCCTCACGATGTTTTCCTCAACCGTTTTTGAGGGCAGCGGTGATGAAATAAATCACACAAAGTAATGCGCCTGCCTAGGTTCGTACTCACGACTTACTATTCGTAAGTCGGGGCTACCATCACTGGACCACCGCTGCTCTCAATTTAGGAGTACGTCAGCCTAACCCTTCGGGACATGTAGGCGTTATATTATGTAAGTTTCAGTGAAAGAAATAGTCACCATTATTATCAGTATACATATAAGCGATCCTCCGCGGCGCCAACTGTTTCCTTCCATGACTTTTTCTCCTCCCCTCTTTCAAAGACAAATTCAAAACGCCATTATCACTCTCTAAAATCTTCAGTCCATCATCCTCTGTCAAAACCATAGATTTAATATTCGAACTCAACTTCTCATTCGATATAAAAACTGTTTTCGCGAAAACTTTTTTCTTTTCTGCAACTTCATTTTTAAAAATATGATTGACAGATTGTTGAACGAGTTTGTCTATGCGACATTCGAATATGTTTTTGTCTATGGGTTTCTCGAAACATTCTGGTAAGAGAGGAGTTTTTGTCTCTGTTACTGAGACTTTTTTGATTGGAAGTTTTATTTGAGATTCTTTATTTGATTCTAAATCTAAGATTGGCACTTCTGTTGAGTCTTGTCGATCTTGGAGGACCTGAAACAAGAAATATAATATTATTATATTTTTTTTTTTTTGTCGCCCATGGTCTGCTGACTTGGCTTTACATTCCGTCGACTAATATCTCTCAGGCATGCTGGTTTCCTCACGATGTTATCCTTCACCGAAGCAAGAGATAATTATACAATACGCACATGACTTCGAACAATCAGATGTGCGTGTCTTGGGTTGGAACTCGAGATCTATGACTTGGTAGTCCGACGGTCACACCACTAGGCTATCACTGCATATGATAGGGACAGATATATTTGGGGAGTCTGACACCTGAAACTGAATAGATACTGGCTGGAGACAGTGGGCGGCTACAGAAGTAAAGTGGGAAAATACTAGTCGGGGGAGCGCGGCAAACCGTGCAAGTGCTCCAGCACTCTGGCCAAAGGTATTTTAAGGACATCTTATGATGAAAGTCAGTATAATAGGACTCTTTTCCCTAAAAAAAATATCTACAATATCTTTTTAACTAGATGGTTTCCAGGTGTCATCATCATCATCATTTCAGCCCAAAAGACGTCCACTGCTGGACATAAGCCTCCCCCAAGTGTCGCGACATTGACATTTTGGAGGGTTTTGCCATAATCGCCACGCTTGGCAGGCGGGTTGGCGATCGCAGTACGGTTGTTACAAAAGTACAGAGAACGCTGCTGCTCATTCTCTGGCAAATCTTTTAGTCGCCTCCTACGACACCCACGGGAAGATATGGGATGGTGCTATTCTTTACGTCCGACACCATACAGAGCCAAGTTTCCAGGTGTGTTCCAGAACAAAAAAAATATCGCACGACGGGGAGAACAGGTGCCTTCCCGCGTTAAGGGTCTCTTACATTACACCCATAATGGATGTCACGTGTCTTCGATTTTTTTTGGTTCTAGGTCATGCTAGTTTCCTCAAGCTGTTTTGGGAGTAGCAAATGCTTACCTGCACGATATACCTGTACAACCTTAGACAGCTGGCTCTAACGCTATCCCGCTGTGTCACTAACGCTGATCTCTCTGATAGGGCATCATCTCTGCATGCTCGTACGGCTCTTAGCTCTCGAGCTAAACGTCGCAGGTGCTCGACGCTGCGACGTCTGCTGTTTTGTGAGGCCAGCTGTAAGGGAGAGGAGAAGGGTTTTTTTTTTTAATTCTTGTACAGTCGAGAGAATATAAGAAAACATTATAAAATAACAGAGTACAGAGGCACAGCTTATTTCAAAAGATATTTCCAGCAGTAAGTGTAGGACAGGAAAAGAAATAAGCACTGATTTAAATGCGGCAGTTGTTTATAATAGTTTTGGTAAGTGAAAAATTACAAAATGCATATTTATTAACAAGTTCGGCAGTTAAAAACATAGCAGTCAACTAAAAAGGGTGAAGGTTGCGGGGATCCGCTGGATGCGAGTCGAGCGGTCTATGTGGCGACACTTGGGGGAGGCCTATGTCCAGCTGTGGACATAGGCATAGGATGATGATGATGAGTCAACTAAACAAAAACGAGTCGAAAAAATAATAAAATGGATAATTTAATAAATATACTGAGCAGTGAAATAACTAAATGGACAGTTACGAGTGGGTAGTTGACAAATCGGAATTAGTCGATAAATCTCATTCTAAGCTGCTTGCGGCTCAACATGTGCAAAAAAAGCTGTTGTATCTTCCGACAACCATGTCGTCGTCGCTACGCCGGCCTTCGGCCTACACTCCTCATGTCCCCAAGTCGGGGTAAAAGCAGGGTTGTAAATAAAAATACCGAAATGAACTGCCGAACTATTTATCTAACTGCCCATTCCATTATTTTTACTGTCCATTTATTTATAATTCTGCTTACGTATTTTTAGTACTGACATTGTAAGACGAAACCTGCCAATGGTTTTTTTATTACTGTCGCCCAAATTTACCAACCGCCGATAAGAAAAATAACTGGCCAATATTTTTTACAACTAATCTTAATAACCCCTCACGCGCTCGGCTTGTGTATAATATTCATAGATCGGAGTAGGTAGATTGAATTGGGTTCATTGATCCAAAAGGTATAATATATTAATATGGACATTCCTCCGGAATTGGTTTATTTGATTGAAATTGAAATTTATAAAAATTTGTGGCCATAAAAAGGCTAAAAATAAAAATAATTATTAATGCTTCGATCGGAATTCGATTGTTTTTATTATTCAAAGATAAATAATCAATTAATTTAGTTTTGATACCTTCCTTTAAATTTTGAATTGAGTAGTAATAATATCACTACCAACATTAACAATATTTAATTGAATCCGCAAATACCGGAATTACTTTCCGGAAAAATGGCTTGTCCATGTTATTCTTTCTGTGTGCATTTGTGATACAAGTACCTTAAATCAATCTACCTACTCCGATCTATGATAATATTCGATGACTTCCGTGATTTCGTGGTATCCCTTTTTACTTCATTTCGCTGCGACATATTTTAATACTGTCTCAATAATTCTACAATCTGATTGAGTCAGCGAATGCACACACGAGTAGTCATTAATACATATGAGAAATGTTCGTAATCGACCACAAACGTATCATATTGCGTTGGCATAACCGCAGACACCAGTAGTCTTGAGTGGCTTGACTTAGCATTGTTTTACAACGCTTATTCGATTATCCTGGTTCCTATCTAGCGACCTCTGCTTCGCACAGCTGTTGTTATATCTTCAAACACTCATCCTCGTCAAAATTCAAGATGTTGTCACAAAATACATAAATAATCAATATAATTACGGTACCTAGTTAATTATTATAATACACTGCTTTTTTTTTGTTGTTCAAATTTGTCAATATTTCAGAATAAACCCCCTTAACGTGGTTTAGGGAATAAGAAATTATCGAATAAACGTTGAGAGTTTTTGTATAATATGTGTAAGCGAGGTTATAAGGCGAGGACCAGACGAGCCGCGTTTAAAACACGGTTGGTTCACACTTAACGATATCAACAAATAAAAAAAAAATTACCTACCCATTTTACCTACTTGAATTTGACGAGGATGCAAAACACCTGGTATTAATAACGTAACTTCACGCTTGTAATCCCCGCGAAGGATACAGAATAGTACACGCACATTCGCCAGTTAAACTCAGAAATAGGGGGCGAGCCTATTGCCAGCCGGGCACATATCCAGACTCCGTGACTGCTACTAAGAAATTCCTGATGGAAAAACCCAATAACACTTTGCCCCACCCTGGGAATGGAGCCCACGATATCACACTCAACAGTCGCGCTTGCAACCAGAAGACATCGAGGCGGTACCCAAATATACCTTGCTGATTTATGACGTCATCATCATCATCGGCCTATAATGTTCCCACTGCTGGGACACAGGCCTCCTCTCTATGAGAGGGAGTGGGCTGTACTCCACCACGCGGGCCCAGTGCGGGTTGGTAGATGTTATATGTAAACAACAGTACTCACTAGTATGAATGTAGATGGGTATAAGAGTAGAAAAAGACCAAAGAAACGATGGATGGACTAAGTGAAGGATGATATGCCAAGCAAGGAGGTGTCTGATGAGATGACCAGTAATAGAGAAGTATGGAAGAAGAAGACATGCTGCGCCGGCCACAAATAAATTGGGATAAGAGCAGAACAATGAAATGATGAATGCTGAAACAGCTGTACTTACTCTATTCTTAATCCTTCTCCTTAGTCCTTTCAGGAAGGCCAAATCTTCTAAATTCAGCTTCAGTGACTGAACTCTCTCTGAATACTTGCATGTTGAGAGACCCGCCACTTCTTCTACGGTCATGCTGATTCCGCGAGCTGGAATAGAGGGATACGGCTGTTTTAATTAATTGATTTATTCTGTCATTTTCAATTTCAAACATCGAACAGCACGCGTAGCATGACCACTGTAGAAACGAGTTTTGTCTACGGAAGAATCGATGTAATGACAGATAGACAATGATAATGTCTCAGTTTGAAAATATCAGCTGTCCGATACATTTGTGTCGAATAGGTTTTGAAATTTTGTATGGGGCAGCTGATATTTTTTTCGCTATTACGATGTTTGTCCCATGGAGAAACATGTTCAGTTTGATGGTCTTTAGCACACTCTTAAGTATGTATATACCCTTTCCGTTACACCCTGTATCGGATCATCGCGCGAGCTTCCTCTACCAAATAATAATCACATAAAAAATATAAAAATAATAATAGAAAATACATTTACCCTACCCTGAACCTCCACCTTTTTTGAGGTCGGTTAAAAAGTAGCAGAAAAATTCAAATCAAATCAAAATATTTTTATATTACATAGACCTACATGGGCACTTAAAAAACGTCGACAAAAACGTGCTCGGTTCGGATTGGTCGTTTCCTATGGAAAAGAACCGGCAAGAAACTTTATGGTTACAGCGTTTCTATGTTACAGCGTTAGTACTTAAATTACATATTACTTAAGGACATCGTAGACAAAAAGTCGTTGCTTACTACAAAACTAAACGGTTAGGAAGGATCTAGGAATCTATAAGGCCTACAATGTCCACACATTCACAAACAATCGGTAAATAAAAAATACCGGCAAAGTGCGAGTCTTACTTGCAAACAGGGTTCCGTAGCCACAAACAATATAATAACAATATTTTGAACAGTCATTCATTAGTAAACTTCCACTCAACCGCAAAACTAAAATTGTTTTTCATAGTATGTTAATGAAAAACAAAGTTACTGCTGCTGTTTGATGAAAAAGCCCCATATCTCAAAAACTAAACATCATAATATGTTATTCAAACCAATTTTCGTTGAAAGTTTTTTTTACGTTCTACAATCCTAAATCTTTTCAGAATTTTCCTCCTCTTACTTTGGAAATTAGAGGGGGGGGGCACACATTTTACCACTGGAAGTGTCTCTCGCGCAAACTATTCAGGTTAGAAAAAAATGATATTAGAAACCTCAATTTCATTTTTGAAGACCTATCTAAAGATAGGACACGTATGAGTTTGATGAAAACATTTTTTTGAGTTTCGGTTCTAAGTATAAGGAACCCCCAAAATTTATTGTTTTTCTTTTTGTATTTTTGTGTGATAATCCTAATGCGGTTTACAGAATACATTTACTTACCAAGTTTCAACACTATAGTTCTTATAGTTTCGGAAAAAAGTGGCTGTGACATACGGACGGACAGACAGACATGACGAATCCATAAGGGTTCCGTTTTTTTGCCATTTGGCTACAGAACCCTAAAAAAGAATCCATACAACCGCAAAAAAAGAAAATATTACTAAAAGACTTAATTAAAAAGTGACACAAATGTTGTCATCCATGCTGTAACTATTCTAAATAAAAAGTGTTACGATTTAAAAACTATTGTAACACATGTAATTTAAAAGAATGGAAAATAAAAATTAGATTGAGAATAGTTAGAGACATCCACACAGTTAAAAAAATATCAATTCTCGTCCTAAATTAAATAAAAGAATGCAAATCGCAAAAACAACTTACAAAAAGATATGATTCCGGCCAGGATCGAACTGGCGGCCGTCTGCGTGTAAAGCAGATGTGATAACCACTACACCACGGAACCAGTTGTGTGCACAGCTGAAATTAATGATTTAGTTTTTTTGTTGCTCAACAGCGATCTTACAAAACAGGCGACATTGACAACAGTTTCCATCTATACAAATAAATAAATAAAATAGAAGTGTCTTTTTGTAATTTCAAAACAACAGCTCTTTTTTTAAAAAAAACTTTGCCCCGCACTTGGAATTTCTCCTGTATCGTGGGTGCGTTTACAAACATTTAAACTGCAGATGATGATACAGAAACAGCCAGACCCGGAACAACTATCAGTAGGCCATACAAATATTTGTTCCGTGCGGGGATCGAACCCGCGACACGCAGCGCAGCAGTCGATCGCTCAACCACTGCGCCAACCGTGCCGTCAAGTTTTACTGAATGCAATGAAATTTTATACGGTACACACGACGAAACTTAACTGGTTTTGTATAGCTAGTTTGGTCGTCGAATTTTTAGCAGTTTGTTTTTTTTTATGCCGTTTGCAAGAGAATCGGAAGATTCGTTGTTTTAGCCAATCAGAAACAATCACTATTTCTTTTTGAAGTGAACACAAATTATAAAATGATACTGTGCTAACCTAGGCATAATTATGTAGTTTTTGTACTCTCCTGTAAAGTTGTTTTTTTTTACTTATTTCATTATCATCATCCTATAATGTTGCCACTGCCACTGCATGTAATCCACTACGCGGGCCCAGTGATGTCACATGTCTTCGAATTTTTAGTTCTAGGACATGCCAGTTTCCTCACGATGTTTTCCTTCACCGTTTTTGAGAGCAGCGGTGATGAAATGAATAACACAAAGTAATGCGCCTGCCTAGGTACGAACCCACGGCTTACTGCTCGTAAGTCGGGGCTGCCACACAGTCCACCCACAATCGCCAGTTATTTTTAAAGCCCATGTAGTAGGTGGTGAGTCTATTGCCATGAACCAGGCTCAGTTTGTGGCTGCTACTGAGAAATTCCTGGCTGAAAAACCCAATAACACTCTGCCTGACTTGGGACTTGAACTCCGGACAATTGTACCCACATATCGTACCGTCACAACATAAATGATGTAACCAAGGTTTTTGTAACAAAATTCTGATTTAAAAGAGTGTCCATGGAGTTTCTTGGCCATTCTCCTTCATAGAGATATACGCTTTGGAATGGGCAACTACAGTTCTTTCACAGTTATTATGTCTTGTGACTGGGAGTGTAGCTTCATTTTTAGGGTTCCATAGCCGAATGGTAAAAAACGGAACCCTTATAGATTCGTCATGTCTGTCTGTCTGTCTGTCCGTCCGTATGTCACAGCCTCTTTTTTCCGAAACTATAAGAACTATATTGTTGAAACTTGGTAAGTAGATGTATTCCGTGAACCGCATTAAGATTTTCACACAAAAATAGAAATAATACAATAAACTTTGGGGGTTCCCCATACTTATAACGGAAAACGAATTTTTTTTTTTTTTCATGAAACCCTTACGTGTGGGTTATCTATGGATAGGTCTTCAAAAATGATATTGAGGTTTGTAACATCATTTTTTTCTAAACTGAATAGTTTGCGCTAGAGCCACTTCCAAAGTGGTAAAATGTGTGTGTCCCCCCCTCTAATTTCTAAAGTAAGAAGAGGAAAATTTTGAAAATATTTAGATTTGTAGAACGTAAAAAAAACTATCAACGAAAATTGGTATTTCGTTTTTGAGATATGGGACTTTTTCATCAAACTGCAGCAGTAACTTTGTTTTTCATTAACATACTATGAAAAACAAATTTAGTTTTGCGGTTGAGTGGAAGTTTACTAACTAATACTACTAACTAATGAATGACAGTTCAAAATATTGTTATTATATTGTTTGGGGCTATGGAACCCTGTTTGCGAGTAAGACTCGCACTTGGCCGGTTTTTACTGTTGGACGACTATTTAAAAGTGCCTGTAACTGGCCTATTTGAAATAAATGATTTTGATTTGATTTGGACCTCATGCTCACTAGTTGGACTAGACCACTCAACCAACAACCCCAAAAACATATCACTATCTGCCTAGCCTTTTCCCAAACTATGATGGGGTCGGCTTCCCGTCTAACCGGATGCAGCTGATTAAGCAACTGACTATCTGACCTCCACAACCCAGTAACTGGGTAATACAATCCCCTGGGTAATACAGGATGTCAGACTTTTTGGCTTCTGTCTACTCATAATGACTGTCAAAGATTTACATATGACAGCCGGGACCAACGGCTTAACATGCTTTATGAGGCACGGATGAAACTCAGTATGTAATTATGGTCACCCATCCACGGACCAACTTCGGAAGGAGTTTTCAAGCTTTTGAACTTGAAAAGAAATACTTTGGCACTGAAGATTATGGTGTACCACCATCATGCAAAATGTTGTACTTAATGCATCAAAAGTCAATAAGTAATGTTAAATTGAAATTTCGAAGCAGGTGTGACTTTGTGACTTTTTAAAAACAATATTCCTTTTTTTTTTATTATTTCTTTGAGACCACTTATCGGAAAAAATATTATCAATACTGATGTTCTAATTTCAAATCAGCCACTTTATCCTTATTCATGTCACATAACTTTTTAAAACTATGAATCATACTTGTTTGTTATTGCACCAAAATGTCACTGTTTCTAAAACTTTATACTATATCCTCTTAGCCAGTATAATTAAATCAAAGTATTTTAATGTAATAATATAATTGAGATACCCCATTGAGTAAGCTAATTAAAAGATTTCCCAATAAATATGCCCAGTGCAATGCAACACACATTGTTTTCTTTTTTTTTCGTTCATATTGTAATTCATTTTTTTTATTACTGACCACTATGTGGGCAGGCTAATTGGCGTAAATTGTTCATTTAGATTCTTCCAATAAAGTATTTCCGATATCTACATAATATGTATACAATAAGAAATATTTCTGCGTCATATTGTCATAACACATTAGACGTCTACCTGTTGATTTATTCGTACTAGAATTACAACAAAAAAAATGTCATAAACAACTTGCCATCCAATATTTCCTGGTCCAATTGGTACGAGGACGTGTGCTTCCCATTATCGTCCATTCTTCATATTTAATAGTTTGTTTTAATTATTTATTTTTAACAATATATATTTTAAGAAAATAGTTCGGTAGGTTAGGATTTCGAGAGCTGTCAATGTCAAACTCGTTTCATTCATGGATGTAGTGTTGGGACCAGGTAGAATAATGGCGATTTTATGTACGCGCAGTCTTACGCTTAGGTCATAATTGTACATAGAGGAACAAGCTCAAGAGTGGGTATAGCTGGACTTCTGCCAAATTACATTGTCCATTTGACTGTAACGTTATACATATAAAAATAGTTCATTCGCTGACAGGCACCGTTGCGCATCACATTATGTCGCAAACAAGTGCTCTGTGCGCGTAGCATGACCACTATAAAAACGAGTTTTGTCTAAGGAAGAATCGACATAGTGACAGATAGACAATGACATTGTGTCAGTTTGTCGATTCTTCCGTCAAAATAGCCCGTTTCTACGGCAGTCATGCTACGCGTGCTGGTCAATTGTGCAGTCTCCTGTTGCAAAAAACTGATCGGCTTTGCCACTTTAAATAATATTATGTATGTCGCAGAACGCAGTTTCTGAAGGTGGAATATAATGGAATGTCAAAGAATTTTTGTCGTTTAGTTCAAACATTTTAATATTGTTTGAGTGTGTGTTGGTTGTGACGCAATTTCTAACGACAGGTGACATTTGACAGCTGGCGCCTGATAGATGACGTATGACAGATAACAGTTCGTCGACTTTGAGGGACCGGACGTGCCAAAGGGGTTAGGGGTAGATGGGCTGAGTGATGATTTTTCTGTATCGATGACTGCATGACAATTTCAAAAAAATATCGATGACAGGAACAATGACAAAATTTTCAATGATTTTTATTTGAGTATTAGATCTCGTCACTTCAATTGTGAGTAGATACTCAAATGATCGCGGAACGGCTTAGTGAAATTATCATTAGTTTTTTTTGTAGGCTCGAGTTTGTCAGTTAGCACTCGTAATTAAAATTTTCTTAGTGACATTCATGGCAGGGTATTTAAGGCAGAGCGAGTGAAAGCATTATTGCCGTTTCGTGCGCCCAGTTTCGGTGATTTTTTCGAAATATGCGAGTTCTGTGACTTCAGAATTGCCGATCGTGTAGCCTCGGAACGTCCCGGGACCGTCGGATCCGAATCACTGAAGTTCGCGTTCATTCTAGTAATGATTTAAAAGCATTGATGAATTTGTCTTTGTAATTGCACGATGAAGTGATGGTAAAATATCGATGATGTTTACCTGTGACATGTTATCAGACTCATCGTTAGTTAGGGGCATTCTGTGACGGACGGAGCTAACGATCGGTCTTGATCGCTTTACAACTAACTTTGATTTTAATCGTTAATTTTTGTAAACATCCCTAATTATTTTGTAACGAAAGTTAGAACCTTAACTGTTAATCGGACAATACTGTTGAAACATTCTGTTGGATTACCTTTCTTTACGTTTCTCCATGCTGTGAAGTACTGGGATCCTTCTACTGATTTAAACACCATCCATTTCATTCCATTCCATCTCTGCTTTTATTTTACTTCGATCTCATCATTCAATTATCAATATAAAAAAAAACTAAACAAGACTTCTCACTAACACATTTTCTTTTAGATTACTCTCTATTACATTTTCTTATAAACCTGCTCTCTAAAACAATTTCCTTGTAGACTGAATTTTCTCACAAGATATTTTAACTTTCAAATTACATACAAAACGTCTTTTAAAACTATCTTCATAAACCCATAGACAACAAAACCTGCCAGTAGTTCAAAGACATTAAATTATATAAAGCCAATTCCATAACAAATACCAGTTTATTTCGGTGTTAGGCAAAACCCTTTCCAAGTTAAAATGCGTTTTTATATTTATTTATTTGTTTGAGAACTCCAAGAATCACATAAAAGTAACCTGACAACCTAGTTCGTTTGTATGTAAATGTAAGTTTTAATTGGTGTCAAAAGTGGCGTTGACAAAAGACAGTTGTAACATTTTATTTACTTCAGTTACATATTGGTATGTGCAGTAAGTTATATAGTAGTCTTGCGAATGTGTCTGAACAAAAAAATTAAGTTAGGTTGAAATAAAAAATAACGAATTATTGAAGTGAAACTTCTTTTCCGACTTCCAACAAGGTTGCGTTAAGCGTTTAACGTTACCATGGAGGGGATATGAAAGCACTCATTTCCACTTTACGAAGTTTCACTTCTTCCGCGCGGAGGGACTCCACGCACTATTTTTTATGATGAGTAATAACAATTGTATTTATTTGTTAAATTAGTCAAGTATAAGTATGAAAATTTAATAAAATTATAATTTTAGTCAGTCATTCATAGATCGTGCGTGCCGCATCACTAGCATATAGCTAAGAAACATCCATTCACGCCAATTTATCAATGTATGTGAGTTTCTTTATTGTGTGGTTGTTTTTGCTTCGTGTGCGTTGGTAGCTAGCAATAGCAATCCTATTGCTGCATTACTTTGTGTGATTCTCCAATCTCCAATTCCTGTAGTGCGATGTATGTATTTACTTCGTTTTCCGCAAAAAATGGCAGATTTTGTTTGGTGATGAGCATTTCTCTTTTTTTGCCATTACTCATTTGTGGAATGTCCCATGACATTGTAGATGAATAACTTTGGTGTAATCTATAAATTACTGATACTGTTTTGCTTAGCAGCATAATTGTTAACTAGTTTACAGAAAATAATTTACCAAATCATAAATACATAGTATAAATAAAAAATCAACTAAATATAAGCTGTCGAATATTGTAATGTATGAAAATTCGTATGTCCCAGTCTACCACTCGCAATTTCAAACTAAATTATTTTGATAAGTTTCAAAGAAACTATACTGAGATTTTGATTTAAAAGTAACAAAAATATATTGAAGCACCTTGGATTGGAAATAATTTTCAGTTTTCTTATTATTCCTTTGCAACAGTTTATTTAAATTTATCATGTAAATTTGCGACATTACGTTTTTTTTTTACCAAATAAGGGGTAACAAAATAGGAACGTTTAGCCTACCTTCGTTTAGATTTTAATAATATTTTTACAAAAATCTTAAACTAAATAGAATTCCGTTTAAAAAATTTAAATATTCATGAAATAAACTATCCGATTTCAAGACAAAAAAAGCGATTTACTGAAATTTTTATTTTTGGCGACTTTTTGAAAACATGGCAAAAAAAAAGAGAAATGCTCATACACTCCTTATCAATTCTATAGATGAAATCTTTTCGGCTCTTAGGCTATCATAATCTGTAATTTGCTAAGAATTATTCTCGGAGTTCTTTGGAATAATAACTTATGAACGCTATATTCTATATTATTTCCTATTTTCAAAATAATGAAAATCGACTAAAAATACCACAGACAAACCAATTTCATGTATTGATTACTTTAATAGAGTAATAGACTCTCCTTAGTTCCACTATTGACAATACATTTTCTAGCCGGCGTTGGATTGTTTTACAGTTTTACATTTAATTATTGGTAAGCATAGGATTAATTTCTATTAAAAGTTGTAAAAATAAGTTGAAAAAATTGGTATTTTACAAAGTTTTTGCCATGAAATGAGAAATGCAGATGCATAATTTGCAGGCACGTTGTCAGCAATAAAATATAACGTTTCTATTTTCAAAAACTTATCGTGCTAAATTTTTTTATATGCTTCTCACACATGGTATTTTGTTTTACCGCGGCCCCTTGGCTTGTAGTAGTCCTTGGGACAACCTACGATATATTGTTTCATATTTTTATGTATGTACAATTGAATCAAAATAAATAGCGCTACAGTAACAATGAAACTCACAATATTTATTAAGGAAAGAAAAGAGTTGAGCCCTACCTCAAACGCTTCTCGTCAAGAAGCTTGCAACTATAAAAGTAGGAGAGGCCCTCTATCAAGCTTGCATAAGGTTCCTAACCATACTGTTAAAACAGTATTACAATTTTTTTCGCTCGTTTTTAATTTTTACTGTCAAAAAAGTAAACAAAATACTGTTTTCATGATAACTGGTACTCAAATTCGTATGATGCAAAGTGTTGGGTTGACAGTCATATATTTTCTATTGATTTAATCAATAAAGATCTCCTTATTAATTTTAATATAAACTTAAATTGTGGAGAGGATCATCAATTGTACAAGAAGCAGCAAAAAATATGCTTTAAAAGGTCAATAAAATAAAATACTGTTTACTTACATTTCTAAAATACTGTTCTTTTTTATTTCTCCGACCTCAATATACTTCATTTCTTCTATAAAACGTTGGGAACCCTCAGCATGCCTTTCATTTATACAGCTGCTAAGTCCAGACCATTATAGTACCAAAACCAAATAAATTGAGATTAGAACAGGAAGATTTTGAATTTTTTTCCTTATGTGCAATGGTGTTATCTTGCCCAATCGAATTCCAATCAATAATAATAGTCTTGACAATATTGCTAGTAGAGATAAGGCCTGCCATATTATTGTACACAGTTTCCTGTTTGCTTCATCCTGTTAAAATTTTCTTTATTAATAAATCATTACTAATATCTTGTTATTTTATAAGTTTGAATGAGTGTGGTAATCTTCGGAACTCCTGATTTGATTCTGTTCTTTTTTTATGATACTCGGGGATATCTAGCTTCCCAAGCTATAATATCTTTGATTGACAGGCTATATTTGAAACATTTCCATGGGAAAAAGGTAGTGTGGTACATATACAGGGCGTAACGGAAAGGGTATAATCAGTTGCATGTCCACTCAGGAAAGCAAGTGTCATTCCCCAAGGCGAGCATGGATGAAGAAATACAACGGAGGGCAAACATTACTTGGAAAAAATTCTGGTCTCTAAAAGAAATTCTTAAAGGCCACTACACGCTAAAACTAAAAAAAGTAGTGATGGAGACTTGCCTGTTACCAAGCCTATTATATGGATGTCAAACTTGGGTCCACACTGTCAGGACAAAACAGAAAATTGTGACTACCCAGAGAGCGATCAAAAGAAGCATATTAAGCTTAAGAAAAATACAAAAGGTAAAAAGTGCAAACATCAGAAAAAAGACAAAGCTGACAGATGCTCTTACAAAAGCACTAGCACTAAAATGGCGTTGGGCTGGTCCTGTTGCAAGTCTTGGTGATGACAGATGGACGATCCAAACCAGGAGTTGGGCAGGACCACCGAATAAAAGAAACGTCAGAAGACTGCTCAAAAGACGGTCTGATGACATAGCGAAGACTGCTAGCTCAAACTGGCTAAATCTTGCCAAGGACCGCAAAAAGTGGAAAAAGATGGAGGAGGCCTTTACCCGTAATGGGACTACATCTCCAACATAATAATAAAAACTAACACTAACTAGGATAAGTTACTAACACTTAATTATTAATACATACTAAATGTCAGTGTGTAAATTACCTTAGATGAGGAATAAAAGGCTTTTTATTATATTTATATTATTATGTCCACTCATACAAACATAGTATGAGTGGACATTTAATTACATATAGTATATAGCGAAAAAAAATATCAGCTGCCCCATACATTTGGGTTGAATAGGTATTGAAATTTTGTAAGCGGCTGCAGATTTTTTTTTCATTATTACAATGTTTGTTTGTGGAGAAACATGTTCAGTTTGATGGTCTGTAGCACACCCTTAATATACCCTTTCCGTTACACCCTGTATAGAACCAATCATTACAAATCTTTATGGTAATTGAATTATAGCTTAATGAAGAATGAATCTCAACATGAATGATGTAACCAAGATTTTAGAACAACAATATTTTGATTTAAAAGAGAGTTCTTCATCGAGTCTTGTCCATTCTTCTCCATAGAGATCTACGCTTTGGAATAGGCGACTTCAGTAGTTTCACAAGTTATTATTCCTTACTAATAGTGCCTGTAATGGTCTAATTGAAATAAAGTGTCGAGTTTGAAGCCATAAGGTTCATTTATCTGCTTTTGCCACATGTTTTATGGGGTTGGTGAGAAAGGAATTTTTCTCAGATCTTCCTCTTTTAGCACGTAATAAATATTTGTATGGCCTACAGTTTGCTCCAGGTCTGGCTGTTTGTGTATGTGATTTTTAAATCCCAACCAAAAAAATAGGTGTGTGATATGTTTGACCTGTGTGTTTGTGTGTCTGTCTGTGGCGTCATAGCTCCTGAACGGATGAACCGATTTTGATAAAGTTGGTTTTAAATATTTGTAAACACACTTACGATCCAAGAGTTATTCATATTGTGTGCAATGTTTCTTCATAATTTAATAAATATCAAAAGAATACTAGACAAATACTAATCTATCTATTTTACCCTATCCACAGCAACAGAATGGCAAGTAGGGGTAGATACAGCCAGAGCAACGAGTGGGACGAATACAACAGCTCCGTGTATGAACCTCCATATCTTGACGATGACAACAGGTAAATATTGGAAAGACAACGTAAAAGTGTCTGTTGGGATGTTTGTGCTACCACTCTTTCCCAGCTCAAACAATAAGCTGAAAATAGGGTCCCAAAACAACCAGGCAATACCGGGGTGCTTTTATTGAGGGCTGATTTTCAGCATTTTTCATTCTCTTGCCCTTGTCCTAATTTATTTGGGGTCAGCGCAGCATGTCCTCCTTCTTACATACTTCTCTATTACACAATATTACTCTGTATGATGTCGTAAGTAAATATGTCGGCTCCGATGCATTTTGGAAATAATTGTTCATAGAAGAAAATGAATGTCATGTGTTCTTACTAATGAAATATTTTGCATTAGTGGCCGCAGACTGAATTATGCCACTTGTACCAAACCCCTTTGGGAAAAGGTTAAGCAGATGATGATAGACCAGTTGTTTGGCTGTGGTTATTGATTTCTTGTTACGAACACCATAATGTAGTAACCAACTGGATCGGATTCCGTATTAACTGCAAGCACTGGACCTTGACGGAAGTACGGTATCTGGAGTCTGTTTGGCCAATTTAGATTGCACCTTGAAATTAACATACAAAACTTTTTTACCAAGCCGACTAATTATATTTGTTTTTTTTAGCAGTGATGCTAACCTGGATCACTGTCGACTCTACATCAGAAATATACCAAAAGCTTTGAACGAAGAGGGATTACGGGCAGCCTTTGCTAAGTTTGGGACTCTGGTGGAGGTTTTCCAAAGCAAGGACCCAACGAAAAACTATGGTTTGATCAGATATGAGACGCCAGGGTGAGTAAGAGCAATTATTTTTCTGTTTATTCATTTATACATATACATATTATTGAGGAGCTCGTGGCTAAATAATAAGAGACGCACGGGTCGATCTTTAAAGTTAAGCCGTGCTTGCCGAGGTTGGCCCGTGGATGGGTGACCATAATTACATATCGAGTTTCCTCCGTGCCTCGGAAAGCACGTTAAGCCGTTGGTCCCGGCTGTCAATTGTAGATCTTTGACAGTTGTTACAAGTAGTCAGAAGCCAAAAGACTGACATCCGGTCTTACCAAGGGGTATCGTATTACCCAGTAACTGGGTTGTGGAGGTCAGATAGGCAGTCGCTACATGTAAAATACTGGTACTCGGATGCATCCGGTTAGACTGGAAGCCAACCCCAAGATAGTTTGGGAAAGGCTAGGCAGATGATGATGACATAATATATATTATTTACATTATTAAATATTTTTACAAAATTAAAAAGAAACATTATAGTAACTGATTTCAATTCAGTCAGTATTCAAATCAGTTACTATAATAAATGTTTGATGATGACTATGAGGTCCTGGTTTCGTTTCCCGGTTCAGAGATATATTTATTGGTTTTTCCATTAAGAATTTCTCAGTAGCAGCCACGGAGTCTGTATTTGTGCCTGGTTGATGGCAATAGGCTAACCCCCTATTACATGGGACTTAAACATAACTGGCGAAATGTGGGTGTATTATTTTGCTTAACCCCTCGAGCATGATGATGATGAGGCTTGATGTTATGTCTCGCTAGAACTTGGAAGTTTGATTTGTTTTAATAATCAAATAATATTTATGTTACAGAGAAGCCAAACTGGCGATGATGAAGATGAATCGTACGGAACCATTGAAATTGCAAATTTATATTGCTCACAAAGTAAGTACTTACATATTTTGTTTGACTCAACATTATCATCCCTCAAAGGGCATTGGGTAAGTTTGTATGGACCAGTGGCATGATTTTTTTTCACAGTGGCCAAAATGTTAATTGTTGCTAACGTATAGTGGAATATATGATAATAACTAGCTGTCCCCGGCATGCGTTGCAATGCACTTTTTACCTACCATATCTACCTACCTACCGTACCCTACCCTACCCTACTCTACCCTACCTACCTACCCTACCTACCTACCTACCATACCCTACCTACCTACCTACCATACCCTACCCACCTACCTACCTACCATACCCTACCTACCTACCTACCTACCCTACCAACCTACCTACCCTACCCTACCTACCCTACCCTACCTACCTACCCTACCTACCTACCTACCTACCCTACCCTACCTACCTACCCTACCCTACCCTACCCTACCTACCTACAATACCCTACCTACCTACCCTACCTACCTACCTACCCTACCTACCTACCTACCAACCTACCCTACCTACCTACCTACCTACCAACCTACCCTACCCTACCTACCTCACGGAGCCCGAGACCTTTCCAACGAATGCAAAACCGTGGAAATCGGTTCGTGCATTCTGGAGTTATAGCGTCAGGAAGGAAAACCCGACTTATTTTTATATAGTGGATTTAATTAAGTAACCACGTTTCCGAACAAACAATGCTCTTTCAATATAGTCTATGGCTGTGAATGACATTGACATTCGTTACCCGCGTTTTTTTAAATATGCAAAATTAAATGTATATTTTTCAATATTTCTGAGTGATTTTCTCAATATTTTTTTCCGTAAGAACCTTCTCCTAATAATAACAAATACAACAAAAAAAGAATTAGTGAAATCGGTCCAGCCATTCACGCGTGATGCCGTGACCAAGGAAAACGGGTTTCATTTTTATATATATAGATTACTTGTAAAAGAATTTTGCCAAAATTATATTGGAGCTGAAATATCTGATGTCTAAGTTGTGTTGTTCCTACTAACAGTTTGCATACTGTTATGTATTTTATCAAAAATTAACTCTTTCCTATCGTTTGCCGTATGTCATTACTTCCCAGAATTTGATCTTTAGCAGCGACACTATCGAATGGTGTAATAATACAGGGTGGTTTTTTTTTTTCGAAATTAACGGGTTCGATTTTTGGGTAGGAATATTGATTTTTCAAAAAACCAATGATGTAGTTAGAGTTATTATCAGAATCAGGCTCGTGAATCCTTTGAGTGTTTTTCGCTATTCCTCATAGTTTCGGGTTTGGCCTTCCACCCACTTAAGTTCAACCTGTATATCTCGGCTCCGATGCATTTCAGAAAAATTGTTCATAGAAGAAAATGAATGTTTTATTGTATTCTTACTAATGAAATATTTTTCATTAGTGGCCGCAGACTTAAAAAATCATGCCACTTTCACCCAAACCCCTTTACACGTAGACCATCACAATGCAAAATCACAAACCCTCTTTATGATGGCAAACAACAGTTTAAAAATATTTATCATCTTCGTGGGAGAGCAGCGGTGGCCCAGTGGTGGCAGCCCCGACTTACTAGCAGTAAGCCGTGCAGGCGCATTACTTTGTGTAATTTATTTCATCACCGCTGCTCTCAAAAATGGTAAAGGAAAACATCGTGAGGAAACAGGCATGTCCTAGAAATAAAAAATTTCGAAGACGTGTGACATATACCAACCCGCACTGGGCCCGTATGGTGAATTACAGCCTACACTCTCTTATACAAGGTGTTGTTTTGCATCCTCGTCAAAATTCAGGATGTTGTCACAAAAGACATAAATATTCAATATAAATTACGGTACCTAGTAAATTATTAAAAAACACTGCATTTTTTTGTTGTTTAAATTTGACAATATTTCAGAATAACCCCCATAGCGTGGTTTAGGGATTATAAAATTATCGAAAAAACGTTTGAGGTTTTTTGTTTGTGTGTAAGCGACGTTATAAGGCAGGGACCAGACGGCCCGTGTTTAAAACACGGGTGGTTCACAGTTAGCGATTTCAGTAAATAAATAAAAAAAAGAAAATTACCTACTCATTTTATTATTGATTCGGGTCGAGAATCATTAGCATAGTTACCTCCTAGAATTTGACGAGGTTGCAAAACAACACCTTGTATAGAGGAGGCCTGTATCCCACTAGTGGGAACATTATAGGCTGATGATGATGGTGCAACAACTTTTTTGCTTCCATCCTCCCCTGTCTGCCGTCATGGTATTGTTTCAGTCAATGCTGTTAATTTTGCAAAACCACTTGACCTGTATCTGTCAAAACCCATAATAAGTTAGAGTTTTATCTATTAAAAATATTTTATTTGAAAATGTGTGCCTCACGGCTGCGCCAAATAGGCCCTGTTCAGGAAATTGCCGAGCAGCTGGTGCCCGACGCTGGTTTTCAACTGGACCAGAAATATATTATCACCATTATCATTCCTCAAACAATCTATACACCGCTTCCTAGGTCTTTCTCTCCTTCTCCTTCATCATCAACATTTTTATTCATCACTCTTTTTGTCACATGAGGAGCTCGTGGCTAAATAATAACAGCCGCACGAGTCGATCTTTAAGGGAAAGCCGTGCTTGCCGAGGTTGGTCCGTAGATGGGTGACCATAATTACATACCAAGTTTCCTCCGTGCCTCGGAAAGCACGTTAAACCGTCGGTCCCGGCTGTCATTTGTAGATCTTTGACAGTCGTTACGAGTAGTCAGAAGTCAAAAGTCTGACATCCAGTCTTTCCAAGTGGTATCGTATTACCCAGTTACTGGGTTGTGGAGGTCAGATAGGCAGTCGCTTCGTGTAAAATACTGGTACTCAGCTGCATCCGGTTAGACTGGAAGCCGACCCCAAGATAGTTTGGGAAAAGGCTTGGCAGATAATGATACTCTTTTAGTCACATCCGATTCGTCTCTCCTCTGATTATGTACTCATGTATTATTTTACTGAATCACCTTATGGCTGAAATATAATTTATAATTTAGAATATATAATTTGCCAGAGAACGGGCAGCAGCGTTCTCTGTGCTTTTGTGACAAGCGTACTGCGATCGCCAACCCGCCTGCCAAGCGTGGCGGTGATGGCAAAACCCCCCAAAATGTCAATGTAACACTTGGAGGAGGCCTATGTCCAGCCGTGGACGTCTTTTGGGCTGAAATGATGAATTATGGCTGAAATGGCTCTAAAAAATATCTTTCACCTCAGGCTAAGGGTGGGTCGAAAACAAACAGGGATTGGCAAGACCGAAACACAGCTGGCGGCAGGGATCGAAACGAAAGAGGCGCTGGCAGGGATCGAGAAGAGACTCTCAGTGTCGTCAGCCGAAGCAGGGCTTCAAGGTAAGTTCAGCTTCAGATACTGACAGGGATACGGATCTTGAGCCCTCATTGACAGATATATTTCAAGAAGGCCATTAACACTTTATAAGAATATTATAATTTTAATTGTGTAAAAGCATGGCACATTTGGTTCTGTATGGTGTCGGACGTAAAGAATAGCACCATCCCATATCTTCCCGTGGGTGTCGTAAGAGGCGACTAAGGGACTTGCCAGAGAATGGGCAGCAGCGTTCTCTGTGCTTTTGTAATAACCGTACTGCGATCGCCAACCCGCCTGCCAAGCGTGGCGATTATGGCAAAACCCCCCATATGTCAATGTGGTGTTGGGGGAGGCCTACGTCCAGCAGTGGACGTCTTTCGGCTGAAATGATGATGAATGATGATCGCACATTTAGGTCTTATAAATAGGCTTGTGAACTTACACGTTCTGCCGTAGAATGGCATACAAATATTTGACCATGTTAAACGTGAATTTTAAGACGGAACATAAATTTGTTAAAAAATATTAATTTATAGCATTCTAGGTAATAACGTTTACAATTTACTTTCGCTGCCAAGTTCAATTATATATTTTTACTTGTATGCGCAAGTCATTATAGCTATGCATAATAACCAGTGATCGGAGTAGGTAGATTGAATTGGGATCCGAAACGTAATATGGACATTCCTCCGGAATTGGTTGATTATTAAAGAATATTTTCAACAGATAAATAATAAATTTAGTTTTGATACCCTCCTTAAAATATTTGAATTGAGTAGCAATAATATCATTACCAACATTAACAATATTTAATTGCATCCGGAAATACCGGAATTAATTTCCGGAAAAATGGCTTATCCATGTTATTTTTTCTGTGTGCATTTATGAAGCAAGTACTAAAAATCAATCTACCTACTCCGATCACTGATAATGACTATTTCATGAAAAGGTCATTCAACGGGATTATATAATGAACTTACGAGGCTTGTATTGATGATTTTAATGATTATAACTCTGTATTATATTATATACATATTTCTTAAGGTTGCCAGTCATACAATCAACATAACAACGACAATTAACATACAGCTTGACACTGGCCTGCATATCTTTGGTATTGTTCGTCGTATCGTTAAGAGCGTTTATACCCTACGGCATTTCATACAAACTTTTAAGTCGATATTTTCCGAAATGACTGAACAGATTTTAATGAAACTTCCTACGCATAAGCAGTATACATAGGTCTAAAAAGTTACTAAAAAACATTTTCGAAAAATAAAGTTACAGCTAAATTAGACCGATTTTTAATTATCTACATAGAGAAACAGAAATTTCCAATTATCTTCATTTTTATTAAAAGACATTTCGAATTTTTTTTAGTAATTTTTACTGCTTATGCGTAAGAAGTTTCATTAAAATCTGTTCTGTCATTTCGGAAAATAACGACTTGAAAGTTTGTATGAAGTGCCGTAGGGTATAAACGCTCTTATGCTCCATTGTTTATGAGTCGAACTACACGATCACTGACTAATGCTTGCACTGACTGGACAGGTACACTCAAATCTGGGTGGTTCTTTCTTCAAAAGACCATCTCGGACACTGATCTGCATGGTCTTCATATGATTTGAACTATCTCTGCACGCGTGGCATGACCGCCGTAGAAACCGGCTATGTCGACGGAAGAATCGGCAAACTGACACATTCTGTCATTATGTCGATTCTTCCGTAGAAAAAACTTGTTTCTACAGTGGTCATACTACGCGTGCTGGTTTTTAAAAGAGACTGACCTCTGAGTTTGTTTCGGCTGTTTCTTCTCAGAGAACTCTACGAAACACCGGCCACAATTTAGATTAAAAAAAATTAAATAAAAAATTTAAAAATCCCCCGACACAAAAAACCTCTAAAAAGCCAAAAATAAATTAATCCAAGCGTCGTAGCGTCGGGTTTCCGCTTTGTTCTGTGCTTGTACTAAGCGGTCTTCTTAGCGGTCCCCCGACGCTACCACGCTTGGATTAATTTATTTTTGGCTTTTTAGAGGTTTTTTGTGTCGGGGGATTTTTAAATTTTTTATTTAATTTTTTTTCATGCTTTTTAAACTTATTTTATTTTTTCTCAGCCTTGACTGTCCTACTCCTGGTTAACGAAACCAAGGAAAGATATAAATTTAAAAAAAAGTAAATTTTGGGGGGAGGGGGGTGCACCCCTCCCCCCTCAGCAATGTCCATGGTGACAAGCGACAACATTTCAAATAGACTACCTGTGTAAGTTGTTTATATCCTTATCAACTACAAAAGAGGTGATGATCTTCAAACGGCTGAGCAGATTTTCTCGAAACATAGCTAAGAACACTCTCGATTAAAATATCTTTCAAACGACACCACTTTTATCAAAATCGGTTCGTCCGTTTAGGAGCTACGATGCCACAGACAGACACACAGATACACAGATACACCGATACACAGATACACACGTCAAACTTATAACACCCCTCTTTTTTGGTCGGGGGTTAAAAAATAAAGACGTGTAAAAGTGATAATAAAAACCTATTTGCAAAAAGAAACATCATTTCATCATTCCAAATTACAAAGAACGTAAGAAAAATTGAATTTCGCGGGCTACCCGGGCGCGTCCCTCTTATTGTGTACGACGTTGCCAACTTTTAGTTCATTATGAAGTTGGCAACAACGCATACATTAAATCAATATTACTTGCAATTAATAAATGTGAATTTAGAAATTAGATAGGATTAGAAGTTGTTTGCTTTTGTTCAGGGTCCGAGACACCACATTGAAGATGTGTGCTCGATTAACATTGAATTTTCCACTTATGTTGCTTAACCTAGTTTTCAAGTCGCAAGGGATTTTGTTGCGAGCAGTGGTGGCCAAGTTACGCCACAAAATAAGTTTCTATTCAGCGGCTATGTTAATTTATTATCTGTGAATACAGTGCGACATGGCTCTAAATGGACGTGACGAAACTGAGAATTAACATGGATAGTATAAAAATGATCATAATTTATTCCTACCTCTGACAAGCTACTAAATCCCACAAAATGACGACTATTTCGAGTGTAAGCACACGTGTGTTGTCATAAAAGTTCTGCGTATAATTGACCAGACACATACTAAAATTCACGTTACCCTGCTTTATATTTCGAACGAACTGTACCCTAATTTGAATAAAAATTAATTGCATCATGAGATCTACAACTCAATATTATATCCACATTAACAAAAAGATTAACAGCTATTTAACCGATTGATTAACCTTTTTATGCACAGGATGATTAACCTTTTTATGCACAGGAAGGACAAATATTTATTGTATCAAAATAACAAAGCATCCAGTTTATAAAAATACACCGAGGCGAGGCACAGTGGGCTGAAAATCGGCTTTCATAGACTTAGGGATTTCAATTTGCAAGTGCTTGTTTTTATGTCGGATATCGCTTCTATTAGTCATTACTATGTACAAAAATGACACCCGAGTTAATTCTGCCCAAAAACGAAGGAAATATAATTTTTTTACGAAAAATTTGTATGAAGCTAGTATGAAAAATCGAATTATCTCCTAAACGGCATGTTTAACGGTAATATCCTTGGAGGTGGTCATAGTGCTAATTATTCATGATTTTTTGGTTGGCGATTGGACAAAAAATTTAATGCTGTTTTTTTTTTAAAAATCGTCAAAATATTTTTATTTGTTTTTACGTATGAAACGATTCCTTTTGGTGTTTATGTTGAAGAACACGGACTTTTAACTACACATAACATAAAATAGCATCACTCCTATATTTTCGTAGGAGTTGGCAGAGGTTTATAGTACACCCACACGTAGACAACTATGTTTGAGCTAGATAATTATCAACACAAAATGAGTTTTAAAACTTTTGCGTGAGGCTGCCATTCGGGAAGGTGCTGAGGATTTTTATCCATCTTACTATAAAGTGCAACAAACTAAGCTTGATTGCTACCCTCCGAAGCAATCAGTGACAGTTACTGATTCATCGGCTAGGATTACACTTGAAGCTTTACTTGATATCACGGTTACAAGAATCCTTCAAAGCCTTTCTAACGAAGAGCATAACAAGCAGTTGAAGCTGATATCCAAGTGGGGATTTGATGGTGCTTCTAACCAAAGCCGATACAAGCAGAAAATTGAGGGTGAGGAAGATGACTCGAGTATTTTCATGACCTCCTTGGTGCCACTAAAACTCATAGATGGAGACAACATTTTATGGACGAACCCAAAACCATGCTCAGTTTTGTATTGTCGTCCAGTTCAGTTTACTTTTGTAAAGGAGAGTGAAGCAGTTGTCCTTGAGCTGAAAAAACAAATTGATGAAGAAATTGAGGCCCTTATCCCCACAGAGTGCAATAATAATAATAAGGTGACTCATCAACTAATGATGACGATGATCGACGCTAAAGTCTGCACTTACCTTTCTGAAGCTAGATCAAATGCATCGTGCTACCTGTGCTTAGCAAAGCCTACAGAAATGAACCGCTTAGATGCTGTAACATCAAAAATTGTGTGTTCGGACCTGTATGAGTTTGGCTTGTCATCCCTACACGCCCGTATAAATTGTATGGAATGTCTGTTACACATTGCATACAGGTTCGACTTCAAACGAAGGGCAGCGAGAAGTGATGAGCACAAAGAAATGCTACAGACAAGGAAGAAAATAATTCAAAATAAATTCAAAGATGAGCTCAATCTGTTGATTGATATAGTAAAACAAGGCTCGGGAACCACCAATGACGGGAATACTGCAAGAAAATTCTTTGAGTTTCCTAATAAAACCGCAGCTATAACCGGTTTGGATGAAGACCTCATCAAAAGATTTGCTGTAATTTTACAAGCAATTACATCTGGAGAGCAGGTCGATATAATAAAATTTAGAGATTATGCTCGCAAAACAGCAGAAAAGTACGTATTATATTTTATACGACTGGTACTACATGTCGTCAACCGTTCATAAGTTATTAATCCATGGGGCTGACATAATCGAGAAAAATAATATTGTGCCGATTGGGACTCTCTCGGAAGAAGCCTCAGAGTCTCGAAACAAAGATTTTAGGAGGTTTCGTGAACATCATTCGCGGAAAAGAAGTAGGCAGGATTCTAATCAAGACATTTTAAATATGCTTGTTGTTTCTTCGGATCCTTTGCTAAGTGCACAAAGGCCTAAGTTAGATGCCAAGAAAAAGCAGAGCTTTTTTGCTGAAACTCTCGACTTAATTCAATTTCAGGAAACTGAGTTCGAGTTTTTGGATATATCCAATCTGGATGCTGACTCAGAATTGGAGTCTGACAACGACAGTGATAAGGAAAATTTGTAAAAAAAATATATATGTACATATTTGTAAATTTGTATTTGAGTGTGTTTGGGTTTTTTTGTAATATTTAATGATATTTTTTATTTATTTTTTTTATTTATTTTACAAATGCGTAGTATTAATTCCTTAAATTAAATTATTTTGTATATAATATAACTTAATATGTTACTTTAATAATAATTTGATAATCTTTTTTTATTTAAATTAATATAAATGTGTCAAAAACAGCAATTTTTTTATTTCTTTTTTCTCGATTCGTGTGTTCTTAATATTTGGGTTAATAACATATCGAACTTTTTAACTTGGACACTAAAAGGGATCGTTTTACATGTAAAAACAAATAAAAATATTTTGACGATTTTTAAAAAAAAACAGCATTAAATTTTTCGTCCGATCGCCAACCAAAAAATCATGAATAATTAGCACTATGACCACCTCCAAGGATATTACCGTTAAACATGCCGTTTAGGAGATAATTCGATTTTTCATACTAGCTTCATACAAATTTTTCGTAAAAAAATTATATTTCCTTCGTTTTTGGGCAGAATTAACTCGGGTGTCATTTTTGTACATAGTAATGACTAATAGAAGCGATATCCGACATAAAAACAAGCACTTGCAAATTGAAATCCCTAAGTCTATGAAAGCCGATTTTCAGCCCACCGTGCGAGGGTTTGATTGAGACTGAATAAATAGCTGACTTTTGCCTAAAAACTGTACGTCTCGAAAACTGTCCCATCCCAACTTCCAATAAAACGGTGCTCCCATTGGTTTAGTTTTTTTATCCGCCAATCACGAGTCAGTAAAATAAGAACCTCGGCTCTATGATTGGCTCGTCTGCCATTTTTCATAATGGAGGCAAAAGTTTTCGTTCGGGCACTTCAAGCCGGCATTTCGGTAGTTGTGTGCGTGCTTTCAAGTTAATTTGCGTGACGGGTTGTGATCGTGAATATTACAGAAGATTGTATTAAAACTCTGAATATAGGATTGTGTATAAGAATCTTGAAGTCTGTGACCATTCATCGCGTTACGCGAGTAAATTACTGTGTTACATTGAAGTCGCCATGTTAAGAAAATATTTTTCGTCGATGCAACAAGACGAGTAAGTCGGTAATGCCAGTCTGAAATGCAATATTGTTGAGTACCTACCGGAAATTATAATGAGTGAGACACTTGTATGTGTTGTGTTATCGCTAAGTTTTTAATTGTTTGGTGTTCGGTGATTGTTGCGACGAAAGTACATACATAAACTTATCTCCGAGTTGGTTCGAGTAACTAACGGCAAGAAAGAAGTTTTCTTGGATCTCGTATGTCTTTGATAGCGAAACGCGTTTTAATATTTTGCTCAAATTGTAAAAAGTACAAAGTGCTTTGTCCGTTATTATTGCAATTAATAGTTGGAAGTCTCGTACCTATTTTCTCGGAGCGTTTAGTAATCTACCCACATCTGCGTTATTTTTATTATTTGCAAGTTCTCATTTGCAATGTATAAATAAAGTTCTTTGTGATAGTGAACACCGTTTAGTACCAGTAGGTAAAGCCTATCTTCTAGAAGTATTGTATTGCTTGAGAATCAGTTATGTACATTGTAAGCCTCCGTCATACTTTTGCTGCGTAAAGTAATATTACCCCATGACTTCTAGCCATGTATGTAAGTGAAGCCCGTTGTCCGCATTTACCTCAAGAAATGAGATAAGTGCGTGCCATGCCAGTGACAGCGCGGACGCGAAGTAGAAAGTTCTAAACGGCAGTGAGAGAGATCTCTTCGGTTTTGTGTGCATGATTTCGCAAAATTTTTGTGCGAGTTCACCTTATATGAGAAATCTATCGCGTATTTTGCGGCTGTTTGAGTAGGCAGTTTTCTCCTGGCATTGTTGGGGCCAGGACGAAGCCAGCACTGTTTACTTTGTGCCCCTGTTCATTTTAGTAGATGTGTGTTCAGAATTGTACCATTGTTAAGCCTATGTGTGTTTAGTGTCCCACAAAATGATAAGCTGTCATATGTACAAGTTGGACAGTTGGTATAGGTAGTCATCATCTGCCTAGCCTTTTCCCAAACTATCTTGGGGGGTCAGCTTCCAGCCTAACTGGAAGCAGCTGAGTACCAGTGTGTAACCGTAATTACATACCGAGTTTCCACCGTACCTACCTTGGAAAGCATGTTAAGCTGTTGGTTCCGGCTGTCATTTGTAAATCTTTGACAGTCATTACGAGTAGTCAGTAGCCAAAACTCTGACATTGAGTCTTACCAAGGGGTATTGTATTACCCAGTTACTGGGTTGTGGACGTCAGATAGGCAGTCGCTTCATGTAAAATACTGGTACTCAGCCGCATCCGGTTAGACTGGAAGCCGACCCCAAGATATTTTGGGAAAAGACTAGGTAGATGATGATAATAAAACATACTTGTTAGCAACTGTTTTCTCATTGCACAGATGCCAAGCCAACTACAACAATCTCTCAAATTTCTTTAATAGATTTTCAACTGTTTGGTTAAAGAATTAGGTTCCAAGGTTTGATTGGGAAAGTTTGACAGTTTCCGGTAGCTTGAGGTGCTGGTGTTTGTACAATTGTTATTCTAGTGGTTGGTCTAGTGATCCCAAGACGCATCTATACATCTGTACAAATAAAATTGAAGTGTCTGTTTGTAATATTAAAATAACCGCTTTTTACTATATACATATAAATGTATATACGGTACATATACCAAAATAACATTTTAAAAATTTTTGTCTGTCTGTTTGTTCCGGCTAATCTCTGGAACGGCTGGACCGATTTTGACGGGACTTTCACTGGCAGATAGCTGATGTAATAAGGAGTAACAGAAGCTACATCTATTTTAGAAAAATACTAAGATAATAAAAACAAAAATGCGAAACCGGAAAAAAAAGTTAGATAACTTTTTTGTTAAATTCCATGTGGACAAGGTCGCGGGCTCAGCTAGTTGCTTACTATAATTTATACAAACCTTATTTTGTTTATTGCAGGGGGGTGCAGGACGAAACACCAAACGGTGAGAACAACATGGACGAATTGCTGATGGAAGACGATTATGTAAGTCTTATCTGTTTCTACGAATGTTATCTCTCTAGTTCTTATTGTGCTTACATGGTTTTCAGATCATTGAGATATGATGACTTTTTTGCCACCAACTTCTGAAAGTAGAGTTATTTTAGACCTTTTTAGTAATCAGGCGAACAAACCGACGTATTTTACTCTTTTAGTTTTGGTAAAATTACATTATCAGCACCCCTTAATTAACCTTATTTCGGTTGGGGTTAAAAACCTAAAAGAGGGGTGTTATAAGTTAGGTGTGTGTATCTGTGTCTGTCTGTGGCATCATAGCTCCTGATAAAAGCGAAAAAATATCAGCTATCCCAAACATTTGGCTCGAATAGGTATTGAAATTTTGTATAATAATAATAAATCTGTATGGTGTCGGACGTAAAGAATAGCACCATCCCATATCATCCCGTGGGTGTCGTAAGAGGCGACTAAGGGACTTACCAGAGAATGGGCAGCAGCGTTCTCTGTACTTTTGTGACAACCGTACTGCGATCGCCAACCCGCCTGCCAAGCGTGGCGATTATGGCAAAACCCCCCAAAATGTCAATGTGGCGAACCTTGGGGGAGGCCTATGTCCAGCAGTGGACGTCTTTCGGCTGAAATGATGATGATGATGAATAATAAAAAAAAAAATTGTACGGACTGGTATCCACATGTTACTTACTTAGTGTGCCAATGTTTTATTTGTTATTCAATGTTTTCCAGGGATTCTCTGACATCCTTGACCCGAATCTACATCTGGAGCTGGAGCATTTGAAGCTGGAACAACTGAAGGTCCGTGAGGAACAGCTCCAGTGTAAGCAGAAGCTGATTCTCCTGAAGCAAGCTGAGAGGAAACCGGTGAGTCTACCTTCACATTATACAAGGTGTAAAAGGACCCTTCACAAAGCTGTCAACCAAGTATTCTGTATATCATGCTGGCGCCTCACATTGGGTTATGATTTCGGTCCATGCTTGGCTTTGAATTGAATGGCGAATTCGGTTTAAAAAAAAAAAAAACAATGTTTTTATTTATTTCAAACTTTTTCAATGCGAAAAACTCTTAAAATACTTTTTTCTTTTCTCTTTATTTTCTAATATAAACAATTCATTATTGCCAAAACTTTTAAAAAGAATCCCGATACTAGGAATGCGCCACGATTGGTCGCCATGTTTGTGACGTCATGTTAAAGGAGTTTCTCGATAGCACAGTGTCAACGGCTTGTACATGTTAACATTGTGACGTCACACGCGCATTGTTAGGGAACTGTCAACGTGTTTTCGGTACTGTGATCAATCATGAAACGTATGTGATCTTGCCTTTTATTACAACACTTATTTTTTTTTCAAAAAGCCAATATTATTGTACCCAAGGTATGCGGCATCCAATACCCAGTGTGAGGCGCCGGCATCAAACCAAGTAACTACACAAAAAATATTGCTAGGAAACAACTTTTTGGGGGTGAAAAATCGCGTTTCACGGTAAGGACTCAATACAACGCTCTCAAGCATTGGTCTGATGGATGCATTGTATTAGTACGGGGGTCGAGGAGGAATTTAAAGTAAAAAATAGTAGTAAAATAAATAAAATAACATTAAAAATATTACACTCCCAATATCTCCTTGACTAGAAAGTTTGGACCATTATGCTGGCGAATGCTCCCGGTGAGGGAGCACCTTGACGAATATGGAGTCAGCGCTAGATATTTTAAGACGCTATGCCTAGTCAAATGAGGCAACTTTGAACAGTTTTTTAGCCAAATGTATACATTTTAGAGCAACAAAAAAAATATATGTTACTCTTGACCATATTTATGAGGGAACCTTCGGGCCCAAAACACGTTTTTGGAAAAAAATCCCGATAAAAAAAAATCGAGAAGTTCTGATTTTCAAGCAGGTGTAACTGTATTACTGCTCAACAAATCTTGACAAAATTAATAACAGTGATGTAATATAAAATAATAAAGGGAACTGTCGGTTTTCTTTTTCGTTTTATTTACTATATTTGTAAGGATTCATGTTTTTAATGATAATTATTCGAACAAGTCGAACGAAACATCACACCATTCGCGGCGTCTTGTCGCATCTCTTTTATTTCTACGCAGAGTGACAGTGACCGCTGAGGCGCGCTGCTAGATGGACGTATGTCACTTTTTTTCCGCTCGCCGCTCAAATTTTTTAATCAAATTTCGATCTGTTTGTTGTTGAAAGCTGTTTATTATATTTTATTTTATGATTAGTTTTTCGTTCGTGTAAATTTTTGTTCGATTTTAGTCATAAAATGTGTAAATAAAAAATCAGTGAACATCAGTGGCGAAGAGTCAAAATTGTGGGTGGGGAACCTCAGTGGCGAAGGGTCAAAGTTCTGCAAAGGGAATCCGAAAAATTAATTAATGTAATTTTGTTTATTCATCATTCCCGTTTTCAGCGATCCCTATAACTAAGAAAATGACCCCCATGACGAAAAAAACTGAAAATTTCATCCGCGCCATCTTGTAGTTTTTTTTTTTACCAAATCTTCGTTATCAGCGACCCTTAAAGCTACAAAAATGACACCAATGATAAAAATATCGAAAAATTTCGTAAGCGCCAACTTCATCTATTTTGTAAATTGTCAAGAATAAAATGTAGAGGAACCATAAACAAAATAAAAGTGATTTATCTTATGTAAATAAGTCAACTAAAAAGCGCGAGAGATACCATATGAAAACGTCTCATGTTAGAAGACAACATTTTGAAGAATTGTGTCGTGTAGAATTTATATATTTAGATTTTGCTAAAATCGTCAAAAGAAATAAAATTTATTTAGACTTAGATTGTATTAATTTAGTGTATTCTTACTGTTCGATCACCTCTTCATGCATATCTCCATCCGCCCCGTCCGTATGTCCACCCTTTCATTCGTCTATCCACGCACCCGTTTGTCCAGTAACCTAGCAGAAAGGGGGGGGGGGGGGCAGAGGAGGGCCTCACAACTTCAAGAACAAAATACAAACATTAAGAAAAATAATAATGTGTAGCTAGCACAGCTGTCTTTTTCGGGGATTCCCTCACAAACACTAGCTCAGCTCTATGTATAATTCGGAAAAACTTTTAGTTATATCAAGACTGCGAAGACACTTAAAAGCCATTAATGATACAGTTTCTGAGTGGCTATCTTTAGACCTTTTAAAGTTTATTGTAGATAGGGTGATAGTCTGAGCTAAGTCACCCAGTGCTAGGCAAGACCACAGGGGGACCCTGTGGTTTTGCCTAGCCCTCTTACTAACCCTCTTACCATGCTACTGAGGGGTTCAGGTCTGGGCTTTCGGTTGAGGAGAGGTGGTCATACCTTGCCTTCCAACCATGTAAATGATTGATATGAAACTCTTTGCCCCCAACAATTTGCAACTGATGAAGCTACTGATGGTTACAGAAACTTGTTGAAAAATGCGCAGTCATGCATGTGAAGCGAGATTATGGAATCCATGGGATTCCAGAATCTCCGATCCGATTCCTCTTCTCCACAGAAACCTACAAGTATTTGGGAATGTCAGAAGCATTAGGCATCAATACTGCTGACATGAAACAATCGTTGAGGGAACGCTCCGTTGTCCGCCTGAATAAGATGCTAAGCAGTCTTTTGTCAGGCGGGAAAAAGTTTTGTGATAGGAAGGTCCGCGTACTGCTAACTGGCTTAGAAACCTCGACCAACATCTGAGGAGTCTTTCGTTTCGCAGCTGGATCAAGGGCTTGATTCAGAGGGCAGTAAATCTGGACAAGGCGCGTATTGTTAGGAGGTTCGTCTTTGAAAAACCCTGACCATCGGTAGTTCGGGCACGGTTCCCGATGCCGGTATGCTACTATTTTTAAATGTTTTTATTTATAAATATGTATTTTCTTACATACTGTTACAAGCTGGGTATAGGATAAATTATCACACTACCAATTAAACACTCAAAATCTTTATTTAACACTAAACAACACTTATACGCGCGACTCGCCAGTCTGTAATTGTCATTTTGTCCGGTAGGAGTCGCCAGCGGCGCTGGGCGCTGCGCGCTTAGATACGGTGAAACGTTACCGTAGCGAGTGCCGCTTTCTTTACGCCACCTCGGCCGTCTGTCACCACTAGGTGAGACCTCCGGTTGCCCGGAGGAGGCCCAGCGGATGACGACCTGCGACGGAGGTGACTTTGTTGGCGCATCCTACCGCTAAGGATGCTGGCCCCCGTCTGCAGACGCTCTCAGAGCTAGCCGATCGCGCTCCAGACTAGGGGCCGTAGTGTTTGAATTTGAGCGGCAATGTACTGTGTAACGCCGCCCATGTAAGCGAACGAATAGCTGGCCTGCGCCGCTCCTTCGTCGCGTGAGTTAGAATGCATGACTAACTCACTTCCGCACCCGTCGCCTATTTATATGGCCGACTCATGTTCGAGAAACTTCCACAACTCTACTACTACTCTACTCTCTCCGTGAATCTCTAGGTAGTTCCTTAGGGGAAACCCATCCTTCGAGAAAGTTCTACAACCTTCTTGAACCTTCCAGATAGCTTTATACTGGAACCAATCCTTCTAGAAAGGTCCAGAACTTTCTCAAAGTTTCTAGGCATTTCCATTGTGAAACATTCTAGGATTATTCTCGAATCTCCTAGACATACTGGATCATTCTAGACTCGAACGTAATCCTAGAATGTTCTCGTAAAGCAGGCAACGTAACACTGCCCCTCCTTAGACATGCTCGTTCCGATCATCGTTAGTCCCGTAGTATCGCGCTAATCGATCTACATGTACGATCTTAGGCGCACCTCGTGGACCCTTCTGTATTCGGTACACGTGTATACGGACATCGTTGACCCTGGACAATCCTGGTGACGACTCGGTATGGTCCATCCCATTTTGCTTGCAATTTCGGAGACTTCCCTTTGCTAAGCACTGGGTTATGCAACCACACCAGTGAATTCTCGTCGAAACCTCTCCTGTTCGTCTTCTGGTCATAACGGGTCTTCATCTTCTCAGACATCTGTTGGCCGGATTGTCTGATATGCTCATAGACATCGTTCAACTTGTTACGCAAGTCATTTGCATAATCTGTAACACTGCGTGGTGCATCATGGGCAGTTCCAGTGATTTAATCTGCGGGCAACCGTAATTCCCTTCCAAAGTTCGCGAAGGCTGGTGTCACAGACGTACTTTCGTGGACTGCACTACGGTAGGACAGAAGAAACGGCTGTATGTGCTTGTCCCAATCCTTTTGCCTGCTTGCTACGACTTTTGCCAGATTTCTCTACAACGTTTGGTTAAAGCGTCCCACCATTCCATCAGATTGTGGGTGGTAAGAAGTGGTTCTTGTTTTGTGGGTACCCATTATTCGGCAAGTCTCCTGAAATACTTGTGATTCAAAATTCCTTCCTTGATCACTGTGAATTTCTAAGGGTACTCCAAACTTCCTGAACCAATTTATCTGCAACAGTTGTAGCTTCTTGGTTAGGAAAGGCGAACACTTCTGGCCACTTTGTGAAATAATCCATGACAACCATTAAGTACTTGTTCCCACTTTCACTCTCTGAGAATGGCTCACCATTAATGCACCTCTGCCGCGTGTTTGGGGTCTTTTCACAGCCGCACAAGTGATACATTTACGACAACAGTCCTCCACATCTTCTCGACAGTGGATTCAGTAAAATCGCTCTCGGATCTTCATTAGAGTCCTTTTTACCCCCATATGTCCTCCTGAACATACATCATGGTAGACCCGTAGAACATCCGGTACTTTGGCTTTAGGGACAACCATTTGTAGATGACACCTGTCCCCTCGAGCGTTTTCCCATTTACGGCACAAGACTCCATCCTGGATAACCAAGCTGTGCCATTGGGCCCAATAACTCTTCGTGATGGAACTCATCGCTGCCACATCACTCCACTTGGGTTTAGGAGCACCAGCTTTGATCTACTCGAAGATCGGTTTGATCTCTGAGTCATTTTGCTGAGCCTGCTGTAGGGTTTCCTTCCATTCATCACTGAGATTCGTTCTAAGCACCCTCACGGTTGCTACCTCCTTAGTCTCTTGCCTGGCACAGTGCTTAAAATCTTCAGGACAAGGTCTTCTTGACAAGGCGTCTGCGTTACCGTGAGTTCTCCCAGTGTGATGTTCAGTTATGCAATCGAACTCTTGCAGTAGTTCAATCCACCATCATCACAATCCATGTCGCCACTTGTCCCTCCGGATTTTTGAACTGTAATAGCCCCTTCAATGCAGCATGGTCAGTTCGCAGCTGGAACTTTCGTCCCAGCAAATACACTCTTTTGGAAATAAAAAAACGGGCACCTAAGGAAATTACGTTCTAAGGACGATTTGAGTTATCATCGTTCTCTTGCCATGAAATTTAATTATTTGACGTACTCTTTATACTTTAATCGTGTAAATTAATACGCGTGAAGTGAACTTCGGCAATATTTTTTTTAAAAAGTCGGTCAATTCTTTAAAACCGATGTACACGGCCAAACAATAAGAAGTGGTCGGCATAAAGACAAGAAGATTTTTTTACTTTTTTTGATTAAATAAAGTTACAAATGTAAAAACCTAATAACGAGTGTGACCTCCTCTTGCCAAAATCACAACTTGAATCCTTCTGGGTATGCTGGCCACGATGTTTTTAATAACGTTTTGAGGAATACGTTCCCACTCTTCTGCAATGACTTGTTTTAGCTCCCTGATGTTTTGTGGAGCAGGTTGCACTCATGTTACCCGTCTCTTTAGAACATCCCAGACATGCTCAATTGGATTGAGGTCAGGAGTTCGATCTGACCAATCTAAACGACGGATCCCAACTTCTTGCATGTACGCTTCCACGTCGCCAGAACGGTGTGGGCGAGCATTGTCGTCCATAAAAATGGAATCTTTGGGGAAGATACCATTTTACAGTCAATGCAGGTTGTGCATATGGAATTAGGAATTCCATTATGTACCGGTGTGCTTTTAATGTTCCATTTTCTATGAAAACTAACTCCGTACGCTGTGTCGAATTATTTGTTGCCCAAAACAAAACGGAGCTTCAGCCATAAGGAGTGATTTCTTCGAAACACACTTCCGCATAGCGTTCCCGTGGTCTTCGTAGCACTCGTCGGCGTCGGTCCTCTCCGCACGAAGAGATTCTAGCTTCATCAGAAAACAATACTTTATTCCAGTCCTCCAGAGTCCATGAAGCACAGTTTCGAGTAAACTAAAGTCGAGCAACACGGTGCTCACGGAGTAAATTAGGTTACTCCTGATATTGGCAGCCAAAGCCCCCTCCTGAACGTCCACAAGCTAACTTCTACTCCTCTTCTTCAAGGCTCTTCTTCAGGTCCACACTTGATGCTTTACGATTCCGCAACGCCTGACTCACCAAAAAGCGGTCTCTTGGTTCTGTGCATCGTTTTCTTCCCGAACCAGATCTTTTTTTGACCGAAGCGGTCTCTTGATACCGTTGCGAAGTCCTCTGGACAGTTGAACGACTCACATTTAGCCGCTAACGACCTTCTTCAAGTAGGGCTATAATTTTACCGGCCATTATCGCTTTTAACTCATATCAAAAACTGGTATTTAATGTAAAAAGAAAAATTAAATTGTTTAATTTGCAGAAAATTTCCAAAGAGTTTTAAAATTTTAGTAATCAGTAAAAATATCGTTTCAGCAATTCGCGCCATTAGTAAAGCAATTTTACAATAATCAATCTTTTTCTTTTGCTCATTTCAAAATTTAAATTTGGAACGTAAAGAATCATGCCAGGATGCTTCAAATGACATGCCAACACATTGTCAAATGAATAAAACCTCTTTCTTGTTCTTCTTCATTGAAATAGAGAAAAAAATGTATGGTGCCCGTTTTTTTTTTTTGCAAAAGAGTTTATTTACTGAAATGCTGCAATGTCTTTACAACGGCAGTAGCCCGTCGAGTAACGCAATGATTTCTTTCCGGTTTGGTTTGTTTAAAAATAGGTGTTTTGCACAGACGTTTCTTTAATTCCTGAAATGCGACGTCGCAGTTCTTGTCCCAACAGAATTGTCGCTTTTCCTCAGTGAGTTTGTGTAGAGGTTTCGCAATGTCAGCAAAATTCTTTGCGAACCGTCGATAGTAGGAGCAAAAACCCAAAAATACTCTGACCTGTGTCCAGTCTTTCGGAACTTGCCAATTGTTGACGGCGACTACTTTCCGTCTGTCTCTTTCCTGTGATTATTCTTTCAACTCCTCGTATGTGAGGCGCACGGTCTTATCCACTGAGCTAGCATTGAACTAATATCGAACCGCTACAAGTTAATTTCTCTATCCTGAGCCTAATTTTATATATTTATATAAAGCAATATTTCTTTAAATATATATTTATATATTATACTTATATCTTATATAAAATTCTCGTGTCACAGTGTTAGTTACCATACTCCTCCGAAACGGCTGAACCGATTTGTATGAAATTGTGTGCATATCGCGTAGGTCTGAGAATCGTCCAAAATCTTTTTTATTTTTACACATAAAAAAAGTCCACGCGAACGATGTCGCGCGCAGTTAGTTATTATATTATAAATGAGAAAATTATTATATTAAAAATTTGTGTGTTACCTCTTCACGCCTAAACCAATGAAGTGATCATCCTCAAATTCTGCATGAGTACGTTGTAAGGTGTACACAAACGGCCATAGGTTACCTTTCATTCCGACAAAAAGTACTGATCCGAAGGAAAACAACAATAACTTTCTTATCACAATAGATGGCGCCACGTGCTATTGTCAAATTCTAAATTTAATCGAACAATAAATTTTAAATTTACTTCTTTATTAAAAAATAAAACTGCACGCGTAGCAAGACCACTGTAGAAACGAGTTTTTTCTACGGAATAATCGACATAATGACAGACAGACAATGACAATGTGGCACTTTGTCGATTTTTCCGTCGACATAGCCCGTTTCTACGGCGGTCATGCTACGCGTGCAGTTTTTGGAGCATAGTCTGTAGTTCCAGGGCTATGTGGGCAAAAAGGACCATGTCGTCGGCAAGTCGGAGATTCGTCAACCTCTTACTGCCGACTTAATGCCCTTGGTTGTCCATGAGGCTGTTTTGAATTATTTATTATTCGTTTGACAAATCTATTCGATAATATTTCGATAACCTTTTCTATAAAATAACAATCCAAACAACCAAACAATCCAAAATAACAATCAACCTATAATTTATTAGGAAAAAATAAGAAAACAAAAATATAAACATATTTAAAAAAAAATGCGATATTGAAATGTAGGTACATACATTATATTAAAAAAATAAGATAAAAAAGAATTGCGTGTATTGAGGTTCGAACCTAGAGATCACCGCGGAAGCAATGTGCGAAGTAGGCTAGCGGCGCGCTAGGCTATTCGTACTTTTATGATGAGTTTTGAAATTAAGCTTCTATACATTTATTGACGTCGCACATCGATTTGATTCAAGCGGGGCACCCCGCAGTAGGCGGGACTAAAGGGACTACTCGACCCCCCTCTTCATCTGCTTCACCCCCTCAAAAGCATGAAAGTCGCCTAGAAGAGCGCCTTAATACTGGTATTTAGCTGCATCTATTTTGACTGGAAGCTGACCCCAACATAGTTGGGAAAAGGCTGGGCACATGATGAATAGATATTTTACAGCTTAGTAACAAAATAATAATAAATGTTTAATTGGTTACAGATGGCGCAAATGAGTAACCGGTGCATTCTGCCTGACGGGAAGATCGTTGTGCGCAATGCTGTTGATAGGTGAGTTTTCTAAACTAATATTATAAAGAGGAAAGATTTGATTGTTTGTTTGTTTGTTTGTTTGTTTGTTTGGTTGTTTGTTTGCATTGAATAGGCTCCGAAACTACTGGTCCGATTTGAAAAATTCTTTCAGTGGTATATGGCCCATTGATCGAGGAAGGCTATAGGCTATAAAAATAGGAGTGGAGCAGCAATTAAAAATGTTGCGAAAACGGGGAAAATGTGACGCAAACGAAGTTGCGCCGGATAGCTAGTTTTAATAAAAATAGATTAAACATTATCACAGAAAGTGAAGTCAATGTAGTCTTGAACCCAATGGTTGACTGATAGAGAATGCCTTGCGGCATTAAGTCCGCCTATGTACCACTATTGTCCATGAAGTTTAAATAAATAAAATAATCTTTGTAAAAATCAAAAGAAAAAGGTAAAATAAGACACAAAAAGATATGATTCCGGCCAGGATCGAACTGGCGGCCTTCTGCGTGTAAAGCAGATGTGATAACCACTACACCACGGAACCAGTTGACGTAGATGTTGAATTTAAGTATTAAATTGTTTTTGACAAGACAGATTTTTGATTACGAAGTTCTCTGTAGCAGCTAAGCGGATTTTTTGCTCAATTTGTAACAGTAGGCTCACTCACAAACTTAAAGCATATATTTCAAAATTAAGCTATTGCTGTTGCTCGCGATCTTCATCAGCGTGACATTTTAATTATGCAAGGTGTTGTTTTGCATCCTCGACAAATTCAAGGAGGAAACTATGCTAATTAATACCCGAATCAAAAATAATATACGGATATCGGTAAGTTTGAAGCACCTGTGTTTTAAACGCGGCCCGTGTGATTCTCGCCCTATAACCGCGCTTTTACACATACAAACTATCTCAAACGTTTATTCGATAATTTCTTATTCCCTAAACCACGTTAATGAGGTTATTCTGTAATACTAACAAACTTATACAACTAAAATAATCAGTGTTTATTAATAATTAATTATGTACCGTAATTTAAATAAAGTATTTATGTCTTTTGTGACAACCTCCTGAATTTTGACGAGGATGCAAAACAGCACCTTGTATTACTTCCCTATTTGGATCGGATTTTGTTAACAATTTCATGAGTCCATTCAATTTCTAAAGTAAACCTAGCGTAACTTACTCCTTATAACATCAGCTATTTGCCAGTAAAATTTGCGTCAAAATCGGTCTAGCCGTTTCGGAGATTAGCTGGAATGAACAGACAGACAGTGGCATATATAGAGTGAATTTTTCAAATACTGGTATTTAGCTGCATCCGGTTAGACTGGAATCCGACCCCAAGATAGTTTGGGAAAAGGCTAGGCAGATGATGGTGACATAATTAAAACCATCTATTATACTTACGTATAATCTGACCGATGACCTGGTCAAGGTTGCGGGGATCCGCTGGATGCGAGGCGCACGGGACCGGTCAATGTGGCGTCACTTGGGTGAGGCCTATGTCCAGCAGTGGACGTCTTTCGGCTGAAATGATGATGATGATGATGATGATAATCTGACTTATAATAATTATCCTTGCTTACATAGTGTTTTATCGAGGTTTTAAATTTCTACGCATTAGTTGTAGAATGTGAAAAATGTCTCTAGTACAGCATGTTTTTTTTACTATAGTGCATTCACGGAGACGAGTTAGTATAGCGCTTTCTCTGTCGCACATTATCATAAAAAATGACAAAGACAAAAAAATCTTTTTGAGGGTCGGTGGGCGTTAAGAATGTAAATGCGCGTTCACACTGCGCTTCTTAAAAGTTCGCTTAGTTTATTGCGGCTTCATCTGTCGTATAAATTGAGAGCCATTTATTTGGTAAGAATTTTTTATAGGTATTTTTTTATATCTGATAGATATAGATATGAAGGAAAGCAATAAAATCGAGACGAGTTAATTATTAATTTTAGTTTATTATAATATATACAAGTTATTAAGGCATGGCATCACTCTCCGAAGACGTATCACTACTGTAGTCGTTTCCTACATTTATTACGAATCTTTCTGTCATTACTTCCACATTTCTATTCATAGTATCCATTTTGGGCTCAACTATTTCTATGACATGCTTTATACATTTTTAGGGTTCCGTAGCCGAATGGCAAAAAACGGAACCCTTATAGATTCGTCATGTCTGTCTGTCTGTCCGTCTGTATGTCACAGCCACTTATTTCCGAAACTATAAGAACTATACTGTTGAAACTTGGTAAGTAGATGTATTCTGTAAACCGCATTAGGATTTTCACACAAAAATAGAAAAAAAACAATAAATTAAGGGGGTCCCTATACTTAGAACTGAAAACCAAAAAAAAAAAATTCATCAATCCCATACGTGTGGGGTATCTATGGATAGGTCTTCAAAAATGATATTGATGTTTCTAATATCATTTTCTTCTAAACTGAATAGTTTGCGCTAGAGCCACTTCCAAAGTGGTAAAATGTGTGTCCCCCCCCCTCTAATTTCTAAAGTAAGAGGAGGAAAATTCTGAAAATATTTAGGATTGTAGAACGTAAAAAAAACTATCAACGAAAATTGGTTTCAATAAGATATGATGTTTAGTTTTTGAGATATGGGACTTTTTCATCAAACTGCAGCAGTAACTTTGTTTTTCATTAACATACTATGAAAAACAAATTTAGTTTTGCGGTTGTGTGAAAGTTTACTAACTAATACTACTGACTAATGAATGACAGTTCAAAATATTGTTATTATATTGTTTGGAGCTATGAAACCCTGTGTGCGAGTAAGACTCGCACTTGGCCGGTTTTTTCCATTTTTCTGCGTCAATATTTTGAATAGATTAGTTTAATACAATTTTTAATTCTGCCATTTTATGTGTTTTCATGTGTGAAGCTACATTTCCTTTAACTTGAGCCCACACTAGTTCACTAGTTTGTCAAAAAAAATTTCGAGCTGCAAACTTAGCTTGGTCGAGTAGTACATGTATGTCTGGTCCGCGTATTGATAAGTTGCAAACTAAGTAAGTCGTAATATTTTTTGTGACAAGTGAACCTATTCATTCGCCTTGTCAGCCAGAAGTAACTTCAATGTACGTAGACCGTAACATGAATTTCTCCATAGCGGCATATATTTGTCTTTAATTGAGAAGCTTGCAGCAAAAGGGAGGCAAGTCCAAGTTTCAAAACTTATGGGTTATAAAAAAAAATACACATATGTCTCAGAGTTTTATGTTATAGTCTAAACTAATATTATAAAGAGGAAAGATTTGATTGTTTGTTTGCATTGAATAGGCTCCGAAACTACTGGTCCGATTTGAAAAATTCTTTCAGTGTTAGATAGCCCATTTATCGAGGAAGGCTATATATCATCACGCTACGACCAATAGGAGTGGAGCAGCAATGAAAAATGTTGCGAGAACGGGGAAAATGTGACGCAAACGAAGTTGCGCCGGACAGCTAGTATGATATAAACATATTCACATATTTTACAAAAGTTTAGGTAAATCCATACTAATATTATAAATGCGAAAGTCACTCTGTTTGTTTGTTTGTTACCTTTTCACGACTAAACGGCTGATCAGATCTTAATGAATTTTGGCAAGACGATAGATTTCAACTTGGGGAAGGACATAGGCTATATATTATCACGCTACGACCAATAGGAGCGGAGCAGCAATGAAAAAAACCGGCCAAGTGCGAGTCTTACTCGCACACAGGGTTCCATAGCCCCAAACTATGGAATATAATAACAATATTTTGAACGGTCATTCATTATTAAACTTCCACTCAACCGCAAAACTAAATTGGTTTTTCATAGTATGTTAATGAAAAACAAAGTTACTGCTGCAGTTTGATGAAAAAGTCCCATATCTCGAAAACTAAACATCATATCTTATTGAAACCAATTTTCGTTGATAGTTTTTTTTACGTTCTACAATCCTAAATATTTTCAGAATTTTCCTCCTCTTACTTTAGAAATTAGAGGGGGGGGACACACATTTTACCACTTTGGATGTGCCTCTAGCGCAAACTATTCAGTTTAGAAAAAAATGATATTAGAAACCTCAATATCATTTTTGAAGACCTATCCATAGATACCCCACACGTATGGTTCCGATGAAAAAAAAAATTTTGGTTTTCAGTTCTGTGTATGGGGAACCCCAAAATTTAGGGTTTTTTTCCTATTTTTGTGTGAAAACATTAATGCGGTTCACAGAATACATCTACTTACCAAGTTTCAACAGTATAGTTCTTATAGTTTCGGAAAAAAGTGGCTGTGACATACGGACGGACAGACAGACAGACAGACAGACAGACATGACGAATCTATAAGGGTTCCGTTTTTTGCCATTCGGCTACGGAACCCTAATGATGCGAAAACGGGGAAAATGTGACACAGACGAAGTTGCGCCGGACAGCTAGTAATTAGTATAAGTTTTAGAATTACTACGTTTTTTTGAAGTTTGGATCTGTCTCCGTTTTGCACCAAAATATTTTAGACAATAAACACATCAATATAAGTTTTCTTTATTTCAAGTACTATAAATCTGCATGTAACATATTAAACAATGAAAAGAAAGAGAAAAACGAACGAGTATTTAACAAAAATTACAAATTAATAGTAGGGTGGCAGATCCAAATTCTATTGTAGCGTGCTTGTTTTTTGTCGGATCCGCCTCGTTCATGCATCAAACGATAGCTCTAGTTTTTGTTCAAATTGTAGGTGAAAAAACGAGTAACGGCTAAAATTTGGATCTGCCCCCCTTTTGCTGCAAGATCCTCAATTGATGGCAATGGACACGCCACTTATTAAATGGAACTCAAACATAACTGGCCGAATGTTGGTGTACTATGGGTACACTTCTGCATAACCTTTCGAAAATAACAAGCATGATGTTATGTTACATGTATTAACAACTTTTTATCTATTTCTTTATATTTTAGTCCGCAAACGGAAAAATCTGTACGGTTTAGGTAAGTTGTTACAAAGGAAGTATCTTGTGTGCCACGCGCTTATACCTACGTGTATGCTTATGTGTATGCTTTTCGTTTAAGTATTATACAGCGTGTAAGGGACAACCCTCCACAAACTGACTGGTGCTTTCGGCTCCTTATTTTGAATCGTATTCCACTGGAATATTTCTCGGGAAAATTTCCTTTTTTTATAGTTTTTTCAGTACTATTCCTTCATTTCAATGTAAAATTACATTTTACGCAGCACTCCATTTATGTAAACAATGCAGCAATCAAATTTAAAAAAAATACAGAAACTGCTAACAAACAATCGTTTTCTTTATTGCTTTTTTACTGCAATCAGTTTTTTTTTTCACGAATTATTCTCGCTTTGGGTGGGTGGCATCTGATGAATCATCTTTTATACACCTTTTCCAATTTGATAATTGATAACAACTTTCCCAAAGAAACATTATTTTTATACTCATTCACTTTTATCACAGGACAAAGGCGCGCGCGCGCTAATTTCATACGGCTGTATTATTGTGATAAAAGTAAATGAGTATAAAAAATGTTTCTTCGGGAAAGTTGTTTGTTATCATGAGTATAATTACGTGTTTAAGTATCGGTCACTAATTACCAGTTTGTCACTAACTTTATAGACCTATGTATCCTGCTTATGCGTATGAAGTTTCATTATAATCGGTTCAGTCATTTCGGAAAATAAGGACTTGAAAATTTGTATGAAATGTCGTAAGGCGTAAACGCTCTTAAAATGTATGTTTTTGTCATCAGGGAGTCGCGCGATGCTGACGTGAGCTTTACTGCCGGTGCAGGAGATTCGGTGAGTCTTCTATCACTTTTTATTGCATGCTCATACTTATGAAACTGGGTATACGTTTGGCAACGAATGATGTGTAGAAGTAGGCTGATATAGTTCTGGAATTTCACGAGCGCTGTTCTGGGCAGATTTTACTAATGAAGCCGAAGATATTTAGATGTGCCCTCGGCGTACTTTTCTTTACATTAGATGACTAAGCTGAGTTTGTCAACGTAACACAAACGTGATCAATGCTTGACGACGTTTGGCACATCTAAACGAAGTTCAATAGCTGCACGCGTAGCATGACCACTGTAAAAACAAGTTTTGTCTACGGAAGAATCGACACAATGACAGATACGTCAGTTTGTCGATTCTTCCGTCGATATAGCCTGTTTCTATGGCGGTCATTCTACGCGTGCTGTTAATATCGTTATTGTTGTGAAATATTGACACTGACAGCTCTCTAAACGAGTTTTCGGATGCGCGGATTGCTTTACTTCACTGGATATATTCGCCCTTAATTTAAACCATACGCCATTGCGTAACAGTCATGAATTGCTCGTCAGCTCGTGGCAACAACTATTAGATTGTGGACTTTGCATGTTTTCGGTAAACATTAGCGGCTATCGCATTTCTTTACTCTTTAAATTCTTCATAACTGCCACATTCTGCCCATCATTTGAGGCCAACAGTATACTCGATTTGTTGATGGGATACGGTAATCGGTTTGCATGGGAAATTTGGTAGGGTCACGTTTAGCTATAAATTTAAGGTAAATCGCGTTATAGCGTGACTGTCGTATAGAATCGTTGAATCAGCAAAACAAAATGATGAAATTTACCCTGGAATGGTTTTTTGGTGCCGTTATTCTGTAAGGCAACTATGCTGTTGGTATTTAAGACTTTCAGTAGGTATGTCACCTAAAATCAATCACAAAAACATTTTAAGTTTCGAAAAAAAGGTATTACTGACATGTAGGGTTACTGTTAATTAGTGACCGATACTTAAACACGTGATTATACTCATGATAACAAACAACTTTCCCAAAGAAACATTTTTTTATACTCATTGACTTTTATCACAAGTTGATATGCTAACATGCGCGCGCGGGATTTTCATACGGCTGTTGTATTATTGTGATAAAAGTGAATGAAAAAATGTTTCTTTGGGAAAGTTGTTTGTTATCATGAGTATAATCACGTGTTTAAGTATCGGTCAATAATTACCAGTCACCATATATACAGGTCAAAATTGTAAATATGTACAAACTAAAATTTTCACTTTTGATTAAGAGTGTTTATACCCTACGGCATTTCATACAAACTGTCAAGACGTTATTTTCCGAAATGACTGAACAGATTTTAATGAAACTTCCTACGCATAAGCAGTATACATAGGTCTAAAAAGTTACTAAAACATTTAAGAAATGTCTAATTGGGAATTTCTGTTTCTATAGATAATTAAAAATCTGTCTAATTTAGCTGTTACATTATTTTTCGGAAATGTTTTTTTAGTAACTTTTTAGACCTATGTATACTGCTTATGCCGAGGAAGTTTCATTAAAATCTGTTCAGTCATTTCGGAAAATAACGACTTGAAAGTTTGTAAGAAATGCCGTAGGGTATAAACGCTCTTAAGGCAAATTGACACATTAATTTGAATAGAGACGTTTTCTTTGATTGAGGTCGCCTCACTCATACAAATATTTTATTGTTAGCCTGTGTCACCCCACTGCTTGGCAAAGGCCTCTTCTTCCAAATTATTAGATCTAGGACTATTTGTGGACCACTGTTCTGTCTAGCTCTTACTAGTACATGTAAACAAACGTATAGTTCAAACTTTATGACGGCTCGGAAGTTAGGTGCGAGTGACGGTCTGCGCAGATATAACGGTTAAAATTTTATGACAGCTCGGAACATCTAGCGTAAACCTGCGCATTACACAATTTTAGGTATCAGTGGGGCGCAGAGGACGTTACGTCTGAGCAGACCGTCACTAGTGGCTAACTTCCGAGCCGCTATAAAGTTAACAGAACAAAGAATTGAGGCAGGCGTTCGTATTTCCCTTCAAGTGCGGCCAAACCGGAGCGGAACAATTGCGGAAACGGGTCCGGAATGTTTGCCAGTGTCCGCTTTCCGCCTGTCCGCAATTTTTAAATACCCGTTGACTCCTTTATACGTCTTATGCGACCTTATTTATAATTATTTCACGGGATCACAACACAAGCAGGCATAATTATATAATTATCGTATACCTACTTATAATATAAATATATATTCACTTGTGTTTTTCGCTTTTCTTTCTAAATTTTCAGGTCCAAATTTGCGTTTTCAAGGTTTAAGGTAAACTTGCATCGTGCATGTGTGCTTTAGGTAGGAAGGGCTTTACGCTTCATACATTCTCATCAAAAGCAAGAAATCAACAGGTGTTGCCAGATACATCACCTCAAAATTGGGGAATGGAGTGTCTTAAAAAACCAATTAAGAAATTGGCAACACTATGAAATTCAGCAAAAAAAAAAGACTGATTTCGATAACCCGAGCATGATAAACGGGAAACGGGAATCTGGCAACACATGAGTAGCGTAGCGATCAAAAAGACAGATACCGATATCAACAGTTTTGCTTCAGAACGATACCACCATCTGTTCCTGCAAAGTCAAAAACAAGCGATCCTGGGAAATACCGCAAACAGATGCTAGCTCCAGCCATTCGACTTGCGTAATATGCTCCGAAGACCAAAGCGAAAACAAGAACTACCGAGATAAGTCCGTAACAAGTAAAAATATCGATAAAAAATCCGGGTTTTCTACCAAAAAAGTCGATAGCAAATCCACCACCCCTAGTAAGAGGACAAAAAAGTCCGAGTTTAGTAAAGTTACTAGTACTTATAGTAAAAGATCTGACGCGACAAGTAAAATTAAACGCGGGAAGTTTAGGAGCGAAGTTACTCGTGACTTGAAATATAGTGACTTTTATACCGACAGCGATGACGAGGATGAGACTTATAGACTTATACAATTACGTAACGCTGACTACATGGATATAGTAGAGGAAGACCTAAAACTAGTCATCGCTTTAGCTGGATATCCAAAATCCAAGATGAAATTACGACAGATAGAACAATTCCAACGCAGTTTAACTGACGTCATAGACATGCAGCTAAAAGCTGGACTCTTGAAACGTGTACCATCCTTTTTAGATTATTACTTAAACAGGGGAGCATTAGTTTGTATATGTAAAGATGTAGATACAAGAGACTGGATGGTAAGAGTATCCCCAGGGTTACAAGAAAGAATGTGTACCAATCTTGTCCTGCTCAGAGCAAGAGTCAAAAGGCTTTGCTTAGCCGTGCTCAAGATCCCACGCTCTTGTTGGCCAGCAACTGCTCAAGACGCTTTCAAACTTCTTCAATACTTCAATCCTACAATAAAAACTAATTTATGGAAAATCTACATGCAAAAAACTATTGACGACGTAGAATATACTTCTTTTATCATTGATAGAGTTTCTGGGGAGATTATTAGAGGTCCCGCTTTCAAAAATGTTATTGATTACGGTCAGATGGAGTTTGAATTGAATGGTTATACTGAGATTTACTATGAATGTCTTCTCGCCAATATGGATGAGGATTTACGAAGCGTTGCTTCGCGAGTTAAACTCCTAGATGAAATAAGATCAGTTGAAAACACACCTAGAAATACCTCCGATGTAAGTATCAGAGAAGTTTCAGTTGTGACACAAGAAGAAAATGTCATTCAAGAGGAAAGTCCTCTTGAAACTCTTGAAGAAGATAAATACGATGTCGGGAAAGAACTTGAGGTTAGTCTTCAAACTGATATCATTAAAAAACTAAAAGATGTCACTTACATTAGCGATAAAGACGAAATCTTAGTTTGGTCGGATGAAACTATCAACTATAGCAACGAAAGGGATGTTGTAAATTGCGAGGAGAAAGAGAAAGAGATTTTTGAAAGTCATATTGCTTCTACATCTGGCGTAGCTGTGTCAGACAAGACGGAATCTTTTATAGAAAGTTCCGATAATTTGATCTCAAGGAGTAGTACTTTGAACATAGATAGCAATAGAGGCATTGCTTACCATCGACGAACAAACTACTTACACGTAGAACGGGAACTAAAAGTCGCTATAACCTTAGAAGGTTATCCTCAGAACAAACTAGAAGGCACTCACATTCGTAGACTAAAACATTTGTTCAAAGAATATTTGCACAAGGATATGAAGTTGCAACGGTTTGCCAATCTAATCATTCCAAAATTCCAAGACATTTACTTGTCAAACGGTGCTGTAATCTACATCTGTGATAGTTTAGAAACTAAAGACTATTTGACAGAAGTTTTACCTAAGTTCGTTAATTCTACGGGATTAAAATTGACTTTTAGAGATATCAGAAGTCTAGTCAGGTATACAAGAATTGTGATGAGACTGCCTAAAGAACACGCTCATGTTGAATCAGTAGAATTGTTGCTGAAACTACAGGCTGTATATCCTGGTTTGAAGCCAGACTGCTGGAAATACTACTCGGACGTCGCTGGAAAGCAGAAAAGGCAGTTCGGAGTAGACCCTGAATCTTTAGAAGTCATCAAAAGCCCAGATTTCGATCCTCATTACGAAGGAGACAAACTCACCGTCAGGATCATTGATAGACAGAAACGTGACGTCAGCTATGACGAAACTAGCAAAGACAACGGTGACGTAGACAACAAGAAACATCGAGACGGGCTGCTTAAGAAAATGTATATGCCCATAGATCCAGAAATAATGGCTGCCCCACTCACTAGGACTCGTACAAATCACTACTCGGACCTTATCGCTGACGACCAGAAACTTTATGTAGGACCTCACAACTACCCAGAGTCTCGAATAGACGAAATCTTATTCCATTCAATCAAGAGGACACTGGAGAATATTGTCGTAGATTCCGTGGATCAATGCGAGTTAACCGAAGAAAAGATTCCAATATACCACGACATGTATCTCTTTGACGGTGTCATATTTATCATTTGCCATTCTATGTTCTCCAGAAGCTGGATAGAACAGGCCATTCCTGAAGTAAACTCGAAGTTACGTATAAATCTGAAAGCAACTGAATTTAGGGGAGCGGTAGGCATTGTAAGTATGGTTTGCAAGACTGATAAAGATACTAACGTAATTATCGAAGCTTTGCAAAACCAAAATCCAAGATTACGGACTAAATATTGGCGGAGAATAAGCACAGTGCGAACCAAGTCTAAATTAGACGTTGTTTTGCAAATAGATAAACTTTCAGCGCAAGTAATAACTGCGCACAATTTTAACAAATTCGTTGGGGGTAACCCTGTTCAATTCAAGTTAGGACACCTACTATCTCTACTCAAACCCAAAGCAAGCTTAGAAGAAGTAACTAAACTGCATGCAAAGAGATTAAACAAGAAACTGAGCGAAATGGAAGTTCTAGAAAAGTCTAAGGTCAAAGTACCGACGACAGAATTGAAGGGGAAGAGTTTCGATGATCTCAAAAGCCAGTTAAAGATGGAATATCCTCATTTGAAACTAAACAAATGGAGCATGTCACAGCACGAACAAATCGGACACAATGTATCTAACATACCTATAGATGAAGATTCCGACAGAATAGTGACACAAGAAAACTTCGAATTTACCGATAGTGATCAGAAAATATGCTATGGAGAAAAGATCGAAACAAAGTTGAACCCAGTTGTTGACGAATCTATTTCACCAAACAGCGTCGAAGAAGTCTTAGCAGAACATCATGGTTACCACAAGATAATTATGAAGACCCCAATTAACATACTCCCCGAAAACAAGGACGATTTAAACATTATATTCGATCTTCTGGAAGACAAAAACCCGGGACTAAACACAGAATCGTGGCAGATTTATACCGAGAACGTTTACCCTAGCAACGGTAAATTTACCGTTTACATTGATCAGCAATCAGTTGCCGTGCTACAAGGGAAGAATTTCGATTCTTCTATCGGTGGGGAGAAAATCAAATTCTTTTTCTAGAATATTCTCTTCTACAGACATTGACTAAGTATGAATTCTGTCTTGAATTTACAAAAAGACTTGATGACCACAAATTAATGATATCAAATTCAGTTAGGATATAAATTGTGCTTTTTATCAGTAACCTACAGTATTGTTTATTTAGTAGTACTTTAGATTTTGATTAGCTGTTTTAAACTAAGTTTTATACTGCTTGTATTAAGTTGCTTTTCATTGCCAAATAGCCCAGCCAAATATATTTAAGAGCCATCTGAAATAGTCCACCAAATGCTCAACGAAGCCATCCGAAATTCCTAGTAAGAGAGTTTGCACTTTACCCAAATAAAAGAAAGCATGTCACTTTTTTCACTTGTGGTACAGAAAAAAAACCTATTCTGTATCTCTTTCGCACGCTGTCGTAGCTCCTTAAAACACCTTCATGTAAGCATGACAATTTGTTGAGGTGTTCTTTCGCCAACTTTTCTTATTAAATACCCTCACAGCATCATTTAAATTTGCCGGCTTTCTAGCGGGGTCCCGGCTGTCATTTGTTGATCTTTGACAGTCGTTACAGGTAGTCAGTGGACCGAAAGTTGTGACAACCAGTCTTACTAAAGGGTATTCCCTAATCACTGGGTTGTAGAGGTCAGATAGGCAGTTGCTCCATGTAAAATACTGGTATTCGGCTGCATCCGTTGGACTGGAAGACCCCAACATAGGAAAATGCAAGGCAGATAATAATGAACTTCTGGCAATTCTAGAGTATCATGCTTACTCAAAAGTTCTGCTGATGATAGCGTTGTGTGTTGGCTGAGTTCCCTGGAACATGGTTGAGCGAAACGGCGCTGATGCATGCGTTATACTCGTGAACGGGTGCCGTCTGTTGGGATTGGGTAGCTTAAAACTGCCAAGGTTCGGCCCAAAGAATCTTGCTCAATAAGGCGATGGTCTAGTTGGCAATATTGCTGTAAATTTAATAGACTAGAATTCTTGGTCATACCCTAAACACTGCTCTCATCATCTGCCTGCGTGCATTTGCCTACTATGTTTGGATCGGTTTTTACTGTAACCGGATGAAGCTCAATACCAGTATATATCATTCAGCGAGTCTCCTAGCTTACCTCCGCAACCTAGTCGGTGAGAGAAGGTACTACTTGGTAATAATGGTAATCAGATGTCTGAGCTTATGACTATACGTAACAACTGTCAAAGATGCACCACACAGCCGGACAGCCGGGCCCTGACGGCTTAAACGAGCTTTTCGAGACAGAGGTTTTTTTATAAGAAATGTCCCAATACTTCTTTCAAAACCATATTGCAGCTCGCATTTTTAAAAGGGATTTCGGATGTTGCAACTGGTCATTTACCCACCAAACAGATGCCCCGTTTTGTAAACTTACCCAACCAGATAAGTTTTGTTTGAAGATACTTAATTAATTTTAACCTTTTGAACGCCAGAGCATAAACGTACGCGCGTGTCCTCTAAGCTAAGCCACAAATTCACCGCAAATCTTATTTACTTATTTCTTGATAAGACAGAGATAATTAAGATATATAGATAACATTTTAAATATATATAAATAAACACACTGCATTTTTTGTACATATTTGTGTCGTTGGCGTACAGGGTACTCGCTTACTTGTCAGGTTCAAAAGGTTAAAGAGATTTATGTGAAGAATTTGACATTCACCTTAATATATATCTTTTAACGAATAGAATCGAAGAGTCAAATATTGGCCATGAAAATTTATTGCAATCATAGGTCACTGTCCAGAATTCAATCAATTATTATTTTAGTAGAATAATGACACCTGTTTTTCTGAAAATGTTTCCTACTGGTTTCTATCGGGGATTTAGTGATGATAACACATCTAAAGATCTGCGCTCATTAGAGACCCAGACTCGACCCGGACTCAACTCCGAAAACACCAAAAATAAAGAATAAAAATATCCTCATTTCAGACCTTGATCCATATGATGTTAGTAATACACACTATTATTTAGCGTTAGAAACAAACTTATTACGATCTTTTACTTTGCTTATATATCATGTGGTTAGTCCAAACCTAATGTCAAGAGATTTTTATGCCGGTCATGGGCCTCCAACTTAGCTTTACATGCCGTCAAGAAATATCTCTCAGGCATGCTGTTTTCCTCACGAAATTTTCCTCTACCGCTTTACCGTGTCAAAATGGAGTTGGCGTCGAGTCTGTGTACTTTGCGGAGATCTTTATTCAATCTTTGCTGTGTGTATTTTATATGTCCGAGGCTTGAACTTTTGCGATCCCAGTTTCTGTCCCTATCTGACAGCTTTGTGCTCAATTCAGCGCCATTTTGACTTATTCCTACTACAAACATGGTCGAAAACATTATTTCTAGTGACATTTTTAGTTTGTACTAATTTACATAAGTTTTAGGGTAAGTATTTTTATGATTGTAATCTTAGCGTTAAGAATTGGCAGCGCGAAGTTGATTATGTGACGAGAGTCCTATTTATTGTTACCGGACTTCGTAAAAAAGCCCTCCGCACATTCTTCTAGCCATTCTATAACATATTTCATACAAATTTGAACCCTATTCATATCCTGTTCTCATGAAACGCTCGATTCCTTTCCAGTAAATAAGGTTCTTATTCGTCTGAAATAAATGTTTCACGTGATTATGCACGGTAATACTAAAAGAATCATCCCTTTGCGCTGCCTTTGCCCCTCAACGCATAATTTTAGGTACTTTCACGTTCCAGTTCTGTCCGTACTACGGAGGACTATGGTCGTGAAGTTTTTAACTTTAATTTGTTTTAATATTATTCCCTTTCTGTTTAGTTTATTATGTGATTGTTTTGCTTCTTTGTGTTTGTAATTAAAGTTATTTTCATCATTATGTTTTGTTGTTTTTCTTTTAGTTTTTTTGATGTCACTGAGATAGTAGTCTTCTGTAAAATTAATAGACTGATTGATTCGCCACTGAGCAATTAAGTTAATTTCGTTAACCCATCGTAAAAACCTAAAAACTCTCCTCTGAGATGAATTGGTGGATAATATGTCCGAGACCGACCTAAGCTTAGGGGTGGACGACGGGAATATTGGTATAATACCTCTTGCCTTTGAAGACTAGTACAGTTTGAAAGGAAACTCAGAAATTAAAGTCGAAATAATAGTTATCACATATTGTATTCAGGATAATCACTTAATGCACTCACGAGAGGAACGTCGGACCGACAACATGCGTGCTCTTGACCCAATTAGCCTTTTCTCACTGCCGAAATGCAGCGGGGCGCCCGCTCGCACCGGCGCCGTACCTCACCCCTCCCGCCCAGCGCGCCCGCGCAGCGGTAGATGCATCCCTTCGCTCTATCAAGTTATAAACGATTATTACACACATCACCTATTTGAGATTTCTCAACAAATATTAGATGGACCCCACTCCAGGATTAAAACTCATTGGGGACTGCTCAGCTTAAGTCTTAACTCTTTATCCATCCAAAGAGGTGGTCTTGACACTATCGCTATGTAAAATAAATGCGGTTTTGGTAGCAAAGCGGTTTAGTACTGTACGATACCCGTATTAGCCAGTACTAACTGGGTTGTGGAGGTCAGATAGGCAGTCGCTTTATGTAAAATAGGTACTAGTATTCAGCTGCATGTCGCTAATTGCTATAAATACTAACAAAACTCGTCAATATGCTTTCTTATTCCCGCCGTGTATCGTGGCTGTCTGACATTCGAAAATCGGATCGCATTAGATTCTGAAATTAGTAAGATTTTATTTTTGTTTTGGTTGTAGGTTTCTTTTGAGAGGTGGGGTGCATTTTGAAAGTTGGCAACGTCGCACATAGCTGTCAAATATACACCCCACATATAAAACTTCTATGTGCCCCCCCCCCCCCACATAGAAGTTTTATATGTGGGGTGATTTACTGAATAAGTGCTACCCGTTTTCGCGTTGGTGTTCTTTCCACACTGTATTAGACAGATATTTGCTTTCAGAACGTACCCTCGTTCCGTTGAGTTGTCAGCATAATACTTTTCAAGTAACCAAGATGAAAAATAAAATGAAAGTTCGAATCTGTGATTTTTTTTGTGTGAACTTGACGACCGGGTAAGGAAATTATTAGATAGACGTGCTGCACACAGTTGGGTCTACCTAGCCGCTCTAAGGCCTTAGCACGAGAGCGCCGTTTAACGTAAATACGCCGATTTTTTAATCGAAAATACCAACTATCCTATCACATTTTAGTTAATTTATTTGCAACAAGCACAATCAGTATCGTACATACATATGAATAAATTATAAAAATACTAGCTGTCTGGCGCAACTTCGTTTGCGTCCCTTTTTTCCCGTTTTCGCAACATTTTTCATTGCTGCTCCTCTCCTAGTGGTCGTAGCGTGATGATATATAGCCTTCCTCGATAAATGGACTATATACAACTGAAATAATTTTTCAAATCGGACCAGTAGTTTCGGAGCCTATTCAATGCAAACAAACAATCAAATCTTTGCTCTTTATAATATTACGAGTAGTTTAGATGTGGCATGTTTAATTTTTAAACCGACGTATTTACAATACGCGCGCTCGTGCTATAGTGCCCCTGAATACTTCTTATGACGCTAACAAGAATCAAGTTTCCTTCATTGCTTACATTTGGTGGCAGATAGTTTTTAATTTATACTATACTGCACACACAAAACAATAACATACTAGAACTGGTTCGATTAAGTCTGTAAATATTTTTTTTTACACAATAAACACTCTACACGCTAATTGGGCCGCAGCTAAAACTTCCTGGACTGCAGCGAGTAGCAGTGCAGCAGTGTGTGGTCTGCGGCCGCAGCGCTGACGCGTACTGCGCAGGATGCGGCATCACGCCGTACTGCTCCGAGCAGTGTCAGCGACGCGACTGGCATGATAGGCATAGCGCCGTGTGCCATAACCTGGCTAGGTGAGTAAACATCGAGCAGCAGCATTAAGCAGTGATAGCCAAGTGGTGTGACCGTTGGAGCTTGATTCTCGATGTCCACCAACCCGCTTGTCCATCGGTGGTGGACAGCAAAACGATATTTAAAAATTCTTCCGATTTCCTCTATGTCCTCATTTCTTACTATCCTTTCGCGTACCACACACCCCCTGATCACCATCTGATGGACAGAAGAATTGTCTTTAAAAGTTGTTTCGCTGTCAAGCCGGTTGGTGGATATCGGGAATCACTCATGTAACGCACAGCTAGCTCCGGGGACGGCAGAGCAAAGCATGTTATCTTTATCCAACGTAAACTTACTTATTAAGTGATAAAATGATACAGATTGTTATGTTCAATGCTTCGAAGGGAAATTCCCTTTGGTGCCTTGGGGTCGATCTCTAAAATGCTCTGCTCTATCGTCCCCGGTGTGTCCCCGTATCATTGATACTGATCCAGATACAATCCTGTATTCAATGACATCAAAAAAAAGCGCGAGGTGTGCTTTAGTGGAAACGGATACTTAACTATACAAGGTGTTGTTTTGCATCCTCGTCAAATTCATTGAGGTAACCATGCTAGTGATTCTCAACCCGAATCAATTATAAAAAGGGTAGGTATTTTTTTTTCTTATTTACGGAATCGGTAAGTGTGAACCACCCGTGTTTTAATCGCGGCCAGTCTGATCCTCGCCCTATAACCACGCTTTCACACATACAAATAAAGGCAAACGTTTATTCGATAATTTCTTATTCCCTAAACCACGTTAAGGGGGTTTTTCTGAAATACTGACAAACTTAAACAACAATAAAAGCAGCGTTTATTAATAATTAACTAGATACCGTAATTTAAATTGATTATTTATGTCTTACAACCTCCTGAATTTTGACGAGGATGCAAAACAAGACCTTGTAAAAAGGACATAGCGCGCCTAAATGGACGCACTATTACCGTACTACTGTCCATGAGTAGGGATAGTTATGTAAACCAATCGGATAGTAAACATCTACTGTCTAGTTCCATACTTGTTAAAGATTAAGGAAATACGTTACATTACAACGTGCCATAGTTAATCCATAATTAAACCCTTCTACTAACCCGGCGTTAAGTCTTTATTATAGTATCTGCATTCTACTTAATGTTTTCTTCAGATAATATCAAATCAATTTTCTTTGCATAAAACATGATGTGCAAAGTTGTTTTCAGACATTATTAGAGCATACATGTTTTGCTTATATCACAGCCTGCAAATACATATAGGTTACATTACAAAGTTTCCTTTAGTTTACATGTCAAAAAAATCTTCTAAGCAGTAAACATTTATGAGTGCTTAACTATGTATGTAGCTTTAAAAAAAAACCTATGGTTTAAGGTTTTTATGTCCTGGAATTTTATGAAATAGTTTCTCTCTTGGCAGGTTGAACAACGGAAACGCACGAGTAGGTGAAGGCATTCAAGATATAGCTGCCGTTGAGTCTTCGCATATGCAAAGGTAAACATCTGGTTTTTAACATAGCAAAAAATCACGACTGTAATCCCAGAAGGGTTTGGCAGAGGTGTATACCTTATAGTACACCCATTTCGTCAGTTATGTTTTAGTCCCATGTATTAGGTGGCTACTATCTGGAGCTTGTGGCTAAATAATAACAGCCGCACGGGTCGATCTTTAAGGTTAAGCCGTGCTTGCTGAGGTTGGTCCGTGGATGGGTCCATAATTACATATCGAGTTTCCTCCGTGCCTCGGAAAGCACGTTATCGTGGTCCCGGCTGTCATTTGTAGATCTTTGACTGACGTTACGAGTAGTCAGAAGCCAGAATTCTGACATCCAGTCTTACTGAGGGGTATTACCCAGTTATTCGGTTGTGGAGGTCAGGTAAGCAGTTGCTTCATGTAAAATAATGGTACTCAGCTGCATCCAGTTAGACTGGAAGCCGACCCCAAGATAGTTTGGGATAAGGCTAGAGTCGCCCCTATTTGGCCCCTATTTAGAGGGCGACTCTATTTGCCATGAACCGGGCACAAATCCAGACTCCGTGGCGGCTAATGAGAAATTATGAGAATACTTTGACCGACCTGGGAATCGAATCCAAGACCTCATGGTCAGCAGTCGCGCTTGTGACTACACCAACGAGGTAGTCTATTTATAAATGCATAATTATGAGCTAGCAAGCTGTGTGAAGAATGAAATGGTAAGCAAGTAGGTGTCTGATGAGATAACATCAATCACACCTGTGGAAGTTGTTTATATCTCTTTATCAACTAGAAAAGAGGTAATGATATTCAAACGGCTGAGCAGATTTTCTTGAAACATACACAGAACACTCGATTAACAAACCTTTCAAAAGAAAAACCTTAATTCCATTCAGGAACTATGATAAAGACAGACAGACACACAGATACACACGTCAAACTTATGACACCCCTCTTTTTTGGTCGGGGTTAAAAAGAAGAGAATGTGTCAACATAACTCTCTCTCTAACAGGTGCACCCAGAATTCGCCAATAAATCCCATGAAATGGGGGCAATGGGAATCGGAACCAGGACCTTCTGCAGCAGTCGTCTTAATTTCCAATCGATGTTTCTTCTGGTCCATGTGTTTACTTCTAAATACAATAGTTTTGGAGCAGACCGTAGAAGACTATGATAAAGAATGCAAATTAAAAAAGTCTTTTTATTTTTCTAGACTTCCAGTGCTACCAACCACGCCTCTCCGTCGTCCTCACCCAAGTACGCCGAGTAACATGCGTGAAAACCACAACAGAGACGGTGCTCCTGACGCGAAAAGCTCCGGCGGTTACTCTTCTAAGGTATGGTTTTTTATACATAAGTTGTAAAGGACATTATTCCTAACCCCTCCACTTACAAATTTTACGTAGCAGTCGCCTTGCTTACCTAGGTGGGTCTGTGGATGGGTGACCAAACTGTCCACCCATTATACAGGGTGTAACGGAAAGGGTATATACATACTTACGGGTGTGCTACAGACCATCAAACTGAACATGTTTCTCTACAAACAAACATCGTAATAACGAAAAAATTATCTGCGGCCCCATACAAAATTTCAATACCTATTCGACCCAAATGTATGGGGCAGCTGATATTTTTTTCGCTGTTACGAAGTTTGTCCGATGGAGAAACATGTTCAGTTTGATGGTCTGTAGCACACCCTTAAGTATGTATATACCCTTTCCGTTACACCCTGTATACCCAGTTTCCTCCATGTCTCGGAAAGCCCGCTAAGCAGTTCATCCCGGCTGTCATTTGAAGATCTTTGACAGTCATTACAGGTAGAATCTGACAACCAGTCTTACCAAGGGCTATTACCCACTACCTATCTGACTGATATCCACAACCCATTTGGTACTGGGTAATACGATACTCCTTGGTAAGACTGGTTGACAACTTTCCGAGGCTCGGAGAAAACTCGGTATGTACTGGTCACTCATGTACAGATCAAGACTGTCAAGCGCAGCTTAATGCAAGTGTCAAGCCAGACACTCTGAATCGAGTTTTGTTCAGTTCAGTAGCCCGAATAATAATGAGATTTCGTCGACAAACTTGCCTTTTATGTTTATTTTAGAATTATAAAATAAACCTAAAAGTTAAGTTTTCTACATAAAAGTATAAAAGTTATATATTATGTGTATTATGCACAGGTTTTTACTTCAATTCTAAACATGCTTGATTATAATAATGAAACGCAAGGAGGCTCGAACATGTGTTCACGGAGGTCTTTGGTAAGTGGGTAACCAACGTTCTTCGCAGGTAGCTGACGCAAAAACTTATAAGAACGCCTTCTATCGTCTTCTACTCGTAACTTAAAAAAAATAGTATCTTTTGTAACATAACGAACCGTTGTTTAAAATTAAAGTTTTCTTTGCCCAGGCAAGCGTAAAGTCTAACGAATCGAATGGCAAAGATGATCGATCCTGCAACTCGAAGCAAAGAAATCGCTCCCGCAGCAGGAATTATAAGGAAAATGTACCTGAGAAAGGTAAGTTTTATTATTATCGTGGTCATATCAATCGTCAAGTCAATAGGAACCTACAGCAAGCGGTTTTTCCTTTTGTAAGTTTCTACAAGTAAGTTATGAGCATTCAAAACACATGTTTTCATCGACTGTACATGGACTTGACCAGTAGTGTATTTGGTAAGTTTCGTAATTGGACAAACAGGCGATTTGACGAACTACAGCTTTGGCCAATATCAAATTTGGCCAATATCAAATTTGACGAATATCAGACTTGACCAATGTCGTTCAACCCGTCTTCATATCTTAGCTGATGGTCTTCAGGGAGGTCAGATGCGTGATACAAATTCGAAAGCATTTATTTCAATTAGACTTACAGGCATTTTTGATGATCAAAAACCAAAATAATGAAGCTACAGTCCCAGAAACAACGCATAATGAATTTTGAAAGTACTGTAGTTGCCCATTCCAAAGCGTAGATGTCTATGGAGAAGAAAGGGCAAGAAACTCCATGGAAACTCTTTTAACACTGTCGGTCGTAAGGACCCAGCATATGGGTCGAACAATAATTCATTCGTGTGCGCACATCTCGTCTCCCGAGTCGTCATTATAATGGTAATTATGGAGTTTCTTGCCGGTTCTTCTCCATAGAAAACGACCAACCCGAACCGCACCTTCTGTCGTACCCATGTAGGCCTATCTAGACTAAAATTATAAAGCTGAAGAGTTTGTTTGTTTGCTGGAACGCGATTTGAAAAATTATTTCAGTGTTAGATAGCCCATTTATCGAGGAAGGCTATAGGCTATATATCATCACGCTACGACATATACGAACGGAGCAGCAATGAAAAATGTTGCCAAAACGGAGAAAATGTGACGCAGACGAAGTTGCGCAAGACAGCTAGTGTAAAATAAAATATTTTGATTTTGAACGACTTGTGCAGACATGTTAAAATGAATTATTTGAACTTTTACAAGATCTTGGATACACCATTCATGTTGAGATACATATATGTGAGAACGATGTATAAATACCAGGCCCCTCAGAAAGTATTGCGAAAAAAAGTTTTTATATATGGGAGACTGGCCAGTTATTATGTTTTTCGAAAATATGATTATTTATAAGTAAAAATAAGTAAGTTCCAATTTCAAAATTTCCCTCCACATTTTTTGCGAGTTAATTCAAAGTATTGTGTCTCACTGAAATATGGATCTGCGCCGGGAACATTTTAGAGCTATGATTTTATACGATTTCAAGTGTCGCCTGAAACCGGATGAATCGTACGATAGACTTCAAATGGCATTCATGGATGAAGGCCCTTCCAAGGCAACCGTGTATCGTTGGTATAACGAATTCAAGCGCGGTCGACCAACTTTGGGGGATGACGAAAGAAGCGGTCGCCCTTTGACGGCTGTTACCGAAGAAAACGTGCTAGCAGTGAAAAATTTAATCCAAGACAATAGGCGAATTACATATCAGGAGATTCAACACATATTGAAGATTGGATCGGGAAGCGTTCACGAGATTCTACACAGCCATCTTCGCGTGAGGAGGATAGTATCACGCTGGGTGCCGCACAACCTCACCGATGCTCAGAAGCAGGCCCGGGTGGAATGGTGCCGTGATATGCTTAACAAATTTGAAGCAGGCTCGTCTCGGCGTGTTTACGACATCGTTACAGGTGATGAGTCCTGGATTTATCAATACGACCCAGAAACCAAGCGCCAGTCGACTGTTTGGGTGTTTCAAAATGAGCCAACGCCTACCAAAGTGAAGCGATCTAGAAGCGGGGGTAAGATTTTGATCGCTAGCTTTTTTAATTTGACTGGCCACTTGGTATCAATTCCCTTACGGGATCAAAGAAGCATTAATGCCGAATGGTATACTTCCAAATGTTTGCCAGAAGTTTTCTCTGTTATAAGCAACAAGCGACCAAACACAGGGCTCCGCGGGCTACTGCTCCACCACGACAATGCACCTGCGCACACCGCACTCAAAACGAGGGACTTCCTGGACAGCACGCCAGTCAAACTCCTGGGTCACCCTCCTTACAGCCCTGATCTAGCACCGTGTGACTTCTTTTTATTCCCAAAAATAAAAAATCAGCTCAAAGGGATACAATTTTCGTCGCCGGAAGATGCGCTGGCTGGGTTCGAGCAGGCTGTAAACGAGGTGTCTGCGGCGGACTGGAAAAAGTGTTTTGAAAACTGGTTTAGGCGCATGAATCTTTGTATAGAGGCTGGTGGAAAGTACTTTGAAAAGATTTAATAAAAATATATGTACGTATAGAACAATTTTTTTTAGTTTCGCAAAACTTTCTGAGTGTCCCACGTACGTGCACAAGAGCGTCCAGAGCAAAATATTAAATCACTTGCACGCAAGCAACCGGCTGGCGTGCGTGCATGAATTTTGATGACCCGATGTAGGTGTTCTATTTCATAAAAAAGTCATTCAATGAGATTTAATTAACTTAAAGCGGTTGTATTTATGATTTTAATGATTATAGCTGTAAAGCCATATTTGTTACGGCCGCGAATCATATTTTAATTAACGTACAACTTGACAATGATCTCATCATCATCATTTCAGCACAAAAGACGTCCACTGCTAGACAGGCCTCATCTAAGAAGGGGGGTTTTTGCCATAATCGCCACGCTTGGAAGGCGGGTTGGCGATCGCAGTACGGTTGTTACAAAAGCACAGAGAACACTGCTGCCCATTTCTCTGGCAAGTCCCTTAGTCGCCTCTTACGACACCCACGGGAAGATATGGGATGGTGCTATTCTTTACGTCCGACACCATGCAGAGCACACACGGACACTGATCTGCTAATTGCAAAAAAAGAAAATATGAATTTCGCGTGCCAACCCTAGCGCTTTCCCATTGGCTTCCTCACTAGAAAATTCACCTTCAATGTAATAATCCAAGATTCGATACAAGTATTTCAATAAATTTCACAGCAGCTGCAAAATCCGCGTCGCCTAAGGACGTACCAGTCACCAGGCCTTCGCGCAACATGTTCAACCGAGCACAGGCTCCTGCTAAGAATCCTGAACCTGCTGGACAGCCGAAGAAGGTCGAACCTGTAAAACCTGCTGTTGCTGCTGCTGCATCGGCCGCTGCTGCTGCTGCTAAACAACACAACTTGGTGCCGAAAAAGTGAGTCAGGAACCTTTTTACTTAACGGTACTCCTACTTGCTACTTTTTGCGCTTAAATCGACTTGTATCGAGGTTCTAGCCGACCCTGCTAGTCACCGTAACGTGATACCCACTCCATGTGATACGCAATACCAATGTTACAACCAGAGATCGGAATAGGTTGAGTATATATATCTAAAGTTCGAGGAAGTAACATACTTGTTAATACCTTCCCTAAAAAATAAACCCAGAATCATAACTGACAATCAAAACCGGGGATTATAAAAACATGAACTGTACTTAGTGAGAGCAGCGGTGGCCCAGTGGTGGCAGCCCCGACTTACGAGCAGTAAGACGTGGGTTCGAACCCGCCTGCCTGGGTTCATTACCTTGTGTAATTTGTTTCATCACCGCTCAAAACGGTGAAGGAAAACTTCTTGAGGAAACCGGCATGTCCTAGAACTAAAAATTCGTAGACATGTGATATCTACCTACCCGCACTGGGCCCGCGTGGTGGATTACAGCCCATTCCCTCTCATAGAGAGAAAGCCTGTGTCCCAGCATGGCAGTGGGAACATTAATAGGCTGATGATGATGAACTGGACTTGATAGTTACAAATGATTCATTTGGATGTAAAGATACTCTATGTATTCCGATCTCTGGTTATAACATTCTCAGTTGCTGTAAAAGTTCGGTATATAACCGTTTGATAGTCACTGTTAGTGTCGAACGAAGTTAGAACTAACTGGTTTGTGGAGGCTAGGCAGTTGCTGCATGTAAAATACTGGTATTCAGCTGCATCCGGTTAGACTGGAAGCTGACCCCAACATAGTTGGGAAAAGGCTAGGCAGATAATGATGTGTAATAATTAGGTAGTTGCACTATTAATTTAATTCCAAGACAACTTCTTTATCGCCTGAGAACCTTATTAATTTTCATCACCAAAATTGCTTAACGCTCTCGCGACGAAGCTTCCAGCACCCGTAGCATGACCGCCGTAGAAACGGGCTATGTCGACGGCAGAATTGACAAACTGGCACATTGTCATTGTATATCTGTTATCACGTCCATTCTTCCGTAGACAAAACTCGTTTCTACAGTGGTCATGTTACTCATGCAGTAAACAACCGCATGCTTTCTGTGTTTTCGCTTTTTTTCTTTGTTTTATTATACAGTCCTTACACAGTTAATTCAGCTCAGAGAACAGCAACCTTATTGCCATAAGATTAAAGATCACTGTAACTTTGACACATATCACGTTATTACGTAGGTCCAAAAGTTTCCAGCCTACATAAATAATGTGAATCAGTGATACAAAACTATTATGTCACTGAATTAGTGAAGTTTTCTCTAGTTACCCACAGTAAAACAGTAATATTTTTCTTCAGTATAGTCTCCCGTTTATTTAAATTCATCTTTAGGGTTCCGTACTGAACAGGTCGAACGGGACCCTAGTACTGAGACTTCGCTGTCCGTCTGTCCGTCCGTCTGTCTGTCCGTCTGTCTGTTACCAGGCTGTATCTCATGAACCGTGAGAGTTAGCCAGTTGATATTTCTACAGATTATATATTTCTGTTGCCGCTATAACTGCAAATACTAAAAACAGAATAAAATACATATTCAAGGGTGCTCATATACAAAAAGTAATTTTTAATGATGATGAAAAAAAAAATGAGGCCATAAACTTTTTGACCTTACAATGTATTATGCAAAATCTAATTTAAAATTACTGTGAAAGACTCTGCGTTCAAATATTTAGAGAGTAGCATCGTTCGCTCCTCATATGTTTTTTTCTGCTTTGCATTGCTTTGACTGTTTTTCTTTGCACATTAGAGCGATCCCTGTCCCCCCCACCGCCAAGCCGGAAGTCGAGAAACCTCAAGAGGTTACCCCGCCTCCCAAAGAGATCACTTCCCCAGTGAAACCCGCCAGTGTTAGTGATGTTACTCCTACCAGGAGACAGGTGGTGCCTAAGAAGTGAGTGTCACCATCATCATCATTTCAGCCCAAAAGATGTCCACTGCTGGACATAGGCCTCCCCCAAGTATCGCCACATTGACATTTTGGGGGGTTTGCCATAATCGCCACGCTTGGCAGGCGGGTTGGCGATCGCAGTACGGTTGTTACAAAAGCACAGAGAACGCTGCTGCCCATTCTCTGGCAAGTCCCTTAGTCGGCTCTTACGACACCCACGGGAAGATATGAGATGGTGCTATTCTTTACGTACGACACCATACAGAGAAGTGAGTTTGAAAAATGATCATGTCACATTAATATAACATGCACCTCCATATAACATACAGTATAACATTAAACCACGCTATATACGTATATGTTAACGCTATAGAGCATTTACGCCTTACGACATTTCATATAAACTTTGAAGTCGTTATTTTCAGAAATGTCTAATCCGAGTTCAATGAAACTGCATACGCATAAGTAAGATAAATGTCAAACTGCTCAAAATGTCAAAAAAAATAGATAATTTATAGTCTAATATAGCTGGAACGCTATTTTCGAAAATGTTTTTAGTACCTTTTTAGACCTACCTATCCTGCTTATGTGTATTAAGCTACATTAAAAACAGTTCAGTAATTTCGGAAAAACTTAAAAAAAGTTTGTATGAAATGCCGTAAGCTGTAAACGCTCTTAATCGGTTTCTTGATGTTTGGTTGCTCCACCATAGACCGCGTCATCGCTTCTCATCAGCGAGTTGCAGCGAAACGAAAGCCAACTTAAAAAAAAAACAACACATCATCACCTCAGCATGCCCAAGGATTGGGCAGAGTATAGGACACTCACTTTTCGCCAGATTTAGTCCCATCTGATTGGCTTGCCCAGCCTATTGGCAACAACCGGTCTCAAATCTCGTCTGCCGACTGCATCTGAGCTTTTTTAACAAACTTCTGTCTTCTTTGAACTGTGCCTAATTTGCTTTTGCTTCAGTAGGTTAATAATAATACGGTAATATATATTTTTAATGCCTTTTATAACAGCGCTTTAACTTTTATTAGTTTAAGAATTCGCTTTGCCTGTTTACGTTTTTATTTGACCTACACGAAGTTTGTCTTTAATGGGTTATCGCCGTAATGCTTACGAACTTTCCCTATGAAATCTAAAACACCCTATTCCAGAAGTAGACTAGTCAGATGCATAAAACTCTATTTTTAAACCGTTATTGTACATAAAACTCTATTTTGCAACTGTTATATGTATCAAGGTGTAACGGAAAGGGTATATACATACTTAAGGGTGGGCTACAGACCATCAAACTGAACATGTTTCTCCATCGGACAACCATCGAATTGCGAAAAAAATATCAGCTGCCCCATACAAAATTTCAATACCTATTAGACCCAAATGTATGGGGCAGATGATATTTTTTTGGCTATTACGATGTTTGTCCGATGGAGAAAAATGTTCAGTTTGATGGTCTGTACTGTAGCCCATCCTTAAGTATGTATATACCCTTTCCGTAACACCCTGTATATGGTATTTTAGAAATTTTTCATTGATAGTACTTATTTCAGTTGTTTAATATGTTTAGCGCGTTGTATTACGTCATGCCTGAAGTTTCTGCACAATTTCTGTGGGTTTACGATTTTCTTCGTCTTGTGGCCGTTCTATCACTCTGAAATATATTTAAATATCTTTGATCCGGTTAGAATGAAAGCCGACCCCAACATAGTTAGGAAAAAGCTAGACAGATTTATTTATGATGTACATTAGCCTAAAAATTAAACCAAAATGTTTACTTAACCTTTTCTAAAACATACTTTTTCCTCCCTTAGCTACCTTCTCGAGAAAATGTCAGTGGGCGCCTCACTAATTATGTCAGTGGACGCTAAAGCGGCTGACTGCCGCGTCACTCGCGGGGACTACGTCTGCCTCACTATGGCGGAAGCCTTTGAGATGGATTACCACAGCCTGTGCGAGGAGTTGGTGGTGGATTGTAACAAGGATAAGCTGCCTGTCAAGTGAGTAGTATTTATTTTTTCTTCCTGTGGTTTGTGAATACCTGTGGAGAGGTCATGGCTGAATAATTACAGCCGCACTGGTCGGTTAAGACGTGCTTGCCGAGGTTGGTCAGTGGTGACCATCATTACATGCCGAGTTTTTTCCGTGCCTCGGAAAGCACGTTAAACCGTTGGTCCCGGCTGTCATTTGTACATCTTTGACAGTCGTCACTAGTAGTCAGAAGCCGAATGTCTGACATCCAGTCGTACCAAGGGGTATCGTATTACCCATTTACACTGGGTAGTGGAGGTAAGATAGGCAGTTGCTTCATGTAAAATACAGATACTCAGCTGCATCCGGTTAGACTGGAAGCCGACTCCAACAAAATTTAGGAAAAGGCTAGGCAGATGATGGTTAGTGCAAAATTTAGTGTCAGTTTTTATGTCGCCCTTGGGTCTGACTTGGCTTAGTGAGTAAATCTACTACATAAATTCTGGGTATAAAATGTCAGTCGGCGCTTCAGCAAAATATAATGTCAGTGGACGCCAAAGCGACTGAGGGCCGCGTCACACGTGGGGACTACGTCTACGTCTGCCTCATTATGGCTGAAGCCTAGATAGATTACACAAACTTAGCGAGGATTTGGTGCTGGATTGTAACAACAAGACAAGGATAGTAAAAGGGATACCGGTATAAGGGATGGGGTATAAGGGATAGGGCAATTGAGTAGTAAATCTAGTAGGTATACAGGTTGATTTCGCAAAGGGACACCGGCGTGGAAACGGTTACCACGTATTCCATGTAGAAATTTTTCCGTCCGTCCGTCCGTCTGTCTGTCCGTCACAAGGCTGTATCTCATGAACCGTGATAACAACAAATCCTGAAAACAGAATCATCATTCATCATTTCAGCCCAAAAGACGTCCACTGCTGGACATAGGCCTCCCCCAAGTATGGCCACATTGACATTTTGGGGGGTTTTGCCATAATCGCCACGCTTGGCAGCCGGGTTGGTGATCACAGTACGGTTGTTTCAAAAGCACAGAGAACACTGCTGCCCATTCTCTGGAAAATCCCTTAGTCGCCTTTTACGAAACCCACGGGATGATATGAGATGGTGCTATCCATTACAAAGCAGAATAAAAAAATATTTATGCGGCTCCCATACAAAATGTACATCCACCCTTAACAAACGTCACACGTAAGGCCGCAATACTGTCAAGGGTGTGACAGTACATGAAAATATATGATAAGTTAAAGGAACCTACAAGCCTAATATTCCCTACGACCCTAAGCCCTATTAAGCCCTAACCTATCATATACATAATACGTGATAAAGAAATATATAAATAAGTTCAGGTTGCCTGCACCATGCGACCTAAGGGTACAGACGGATAGTAGACGGGAATACCAGGTTCAAAAAGTGTTTTTTTATAAATAATGGTTCGGAACCCTTCGTGCGCGAGTCCGACTCGCAGTTGGCCGGTTTTTAGGGTTCCGTACCCAAAGGGTCAAACGGGACCCTATTACTGAGACTTCGCTGTCCGTCCGTCCGTCCGTCCGTCCGTCCGTCTGTCTGTCACCAGGTTGTATCTCATGAACCTTGATAGTTAGCCAGTTGAAATTTTCACAGATAATGTAATTCTGTTGATGCCATAACAACAAATACTAAAAACAGAATAAAATAAATATTTAAGAGGGCCTCCCATACAAAAAAGTGTTTTTTTTGCTCGTTTTTTATAAAAACTGACGGAACCCTTCGTGCGCGCGTCCGACTCGCATTTGGCCGGTTTTTTTAAATCGGCTGTGCCTTACACTTTGACCGTGTAGGTATTGCAATTATGTGCACTTTTTTTTTTAAATAACTAATGAAGAATTTCTGTTTCTATGGCTCCGTTTCTTTCAATGAATAAAATTTTCAGTAAAATGTCCCCGCTTCAGTGAAAAACACATCCTACTAGCACGACATAATAAAGTTTTTTCTGTCATAGACTCGTCCCCGGTGAGACAATCTCATACCTCAACAAAGAAGACTGCGGCTGGTACCGCGCGCGAGTCCTCAACCCCAGCACGCTCGCCCTGCTGGACGGCGGCAGGATCGTGTCCGTCACAGCGGCTGACACCTGCCGGAAACTGCCGAGCAAATACGAAGCGATACCAGAGTTCTGTGCCGTACTCGCTAGCAAGTCTGTTCAGGTGAGATCTTAAAGAACGTTTTTCTTCCTTCTTAATCGTCGTTTCTTTTTCTTCTTATGTTTATTAGCAAATCATCCTTACGTCCCTCAAGATCGATGTTCAATCATGAAAATTGGAAGATTATTCACTACATACATTGTACTCTAGCTTTAGATCAAAATTAAATCAACATGAAAATAGTTGCAAAAAAAAAGAAAAGGACAGATTGACCAAAAGTTTTTGAACGTAACAATGCATGTATTTGTGGCTTCTGTGTGACACAGAAGCCACAAATACATGCATTGTTACGTTCAAACTTAATTGAGCAGGCACTATTTAAGCTTTCTAACTATTATTTGAGTTTGTTCCGCCACTTCTTCACAGCTAAAACACTAGGAAGTGGCGAAGGGCGGGCGTTTTGGGGGACTGTCTCTTGTAATTTTGACGTTCAAAAACCTAATTTGAATAAATGACTTTGATTTTGATTTTGACCTGTCTAGGAAACACTAATTTATTTATTTGAAAAGACATGTACAATATAACAGAAAATCCAAGTAATTGTACAGTGAAAAGAAACATATTTAGAATAAAGTATGATAAACATTTTAAATAAAATACATAATTAAAATTACAACAACAAAAAAAGCCATCTTTCATGCATCCTCCTAATTAATGAATTAATATTAATTGTACCGAAAAAAGAAACATATTTAGAATAAAGTATGATAAACATATTAAGTTAAGTACTTAAAATTACAACAACAAAAAAAAGTAATCTTTCATGCACCCTCCCACAGAACAAGCACAAAAAAAATAGGCTAATAGGCTCTAGGGGTGCGCTACACACATATTCAACCATAATATTAAATCCCCATAGTAATTTTACAGGTTCAAATCGGTGTTGAACATTTTTAAGGTTTTCGTTAATAGTACAAATTTCGTGTTTTAATACTTGGATACGCCTCTCACACACTTCAGCGACCCCCTCCCCCCTAGAGTGTGATGCAATTTATGGATGGCTCTTTAATGGGTAGTAGATGTCAGATATGCAGTTCTCTTGTAGAGTTAGTCTCAGCCATCAGCTGTATCCGGTTAGACAATTCAATGATGATTTGAACACCCACAGGGTAAAGAAATTCTAAAATCAAATCAAAATCATTTATTTCATGTAGGCCAGTTACTTTTGAATAGTCGAACAACAATAAAAATGAGGCTACAGGCCCAGTCACAAGACGTAATAACTGTGAAAGTACTGTAGTTGCCCATTCCAAAGCGTAGATCTCTATGGAGAAGAATGTGCAAGAAGCGGACATAAATCAGAATCTTGTTACAAAAGCCTTGGTTACATCGTTCATGTTGAGATGGTACATTATGTGAGAAGAAGACGTATCATAACACTGTTATAGGTGTTTGGGTACAAGTGGCATGATTTTTTTAGTCTGTGGCCAATAATGGAAAATAATTCATTAGTAAGAACACAATAAGACATTCGTTTTCTTCTATGAACAATTATATCCAAAATGCATCGGAGCCGAGATATACAGGTTCAACTTTTCAAGTGGGTGGAAGGCCAAATCCGAAACTATGAGGAATAGCGAAAAACACTCAAAGGAGTCACAAGCCTGATTTTGATAGAAACTAAAACTGAATCATTGGTTTTTTGAAAAATCTGTATTAGTAGCCAGGATACAGGTTGGTTTATTTTTTCAAAATTAACGGGTTCGATACCCGTTAATTTTGAAAAAATAAACCTACCTGTATTATTACACCATTCGATAGTGACGCTGCTAAAGATCAAATTCTGGGAAGTAATGACATACGGCAAACGATAGGAAAGAGTTAATTTTTGATAAAATACATAACAGTATGCAAACTGTTAGTAGGGACAACAGAACTTTGACAACAGATATTTCAGCTCCGATATACTTTTCGGCAAAATTCTTTTAGGAGTCATTATTATCGTATATACCACTACACGTAAGCATCAATTAACTTTGTGGCCGCTGTGAAAAAAAATCATGCCACTGGTCCATACAAACTTACCCAATGCCCTTTATTACAGATTGGAGCCAGCCTGAACTGCAAGATAATATCTCAAACGTCGGACGGATACAAAATATCTATGACTGACGTAGAGACGAACGCCAGTTTAGGCGAGGGAGAGGTCTTCAGATGGCTTCCTACGGTTGAATATCAAGTTGCTCGTAAGTATCGTCTTTTGCAGTCCACTGCAGGACTTATGCCCTCTAGGTGACACCACAAAACACGGTTCTCTTCGTTCTTTATCCGGTAAGACTTTGCTGGACAAAGTTTTGTTTTCCCACTAGCTGTTCCACGCGACCTTCGTCCGCGTCAAATTATTATATACTAGCTGTCCCACGCAACTTCATCTGCGTCACATTTTCCCCGTTTTCGCAATATTTTTCATTGCTGCTCCACTCCTATTGGTCGTAGCGTGATTATATATAGCCTATAGCCTTCCTCGATAAATGGGCTATCTAATACTGAAAGAATTTTTCAAATCGGACCAGTAGTTTCGGAGCCTTTTCAATGCAAACAAACAATCAATCAAATCTTTCCTCTTTAAAATATTAGTTATTATAAATACCAGGCCCCTCAGAAAGTATTGCGAAAAAAAGTTTTTATATATGGGAGACTGGCCAGTTATTATGTTTTTCGAAAATATGATTATTTATAAGTAAAAATAAGTAAGTTCCAATTTCAAAATTTCCCTCCACATTTTTTGCGAGTTAATTCAAAGTATTGTGTCTCACTGAAATATGGATCTGCGCCGGGAACATTTTAGAGCTATGATTTTATACGATTTCAAGTGTCGCCTGAAACCGGATGAATCGTACGATAGACTTCAAATGGCATTCATGGATGAAGGCCCTTCCAAGGCAACCGTGTATCGTTGGTATAACGAATTCAAGCGCGGTCGACCAACTTTGGGGGATGACGAAAGAAGCGGTCGCCCTTTGACGGCTGTTACCGAAGAAAACGTGCTAGCAGTGAAAAATTTAATCCAAGACAATAGGCGAATTACATATCAGGAGATTCAACACATATTGAAGATTGGATCGGGAAGCGTTCACGAGATTCTACACAGCCATCTTCGCGTGAGGAGGATAGTATCACGCTGGGTGCCGCACAACCTCACCGATGCTCAGAAGCAGGCCCGGGTGGAATGGTGCCGTGATATGCTTAACAAATTTGAAGCAGGCTCGTCTCGGCGTGTTTACGACATCGTTACAGGTGATGAGTCCTGGATTTATCAATACGACCCAGAAACCAAGCGCCAGTCGACTGTTTGGGTGTTTCAAAATGAGCCAACGCCTACCAAAGTGAAGCGATCTAGAAGCGGGGGTAAGATTTTGATCGCTAGCTTTTTTAATTTGACTGGCCACTTGGTATCAATTCCCTTACGGGATCAAAGAAGCATTAATGCCGAATGGTATACTTCCAAATGTTTGCCAGAAGTTTTCTCTGTTATAAGCAACAAGCGACCAAACACAGGGCTCCGCGGGCTACTGCTCCACCACAATGCACCTGCGCACACCGCACTCAAAACGAGGGACTTCCTGGACAGCACGCCAGTCAAACTCCTGGGTCACCCTCCTTACAGCCCTGATCTAGCACCGTGTGACTTCTTTTTATTCCCAAAAATAAAAAATCAGCTCAAAGGGATACAATTTTCGTCGCCGGAAGATGCGCTGGCTGGGTTCGAGCAGGCTGTAAACGAGGTGTCTGCGGCGGACTGGAAAAAGTGTTTTGAAAACTGGTTTAGGCGCATGAATCTTTGTATAGAGGCTGGTGGAAAGTACTTTGAAAAGATTTAATAAAAATATATGTACGTATAGAACAATTTTTTTTTGTTTCGCAAAACTTTCTGAGTGTCCCACGTAAACTAGCCGTCCCACGCAACTTCATCTGCGTCACATTTTCCCCGCAATCACAATATTTTTCATTGCTGCTGCGCTCTTATACAGCGCCATCTATTGAATACTTACTCAATCCAGTCAACAGATACCACCATCTGTTAGAATCGTTTGGAGCTAACAGATAATTGTGACTTATTTAGCAATAAAATAATATTGCGACTATAAATTGAACTGTAAGCTATCCTATCTTTCAAGTTATATCAAATTGCACTTGGTGTGCTAATTTGATTAAAATCGGTTAAGTAGTTTAGGAGTCAATCATATACCTCCACGCGTTCCTGAGAAAAAGGGTCTTGACAGACAGACATACGGAGGACAACAAAGTGATCCTATATGGGTTCCGTTTTTTCCTTTCGAGGTATGGAACCCTAAAAATGATTATCACTTTCGCCGCTAAGTTTAAATAATTTATTTTTACTGCTCAAATCATTATAGCTACGTATTAAGACGACTCGGGAGTCGAATTGTGCGCACACGAACGAATTATTGTTCAACCCGAGTCTCGGTTGCATGGCAACGAAAGTGTTAATCGAATGTGTGGGGCGGAAACTTGGACTTGATGGTGATACTGAGAAAGTTTGTCCCACTTATAAAGGTCACTTACCCAGTGTCTTAGAAATCCAGGTATAAATAAATATATCTCAGTTACAGAGGTTAATTATATAAAATTCACTCGCTGTCTCAGGTATAGAGGTAACTATGACAATAAAATCGAAAGAACGAATTCCAGAATAGAGGTTTGCTTCGTCCCACTAACAGAGGTAATTCAGTGCCAAAGTGTTGGGACCTCAGCATGAGTTCCAGTTATGGAGAGGTTCCTCACTTATCCAGGTCCCACTCGAACAAGTTTCACTGTATCTTAAAAAATCTTATTTCTCTTCCACAGCTGTCGGAATCCCAGAAATAAGCCGCCCGGAACTTATAGACGGATCTAAAGTAATGCTCGAGGCAGCAGACACACTGGACCGAGTGTTTGTACGTCCAGTGGACAGCGAGTCGCAAAGGGCTCACAACGATGTGTTGCAGCAAGTCTTGCTTAGTGCTATGAATGGTGAGACATACAGACAGACATAATAGAGATGATGACTGGGTATAGAAAACGAAATTATGTTTATTCCGTCAGTCAGGTAACAAAAATATTAGATTATGTTATATTTAGAGATCGTATATTCGGATGCATATTTACCTAAAGTACGTTTTTTCCTGGCAAAAGGTACAAAATTATGGAAGCGTCTATTTAAATGCCAATTTTATTTAGTAAGTATAAAATATAGTAATCAAAAATATCGTAACGAATATTTTAAATTTATTTAAAACCTGGCAAGTTTGTTGAAAATAACAAGGAAAAAATACAACAACTATTTGAATTCGTATTTCTGTGCTGAAATGTCGAATGCTAAAACAAAATGGTAAATTCGTCGGGGCATAATTCATTTGGAGCTAAACGAAAAAGTAACTGGACTAGTCTTTATTTTTTAAATAAACTCCTTTTCCCATACTGACGCGCGCTCCAAACTAGTCAACACTCAAACTTTGGGTAAATATGCATCCGAATATCCGATCTCTAATTATTACAAAATATTATTTTATAATTTATCAAATTAACAAAAAAATATTTAGTTAAAACGCATTAAAGTTGTAGAGTGAGGGCTCACTTTGCCACGACTAGTTATAAAACTTCCTTACCCGCGATGCGCCATTTCAACCCAATATATCTCCGTATTTTTTTGATTACATGAAAGAAGAAATACTGCACGCGTAGCATGACCACTGTAGAAACGAGTTTTGTCTACGGAAGAATAGACATAATGACAGACAATGACAATGTGTCAATTTGTCGCTTCTTCCGTCGACATAGCCCGTTTCTAAGGCGGTCATGCTACGGGTGCTGGTCTAATACTTTATAATAATCTACCTGATTGACAAAGAAAAAAAAAATTAGTAGTAGTTTCATCATCCCTATTTAAATTAAATGTACGGTCAGCAATGAAAGTCGCTATACTTATCCAAAACATACACATACATACTGACATAAAAATATGTTCATCAATGGTTACACAAATTCGCAAAACAATATTACATCAGATCACATTGATCAGTACAAAACTTGATGTAATATTGATAAGTGTTAACCGACTTTCATGCCGACTGTACAAGAGTGGTACATAGGCGGACTCGGCATTCTCTACCAGTCAAACTTTGGGTCAAATAGGACAACATTGTGATACGAGTACAAAAAACGATGATTCCCGATGTTCACCACGGGTTTGTCCACCAGTGGTGCACGGCGAAACAATTTTTAAAAATAAACTTTCTTTTTCCTCCTGTGTTCTCATTTCTTTTTATTATTTATCCGTTCGTGCAACACCACACACCCAATCTTCCCATCATCTGGTGGACAGTTGGGGCTTCATTTTTAATGTTTTTCTGTCCGCCACTGGTGGACAAGCCGGCTGGTGGACATCGAGAATCATACCAAAAAGAATAAATATTATTTTATAAATATAAATTGAAATACAGCAAATACCTTTACCCTCATAATGAGTGTGAAATACCATAATCGAAGCCGCGAGGCACGTTTTCTCCCCGACTTTGCGACATTTCTTTTGTTCTAAACCATCATCATCTGCCTATAATGTTCCCACTGCTGGGACACAGGCTTCCTCTCTTTGAGAGGGAGTGGGCTGTAATCCACCACGCGGGCCCAGTGCGGGTTGGTAGATTTCACATTTCTTCGAATTTTTAGTTCTAGGATATGCCAGTTTCCTCACGATGTTTTCCTTCACCGTTTTTGAGAGCAGCGGTGACGAAATAAATTACAAAAAGGAATGCGCCTGCCTGAGTCCGAACGGCTTACTGCTCGTAAGTCGGGGCTGCCACCACGGGGCCACCGCCGCTCTCAAACCATAAAAAATAAAAAAATCTTTTTTCTCTCGCCCCCAGGGATACCATTAACAGCGCCGCCGTCGCCCGGACAGACTGTCATCGCGAAGAAGACGGACAAATGCTACTACCGCTCGCTAGTACGTCGTATTAACGTGAAGCAGAATAAGTACCAGCTTGAATATGCTGAGTATGGTAAGTTTAACTATATACATCTATATTTTTGAATTATTGATTTAATCTTTTACTCTGGACGCTTGCATGTGTTTCTACAATTCTACATCGTTCTCACATATTTTTAATTCTCAACATGAATGATGTAACCAAGATTTTGTAACAATATTTTGATTTAAGAGCGTTTATACTAATATATATATATATATATAATGAAACTTCCTACGCATAAGCATGATACATAGGTAAAAAAAGTAATTAAAAATATTTTCAAAAAGTCTTTTAAAAATGAAGATAATTGGAAATTTCTGTTTCTATAGATAATTAAAAATCGGTCTAATTTCGCTGTAACATTATTTTTCGAAAATGTTTTTAGTAACTTTTAGACCTATGTATACTGCTTATGCGTAGGAAGTTTCATTAAAATCTGTTCAGTCATTTCGGAAAATAACGACTTGAAAGTTTGTATGAAATGCCGTAGGGTATAAACGCTCTTATAGGAGTGTCCATGGAGTTTCTTGCCCATTCTTCTCCATAGAGATCTACGCTTTGAAATGGGCAACTACAGTACTTTCACAAGTTATTATGCCTTGTGTCTGGGACTGTGGCTTTGCGTTTTGTTCTGCTTTTTTGACTTTCAAAAGTACCTGTTATGGTCTTATTGAAATGAACGCTTTGAGGTTGATGTTACAGACAAAACAACATTTGACCATTGTCAGTCAAAATCCTTATTATAACTTATGCACTCTCCGTCCTCGCCCATTATGTTTAAGTCCCATGTAATAGGAGCGAGCCTAATGCCATTAACTTTGCGCAAATACAGATACCTATAATACTGGTGGTTTCTTAGGAGAAATGACTGATGGAAAACCCAAAAACACGACCTAGAAATCTAAACCAGGACCCCTCATACTCGCCAGTCGCACTTGACACTTCTAGGTTTTTTTTTTTTTATCTTTAAACTTATAAGGATACGAAGAACAGGATGTAAACTTCTTTAACCCTACCATGACGTCTTATAACCAGTAATCGGAGAAGGTAGATTGATTTTTGGTACTTGTATCATAAATGCACACAGAAAGAATAACATGGATAAGCCATTTTTCCGGAAACTATTTCCGGATTCATTAAATATTGTTAATGTTGGTAGTGATATTATTACTACTCAATTTAAGAATTTAAAGGAAGGTATCAAAACTAAATTAATTTATTATTTAACTGTTGAATTATAAAAACAGTCGAATTCCGATCGAAGCATTCATATTTTTATTATTTTTAGCCTTTTCATGGCCACAACTTTTAATTGTTGCACTTAAATTTCAACCACATCAACCGATTCCGGAGGAAAGTCCATATCTACACTTCTACACTAATATTATAAAAGGAAAGATTTGTATTTTTGTATTTTTGTATGTAAGGAATAAACTCAAAAACTACTCGACCGATTTTAAAAATTCTTTCACCATTATAAAGCTACATCTTTACCGAGTAACATAGGCTATATATTATCACGCTAATAACTTAGGGGGATGAGCAATATTGCATTAAGTTCACATTACTGAACTGTTTGACAACTGACAACTGTCATTACAAGCATTAGAATAAACCGGCTATTTTAAACTATTTATCATCAAAGTAAATAGCCTGGCGGTTCTATGGCCACCCTGCCAAGCAAAAGGTTTCAAGTTCGTATCCGCAGTCAGTATGCACTTTTTGTGGTAATTTTTTAATGCCGTAAGTTTTCCAAAACAACGCGAGTTCGATTCCCAACCGGTGTTCACTTTTTGTAACTAGGTATTTTGTTTTATTTAATGCTTTATGATTTTTAAATAATTACAAAATATTTTTCTTTTTTCTAACCATTCAAAATGAATAGTGATTAAAGAACGAGTGGGTCATAACAAAACGAAATTTAAGACAAGACATGATCGTCGGCGATTTTAAAGTATCCACATCCATAGACACTGTGATGGCTAATGATATATGATTATAGTCCTGCACACCCCGTTGAATTTTTCAACTCCCTGGAGCTTACGGGCGTGCCGTTCCCATAAGATGGAATGGCTGGAATGCTGGAATGGATGGCTTAAAGTTGGCGTTTTAGTTCTGCTGATGCGAAACTTTTATGTACCCAGACTGTGCAACGGCACCAGGCTTCGTATCACAAAGCTTGGCAGTAATATTATAAAAGCCACTGTAGCGACCAACAAAAAGCAACTTACTACAAAAAATACTACAGCGCCATCTATGGCGCGACGGAAGAACTAACATCAATTGCCTACATTTCGCAAGCAAAGTTTAAATCGACTTGAGACTATATAGAGAAACCCGACAACAACAGCTGTCGGGCAGTTGCCCACCAGACACAACACCTGTCTGGTCAGAGGATCCTCCCTTTTCAATGGAGTGTTGAGGAACTTAACACCCTGGTCCTCATACCCCTAAACTGGTGACCCCGAAATGGACGTCAGCGCAGCCTTCGAGCAACGTGACGTCATCATCATCACTTCCCTCAAGCTTTCGAGCAGCGAGTCTCACAGCCAGCCAGCTTCAAATGGGTATTCCTGACCACCAGCATGCAATCAAAGCGCATTCCTGGTCAGCACCCTCAGCCTCTCATCAAGCGACTTAGGGACAGCACACTGCATTTTCGGCCGGTCGAGAGCTTCTACCTCCCGGTTGACACCTCTCGCTGTCTGCCACATCGCGGCGCTGCACTAAGTACGCACTGGAGCAATCGCAGCTCCGGCTCCGACCCACTGGGGTTCGCCTCACCACCGCAGTCTGTTCCGACTCACCGTGAACAATGCGGCAACGAAATTACAACTGGCACGGCATAATACTACATTGACTCATTCGACTATCGACCTCCGGTCTCCGGAGGGGAGTGATGTAGCGACCTACGAAAAGCAACTTTCAACAAAAAGTACTATAGCGCAATCTATGACGCGACGGAAGAACTAACATCAATTGCCTACGTCTCGCAAGCAAAGTCTATATAGAGAAACCCGACAGCAACTGTCGGGCAGTTGCCCACCAGACACAACACCTGTCTGGTCGGAGGATCCTTCCTTTTCAATGGAGTATTAGCCTAAACCACCATTATTACAGGAGTTGCTAAAGGAGAGAGCGTTTTAAGTCGACGCATGCCAAATATTTCAAATAACTTGCAATTTCAATTTTAATTAACAGGTAGTAATCCCCTACAATAAGCTTTTGCAATGACGATCAACAAATGTCAGGGCCATACCTAAAAGTGGCAGGCATTCTTTTGGGTACCTACTCCATGCTTCTCTCTCAGACGGTCAATTATTTGTTAATTGTTCACGTGTTTCATGAAGCCCAAACTTGCACGTGGTGACGGTCATTGTTATGACATATTTTATTGTATACAAAACTGTATTGGAATAAATAAATAAATAGTGCCCAACAATGCGCCGCGTTGTTCACTTTGATAAAAATATGTTGCGGCTTTTAAGCCATATTATAGTGAGCTTCAACGCCTTTTAATTTTGTTTTGGACCTCTGCCGCCCAGAATTACACCACTCCAAAGCACGCCCTTTGTAGTTATCACCCACATAATCACATTACGATCAGACCGTCAGTTCTCACACATAACCACAAAACATCACGCCTGTAATTCCCGAAGGTGTATTTAAACGTACATCCACATTTCACCAGTTAAGTTGAAGCTCTATGTAATAGGGGGCGAGTCCCATCAACCGGGCCCGACATTAAATCCAGACTTCATATCTGCTACTGAGAAATTCCTCATGGAATAACCCAATAACACCTTGCCCGATCCGAGAATCGAACCCGGGACCTCAAGCTCAGCAGTCGTGCTTGCGACCACTCGACCAACTAGGCAGTGTCACACATACACCTTAAAATTTCCGCGCGAACGAAGTTGCGGGTATCAGCTAGTTAATATATACGTTTCGAATCAATGACCCCAATTCAATCTACCTACTCCGATGTATGCATAAAACATTATTGTTTTAATTCTTTTTCTAGTGTGGGAAAGAGATGGTGCTAGTCATCCTGTATAGCTCCGTCTCTTTCCCACACGGTAGTAAGTAAAACAATACTGCTATATATCCGATATATCCAATGACTTTTTGTGATATAATATATATCAATATTTATTATTGACTGATTAGAATTATTTATAAAAAAGGTTTTATGTTTTTGAGTTGATTATTTGATAAATAAGATTTTGTTTTTAGTTCATTTTGCCTAATCTAGAAGAGGATTTTATGTTTTGGATTCATTTGTCTGATTTTAAGTACTTATCCTTATAAATAAACCATTAAAAACATTTTAGTTTTTTTATTATGTTTATGTAAAAAATATGCTAAAAACACATAAATTATATTATAAAATAACAACCGACAAATATCCGATATTTTGATATTTATAATAAATATCGGATATTTTCGAACCCTGGAGTTATTTCTGTCATAGATGGCGCTGTAGTACTTTTTGTACGGTTGCTGTAGTATTTTTGTAGTGTTGCTACAAACTGACATCTCCATCTGTATCTTCCCTACAGGTATGATCGAAGTCTCAACTCTAGAGAACCTCTACCCGTGCCCTGCTGAGTTGGACCTGTCAACTGTCCAGACTCAAGTGACGATGTTGAAGCTCGCCCCGCCTACGGAACTGTCGGTCTCCGCCAAGGCTTTTACTCACGAGCTGATGCTGGAGGAAGAAGAACTGGTGCTGGTGAGTGAAAGACGTTATCTTCGAAGTTAGATATCTTTGTCAGAGAGTGTCTTGGGCACCACTCTGTTACGTTGTACGTAGAGTGAGTCAAGAGCAAACACATCTCAAATAAAAAAACCGGCCAAGAGCAGAAGGGTTCCGTACCACTTTTTATAAAAAAACAAGCAAAAAAATCACTTTTCTGTATGGGAGCCCCCCTTGAATATTTATTTTATTCTGTTTTTAGTATTTTTTGTTATAGCATCAATAGAAATACATAATCTGTGAAAATTTCAACTGGCTAACTATCACGGTTCATGAGATACAGCCTGGTGACAGACGGACGGACGGACAGCCGGACAGCGAAATCTCAGTAATAGGGTCCCGTTTGACCCTTTGGGTACGGAACCCTAAAAAGTATTAAGAAACTTAAATAGAGGTGGGCAGGCCATATGGTTCGGAGTAAAATGGATAAATAGTCTAAGGTTGCCTGTCCATTGAAGCGGAGCGATGCTGCGAATTGGAGAAACTGATAAATATTAACCAATAGGATGAGCGGGGTGAATATTTTATTCAATCCTATTGGTTAATATTATGTTTACCTAGGTCTCATGTAGGTATTAAGGGCCGAGCCTCAACAAGGCACAAATATAGACTCCATGGCAGCCACTGAGAAATTCCTGATGGAAAAACCCAATAACATAATTTGCTGACCCGGGGAATCGAACAGGACCTCATGGTCAGCAGTTGCGCTGGCAACCATTACACCAAAGATGCAGTCCCATCCCAATTAAAACATAATGGTCAGTAATCAGGAGCTCGTGGCTAAATAATAACAGCTGCACGGGTCGATCTTTAACCTTTTGAACACCACAACATAAACGCACGCGGCGTGCCCTCCACGCCAAGCCACAAATTCACCGCAAATACTTACAAATAAGAAAAGCGATTTCAAAAGTATTGTTAACTTATTTCTTGATGAGAAATTTCATATTTAAGATATGTAGATCACATTTCAAAGATATATAGAAAAACACACACAAAAGTAATGGTTTTAATTGCTTATTTCGTGTTATAGTGCACCACATCTTTTGTCACATATTTGTGTCGTTGGCGTACAGGGCATGCGCTTGCTTGTCACGTATATGTGACAATGACGTTCAAACGATTAAGGTTAAGCCGTGCTTGCCGAGGTTGGTCCGTGGATGGGTGACCATAATTACATACCGAGTTTCCTCCGTGCCTCGGAAAGCACGTTAAGCCGTTGGTCCCCGTTGTCATTTGAAGATCTTTGGCAGTCGTTACAAGTAGTCAGAAGCCAAAAGTCTGACATCCAGTCATACCAAGGGGTATCGTATTACCCAGTTACTGGGTTGTGGCGGTTAGGCAGTCGCTTCATGTAAAATACTGGTACTCAGCTGCTTACGGTTAGACTGAACCCCCAACAAAGTTTGGGAAAAGGCTAGGCAGATGATGATGGTCATTAATCAATGTCTATCTTTTCTAGACACTACCCGGCGGACGTAAGACAGCACCGAGCGGCTCTGAAGCTTCTCTTACCGTAGCTAAGAACAAGCTGGATCTTAGCGCGACGCTGGTGGAAATGTCCACGCCCCATTGGAAGAAGATTGAGCAGAGAGGCGGTGATGTTGTCGGTAAGATTCGTACATTGTAAGATCTTAAAAGTCTCCGGCCTACACATCACATTAACCAGAGATAGAAAACTATCATTTCTCTAGTTACCCACAGTAAAAAGGTAATATGTTCAATATTGTCTCCCTTTAATTTAATCCGTTTTTTGTTTGGATGTTATTCCTTAATTTTATAGTTGAAGTCGGAAATTTTTGGGTACCTTACTGATACATCATCATTATCATGCCCATCATCATTCATCATCATTTCAGCCGAGAGACGTCCACTGCTGGACATAGGCCTCCCCCAAGTGACGCCACATTGATCGGTCCCGTGCGCCTCGCATCCAGCGGATCCCCGCAACCTTCACCAGGTCATCGGTCCACCTAGTAGACCGATGACCTGGTATCCTGGTTATCCTGCCCATAAACCAATTTATTTATTTGTATTTGGGGGCGTTCTAGTATTACGTAACGAATTTAGGAGAGGAGGGGTCTTTCTGAAACGTTACGATGAGTTACAGGGGCGGGAGGGGGTTGGGTTTGAAATACGTGGTACGTAACTTTGTTTTAACCCTTCAAAACGGTCGCGTAGAGTATTTTTATGACACGCATTAAAAAAAAAAACATTTTTCTCAATATTTCAAATGGAACGAAAACTTGATTTAAAAAAAATTAAGGTCCGCTATATCTTCTTCATCAACACTTCTTTATTTCTCGTCACTATCAGCGGTCACATCATTTCTACCCAATGTCATCAAGGGGCATAAATGGCTTGGCTTTTAAAAGTTATTTTTCTTTCTTTTAACAAAACCGAAAGCATTTGTTCTTCTCGGTATTGTGTTATTTTTTTTGCTCTGGACCATACCTGGGAACCTTTGTAACATTATAATATAGTTAGTTATATTTGACGTCAAAGGTCCAACTTTTTCACAAGTTTATTTTGAGTACATATTTTTTTGTGTTATATTTTTACATGATCCCTGTATACTACTCAATGCATCCATCAGCTTGATGTTTTGAGTGCATTATATAGAGTTCTACCGAAAAACGTAATTTTTCACCCAAAAAAAAGTCTGTTCCTAGCAATAATTTTTATCCAAACTAATATTATAAAGAGGAAAGATTTGATTGTTTGTTTGTTTGCATTGAATAGGCTCCGAAACTACTGGTCCGATTTAAAAAATTCTTTCAGTGTTAGATAGCCCATTTATCGAGGAAGGCTATAGGCTATATATCATCACGCTACGACCAATAGGAGTGGAGCAGCAATGAAAAATGTTGCGGAAACGGGGAAAATGTGATGATGGGACAGTTAGTTTTTGCATATTGTTACTTAGATAGTTTACGTAGGTTCATGTACAGAATGCTTGGTTGACTTTTACTTTGACATGTGCCGAAAATAACTTATATTATTTTGTATCTTTCAACAGAAACAGAACATATAATGTACAAAGATGTAAAGCACACGACGCTGCCGGCCTCCGGTTGCACCATCGAGGTGGTGGATATAAGCACCCTCGCAGGCGGCTCTGTCTGCGGGTACGACCGCAATGATACTCACGCCGACGCCGTCTTCAACCAGCTCACTGCGAAGGTAAGCTTTTCTTTTTTGTTCTGGGTTGGAAAATCTTCATAGATGTCCTCTGCCCTGGGGTGAGCGGAGGGGGAGTGAGACTCTTAACTGACTAAAAACTACCCCGGTGTTCTCTTCCCCCACTTGCACCAGGGATCATGGAAAATAGTTCGCCATCCACTATCCCCGGCTAAGGTACATACACCACGCAGCTACACCACCACCATAACTACACCACGCAGGGTTGTGACAGAGGAGTACTTTTTACAGTTCAGATTTTATGGTGTTCCTATTGTTTTTTTTAAATTGTTTTGATCCATAAAATTCATCATAGCGATTGATGCCATAAAATTACAGTGTTATTTTTCGGTTCGATTCCTGAGTGTTGCAAGCGATTTTTCGAAAATATTTGAATGCAAATTAAAAGAATAAAATGTTTGCTATGAGTAATATTTGCTGTCTTCAGTATCTTGAGTACTCTCCCTCCAGGGTGACATTGAAAAATTCCACCATGTATAACAAAGATAAAATAACTAAAGATGCATGCTATAAATCGTTGAAAGAGTAGAGCAAGTCCAAGTATCTGACATGCACAACCCTAAGCGCGCGTTGCCACTATGTCGTGTCGATTGATTTATCACTGGACGACTGTCGTTTCTAGCCTGTTACCATTATAGCGACTCAGTTGAAAATCTGTCGGCACTGAAAAAATTATCGTGTATGACACATCGTGGCGTCCTATATGTGATCACCTCCATTTAAAAACAGAAGCCACGACGCTTTAAACGACACGACGATAATCTGTCGTCACGGCATGGTGGGAACAGGGCCTAACTGGGTAACAAGATACGTCTTAGTGAGACTTTTGACAACAAACATAATATGTACTGGGTAATACAATACCCCTTAGTCAGACTGGTTGTCAGACTTTGGCCACTGACTACTCGAAACGACTGTCAAAGATCAACAAATGACAGCCGGGACCAACGGCTTAGGCTTCCCGCCCACGTCAGACTTGTAGGACAGATAAAATCGGGCCGATTTTTCCTCTGATTATTTTCCTCGATTTCTGACCAACTTTTTGTAGGACGTGTGCGTTGCACTATAGCTATCACTGTGTTCTATTTTTCTTCTACAAAAAATCGGTCACCGATTATCGGACGTGGGCGGGCAGCCTTAAGGTTATTTCCGAGGCACGGAGGATACTCGGTATGTAATGGGTAGTCACCCATCCACGGAACAACCTAGGCAAACGCTAGGCTAGGCCTAACCTGAAGATCCGTACCGAGCGTCTGTTATTATTTAGATCCACGAGCTCCTCATTTAGCTAGTTATCAATCAATCAAATCATTTAATTCGGATAACAAAGACCCATAGCATATATACCTTACAAACTATCATACATATTTATAAAAACTAGAAAAATATTTTTAAACTATTGTACACGAACTGACGGCGGAGGAGCTCGTGGCTAAATAATAACAGCCACCCAGGTCGATCTTTAAGGTTAAGCCGTGCTTGCCGAGGTTGGTCTGTGGATGGGTGACCATAATTACATATCGAGTTTCCTCCGTGCCTCGGAAAGCACGTTAAGCCGTTGGTCCCGGCTGTCATTTGTAGATCTTTGACAGTCGTTACGAGTAGTCAGAAGCTAAAAGTCTGACATCCAGTCTTACCAAGGGGTATCGTATTACCCAGTTACTGGGTTGTGGAGGTCAGATAGGCAGTCGCTTCATGTAAAATACTGGTACTCAGCTGCATCCGGTTAGACTGGAAGCCGACCCCAAGATAGTTTGGGAAAAGGCTAGGCAGATGATGACACGAACTGACGGCGTCGTGTTGCGCTGCATGGTGTCGCGTAGCCTGCCGCGGAATCGCCGATACATGACATGACACCCTTCGGCCAAAACTCCTTGAGGAAGGTCTCGATGACGAATTGAAAATCGCACCACGGACGACTTGTAATTCGAGTTACATATAGAGCTGCGTCGTGGGTATTGCTGCTATGGAGGATATTTACAGTAATTTTCCTTGTCCCGTTGTTACAGATGGCCGACTATTGCAACAGTGAGCTAGGCAGGCAGCCTTACCTACCGAAACCCGAAGAGCTTTGCATCGCGCAGTTGCCTCCATGTAAGTTTTATATGTCGTTAAACTATATGGGCCCAACTGATCCTAACTTTTGTATAGTCTTCACATAGTACAAAGAAACATCGCTTCCCGCCGTCTGTACGCGGCTTAGATCTTTTAAAGTTAGCAACGGATTTTGATGCGGTTTTCATCAATAGACAGAATGATTTAAAAGGAATTGTTTATTGTTGAATTGCAATTTTGTAGGAAAGAGAAGATTAAAAAAAAAGTGGGACGGGGGGTGGCATTTTCGCGTTGGTGTCCCTTGCACACCGAATTATATTACACAACTATGGATTCACTGATAGCAACATACACATTACGAAAATTATCTGGACCGGTCGGCGAAAATATGTAATTTTATTTCTACAAATTAATTTTCATCTTTCCATTTGTCCACAGACCCTCAATGGTTCCGCGCCGTATTCCTGGAGCTGGTCTCCGGTCCTGGCAGCAGCGAGGCAAGGCTTTGCTACCTGGACTACGGCAACATTGAAGCCGTACCCGTCTCATTGATTCGCAAGATGATGCCTGAATTCGTTGAGGGGTACCCCGTCATGGGGCTGTATATAGAAATCAGAGGTACGAATTTATTTATCATTTCAAGCCTTCGATCAATAATAGTACTAGATTCCCGATGAGCGCTTCAAAAACGGCACGAAAAATAAGACCACAAATACTTTTGTGGTCTTATTTCAAATTAGTATTGTCCAAGCATAGCCAACGTTAAGACGTCGAGATGCCGTAGTGCGCGTTTTAAAACTGTGAAAATAACCACCGTAACACCACGATTTTGGAAGAACTTTTTATTTCGGTAAATATGTATTATTTAAGTGTTTTTTCGTGAAATAAAAACAGGATAAATAGTAAAAAATAATTAAATGACCTAATATTTTGATGTTTGGCCAATGTTTGCAACAACGCACCAACTATTGTTACAAACATCGACTGTTTTGGAACCGGCAATACATGGAGTAGTGTTGTAATTTTATATATTATTTTTGTTTGTAGATTTTCTAGCGAACCATTTCGATGTGCAGAATACATAAACCTTAAAAACATTCGAGAATATGTTCAATTTATTTTGATAGTTTGGACATAACTGGAAACACGCAAAGGCGTAGATCACAAAAATCTTTATCGGAAGAAAACTATACCTGTGGGTATTTTCATGAAATACTTTAAAACTTTTTTCAATAAACCGCGCATGTTTCTTTACAGGTTCAAAAAGTTTAAGTTCTGATGATACCACAGGAATACGTGACGAGCCTCGTTAGATCATGATAAACATTGTATGCACCTATATAATTTGAGGGTTGCCTCGATTTCTCTAGGACTTGGTGACAACGGGACCACCACAAGAGTATATGCTTTCGAATAAAAAAAAAAAGAATTTTAAACATCGGTTTACAATTATTGGTGGAGAAATAGGTGGACAAACAAACAAAATATAGTCGAATGGACGACCTCCTTTTTAGGGTTCCGTACCCTAATATTTATTTTTTTCTGTTTTTATTATTTGTTGTTATAGCGTCAACAGAAATACATATTCTGTAGAAATTTCAAGTTGCTAACTATCACGGTTCATGAGATACAGCCTGGTGACAGACGGACGGACGGACGGACGGACGGACGGACAGCGAAGTCTCAGTAATAGGGTCCCATTTGACCCTTTGGGTACGGAACGCTAAAAATTAAATGATGATATGAATGATTGCGCCTGTATGGTGTCGGACGTAAATAATAGCACCATCCCATCTCTTCCCGTGGGTGTCGTAAGAGGCGACTAAGGGATTTGCCAGAGAATGGGCAGCAGCGTTCTCTGTGCTTTTGTAACAACCGTACTGTGATCGCCAACCCGCCTGCCAAGCGTGGCGATTATGGAAAGACTCCCCTTCTTGGGGGCGGCCTATGTCCAGCAGTGGACGTCTTTTGGCTGAAATGATGATGATGAATGATAGTATATCTATTCGATGTTTTTGAGGTCAAATAGGCAGTCGCTCCATGTGAGATACTGGTATTCAGTTGCGTCCGGTTCGATTTGAGGCCGACCCTAACATGGTTGGAGAGAGCCTTGACAGATGTGATTTGAAGGTAGGCTGAAATGTCAAAACAAGGGAAATATTTCCAGCCACGGAGTCTGGTTATATGCCCGGTTGATGGCGATAGGCTCACCCATAATACATGGGACTTAAACATAACTGGCGAAATGTAGGTATAATGGCGGACCGCGGTCTGTTTGCGGACCGCGAAATGTCGCACCTCGGACCGCCAAATATTTTTATGCATACCAAGTAAAAATTAATGAGTAGATAAGGTATAGTATACCTTTATTAATTAAATGATTCAAAAAAAAACAAACATCGTTCGAGATTAACCTAGAACACACACTTCGAATTTCCGTACTTCTCGAGAAACTATAAAAAACTGGCTCGTGACCGTCGGTGCAGTTTCTCACATTAATTTTAGGTGTTTTACAATTTAGAATTTTATTTAAAACCATACAATAAATAGGTAACACTTAATTATCATCATCATTTCAGCCGAAAGACGTCCACTGCTGGACTTAGGCCTCCCCCAACGCCACATTGACATAAGGGAGGTTTTGCCATAATCGCCACGCTTGGCAGGCAGGCGATCGCAGTACGGTTGTTACAAAAGCACAGAGAACGCTGCTGCCCATTCTCTGGCAAGTCCCTTAGTCGCCTCTTACGACACCCACGGGAAGATATGGGATGGTGCTTTAGCGATGTATTAGGACGATTTAAGTAAAACAGTTTTGGTTGTAGAAAGGAATTAATTGTCGTTTATTGGTGTCTCATATACGTACAAAATTAGCAAGGCACAAATACTGTAGGAGTAACAAATCATAATAAAATAAACAACCAATAAGAAAACAGTTAGAAATATCACACGATGTGCGGTGCGCGTGCGCGCCCTCTTACAACTCTTCAAGTAATCAACTTAACGCTGAAGTTATAAATACAGGTGGCGGTGCGCCGTTCAATAGCTCAGTGTAGTGGCAGGCACGGTGTTATGCGCGCTGCCACAGTGCTATTCTTTACGTTCGACACCATACAGAACTTAATTATTATCAGTTAAATTTTCTCACAGTATCCGTACCCCACCAAAAACTACTTTCCGACCCCTGGTTTAGATGTACCTACACCTCTGCCTAACCCTTCGAGGATTACAGGCGTAATGTTATATGTTTCATTCCCTCCCCCGCAGGTTTCCCACAAGACCCTACCGACGAGCAGATGATCAGGGCGTGCAACTTCATGAAGATGGACGACGAAGGCAGGGGTCAATTGCAGGTCTCCAACTGTGAGAAGGCGGACGCCGAGGGCGAAGGCCTGTACCTTGTCGACGCGCCAGGGTTAATCAAAGCCATGATGGGGTAAGCAGGGGGTTACCATGACGTCTTTAAGCAGTATTGTTTTAATCTCACTACAGTGTGGGAAAGAGATGGAGATATAGAGGACGTCTAGCTCTGTCTTTCTCTTACTGTAGAATAATATTAAAACTGCTTGAAGACGTCATGGTAGACCAGGCCGGTAGATAAGAAGACTCATGGATGCAGCTCCACCGAGATTAGCGAACCTGCTGTTTCTTTATCTTGTCTATATTAATAAAAATCAATTGCCTTAAGAGTGACGTGAACACACATATTACGAACAATTTAGTTGATTTTTTTGTTGTGTCTGTAATTGTCTGGGCAAAATGTGTATGAAAGATTTTGTTGTTTTTTTTTGTTAATTGCATTTCTCATTTTCTTCATTAGAAAGTTGCACCCGTGCATAGGAGGGCGGGTCGCTAGTTTTGTATGAAATTAGTTCATAATCGTTTTTTTTTGTCAAATCAGTCTCGTATAGAGGTTTTAACAGAATAAGCGATATACCTCTGAGGTGATCATGATTTAGACAATTAAACTGGGAGAACTTTCCCTAAGGAACATAGGTCCATTTTTATTCTTTTTACAATTAAATACAACTGCGCATGAATTCGCCGCTGGAGGCGTTCGTGTAGAGTACCTAAGAGGTATTGCGCTTATTCTGGCACATTGTGTATTTTCGAAACATATGATTTAAAATTAATCAAAGTTTACTATTCAAAATCTTGACGATGCATGAAAATGTCCAGGATGAAAATGTTTGACCATTATTATGTCTTAAGACTAGTTAACAGATTTTCTGAATACTAAACAATGTATAATTACTTTTTCTATGACACTTACTATTTATAGACACTATTGTAAGAACTGATTTTGATCACAATTCACAAAAAAATACAAAAATAAAATGTAGACATGTAGTACTGCGTAAAACGGGTTGGATAGAGACATGCAGAAGTGAATCAAGTCAAAATTTAAATCAAAAGTTATTTATTCAAGTTTGGCTGAGAATCAGCATTTTTTTAAACGTCCAAATTTACAAGACTCGGTCAGTGTTACTGACAAGTATTCCATTTTAGAAAAGTTTGTTCAAGGCACGCACAGAGGGGCAAAGGATTTGTCGGATTCAATGTGCGTATTGTACAATTATCACTTGCTTCGGTAAAGGAAAACATCGTGACGAAACCAGCAAGCCTTAGAGATATTTCTAGGCAAGTCAGACACCCATGGGTGACATAGAAAGTCTGACACCAGGAAAACTTAAGAAAACCAGGCAACTGACCGTACGAAAAAGAATAATTCAACGTTAAAATCCCTTTCAAAGTTTTGTGTCAAATTACTCTTGCGTTTCTATTCACGCCATTTCACGCTAGTTTTACTGACAATTGTAAGGATGTACAATGTACATGTCTAAAAAAAAATACATTAAGAAATCTTGACATTAAGGTAATTAAAAGATATAAAGAATCTTGTAATGTTGTTTTTTATTTTGTTTTTTAGTTTAAGTTTTAAAATTAAAAGCGTTTACGCCTTATGACATTTACGACAAATGTTTTTAGTAGTACTTTAGACCTAAATACTTAAAATCGGTTCAGTCATTTCGGAAAATAAGGACTTGAAAGTTTGTATGAAATGTCTTAAGGCATAAACAATAATATGTATAAGATTTATTATAAGTTACATTTTAAGTTTCACAAATTCCATAGATTTGGTTTAACTAATTGTAAATAGTTATAAGGAAACAACTTGACTCCAAAGTTTTGTACGAAAATTGACAAAAAAAAATTTTTTGGTTTGTTCGAGCGGCTAAATAATTTACCTATTTTGCCGCTCAGCTCGTCACCTAAATGTAGCAGAACTTACGCCAGTTTTAAAAGCTATTGAAATACCTCGACTTTTGAAAAAATGTCTTTAAATCCATCGGTCATTATGGACAGCGTTTTTACGATTGTTAACGAAAATGTGACGCTTGAAAGCCAGTTCGTACCAGGTACGGCATTGGCAGGGGATTTAGTCGCGGTATGCAGCTACCGAGACATTCGTTCATTCGTGGGTTCATCTCCGTACGTATCGCACGAGCAGTGATATTCCGATAATTATCCTTACATTTTTAATAAAAAATTGTATGAATGTACTCAAATACTCTTTCTAGATACCCTTAAAGTACTTTTGGCGTATTCAATTAATTCCTCGGTCTTGGATAACACTTAAGTGTTAATCCAATACTGATACATCGCCATCTTTCCAGTTCTTAACGACTAATTTCCTCGTCATCATATCTTGGAAAAATTGTTAAACACTAATTTTTATTATATTACATATGTACATTATTTACAAACTACAAATAGATATAAAATAAAAATAAAATATGTACAAGTATCAAATTTATAGGGCGTCAACAAATTCGTCGACATCGCTGTCAACAGGAACAGTGCCGCATTGCCACGTTGGATGGCAATGCTGATTCTTTGGTCAAAAAAAGACTAGCCCTCTGGTCACGTGAAGAGTCGACCAACCGCTTGGCGATATCCTGAAACACAAGGTGGGCCCCGTGGCCTTATTGTTTCAACCCCAAACGCCTCAAATACATAATTGCTTATTAGTTACTAATAAGTAATTTGACTGTATCTTAATATTGTATTGTATAATGTTATGACTAAGAATAGTGTCAATTTACACTTTCACACAGTTCCGTGGCGCTTTCTTAGTTGTCTTTCCTAATCTTGTTGCTATTGTTTATTCACCACACTACCCCAAAAGGTGTACATTTAAACGGTTTCAGTTTTCCGACACTGTCCTGCGTCGGTTTAATAAATATCCCGTCCAACAGATTTCCTACCAGTTTGGGAGTGTGCTTCTGTAGGCAGTTTAGATATGGACTATTCTGATCATATTCCGTGTCCAACAAACTTTGCAGAAACCGTAAAGATCTTATTAGCGGTTGAACAGTAGACACACAGGCTATATGATACAATAGTCGAGTCAACCATTTCGGGAGCATGCTTCTGTAGTCTGTTTTGGTAAGGGCTACTTTGTTCATACTCCTGTCCAACGGACATGCCACCATTTTGGGAGCATACTTCTGTAGGCGGTTTAGATATGGGCTATTTTGGTAATATCCGTGACGCACCATCCGCCATTTCTGGAGCATGCATCTGTTGGCGGTTTCTAAACGGGCCATTCTGTCCATATATTTGTCCAATGGACTTGCCATCATTTTGGGAGCACGCTTCTGTAGGCGGTTTCGTTATGGGCTATTCTGTCCATATCCTTGTCCATTGGACCTTCCGCCATTTTGGGAGCGTGCTTCTGTATGTGGCTTAGGATTGAACTGTTCATTTCATATCCTAATCCAACAGACATACCACCATTTTGGGAGCATGCTTCTGTAGGTGGTTTTTAAATGGGCTATTCTGGTCAAATATTTGTCCAATCGACTGGCCACCATTTTGGGAGCATGCTGCTGTAGGTGGTTTCGTTATTGGCAATTATGTCCATAGCCTTGTCCATCGGACGTTCCGCCATTTAGGGAGCGTGCTTCTGTAGTCTGCTTAAGTATGGGCTATTTTTGTCCATACTCTTGTCCAACGGACTTGTCACCATTTTGAGAGCGTGCTTTTGTAGGCGGTTTAGATATGGGCTATTTTGGTAAAATTCGTGACCGACGAACCTCCCGCCATTTTGAACTGCTAAAAACTTGTAGGTTGTACCCTTCATTCTCTGCCAACAGCCTAATCCCCGCATCCGAATCTCCAAACTGAAGCTAAATAACGCATAGCCAAAGTATGGGATAAGTTAAGTTGAAAGATTTCTATTTCATTCCTAAATTTAAAGAAAATTCACGTAGAATTTAGAAATTGTAATAGTACATTTTTACACACACGGGAAAAGTTATTGCATCCGAGGCAGAATTGACGACCGAGCCGCAGTGGACCTTTATGTCATGCTTCAGACAGTCGCAAACAGAGGACAATGATACGTCATATGTTTGGAGAAAGGCCGTTGCAATGAGATAATTCAATAGTCAAGTAATGGTCGTAATATACATTGTTTCAAGTTATTTGTCGCTTTTTTCTATTTTCAAGTGTTATTCAATAAATTAATAGTTGTTAGGTTTTAAAGGATTCTAGTCTTCTGAAAAGACAAAATAATAAACATGAATCCCCATATGAGTGATATTTTTTTCATGTTAATAGACCTTGTAACTTTCTCAAAGTATCGAGTTGAAAAACCTGATTTGACAATTGATTGTCCAACAAACTTTACAACATCCGTAGGTTATGGAACTTATTAGCGGTTGAACAGTAGACACACAAGCTATCTCATACATTAGCGACTAAACCATTTTGGAAGCATGCTTCTGTAGTCTGTTTAGTTGGGGCTATTTTGTCCATACTCTTGTCCAACGGACTTGCCACCATTCTGGGAGCACGCTTCAATAGGCGGTTTAGGTATGGGCTATTCTGTCCATATCCTTGTCCAAAGGACCTCCCGCCATTTTGGGAGCTTGCTTCTGTCGGCGGTTTAGATATAGGCTATTCTGGACATATATTTTGTCCAATGGACTTGCCACCATTTTGGGAGTAGGTGTGCTTCTGTAGGTGGTTTTGATATGGACTATACTGTCCTTAACCTTGTCCTATGGACTTCCCACCATTTTGGGAGTAGGTGTGCTTCTGTCGGTGGTTTTGATATGGGCTATTCTGTCCTTATCCTTGTCCAATGGACTTGCCACCTTTTTGGGGAGCATGCTTCTATAGGCAGTTTCGTTATGGGCTATTTTGTCCATATCCCTTGTCCAACAGCCTTGCCAAAATGGTATTTTGGGAGCACGCTTCTGTAGGCGGTTTGGATATGGGCTATTTTGGTAATATTCGTGACTAACCTTCCGCCATTTCTGGAGCATGCATCTGTTGGCGGTTTCGAAACGGTCTATTCTGTCCATATTCTTGTCCATCGGACCTTCCGCCATTTTGGGAGCGTGCTTCTGTAGGCGGCTTAGGATTGAACTGTTCATTTCATATCCTAGTCCAACAGACCTACCACCATTTTGGGAGCATGCTTCTGTAGGTGGTTTCGTTATTGACAAAAATGTCCAGACCCTTGTCCATCGCACGTTCCACCATTTTGGGAACGTGCTTCTGTAGTCTGCTTAAGTATGGGTTATTTTGTCCATACTCTTGTCCAACGGACTTGCCACTATTTTGAGTGCGTGCTTCTGTAGGCGATTTAGTCGTTTTTTTTTCTATTTTCACGTGTTGTTCTATAAATGTCACAAGTTTTAAAGAATTCTCTAGTCTTCTGACAAGACAAAATACTAAACATGAATCACCAAATGAGCGATATTTTTTCATGTTGATAGACCTTGTAACTTTTTCAGAATATCGAGTTGAAAAACCTGATTTGACAACTCTTAAGCCCTTAAAAGAGCCACTTTTGCAGTTTCTTTTTGAAATAGTTAATTGGCAGTTTGTTTCGGAAGTTGGTGTTTATTTGGAACAAATGACTGCCAATTCAAGTAAAATTTTTCTGCAGTTTTTCTGAAGTTGGTAACTTTTTAGCATTTACTCTCATAATTGAGATTTCCAAATGGCTTTTTACAGTCAAGATTTCCATTTATCCTGTTTAGGATATAGGAGATTCTTTTCTTCATTATTTCACTTTATTTAACCGACTTTTGCGAATAGATTTACAAGGTGTGCTGGGCGAGGAGCAAGGCGTTACTCACATATCACCTTTTTTACTTAGTGTTCATGAGAGCAGCATTTCAATATGACTAGATTTGTTCACATTTCAATTCACATTTACAATATTGTATGAATAACAGTTTCTAACTTTTTAAACTATTTATTTCAAATAGACTTGGTACGGGAACTTTTGAATTGCTAAAAACTTGTAGGTTGAATCCTTCACTCTCTGCCAACATACTTACCCCGCGTCCGAATCTCCAAACTGAAGCTGAATAACGCATAGCCAAACTGGGCTAAGTAAAGTTGAAAGATTTCTATTTCAGTCCTAAATTTACAGAAAATTCACTTTTTCGAAAGTAATAGATTTCATCCGAGATTGCATCCAAGGCGGAATTCATGCCGAAAACGCAGGCTCCTTTTATGTCATTCATCAGACAGTCGCAAACAGAGGACAATAATACGTCATATGTTTGGAGAATGGCTGTTGCAATGAGATAATTCAATAGTCAAGTAATGGTCGTAACACACATCCACGTGTTATTCAATAAATGACACAAGTTTTAAAGAATTCTCTAGTCTTCTGACAAGACAAAATACTCAACATGAATCACCAAATGAGTGATATTTTTTTCATGTTGATAGACCTTGTAACTTTTTCAGAATATCGAGTTGAAAAACCTGATTTGACAACTCTTAAGCCCTTAAAGAGCCACTTTTGCAGTTTCTTTTTTTGAAATAGTTAATTGGTAGTTTGTTTCGGAAGTTAGTGTTTATTTGGAAAAAATGACTGCCAATTCAAGTAAAATTTTTCTGCAGTTTTTCTGAAGTTGGTAACTTCTTAGCATTTTCTCTCATAATTGAGATTTCCAAATGGCTTTTTATAGTCAAGATTTCCATTTATCCTGTTTAGGATATAGGAGATTCTTTTCTTCATTATTTCACTTTATTTAACCGTCTTTTGCGAATAGATTTACAAGGTGTGCTGGGCGAGGAGCAAGGCGTTACTCACATATCACCTTTTTTACTTAGTGTTCATGAGAGCAGCATTTCAATATGTCTAGATTTGTTCACATATTGTATGAATAACAGTTTCTAACTTTTTAAACTATTTAAACTATTTATTTCAAATAGACTTGTTACAGGCACTTTTGAATTGCTAAAAACTCAGTCTGTTGAACCCTTCATTCTCTGCCATCAGCCTAACCCCGCGTCCGAATCTCAAAAATGAAGCTAAATAATTGGGAGCATGCTTCTGTAGGCGGTTAAAGTATGGGCTATTCTGGTCATATTCGTGACCGACGAAGCTTCCGTCTTTTTTGGAGTTTAGGAATGGACTATTCTTTCCACATCCTAGTCTAACAGATCTACCACCATTTTGAGAGCATATTTCTGTAGGCGGTTTCTTAATTGGGCTATTCTGATCATATATTTGTCCAATGGACTGGGTGAGGTAGATTGTTTTGCTCCATTGACACGATAAAGCTAATTTCATTTCCAATTCATATTTTATCACTAAATTCCAGGTTGTTTACCAAATTCCAATGAAGAAGAACTCAGGCTCGGTGGAGCGACGATTTTCGCAGGGTAGCTGGTAGCCACTGGAAAAACACTTTCGTATATTTCAATAATGTTGCAAGTTTTATAATGGAGAAGAATTTAATTAAAAAATTTAAAAAAGAAATTAATTCGCCGTTTTCGGGCGAATTTTCCCAAGTTTCATATTCTATTTCAAATCAAGAGTCGTTTATTCATGAAGCTATAATGGATTTTGTTGTTAATCGGTAATTCTGCAATGAAGAGTTCTTAGTGTTTTGGCTGGAATGAAGTGGTTTAAGAGTTATGATACTGGCGTTACTGGCTCACCCATTGATACCTACCCCGTTGATTGGAACAACACTTTTTTACCGTAGAAGTTTCCTTAAAATAAAAATTTCTCATAATTGGCCTATACGTTCCTAATGCTGGGACACTGACCTCTTCTATGTTCCTCTAAGGCTGAAATTAAGTTCGTATTCCCAGTTTATATTTCGTTCTAGGACATTCCAGGTCCCCTATTCACAAACGCTCGGATTCGATTTCGATTCGATAAGTCGTATGTCTATCTTGTTTTGGCATTACGAATGCGAGCGAGTACACTGTATACGACTTTCCAAATCGAATCCGAGCGTTTGTGAATACGGGGGCAGGTGACTTCGGCAGCCGAAGTGATCACATTTAGTGTAACCGAAGTTCAGCTAGGTATGATGGAGTAGAGAGGGGGATGGGGAAGCATTGTATGTGACACAATGTACACCCTGGGTAGGAAGATCCCACTCAAGAGGGTACATTCTAAAGTTAAAAACGTCGCAAATAACTGGCAAATATTGGCAGCTACTGTCTGCTCCTGATGAACTTTTTTAACGTTACCAAATGAAAATGGAATAACGCTCTGTGTGTTGCACTAAAATAGTGATAATAAATTACAATGACTCAAATATATTTATAGGTGCAAAAAAAAACACTTCGAATTATTCCAAATGCTTTTTGACGTGACAACGTCTAATGAATCGATGAACGCCGGCTGCACGCACAAAAAAGGATGATGACTCATTGTAATGTTACGATCGGAGCGAGAGCGCTGCACGAGCGAGCGAAAGGCACGATCGGCTTGAGCGTTCGGCTTGCTATTCATAAGAGTATGCAATCATTTCATCAATGTTTTGTTATGACGTTGTCACATTAAACTATCGTCCGTAAACCGACTTTACAGATTACTATATATATAATTTTTTACATCATTCAGGGAGGGTAGCTGTGAAACTAATGGCGCTTAGCATATCTACTTCCAAACATCGTCATAAGTTGAAATCGTGTTAGTGTCATTTATATTTCAAAATTATCTTGACCTCATTGTTCATATTGGGAAATTCAGAAATGTATTGAAACAAAAAATTACGGTGTTCGTACTGAATTTGCTACGCGGCCAAATTATCTTTGTATAGTTTTTTTCATTTCATTTTATAATCTTCAGTCAGATATGAGAAACTTTTTAGTTTAATTTTTAGTAGCATTTAAGTTTCTGTGAAGATATCGATAATCTTTGTAATGTGTAATTCTGAAATAAAAGCCGATTTCTAAGTATATGGTAATTTTATTAAATCACTCAATCATATTGACACACACAAGACGCACCACGACCTTAACTCGAAACTCTCAGGGATGTTATATGTGATAAAAATATGCAATTATAAACACACTACACAGTTTACAAAAAAAAAACGGGATGTTTATGGCAGAAGTAAACACTGCATTTTTGAATGGTTAGGGTATAATTTTGCACGAATTGCTTTAATTATCAGTATAAAAGTACTATCATTTATGTGGTAAAATACAATATTCATTTATTGCGCCATCGTACACAAACATAACAATTTATATTACATTAAAAATTTAACACTTCATGACTATTATTATTCCGTTTATTCATTTCTATAACATATTTTTTACATTTTTAAATATTCTTACATAAAATCAATAAAAAATATAAAAACATTTAAAAATATAAAAATAGTAGCCCACCGGTATCGGGAACAGGGTCCAAGCTACCGGCGGTCAGGGCTCCAGAGAGAGGAACCTCCTAACAATACGAGCCGTGTCCAGGAGTACCGCTTTCTGAATCAAGCCCTTGATCCAGCTGCCTAACGAGAGCCTCTTCAGATATTGGTCGAGGCTCTTGGCAATTAGGCCATTGGCTGATACGACTATCGGCACAATGATCGCTGAGTCAACAGGCCACATGTCGACAACCTCGCGAGCCAAGTCAATATACTTGATTTGTTTATCTTTCTCGGCCTTCACGAGGTTCTCGTCATGTGGAACCTATTATTATTATTATTTACAATCCTTCTGACGAATTTTCCAGTTTTGGAAACCCAAACTCAATGACAGATGTCATAAAGTTCAAATTCCTTCGTAACCTAATATCAATCCGTCTTACGAATTTTCGATCGAGTTACATCTTTTACCCATCACAAAAGTGCACAACGCCGATAAAGAAGTTTTCACTTCAAAAACAATATAAACACATAAACCTGCATGGGCTTATGAACCGTCAGAAGCTAGGTGAAAGGTTCTATTTGGTTGTGTCCCATGGAGAAGAACTGGCAAGGAACTATACATATGGATATAAAGTAAGTATTTGAATCACCAAAAGTTAACAATATATCTTTAGGCTGAAAGGGCGTAACCGCCATTTTCGGCTAAAATAAGATTTGATTGCAGTCTTTATATATTTAATTTTCTAGGATTTATCGATTATGATCCAGCGATCCAAAAATGATGGCTATATCCACCACTTTTTTTTGCGAACATAGAAATTTAAAAAATTGCAATATTCGAAAGAGGACGAAAAATTAAGAATATATGACTGCATTCAAATCATAGATTTTCTTTAAATTTGGGCCTTAAATGAAAAATAATATTTATTCAGTATCGCAAATTTCGTAACAGGTAAACTAAACTCTTATAACAGTTCAGGAAACAACAAATGCGACTGATTTATTACTATTGTATTTTTTATCGGGCTGGTGTCCACAACTCCCACGTCCAAAGCGTACCAACTGACAGGTCCTCGACTGGACTTGTCAATTTGTCATAGCAGAATAGTCGACATCGGCTCAGTTGCTATACAAGGAAAAAAAGAAATTGCGTACGTAACTTATTTCTAACCTGTTGCCCGTCCTTCGTCCGCTTGAAATTATTATAAAAATGTTACTTCCCTGTTAGAATTTTGCACGGAACCCTAAACCATTTTCTAAAATAAAATACTTTGTCCTAAGTTTGTCCTTGTAACATGAGGTATCTGCCAGTAAAAGTCCTGTCAAAATCGGTCCAGCCGTTTAGGAGATTAGCCGGAACAATCAAACAGACGAAAAATTAAAAAAATGTTTTTATACTTCCAAATGTATTCAGTAAAAAACTATTATGTTGAAATGACAAACAGGCACTTCAATGATTAATTTGGTAATCTGTATCTTTACATAGAATAAAACAAAGTCGCTTCCCGCCGTCTGTACGCTTAGATCTTTTATACAACGCAACGGATTATGATTCGGTTTTCACCAATGGATGGAATGACTCAAGAGCAAGGTTTATATGTATAATTTATCCCTAAAAGACTCATCAAAATTTCTACGCGCACGTAGTCGTGGGCAGCAGGAAATAATAAGTTGCAATTAAACATAGTTCAGAAGTTTCTTTTACTAACGTAACGATGACGCTTTTCCGAAATAAAAGTTTTTTTAACAATATCTTATTTCTTATTGCCATGTAAAACCACATATTGCAGAAAAACCGCGAAACACGAGAACAACAACAAATTATTAAGAAAACAAGCTTTCAAGAAAGGCAGAAAATCTATCAGAAGTAAGTTTAAAAAAAATACTAGGCCCTCGCACGTTTGTCTGTCTGTCTGATTTTGATTCTTCCCGCATACCTTTCATCTGCAAACTTCGCATAAAACAAATCTGGCGATGGCGGTCTTTCCTCCATAGCTCTTTTGAAACTTTGTAGTAAACGCGTTTGATACTCTAACAGATATTTGTCTTTTTTCGTATGTTTTGAGGTAGCTGCAAAGGTTGTATCCACCCATGCTTCGTAATATGGTCGATTCTGGGGGTCAATCGATGCCGGAACCCATCTTGCTACCTCTGTCGCTGGACAAACTTGTTCTATCAAGTCAGGGGATTTGTTTCGATACTTGCTGACTCTCCTACGCTCGCCCCATCGTCGCCGTCGGTGGTTAGAAGGAGACCGTTTCCGAACAATCAGCGGGGACGGTGGGTCCTCTACTTTTATGGTCTCCTTACTAGGCTTACTCTTCACTGTTCTAACTGTAGGTAAGTTAGCTCTAAGCTTCGTTTTCAAAGGACTTGTTTCTGTGTATTTCGAAACATTTTGTTGTTTCTTTATTATAGTAACCTCTCCAGGGATTTTTATCTCTAAAGGAGTAGAGTTTATGTTATCAACGAAAGTAACTGCTTTGAAAATCCTTGCGGAATCAGTTTTTGACACAACAGTTTTTATGATTGGTTTCCTTTTCTTAGGCGAGTTTATTCTCCAGGCCGGTCTTGTTATAACTTTTTCCGATTTCACAGGAATTTTCTCCGGTTTATTCGCAGGAATTATATCTTTTTCCGATTTCACAGGAATTTTCTCCGGTTTATTCGCAGGAATTATATCTTTTTCCGATTTCACAGGAATTTTTTCCGGTTTATTCGCAGGAATTATATCTTTTTCCGATTTTTTATCAGAATCTGACTGGCCCGATGATGGGCGGGTTTGTTTTTCGTTTTTCGTCGATGTTTCTTCAGACAGCGGCTTAATGGGATTTTCTGCTATAAAAAAAAGTGTTTATATTTAAAGAGTATGTGGTTTTACCTATGCAAGATATGCAAAGAATGGCCTATTTATACAATAGGTCTATTATACCCGGGATTGGGTGAAAAAACTTGTTTTATTATTGCAGGTTGTCATGGGACTCATTAATGGAGTAATAAGGTATACAGTTTATCAAATATAGATAGACCTTAGCTACACGATAGGTTTCTATGTATCTAGCTATTCTAACTATGAAAACGATACTTAGAGCATCCTGCCTGCCTTTTCCCAAAAATGTTGAAGTCACTTTCCAGTTGGAACAGGATGCAGCTGAATACCAGGATTTTACATGGAGCGACTGCCTATCTGACCTCCACAACCCAGTTAGTACTGGGTAATACGATCCCCATAGATCAAACTATCAATTATAAGACGTAACGACGTCGATCACACCAAAATAAAGTATACTCGGAAACCATAAGGTCAAAAATTATGGAAAATAGAAGACTACGGCGTATATGGCACACAAGTAGGCATCCAAATGACAAAACGGCACTAAACAAAGCTATTAAAGAACTGAAAACTCTTATAACGGAAGCAGATGACGTCGCTCTAGATACGTACTTAGAAGGTCTCACAGCTACAAAAGCAACTGATTACTCGCTATGGAGAGCCTGTAGAAACCTGGATCGACCTTTGCACCACAAACCACCACTTCGGAACCCAAATGGAACCTGGTTTAGAACTGATAAAGAAAAAGCTGATGCATTTGCAAACCATCTCAGCGATGTATTTAAGCTTAATAACCCGAGACCAAATGCAGATGAATCTGATATAAACATTGTCCTGAAACAAGATAGAGGAATATAAACTCAATGGACAACAACAAGGCCCCAGGTCATGATCTTATCGACAAAAAATTCCTACAAGAATTACCTCGCAGGAATACTACTACAAGGAATTGTGTACCCCACTATGCTCTTTAATGCCATTAAACGAGTAAGCTACTTTCCAGAGATATGGAAAGTATCACAAATAATAATGATCCCTAAACCTGGTAAATCAATACTTGATGTCACTTCATACAGACCAATCAGTCTCTTACCGATTATGTCTAAGCTCTTCGAAAAGTCCCTACTGTATAGAATGTTACATGTTCTCAATGAGAAGTCCGTTGTCCCGGATCACCAATTCGGATTTCGAAAAGAACATGCTACCATAGAACAAGTCCATGGAGTGTGCAGAACGATTAGGAAATCTTTTGAGCAAAAGGAGTACTGCTCAGCTGCCTTTCTGGACATACAACAAGCCTTTGACAGAGTCTGGCACAAAGGATTGCTTGTCAAGAGAAAAAACCGTATTACCACATACATTCTATGGTGTATTGAAATGCTACATTACAAATAGAATATTCCAAGTACGAGAAAATCAATCTACCTCGGGATTCCACGAAATATCCGCAGGAGTACCACAGGGATCGGTCCTCGGACCTGTGCTGTACACCCTTTTCACGTACGACCTACCACAGAGCTCTGACATCACAACTGCCACCTTTGCAGATGACACTGCCTTACTTGCTTCGCACAAATGTCATATACAAGCATCTCGCATATTGCAAACCAGCTTAAATGAGACTGAAGAATGGTTGGCCAAATAGAGAATTGCCGCCAGCGTGTCCAAGTCGGTGCACATCACATTTACTCTCTGCAAAAATGACTGTGACCCGGTCACCCTAAACGACACTCAACTCCCACATCAAGAGTCTGTGAAGTATTTAGGCATGCATCTTGACCGCAGGCTCACGTGGAGGAAACATGTTGAAACAAAAAGAGAAGAAATGAACCTAAAATACAGAGGTCTCTTCTGGCTCTTAGGGAAAAACTCAAAACTGGCAATAGACAGCAAACTCCTTATCTACAAGAGTATACTAAAGCCAATCTGGACATATGTCATCCAACTGTGGAAATCAGCCAGTGCCTCCAACATAATGAAAGTGCAAAGAGCACAAAATTACATGCTGAAACAAATATCCAACGCACCATGTTTTATTAAGACAACAGAGATCCATGAAATCCTCAATATTCCTTTGGTCAACGAGGAGATAAGTACACATGGTGACAACTACAAATCCCGACTCCAAAAGCATCCAAATAAGCTCGCGGGGCAGCTTACCATCCCAGAAAGCATCCGTCGGTTAAAAAAGCGACGGGACATCGAGCAGAACAGTCAGCGCGAAGAATGACTTCGAAAAGTTAGGGCAGACTCTACTGAGAGTAGCGCCCAACACGCCATCAGAACCATCTCATCTGCTCATAGTCTAAAAGACTGATCGCAAGATAAAACAAGAAATAAAAAACAAATTATAAAAAATAAAGTTACAGATGTTACTTTGACAGTGAAAAAATTTAAATGGAACTGGATAGGCCACATGATAAGAAATAAGAGAAATAAATGGTCTAAAGATGTCACAATGTGGTACCCTCGAAATGGAAAGAGAAGCAAAAGGCGTCAAAGAATGAGATGGGAAGAGGAAGTTAAAAAGACGGCAGGATCGACATGGAGGAGAAAAGCCACAAATAGGAAATTATGGCAAACCCTAGGGGAGGCCTTTGCAAAAGGGCAAGCTGATACCAATGTTACCGATGTCGATGATTTATAATAATTTAAGAATAATTAATGAAACCAAATAATGTAAAACAATTTTTATTTTTAATTTAGATAATAATATAATTAACAAATGCATGAAATGTGAATGAATGAAGTAATGAAAATTAAATCGGGCAAAACTTGTTATAATGTAAGTAAATCGCAATTTGTCTTTATATGATGGAAATGCAATTGCATGTACTGTATCAGAAATAAAGGCAAATTTAAATTGAAATACGATCCCCTTGGTAAGACTGGTTATGAGACTTTGGGGCCAAACGACTGTCAAAGGTCTACAAATGACAGCCGGACCAACGGCTTAACCAAGCCCTAATATTATAGAGTTGGGCAAAAGCTAAGCAGATGATGATTGTTTAAATACATACCAGGGTCTGAATGAAGTAATGAAAATTAAATCGGGCAAAACTTGTTATAATGTAAGTAAATCGCAATTTGTCTTTATATGATGGAAATGCAATTGCATGTACTGTATCAGAAATAAAGGCAAATTGAAATTGAAATACGATCCCCCTTGGTAAGACTGGTTATGAGACTTTGGGGCCAAACGACTGTCAAAGGTCTACAAATGACAGCCGGACCAACGGCTTAACCAAGCCCTAATATTATAGAGTTGGGCAAAAGCTAAGCAGATGATGATTGTTTAAATACATACCAGGGTCTGAAGGCACCCGTATAGTTACCGGACGATTAACGCCATCACTATTTAAAGTTACTGTGCCCCCGTTTTTACTCTTAAACAAACTCAAATGATCATTCTTATTAACAGGCACGTTCAACTTAAAAGTGTATTTATCCCGAATTCGTTTTCGTATTTCCGAATACGATTTGTCATAGGTCGTCCGTGGGAAATCTTTTTCGTCGGTCCCATAGATTAAATATTTAGATTTGGGGTCCTTGTTTTCTGATTTTGTTCTAGCAATGTTGTTTTCTGATTTTTTGTTGGTTTGTAAAATTTTTCGTTCTCCAGAATCTCCTCGTTCGAGGTATACTGCTTTTATATTGCCTTCACTATTATTGGGTTTTTTGGAATCGCCGCTGTCCTTAATTTTGCAGTCTATTTTTTTATCGTTAGACTCATTTTTCTTGATCTTTCTGTCCATTTTCGCTTGAGAATTTAGAATTTAAAATGTTATATTTGATTTAAATTAAATTACATCGATCATGATACCAACTGGATTGCAACCAAAGAAATTGTTTTTTTTTTACTGACGCCTGACGTTTCTGAGAAATTGTCTTTGGGTATATTTTTTTGGGTTCCCTATCCATTTGCATAAAATTTTAAGACCTAATATAACTTAGCATAATTTTGTTTGGCATAATTATGTTTTCCCATAATATAATTACGCATAACAGCTTACGCATAATTTTTTTAAGCATAATTTCTCTAACCATAATAATGATTAAGCATAATATTCTAAAGCATAAATTTATTAAGCATAAAGTTCTAAAGCATAACTTTTTTAAGCATAATATCCTATATCATAAATTTATTTACGCTTGTTTTTATGCTTGCTTGCATGCTGCATGCAAGCAAGCATGCAGAATACAAAAAGCATGCAGTATGCAAACAAGCATGCAGCATGCAAGCAAGCATGCAGCATGCAGCATTCAAGCGAGCATGCAGCAGGCAGGGTTTCTGTCACGGCTCCGGCGCTGCGGGCCTCCGGCGGCCCCACACGTGCTAATCGTCGCAGACGGCTTTCGCTCACCACCGCAGCTTCGGCTTGTTGGCCGGCTTTGCCGGCCAGCCTCAGCCGCGGCGGCTCGCTCACAGCCGCCTGCTCCTCAGCCCGCGGGCCGCCTCGCCCCTCCGCGCCTACGCGATTTTAAATTACACTCTAGGGGTAGGACAAACAAGACTACGTGGAGTCGGTTTTGCAGCGATTCGGTTCTGTCACTAACTTTTGTTGCACAGCATATTAAATTTTTAACGAACAATATCATTTAATTGTTACAGAAACTATAGCAAATTGGTTTGATTAGAATTATGTATGGGGCACTACAAGTTCACGACCACCATTTCCACCCAAAGTCTCACAACATCTAATATATTCTTCAGATAAAAGTTATCTCACGATTGAAAAATCGTTTAAGTTACATAATGTTATGTATAATAAATCATTTTCATGAAAATTGATTTTGTTATTTATATTAATTTTATGCCTAAATATTATTATGCTAATAGTCATTAGGCCTACTAACGTTATGCAAATCAAATTTATGCTAAAACAAATTAGTCTTTAAGATGATTATGCCAACATAAAATGTATGCCTATAAAAATTATGCCGAAGTATTATTATGCAAAAACAAATTGTGCCAAAATCGTTATGCCGAAGTATATTAGGACAAAGCATATTATGCGAAAAGAAAGGATCCCATTTTTTTGAGGTTTCAGTCTTCAATGTTTGTATTGGACGAAAAATGAGTTAAGCACAGAAGCCCTTGGGGTAGGCAAGTGCTGGTCATAGGATTCTTCTCAACAATCGCACGCCATTCAACTTTTTAAATTAATAAAACTAAGAAAATATACATTTGAATGGAAAATTATATCTGTAGAATTTTATCTTAAAATACAAACGTCAAAATATCACCAACTAACATTTGCCGCCAAGAACAACCCATAGAGAAGTATTTTCTCTATAGATTATGCGTACTTAAACACAACTTGATCCTTGGCAACTCTAATCCAGCTGCCAGCAACGGCCAGCAATTACCCAGCGGAGATTGTTCTAGCCTCAAACTTCCAGCCTTTGAACTAGAGCTAGTAGAGTCATTGACTTCACCTGTTTTTCTAAGACCTTACAATATTAGTTTAGTCTAAACTACTTACTGCTGAAATTTATCGATTTGGTGTAATATTGTTAATTTGGTATCGGTCATGTGGCCACCGCGGCTGGCGCGAACGTGCTGAAATCTGGAGGACGAAGCTGTATTTCGGCAATAATGCGTTGAATGGTGGCTTCCAGGTGCTCAATATTGTTTCTAATTTCGATAAAGGTTCAAAAAAAAAAGAAACGTGACAGTCAACGGTGAGCAGTACACAGACGTAAGAACTAACTTAATGAAGTAGATAATTATGCGGTTTCAAAGGACAAAGTCTGGGATCTACTTATTGGACAAAATGAGCTTTATTGCACATGTCCCTTACTTTTCGCTCGAGTGCCAAAGGAATGTTTCCTTACGTAAGCTCCTTCATGGCAAACAACCATTAACGGCTTAAATTATCAGTCAATTAAAAATAAACATCCTAAATGTAACTATTTTTATTGACTTGTGCTTAAAAGCTAGATGCAAAACCGCGCAAAGAGTGGTCAAAAAGAAACTGAACATTTCGATAACAGCACTTATTGCCATACAGAAAAATAGATTAGAAACCCTTTGAAAAACCATCGTCAAGAAGAAAATTAAACGTCACGTAACCTACTCGTCTAAGTTACATTATTCAAAAAAATGCAACAAAATTAACACTGCTCCTTTCAAAATTTTTTCAAATTAAAATTGTAAAAATGTTATCAGTCCAAAGATCTTTCTATTTTGGTCAAACCGTGACTGCTTATTTTTGAACATGGATAAACGAAAGACTTCCGTGATGAAGTCCTTCAGTACATCGGAGGCTAAGAACAGTGGTGTTCAGGAACATAATAAAAAGAGCAGGAGCAGTGCTGAGTTTCAAGCAAAGATTACAGTCACCGGCGGCTTTCAGCCTCTGAAAAGAAGAGGAGTCTATGTAGAGAAAAAAACGATTAAAATACCAATCCATATTGCGGGCCCAGATGGTAAGGAAATCCATACTTAACGTGAAAGCGCCAGGATAGCCTGCAAAATTCAAGTGTTCTGACATTTTTGCAAATTGCAAGTCAGGGTTGGTCTGTAGGCCTGTGGACGGTGAGTAATGGGCTAGCTCACCGTCCGTCCGTCTAATGACGACAGGCCGTGCCGACGCGCGACGGCGCGTTCGTGTTCCACGCGCGCCTCAAGAAGATGTCAGCAAATTGGAAGGGGTCCGAGACGGCCGATGCCTGCCAGGGCTGCGGGACTGTTCGTCTGTGGATGGGTTTTAGTCAGTCAAGTCTGACACTCCCTTCCGCTCCGCCCAGAGCGGGAGGGGTCATTTGATAATTTCCCATCCGGAAATGATGTCACGAATGTGCTTTATTATCGCCAAGCTCTCGAAACTCCCGTGGGATATTTTTCGAACGAAACGCTGCGCTGAATAGCTATAGCTATAAAAGCGAAGTTCAGGGTTGCGCGGAATCGCATTATTGTATGATCCTATCCTTTTTTTTTGGCCTGCTTAACTTCTTCTTTCTATTTTATCAAAGTGGCGGCCACGCATATCATGACCTGTATTTGTGAATAGCTGGTATCAATAGAAAAAAGTTATGTATGAGACGTCACGATGCCGACATAGCTATCAAAGTTAGAATATAATCTATTCACTGATGGCATCATCAACTCGGCAACTTAAATTTTATTAGCAGCGCATAAAACCTGTAGTAATCAATAGGTCCGACTAGCTTCTAAACTCCTTTATTCTAATTCCTACTACTTTTATAAATGTCAAACTTTGTGAGGACAGAGGGTCTTTCCCTGTCCTCCGATCGGAACTCCGATTGGTAGGAAGAGCGGGAATATTTTATCCAATGGATATTTGTTACCACGCAAAACTTTATTAGATTTGATAATAGGCACAAAGTTAGATTATATCCTGGATACTTTTTAGCCCGGATCACTTGGAACATTTACTTAAATTTACGCGGGCGTAATGTAGTTTTTTTTTAATAAAATATTATTTTACTTTGTCCAGAGCGAGTCAGTCCACAGAGAATCCAACCTCGCCGCATCCGTCGTCCTGACAAAAAACGTTTCCTGGCAAATGTACTGACACTTCTTTCAAAATCCACCGCTGCTACCCAATGCTCCGCCTCAAACAGCATTGACCAACTCATCAAACTTGATAAAACAACGCAGAAACTAAAGAAAAAAAAGGAAGAAGTTATCATCGATGAACCCACACGCAGCACACACACACCCGTCACATCCCTAGCAACAAAAAGGAAACCCCGATACAAACCCAGAAGTTTAAATAACCATGTTGATGGCGAAATCGATTCTCTCATAGTCCTACAATCAACTAAACAAATTGTACAAACGCCTTCAAATAATTCTGAAAGCGTTTCAACATTAAATAAGAAAGCTGTTAGTACTCATATTGAACTTGACGTTATGGATTGGGCAGCACCTATTCCACCACCAGATCGACAGGACTTAGACACCACGCCAGCAAGACCATCTCTTAGTAAACAACTCTGTATTTCGAACAAAGAAGAAATGGGGTTAGAAGATAAACGAAATGAGAAAAACATCTACAATTTCTTCGTGGATGTTCTTAAAACTACTTTAAGTGCTTGCAACGTTACTCAGGAATCGGATGAACAGCCGTTATGCACGAATTTATCAAATGTCTCTCTGGTAATCGACGAAGTTGTTGCCGAAAAACTTAATATGAAGAAAATGAAAGAGCCCGAGCCTGTGGCCCCATATAAGGAACCGCTCATGTCATATTGCAATTCAACGTGCTTTTACAGCGTTCAAGAAGAAACACAAGAGTGGGGCGACAATTTTAAGCCAGAGTTTAGCAAACAATACAAGGTAGAATTGTCAAAACGAAAGAAAAAACAAAGAATGATTTCTAATTCGTTTGAATATAGGAAGGCAATACCAGCTACTACCAGGCCAGTACCTAAAACTAAAAGTTTGCTAATACCGCCCAAGAAAACTCCAATGAAAACAAAACCTAATAACAAAAGGGACTTCATAGAGTCAATAAAACAGGAGTTAAAATTTGATACAGGTGACGTGTACGAAAAGCCAAATTTTTACGAAGCTCTCAAAACAATAGCACGAAACAAAAAAAAACAATCGGTTAATTTCCAAACTTACAGAAAACCAAGGGATGATTATGTTTGCACACTTAGAAATCGTAAAGTGCTTTCGGCTAAATCCAGCTCGAAGAATCAATCTAAGAACCCGGACCGGTTGCACTTTGAAGTGTTGCCTAACACCCATCAAACAAATTTCTCAGGTTACGATAACCGCAAGTACGCTATTACAATTTACGAGACATCCAGTGAAGAGTCCATGCATTCCAATTATTCTTTAGAAGTTATTGGTTATGATGAGAAGCCAAAGGTTAACATCCAATTGCCACAGTATCCATGGTATTCGGAGCTGGAGAAGTTAAGTTCACCTACGTTAACTTTAGTGGCAGTTGACAGCATCTGCAATGCCTGAGTTACATGATGGTTCAACAGAATCAAGACTGTTTGATAATCTTAGGCGATTAGCTTGAGCCGGTAAACTATGAGGAAGTAGAAAATATTAAACGAATAAGAAATCATTGGTTTTGGTTTTATTTGTTTCACCTTGTTCCAAGTTATTTGGAGTCCGCGCATCACGTTTTTTTCTTCCATTTTCCCCTGTCATCCATCGGTTTCAACACGCTATCATTTACTCATTTTTCCTTCATATCATTCCTCACACATCCCATCTATCTTTTCTTTTGTCTTCCTCTCCTTTTCCATCATCATTCATATTCATCACTCTTTTAGTCACATGTGCTCCAATCCCTCCTCATCACATGATCCTCATCATATGATCCTCATCACATGATCCTCATCACCAAGACGAACGACTCCCTTTCATCTTTACCTTAAACGATTGCATAAAGATATAATCCTACCAGCTCCGATGCATAAGGCTTGAACCGTCCGATGGGGTAGTTTTCGCGGGAAGTACCTATCTGGATGAGGGAGAGGGAGCATTGCAGAAGAAAGAAGAGGCTAATAGCGAATAATAGCCCAGAATCTGGGCTGGTCTACTTATGATGATTGTAGTCACAATTGGTTAGAATCTGGTTCTTCTAACCTGACAGACAGATGTGTTGCTGGGGAGTTTGTTCCGCCACTTCTTCTTCCCAGCTAAAACATTAGGAAGTGGCGAAGGGCGGGCGTTTTGGGGGACTGTCTTTTGTAATTTTGACGTGCAAAAAGTGCTGATTATCAGCCTAATTTGAATAAATGACTTTTGATTTTGATTTTAGTGATAAGCTTAAATTAAATAATTAGTGTTTACTTTTCTTGTGTGCTGCGATTGTAACTAAGAACCATTTTTCGAAAATTTGATTTAGTTCTGTTATAATGTTGGATAATTACCTACTGCTCCATAAGAAGATGCGGTCATAACCAACATTTGTATTGTATTGCTTGCGAAGTTGGCTAAGAATAAAAACCTTAACATGAACGTGCACTACTACGAAGGTTCCCTTGAGAGGGAAGGAGCTACTGTATATCATTGAAGCTGCATCAACGCGTCTTAGAAACCACACTATGGAGGAAGCTTGGAGCTCATTGAACTAAATCCAGGAAAATCGGTAAAGGAGTGATCTTCGAGTTGTTAATCTATATTTCAAACTGTATTATAAACAAATTATAGCTATAATAGTTTTATTTAATCTTAGTATCTAAGCCACTTATTTTTCTTAAAAAAAACCCTTGCTCCACACTAGGAATTTCTCCTGTATCGTGTGTGCGTTTACAAACATTTAATAAACTCACACAACATTTAATAAACATACATAAACAGCCAGACTCGGACTATCTGTAGGCCATACAAATATTTGTTACGTGCGGGGATCGAACCCGCGACACGCAGTGCAGCAGTCGATCGCTCAGCCACTGCGCCAACCATGCTGTGCATTAATTTGAATAAGCCTCAAGTTCAATTCAATTCAATTCCTTTATTTCAATCAACTATGGATCATATAATAGGTACATTAAAGAAAAGTAAATAAAAACAAACATACTTTCATTATTAATTACAATTAAAATGGCGAAGTCAAAAAAAAAAATAGTCATAAGTCTTTAACAAAAGTCATATAAAAATTATTCAATAATTATCATTTATTCAACATTTTAAAATCGTAGAAATATAGAAAAGAGGGACAGATAATGAAAAGTAATGTTATGATTATTACATTATCTTGCTATCGCCACTACAATAAGCATACAGCAATGGTTAATGTAGTGACAGTCGAACCTCTCAGCCATCATCTTCAAGATAGTGTTGGAGCTGGCGCGGACCCTGCGCACCAAGGATGTGCACCGTTTCCGCATCGTCGCAAGTGACGCCACTTTCACGTACCACGTTACATTTATTCGCCATAAAAAAAATATTTGGCATAATACCCATGCGAGTACTAAAATCGGCGACATAAACATCTGCCAATGTGACGAGAATTCACTGAGAGCGAGAACCACAAGATCGGTCGATGTGGCGATGCTTGGGAGATGCCTACGTCCAGCAGCAGACGTTTTCTGGCCGATATTGTGATAATGATGATCGTTATGTAGTTTTCGACACCATAAAATCGCGCCTGAGCCCCTCGAAGGATGGTGCAGAGGTGTTTATAACACACCTCACACGTAAATAAATACGTTTTTAATATGTTTGTTGGCGCCTTTGCAAAAAGGCTTCATATGATTCACGTTGCAAACTAAACTGTTACCACAGACGACAGAGAAGCGGTCTACAATACTCTCTGGCGGAACGTCAAGTCGTTGCGGGTAGCCATATTGACTTGGGCAGTTGTCAAGGAAGGTGGCGCGTAACAAGACGTTGACGGATCGCCGACGTCTGTTTGCTTAATCTAATTTAAATCTGGTGCCACATATCATAAGTAATTCCGATGCAGCGGGTAAAAGCCTTTATCATAAGTGAGATAAAGAATCGCGCCCTCCACGAAAGTAAAGCCAAGTGAGGAACATAACCAATGATTTTTTCAAGCAACAAAGAAAGCGTTCAAACCTGCGAGCACAAATCATCAAGAGGGTACCCTCATAACATCATCGGGTGAGACCGTTTCTTTTCTTTTTCGATAAGTAGGTCATCTGACTCATTGCTTAAACTTGGCTTGTTTAATTGGTTTATGGGTGACATCATAATCAGTAAACCTTACTGGCATCGGAGGTTATGATTTAAAATGCACGATGGAGATCGCACCATTAAAATAGGCGATATTTTGATAAAATAGGTTGTCGCGGCGGCCAATAAGTTCAGGAATTATTAGATGCTGGCGTAATTTGTAAAAGTTCTTTGACGTTTGGAGTAAGAGCTTGTGTGGTCCACATGTTTCAGTCGAAAAGAAAGTGTGTTTAGTCGAAATATCACTGTTGTCCGGTTCATGCTTTACGATGATCGAAGGGACGCAGGTGCCCGGTTTATGATGTTTTTGTGATGACGTTGGTCGAAGGGACGCTGTTGTCCGGTCCGTACACTGGTATGGTCGAAGGGACGCAGTTGTCCGGTCCAAACGTTGGTATGGTCGAAGGGATAATGTCGTCCGGGCCATGCAGCTGATAGCGGCTGGTTGAGGGGACACATTCATCCGGTCCAACCTTAAGTGTTCACTGGTCGAAAGGACAGTGTCGTCCGGGCCATGCAGCTGATAGCGGCTGGTTGAAAGGACACACCCGTCCGGTCCAGGTGTTAACTGTTTAGAGAAAGGTGTCGTCCGGTCCATGAGTGGTCGAAAGGACACACGCTTTCGTTGTAGGAGAAAGGTGTCGTCCGGTCCATGAGTGGTCGAAAGGACACACGCTTTCGTTGTAGGAGAAAGGTGTCGTCCGGTCCATGAGTAGTCGAAAGGACACACGCTTTCGTTGTAGGAGAAAGGTGTCGTCCGGTCCATGAGTGGTCGAAAGGACACACGCTTTCGTTGTAGGAGAAAGGTGTCGTCCGGTCCATGAGTGGTCGAAAGGACACACGCTTTCGTTGTAGGGGAAAGGTGCCGTCCGGTCCATGAGTGGTCGAAAGGACACACGCTTTCTTGTTAGGAGAAAAATGCCGTCTGGTCCGTGAGTGATCGAAAGAACGCACGCTTTCTTTTGTTCTGAAACAGTTACAGTTACGATGAGAGTAATGTTTGTCATAGTTTGTCAGGATGGAAGAGCGGATGTCTTGGTGCTTAGACATTGTTTGTTCCAGGAATACAATAACGCCCGAGGACGGTCGTATGTCAGTCTGGCCGTGTTGGCGCCTTTGCAAAAAGGCTTCATATGATTCACGTTGCAAACTAAACTGTTACCACAGACGACAGAGAAGCGGTCTACAATACTCTCTGGCGGAACGTCAAGTCGTTGCGGGTAGCCATATTGACTTGGGCAGTTGTCAAGGAAGGTGGCGCGTAACAAGACGTTGACGGATCGCCGACGTCTGTTTGCTTAATCTAATTTAAATCTGGTGCCACATATCATAAGTAATTCCGATGCAGCGGGTAAAAGCCTTTATGTTCGTGTTCGTTGTATTCATTTAAAAAATAGGTTGTAAACATAAACAATAGTTATTTGTGCAACAAGAGAGCAAAGCCTTTTGTTTGCTGCGAGTGCTGATTTTGAATCCTGAGCAAGCGAAGGATTCAACGATTGAATCACGAGCGTAGCGAGTGATTCTAAATTTGAATCCTGAGAGTGGCGAGGGATTCAAAGGTACGAGATGCATAAAACTTTGCTCTCGTGTTACACACATAACTTTTCACTTCAGCAGCGAGAACACTTTAGAAGATCAAATAATAAACAGGAATAGATTTAAATAACTATTTATTGTGAATCAAAATAATTAACATTGTAGGTAGAGGTACTGTTCTCGTCGCTAGTTTCACTCATATTTTAATACTTATTTTTTAACTTATTCAAGTCTTTACGCCAGCCACGAAATTTTATTCCTGCTCTTTTATTTAAATTATGGCGTGTTCGGAAATAGCACCCATGATATTTCAGTATTCAAAATATATTACGTAACATTATTTGAACTAGAAATAAATATTTACAGGTTAAATATTAGTTTTATTTGCAGTAAATACTTATTTTCGTTTAAATACAACAATAAGTTAAAAATTCAATAAATTACATTATAAGACATAATTACTTTTTTTGCAAAATTTCTTTAGTTAGTACGAAATTCCGAACGTGTTTGTCTTTGAGGTCGAATTCAAAATAGGAACTTCGAAAGGGCTTGTCTTTGTATCTCTCTCTCTTTCTCATGGCGGGAAAGAGATGGGGTGTGAATGTTTCGAATTGTATGATTAACCTAAGGCTGAATAAGATATTCGCGGCTTTCTAAAAAAATAATTAAAAAGTTACTTTGTCTCACTCAGTGAGCAAAATCGCATTTTGCTCACTGATTTTAGGCAACAAAACCTACATGTTTGAGCTACTGAAGTGAAAAGATATTTTTCATCCCACCATCTCGGAAAGAGTATTTTTACTCTTCGATATCCTCATCACATAATCCTCATCACCAAGACGAACGACTCCCTTTCATCTTTACCTAAAACGATTGCATAAAGATATAATCCTACCAGCCCCGATGCATAAGGCTTGAACCGTCCGATGGGGTAGTTTTCGCTGGAAACACCAATCTGGATAAGGGAGAGGGAGCATTGCAGAAGAAAGGAGAGGCTAATAGCGAATAATAGCCCAGAATCTGGGCTGGTCTACTAATGATGATTGTAGTCACAATTGTTTAGAATCTGGTTCTTCTAACCTGACAGACAGATGTGTTGCTGGGGAGTTTGTTCCGCCACTTCTTCTTCCCAGCTAAAACATTAGGAAGTGGCGAAGGGCGGGCGTTTTGGGGGACTGTCTTTTGTAATTTTGACGTGCAAAAAGTGCTGATTATCAGCCTAATTTGAATAAATGACTTTTGATTTTGATTTAGTGATAAGCTTAAATTAAATAATTAGTGTTTACTTTTCTTATGTGCTGTGATTGTAACTAAGAACCATTTTTCGAAAATTTGATTCAGTTCTGTTATAATGTTGGATAATTACCTACTGCTCCATAAGAACATGCGGTCATAACCAAAATTTGTATTGGTGTTAGCCTTACTTGCTTGTGAAGTTGGCTTGGAATAAAAACCTTAACATGAACGTGTACTACTACGAAGGTTCCCTTGAGAGGGAAAGAGCTACTGTATATCATTGAAGCTGCATCGGCGCGTCTTAGAAACCACACTATGGAGGAAGCTTGGAGCTCATTGAACTAAATCCAGGAAAATCGGTAAAGGACTGATCTTCGAGTCGTTAATCTATATTTTAAACTGTATTCTAAATAATACTAATAAATAGTTATAATAGTTTTATTTAATCTTAGTATCTAAGCCAATTTTTTTTCTTTAAAAAAAAAGAACCTTGCTCCACGTTAGGAATTTCTCCTGTACGATACAGGAGAAATTCCTATGAGGCGGGAATTCACTGAGAATCACAAGCACAGAACATATATACCCTAATATCACGAGATCGGTCGATGTGGCGATGCTTGGGAGATGCCTACGTCGGCTACGTCCAGCAGCAGACGTTTTCTGGCTGATATTGTGATAATGACGATGCACTAATATTGCTAGATATCTAATCCAATTGACTATTTTACGACACCATAACATCACGCCTGAGCCCCTCGAAGGAATGTGCAGAGGTGTTTATTACATACCTCACACTTGGTATGTTCTCTTTGCCTTACACCTTGTTTGTTTTAAAAAAATCTTTTTTTTTTAATGTTAGTTGCATTATATTTTTAGTACGTTCGTGTTCGTTGTATTCATTTATAAAATTGGTTGTAAACATGAACAAAGATATTTTTTCATAACTTCTATTTTATTTATTTGTATGTATAAATGTGCAATCATTCATACATACATCGACTTGGCTCATGTTTAACAGTAGGAATGCTGACCGATGATCAACAATTGGCACAATGCTTCGTCTTCCGGTAACTAATAATATTTTTTTGGCTGATCTCTATATAGGACTGTCTTCCTGCTTTAAAATATGACTTTATGCCAATCTCGAATTAAAATTATATTGTTACGTTATTGCGTTATCCTTCACACCTGTAACCCCAACAGGGTAGGCAGACCTAGACAAGATGTTTTGCATCCTCGTTAAAATTCAGGAGGTCGTCCCAAAAGGCATAAATAATCAATTTAACTTACGGTACCTACCTAGTTGATTATTAATAAACGCTGATTTTTTTGTTGTTCATTTTGATTTTAAGTTTGTCAGTATTTCAGAAAAAAATCCCTTAACGTGGTATAGGGATTAAGAAATGATCAAATAAACGTTTGAGATTTTTTGTATGTTGCGAGGTTAAAAGGCGAGGATCAGACGGGCCGCGTTTAAAACACGGGTGGTTCACACTTAACGATTTCCGTGAAATAAAAAAATACCTACCTATTTTGTTTGTTTATTGATTCGGGTTGTAAATCATTATCGTAGTTACCTCTTTGAATTTGACGAGGATGCAAAACAACACCTTGTATTTCACTAGTTAAGGTTAAGTTCCATGTAATAAGTTGCGAGCCTATTATCATCAACGGAGCACAAATCCAGGTGCCGTGGCTGCTACTGAGAAATTCCTTTAGGAAAAACCCAATAGTACTGCCCATCCTGGAAATCGAACCCAAGACTTCATGCTTAGCAGTCACGCTTGCGGCCACTAGACCCACGAAGCGGTATTTTATGAAAGAGCGAGTTATAAAGTAGGTAGTTTAAAAGAGTGGAGTTTCTTGCCCATTCTTCTTCATTGAGATCCACGCTTTTGAATAGGCAACTACAGTACTTTCGCAAGTTATTATGCCTTATGACCGAGACTATAGCTACGCCTTTTTTGACATTGAAATTAATGTGCCTGTAATGCTCTCATCATCATCATCATTTCAGCCGAAAGACGTCCATTGCTGGACATAGGCCTCGCCCAACTGTCGCCACATTGACATAACCCCTTATGTCAATGACCAAAACCCCCTGGTTTTGCCACAATTCGCACAATCGTCAGGCGGGTTGGCGATCGCAGTACGGTTGTTACAAAAGCACAGAGAACGCTGCTGCCCATTCTCTGGAAAGTCCCTTAGTCGGCTCTTACGACACCCACGGGAAGATATGGGATGGTGCTATTCTTTACGTCCGACACCATACATCATGTAATGGTCTAAATGAAATGTTTCGAGTTTCAGTGATTATAATTAAGAATCAAATCCTGCTTGCTTGGTTTCAAATAAACACACATATTTTATAAAAAAAAAACAATAAAATTCCTTAGAGTCATCTATATTATAAAATTAATAAATAACCTCTTTAACATTAAAGTTTACATTTCAATTTTGATAGAACGCGGTCTCTTTTAACCGACTTCTTAAATATGAGGTCGTATGTATTTATTGTCTGTAGACAACACCCTACCACGTCAATGATCGCGCTTCTGTTTTGTTGACATTTGAATAGTACTGTCTCGCTCAATTTTAAAATCTTTGTTATTTTGAAACAAAACAATTAAGAAATATTGTATGTTTCTATGGGGTTAGCCCTCAATACATTTTTATTAAATCTTTATTAAAAAAATAGATCAAAATACTTGACTAAACATTTCGAGACGAAATCCGTCGTCTTTTTTCTGCTGACAATTTTATAGGAACTTAATCTATTTGAGACCAATATAATAAAACTACCCCAATAAAGGGTGTAAAACACCTCTTAACGAAGCCGAAAGGCACTGGTTCTCCCTGTCATTGCGATCATTTTTTTGTTTAACTCCATACCTGGGAACCTTCTAGTTACGGAGATATTAGGGGTCAAATTTCCAACTTTTTGACAAGTATTTTTTTAAATACAAGTTTTTAATGGAAGATTTTTACTTTAAACACTTCCACGACCCCCGTACTATTCAATCCGTCCATCAGCACAATGTTTTGAGTGCGTTACATTGAGTTCTACCACAAAACATGATTTTACACCCCCCAAAAAAAAAGTCGTTTCCCAGCAATAATTTTTGCGTAAAGTTACTTAGTTTCATGTACAGAATGTTTGGTTGACGGCTTCGTGATGAGGTGATTTACACCCCGTATAATATCTAATAATACCCCATTATACTAAACTAACTGCGATCACAATAATACAAAGCTTGCTATAGAAGCAAAAAAAAGGCCGTTTCATACGCCTCTCACTGAATATGAATGATGACTATTTTTATTTCCTTTTCTGTTGGATAGATCATTAAAAAGTATTGGACACGTATTTATTTCATTTTTCACGTAATCATAAAATTACTGAGATAACGCATGACGTCACGGGTAAGTAAATTTTATACCTAGTCGTGACGTATAGTGAGCTCCCACTCTCCAACTTTAATACGTTTTAACGTATTTTTTTGTTAATTTGATAAAACAAAAAATATGTGTATTTTTGTAGTATTACCTGACTGACGTACAAAATAAAATTTCGTGTTCTTTACTAATTTTAAGTGTACTAACCAAATTATGAAATTGAATTGAATTTACCCAGTCATCAATTCATAATCCTTATGATGGTATTTTCACAGCGCGATTTTGAAAGCTCTATGCGCAAGCGAGGGCAATATTCTGAAGCTCACATAGAGAGAGTATTAGAGAAACACTAGCATTAAAAGTACAGGTAATTAATTTGGCAGTATAATCATAACGATAATGACGATGATACAGTTGAAAATGTATTGGATTTACATAAGCTGCTGAAATTACGAATGCGAGGCCATTCATAAACCACGTCACACGAATTTCATGAATTTTTTGACCGCCCCCCCTCTCTCTGTCCTTGCCACAACTGGTAACATTTGTGAGATTCCCCCCTCCCTCTGTCCTTGTCACAGATGGTAACATTTGTGAGACTCCCCCCTCCCTAGTAAGACGTCACATATTTTGCATTTTTACATGTTCATACAGATAGAGTTGGAAATATTTTAAGTTTTTCGTTAATTCCAAAAGTCGTGTTAAAATACTAAGTTCCATATTTTATATTTAAAATGTGACGTCACCAAATTTAGGACCCCTCCAACACAGTGCCACACTTCGTGCCCCCCCCCCCCCCCTTAACGAGTGACGTAGTTTATGGATGACCATCAAACACATGTTTACACCAGTCAAGCTCTGCATCGAATAGAACGCTCGTCTATTTTACCCGCTAGTCAACTCTGCCCACCTATAACTGTCGACAGTTTATCTCTCTCCCAATATAAACCTGCCTGCCTATATGTCCAGTAGTCTCGCAGTAAAATGACAGTGTTTAATTAGAATCACTCACTAGGACAGTTTTTATAACAGTAATTTGACAATTTTACAAGGTAATTTTTTTAAAACCGTTACAAAATAGGAATATTTATACAAGGTGTAACGGAAAGGGTATCTACATACTTAAGGGTGTGCTACAGACCATCAAACTGAACATGTTTCTCCATTGGACCAATAGCGTCATAGCTAAAAAAATTTCAGCTGCCCCATACATTTGGTCGAATAGTTATTGAAATTTTCTATGCGGCAGCAGATAATTTTTTCATTATTACTATGTTTGTTTGTGGAGAAACATGTTCAGTTTGATGGTCTGCAGCGCACCCTTAAGTATGTATATACCCTTTCCGTTACACCCTGTATAATGCACTTGACGACATATTTATCTATAATGCATTAATTGAGGGTATTCTTAAGATAAGTACCTATTTTAACATTTCAAATGGCCGTATTTTCTTATTCTTCCTTACATAGTCAAGAAGTGCTTTCTGTCTTTTAATTTTAAACAACCCAAATGAGAATTTTGTAAGCACTGATCAATATGGGTAACATTTTATTACCTATGCCATTAGGGGCATCCATAAATTACATCAAACGATTTCATGATTTTGACCCCCCCACATTCTTGTCACATTTGTGAGACTCCTTAGTGTGATGTCATATATTTTGCAATTTTACACACAATTACAAACTTCGTCAACCATCTCCCCCCACTTAACGTGTGACGTAATTTATGGATGGCCCCCTTAGGATAGATTTTCATAGAAAGACTACATCAAGTCAAAATAAGTAGAAGTGGTGTTGGTCCAGTTTAGTGCTGATACATGTGCTATGATGATCTTAACGCTTAGGGCAGTTTCAGACTAGCGTTATTTGTAGCGCGGCTGCGCGTCAACGCTTGTACTGGTTACTCGTGAAACCATTGGCGCAAGTACACCCGCATACACGCACGCACCGAAACTACGCTTATCTAAAACTTCCCTTAAGAGCCATCCATAAATTACGTCACACGAATTTAATCCTTTTTTTACCCCTTGCCCGTCCTTGTCACAGCTAGTAACATACTACCCCCTCCCTAGTATGACGTCACCTATTTTTCAATTTCATGTTGATACAGATGAGTTGGAAACATTTTTTTTTGTTATTGTCACACTTCGTCGACCCACTCCCTCCTTTTCGTGTGACGTAATTTGTGGATGGCCCCTTAGTTTTAAACTAATTACAAAAATATGTATACTATAAAATAGAATCTATTCACTGGCTGTGCCATCATTACAACTCTACTGGCTTATGCCTTTAGAAGATTTTGTCTCACACTATGACTCACTCAGCAATTGATGGCAGCTATTGCTTAATACATGGCTGCTATTTTTGGCTTCATACAAAAATAATAATTTCTTACTTTCATACTTCCCATTAAAACACTGCTTCATCTACAAAAGCAGTACTTAGATTTTTTTTTGTACAGTCAAAGCGTTATTTAAAATATTATTTACATTTGTATATTCATATTACACTTTACATTTTGTACCTCGCTATACGGCAACATTGCTAATGTAGCAGCCTTTTTGAATGTGTGAGTGAAATTCAATATTGCAATCTTCTTGGGCATGGCTACAAGTACTGTATGCCCGTCCTCCACTTCAAAAACATCAATTTGGAGTATCGGACACATCGAGAGTACGGGACAGTCAGACCGTTCCATGAAATTATATTGTTTTACTGGTTCGGTGTTGAAGATATCAAATTCGCCGGCTGAGTATGGAGCGTAGTAGATTCTTAACACGCCCCAGTTGGAACCGACGAAGTAGACATCACCGTATTGCCGTATGACTATTATATCTCTCAGTGGACCATCCGGGACTGCATGGTTCAGCACGTACATCCATTGAAAGTAAACTCGCCAATCTAATTGTTCTAAAAAGTTGTACTTATGTAATTGATGGAGTAGGTTTGAGTCCGGACCGAGTGAACATCTGTAGACAATTTCTGTATCAATGATCGTGTAGATATTACGTTGGAATGTTAGCACATTCAGTTGTCCGTCACTGTAGCCAAGAGACATGACACCATCTCTAGATTGCTTTAGGAATACTGGTTGTAGTTTTTCATCAGCAAAACTGCATACAAAAATCTCGTCGTCCAAGTTAACATAGTACAGTGCTGTCTCGGTCAATGTAAACAGTTTAACGTTATCAAAAGTAGAATGGCTTCCTTCTCCCAGCGTTACATTATTGTGTTCTTTACGAATCAAAAAGCAATGCAGATGGAAGTTTAATATTACAATAACCTCATTGTTTTCTGTATACCTGGAGTAGTCGCCCGAAATTGTCCCGCGTTTGGATTGCTGAAGAGTCTCAATGTCATAATAAACTATTGAAGATTTCTTGTGCACACCTAAAACTCCGTTACTTAGTATTTCAAAGTTTCTTATCTCTTCGTCCAAACATGAAGCTGCAGAAAACTCGTCTATTATGTCTCTAGAAAAGGCTAAGTGCTGCCAGAGAGTCAGAGAACGGTATAAATTGTACCATAACAGTCTTGATTTAGCCTTTTTACGAGCGATCTCATAAACATTGCTGAAATCATTTTTACAGTACTTAGCCCACAAATCATCACTTCTAGCCAGTCCGTCAATGATCCAAAGCCATCTTACACAAACTGCACGGCATCTCGTCAATTCTTTAACTCGTAAGGATAGAAAAATTTTCAACAAAATTTCGGTAGGCATAGACTGGATATTATTGCGAGTTATTTCGTTGTCGTCTGACATTTTTGTTGCTCTTTAGTGGTTCGGTGACAGGCTAGTGGACGGGTTATTCGTTTTTTATGTTATTTTCATTGTGAATTTTTGGTTTTTATTTCTTTGGCGCAGAAACTCGGTGCAAACACAAACAAACGTTTTGACACTCTTTTCTTATATCAATGACACTAACATATTTTTCCTTTTTGCTGTCAATGTCATCATTCAGTCAGTACTTTACTGCACAGATATAAAAATGTGCTGCTTAAAATGTTTGCCCCACGTCGATTTATGTTTGTTCAACTCGAGACGAGCATACTGGTCAGTTTGATTACTATTTACTGCTCAAAGTGCTCACTGAGCGTTGCTCAGCAGTGAGCTGTGACTGTGAGTGCTTTTGTCCTTTTAGTTGGCAAGGTGAATGGTAAGTCGATTAGTCGAATAGTATTAGTAGAATAGTTGAGTATTAATCGAGAAAACGAATCGTAACCAGAGACCATCACCATAAACAACTAGAGACATAGTGTTGTTTTGACAGTTTCACATTTTGTTTGAAAACAAGAAAGTTAACTGTGACTTCGTCTTGTGAAATTTATTAAATTAAAAATGATGAATGCATTTAAACAACTAAAAGATGTTAGTAACAACTTCGAGCAACAATTACGGAGCGTATCCACGGAATTATTCTCATCCAAAATCGGAGAAACGTTCGAAGATGGGATATCGAAGAAGTTGCAAGATTTAACTTTTCTTACCTCTAAATTAAGATTATTACAAGCAAAACCACTGTCTAGTAAGTGATGAAAATATATTTACTTTGTTTTGTATATTTATTTACCCCTCTATTGTAAAATGAGCAAACTGGATTCTAATTTTATATCTGGTTCAACAGGCTTGCCCCTATTACACATAACTGGCGAAACTGTGAGTGTACACAGGTACATCATCATCATCATTAGCCTAGAATGTTCCCACTGCTGGGACACAGGCCTCCTCTCTATGAGAGGGAGTGGGCTGTAATCCACCACGCGGGCCCAGTGCGGTTTGGTAGATGTCACATATCTTCGAATTTTAGTTTTAGGACATGCCGGTTTGCTTACGATGTTTTCCTTCACCGCTTTTGAGAGCAGCGGTGATGAAATAAATTACACAAGGTAATGTACCTGCCTGGGTTCGAACCCACGGCTTACTGCTCGTAAGTCGGGGCTGCCACCACTGGGCCACCGCTGCTCTCACATTTACACCGCTGCTCTCACATTTACACCTCTGCCTAACCCTTCGAAAATAACAAGCGTAACATGTCATAAAACTTCTTTTTCAGCACTACCACAAATCACAGAGCGTCCGAAAACAGAGGATTCTATCAAAGAATATGGTGAACTGGCTCAGTGTAAAGTTCTAGAGCAGCACATAGTAAAGTCACTGACACAGGCACATGCAGTCAAAGCTCTGATAACAACACCTGACCAGAATCTGGATCCTGAAATGATCGAACGGAAGGAGTAAGTGACTACCTTTTTTTGGTTTTAAATAAACAGACGGTTTACTGGAAACTGGAAAATCTACTTATCATTTGAGGGGTATGAGGAATAGGGTGTAAAGTTCCTCGATACTCCATAGAAAAGGGAGGATCCTCCAACCAGGCAGGTGTTATGTCTGGTGGGCAACTATATACTCTTAAGTCAATGTAAACTTTGCTTGCGAGATGTAGGAAATTGATGTTAGTTCTTCCGTCGTGTCATAGATGGCGCTGTAGTACTTTTTGTTCTAAGTCGCTTTTAGTAGGTTGCTACATCATCACAAATCAATTGACTGAGAAATACCGTCTAGAGTTCCCTTTTAAGATCTGTGCTGTGGTTATGCCATAAATAACATTAAGAAAAGTGCCTGACTGCCTGACTTGTAGTTCTAGTGGTTGCAATTGTGACTGCTAAGCGTGAGGGCCTTCATCCTTGATTAGAGTCCCGGGTCGGGGAAATTGTTTTTGGGGTTTTTCCATCAGGAATTTCTCAGTAAGAATGCGGAGTCTGGATTTTTGCCCAGTTGTTGGCAATAGGCTCACCTCCTATATAGGTACACCTCTACCTAATCCTTTGAGGGATTACAGGTTACCTTAATGTTGTTAAAATGCCTGATCTGGTTCAAACCACAACCTACAATTCTTCATTAAAGTCAGGCTTACACATCTGAACCAACGCGGCTCCACACAAGCTGCTCAATCTTGTATTGTGTTGTATAGCGGGCTGGTTTCCGCAATTCCACGTCTAAAGCGCGCATTTTGGGTACGGATGGGAACATTATTCGATCCACCCTAGTTCCAAAGGCCAGGCCAGTTTAGAAGCACGTAGGCTGCTGTCTCGTCTTCTTCCATGCAGGCTCTGCTGCTATCTATGCTATATGTGACTCCTAGGACAAAGAGGTGTTTAGTAAAAGAGCCGTGCCAAGTGATGGCGGCTGTGACTGTGCGGAGCTGTAGTTTGGTCAGCCGAAGCGCCCGTTTGGTGAAGCGGCCGTCTATAATGATATATATAGGAAGTGCTCAATCTTTTATATTATTAAAATTGCAGAAATATAACCAAAAGCCTACAAGAGTTCCGTTACCAAGAGTCCCAGCTCCGTCACTTGCAAGCCCTGGAAGCAGAGAAGGAGGCAGAACTAGCGGCTGTCCGGATGCAGTGGGATAGACAACTCACAGAGCTACGGGATATGAGAGAAGAAGGGTTTCAGTTAGAGGAGTATGATGTTACGGATCCGCTGTATAAGTAAGTTATCATCATCAGCCTACAGCAGTCCACTGCTGGACATAGGCCTCTTCAATCGCACGCCACTTAACTCGATTCTCGGCAACTCCCATCCAGTTGCTACTAGCCACCCAGCGAAGATCGTCGGTCTTACGAGCCTGAGGGCGTCCCTCCTTACTCTTACTGATTTGCAGTAAGATTAGTAAATTTATCTTTTAAACTATCTTAGCGTGTCGATAGCAATCTAAATTGTGTCGACCAAGAACAGGCACCAGTTTCACACCTTCGCTAGCGTCCGTCAGTTCCTGTATTGAAGAAACATCAGGAACGCCGGACACGATATACGTGGTGCTTTTCCACAAAAATGAGGCCCTTAGCCTCATTTTTGTGGAAAAGCACGAGGAGCAGTATGATGTCTCAGCTCCGTTTTATAAGTATCAAATTATGCCTGTGTTTGTGGTGTGTGGCAGAATCATGTACTGCCAGTACTAAGTGGGTTGTGGTATGTGGAGGTCAGATATGCAATCATCATCATCATCATTTCAGCCGAAAGACGTCCACTGCTGGACATAGGCCTCCCCCAAGTGTCGCCACATTGATATAAGGGGCGTTTTGCAATAATCGCCACGCTTGGCAATCGCAGTACGGTTGTTACAAAAGCACAGAGAACGCTGCTGCCCATTCTCTGGCGAATCCCTAAGTCGCCTCTTACGACACCCACGGGAAGACACGGGACGGTGCTATTCTTAACGTCCGACTCCATACAGAACCATCAATGCAATGACTCCATGTAAAATACTGGTACTCAGCTGCATCCGGTTAGACTGGAAGCCGACCCCAATTTACTTGGGTAAACGCTAGGCAGATGATGATGATGATTTGTGGTGTGTGGCAGAAATGTGTTTTTAGGCTTTAGTACTTACACCCACATTTTGCCAGTCTCATGTAATAGGGGGCGAGCTTATTGCCACCAACTGGGCACAAATCTAGACTCGTGGCTGCTGCTGAGAAATTTCTGAAGGAAAAACCAATAACAGTGGCCAACCTAGGAATCGGACCTAGCCCGTTATGCTTAACACATTGCGCTTGTGACCACTAGATTAAAGACGCAGAAATTAAAAAAAAAACTATATTTTTAATTTACATAGGCTTACAGGGGCACTTATGATACCTAAAGGGTCAAACGGGACCCTATTACTGAGACTTCGCTGTCCGTCCGTCTGTCACCAGGCTGTATCTCATGAAGCGATGTGATTATAGTTAGCCAATTGAAATTTCTACAGATTATGTATTTCTGTTGCAGCAGCAACAGAAATACATAATCTGTAGAAATTGTGTGTTATAGCAATAACAACAAATACTAAAAACAGAATAATATAAATATTTAAGGGGGGCTCCCATACTAAAAACTGATTTTCTTGCTCGTTTTTATAAAGGTATGGAACCCTTCGTGTGCGAGTTCGACTCGCACTTGACCGGTTTTTCTTTCTTCTTCACATAAGTGAGTTTCTTTATTTTTCCAGGAAACTCCGGACAGTGGTTGACAAAATAGAGCTAATGCGTTGGTTGGTGGGCTGTCTGATCTCCTCACGTGGTTCCAGAGACTGGTTGGCAATGCCGGATAGGACAGCGCATCTGTTAAAGCTCGCTACCCAACCTAACAGTGTTAAAACCTTCTTAGAAAGTTAATAGGGATAATTAATCATACATAAATACATAAATTAAACGCCTTTTTTGTTTTATTTTTTGTACCTCCTGCCCGCGACTTCGTTTGCGTGGAAATATTGATGTGTTTTTCAGGGATAAATCTATACAAATAAATAAAATTGAAGTGTATGTTTGTAATATTAAAATAACCGCTTTTTACTACGTGCATATGAATGCATATACGGTACATATTACCAAAGTATTTTTTTAACATTTTTTTCTGTCTCTCTGTCTGTTTGTTCCGGCTAATCTCTGGAACGGTTGGACCGAATTTGACGGGACTTTCACTGGCAGATAACTGATGTAATAAGGAGTAACTTAGGCTTTTATTTTAGAAAAAATCTAAAATGATTATAAAAAACCGGCCAAGTGCGAGTCTTACTCGCACACAGGGTTCCATAGCCCCAACTGTCATTCATTAGTTAGTAAAATTCCACTCAAAACAAATTTTTGGTTTTCAGTTCTAAGTATGGGGAACCCCCAAAATTTATTGTTTTTTTCTATTTTTGTGTGAAAATCTTAATAAGGTTACACACAGAATACATCTACTTACCAAGTTTCAACAGTATAGTTCTTATAGTTTAGCAAAAAAGTGGCTGTGACATACGGACGGACAGACAGACAGACATGACGAATCTATAAGGGTCCCGTTTCTTGCCATTCGGCTACGGAACCCTAAAAAACTAAACTTTCTTGTTAAATTCCACGCGGAAGAAGTCGCGGGCACAGATAGTTATAAATATAAATCTATTGATGAGAACTGCATCAAAATCCGTTGAACAGTGTAAAAGATCTAAGCCTACAGTCGGCGGGAAGCGACTTTCTTCTAGACAATATAAAGATTTGGGACAAGCCCGCCAAACTATTCCCAAAGCACTGTAACTCCTGCCTGAAAACAAGAATCAACAATGGCGGTCACCAGAAAATCGTCGAGACAATGAAGCTCCACGAAGTCCCAGAGAAACAATTCATCATCACCATCATCATTTCAGCCGAAAGACCTCCCCCAAGAATAGAATATTTATTTGCGTAAAACATGGTATATAAGAGTGTTAAATACAAATTGAGGCACAAGCATGTTTAGCTAGGATAAAACATAGCATGCAAAATTGTAATCAACAAAGTTTTTTTTTTTTTTTTAAAGCATCAACATGTTTTATCTATAATTTCTTTTTTAACACCGTTGCTCGTAAAGCTGATGTAATTCCACCGGTTTTAAATATGTAAAGCGGGTCATAAAAAACGCGTGTGTTACCAAAGCAAATAGTTAAGTTATAGTCCATACAAATTCCATAACAGTATTATTTGCCATTTCGCGCGCTGTTGTTTTTCAAATTTCGAACTAATCGCCGCGCGGCGCCATCGCCAGTCAGTCAGTAGCACGCTGTTAAAATGGCGGGAAAGCAACAGTGTGCATTCACAGATTCAGTTTATTTAAAATAAAAAAAATCAGTTTATTCGGTAATTTAAAAACTTGGCTGCGTGCTCTAACGTCTTTGCCAACATTTTCACGCAGCTACGGCAGAAAATAATCCTCGCACCATTTTTCTCAAATTTTCTTTTCTTTGTACACGAGCTTCTCAATATAAATTTAATTTTAAATAATTTTGTATATAAAGCTTTGAAATGCCTTGGTATTTTATTATAAATGCACGGACACATTGCTAAGCAGTTACTATTGTATTTAGACAGTCTAGGCAAATCATTTAACACAAGTTTATATGGATCTCGTCGATTCCGAGGGTTGACATCATTTGCAGTCTTAAATAGTTGACATAACATGGGGGGTTTTGCCATAATCGCCACGCTTGTCAGGCGGGTAGGCGATCGCAGTACGGTTGTTGCAAAAGCACAGAGAACGCTGCTGCCCATTCTCTGGGAAGTCCCTTAGTCGCCTCTAAGTCGAGAACCAATTCAACAGTCTTGGATCCCACAAAGAAATTAATCAGAAAAGAATAGCGGACGCGTAGGAAAAACATTATTTCCACTTCTCCTTGTTTTATTATAAGATTATTAATAGTCAATCATTTTAATTAAACTCTTTATTAATTTTACAGGACTTGTACAGACAGACGCTATCCCAGACTGGCACAGACAATGCAACCATAGATAATCAATACTTATTCTAGAACACTCCTTTTTGTTTATGGCACCGTGCGGGTCAGCTAGTAGAATATAAATTAGAAAGGTTTAAAGAAAAATACTAAGCGCAGTTGTTAATTATTTATCTTTATAATTAATTGCCTGTTTAAATATATTTTTTTTATTTTACAAAACATGTCCATGTCATTCATTAGACGTAGTTCTGCCAAAATGATTCAACCAAGTAACAAGTCGATCTTTTTAGTGTCATATGCGCGCTTATCAACAACCGTTGCTGTCTCTAAAGTTGAAAATGTTCGGGATCCAATCAATTGTTGGTTTAGGCGCAGAAGGCATTCTCAAAGTTGCAATTACTAGTTCTCAAAATGGCCATTTCTCTTAAAACCAAATTCTCTGAATGGCCAATTCTATACAAGTCTAATTCATATGAACGGCCAATTCTGTAAAAGCCTAATTCTCTAAATGGCCAATTCTCTAAATGGCTTATTATCAAAATGGCACATTAACTAAAAATAGGAGTAATCTTATAAATTAAAGATTTCATGAATCAATTTCTTTGACCTACAGTTTTATTAGTTCGGAAAATAGGATCACATTTGGTGTGGGTTGTCAATACATTTTGGCAGAACTAAGTTTTATTTATCATTTTGTCGTTTGTGTTTAGCCATCGTAGCCGCCTCCTCCGTAAACTGAAGAAAAGCCGGGTGACGGTCTAGTGTTGCCCGCACACGCTGTACCCGATATCAAGTCCCGTACTTTTGCTCTGAAATGACAAAATACTTATGATGTTTTATGTACTTAATATATATTTGTTAAAATAAATAGGCTTACGTTTGGCCGCAACTCGAATAATTAAATTAATCATCAATTGCCACATATATGACAGAGTATCAATTGAGGGCGGGTCGAATGATTTATAAATCTATACTTATAATAATATTATAAAGCTGAATAGTTTGTTTGTTTGTTAGCTTGAACGCTAGTCTCAGGAACTACTAATTCGATTTGAAAAATTCGTTCAGTGTTAGATAGCCCATTTATCGAGGAAGGCTATTATCATCACGCTACGACAAATACGAGCGGAGAAGCAATGAAAAATGTTGCGAAAACTGGGAACATGTGACGCAGACGAAGTTGCGCGGGATAGCTAGTTTACTAGAAATAAGTACCTCCACGAACCCCTAGTATTCAATGCATCCATCAGCATAATACTGAGTCCTACCGTAAAACGTGATTTTTCACCCATAAACAATAGTACATTGTTACCCCAGGGGTGAAAGTAACTTATTTAGTCCCGAGATGGGGTTTGGCCAATAGTTCTATTGACTAAATAAGTCTTTAACCCGAGGTAAGCACTGTGCTTTTCATTACGAATACAAGGAAAGTAAAAATAAAAACATGAATTAGCTAAAGAAAAAAATAATACATTTTATTTTGGATTGCCGCTTTCCCACCTATTTTGTTGTTTTTTCTGTGGCCAGCCAAAAAAATGGTATATAATTTGTCCAACTCTATGTTATTTTAAAGAAATTGTTGAAACTAAATTATAATAAAGTTAAAATATATATTCTTTTATCAATACTTAACTTTAAGTTATTTCAATTTTTCATCGTGGCTGCATAGAAAGTTGGAACATGGTTCAATAAAAATGTGAAAATAGAACTAGTTTTTTTATAATTTGACATCTGTCAGTTGAAAGCGATTCTCCCTAGGGATGAAAAGTAATACATTCATCCCGCTCCTCAGGCTTCTTCAGACTATGAGTAATGAAAAAGTCGTTTCCCAGCAATATTTTTTTGCGTACATTTACTTTGAGATGTACAGAATGATTTGTTGACAGTTTCGGGTGCGTTTACACCTTGTAGGCCCGTTTACACTTACTTAATTAAAAAAAAAACATCTTACCTGTATATATAAAAGTTATAATCATTTGTATTCAGTCGGGAGTATATGAACCGAGGCAGGGTATTTGCCGTCACCCACACTTCGTCATCAGATACATGAAGATCTGAAAATGGCAATAAAAAATATTAATAGGTAATTGGAACGAAGTTCCTTAGCGCGCGTTGCAAAAGGGGGCTAGACGGAAACAATTAAGAGCGTTTATACCCTACGGCATTTCATACAAACTTTCAAGTCGTTATTTTCCGAAATGACTGAACAGATTTTAATAAAACTTCCTACGCATAAGCAGTATACATAGGTCTAAAAAGTTACTAAAAAACATTTTCGAAATGTGTAATAAAAATGAAGATAAGTAATTGGAAATTTTTGTTTCTATAGATAATAAAAAATCGGTCTAATTTAGCTGTAACATTATTTTTCGAAAATGTTTTTTAGTAACTTTTTAGACCTATGTATACTGCCAAGATTTTATTATGCACTAGCTGTGCCCGCGACTCCGTTCGCGCGGAATTCACCAAAAAGTTGTTGTAACCTAAGTTACTCCTTATTACACCAGCTATCTGCCAGTGAAAGTCCCGTCAAAATCGGTCCAGCCGTTCCAGAGATTAGCCGGTACAAACAGACAGACAGACAGACAAAGATTGTATAAAATGTTATTTTGGTTTAAATACCGTATATACATTCATATGCATGTAGTAAAAAGCGGTTATTTTAATATTACAAACAGACACTTCAATTTTATTTATTTGTATAGATAATTAAGCTGTAACATAGAAAAACCAAACCAAAACAAAACCAAATGATTTTAAAAGAGTAACCATGGTGTTTCTTGCCGGTTCTTCTGCATAGGAAACGACCATCCCGAACCGAGCACCTTATTGTTGACGTTTTATAAGTGCCCATGTATGTGAAATAAGAATATTTAGATTTGATTTGATTTTTGTACTATGTTGCTGTACTGTAGTACTTTTTTAGTGCTGCCAGCCCTCTACATATCTATAAAAAATCTCCATTTTCTGGACACCAGTTAAAAAAGGTAACAATAAGTAGTAGATCCCCCATTCCCAAAGAATTGAGGAACACTTTACCTGATGGATAGCTGAGCCTCTGGCTGTCATGGGCGAGTATCTCCATAGTAGCAGGACTTAGAGGTCGTTCAGTATTCCAGCAGGACACGGAATCCCTTCCCACTTCCGCAAAGAACATCACATTTGTGGGGGCGTGAAGATCATGCATGGTACACTGACTGTTCGTGCCTCTGTCTCCTAAGATCTGAAAAAAATTACATCATTATCAGCCTAGCCTTTTCCTTACTATGTTGGTGGGGCTGGATTCAAGTTTAACCGGCAGCAAAATACCAATGTTTTACATGTAGCGACATCAGTGGCGGATTTAAAAAATTTCAAGGTATAGGCTGTAAAGTTTTTGTCGCTACAATTTTCATGTCCTAGATTATTTTTACAATCCGACAATCTCGTTGAAATTGCATGTAAAATAATATTTGGATTTATTTTTGAGCTAATCCAAGCTCAATCATGTACGATTTTCTGCAATTTTGCTCTTTTCACTCATACAAAGTGCGGGCTGAGGGCGTAGATGCAGATTACTGGCAGGGGGGCAGCGAACTAGCTACCTACTCTAGAATTAGTTTGCTACACCGAATGTACAATGACAAGTGAGAGGGGAAAGTCATCCGCATTTGTTGCAGACTTTTATCTGTAAAACATCAGAAAACCGCCATGCAAAAATCTTTTTGATTTGAAAGAGGTAGCAAAAAAAAAGCCAGCGGTGGCGGATTTACCAGCAGCAGCCTACTCGGCCTGCTGGTAAATCCTTCACTGTGACTGCGACTGTCACTGCCCCGTATACCCCCTGGTAAGACTGGTTATCAAACTTTCGGGCCACTGATTATCTGTGACGACTGTCAAAGATCTACAAATGACGTGCTTTCCGTGGTTCGGAAGCGAACACATAATATAACATCGCTCTTGATATCCCCGAAGAGTTACAGAGGTGTACCCACTAGTACAACCACATTTCGCCAATTAATGATTCATCATTCATCATCATTTCAGCCGAAAGACGTCTACTGCTGAACATAGGCCTCCCCCACATTGACCGGTCCCGTGCGATTTGCATCCAGCGTATCCCCACATATCGCGTGTCACCTTCACCAGGTCATCGGTTGACCTAGTGGGAGGCCTTCCAACGCATCGTCTTCTGTTTCGCGGTCGCCATTCCAGAACTTTTCGGCCCCATCGGCCATCCGTTCTGCGAGCAATGTGCCCTGCCCACTGCCAGTTAAGTTTGGCAATTCTTCGGGCTACGTCGGTAACCTTGGTTCTCTTGCGGATGTCCTCATTTCTGATTTGATCACGCAAGAAAACTCCGAGCATAGCCCTCTCATGAGGCCCATTGTGAGCGACCACGTTTCGGTCCCGTATGTAATCACTGGCAACACACACTGGTCATAGACTTTCGTCTTCAGACACTGCGGTAAGTTGGACGAGAAAATTAAAGATTAAGTCCCATGTAATAGACGGCGAGCCTATTGCCATCAACCGGGAACAAACCAAGTCTCAGTGGCTGCTACAGAGAAATCCCTGATGCAGAAACCCAATAAGAAATAGCCCGACCAGTACATCGAACCCAGCACCTTATACTCAGCAGAGACCAACGTGGCAGTCCCAATAACAATGTTCTAATCTTTATATCTTGTCAACTCACACTGTAAGCAGTTTGGTTGGCCTCTCTCCTCTCCAGCTCACAGGAAGACACGGCGAACTCCTGGCTGCTAACCATAGGATGGAAGTAGGTGGGTCTGCAACCATCAGGGCCTTCTTGGCCTATTGCCACGCTGAAGACTCCGTCGTTCCATGTGAAGGATTGACCTGGAATTAAAATAAGAAGTCATTAATGTGACATTCTGATTAAATAAAGTGTGTGATTGAGTTTCTTGCTCTCCATAGAGCTTTCATGATGAGAGACATTTCTTGGTACGGGGCCTGACTAAAAATAACTTTTACGTATGGGAAATCATCAATGGCTCTGGGTGAGTGTCAGACTTGTACTGAGTAAAACCCATCCATGTTCCTTCTTAGCCCTTTGTGTTTCAGGGCCATGGATTCTCTTTCGAACAGCCCGCAGCCCTGGCAGGCATCGGCCCTCTCGGACCCCTTCCGGTTTGCTGACATCTCCTTGAGGCGCGCGTGGAACACCAACGCGTGTTTGATAGCCGTCCCATCGGACTATGAGAGTGAGGGAAAATAATCACTCTTTTAGTCACATGTGTTCCATCCGTCCTCATCACATGTCCATCGAGTCTCATCTTCGAGATGATGTGGAACAGGCCGATGCCTGCCGGAACAAAAAGGGCTAAGAAGGAACATGGATGGGTTTTAGTCAGTACAGGTCTGAAACTTCCTTCCGCTCCGCCCAGAGCAGGAGAGGTCATTTGATGATTTCCCTTAAAAAACAAAAGGTAACCAATGTGATGCTATAAAGATTTAGTAGTTTTCCAAGACGATGTGCTTGATTTGCAAGGTCGAATTAAATGATGTCAGTAAACTCACCTGCAACCCTCAAGTTTCCAGCAGTAGGGTTGAAATGGAAGTAGTTATGCTGCTGTCGCCAGCTGTCCCGTTGTTTGAGAGAGAACACTATGATGCCGTATGACACCACATCGGAGATGAAGGCGTAAGCGTCGGAGCAGTCTCCGTTCTTGATCGCTATGGTTATTGATGCTAGGCCTATGGAAAGGAGAAAACTTAAGTTTTTAAACTTTCATGGTCACTAACACTATGAATAACACTTGTGACGGGATATTTACCATGTTTATTATTTGTTTTGAGTTCCCGATATTTCGGCGCTGTTGAAAACGCCATGATCACGGATAAACTGAAGTTATTGCAGGTGGGTGTTTATGAGCAGGCAAATCGGTCTACCCTATTTGTTGTTCATTTTTTCGCTCCGTGCCACTTCCACTGTCACTCGATTCCGTTTCTTAAACTCGAAGCTCATTGTGTCCACTCGCGAACTTTTTACGGCACTTTTTCGGTTTCTACATAGTTGAACCACTGGATTCCAAGCTCTTGACAGTTGAAACCCTTCCTCCCGGTTGAAGTTCGGGAACTCAAAACAAATAATAAACATGGTAAATATCCCTTTACAAGTGATATTGATAGGGAGTGACTGGCCGAATTGACGCGAAATTATGGTGGGTGGGCGGGTCGGAAAGCCCATGCAATCGAAGCGAAAAAATAAAGAACCTGACTGAAAAGCTTGAGAGCACTAACAAGCACATTTTAAATTAAACAGAATTTGCAGCAAAAAAATCTGTCGCGGCCCTTTATGAAAATGGAATGGGTCCCCCGCCTGCTTCCAAGTTTTGTATAAAATGTATTTAAATCCGTTGATCCGTTTAGGAGTTACGTGGGAACGAAGAAACAGACATATATCCATACAGGTCAAAGCCATAAGAGTAGTTCAGGTATTACGTTAACACTATAGGGGTCTTTGCTTTGCTTATTTTTGATGACATAGGGGGTGGGGGGATCTAGATGGTGATTACGTCAGCAGTAATTATTTACTTTTTTACACATATGGCAACCCACACATTTGTCTATGCATTTTCGGGGATTCCTACAAATAATGAATACGTTTAGGTACTCGCTTAGAACTGAGTAGGGGAATTACCGCGCGCTATTCACTTGTCTGTCACTTATAACTGCTGCTCATCATGAATCAATCAATTGTACCAATGTTTACGTAAGCATGGGGAGGAGGGGTAAGAGTTTTACTTACTTTTGCTGACGAGGGGGAGGGGTGGGTTAATAATCGCAAAAAATCTGCTTACGTAATACTTGAACGGCTCCTAAGACATAACCCTCTTTTTATTAGGCTTTTAATTTCGCGGTGTACCCTGGCTTCATTTCTTCTTCATTTAAAAGATTTTATTTGAGAATGTAGGTACCTACCCAAAATAAACTTCATACTTTATAACTGGCAATTCCACCTAAGCACAAAATGAATTCCTACTGCACTAAACAGCTAAACGCATATAATCTAAAGATTAATATTGAATTCAATTTATTCATGAACATCGCTTCACATTCGTTTCAACCTAGTGTTTCTTTAGTCATCATTTCAGCCAGACAGCTGGACATAGGCCTCCCCCAAGTGCCCCCAAGTCCCCAAAGTTTTGTCATAATCGCCACGCTTGGCAGGCGGGTTGGCGATTGCAGTACGGTTGTTACAAAACACAGAACGCTGCTGCCCATTCTCTGGCAAGTCCCTTAGTCGTTTGTTACGACACCCGCGAGAAGATATGGGATGGTGCTATTCTTTACGTCCGACACCATACAGAGCATTTCTTTAGTAAACACCAAAAATCAGGAAGATAACTTCTCACCAGTAGGAGTATTATTGGCAGGTAGGTCTGAGCTCTTCAGCTGGTATCTCAGGATCTGTCTGTCAGTCTTCAGGTCGAAGATCACGATAGCTGGCGGCTGTAGGTAGCGGGGACTGTCTGTGGAGAAAGGTTTTTAAGACATCAAAATCATTCTCTTGCCCTTATACCAATTGCGGGGTCAGCATGTCTTCTTCTTCCATATGAGCCTTCACACAGTCCATCCCTAGTTTCGTTGGGCTTCCTCTACTCTAATACCCATCCACATTCATACTCAAAACTTTCCTCACGACCTTCTCGTCAGACAAACACACATAAATCTATATATATACTAGCTGTCCCGCGCAACTTCGTCTGCGTCACATTTTCCCCGTTTTTGCAATATTTTTCATTGCTGCTCCGCTCTTATAGAGCGCCATCTATTGAATACTTACTCAATCCACTCAACAGATACCGCCATCTGTTAGAATTGTTTGGAGCTAACAGATAATTGTGACTTAATTTGTAATAAAATAATATTGTGACTATAACTTGAGATGTAAGCTATCCTATCTTTCAAGTTGGATCAAACTGCACACGGTGTGCAAATTTGATTAAAATCGGTTTAGTAGTTTAGGAGTCCATCCCCGACAAACAACGTGACACGTAATTTATATATATAACAGATAAAAGATATAAAGATTACGTGTCACGTTGTTTGTCAGGGATGGACTACTAAACTACATAACCGATTTTAATCCTGTTAAGGCCTTATTTTCAGAAATGACTGAACCGATTTTAATTAAACTTTAAACGCATAAGCAGGATACAGAGGTCTAAATAATACAGATGTCGTAAGCTTTGAACGCTCTAAACTGTCTTGGGTTCAGCAACGAAGTTAATCAGAAAAGAATAGCGGAAGATGAGACACTCACCTCTGATTTTCGGATTCAAGTGCGTACTGTATAATCTTCACATGTTTCGCCGACGGAAAACATCGTGAGGAAACCAGCATGCCTGAGAGATATTTCTCGACGGCATGTTAAGCCAGGTCAGAGGCCCATGGACGCCATAAAAGTTCTGACACCGGGTTAGAACTTACCAACCACAAAAAAAGAAGATGTACTTACTAGGAATCTCAATAGTCCCCGTATCGACGGTCCACAGCCTTCCACACTCGTCTGCCCTGGTCCTGTACACGGATATCAAGGACCTGGATCTGGCCATGTCCGGGTAAGGGGTGAGAGGGGGGGAGCGGGTCCCTTCATAACGGGAGAGGTCTATGTAGTTCAATGTTGCTGGAATACCTGAAAATGAGATGAGTAATGGTGGATTTTAATACGCTTTTTTAGCTTCATCATCAGCTTATAATGTTACCACTGCTGGGACACAGCCGTCCTCTCTATGAGAGGGAGTGGGCTGTAATCCACCAAGCGGGCCCAGTGCGGGTTCGTAGATGTCACATGTCTTCGATTTTTTTGTTCTAAGACATGCCGGTTTCCTTACGATGTTTTCCTTCACCGTTTTTGAGAGCAGCGGTGATGAAATAAATTACACAAAGTAATGCGCCTGCCTGGGTTCCGATCCACGGCTTACTGCTCGTAAGTCGGGGCTGCTACCATTGGGCCATCGCTGCTCTCATTATCATTTATTAGCTTCACCTGTACTACCTGATTAAAAAATCTTACAAGTTAAATTAGACTATTTCTCGGTTTCAAATTAATCTGAAGTTGTGCAAACTAAACAATCATGCACGCAAGCATGATTGTTTAGTTTGCATTACAAATTGACAATGCATGGCTAGCTAAGTGACGTCATTCTAAATCCAATATGGCGGACTAGAGTCTCCGCTCGTTTCCGTGCAGATTCTTTCATTGTTGTGAAACGTCATGACACAAATTTATCAAAAGTTGAAAATAAATCAGTAGTGAATGAATCTAACGACGTTAGATTTCGGGAATAGAAATACAAACAAAAAACAGTTTTTCGGTTTAATTTGTAGGTATCTTTGGTTGTCTTAGGGCGATTTTTTAGGAGTTGGAGTATACGCTTAGGAGCACTATGAGCAGCAAAGAAAAAAAAATAGGGAAGTTGATAAAAAAAGTATGATATCGGAAATTTGAAAAAAAAAAACCGTTTAGGGTTAACCTTAACCATAGAAACCATTAAGATTCTGAGAAGTATGGACCCAAGACGCACCGTTTCCTAATTATGGGCCTCCGAATTTTATTTATTTTTTATAAAACGATCTCGATTTTGTTTTTTTTTTTTTGATTTTTTTGAGAGCAGCGGTGGCCCAGTGGTGGTAGCCCCGACTTACGAGCAGTAAGCCGTGGGTTCAAACCCAGGCAGGCGCATTACTTTGTGTAATTTATTTCATCACCGCTGCCCTCAAAAACGGTGAAGGAAAACATCGTGAGGAAACCGGCATGTCCTAGAACTAAAAATTCGAAGACATGTGACATCTACCAACCCGCACTGGGCCCGCGTGGTGGATTACAGCCCACTCCCTCTCATAGAGAGGAGGCCTGTGTCCCAGCAGTGGGAACATTGTAGGCTGATGATGATGATGATGATCTTGATTTCCAACATGGTAGGTCAGATAAAAATTTTATCTGGAAAGAAACTGTTGCTCTAGTGGAAAACTATGAGGTGGTGTAAAAAAAACTGGAGAAATATTGAGAAAAAAAAATATGAAAAAAATTTAAGTCCTGGCGCCATAGCGCCCCTATGGCTACTCTCCAAGCGTAGGTATCTTCTTTTAAAACTCACCGAATCTTCTCCTAGGGATTGTAACAAACAATCTGTTGCCAACCTTCTCAGCACCCATCGGAACATTGTTGTACTGGATGAAGAACCGGCCGATCTCGTCTAAAAAGTAAAACAAAGTCTTTTATATTTTTTTCATTCTCATTATCTCATAAAAACTTTCAAGTCCTTATTTTCCGAAATGACTGAACCGATTTTAATGAAACTTAATATGAATAAGCAGAATACAGAGGTCTAAAAAGTTACTAAAACATTTTAGAAATGGCTTTATAAAAATAAGATAATTGGAAATTCCTGTTTCTATAAACAATTTATAAGCGGTCTAATTTAGCTGTAACAGTATTTTTCAAAAATGTTTTTAGTATACTTTTTAGACCTACGTATCCTGCTTTTGTGTATTAAGTTTCATTAAAATCGGTTCAGTCATTTCGGAAAATTAGGACTTGAAAGTTTGTATGAAATGTCGTACTACCTAGTTGTATGTTGATGTTTGTAATGAAAATAATTGTGGACCGTTTATTCATTTATACTTTTATTTTTATTTGTAACTTAGAAAGTGTAAAAAATATTAGCCCACCAGTATCGGGAACAGGGTCCGAGCTACCGGTGGTCAGGGCTCTTGAGAGAGGAACCTCCTAACAATACGTGCCGTGTCCAGAAGTACTGCTTTCTGAATCAAGCCATTGATCGAGCTGTTAAGCGAGAGCCTCCTCAGATGTTGGTCGAAGCTATAGGTTATTAACTATTGGCCGACACGACTGCGGTATACTCACGCCCCCCGTCAACGTACACGTGTAAATACATATTTGTTGCCGTCTCAAGTCAATCAATCAATCATGAACATGTAGCCGAACAAGCAAATTGAAAAAAAAAACGGGTTGCACCGGTAGTGCTGACAGAAGTGAAAACTTGAATATTAACGTTGTGCATTTTTGATATTTTGGAATGGAAGGAATAATTTTGCAAGAATTGCTTTAATTATCAGTATAAAAGTATTATCGTTTATGTAGTATAATATAATATTCATTTATTGCGCTATCGTACACAAACATGAAAATTTGTTTTACATTAAAAACTTCAGCAACACTTCAGAACTATTACAATCCGTCTTACGAATTTTTCCTCTTTGGAGAAATCTAAGGTTTTGTTTGTGCATACCCAAATTCAAGTAAATCATAAAGTTCAAATTCCTTCGTAACCTAATGTCAATCCGTCATACGAATTTTCTAGTTTTGGAAACCCAAACTCAATGACAAATGACATAAAGTTCAAATTCCTTCGTAACCTAATGTCAATCAGTTCTATCAGGACACGTGACACCTGACGCGAGTTTAACATTTTTTACCCATCACAAAAGTGCTGCCGCTAAAGAAGGTTTCATTTAAAAAAAAAACATTAGATTCAAATTTCACGGGCTGCCTACCTAAGCCCATCTGCCTTAACGCCAAGATTTCGTTTTATTTAGAGCTACTATTAACTTAACAGAGGAGCTCGTGGCTAAATAATAATAGCCGCACGGGTCGGTCTTTAAGGTTAAGCCGTGTTTGCCGAGATGATGTCCGTGGATGGGTGACCATAATTACATACCGAGTTTCCTCCGGTTGGACGTCGGTCCCGGCTGTCATTTGTAAATCTTTGACAGTCGTTACGAGTAGTCAGAAGCCAAAAGTCTAACATCGTCGTACCAAAGGGTATCGTATTACCCAGTTACTGGGTTGTGGAGGTCAAATAGGTAGTTGCTTCATGTAAAATACTGGTACTCAGCTGCATCCGGCTAGACAGGAAGCCGACCCCAAGATAGTTTGGGAAAAGGCTAGGCAGATGATGATATTAACTTACCATTTGGGTTAACAGCTGCAAGACTTGGTGTGTCGATGGGATTTCCATTTATATGACCCGCTGGCCCTGAAAATAATAAGGCAGGGTTAACAAGATTAGATAATCATCATCATCAGCCTATAATGTTCCCACCCCTCCTCTCTATGAGAGGGAGTGGGCTGTAATCCACCACGCGGGCCCAGTGTGGGTTGGTAGATGTCACATTTCTACGAATGTTTAGTTCTAGGACATGCCGGTTTCCTCACGATGTTTTCCTTCACCGTTTTTGAGAGTAGCGGTGATGAAATAGATTACAGAAAGTAATGCGCCTGCCTGCTTTCGAAGCCACGGCTTACTGCTCGTAAGTCGGGGCTGTCACCACTAGGCCACCGTTGCTCTCAAGATTACATCATTTGTATACGAAAAACAACTTGTATTCAGGGTCGATGCGACAAGATGGCGCCTAATGATAAATTTCTGGCCGAAAAATAACACTTTCCCCAAATCAAATAAAAAATCAAAATATTTTATTTTACATAGGCCTACATGGGCACTTATAAAACGTCGACAGAAGAGGCACTGTTCGGGTTGGTCGTTTCCTATGGAGAAGAACCGGCAAGAAACTCCATGGTTACTCTTTTAAAATCATTTGGTTCTACAATATTTGGATGTTACAGCGTTAGTACTTAAGTATGAGAGGACAGCGTAGGCCCGACAATAAGTCATCGCTTACTACAAAAGGTAGAAAAAAAAAAACTACAAAGCCTACAATGTCCAAACATTCACAAAAAATATGAATGAAAAAGAATCTATACAAAAGTAAAAATAAAACTAAGAACAATTAAATAAACAATTGACACAAATGTAGTCATCAGTACTGTAAATTTTCCCCGACCTGGAAATCGAATCCATGACCTTGCTTGTCAATGTTTCTTACTACTATGTATAGTGTACTGAAGTAACTACACAGTGGGTCCCAAATGGGGTCAGTTGAACGATTGACTGCTGCGCTGCGTGTCGCGGGTTCGATCCTCGCACGGAACAAATATTTGTACGGCCTACAGATAGTTGTTCCGGGTCTGGCTGTTTGTGTATGTGAGTTTAAATGTTTGTAAACGCACCCACGATACAGGAGATATTCCTAGTGTGGGGCAAAGTTTAAAAAAACACCAGCGCTATGCTGTGGGTTCCCCCAAGGCACAGCATCATGCTGAATACGGTATCCTGCTTGTCGCTGTCAAGACGAGCAAGCAGTAAACATTTTTGTTCCGTACTGTTTGTACTTTTTATATTTTTGTTCCGTACTGTTTGTACTTTTTATATTTTTTTTCTTGCGTTGACATGACGTGCATACAAAACAACTAAAATAAAAAAAATAACATAGGTACTGTGTTTATTGTTTTATTTTTGTTTTGTTCATGCACAAATAAATATTTTTTCTTTCTTTCTTTCAATCATCATCATCTTTCATCATTTCAGCCTAAAAGACGTCCACTGGACATAGGCCTCCCCCAAGTGTTGCCACATTGACATTTTGGGGGGTTTTGCCACTATCGCCACGCTTGGAAGGCGGGTTGGCGATCGCAGTACGGTTGTTACAAAAGCACAGAGAACGCTGCTGCCCATTCTCTGGCAAGACCCTTAGTCGCCCTTACGACAGCCACGGGAACATATGGGATGGTGCTATTCTTTCTTTCAATAGCTGAAAGTAAAATGAAATGTTGTACTCACTGTGATTCCAGTTCTTCTCGTCATCATCGGCACTGTCGTCGAAATAGATGCTGTCGGCCGATCTCTTGTCTCTGCTGGTTAGGTCGCCTTCAGAGAAACGGTCTTGTAACACTGCAAGATAAAAGAAACCATTTATTTTTTATCTTTTTTAGCCGACTATGGTGAAGCCCAAACGGAGGGTTATGTGGTTGACCTGTATGTAACTACAGACTTTTCACTCTACTTTTCAACTTGACATTGTATTAAAATTATATCATAACTAGCTGTCCCGCGCAACTTCGTCTGCGTCACGTTTTACCCGTTTTCGCAATATTTTCATTGCTGCTCCGCTCCTATACAGCGCCATCTATTGAACAATTACTCAATCCAGTCAACAGATACCGCCATCTGTTAGAATCGTTTGGAGCTAACGGATAATTGTGACTTAATTTGCAATAAAATAATATTGCGACTGTAAATTCAGACGTAATAAATAATAAAAACGTAAATTTAACAAAAAACTTATTTAGTTTTTTTTTTTTTCTAAAATAAACGTAGCCTAAGTACTCCTTGTTACATCAGCTATCTGCCAGTGAAAGTCGCATCAAAACCGATCCAGCCGTTTCAGAGATTAGCCGGAACAAACAGACAGACAGACAAAAAATGAAAAAAATGTTATTTTGGTATATGTACCGTATATACATTCATAAGCATGTTGTAAAAAGCGGTTATTTTAATATTACAAACAGACACTTCAATTTTATTTATTTGTACAGATTAAGCTAAACCGTCTTCTCAACAATACAAAACAGCAGATGGGTCTCGGGGATGCCCAAAATCCTAAAGCAATAATAATACCAGAGTGTTGTTGTGTTTCGAACAAGGAAATGACTGCCAAAAAACGTTTAAGAATATTATTACCGCGTTTTTGTGCCACGGTTATTTACTGAGTACCTGGCTGCATTTAAAAACCACAAAAAAAACTTGCCACATGTGTTTGCGCGGTCACGCAATCTTCTAAACAGGGAACATAATATCACATTCTGTAGTCTTATCTTTTCTATTTTTCTTTCTATAAGGCTATTTGTGTGTATAATAAATATCAACACATTAGTATTATTAGCAACTTTAGCACTAGACTTAAAAAAATCAAACTTGTAAGTCGACGCGATCAAAAGATAATATGACTGTTTATGTCGGATATTATCGCATATTTTGCTATTTCACAAAGTAATCAAAATCTACGATTTTTTTTTTGTATCTTATCTTGTATCACACACAAATACTTGTCTTCAATTAATTTTGCATTGTAAGTAGAAGTAATTCCCTCCTCCCATTCCCTCCTCCTCAAGTCATGCTCCTCATTACTGAGGGTCGTGATCCACCCTTGCACACATCATTTCCTTGACGATGTTTCGCCATCTCCGTCTATTCTTGGCCAAGTGAAGCGCATCATGGACTTTCCTGTCAAGAACAGAGCTTATCTGGTCGTACCATCGCAAGGGGCTGCGACCTCTTGGTCGTTTACCATTCCGGTAACCATCAGTTGTTCGAGGTTATTGCCATCTTTTCTTGCTATATGGCCGAAAAATTCCAAAACTCTGCGGAGACAGGTCGTAGAGAGCCTGGTCTTTATTTTGAGCTCCCGTAGGATGGAGTCATTGGTGCGGAATGGTGCGAAGTAATTAAGGGACCATCAATCTTTATAAAATCAAGGCCACGAAGACAAAAACCTGTTAAAGGGAGCTAACTCATACACTATTTATCAGCATCTGCTTAGCCTTTTCCCAAACTATCTTGGGGTCGGCTTCCAGTCTAACCGGATCCAGCTGAGTACCAGTATTTTACATGAAGCGAGTGCCTATCTGACCTCCACAACCCAGTAACTGGGTAATACGATGCTCCTTGGTAAGACTGGATGTCAGACTTTTGGCTTCTGACTACTCGTAACGACTGTCAAAGATCTACAAATGACAGCCGGGACCAACGGCTTAACGCACTTTCCGAGGCACGGAGAAAACTCGGTATGCAATTATGGTCACACATCCATGGACCTACCTCGGCAAGCACGGCTTAACCTTAAAGATCGAGTCGTGCGGCTGTTATTATTTAGCCACGAGCTTCTCGAGTCGGAAGAAACTAAAAAACTATTAACTTATTAACTTCAAATCTATAATATGACATCACAATTGTTTTACGAACATCGTGGGAAATATAATTGATACTCAAAGTTCACCTATACTTGTTTTATACATAGACAAAAAAAAACGACAGTAAATTGAAATACTGGTTTCCAATTACTGTAATTTCCATTATAAAAGAATATCAACTTAATAACCGTGTAGATCAAGTTGATTTCAGAATGTAAACTCGTACTATTGAAAAACGTTTGAAGGTGTATTGTTTACATGTTTGGATACTAACTCGCGAAATCAGTTAAAGCTGCTATTGGTAATTTTCCGTAAATTAAATGGTTATTAGCTTTTAACGGGTTAAAACAGTCTTTTATTTTTAGGGTTCCGTACCCAAAGGGTCAAACGGGACCCTATTACTGAGACTTCGCTGTCCGTCCGTCTGTCACCAGGCTGTATCTCATGAACCGTGATAGTTAGTCAGTTGATTATGTATTTCTGTTGCCGCTATAACAACAAATACAGTAACAAACTAAACAGAATAAAATAAATATTTAAAGGGGCTTCCATTCAAAAAAGTGTTTTTTTTGCTCGTTTTAGTAAATATCAAATCAAATCAAAAGTCATTTATTCAAATTAGGCTGATAATCAGCACTTTTTGAACGTCAAAATTACAAGAGACAGTCCCCCAAAACGCCCGCCCTTCGCCACTTCCTAGTGGTCTAGCTGCGAAGAAGAAGTGGCGGAACAAACTCCCCAGCAAAAATAATTGAACGGAACCCTTCGTGCGCGAGTCCGACTCACACTTGGCCGGTATTTTTACACTATGAGTTCCAAACAACTTAGTCATAGAATTGCTGGCATTCCTAGTCCATGCTATCGACTGAATGGACGAGGTGAGCATCCTGCAGATATGCTGATATGATGTCCATTTTAAAGGAGACGAGATCTGTTACTGTTCCAGTCACTTGTAAAACAGGACCAGAGTCCGTACCATGACGTCTTAATACATTATTGTTCCATTCCTATTCCAGAGTGAAAAAGAGACGGAGCTATACAGGTCGTCTAGCTCCATCTCTTTCCCACTCTGGAATAGGAATGGAACAATAATGTTTCAAGCGTCATGGTACGGACACAGATGTCCGTCTCGCGCGCCGCAGAGATGGAACGGCAAGCCTATTGCCATCAACCGGGTACAAATCCAGACCCCGTGGCTGCTATTAAGAAATTCCTAATGGAAAAACACAATAATAATTTGCTCGATCCTGGAATGAAACCTTTGCCCTCGTGCTCAGCAGACGTGATTGTGAACCAACGAGGCAAGCAACTTGTATTCAAAGAAAAACTTGTTGCATGATTATCTAACTAATCTTTATATTTAAATATATAAACTAGCTGTCCCGCGCAACATCGTCTGCGTTACCTTTTCACCGTTTTGGCAACATTTTTCATTGCTACTCCGCTCTTTTTAGTCGTGCGTGATGATATGTAGTCTATAGCCTTCCTCGATAAATGGGCTATCTAACACTGAAAGAATTTTTCAAATCGGACCAGTAGTTCCTGAGATTAGCGCGTTCAAGCAAACAAACTCTTCAGCTTTATAATATTATAGTATAGACTATGCGTCACGTTGTTTGTCCGTTAAGGACTCCTAAACTACTTAACCGATTTTAATCAAATTTTGCACACCGTGTGCAGTTTGATCCAACTTGAAAGATAGGATAGCTTACATCTCAATTTAAATTCGCAATAGTATTTAATTGCAAATTAAGTCACAATTATCTGTTAGCTCCAAACGATTCTAACAGATGGCGGTATCTGTTGCGCGGGACAGCTAGTATAAGTATAAAATTCTCGTGTCGCTGTGTTTGTTACCAAACTCCTCCGGAACTGTTGAACCAATTTGTATGATTTTTTTTGTGCATATCGGGTAGGTCTGAGAATTGGCTGACATCTACATATTTTTCATACCCCTAAAACCCATCAAAATCACGCGAACGAAGTCGCGGGCAAGCAGCTAAATTCTCGTGTCAGAATGTTAGTTACCATACTCTTCCGAAACGGCTTGACCGATTTGTGTGAAATTTTGTGTGCATATCGGGTAGGTCCGAAAAATCGGCCAACATAAATAAAGAAAGAAAGAAAATAAGTTTATTTGGCACATGCCACAAGTACACACAACATTAAACAAACATCTATTTTTCATACCAATAAAAAAATATCACGTGGACGAAGTCGCGGCCATCAGCTATTATTTTAAGGATATACAGGTATTTTAAATGCTTTTATGAGTTGCAAACCGCAGACTGATGTAATCAGCTAATAACAGTGTATTGTTATTTAATAGTAAATATTTCCTTAAGACGCTCATCCACGATTGAATACAAATTAATTATTGTTTGTCACAGGTGAAATACCGGTTGTTGCAGAGCTCGTGGCTAAATAATAACAGCCGCACGGATCGATCTTTAAGGTAAGCCGTGCTTGCCGAGGTTGGTCCGTGGATGGGTGACCATACTTACATACCGAGTTTCCTCCGTTCCTCGGAAAGCACGTTAAGGATGCACTGAGTACCAGTATTTTTCATGAAGCGCTATCTGATCTCCACAACCCAGTAACTAGGTAATACGATACCCCTTGGTAAGACTCGATGTCAGACTTTTGGCTTCTGACTACTTGTAACGACTGTCAAAGATCTAAAAATGGCAGCCGGGAAAAACCTCTAAAATTTAAGTACTATTTTGGTCTGGCAAAATTACTAATGAACAAAGTAAATAAGGATAAAGTCTCGTCAACATTACATTAAAATTACTGAGAAATCTTAAGTACATAGATACGTGTGAGGAATTCATATACAGTCTTAAATCAAACTTACTTAGTGATGCACGATGCTTGTTTTTCGATATATCGATACTGCAAATCCGGATCGCAAAAGAGATACGCAGTGCCGAGGATTGAATCGGATGTTCCGATTCTCCAAATTCCTATGAAATCGTATCGTATCGCGGAGACGGAGATCACCCTGTTTAACACCCTTTTGTATATAGAACGTGGATCCTGCAGTATTGATATTGCTGTTTCAGTCTCCGATTTTTTATAGTTTTTTTTTTTTTTTTTGAGTTTTTGATGCTATCGAAGGCCTGCGATTAATCTACGAAGGCCAAGTAAAGTGGTTTTTTGAATATTGATATTGCTGTTTCAGTCTCCGATTTTTTATAGTTTTTTTTTTTTTTTTGAGTTTTTGATGCTATCGAAGGCCTGCGATTAATCTACGAAGGCCAAGTAAAGTGGTTTTTTGAATTCGGTATATTCTTCTAGGACTTGGTTTAGGGTTGTCATCGTTGAAACGACGTCGTCGGTCAACGATTTTTGAAAAACTAGGGCGAAATCCAGCTTGTTCGTAGCTGATGTTTAGCCAGTTTAACGTCTATACGATTTTATCACTTCAATAAAGGTCTTGTAGGTGTGAGATGTCACTTTTGTCGCCTTTTTTATGCAGAAGAACTATATTTGATTTAGACATTAATTTTGTATTTGTACGCGAGTCAGAGTTTTGTTAGGTGTTAGTTGGAACTTAAGCACAGCGACACGTCCAGAAAAGCCTCGAAATTCATTTATTGTTTTCTTCTCCATAGAGATCACTTTTGAATGGGCAACTACAGTACTTTCACAAGTTATTATGTCTTGTGACTGGGACTGTAGCTTCGCGTTTTTGACTTTCAAAAGTGCCTGTAATGGTCTAATTGAAATAAACGCTTTGAATTTGAGTTTTATTGTCTTTCCACTTCTTTGCCATTATAAACCCTACTCTGCGCGTGTTGTCCACTGGTTTCACCGAAAGAAATGAAAGAACACAGCATCATCCATTTCTTCTGTGTGTTCGCCTTCTCTCCTGACTTCTGCCTAAAATGCTTTAAAAGGCCTAAAATATCCCAACTGCCCCCGTATTCACAAAGGCTCGGATTCGATTTCGATTCGGAAAGTCGTATGTCTATCTCGCTCGCTTTCGTGCCAAAAAAAGATAGACATACGACTTGTCGATCGAGATCGAATCGAAGTCTTTGTGAATACGGGGGCTGATGTCTTTTAGAGCGTTTTCAAGCTCGATTAAACGTTCGTCTTTCAATAGCGTCCGGACATGGAGGTAAAAACGAGCGAATCAGAGTCCTTACTGTAGTTTGCCACGTTCTTTTGACGGTTGATCGATCTTACCCGGATATTCTTAGCTCCCCTGACCCTGCAGACACAACCCTGGGGTTGTGTCTGCGCCCGTCCACGTCAGCACAACCTCTGGAGTCACCGGGCACTTGAGGCCTGTCTTTTACTCTTCTATCCATAGGGGGGTTTGGACCATAAACCACCACACTGGTCCAATGCGTATTGGCAGGTCGCCAGAGGCTCGGTCGTTTGTTTGCAGGATGCACCACGTGCAGGTGAAGTTGGCTTGAGTCCCGAAAGGTGCTAATTGGGACCTCTTAGATCCCTTTTTTATTTTTTTATTTGCGATGGGTTTGCTCTTGACTCTAGTCTAGGTCAGAGATGACAGAGACAAAGTCGACGATGGTACGAGCTTACCCAGAAGAAGCCTGGTCCCTCTAACTTTGAAGAGATTAGGGTTGTAAGCGTTCTGAAACACAGACGGAGGCTGAGTGTTCCACTACTTTGATCATAAATGTTTTAATTAGAAAATTGTGATTCGATGCTGTCATTATGGTGTCATCAAATACATTGGTATGTCCATCATCCTCATGTTTTATGTATTATTTAATTAATTGAGGTTAATAAAATAACTCTGTCCTGTACTATGGGATATTTTCCATTAGTTATTAAAACTGGGGTCTTGTGGCTAAATAGTAACAGTCGAGTCGATCTTCCAGGTGAAGTAGCTAGTGCCAAAGTCGGTCGCTTGATGGGTAACCAACAATTACATACAGATATTTGTGAAGCTTCACGAAGCCGCCAACCAAGCATTCTGTTTATCAAACTAAGTACATACTCTGCGCAAAAATTGTTGCTGGGAAACGTTTTTTTTTAATTTAATAATCACGGGTAGATTTTGGACTCAATTTCAGCATTGTGCTGATGGATACTGAGGATATATAAGATGGATATGGAGTACGGGTATCGTGGAGTTATTCAAAGTATACTTTATAAAATAAAAAAGTTTTATTTTCCCTGCTGTAATAATTTTGTTATTAAAAAATAACAGGTAATAACTAATAATTTATCTATTTTAATTAAAGCAGTATTGTTTTACTCTTATTCCAGTGTGGGAAAGAGACGGAGTTATACAGGATGTCTAGCACCTCTTTCCCACATTGGAAAATTATATGGTAGGCCACCAAGGGGGGGGGGTGGGGGGTTGCGGCGATTGGTGGCGGCGACCTCTCGCTTCCGGCCCTGGTTCAATCCATGGTCCGGAGCGAGAGGGAATGGGAAGCCGTCGCCTCCTTCTGCGAAGCAGTCATGCTAGCGAAGGAGGTGGCGGAACGTGAGAGGGAGAGAACCTCACGTCCCAGCTGCCGCAGAAGACGCCCCGGGCGTCTGGGGGCAACCAGTGGCCCCCGGCCACCGTAGTCGCGGGCCTGTGGACGGGAGTAATGGGCTAGCTCACCCTCCGTCCGTCCGTCTTATGACGACAGGCCGTGCCGACGCGACGGCGCGTTCGTGTTTCACGCGCGCCTCAAGGAGATGTCAGCAAATCGGAAGAGGTCCGAGAGAATGGAAGATTTTTCCTTTAAGAGCATTTCTCTTTTTTTTTGCCATGTTTTCAAAAAGTCGCCAAAAATAAAAAAAAATCGCTTTTTTTGTCTTGAAATCAGATAGTTTATTTCATGAATATTTTAATTTTTCAAACGGAATTTTAATTAATTTAATATTTTTGTAAAAATATTATTAAAATCTAAATGAAGGTAGGCTAAACGTTCCTATTTTGTTACTCCTTAGTTGGTAAAAAAAAACGTAATGTCGCAAATTCTGTGGCTAAAATGTTATGTTTCTTAAACTTCATGATAAATTAAAAAAAAAAACTATTGCAAGGGAATAATAAGAAAACTGAAAAAATACTTCCAATTTCGGTGCTTTAATATTTTTTTGTTACTTTTAACCTCAAGTCAATTTAAAGTTTTGATTATATGAAAAATAAACAAAATTGAAAGATTTTGCTTATTGCTTATAAAAATGTTGGGAAAAATTGATTTTCTGTACAAATAATATTATTTTTTTGTAAACAAATAAATACATAAAAGTGAGTTTAAATACGGGCGATTTTTGGGACAGTAACAAAAAAGGAAGTAATTGGTAACAAAATAAAAACATAAAGTAGGGTCTATAATGCGTAATAAAAGGATTAAAGATATGAATAAATAAAATGACGGATTTGTGCTAAACCATAATCAATATTTTAATAAACTATAATTTAATCAGACTCCAACTTATCCGGGTTTTGTTTTTATATATCTCTATAACGTTTAATATTTTCTGCCGGTGTTAGTGGCCTTTTCTTGTGCTGTTGGATTGTAAACATAGCTTTGTAATTCCGTTTTTGTTACTTAAATTTCCGCTTATACGTTACTACCTTAGAGTAACAAAAAAAAGTAACAAAATAAGTGTTTGATTTTTTAAAAATATTTTTGTGATAGTTAAAATTGCAGTTATGTCTATTAGTATACTTACACTAAATTTTAACGGAAGTTATTAACTATTGTAATAAGATAAAAAGAGTGAGTAAATATTATCAACTTTCCTTGAAACAGCAATAACAAAAACCGGAATGAGATTTACTCAAAAACGAGTACATGCGCACACTACAAACTTCGGAACGGCAATTTACACAATACATCAATATGGCGGCATTTAATGGTATCAGAGGTAATGCTATTTCAAAAAAACATTGCCGAATGGAAGTTTTTAATATTTCACATACGCGTCTCCCGCGGCGGCTGGGACGTGAGGTTCTCTCCCTCTCACGTTCCGCCACCTCCTTCTGCGAAACAGTCATGCTAGCGAAGGAGGTGGCGGAACGTGAAAAATTACTAATGAACAAAGTAAATAAGGATAAAGTCTCGTCAACATTACATTAAAATTACTGAGAAATCTTAAGTACATAGATACGTGTGAGGAATTAATGTACAGTCTTAAAACTTACTTAGTGATGCACGATGCTTGTTTTTCGATATATCGATACTGCAAATCCGGATCGCAAAAGCGATACGCAGTGCCGAGGATCGTATCAGATGTGTTCGAACCGATTCTCCAAATTTCTATGAAATCGTATCGTATCTCGGAGACGGAGATCACACTGTTTAACACCCTTTTTGTATATGGAACGTGGGTCCTGCAGTATTGATATTGCTGTTCCAGTCTCCGATTTTTTATAGATTTGAATTTTTCTGAGTGTTTAATACTATCGAAGACCTTCGATTAATCTACGAAGGCCATGTAAAGTGGTTTATTGAATTCGGTATATATTTCTAGGACTTGGTTTAGGGTTGTCATCGTTGAAACGACGTCGTCGGTGGTCGATTGTTGAAAAACTGGGGCGATTTCCGGCTTATTTTGGTGGCCGATGTTTGTCCAATTTCCCGTCTATACGATTGTTTATCACTTCAATAAAGGTCTTGTAGGTGTGAGATGTCACTTTTGTCGCCTTTTTAGGGTTCCGTACCTCGAAAGGAAAAAACGGAACCCTTATAGGATCACTTTGTTGTCCGTCCGTCCGTCTATCCGTCTGTCTGTCTGTCAAGACCCTTTTTCTCAGGAACGCGAGGAGGTATCAAGCTGGAATTTATATGAAATACTCAGGTCTACTGTCCCTTGGAGCTGTGAAAAAATCAAACTTCTAAGCCAACGCGATCAAAAGGTACGGCCGTTTATGCCGCAAAATTCCGCAAATTTTCGACACTCGCAAGGGAATCAAAACCTACAGGGTACTTCCCGTGAACTCAGAATCTTGGAATTTGGTATGAAGCAACGTTTTATAGCACAGATAAAGGAAATATTGCGAAAACCGTACATTTTTAGTTACATCATATAATAAAAATATTTTTAATATTTTTTGTACGGAACCCTCAGTGCGCGAGTCCGACTCGTACTTGGCCGGTTTTTTTTTATGCAGAAGAACTATTATATTTGATTTAGACATTGACTTTGTATTTGTACGCGAGTTAGAGTTTTGCTAAGTGTTAGTTGGAACTAAGCACAGCCACACGGTCAGAATAGCCTTGAAATTCAAAGATATTATCTTTCCACTTCTTTGCCACCATGAGCCCCACTCCTTGTTGTCCACTGGTTTTACCGAAATGAAAGAACTCAGCATCTTCTCTATCCCCTGTGTGTTCGCCTACTCTCATGACTTTAAAAGGCCTAAAATGTCCCACCTGCGGCCGTACCATGACGTCTTAAAGCAGTATTGTTTTAATCTTATTCTAGAGTGGGAAAGAGATGGCGCTAGACGTCCTCTATAGCTCCGTCTCTTTCCCACACTGAAATAACATTAAAACAATACTACTTTAAGACGTCATAGTAGGGCCCCTGATGTCTTTTAGAGCGTTCTCAAGCTCGATTAAACGTTTGTCTGAAAATATCCGGATATTGTAAGTTAAACCATTGAGCGAATCAGATTCCTTTATGCAGTTTGCCGCGTTCATTTGACGGTTGATCGATCTCATCCGGAGATTCTTAGCTCCCCTGACCCCAGGGTCGTGTCTGCGGCAGTCCACGTCAGCACAACCACTGGAGTCACCGGGCACTGGGGCCTTGTCTCTAACTCTTCTATTCATAGGGGGTTTGGACCATAAACCACCACGCTGGTCCAATGCGTGTTGGCAGGTTGCCAGAGGCTCGTTCGTTTGTTAGCAGTATGCACCACGAGCAGGTGAGGTTGGCTTAAGCCCCGAAAGGTGCTAGTTGGGACCACTTAGATCCCTTTTTACGGTTGCGTACCCAGAGGGTCAAACGGGACCCTATTACTGAGCCTACGCTGTCCGTCCGTCCGTCCATCTGTCACCAGGCTGTATCTCATGTACCGTGATAGTTAGTTGAAATTTCTACAGATTATGTATTTCTGTTGCCGCTTTATCAACAAATACTAAAAACAGAATAAAATAAATATTTAAGGGGGCTCCCATACAAATAGTGATGTTTTTTTGCTCGTTTTTATAAATAATGGTACGGAACCCATCGTGCGCTAGTCCGACTCGCACTTTGCTGGTTTTATTTTTTTTGCGTTGGGTTTGCTCTTGACTCTAGTCTAGGTCAGAGATGACAGAGACAAAGTCGACGATGGAACGAGCTTACCCAGAAGAAGCCTGGTCCCTCTAACTTTGAAGAGATTAGGGTTGTAAGCGTTTTGAAACACAGACGGAGGCTGAGTGTTCCACTACTTGGATCATAAATGTTTTAATTAGAAAATCGTGATACGATGCTGTCATTATGGTGTCATCAAATACATTAGTATGCCCATCATCCTTATGTTTTATTTATTATTTAATTAATTGAGGTTAATAAAATAACTCTGTCCTGTTCTATGGGGTATTTTCCATTAGTTATTATTTTATTTATTTTTTTGGGAATGGCATCTCGCAGTTCAACCTAGGAGGTTGTCGTCTGCTTAACCGGACTATCCTGTGGGTGCCTTAAGAGTAAGGCCTCCAGCCAGGGCATAAAACTTACGAACTAAGCGACTACACGCTAAGGGCACCCCCTGTGGGTACGAGCCTCGGCTTAGGGCGTCGCTGGGGGAGGACTGCATGGGGACAGGCTGGATCTGAATGATATCATTATTTAGGGGCTGATTTAAAACTACTGGCACAGCATCGCCGGCTGGCTCGAGCGAGGGTCGGGGAGGGCATGGACCGGGACGTCGCGACGGACCTCGACGGCGAGGGGTTATTAAAAGCGGGGTCTTGTGGCTAAATAGTAACAGTCGAGTCGATCTTCCAGGTGAAGTAGCTCGTGCCAAAGTCGGTCGCTTGATGGGTAACCAACAATTACATACAGATATTTGTGAAGCTTCACGAAGCCGCCAACCAAGCATTCTGTTTATCAAACTAAGTACATACTCTGCGCAAAAATTGTTGCTGGGAAACGTTTTCTTTTTTTAAGTTAATAATCTCGGGTAGCTTTTGGACTCAATTTCAGCATTGTGCTGATGGATACGGAGGATATATAAGATGGATATGGAGTACGGGTATCGTGGAGTTATTCAAAGTATACTTTATAATATAAAAACCGGCCAAGTGCGAGTCTTACTCGCACACAGGGTTCCATAGCCCCAAACAATATCTTGAACTGTCATTCATTAGTTAGTAGTATTAGTTTTAAACTTCCACTCAACCGCAAAACTAAATTGGTTTTTCATAGTATGTTAATGAAAAACAAAGTTACTGCTGCAGTTTGATGAAAAAGTCCCATATCTCAAAAACTAAACATCATATCTTATTGAAACCAATTTTCGTTGATAGTTTTTTTTACGTTCTACAAACCTAAATATTTTCAGAATTTTCCTCCTCTTACTTTAGAAATTAGAGGGGGGGGGGGACACACACTTTACCACTTTGGAAGTGGCTCTAGCGCAAACTATTTAGTTTAGAAAAAAATGATATTAGAAACCTCAATATAATTTTTGAAGACCTATCCATAGATACCCCACACGTACGGCTTTGATGAAAAAAAAATTTTTGGCTTTCAGTTCTATGTATGGGGAACCCCAAAATTAATAGTTTTTTTTCTATTTTTGTATGAAAATCTTAATGCGGTTCACAGAATACATCTACTTACCAAGTTTCAACAGTATAGTTCTTATAGTTTCGGAAAAAAGTGGCTGTGACATACGGACGGACAGACAGACAGACAGACAGACAGACAGACAGACATGACGAATCTATAAGGGTTCCGTTTTTTGCCATTCGGCTACGGAACCCTAAAAAACTGGCCAAGTGCGAGTCGGACTCGCGCACGAAGGGTTCCGTACCATTGTTTATAAAAACGAAAAAAAAACACTTTTTTGTATGGGAGCCCCCCTTAAATATATTTTTTTCAGTTTTTATTATTTGTTGTTATAGCGTCAACAGAAATACATAATCTGTAGAAATTTCAACTGGCTAACTATCACGGTTCATGAGATACAGCCTGGTGACAGACGGACGGACGGACAACGAAGTCTCAGTAATAGGGTCCCGTTTGACCCTTTGGGTACGGAACCCTAAAAAGTTTTATTTTCCCTGCTGTAATAATTTTGTTTTAAAAAAATAACTGGTAATAAATAATAATTTATCTATTTTAATTAAAGCAGTTTTGTTTTACTCTTATTCCAGTGTAGGAAAGAGACGGAGCTATACAGGATGTCTAGCATCTCTTTCCCACATTGGAAAATGATATGGTAGGCCACCAAGGGGGTTACTATGACGTCTTAAAACAGTATTGTTTCATTCTTATTCCAGAGTGGGAAAGAGACGGAGCTATACAGGACGTCTAGCACCATCTCTTTCCCACACTGAAATAAGAGTAAAACAATACTGCTTTAGAGGGCCTTTCTCCATTCAAACGTATCCGCGGTTTTCTTCGTGGATAATGCGTCTAGAGCAATGATTTTTTTTCCAAAAAATCTAAGTCTTATTAACACATGCCCTATTATTTCTTTTTTTTCAAAACATAATCACTAAAAGAATTATGACAATCCCAAAACCCGAATAAAAGCCCGTATTTACCGCCATGTTCAGACGACTATCAGACAAATTAGATATGTTTTTAACAAAAAAGATAATAATGGAACCATAGATATACTTTTCCTCTAAATTTTGATGTAAAAAGAATATTTAGATCAGTTTAGTTTTGAAGAAGAAAACAGCGGAATACAAAACGTCTTTTGGTCATGATTTTTGAAGGTAAAATCAGCCTGAGCTGTAGTTGTCCCTTTCGCACTTTACGGGGGCTTGGTCGGGCGCAGCGCGACGGCAATAGTTTCTTCAAAATCCTTGGGACTAGAGTCCCCTCTTAAAACATTATTGTTTTACTTCTTTTCCAGTGTGGGAAAGAGATGGTGCTAGACATCCTGTATAGCTCCGTCTCTTTCCCACACTGGAATAAGAGTAAAACAATACTGCTTTAAGACGTCATGTAGTTGTCCAGCAGGCCAGGTGAAAGATGATGGAATCTTGATTTTTGTCAAACACCAAATCCAGTTTAGTAAAAGTGAAATCATATTTAAACTGACAGATTTATTTTGCACTTTAAAAATAAGGACGCTGACAAAATGTTTAAGGTGGTTGATTAGTTTTCTAAAATACCTTTTCACTTTTAATGAATAAACATAAAATAAATTTCTAAAACACACGGATTCTTGTGTGTTTTTATATGTAACTGTTTTGTTTGTTTTCCTCATTTTGGTAAGCTTATAAGCTGAAGTAGTAGACACATTTTGACAGTTATATCAAGTAAGTAAGGCTGAATTGTACCCATATAATAATCGATTTGAATAAGGTGCTCTGTATGGTGTCGGACGTAAAGAATAGCACCATCCCATATCTTCCCGTGGGTGTCGTAAGAGGCGACTAAGGGACTTGCCAGAGAATGGGCAGCAGCGTTCTCTGTGCTTTTGTAACAACCGTACTGCGATCGCCAACCCCCCTGCCAAGCGTGGCGATTATGGTAAAACCCCCCATGTTATGTCAATGTGGCGAAACTTGGGAAGAGGCCTATGTCCAGCAGTGGACGTCTTTCGGCTGAAATGATGAATAAGGGCGAGCCTATTGCCATCAACTGGCATTATGTTTTATCGTTTAAATAATTATTAACATATCTAATGTTTTCATCATCATCTGACTACGCTACTGCTTACGCGTCACGTTGTTTGTCCGGGATGGACTCCTAAACTACTTAAACGATTTTAATCAAATTAGCACACCGTGTGCAGTTTGATCCAACTTGAAAGATAGGATAGCTTACATCTAAATTTATAGTCGCAGGGGAAAATGTGACGCAGACGAAGGTGCGGGGGACAGCTAGTAATATTATAAAGGGTGTAAAACACCTTATATCGAAGCCGAAAGGCACTTCTCAACTTCTTGACAAGTATTTTTTAAAATAAAAGTTTTTAATGGAAGATTTTTACTTTTTTAAACACCTCCACGACCCCCGTACTATTCAATCCGTCCATCAGCACAATGTTTTGAGTGCGTTACATTGAGTTCTACCACAAAACATGATATTACACCCCCCAAAAAAAAGTCGTTTCCCAGCAGTAATTGTTGCGTAAAGTTACTTCTTCGGCTTCGTTATGAGGTTATTTATACCCCGTATACTATACAAGCTGTTGTTTTCGACCCGAATCAATAATAAAAAGTGTTTGTAATATTTTTTTTTGTCTTGTATTTGGAAATCGGTAAGTATGAACCATCCGTTTTAAACACGACACGTCTGATCCTCGCCTTATAACCGCGGTTTCACACATACAAACAATCTCAAACGTTTATTCGATAATTTCTTATTCCCTAATAGCTTAGGGAATAAGAAATTATCGAATAAACGTTAAGGGGGTTATTCTCAAATACTGACAAATTAAACAACAAAAAAAATTGCGTTTTTTAATAATTAGGGTAAACTTGCTTAATTCGTACTTACGCCAAATTCGTACTCCACTTAAAACTCGGCTTCGGTAACAGCTAGCAGCGCCTCTAGTGTCAAAAAATAGATATAACAGTCGGCCATTCTACCACCAGACAGATGGCACCTGTGAAGCCGTTCTCGACAAAAATATTGAAAAAGAAAGTTTTTTTCAACTATTGCTGTAATATTTTTATACATTTCGTAAGAGTTTTATTCAAATTAGGTCGTGTTAACCTATTTTACGATTTGACACGTATTATTGTGTATCTTTGCGATTTAATCTGACGTGTTATCATACGCGTAACTGTTGTCAATTTTTTTGGCGGTAAATTTAAAATTTATTTGGCTCTTGCTCCTATTTCGTACTTCGACTTAAGTTCTTAAAACGTACTGGTACGATTTAGTTATAACTGCGATGATTGCCTAGAATTGGCGAGACCATCCGTCGAATTTGTTATGAATTACTACTTGCTTTAATAACACATTGTTGATTATGATGCTGATTCTCAATACTGTATGACCAATGAATAGATCTCAAAGTACGAATTAAGGATATAGCAGTACGATTTGGGATGAATGATCTTAAATCGTACTTTTTTTAGATTTTTTTAAATTGTTTATTTTTTTTGTAGTTTTTAAGTTTTATGTTAAATTTGATTATAGAAACAATAAAGCATTTAGCAAACAAAAATTGCTTTTAATTAAAACTAATTTATCTTTCCTAATTTCTTAAATATGATGGTTTTCTCTTAAGGGGTACGAATTAGGCAAGTTTACCCTAACTAGGTAGCGTAATTTAAATTGATTATTCATGTCTTTTGTTACAATCTCCTGAATTTTGACGAGGATGCAAAACAACTCCTTGGATTATAATCCTTAGTTATAATGTTGCAGTTTGGTTTCATAACTTGTTTTCGTTTTTATGTTGTTTTGGCTTATTAAAGGTCAACAGAGATTCAGTTTGGTCAACATTAAGTATCTGTCGATTAATATTTTAGTATTTGAAACCAGCACTGCACGAATTGACGAGTAGAACTGGGGGCAAAACTAGTTATTCATAAAGTAGGATTAAGAATGGATCCTTATAATTAATTTAAGAAAACCAATTAAATATTTAGTATTCATTTACATAATGTGGTAAATGTCAAAAAAATAGTTCAAATATAAGAAAAAAGATGTAAGATTTATTGTAAAAGTTGTACAAGTGTCTGCAATACACTTTTTTATTTAAATTTATTTTTTTACATGTAAAGGAACGATTGTCATCAAGATTGACTCAAAATCCGAGATAATGGATTTGATATTTCGGATCTGAATACGGATATGGTTATAGGAATAAAATTATATCGGTTTCGGATATGTAATTATTTCGGATTATCCGTTAGTTTCGGTTACGGAAATTAGATTGAAGTAAAATATAAACACAAATAGGATGTAATAATTTGGTTTTATTTATAGGTTTTATCTAGTCTAGGTTATCATTTGGTATTATAATCAGTCATATAGGTAAGTAGGTAATTGTTAAGAGATGTAATAATTAGGTGAAACAAAAATCTGTCGAAACATGTACCTAGTTTTATTTAGACTCCGCCCTTATACGAAACTGTCCGAAACTTGTGAAACGGATACGGCTACGGATATATTTTTATTTCGGATATCCGATAGTTTCGGTTACGTTTACGGAGCTCCATATCATCCTTGGTTCGAACTCGAGACCTATGACTTGACAGTCACAGGTCACACCACTGCTTTTAAAACCTTAAATAACTACTTACTCACCTTGTACACCATTGATGTCATATGTGATTTGTCTCCATGAGAAGACCTCTTCGAATTTGCCGACGCTACGTCTGCTCTGACATCTCGCGGGTACGGTAAGCAGCGCCAAACATGTGACGGTCCAGAAAACCTGTTTCATTTTGATCTGTGAAAGAACAAAGCATCTTATTAATAATCGCCAGGTAAGAGATTTCCATAGAAACCTTCAATCCCAATTTCACATGAATCATGTCATGAATGTATGGATGTATGAATGTATGGATGTATGGATGAATGTATGGATGTATGAATGTATGAATGTATGGATGTATGGATGTATGTATGAATGTATGGATGTATGAATGTATGGATGTATGTATGGATGTATGGATGTATGGATGAATGTATGAATGTATGGATGTATGGATGTATGAATGTATGGATGTATGGATGTATGTATGAATGTATGGATGTATGAATGTATGGATGTATGTATGAATGTATGGATGTATGGATGAATGTATGAATGTATGGATGTATGGATGTATGGATGTATGGATGTATGAATGTATGGATGTATGGATGTATGTATGAATGTATGGATGTATGAATGTATGGATGTATGTATGAATGTATGGATGTATGGATGAATGTATGGATGTATGAATGTATGGATGTATGTATGGATGTATGGATGTATGGATGTATGTATGGATGTATGGATGTATGGATGTATGGATGTATGTATGTATGGATGTATGGATGTATGGTGTATGGATGTATGGTGTATGGATGTATGGTTGTATGGATGTATGGATGTATGGATGTATGGATGTATGGATGTATGGATGTATGGATGTATGTATGTATGGATGTATGGATGTATGGATGTATGGATGTATGGTTGTATGGATGTATGAATGTATGGATGTATGTTTGGATGTATAGATGTATGGATGTATGGTGTATGGTGTATGGTGTATGGATGTATGGATGTATGGATGTATGGATGTATGGATGTATGGATGCATGGATGTATGGATGTATGGATGTATGTATGTATGGATGTATGTATGTATGGATGTATGTATGTATGGTTGTATGGATGTATGAATGTATGGATGTATGTATGGATGTATAGATGTATGGATGTATGGTGTATGGTGTATGGTGTATGGTGTATGGTGTATGGTGTATGGTGTATGGATGTATGGATGTATGGATGTATGAATGTATGGATGTATGTATGGATGTATGGATGTATGGATGTATGGATGTATGGTTGTATGGATGTATGGATGTATACACGCAAAAACTACGAATATAAAAATATAAATTTAATTTTTTTTCGTGCTTTTTAAACTTTTTATTTTTTCTTAGCCCTGACTGTCCCACTGCTGGCCATAGGCCTCCCCCTTTCTTTTCAATTTTCTCATTATTGCGTCGTTTCTCGCTAATTAACGAAACCAAGGAAAAATATAAATTAAAAAAAAAGTAAATTTTGGGGGTAGGGGGGTGTGCACCCCCCCACTCAGCAATGCCCATGGTGACAAGCGACAACATTTCAAATCGACTACCTGTGAAAGTTGTTTATATCCCTTCATCAACTAGAAAAGAGGTGATTATCTTCAAACGGCTGAGCAGATTTTCTCGACACATAGCTAAGAACACTCTCGATTAAAATACCTTTCAAACGACACCACTTTTGTCAAAATCGGTTCATCCGTTTAGGAGCTATGATGCCACAGACAGACACACAGATACACAAATACACAGATACACACGTCAAACTTATAACACCCCTCTTTTTTGGTCGGGGTTAAAGATACACAGATACACACGTCAAACTTATAACACCCCTCTTTTTTGGTCTGGGGTTAATAAATAAACAAACAAGACTAATAATGCCAAAAGGGCCTCCGCTCAGCATAATGCCAGATGGCAACACAAGGTGCACCTCCTGACGCTGATTTTCAGCTGCAGCCCACGAGTGCCATACGCTCGAAAACATAAACAAACACAGTCATATTTAAAGTCTTTTTTTTTTGAGGATACTTTTTATCCTACAATTACCGAACAAAACGCGGGCTAAGTACAAGCAAGTTTGAAATAAATGCATTGGACTTGACTTTGTCATGGTATAAATAAATCGTAACTTGAAAAAGTGTACGTAACCGTTTGGCAAAACTTGATGCGATATTAATTTCACACACAAACTACAAGTTTTTTTACGATTGTTTGTTTTCCTCGTTAGACTTCAACAGAAAAACCAGTTTTTCGCATTCTTTTTTTTTGTTAACCGACTTAAAAAATGAGGAGGTAATTTCGCTACAAGATTCGTAAAAATATTGGAATTGTTATGAACCTTGAGGTAGCTTGAAATAATATTTAGTTGTTTTTACTTCAGCCAGCTGATTTATGCAAAGTTGAAGGTGCAATTTTTCTCTTCGAAGTTTCTACGAAAACTATATCTTTTTAAATGTCGCAAAAACGAGGGTAAGCTGTTAAGATTTTTTTAAAAAACATGTGGTTTTTTAATTGGGTTGTGGAGGTCAGAAAGGCAGTCGCTCCATTTAAAATACTGGTATTCAGCTGCATCCGGTTAGACTGGAAGCCGACCCCAACATATTTGGGAAAAGGCTAGGCAGATGAAGATGATGTGGTCATTTATTAAACCAAAATATTTTCTGTTATTTACTTACGGTATATTTATTATGATAACAGTTAAAGCACTTAGTGCAGATGTGGACTTAGTGCCATAGACATTTTCTACCAGTCAAACTTTGGGTGATGCAAAGACAGACAGCTAAAAGGTCTAAATAATAAAATTGTAGAAGAAGTAAGTTTTTATGTTTTTAACGGCACCTTTCCGGTGGAAAATATTTGGACGCCTAAGTGCCCTGTTGTTTATTTAGTTAGTTTAAGTTTATTTTAAACAGACTAGTTTTTATTTGTAAATATTTAGTTTAAAAAAAGCATTTTATTTATATATAAACAACAAAAATCTTTTAGGCACCTACCGAATAACTTACGGAGTAAAGGAATAATAATATCTTCAAGCAAATATGCTAAATTGTTTAAACATTTACTTAAAAAGCCTTATAAAACACAAAATCACTCACCTCTTTACTTTACTTACTTCAATAATGTAAAAACAAATCAACGTCCACACATCACTTTTTCACAAACTTTTATTTAACAAAATGTCACTATTATTTTTAACCACTACTATTATTATTGCATTATATAATATTACTATTAAATATAATAATAAGAACCACGTCTGTCTTTGACAAACGTGTCTTACTTAATGATGTATTTCTAATGTTTGTGTAGTAGGTATATTGATGACCCCAGATTCTACACTAGTGATGTTAGTTGTCGATAGTTTTTTTTTTTAATTTGACGTGTTTTATACTGACTGATGTCTTGTACAGTGAAGGAAAACATCCTATAGAAACAAAAAAAAAACCGGCCAAGTGCGACTCGGACTCGCGCACGAAGGGTACCATTATTTAAAAAAACGAGCAAAAAGAACACTTTTTTGTATGGGAGCCCCCCTTAAATATTTATTTTATTCTGTTTTTAGTCTTTGTTGTTATAGCGGCAACAGAAATACATAATCTATAGAAATTTCAACTGGCTTACTCTCACGGTTCATGAGATACAGCCTGGTGACAGACGGACGGACGGACAGCGAAGTATCAGTAAGGTCCCGTTTGACCCTTTGGGTACGGAACCCTAACGAAGATGCGGCCAGCCTTCTGGGCACTTTTCCTGTCGACAGCGATGTCGACGAATTTTTTGACGCCCTGTAATTTTGATACTTGTACATATTTTATTTTTATTTTATATTTATTTGTAGTTTGTAAATAATGTACTTATGTAATATACAAAATAAATGCCCTAAGATGTGTTTTAAAAAAATATTATACTGGCTTGCGTTTGGCTGCAACTCGCCTGATCTGAAGCGGTGACGCTGCCCAGGGTGGACCCTAGTTCTCAAGCGTGATTGCCGAACAAGAGGTCCTGACTTCGATTCCGAGGTCTGCAAGTGTAATTTGGTTTATCCATCAAGATTTCCTCAGTAGCAGCAACGGATTCTGGATTTGTGCCCAGTTGATGTCAATAGGCTCGCCCATATTACATGGGACTTAAACATAGGAGGTTGTCATCATCATTTGCCTAGCCTTTTCCCAAACTTTCTTGGGGTTGGCTTCCAGTCTAACCGGATGCAGCTGAGTACCAGTATTTTACATGAAGCAGCTGCCTATCTGACCTCCACAACCCAGTAACTGGGTAATACGATACCCCTTAGTAAGGTTGTATGGGGTATAAATACGTTTTACCCACTGATGTATCCAGGCAAATGTAGGGAAAATCCACCAAAATGTCAATGTGGCGACACTTGGGGGAGGCCTATGTCCAGCAGTGGACGTCTTTTGGGCTGAAATGATGAAAATGATGATGATGACTGATGTATCCCACTCTGTTTGTCCTGGGCATGGTTGGCTATAATCAACTGCATATCCGACGCGATTTTACGCTGGTCGAGTACTTGGTGAAGGTGCTTCGTGGAGTGGAGAGTAGCCTGGGAGCATTGCAGCGCTTGAGTCTGTATGTGCTGGACTGCTACGTGTGGAGACGGCGCAGCTCGCCACTGCTACTGGTACCTACAACCAGGACTAACCTGCTTGCCAAGGCACCCTTTACCAGAGCATCCCGAACCATCAACGACCTTCAAACACAGATCGATGTGTTTATATGTGTTGGGGTGAAGTCGCAAGGGTATTACTATAAAACGTAAGTCAATTATGTTTGTGTTATATATGTACTATGTTTGTGTCGTACTAGGTTTAACAAGGCAAGGCAAGGCACGCAACAGGCAGGGCAAGGCAAGTAACTATGGTATGTTTTATGATGATAAGGTATGTTTTTGTTTTATGCACCATTATAAAAATGATGTAATAATTGAATAATTCTGTTATTTTGTATTGTTTAAATTTTTGTTATTCTAAGTATATAGTTTAAGTTCTGAACTGTCGCATTAGGGTAAACCCCGTGAGGATAGTTTATGGTAATAAATAAATAAATAATTAACTGGCGAAATGTGGATGTACTAAAGATACACCTCCACGCACACACAGGCGTGTGTTTATGTATGTAAATACTATACCCATCTAGAATTAGAATTAGAATTTATTTATTTGTAAGAATGTAGTTTTACATAGTATGGTGTTAATATTCTGTTTAGTTCAATACATTCTACCACACGATGTGGTGTACAAATATTCACATGTCAATCTTATAGCTACACAGTACAATATTTTTAAAACTTGTGATACAATAGGTCCATTGTGAATGAATAATATGATTATAATTTGAATTAAAAATTAAATTAAATTAAATAGGTAGGTCATTAAATTAAATAGGTAATTAAATAGGACCAATTTCAAAATTAATTAGATACGTATGTCATCTTGGATTGTAACAATATTCCATGTATTCTGCAATGTCATAAAAACAATTGTCCAACAACCAACTTGTCAGCTTTTTCTTGAACATGGGGATGGGAAGTTCCTTAAATGAGTTAGGTAACTTATTATATACCTGAATGGCATTTACATATACATTTCTCCTAAATATTTGCAGTCTACATTGTGGTACATTTAGTTCATGTCTATATTTATTTCTAGCAGAAGCCTTTTTGTGGCTCACTTCAGATTGCAAGCGAAAATAGTGCGGGTTTTGCTTTACTAGCATACATAGTTCTTTGATGTACATGCAGGGTAAAGGTAATATGTGAAGGTTTTTAAATAGGGGTTTACAGCTGTCCAAGAACCAGGCGCCAGATATTGCCCTAACACACTTTTTTTGTACCCGAAATGCCATTAAAACTTCAACTGAATTGCCCCATAGTATTAGACCATAAGATAACACAGATGATACGTATCCGTGATATGCAGTGACTGCTGCGGCTACGGACACTGTTGATCGGAGACGTTTTATTGCGTATACGAATTTTTCTAGCTTATCGCATACGTAATTGATGTGTGATTTCCAATTGCAGTTTTTATCCACTATTATGCCCAGGAACTTTGTGTTTACTACTTGTTCTAGGATACTGTCTTCATATTTTATACTCAGTTTCTGAAGGTTTGATTTATAAGTTTGAAATTGAATTATTTTTGTTTTATTTATATTGATTTTTAAATTGTTATTATTAAGCCAAATTATTATGTCTTTGATGGCTTCGTTAATTTCCTGCTCCAATTTAATTTTGTTATTACCTTTTATTATTAGTGTCGTATCGTCAGCAAATAATATTGTTTCATGTCGTGTTGCATTGGGAAGGTCATTTATGTATAGTAGAAATAAAAAAGATCCAATCACGCCACCCTGGGGTACTCCCACTGCGTTAGTTTTATAGCTAGATTTATATTCTAATTTGTTTCCATCAATGACTTTTGATATTTGCACACATTGACGCCTATTACTTAGGTATGATTTAATCCAGTCATTCGCTTTTCCCCTTATGCCATATTTATCCAGTTTGCTTAGTAATAGCTCATGATCAACGAAGTCAAAGGCTTTACTCATATCCAGAAAAATTGCTACCACAGGTATGTGGTCATTCATTGCCTCAGTTATTATTTTTATTAAGTTGAAACAAGCTAAAGATGTGGTGCTATTTTTCCTGAATCCAAATTGCTCCTGCCTTAGCAAATTATAGTTATCAACATATTCGCATAGCCTTTTTAACATTGTCTTCTCAATTACTTTTGATATTATAGGAATTAAGGTTATAGGTCTATAGTTCGCCATGTCAGATTCGTCTCCATTCTTAAATATTGGAATGACTATTGAGTTCTTTAATGTGCTTGGAAAAATACCTTCTAGGAACGACAAGTTAATTAAGTAGCTCAACGGTTCGCATAAGTGATTAGCACAAGCTTTTATAATTTTGGTATTTATTTCGTCATATCCGACAGACGCCGTATTTTTTAGGTTTTGGATTACCCTGAAAACTTCTATTGGATCAGTAGGATTTAGGAATATTGTATTATTCTGATTAATGTCCATTGTTCTATTTATAGCTTCAATATTATATTTAAATTCATTATTATTTGTCAATTGGATATAGTATTCGTTAAACATGTCACAAATTTTTTGAGGGTCAGTGATGTTGTTGGTTTTAAATACAATTTGTTTTATGTCATTACTTTTTTGTGTGTCACCAATTTTTTTATTGATAATGTCCCAAGTAGCCTTGCATTTGTTTTTCATATTCTGTATATATCTTTTGTTGTGTATTTGTTGAGATTTGTTAATACAACGTTTAAGTATGACGTTATATTTTTGATACTGTTTTGTTGTTCCATTTTTGTTTGTTTTATTATGAATACTTTTTAAATGTAAATATCTTTTCCGTATACATGACTTTTTTAAACCTTTCGTCAACCATAGAGTTTTATTATTTCCGTTTGACCTTTTTATCTTTTGTTTTGGAAAACATAGTTTATAAAACAATTGTAATGTCTCATGAAAGACCTGAAAAGCATCTTCTAAGTTATCCAAAAGATACATGTCTGAGAATGAAAGTGCAGAAATGCATTCACAAAACTTTTTTATGTTTTCGTCATGATAGTCTCTTTTGTATTCAAACCATCTTACAAGAGATTTAGGTTTTTTGGTCGTCACTGTCAAGGTTTGCCCTGTCTCATGATCAGATAGAGCCAGATGATGAACTTCTCCTTTAGCTTGTTTGATATTGCTTGCAAATAAATCTAAACATGACTGTTTTCGTGTTGGTGTTTTTATATGCAATTCAATATTGAAATTTTTCAGCAACCCTAAGAGCTCTTGGCAACTTTTATTTGGTTTCATTACATCTAAATTCCAATCACCACAAATAATAACCTTCTTCGATTTCTTTGTGATATAATATATATATGTGTCTATTCGTCGCATATATATTAAGACTTCTTCCTTAAAAAACTGGCTCACCTTGACTTATGATGCAGTTGTAGCGACCTACAAAAAGCAACTTACAACAAAAAGTATTACAGCGTGTTCCTCATACTCCTAAACTGGTGACCCCGAAATGGACGTCAGTGCAGCCTTCGAGTAACGTGACGTCATCATCTTCGACATGACTTCCTCAAGCTTTCAAGCAGCGGGTCTCACAGCCAGCCAGCTTCAAATGGGTATTCCTGACCCCCAGCATGTAGTGGAAGCGCATTCCTGGTCAGCACCCTCAGTCTCTCAACAAGCGACCTTGGCACATCATACTGCGCTTTCGGCCGGTCGAGAGCTTCATGACTTCCCGGTCGAGACCTCTAGCTGTCAGCCACATCGCGGCGCTGTACCATATCCGACGCACCGGAACAAACACAGCGCTGCGCGCCGGCGCCGACTCGCTGGGATTCGCACTACCACCGCAGACTGTTCCGACTCACCGTGAACAATGCGACAACAAGTTTCCGACTGCCACGGCAAAATGATGAGTCATTCTACTATCGACCTCCGGTTTCCGGTGGGGAGTGATGTAGCGACCTACAAAAAGCAACTTATAACAAAAACTACCACAGCGCCAGCTATGACACGACAGAAGAACTAACATCAATTTCCTACAAGTCGCAAGCAAAATTTACATAGACTTAAGACTATACAGAAAAACCCGACAACAACTGTCGGGCAGTTGCTCACCAGACATAACACCTGTCTGGTCGGAGGATCCTCCCTTTTCAATGGAGTATTGAGGAACTTTACACCCTGTTCCTCCTACCATAAACAGTATTGTTAACAGCAACGTCGGTCAAGTCGTGACTAGACGGAGATAGAATCAAGTTTCCGCAACGTTTTTGCAGACTGGAGGATAATCAATACTCAGAAATACGTATACTATACTTATAATATATTATAAAGAACCTGTGCAAAAGCTAGTATAATACAATTGTAGTTTTTAAGAGCTAACTTTGTGCAATTTATCAAATAACCACTGTTATCAAAACGGTGATGGGAAATATCGTGAGAATGGCGATTTTTCGGTTTTAGGATATAAAATCAAAAGATCGCAGACTGTATACCCAACCCGCACTGATAACGCATGGTGGATAATAGCCTACTTCGTCTGCCTCTCTGTAACTTATGCCCCAGCTGTGGCATAAGTAATAGATTTATTTATCATTATAGTATTTAACGGACGATTGAAGCTTAAATTACGCTTGACGGAATGGGCGAGCAACTATTACAAACCGAGATTCCTCCGTGTCTCTGAAAAGACGATAAGTAAATTATTTCCTCACTTCTGGGACATGGGCCTCCTCTCTATGACAGGGAATAGGCTGCGATCTACCAAACAGGCTCGGTACGGATTAGTTTCCAAAAAAAATATGATTGAATTTACGTTTTTTATTTAGTAAAACAGGCAGTTGAAAGGGAATCGATTGTCAAGGTATTGGCATTTGATGAGGAGGGGCGAATAGCACGTGTGTGACTAAAAGGATGATGAATTTAAATGGTGATAGATGAAGAGGGAGAGGAGGACCAAGAAAATGATAGATGGATTGTGTGAGGAATGATATGAAAGAAAAAACTTGCCAAGTGCGAGTCGGACTCGCGCACCGAGGGTTCCGTACAAAAATTATTAAAAATATTTTTATTTTTCCTTTATCTGTGCTATAAGACGTTGCTTCGTCCCAAATTTCAAGATTCTGAGTTCACGGGAAGTACCCTGTAGGTTTTGATTCCCTTGCGAGTGTCGTAAATTCTGATCCTATAAGGGTTCCGTTTTTTCCTTTCGAAGTACGGAACCCTTAACAATACGTAAATGATAGCGTGACAGCTGACAGAGGAGAATGGAAGAAAGAAACGTGATGCCCCAACCCCAAGTAACATGAGACAAGGTAAGAAGATGATGATTTAGTTCAAGAGGCGTGATGTCATGTTATAATAAATAAAATAAAAAAAACGAAATTCAGAATCTTAAACTGTAAAATACAATATGAATCTAAAATTAACAATTAAAATTATTATTTTAATAATATATATATATTTTTTTTTATTATAATTTTTTTTTAATTTTTTTTATGTTTATTATGTAACCGTTTTGCGTTGCCTATACAAGGTGTAAGAGACACCGACTCGAAAACGCTTACCGCATACTCACTACATCATTTTAGACCGCCCCACATAAAAATTTTTCATCGGAAATTTAAAAACATCAGCTATTCCATATACATTTTGTCCGTGTAGGTATTGCACTTTAGTAGGAAACTTCAGTGCCCGTACCATGACGCTTAAAACATTATTGTTCCATTCCTATTCCAGAGTGGGAAAGAGATGGAGCTAGACGACCTGTATAGCTCCGTCTCTTTTTCACTCTGGAATAGGAATGGAACAATAATGTTTTAAGACATCATGGTACGGCCGCAGATTTAAAAAAAAAATCTGTTGCAAAATTTTCATGTGGGTTTTTCAGAAGGATGCACTGAGTACCCTACGTGGTAAGCGTTTTCGCGTCGGTGTCCCTTACACCTCGTATTTTATCGATAAAACAGGGTTATCGAATTATCGATAAACACAACAACGTCGCATCCCTCTTGTCCTTAACGACGACGGTTCATCTAGTTCTAGAGGTTATCATAATAGTACGATTTGTCTGAGTGACTATTTGTTTATAGTCTATTTCTATCAAACATATTAGTCGTAGGTACTATAACATAATATATTCATAATGGAACTTTTAAACAGTCATTTTAACATGATGACAAAATATCCCGTTATATTCAATTTATTTGCCGCTGCGGCAGCGGAGAACCTCAAGCCACGTAAAAATAACAGCCGCACGGGTCGATCTTTATCGTTAAGCCGTGCTTACCGAGGTTGGTCCGTAGATGGGTAACCCTAATTACATTCTGAATTTTATCCGTGCTTCGAAAAGCACGTTAAGCCGTTGGTCCCGGCTGTTATTTGTAGATCTTTGACATTCGTTACGAGTAGTCAGAGGTCAAAAGTCTGACATCCAGTCTTACCAAGGGGTATCGTATTACCTATCTGCCTATCTGACCTCCACAACCCAGTAACGGGTTGTGGAGGTCAGATAGGCAGTCGCTTCATGTAAAATACTAGTACTCAGCTGCATCCGGTAAGACTGGAAGCCGACCTCATTATAACGCCCTCAAAAGTATATTATATTATATATAAGCATACATTTTTGCATGCCAAATGGTAGAATGTACCAGGAATAAATAATTACTACTGTAACAACTCATCTAAGTTCAATGCAAATAAATTATTTCTATTCGATTCTAAAACATGCTGATGGATGCATTGTACATTATCTTTGTCCTTCACAACCTCCCTAATAAGAAGATTCCCAGGCGTGGTCCAGAATTAAAAAAAATCGAAATGGCGGGAAGTACAAGTGCCTTTCAAATCAAATTACTTTTGCACAAATTATCACAACATATTCTATACATCTGGCTCATGCTGTAGATGAATATTTTTTTTTGTTTTATCTTGTTCTACTTTTTGTAGTAAGCAACGACTTATTGTCGGGCTACGCTGTAAAACCAAATGATTTTAAAAGAGTTACCATGGGGAGTTTCTTGCCGGTTCTTCTCCATAGGAAACGACCAAGCCGAACCGAGCACCTTTTGTCGACATTTTATAAGTGCCCATGTACGTAAAAAAATATCAACTGCCCCATACATTGGGTCGAATAGGTATTGAAATTTTGCACGGGGCAGCAGAGAATTTTTTCGCTATTACGATGTTTGTCCGATGGAGAAACATGTTCAGTTTGATGGTCTGTAGCGTGTGCTACAAGTCCACTACCTGAAGTATATATATACCCTTTCCTTTACACCCTGTATGGTTAAAGAAACTGCCACGCTAAAATGGTATGCACACGGTGATATATTTAGGTATACATTTCCAGTATAACATGAGCTCGCTTGGTAGGTATAGATTTCCAGTAAAATGAGATCCGCATAAACTGGTTGAGTTAAGTTTGAATCGTCGTCGTGAGTACCTATTGGATGACCGCTAGGCAAAGGGATCTCCGCAAGGGGTACCTGAATGGAATGTCCCGGCGAGGCCGGTCCAGAAAAACAATTGAAAGCATAAATAGAAAGGAAACGAATATCTAAGTGATAGACTTATAAAGACATAAACTTAAGTACCTACTTTAAGGTACTAGTTTACCTCAGAAAGTACCGACATCATTATTTTAGTATAGTTCGTTTGCTTTATAGTAGTTTTAATGTTACTTATATAATTTACTAGCTGTCCGGCGCAACTTCGTTTGCGTCACATTTTCCCCGTTTTCGCAACATTTTTCATTGCTGCTCCACTCCTATTGGTCGTGGCGTGATGATATGTAGCCTATAGCCTTCCTCGATAACTGGGCTATCTAACACTGAAAGAATTTTTCAAATCGGACCAGTAGTTTCGGAGCCTATTCAATGCAAACAAACAAACAAACAATCAAATCCTTCCTCTTTAACCCCCGACCAAAAAAGAGGGGTGTTATAAGTTTGACGTGTGTATCTGTGTATATGTGTATCTGTGTATTTGTGTATCTGTGTGTCTGTCTGTGGCATCGTAGCTCCTAAACGGATGAACCGATTTTGGTAAAAGTGGTGTCGTTTGAAAGGTATTTTAATCGAGAGTGTTCTAAGCTATGTTTCGAGAAAATCTGCTCAGCCGTTTGAAGATCATCACCTCTTTTCTAGTTAATGAAGGGATATAAACAACTTACACAGGTAGTCGATTTGAAATTTGAAATGTTGTCGCTTTTCACCATGGGCATTGCTGAGGGGGGGGGGGGGGGTACCCAGTCCCCCCATTTTTTTTTAAAAAATTAGGATTTCTTTCTATGGTTTCGTTAATTAGCGAGAAAAGACACAACATCGAGAAAATTGGAAGGAAAGGGGGAGGCCTATGCCCAGGAGTAGGACAGTCAAGGCTAAGAAAAAATAATATAAGTTTAAAAAGACCGCTTAGTCAAGCACAGAACAAAGCGGACCCCCGACGCTACGACGCTTGGATTAATTTATTTTTGTCTTTTCAGAGGTTTTTTATGTCGGGGGCTTTTTAAATTTTTAATTTAATTTTTTTATAATATTACTTTAGATGAAAATGCTTCCTCTCTCCAAATTCACGTATTTGCTGTGCCCGACAGGGTATGATCTAAATAAGTTTACCACCTATAAGAATATGCAATAAAAGTATTGAGGGACAGAATAAACATAAGTATATTTTCATTATTTTAATAAAGTATTCCTTACAAAAATTGACATAAAATTATTGCTTCTGCGCGCAAACAGTGTCTTTAATCAAGTCTTGTACTCTGCCCCTGTAATAAAAATAAAATACAAATTATTAAGGTTTGTCTAGTGGTTCCAAGTTCTGCTGAGCGTAGGGTCCTGACTTCTTGAGTTCTATTGCCAAGTTATCATTATCATCATCATTCATCATCATCATTTCAGCCGAAAGATATCCACTGCTGGACATAGGCCTCCCCCAAGGAAGGGGGGGTTTTGCCATAATCGCCACGCTTGGCAGGCGGGTTGGCGATCGCAGTACGGTTGTTACAAAAGCACAGAGAACGCTGCTGCCCATTCTCTGGCAAGTCCCTTAGTCGCCTCTTACGACACCCACGGGAAGATATGGGATGGTGCTATTCTTTACGTCCGACACCATACAGAACGTTGCAAAACATTGCCAAGTTAGGCGAAGTATTATTTGAGTCGATATAATCAGCTTTCCTTATAATTACGCTTCCATTTTAGTTTGGTGATTGTGTTGCCTACGTTGCACTCAAAAAAGGTGAAGGAAAACATCGTGAGGAAAGCGGCAAGCCCAGAACTAAAAATTCACAAGACATGTGACATCTAACAACCCGCACAGGGCCCGCGTGGTGGATTACAGCTTACAGCCCACTCCCTCTCATAGAGAGGAGGCCTATGTAAATTGTATCCTAACTAGCTTGTAAGCACTGTATTATTTTAACTGAAAAATACGTATATTTTATGTTATTGTGTAACTTGCATGACTGTCAACATCTATGTCAATATCATTAGTGAACCAATGATTTAGATGAACGTTGGCTCCTAAAACACAGGCTTCTGGCCTAGTTTAGGAGGCAGAAGTTCGCATATTAATGTCTTCGCTGTACAACTTTTTCACTGTGTGTTATGTAGGTTTACTTTTTTCCTTTGTGTACAAATAAACAATTTATTATTAATTTATTATTATATGTCCCAGCAGTGGGAACATTATAGGCTGATGATGATCTTGCCTACACCTGCAATTTGTGTTTTGGAACGAAGTATTCTGTTTCTTTTATTTGTGTGGTACCTAATCGGTTGACTTAGTATGTGCATGTGTTGCGAAGGAATGGAGAAAATGTCTTTAGAAAAGTTTTCAGTATGATTATGTATATGAGTAGACGAAGATCAAACAAACGATGGATGGAGTGTGTGATGATGGAGAAAGGAGTAAGTAGAATTGGGTTCATTGATCCGAAACGTATATATTAATATGGACATTCCTTCTGAATTGGTTCATTTGATTGAAATTTAAGTGCAACAATCATTAAAAAGTTGAGACCATAAAAAGGCTAAAAATAAAATATAAATATTAATGCTTCGATCGGAATTCGATTGTTTTTATTATTCAACGGATAAATAGTAAATTAATTTAGTTTTATTACCTTCCTTGAAATTGAGTAGTAATAATATCACTACCAACATTAACAATATTTAATTGAATCCGGAAATACCGGAATTACTTTCCGGAAAAAAGGCTTATCCATGTTATTCTTTCTGTGTGCATTTATGATACAAGTACCTAAAATCAATCTACCTCGATCACTGGTGATGATGGAAAAAGGAGGTGAATGAGATGACGAGTAACATAGAAGTATGGATGAAGAAGACATGCTGGTCCTAACCCAAAGAAATTGGGATATCAACATCAGCCTATAATGTTCCCACTGCTGGGACACAGATCTCCTCTAGGGACTGGGCTGTAATCCACCACGCGGGCCCAGTGCGGGTTGGTAAATGTCACATGTCTTCGAATTTTTAGTTCTAAGACATGCCGGTTTCCTCACGATGTTTTCCTTCACCGTTTTTGAGGGCAGCGGTAATGAAATAAATTACACAAAGTAATGCGCCGGCCTGGGTTCGAACCCACGGCTTACTGCTCGTAAGTCGGGGCTGCAACCACTGGGCCACCGCTGCTCTCAAATTGGGATAAGAGCAAGAGATCAATTATGGTGACATAGGTTTTATTCTGTTTTGCTGTATTATATTGTGTGCTTTTTTGGCATGTGCCAAATAAATGTATTTACATCCATTCTTTTTCTTTTCAGAAAAATAATTATCATCATTCTCTTGCCCTTATCCCAATTTATTTGGGGTCGGCGCAGCATGTCTTCTTCTTACATACTTCTCTATTACTTGCCATCTCATGAGATACCTCCTTTCTTGCCATATCATCCTTCACACAGTCCATCCATCGATTCTTTGGTCTTCCTCTACCCTTATACGCATCCAAATTCATACTCAAAACTTTCCTCACGACATTTTCCTCATTCCTCCGCATCACATGCCCATACCACGACAACCGATTACCACACATCTTTTCAGTCACCGGCGCCACTTTCAGACTTCCTCTAATGTACTTATTCTTTATTCTATCCATTCGCGTAATACCACACATCCCCCTTAGCATTCTCTTCATCTCAGCCACATGCAAATGCTTTCATTCATCCCTTTTGTGGCCCAACATTCTGACCCATACAAGACAGCAGGTCTAACCATTGTTTTATAAATCTTCCCCTTAAGTTTAAGGGGAATGCAAGGGGAGTCGCAGATAGTTCCCGTGACCTGCCGCCATTTCATCCGTCCAATGTTTATTCTGTGCTTAACACTACGATCTATTGCGCCAAAAAAATATATTAATTCTCCTTATATTAATACTTACTTATACACAAAGAAGTTCGGCTCAGTGGTGTTAAACTGCGAGTATATAAACGTAGGTATCTGATTTACTAAGACCCACACGTCGTCTCCTATGATCTTCAGATCTGAAAAAAATACAAGGTGAAGATTGTATATTGTGATGCTCCTGCCTTTACTCTAATTTATTTTTCATTACTCATACTCTGAAAGTAGGTCTGAAGTAGCCGGATGAGGAGCAGGATGAAAGTAATACTTTTCATCCCTAGCTGGAGAATCGCTTTCAAATGACAGATGTCAAATTAAAAAAAAAACTAGTTCTGTTTACACATGTTTATTGAACCATGTTCCAACTTTCTAAGCAGCCACGATGTAAAATTGAAATAACTTAAAGTTAAGTATTGATTAAAGAATATATATTTTTTAAATAACTTTATTATAATTTCGTTTCAACAATATCTTTAAAATAACATAGAGTTGGGCAAAATATTTACCATTTTTTCAATGATGAAAATGAAAAATATGGCTGAATAGCTGGCTGGCCACAGAAAAAAAAAACAAAAGAGGCGGGAAAGCGGCAATCGGAAATAAAATTTACTATTTTTTTCTTTAGCTAATTCATCTTTTTATTTTTACTTTCCTTGTATTCGTAATGAAAAACACAGTGTTTACCTCAGGTTAAAGACTTGTTACTTTCACCCCTGGATGTACTATTGTCAAGCCACAAAAGGAGATCACCCAGATTGGGCCACTTTTTTTTGCCGGTCAATTATCATAAATATTGTGTTTGTGATTGTTATTCTCCTAATCTCACAAAAATATCCTCTAATGCTTACGCAGTAATGTCTATAAAAGGTAAATGCCTTGAGTATGAGTACCCCATGTACTACATGTACACAAACGGAAACAAATTAAGAGCCTCATTATTTACGGCTTAATTATCCTTACTTAATCTGTACTTCAAACTAAGTAACTCTACGCAAAAAACAATGCTGGGAAATGACTTATTTTGGGGGAACACAGATGTTACACAAACTTTCAAGTCCTTATTTTCCGAAATGACTATAAAGGGTGTAACGGAAAGGGTATATATAATACAATACATAAGGGTGTGCTACAGACCATCAAACTGAAAGTTTCACATGTTTCTCCGCAAAGAAACATCGGCATAGCGAAAAAAATAATCAGCTGCCCCATACGTTTGGTTCGAATAGGTTTTGAAATTTTGTATGGGGCAGCAAATGATTTTTTCGTTATTACGTTGTTTGTATGTGGAGAAACATGTTCGGTTTAATGGTCTGTAGCACACCCTTAAGTTTGTCCAAACCCTTTCCGTTACACCCTGTATATAGATCGTTTTTATAAATTATAGTACGGAACACTTCGTGCGCGAGTTTGACTCGCACTTGACCGGTTTTTTTTTATTCCTATGTTACCACCGCACCCTTTTAAAAGGGCAGCACAATCTCCCCTCATTTATTTTCTGTTAAACCGGTTTAATTACAACTTGTTTCGATAGATGGCGCTGTGCATTAACGTCATGTTTCTGAATCGCGGTGTTAAGATTCTCCGACGTTGCGTTGGGTCTCTTGTACTACAGATTAACGATAACTCTAGTTTCCCTTGATGTTGAAAGAATTGAATTTTTGAAATACTCTGCTTCGGCAGAGTTTATTAGTAACTAGCTGCCCGGACAGACTTCGTTCTGTCAAAAGTTAAAGCAATGCACTTTTCCTACCTACCTACCCTACCCTACCCAACCCTACCTACCCTACCCTACCCAACCCTACCTACCCTACCCTACCCAACCCTACCTACCCTACCCTACCCAACCCTACCTACCTACTACCTACCTACCCTACCCTACCCTACCCAACCCAACCCTACCCTACCCAACCCTACCCTACCTACCCTACCCTACCTACCTACTACCTACCTACCTACCCTACTTTACCCTACCTACCTACCCTACTCTACCCTACTCTACCCTACTCTACCCTACTCTACCCTACCCTACCCTACTCTACCCTACTCTACCCTACCCTACCCTACCCAACCCAACCCTACCCTACCTTTGTCCTTCTCCTGGCTCTAAACTACCTCCCTGCCAATTTTCAGCTAAATCGGTTCAGCCGTTCTTGAGTTATAAGTGAAGTAACTAACACGACTATCTTTTATATATATAGATTATTAATATTTAACCAGTAAGCCACCATACATGCATGCATGATTGTGATGATTGAGATCAGAGATGTATCTTGATATCTTCAGTTCTTCACGAGTCAGCCATTCGTTTTATGTAGTCAAAGTGTCATAGTTTCACAAAATTTTCACATTTAGATGGCGCGACGCGACGTGCTCTGTTAAACTGGAGGATTAAGCTATTATAAGAAGATCAACACCTTACAAGACTTTTACTGCAACTGGGAATAAGCCTCTTCTCAAGGACAGAAACACCAAAGCGGATTGCCTATTTTAGACTGGTGTTTTTTTTACGGCACGGTTGGGCCCAGTGGCTGAGCGATTGACTGCAGCGCTGCGTGTCGCGGGATTGATCCCCGCACGGAACAAATATTTGTATGTCCTACAGATATTTGTTCCAGGTCTGGCTGTTTGTGTATGTGAGTTTAAATGTTTGTAAACCCACCCATAAAGGAGACTTTTCTAGTGTGGGGCAACCATTAAAAAAAAACCGTCTGAGTGCGAGTCGGACTCGCGCACCGAGGGTTCCGTACTTAAATTACTAAAAATATTTTTATTACATAATGTAACTAAAAATTTACGGTTTTCACAATTTATCCTTTATCTGTGCTATAAGACGTTGCTTCGTACAAAATTTCAAGATTCTGAGTTCACGGGAAGTACCCTGTAGGTTTTGATTCCCTTGCGAGTGTCGAAAATTTGCGAAAAAATCGCTTAGAAGTTTGATTTTTTCATAGCTCCAAGAGACAGTAAACCTGAGTATTTGGTATAAATTCCAGCTTGATATCTACACGCTTTCCTGAGAAAAGTGATCTTGACAGACAGACAGACAGACGGACAGACGGACGGACAACAAAGTGATCCTATAAGGGTTAAATGGCAAATAACGGAACCCTTATAGATTCGTCATGTCTATCTGTCTGTCTGTCTGTCCGTCCGTCCGTCCGTATGTCACAGCCACTTTTTTCCGAAACTATAAGAACTACACTGTTGAAACTTGGTAAGTAGATGTATTCTCAGAACCACATTCAGATTTTCACACAAAAATAGAAAAAAAAACATTTTGGGGTTCCCCATACATAGAACTGAAAACCAAAAATTTTTTTTGAGGTTTTCTTCATCGATGTCAGAGAAGACTTAGCAAATATACTATACCTGATATATACACCAGCTTGGTATGACTCTGGGCCACGACAGCGGTTGTCTTGCTAGTCAGAGGCACCTGAGTGTTCCAGCACATGATACCATCTTGAGCCACATTTGCGTACAGCAGCGTTTGGGTGGCACTGTGGAAGTCATGGGAACCGCTCTGCGAAAAGGCTCCTCGTACACCTTCTAACTGGAAAGAAGAAATATCATTAAGGTATTGACAACAGTTTCTTATGAGCGTTAAGAGCGTTTATGGGCTACGGCATTTCATACAAAAATCAAAATCAAAATATTTATACAAACTTTCAAGTCGTTATTTTCCGAAATGACTGAACAGATTTTAATGAAACTTCCTAGGCATAAGCAGTATACATAGTTCTAAAAAGTTACTACTTAAAAACATTTACGAAAAATTATGTTCCAGCTAAATTAGACCGATTTTTAATTACCTATAGAAACAGAAATTTCCAATTATCTTCATTTTTAAAAGACATTTCGAAAATGTTTTTTAGTAACTTTTTAGACCTATGTATACTGCTTATGCGTAGGAAGTTTAATTAAAATCTGTTCAGTCATTTCGGAAAATAAACTTGACTTGAAAGTTTGTATGAAATGCCGTAGGGTATAAACGCTCTTAATACCTTACGGCATTTCATACAAACTTTCAAGTCCTTATTTTCCAAAATTATTTTTCGAAAAAAAATAAAAAATTATTGGCAATTTCTGTTTCTATAGATAATTTATAATCGGTCTAATTTAGCTGTAAGTAACACTATTTATCGAAAATGTTTATTTTTGTTTTTAATAAAATGGTAATAAGGCAAAGTTGTTTTAATCTATACTATAATATACTATATAGCTGTCCGGCACAACTTCGTTTGCGTCACATTTTCCCCGTCTCCGAAACATTTTTCATTGCTGCTCCGCTCCTATTGGTCGTAGCGTAATGATATATAGCCTATAGCTTTCCTCGATAAATGGGCTATCTAACACTAAAAGAATTTTTCAAATCGGACCAGTAGTTTCGGAGCCTATTCAATGCAAACAAACAAACAATCAAATCTTTCCTCTTTATAATATTAGTTTAGATAATATTATAAAGCTAAAGAGTTTGTTTGTTGGAACGCGCTATTCTCGGGAACTACTGCTTCTAATTGTAATTCTTTTAGTGTTGGATAGCCCACCTATCAAGGAAGGCTATAGGCTATATATCATCACGCTACGACCAAAAGGAGCGGAGCATCAATGAAAAATGTAGCGAAAACGGGGAAAATGTGACGCAGACGAAGTTGCGTGGGACAGCTAGTCTATATATTTGCAATACGGGGATAATCTATTCTTTTGTGACGCAGACGAGGTTTTGTGGGTCAGCTAGTAACAGTCGGCATCAGAAGTCGGTTAACACTTATCAATATTACACCAAGTTTTGTGCTGATCAGTGTGATCTGATGTAATATCGTTTTGCGAATTTGTGTAACAATTGATGAAAATATTGCTATGTCTTTTACTCCAGTCTGTTAATACGGATCGTTCTAAAACTAAGACGTCTTATAATTTTGGACATTTATAGCGACTTTCGTTGCTGACTTTACCTACCAATAAACATTTACATTTGGTTGGACCAGCGGTGGCCCAGAGGTGGCAGCCCCGACTTACGAGCAGTAAGCCGTGGGTTCGAACCCAGGCAGGCGCATTACTTTGTGTAGTTTATTTCATCGGCTCTGCCCTCAAAAACGGTGAAGGAAAACATCGTGACGAAACCGGCATGTCTTAGAACTAAAAATTCGAAGACATGTGACATTTACCAACCCGCACTGGGCCCGCGTAGTGGATTACAGCCCACTCCTTCTCATACAGAGGAGGCCTGAGTCCCAGCAGTGGGAACATTATAGGCTGATGATGATGATGATGAAACATTTACATACCTTAAAATTTGCTCCAAAATCAGCACCTTTATCTTTCAAAACCTCGTTGGGAACCGAGAACTCCTGCGTCGATATAAACGGATGGTAGTAAGCAGTCCTCTTGCCAGCAGCGTCAGGGTCTGAGAGGGCCACGCTGAAGAGACCATCTCGCCAGTTGATCGTCTGATCTGGAAAAAAAAGTCAATCAAAATCAAAATATTTTATTTCACATGGGCCTACATGGCCACTTATAAAACGTCGACAAAAGAGGCACGGTTCGAGTTGGTCGTTTCCCATGGAGAAGAACCGGCAAGAAAATCCATTGTTACTCTTTTAAAATCAATTGGTTCTACAATATTTGGATGTTACAGCGTTAGTACTTAACTATGAAAGGACAGCGTAGGCCCGACAATAAGTCGTTCATCATCATCATCATCATTTCAGCCCAAAAGACGTCCACTGCTGGACATAGGCCTCCCCCAAGTCACATTGATATTTTGGGGGGTTTGGCCATAATCGCCACGCTTGGCAGGCGGGTTGGCGATCGCAGTACGGTTGTTACAAAAAGCACAGAGAACGCTGCTGCCCTTTCTCTGGCAAGTCCCTTAGTCGCCTCTTACGACACCCACGGGAAGATATGGGAATAAGTCGTTGCTTATTACAAAAGGTAGAAAAAGACAATAATAAAAATAAAAAAAAATCCGTATGACTTCTCCAGGCTATGGAACTGAGATTATGTAACGTAGACTTGGACCTAGTATGAGTTACATCATCTGTCTAACCTTTTGACCTTTTTGTTTTCTATAATAGAATAGAAAGAAACTTTTTTACCTAGTCCTACCTTTTGTATTAAACAACGACTTATTGTCGGGCCTACGATGACCTCCCACACTTAAGTACTAACACTGTAACATTCAAATATTGTAAAACCAAATGATTTTAAAAGAGTAACCATGGAGTTTCTTGCCGGTTCTTCTCCATAGGAAACGACCAAACCGAACGCAGCACCTTTTGTCGACGTCTTATAAGTGCCCATGTAGGCCTATGTAAAATAAAATATTTGGATTTTTTGTCTGAAAAGTAAAAAAAAGGCAAAAACAAGCAAATTAATTACGTACAGGGTGTAAAAGGGACAGGGACGCAAAAACTGTTACCACATATTCAGAAAGATTCTGAATCAGAAAACCACATAGAACTTTACATGGGATATTAAAAAAAAGTGCTGTTCTATACTATTTGATCGTATAGCTTTTTTTTTTTATAAATGGTATCTCGCAGTTCAACCTAGGAGGTTGTCGTCTGCTTAACCGGACTATCCTGTGGGTGCCTTAAGAGTAAGGCCTCCAGCCAGGGCATAAAAACTTACAAACTAAGCGACTACACGCTAAGGGTACCCCCTGTGGGGTACGAGCCTCGGCTTAGGGCGTCGCTGGGGGAGGACTGCATGGGGACAGGCTGGATCTGAATAATATCATTATTTAGGGGCTGATTTAAAACTACTGGCACAGCATCGCGGGCTGGCTCGAGCGAGGGTCGGGGAGGTGATCGTATAGCTATGGTTTGCTGGAATTTATATCAAATACTCAGGTCTACTGTTCCTTGGAGTTGTGAAAGAATCAAACTTCTAAGCCAACGAAATCAAAAGATACAGCCGTTTAAGCCGCAAATTTTCGACATTCGCAAGGGAATCAAAACCTACAGTGTACTTCCCGTGATCTCAGAATCTTGAAATTTGGTACGAAGCATAAAGCACATAAACGAATAATTACGAAAACCGTAAATTTTTAGTAACATCATATAATAAAAATATTTTTAATAATTTTTGTTCGGAACCCTCGGTGCGCGAGTCCGACTCGCACTTGGCCAGTTTTTAGGGTTCCATAATCAACAAGGAACCCTTATGTTTCGCTATGTCCGTCTGTCTGTCTGTCTGTCCGCGGTTTAGCTCAAAAACTATTGTGATCAGAAAGTTGTAATTTGGCATAGAGTCAAGTGTCCCCCCCTCTATCAACTAAACGGTTGCAGTTAGAAATACAAATGTCACGGCAGTAGTACCTATATTTAACGAAGTTTAAAGGAAAACTATCACATTTAACTAGGCTTTACAAGTTTACGAGTAGTAACGAGTTGTATTTGACTCGAAAATTTCAAACAACTCCATAGAAATGTCGACAGATGGCGGTAAGCGTTAGTTGTATCGCGCTAATGGTTCATTCCTAAATAAGTTTTATAAAAAAACAGTTGTTGTTGTTTGTATAGGAAGTCAAATAAGGTAAATTAGTCATGTTTGGCTTTTAGTTAGAGCATGGTACGAAACTATCAGTCAGTGAATACGACCCGCACTTGGCTGTTATAAAAACTACGGAACCCTACACTGCGCGTGGCCCGACACGCACTTGACCGGTTACTAAGACGAGTTGTATTTTTACGATATACAGGGTGTTTGGTGCATCGTGTGCCAAATTGAAATGGTCGACTGGGGGGGTCATCTGCTATCCTCTCAGACCCCTAAACAATTCTCATGCCCTGTGGATTTTTTTTCATCGACTTTTTATTGTTTTATTAACAAAATACCCAAATTTTACATTCAAATACAAATTTAAAAAAAAGTATAAGTCGTAGACTCTAAATTGTAATTTTATTTAGATGTGTATTGGTTTCCAGTACTTTTGTGTGACGATGTGTTCCCCAATGCGTGGATTGGTTGCGATGGCCCTATTGCATGGCCGGCACGTTACCCAGACCTAACTCCGCTAGACTTTTATGTCTGGAGATGTGCCAAAGAGCTGGTATACGCCACGGAGGTTCCGACTAGGAGGTACTACTTCAATAGGGCCATCGCAACCAATCCACGCATTGGGGAACACATCGTCACACAAAAGTACTGGAAACCAATACACATCTAAATAAAATTACAATTTAGAGTCTACGACTTATACTTTTTTTTAAATTTGTATTTGAATGTAAAATTTGGGTATTTTGTTAATAAAACAATAAAAAGTCGATGAAGAAAAATCCACAGGGCATGAGAATTGTTTAGGGGTCTGAGAGGATAGCAGATGACCCCCCCAGTCGACCATTTCAATTTGGCACACGATGCACCAAACACCCTGTATATGTTAGTCTGTTAGGTATATTTTTATGGGCCAAAGTTGCCTAAAAATAAATGAATATTATGTTTGTTTAACTCCAAAGACCAGCTGCCTTTTGAAAGTTTTCCTCCAAAATTTAAAAAGCCTTTAGTACTTACGTGCAACCATAAAATCAGTGGCTCCAACATCGTAGTTGAAAGAAGGATGGCTGAACCTCCAACTGGACAGCTGCTTCAGTGAGAAGACGATCAGACCATTCCTCGCTAGGTCGTTGATGTAGGCGTAGGCATCTTCACAGGTTCCAGGTGTTACATCTACTGTTATTGAGGTTAGACCTGGAGAAAAATAGTACTATAATATATATAATATTATAAAATATAATATTATAACTAGACTAGACTGGAAGCCGACCCCAAGCTAGTTTGGGAAAAGGCTAGGCAGGTGATGATAGCTTTTTCTATCCTTTTAGAACTTTGAACCCATGAATATTTCTTACTAAAATACAAGCGCCACCTTTTCTTTGAATCTCTATAAAAAACTGTCACCCAATTTGTAATCCGGTAACGTGAGCATATTTTCATCGCCTAGTAACATAATTATGCTCAGTAACACGTCATCATCATCATCAGCCTATAATGTTTCCACTGCTGGGACACAGCTCTCCTCTCTATAAGAGGGAGTGGGCTGTAATCCACCACGCGGGCCCAGTGCGGGTTGGTAGATGTCACATGTCTTCGAAGTTTTAGTTCTAGGACATGCCGGTTTCCTCACGATGTTTTCCTTCTCCACTATGAGAGCAGCGGTGATGAAATAAATTACACAAAGTAATGCGCCTGCCTGGGTTCGTACCCACGGCTTACTGCTCGTAAGTCGGGGCTGCCACCACTGGGCCACCGCTGCTCTCAAGTAATAAAGTAAGTCAAGCTTAGCTTAATCTTGGGTTTTTATAGTTTACCTGATGTGGTTCCGTTTTCTAAAACATCAGTTGGGAGCTCGTATCTCAGCAGTTCTTCGTCAGTTTTTAAGTCGTAAATTATGATGAAAGGCGGCCTTTTTTGTACGAAGTTGTCTGTAATGTAAATAAATAATTAATGTATCTTAATTTCAGGTATACGTCCATACATTTTTACAAAGAAAACGTTATTAGGGTCGTTAGTATAGTAAACACAAAAAATAAGAAAAAATATAAATGTGTTAGTAATTTGTTCAAGTAAACAATAATAATTAAAATCTATTTACTATTTCTGTGCAGGTGTACACTTCCCCAGTACACAATAAAAGAATTGTCTATCTTATAAGATAACGTTCTGAAGACAGTGTTGGTGCTACCCTGCTCATCATCGATGCAGTGCTTTTCCTGATGATGGAGAATAAGTTATCGATATAAACATCCGCAAATATGGCGCAAGCATTGCAGTGCCGGGGTTTCTTCAACACTGCCCTCAGCGCGTCATTGTACATAACACGCAGGGCGTTGTAAGTACGCCGCGTAAAGTTGATCCACAGACTGCACGTGTAAAAAGATTGACAGAAGGCTCAAATTATATCAAAATCATTTATTTACAGGCACTTTTAAATGGTCGAACAGCAATAAAAATGAAGCTACGGTCCCAGTTACAAGAAATAATAACTGTGAAAGTACTGTAGTTGCCCATTCGAAAGCGTAGATCTCTATGGAGAAGAATGGGCAAGAAACTCCATGGTCTGAAAAGTAACAGTTTTACATCTGCGGTACATCGTGCGAATCTGCGAGCCAATATAAAAATCTAAATAAGTTTCCCTAACTAGTTAAGTAAGTACTTTGTCTTTAAACTGATATGGCACTATCATATATCAATGGTGACCAAGGTAGATTTCATACAAACTTTCAAGTCCTTAAATTATTTTCCGAAATGACTGAACTGATTTTAATGAATACGCATAAGCAGGTTAGATAATGTCTAAAAAGTAACTTCAAGAAACTTAAAAAAAAAGATAATTGGAAATTTTTGTTTCTTTATGTAATTTATAATCGGTCTAATTTTGCTGCAACACTGTTTTTCGAAAATGATTTTTAGTAACCTGCTTAAGGGCGCGTTTACAATTCGGCCCAAATTTTGCTGATTTTCGGTACATTTTGTGGCTAAACTAAACCAAATTAATTATAATTAATAACTAATACAGATAGATTGGTTCTTCATCTTCAAATTCATGAAACATTTTTTTAAAGTTATTGTTTTTTTTATATTGTAATAACGATCTTCCGTTGACATGTTTACGAAATCGGCTTGAGTTTAGGAACAATTTTTGTTCTACTATCAACATATTTTAAGATTTCTAAAAATACGGTAAGTAGGCAGACATAGTCAACTCTAAATCTAAGAAAAAAAAAATCCTAAGTGTCACAAACTCGTCGAGGAGTTCCAGTAGCAGGCACAGAAGTACACCTTCAGGTCGCTCCATCAATTCCGGAGGTAAGGTCTCATCATAACTAACAAAACGACCCCAAACTCGGTACACCTAGCTCAACTCGTCGAGAAGTTCCAGTAGCAGTCGCCGAAGTACATCAGGTCACTCCATGAAGTCCGGAGTTAAGTACGTATTACATAGAAGTAAGAGAAATAAAAAAACTTTTACAAGTTTCAAAATTAGTTCACTTGACTCGTGTCAATGTAGTAGTTCGATTCGACGCCTGTCAATTTTGTAAACGCGTCCTTAATGCAAATGCTTAATGTTACTTTAATATTATGCCTATGAAGTTTAATTAAAATCGATTCAGTAATTTCGGAAAATAAGGACTTGAAAGTTTTTATGAAATGTCGTGAGGCGTAAACGCTCTTAAAATAACTTGACTCAAAAATGCATGTAATCTGGTCATCATTTTGACAACATTGTTTGAGCAAAGTCGACCTTGCCGTTCTGTTTCAAGGAGCGGCCGGCAAAGTTTTGCTGGCCGCTCTAACAGGCCGGCAATGTTTTGCCGGCCGCTATTTTGACGTTTCAACGTTTTAAAAAATCAAATCCAAAAAGATTTTACTAAGGACACAGCTGTTTGTATCTATAGAGATAGGTACAAAAAGATTTTATTCCATATTAGGCTGTATACTTCCAATTACCATTGCTAAAAAAAAACAAAGAAGTAACAAAAGCGCGGTTCAGCGAAAATTTTAATTAATATATTTTTTATTTAAATTACTTACTGGTTTTATTTAGATTAGGTACTTGCATTTTTGAGTAAAGCACTATACAATCCTTGGCCCACAATGACTACTTCGCTGGTCACGCTATAATTGCCTCGAGCTAGCCTAGCTACGCTCTAGGCCTTACAGCTTGGCCATCATTGCAGCCCTTGCAGTCATTATAGACCGCGGCAGTAATGTACTATTACTTCAAATACCTCGACGACCTCCGTACTATCGATGCATCCATCAGCAAAATGTTTTGAGTGTGTTGCATTGAGTCTTACATACTAAGACATGTGTGCAATTGACACGTGGTAGAAAGTGAAACTTTCAAAAATTTAGGCTTCAAGATAATGAGACGAATGTAAAATTTCGGAAGGAGGATAATTGTAGGTTTCAGTAATGATCATAGTGATACAAAGTTTGATCATTATTTTACATTTAATTCGTATACACACATTTATTCAGACTCAGAGCTAAATAAAAAAAATACGTAAAATAAATAATAAGACCTATGACTTTTATAGCTGTAGGTTTTTCAAACATGAAATACTCAGTACACAATGAAAAGTTAATAGATTTAAAAAATATATATATCCTGAATATTTTTTATTTACAACTACTATTTAGACATTAATAATTAATAAAAAAGAAAGAAATAATTAAATCTAAGATCATTGTTTTATTAAGAATCACTGTATAATGCTTCCAATCTCATTCTCTCCCACGTTAAAATGTGTCTGTCTCTTTTCGCCCCGACCAAAAAAGAGGGGTGTTATAAGTTTGACGTGTGTATCTGCGTATCTGTGTATCTGTGTATCTGTGTATCTGTGTGTCTGTCTGTGGCATCGTAGCTCCTAAACGGATGAACCGATTTTGGTAAAAGTGGTGTCGTTTGAAAGGTATTTTCATCGAGAGTGTTCTTAGCTATGTTTCGAGAAAATCTGCTCAGCCGTTTGAAGATCATCACCTCTTTTCTAGTTAATGAAGGGATATAAACAATTTACACAGGTAGTCTATTTGAAATTTTTAAATGTTGTCGCTTGCCACCATGGGCATTGCTGAGGGGGGGGGGGCACGCCTCCCCCCCCCCTTTTTAAATTTAAGTATATTTTTCCTTGGTTTCGTTAATTAGCGAGAAGAGACGCAACATCGAGAAAATTGGAAGGAAAGGGGAAGGCCTATGCCCAGGAGTAGGACAGTCAAGACTAAGAAAAAATAATATAAGTTTAAAAAGCATGAAAAAAAATTAAATTAAAAATTTAAAAAACCCCCGACATAAAAAACCTCTTAAAGACAAAAATAAATTAATCCAAGCGTCGTAGCGTCGGGGGACCGCTAAGAAGACCGCTTAGTACAAGCACAGAACAAAGCAAGTTTTAATTTAATTTTTACTGTCGCTTTTTCGTTTCATCGACTTTCAAATCACAACGATGCTAAAGAAGTTTTCACTTCAAAAAACATTTAAAAATATAAAAAAATAGTAGCCCACCGGCATTGGGAACAGGGTCAGAAAGTCCAAACTACAGGTGGTCAGGGCTCTTGAGAGAGGAACCTCCTAACAACACGCGCCGTGTCCAGAAGTACTGCTTTCTGAATCAATGCCTTGATCCAGCTGCCAAGCGAAAGCCTACTCAGATGTTATAATGCCACTTACTTGGCACTTCCAGAAGTCCTGTATCCACCATCCACAGTCTCTGACAAGCATCCACTCTTGGACGATACACGGATACAAAGTCACGGGTACTGCCAGCGTTTGGGTACGGCTTGAGTAGTGGGGAGGAATGTCCTTTGGAGTTTAGAGTCACGTAGTTCAGGGTTGACGGTATTCCTGGAAAAATCAAGGAATTTTTAAACTGACAAACTTAAACAACCAAAATAATCAGTGTTTATTAATTAGCTAGATACCGTAATTAAATTTATTATTTATGTCTTTTGTGACAACCTCCTGAATTTTAACGTAGATGCAAAACAACACCTTGTTGGTGTTGTTGTCACTTGTATGTTATAACTGCTGCTCATGAATCAATCGATTGTACCAATGTTTACGTAAGTCTCACTTTCCTAGAGATTTAGATTGAGATTGTGGTTGTTCTTTTTTATTTTATTTTCATTGGTTGGCACAACGTCGAACAAAATTTATTAAATTAATAGTAATAATCGAACTCATCCAGCATTACATAGTAAGTTTCATATGTATTTGTATGTTGGATTTATGTAACAAATGACTATATTTATGTAACTAGATAAGTAAAATCTGTTTTTCTATTTTTATACTGCTATGTTAAATAAATGCATGCCGTGGCAAGCTTTAATTAAGGCTAAACTATAAATTGTAAAATAGTATGAGTAGTTTAGCATGTATTTTTGGTGTAAGCTTTGTTGGTTGTCCTTAAATAAATAAATAAGCATGGGGGGGGGGGAGAGGTAAGAGCTTTGCTTACTTTTGCTGACAAGGGGGAGGGGTGGGTTAATAAATGCAAAAAATCTGCTTATGTAATACTTGAACGGCCCCCTACTTAAAATCAATTAAAGTTAGACCAAATTTAAAATCGATTAAAGTTACAACCATAAGACCATAATTATACAAATTCAAATAAATAGTTAAAATTTAAACACATTCATAAGAAAAGGACTGTTTGTAGAACGCATATAGCAACCAGATTAATTATTAATTAATATCTTTTTAACGTTAATTATTATTTTATTATTAACTTAACTGTTATTTTATTATAAACTAGTTGTCCGGCGCAACTTCGTTTACGTCACGTTTTACCCGTTTTCGCAACATTTTTCATTGCTGGTCCACTCCTATTGGTCGTAGCGTGATGATATATAGCCTATAGCCTTCCTCGATAAATGGGCTATCTAAGACTGAAAAAAATTTCAAATCGGACCCAGTAGTTTCGGAGCCTATTCAATGCAAACAAACAATCAAATCTTTCCTCTTTATAATATTAGTTTAGATTTGTAACACCCATGCTTTTGAAAATTAGATATTTAACTAAAATGGACACAATGTTACTATTGGGTAACTATCTCAGTGATTTATTAAAACTAAATTAACATGTGACGAGTTTTCTTGGGGCCCCATGCAATGGATTTGCCAAGGGCCTCAGATGGTATAATTACATCACTGTAGGTTCAGCTCTGCCTAACTCTACAGGAATTACATGCTTGATGTTATGTTCAGGCGTGATGTCATACTAATGAACACTTGTGTAAAGTTAATATTTGTTTAAATGGAAATGACATACGAACAACTATTTGAATAGTATTTTCAAAAATTATTTTCTAAGATCTACATGTTTTCCACAAAATTGGGGAATGTTAAAGCATTATTTTTTGCTTGTTTCCACAAACAACGGCAACACCTCATCATTATCTGCCTAACCTTTTCATACATGGACATGGAACTTAAAACATAACTGGTGAAATGTTGTTGTACAATTAGATACACCTCTGCTTAATCCTATGGGGATTACATGCGTGATGTTGTCAAACCTAATCTTATGTATCTTCTGACAATCTATACTTAATATTATAAAGCTGAAGAGTTCATTTGTTTGCTTGAACGCGCTAATCTCAGAAAGTACTGGTCCGATTTGAAAAATTCTTTCAGTTTTAGATAGCCCATTTATCGAGGAAGGCTATAAGCTATATATCATCACGTTACGACTAAAAGTAGCGGAGCAGCAATGAAAAATGTTGCGAAAACGGGGAAAATGTGACGCAGACGAAGTTGCGCGGGACAGCTAGTGTTAAATAACACTAACCATATCGTCTTCTAGGGACGGTGATGAAGACTTTATCCTCGTACACCTCAAACCCAATGGGTATGTTATTGTACTGGATGAAGAACTGGTCTTCTTCCTCTTGTACGTCTTCCGGGAAGAAGATCCCTCCTATTATCTTCTGGACGGGCTCGTCTTTGACATCTGAAATTGACAGAAGAGTGGTTAAAGAAACTTTAAAATAAATACAATAAAATACAGGGTGTAGGAAACACCGACGCACCTACACCTTACGGCATTTCATACAAACTTTCAAGTCCTTATTTTCCGAAACGACTGAACCGATTTCAATAGAACTTCATACGCATAAGCAGGATACACAGGTCTAAAAAGTTACTAAAAAAACATTTTCGAAATGTCTTTAAAAAAAAGCAAGAAAATTGGAAACTGTTTCTATAGATAATTTTTGTAATCGGTCTAATTTAGCTGTAACACTATTTTTAGAAAATGTTTTTGGCTGTGCTGACCCCAAATGAATTGGGATAAGAGCAAGAGATTGATGATGGTAACCCATCCACTAACTGGCCTTGATAACTGCAGCTTGACCTTCGATTTAAAGAAAGAAAACTTAGAATAAAACTAAATGATCATTTATCGTCAATCCTTAATTAAAACCGATGTTTTATTGTCTCTCAAAAGGTCAACATTTCAAGAAGTTTACCTACCTGTTTTTATTTAATTCTAACATTAAATATAACGACATTTGTCCAATGACTTCTCAATAACAGGAATTGTCTTTAAATAATAAAAAAAAACTAATTTAAATGTCAAACTGTCGAATGCATATATGGAACATCTGCATCATTTTAGCTAAAAGACGCGTCCACTGCTGAAGACAGATAGACGTACAAAAATAAAAATAAAACGGGTTGACCTCCGGGAGTGCGCTGGCAGAAGTGAAAACTTGAATACTACCTTTGTGCATTTTTGATGTTTTGGAATGGTTAGGGAATAATTTTGCACGAATTGCTTTAATTATCAGTATAAAAGTACTATCATTTATGTGGTAAAATACAATATTCATTTATTGCGCTTATCGTACACAAACATGACTATTATAAGTATTACATTAAAAAATTAACACTTCAGAACTATTACAATGCATCTTACAAATTTTAACTCATTGGAGAAACCGAAGGTTTTGCTTGTGCATAAGATAATTATCCAGTTTTAGAAACCCAAACTCAATCACAGAATCAGATGTCATAAAGTTCAAATTCCTTCGTAATGTCAATCCGTCTTACGAATTTTCCAGTTTTGGAAACCCAAACTCAATGACCGATGTCATTAAGTTCAAATTCCTTCGTAACCTAATGTCAATCCGTCTTACGAATTTACGATCAGGACACGTGACCTGACGCGAGTTTAACATTTTCTTACCCATCACAAAAGTGCACAACGCCGCTAAAAAAGAAGTTTTCACTTCAAAAATAAATGTTTTTTTGTTACGAAAAAAATACCGTAAATCCATAGCATTCAGTAAAACGCTTATATTTTGAAATTAAATACAGATACTTCAATTGGATTTATTTGATTTGTATAGAAGATTAAAACCTGCAGAGATAGCTGTTATGAGCAATTTTAGACAGCATATGTGAATGCTGTGATCTACTATAAGTGAAGAAATTTTGTTGTCCATTTTTAAATGTCATCGCTTGTTTTTATCTTTTCTTAGCGAAAATAAATACTCGTATATTTTGGTAAAAACTGGTTGTGCGACTTTCGGCCTTCTGAGTACCAGAAAAGCCTTCACAAATGACGATATAACACAACTTTTAATCTGAAGGTACCTGTGCATTCCGTCTCTTTATTTTTGCAATATAATCTTGCCGTAGGCTATTAAATAGCCAAATGGGTGAATGACCTGCACACGTAGCATGACCTCTGTGGAGTTTTGTCTACGGAAAAATGGACATAATGACAGATAGACAATGACAATGTGTCAGTTTGGGGATTCTTCCGTCGACATAGCCCGTTTCTATGGCGGTCATGACCCGCGCGTGCAGCACAATATCGTGAAGAAGTAGTCTTCTTCATAATCATAATGTATGTGTGTTTAGCTGTAATACTATTTTTCGCAAAAGGTGTTGTAGCAAGTTTTTAGACCTATGTATCCTGCTTAAGCGTATGAAGAATCGATTCAGTCATTTGGGAAAATAAGGACTTGAAAGTTTGTATGAAATGTCGTAAGGTGTAAACGCTCTTAAACATAACTGGCGAAATGTAGGTGTACTTGTTAGGTACACCTCTGCCATACCTTCTTCAAAGAAAATCAGTCGGGTAAAAAGAAAAAGATTTAAAGTTACTTACATTTGACACCATCAAAATTATAACCTAATTGTTTCCAATAAAACAATTCTTTCATGTCACAAAAATGATTGTTTACAATATAATATTGAGCACTGCAATAACTAAGAAAAACTAAAGCTAAAATACATTTATTATTAAACATTTTTTTAAGAATTTACTTCTGTTGGTCAACTGTGCTGTCCAAGAATATACTGGTTTCTTAATGTTTTGTATTTACTTAGGTGCTGTAAAGTTGTGGTCACATAGCATGCAATATGCGTTACGCCACTGACGCGGTACGCTACTCAACATTCGCAGGCCCCTTCCTTGCTACGCCGTAGTACGCACAACGCTGTTCCGCTTTCGTTCGCCCCCTTCCTGGCTACGCCGTAGTACGTGCTAGGCTGCTTCATTTTCGGTCGCATCTTCCTCACTACGCCGTAGTACGCGCTACGCTGCTTCACGTACGCTCTCCTTTCCTTGCTACGCCGTAGTACGTGCTACGCTACCTTCTGTAAAGAGCCAGTCCACACGGCGCGTTGCGTCGACGACGTAGCGTTGTTATTGTAGCTATTAGTATGTAAAACGACGCAGCACTGTTGCTGCGTCGTTTTAGGTACTAATCACCGTAGTGTACTCACGGTGACCTGCGTCGACACAACGCACACACGACTGCCTGCAACCTACGAGACGAAGCGGGAGAGGTGAACTCATAGCGACGCCGGAGCGATAGCGCTCAGTTGTTTATGCGTTGCGCAACGGCGCTCAGTTTTTTCCTAATGAAATTAAGGGACAGATCCAATTTCGTCTTGTGATATTGTGTCGATTTCGGCGGTGACGTAGGAATAGGAGCAATGCCAGACGTCCTTTCTGCTCCATGCTTCCTAATAGACTGCGATGTTTTTACAAAATGCCCGCACAACTGTGCGTCGCCGTTGTGACGACGGAACGTTTGGACTGCGTCGTAGCAACGCCCGTGTGGCCAGCAAATCATAAAACTATTTGCGTTGCGACTACGCAACGCGCCGTGTGGACTGGCTCTAAGTTCACTCGTACGTTCCTACAATAAACTAAATATAACGCGACTAACGTTAGTTCGGACCCAAGGACGCGCATTACATTGTGTAATTTATTTCATCACGGCCTGCTCTCAAAACGGTGAATAAAATATCGTGAGGAAACCGGGCGTGACCTAGAACTAAAAATGAAGACATGTGACTTCTACCAACCCGCACTGGCCCGCGAGGTGGATCGCCCACTCCCTCTCATAGAGAGGAGGCCTGTGTCCCAGCAGTGGGAACATTACAGACTGATTATGCTACGTCATATGTTTCTCTATGATTGCACCTTAGTACTACCGTTCTGTCTGTACTGTGTCGGACGTAATGAATAGCACCATCCCATATCTTCCCGTGGGTGTCGTAAGAGGCGACTAAGGGACTTTCCAGAGAATGGGCAGCAGCGGTGTCTGTGCTTTTGTAACAACCGTACTGCGATCGCTAACCCGCCTGCCAAGCGTGGCGATTATGGCAAAACCCCCCCTTATGTCAATGTGGCGTTGGGGGAGGCCTATGTCCAGCAGTGGACGGCTTTCGGCTGAAATGATGAATGATGATGCACCTTAGTATATTGAGCTATGGCGCAGTACATACTATGCTACGCCGTAGTTCGTACTATGCTACGCCGTAGTTCGCCCCGCACCAAATTATAGTTCGAATACGGCGACGTCTTAATACGTTTTACTATTGCAAAAGACACGTGGTCATCTTAAATTATAGCTCCATCATGAACGAGACTTTATAAAAACAAGTTTATTAAAATCATTTTAATAATATGCTTGAATAATAAGAATTAATTATACATTGTATATGCGGCTGACGTTTAAGGAAAAATGTTAATATCGTAGCAAAACTAATTAATGAAATGATTGCATTATGGTGTGTAGGGTTTTTGTTGAGACCTCTGATTGGATGGAAACGAAGCTTGAAGCCCGGCTAAGGCCCGGACTCCAAGTCATGCTAGCTAAGGACCCCGGGCGTCGGGGGCCACCCAGTAGCCCCCGACCACCGTAGACGCGGGCCTGTTCACGGTAAGTAATAGGTTAGCTCACCGTCCGTCCGTCTTATGACGACAGGCCGTGTGGGACTGTTCGAAAGAGATACCGCGGCCCTGGAACACGAACTAAGAAGAAACATGGATGGGTTTTGGTCAGTACAAGTCTGACACTCCCTTCCGCTCCGCCCAGAGCAGGAGAGGTCATTTGATGATTTCCCATGTTTTTTTTTTTATTTCCAAATTATTAACAAAACATAGTTCGAGCACTAAAAACAGACGTCACTGACATTTTCCTATTGTTAAAAACAACCAAACTAATAATACAAATGCTGTATGAAATTCGCGCTCGAGCGCCTCTGGCCTGTCAGCTGAGTGTCAGCTTGTGATAAAAGTGAATGAGTATAATAAAAATGTTTCTATGGAAGTTGTTTGTTATTATGAGTACAATCATGTGTTTAAGTATCGGTCACTAATTAAGTCATCCTGTATACTGTCACTGGTTCATACTGTCCTTTTCATTTCTTTAGATAACCTGCACTACTTTTTGTTTGTTATATTGCTGTATTTATACTTAGTTTTACGCTATTTTTTTCAATTTTAATTTACAATTAATTGTAATATTAAAAATGTATAATATATTTTTCAACACACTTGCTCATAAAGTGGCTCTATGGTCACCGCAATTAGGCATAGAATGACACCCATAATCAAGCTGTGACTTTTTAATTGCTATAACTCACTAGTGAGTTATAATTTTTAATTTAATTTTATTGGTTGAGGTACTTTGTTCTTGAAAAAGTTTTTATTCAAAAAAAGATCGTGTTTAATAGAACAAATAAATTAATGTTCCTATTGCTTGCTTATTTCATGCAACTTCTTATTTAAATAGATAATTTTAACTCGTACGTGTTTAATAAATAAAACTTTCACTCAAATATAAATTTTGTTTTCTCTGAAATAAAAGATAACTTTAAATTCCCCATTTTGTACGTCGCAGAATAGGCGCAAACCCTATGCGTGGAAATTAAAAAATAACCCCATCCCTTTAGTCTGTGGCTGAGCGCAAAGCTATCCGAAACCGAAGTTCGTGATATATATCGCCTCCCTGGAAAAAGTACTAAGGGTACGGCGGCCCCCACCACACGCCCAATCATTGCAGAATTTACAACAGTGCAAACAAAACACAACGTGTTGTCTGCCATCCGTTCTTACAACAATAAGGAGTCTAAAGAGAACAAATTGAACACTGAGCTGATTGGTATACCGGGGAAACGGCAGGCGATATATGTTGCTGAGCAGCTGACTTCTTCCTCTAAAAAGCTATTTTACTTAGCGCGAGAATTTGCGAAGAAAAATGCCTATTCTTTCTGTTGGGTAAGCAATGGAAACATCTTCCTTCGCAAGCAAACGGGTGATAAACAGCTGTTGATAAATTCCGAGAAATGCCTTCAGCAACTCACCAGCAAGTGACTAGTTGAACCTCCGCCCAAACATAACTTGGAAACCATGGGCATTTTAATACATCTATTTCACTTTTTAATTACCCTGTTAACTTCGACTATAAACTTCACACTTTGTTACAATTTATGCACTAATAAACACAACATACACAGATTAAACCCTACTTACACACCTACAATGAATATAAAACACACAAACATACTTTCCCCCGCCACTACATTATATTTAACAGAAAAGCGATGTTATTGTCAAATATCAAGAACATATTACTCTCAACGTTGCTTTTTATTGCTCGTTATTAAAAAACATAAATGGCTAACATAAATGATATAAATCAGGACCTAGATAACCTTAATCTTGAAAACTCTTTCTCTTGTGACCCGCATGAATGTATTAAATATATAAATAGAGCTGACAGTAGTATAACATTATTGCACGTAAATATTCGTAGCGTTAATAAAAATTTTGATAGCCTCCTGGCATTGATGTGTTTGATTAATATTGATTTTGATCTAATTGTTCTCACTGAGTGTTGGCTGAGTAAAGTGGTTAACCTTCCAGTTCTAGACGGATACCAATCGCACTCAACAAAAAATATTACAAACCAAAACGATGGGGTTATAATCTACACCAAAATTGGGCTAAACGTCAAGGTATGGGAACCAAATATAAACTATGCAAATAGTCTTGTATGTCAAATTGATAACAAGCTCTCGGTAGTAGCAATATATCGATCTCCATCGAATAATACCAAGGATCAATTCGATAGCTTTTTGACTAGTTTAAATAATATTTATGATGAAATATCGTGCTCACCTAGTATATCAACTGTGGGAGATCTGAATATTGACATAAAATTGGATAGTAGGAATGACCGTGCATTAGAATACCTAATCCTAAATGCGTCCCATGGACTACTACCAACCCACCTCCTTCCAACTAGAATGGAAAACTGCCTCGACCACATTTTATTAAAAACAAAGGTAACGGCCACCACGTTGGTATTGGAGTCGCATATTACTGACCATAAACCGATTATTCTTTCGATCTCAAATTCAAACCTGACAAGGAACAAAAGTTGCACGATATCTCGATTAAATTACGAAGCAATTAAGACAGAGTTAGAAAACACAGACTTCTCAGATATTTACAAAATTAAAGACGCAAATACTGCTATGACTACACTGATTACAAAGATATCAACTGCAATTACCAAACATACAAAGCATATCAACATACCGAGAAAACGAAGAGCGCTTAAACCGTGGATAACTCCAGGGCTTCTAAAATGTATAAAACACCGAGATAAACTGCACGTAAAAACTAAGAAGTCACCAGATAATTTAATACTACATGTAACTTATACGCGTTATCGAAATTTCTGCAATATGCTACTGCGAAAATTAAAGAGAACTTATGAAAAGACTGAACTTGAAAAATCTAGGAATAACCCTAAAGCATTGTGGAAAACCATTAAGGAAATAACCAATACTAGTAAAATATGCTCTAGTCCTGATGAACTGCTCAAAATATGCGAGAGTCCTACATCTTCCCTCAACAATGTCTGTTCTTTCTTCAGCAATATAGGTAAAAACATGGCTGCAAAAATAATTAACGACCCAAATAAAGCCCCTTCAGCCTGCGATACCATTCATGCTGGTAATGATAAGACACTGAGGCCGCCTGTCAATTCACTCGTTATACAAAAAGTTGACGAATGCGACATAGACAGTATTATACTACAGATGCGCCATGACTGTGCTGTGGGCTGGGATGGTATATCTTCCTCGCTCCTTAAGTCGTGTCGTCATATTTTGGTATCGCCGCTAACATATATCTGCAATCTTTGCATTGAGAAGGGAGTTTTTCCAGATTCTCTGAAGAGGGCCATAGTCCATCCAATCTTTAAGGGCGGGGACAGAGGCTGTGTCGATAATTATAGGCCTATATCGGTATTGTCATCGCTCTCTAAGATCCTTGAGAAGATTCTTAACAAAAATCTTAGAAGCTTTCTCGATAAATACAATATTATAGCGGACAACCAGTACGGCTTCCGGTCTGGTGTCTCCACTGAAGACGCAGTATTGGATCTAACGCAATCTATTGCCAAATCCCTGGACAGTAGAACAAAGTGCCTTGGTATATTCTTGGACCTCTCAAAAGCCTTCGACACCGTTTCTGTTCCCAAACTAATCTCCAAGCTGGAGTATCTGGGTGTACGTGGCATAGCTCTGGAAATTTTTAAAGACTACTTGAGGAATCGCACCCAGCAGGTAAAGATTGGCTCCAGCTTCAGTAACGAAGAGGTTGTGCTGTACGGTGTCCCCCAGGGTAGCATTTTATGCCCCACGCTTTTTCAAATATACATAGATGACCTCTGTAGAATGTCATTGCCAGCTTGTAGGATCTATGCATATGCTGATGACACAGCGATTCTGGTTGATGGGATTTCGTGGGAAGATGTAAAACGGAAGGCGGAATCTGCACTGTCTTCAATGATGAACTGGCTTGACATAAATCTGCTAACATTAAATCTAAATAAAACCTATTACTTACCCTTTGCAATCCGGTGCAACACCAAACCTACAAGTAGTTTTACGATAACGGCTCACTCATGCCAGAATCCGCTAATATCGTGTTCATGCCCCTCCATTGCTAGAGCTGTTAGTGTTAAATACTTGGGTGTGCACATAGACGATGGACTAAAATGGGACAAACAACTCGATACACTGACTACTCGAACACTTCGTCTTATTCACATTTTCAAATCTCTCCGAGAATCCGCCAGTATTGACATTCTCAAAATGGTATACTTCACACTATGCCAATCGATTATTGGCTACTGTATAACTGTATGGGGTGGAGCAGCAAAGACTTATCTTCTGCGAGCAGAAAGGTCACAAAGGGCTGTACTTAAAGTTATGTTGAGGAAACCCTACAGATACCCTACAACGCAGCTTTACGCTGATTGCAAAGTACTGACGGTCCGGCAGCTCTTTATTCTCCGATCTGTCCTGAGGATACATGCCCGTTTGCCGCCATCTGATCCAAGCAAGCGTACATATGTTCCCCCAGGTGTACAGTACAAAACCTCATTTGCACGACGCCAATTCTATGTCTTAAGCCATCAAGTCTTTAAAAAAATTCAGAAAGAACTAGACATAATAGACCTAAATAAATTTAACGTAAAATCAAAAACATCGGACTGGCTCATACTGCAGGACTATATGAAAACAGAATCTTTGCTATCATACATCGCTTGACTTTTAAAAACACAAACCGCACAAATACTCAAATACACATACACACATACATCGGCACACACTTACACTCCCTTCCCACACACACACTCATGTTACACACACCTCAACACTCACACATATTTGATTAAAACATATTAATATAGGTACCTACATTTAGAATAGTAAATCGACACACTTTCACTCTTGTAAACTTGTTCTATTAAATTTCAATTCTGGCCGATCACTGTCTCTTAAGATACAGGTCTCCTAGTTTAAGAGACAGGGTTCATTATTATTTTGTATGCATAGACTTATTATTATTTTTAGAGTTAAATCTTCTGTGCACAAAACTAAATTATATGCTTATTGTATTGTATTTTTGTCACCTTGTTTTGAACTGTGTCTGTGTCTGTTATTCGGATAAATAAACTATTTTATTATTATTATTCCCTTTATTAATTTTTTAAACATTCATTTTACATTTTTAAATATTTTTACAAAATTAAATACAAAAACATTTAAAAATATAAAAATATTAGCCCACCGGTATCGGGAACAGGGTCCAAGCTACCGGCGGTCAGGGCTCCAGAGAGAGGAACCTCCTAACAATACGAGCCGTGTCCAGGAGTACCGCTTTCTGAATCAAGCCCTTGATCCAGCTGCCTAACGAGAGCCTCATCAGATATTGGTCGAGGCTCTTGGCAATTAGGCCATTGGCTGATACGACTATCGGCACAATGATCGCTGAGTCAACAGGCCACATGTCGACAACCTCGCGAGCCAAGTCAATATACTTGATTTGTTTATCTTTCTCGGCCTTCACGAGGTTCTCGTCATGTGGAACCGTTATGTCAACAATCATTGCGCGCCGCTCTGATCGATCCATCACCACTATATCAGGCTTATTGGCTACAATAGTCCTGTCAGTGATGATGGATTGATCCCAATACAGTGTGATATTGCCATTTTCGAGAACTGGGTCGGGCACATACCTATAGTACGGCACTTCCGATTCCACAAGGCTGTATTTCAGAGCAAGTTGCTGATGGATAATCCTGGCTACAAGGTTGTGTCTATGCAAGTATTCTCCGTTAGCTAGACGAGAACACCCGGAGATAATGTGACGGATCGATTCGCCCGGACGGTGGCATGCCCGACATATGTCAACCGTGCCATCCTTCACAATAAATTTCCGGTAGTTATTCGTCATCATAACTTCATCCATAATTGCACAAACAAAACCTTCGGTTTCTCCAAAGAGTTCCCCGGAACGTAGCCAGGCTACGGACGCTGCATGGTCTACATCAGGCCCATGCAGGGCACTGAAGTAGCGTCCGTGAAGCTCCTTACTCTGCCATACTTCCCTGCGGTCATTAGTGTCAAGCACTGCAGGTTTGCGCCAGTTCTCTTTAGCCAAGGAGAGCGGGGTGAGGGCCTTGTCCATCGCGACCACATCTCGATTCATCCCCACGTCGGTTTCTAGGAAATATTCCCTGAGACTGCATATCTCGCGATTGTGGAGAGTCTTGGCGTTTAAAAAGCCTCGACCTCCACAACTCCGCGGGATATACAGTCTCATAACCGAAGAACGTGGGTGATGCATTCGATATGCCGTCAACAATGTACGGACCTTCCTATCCAGGGCGTCTAGTTCTGTTTGAGTCCATTTGAGTACGCCGAAAGAGTACATCAAAACCGGCATGACCCAACCATTGAAGGCACGCACCTTATTTCCGCCTGATAAAAGACTATTAAATACTTTTCTCAGGCGGCCAAAGAAGCGCTCCTTCAACGATTGCTTCACGTCAACAGCATTGATGCCCAGCGCTTCCGACATACCCAAATACTTGTAGGTTTCGGTTGCTGAGAGGGATCTAAGATTTACGGAATCTGAGAGCTGGGTTCCCGCAGATTCCACAATCCCCCCTCGCTTTACATGCATGACCGCACATTTGTCCACACCAAATTCCATCCTGATGGCGCTACTGAAAGTTTCTGTTACCTTCAGTAGCTCCATCAGTTGCAAATTGTTGGGGGCAAAGAGTTTCAGGTCATCCATGTAAAGAAGGTGAGATATAACCTGACCACCTCTCCTCAACCGAAAGCCCAGACCTGAATCCTCCAGCAGCGTGCTTAGAGGATTCAAGGCTAAGCAGAACCAAAGCGGACTCAAACTATCGCCCTGAAAAATACCTCGCTCTATCCTTATCGGTTCGCTGTTCCCTTGGATATGCCGACATCCTGGATAGCAAAGGACTGTCCTCCATTGCCCCATACACGACATCAGGAAGGTGCGCAGAGTTGCATCAACTTTATACAATTCTAGCACCCTCATGAGCCATGTATGTGGCACCGAGTCGTAGGCCTTCTTATAGTCTATCCAACATGTCGACAGATCCCTTCGGGAACGCCGAACCTGTTGGTTAATGGCCATATCAATGAGGAGCAGCTCCTTAGTACCGCGGGACCCGTTCCTACATCCATTTTGAGAAGCGGACATGATCGAATTGTCATCAATGTGTTTGCTAATTTTAGCTCTCAAAATGGATGTAAGAACTTTATACACTGTCGGGAGACAGGTTATCGGTCTATAGTTTTTGGGCTCCGCAGTACTACCCGATTTATGGAGCAGGTGAGTTATTCCAGTAGTCAGGAATTCGGGCAGCGACCCTGACTCTAAGGCTGACTGGAATAGGGCCGCCAAGCGAGCGTGCGACCTTTGGATCCACTTAATCCAAAAGTTGTGCAGCCCGTCCGGCCCTGGAGATTTCCAGTTAGGTAACGGACGGACTGCACGAGCTACGTCTTGGGGGCTGATAGTGATAGCCCCCATTTCTGGAACTGGATCGCACACTCGCTCGACCACCCGAGTCCATTCACCCTCGGTGTGGCTGACAGGCACCGACCAGATGCTGCGCCAGAAAGAGCACATGGCGTCATCATCCGGTAAGCGCGTGTCAGACACACCTTGGTCGGGTCGCTCCCAACTCCTATAAACCCACCTTTCATCTCTTTGGAATGTGCGATTCAGAGTGTATCGTTCCACCCGCCTCTTATACCTACGGATACGGTTTGCCCATGCATACACTTTCTGCTTCAGGAAGTCGATGCGCTCTGTGATACGGGACATATAGTCTCGAGGACTAATATCAGTACCCGCAAATGCCCGCCTCACAAAGCGCATCACTCGAGGGCGATTGTTGCCCTCCCTGAAGCAGATCAGTTTGCCGATGAGTGTTCTGGCCCCACTAATACGTCGCTCAATCCTGCATTGCCAAGCCGGTACGGCAGGTTTAGGTCGTGTAGCTCTGTCATCAGAAAATTTGACATGAGCTACACGACATGCCGCTACAGCCGCACAATATAGGATTGAGTGAGCATCAGTGAGGTCTTCGCAGTTATCAAAATAGTTTGACAACTGTGAATCCAGAACAGCCACCAGCGCCCTATTTCTGTTATGCATGGGCAAACGAGGTAAGCGTGTTATTATTATGTATTATTATTATTATGTCCTTTATTAATTTTTCTTCTCATTTTTTATATTTTTACATATTTCTTAAAAAAAAAAAAAAAAATTAAAAAAACATTTAAAAATATAAAAAACAGGTTTCCACCGGTATCGGGAGCAGGGTCCAAGCTACCGGTGGTTAGGGCTGCAGAGACAGGAACCTCCTCACAATGCGGGCCGTATCGAGGAGTACTGCCTTCTGAATCTGGCTCTTGATCCAACTGCCAAGTGAGAGCTTCGACAGATGTTCGTCGAGGCTCTTGGCCATAAGGCCATTGGCCGTTACGACAATCGGCACAATGATAGCCGAGTCTACATTCCACATATCGACAACCTCGTGAGCCAAGTCGAGATATTTTATCTGTTTCTCTTTCTCAGCTTTCACGAGGTTTTCGTCATGTGGGATGGTAACATCGACTATCATTGCGCGGCGCGCTGATCGGTCTATCACCACTATGTCAGGCTTATTGGCAACAATAGTCCTGTCAGTAATGATAGGCCGATCCCAGTACAGCGTGACATGGTCTTTCTCGAGAACTGGGTCGGGCACATACTTGTAGTACGGTACCTCAGATTCCACAAGTTTATATTTCAGGGCAAGTTGCTGGTGAATAATCCTGGCCACTTGGTTGTGCCTGTGCAAGTACTCGCCGTTAGCCAGACTAGAACAACCAGAAATAATATGTCTGATGGACTCACCCGGACGGTGACATGCCCGACACACGTCCACCGTCCCGTCTTTCATAATATGTTTCCGGTAGTTGTTCGTCAGCATAACTTCGTCCATAATCGCACAGACAAAACCTTCAGTTTCCCCAAAGAGGTCGCCGAAACGTAACCAGGACACGGACGCTAGAAAATCTACATCGGACCCATGAAGAGCCTGGTAAAAGCGCCCGTGAAGAACCTTGCCTTGCCATATTTCCTTGCGGTCATCGGTAGTCAGTATTACAGGTTTGCGCCAGTTCTCTTTAGCCATGGACAACGGGGTGAGTGCCTTGTCCACTGCGACCACATCTCGGTGCATACCCACCTCTGTTTTTAAAAAATATTCTCTGAGGCTGCACACCTCGCGGTTGTGGAGTGTCTTCGCGTTTAAAAAGCCTCGACCCCCGCACTTCCGCGGGATGTACAGTCTCATCACCGATGATCGTGGGTGATGCATCCGGTTTGCGGTCAGCAGTGTACGAACTCTCCTATCCAGGGCGTCCAGTTCGGTCTGAGTCCATTTGAGTATGCCGAAAGAGTACATTAAAACCGGCATGACCCAACCGTTGAAGGCGCGCACCTTGTTCCCACCTGAAAGAAGGCTATTTAGTACCTTCTTCAGGCGACCAAAGAAGCGCTCCCTCAACGATTGCTTCATGTCAGCTACGTTAATGCCTAACGCTTCCGACATACCCAAATACTTATAGTTTTCGGATGAGGAAAGGGATCTTAGGTGTATGGAATCAGAGAGCTGAAGTCCCTCGGATTCCATAATCTCCCCTCGCTTTACATACATGACTGCACATTTGTCCACACCAAATTCCATCCTGATGGCGCTACTAAAATTTTCAGTTACTTTCAGTAGCTCCATCAGTTGCAGTTTGCTGGGGGCAAAGAGTTTCAGATCATCCATGTAAAGAAGGTGAGATATAACCTGACCACCTCTCCTCAACCGGTAGCCTAGACCTGAATCCTCCAGCAGTGTGCTTAGAGGATTCAGAGCTAGACAGAACCAAAGAGGACTCAGACTGTCGCCCTGAAATATTCCCCGTTTAATCCATACAGGCTCATCGTTCCCCTGGATCTGTCGACATCCTGGATATCGAAGGACCGTCCTCCATTGCCTCATACACGACTCAAGGAAGGCGCGTAGAGTTGCATCAATCTTGTACAACTCCAGCACCCTCATGAGCCATGTATGTGGCACAGAGTCGTAGGCCTTCTTGTAATCTATCCAACATGTTGACAGATCCTTGCGGGATCGACGAACCTGTTGGCTAATGGCCATGTCGATGAGGAGTAGCTCCTTAGTACCACGGGACCCATTCCTACATCCATTTTGAGAGGCCGACATAATGGAATTACTATCGATGTGCTTGTTAATCTTCACTCTCAAAATGGATGTAAGAAGTTTATAAACCGTCGCCAAACACGTGATCGGTCTATAATTCCTGGGTTCCGCAGGACTACCGGACTTATGAAGCAGGTGGGTAACACCCGTTGTAAGAAACTGTGGTAGCGACCCAGACTCTAAGCATGACTGGAATTGAGATGCCAGGCGAGTGTGTGAACTACTCAGCCATTTAAGCCAGAAGTTGTGCAGTCCGTCCGGTCCCGGAGATTTCCAGTTCGGTAACGGACGAACTGCTCTGGCAACATCTAACGGTGTTATTATAATTTTTTCCATTTCTGGTATAGATTCACACACTCGCTCGACATCTCGCATCCAGTCAGCCTCAGTATGACAGACGGGTACCGACCAGATGCTGCGCCAGAATGAACTAGTGGTGGCATCATCTGGACGGCATACGTCTGTCACATTTTGTTTGGGTCGCTCCCAATCTCTGTATACCCACCTTTCATCACTCCGGAACATGCGATTCTGCGAGTACCGATCAACCCTGCGCTTATACCGCCGAATACGGTTCGCCCATGCATAAACTTTCTGCTTCAGGAAGTCGATGCGCTCTGTGACTTGGGACATGTATTCTTGAGGGCTAATTCCAGTCCCCAAGAATGCCCGCCTCACAAAGCGCATCACACGTGGGCGTGTATTGCCCTCCCTGAAGCAGTATAGTTTGCCGATGAGTACCCTGGCCCCATCGATACGGCACTCGATCCTGCGTTGCCAGGCTGGTACGGCTGGTTTTGGTCGAGTAGCTACGTCAAAATTTGGGAATTTGACGTTAGCTAAACGACAAGCCGCTACAGCCCCACAATACAAGATCGAGTGCGTATCAACGAGGTTCTCACTACTCTCAAAAATATTTTTGAGTTGCGAGTCCAAGGCACACACCAGCGCCCTATTTTTCTTATGCATGGGTAACCGCGGTAATCGGGGCCTAAGTTGGGTAGGAGTGGATCGATACTCGCGAAGCGCATCTTCCAGAGCACTCCTCAATTGGTCGTTGCACTGGCTACTTACCGTGGCAACCCTATCATCTTCCTCTACAACAGTAAAATTGGGCCGCGGTGGAATGGCATCATTAGCAAAACTGGTTTGTAACGTGGTTTGTGAAGAAGTCAAGATGATACGGTTGCTCAGTACCTCTGAGCGCAGCCTATCAAGTGCGGCGTCGTCCAACATGTGATTGCGTTGGATGACCCGCACCTGATCCGACAACCGTTGGGCCGAAACGTTGACAGTCGGTTCAAGTTCCTGAAACATAGACAGCATCCTAACACGGTACGCAGTGAGGTTAGTTCCCCCCTCTGTAGACCCATAGTATGCGCGCATGACGTTTTCATTAATGGAATAAGTCCATCTCATGCGCGTCACACAACCACCGGCAGCGGGGACCCGGCTCGGGGCCGGTTGGCCCCTAAGTCCCAAGCTTCTTGGTGGCCGGCCTCGCCCCGGCCGACGTACAGGTGTTGGCGACGTCGGCGGGGAGAAATACTCGTCACTGGAGCTCGACGCGACTGCCGCTGCCGGTGACACAGGTGATCCGGGGTCCGGCGGCGGCGAGGCGGAGCTCAGCAACGAGTCCGGGGATGGTGGGAGTGCACGTCGTGAGGCTGCTCTTGTTATCATGCTTTTATAAAAACATCATCGTTTATTCGTGTCAAATTCCAAATTATATGTGACGTCTGTCAAATGCAAATTTTCTTGAGGTTTTCGTTTTTCTGCGATTTTTTAATTTCATTATGGACGTTATAGTATATTATTAGGTTTAATACGTTTTTATAGCTGTGTATGTGACAAAGTAATACGGTAGGGCGATTAAAACAGATTTTTATAAATTTATTTGCGGAACTATTTCGATTGACGTTTTCTTTAAAGCAAGAGTTGCCAGTTTATATTATTATTAAAGCGCGCGCAAGCTGATTAATTTTTCCCGCCATTGCGAATCATTTTCCACAACTCGTTTTCACTGTTGAAATTATAGTTACTTATTAATTAAAATGTCTACAAGTACTAGTTACGAAGCAAATGATTTATGTTGTACACCTCCCGATGTGTGAAGCCCTTAACGTTACGGAAAGTTTACTACCTGAAAACTCCAAGGAAAAAATATCTATTAGCGTACCAAAATTTCATAAAATGACAAAACAGCAAAAATACGCAGTCTTTTTCAGAAAATGTGTTCATGGCGTACTTTAAACAATTATCTTCTAAGTACAAACCTAGCTCTTTTGGGGTGTTTATACTCAATGTTAAAAAGTACAGTCCGAACAAAGAATGGAGTGGACTTAAAAACATACTCTAATTTGTCAGCTTATCTAAAGAGACTATCCGATGGATTTAAAAGCAAGAAATTAAAGGTTTTATCGTCTGACGATATTTAAAAAATTATAAAAGATGCTCCAGATAACCAATATCTGGCTACTAAGGTTAGTTAAATTAATTCTAAATATCTACGTGACTTCAGCCTGTGTTTTGTGTTGAACTTAATTATTGTTTATTGTTGGTTGCTTTAATATTTGGTGTAATTGGTGCCTGTAGGATACAAGAATTAACAAATATAACCGTAAAAAACATAGAGAACCATGGCCAGATGCTTTTAATGAAGATACCTATCACGAAAAATAAAATACCGAGGTCATTCACCATACACGGTCCATTCTATGAAATTGTTAAGAAGTATGAAAGTTTGCGGTCACCAAAAGCAAAAACTGACAGTTTCTTTCTATATTACCAGAATAATAAATGTACCTGTCAGCCTATAGGTATAAACAAATTTGGTTCTATGCCTAAAGAAATCGCTAAGTTTTTAGGTTAAGCAGATGCTGAGAGCTACACTGGCCATAGTTTCAGAAGAACTTCAGCTACATTGCTGGCTAATTCAGGAGCTGATATAATGACTTTGAAGCGTCATGGTAGGTGGCGATCTAGCAATGTAGCAGAATCATACGTAGAAGATTCCATACAAAACAAGAAGGAAATTTGTGCAAAAATCACAAAAAGGATTAAACTTGATTCTGAGGCGCTTCCTACTGACGAAACACCAACTACATCCAATGATTGGATTTCACCTACTACACGAATAATGAGCCATCCCAAATTACAATAGAACATGAAAGTATTTCAATAAATAATCTATCTGATGAGACCGCTAAGCCATCAAAAACAGTTAATTATAATTTTACTAACTGCACATTTACTAATTGTTTCTCTAAATAAACTTTTTATCTACTAAATAAAATGATGTTTTTATTGTTATTTTATTCACAAGTGTGTTGAAAAACGTCGTATGATAGAATAGAATAGAATAGAACTTTATTGTACACCAAAAATTAAACATAACGGGCTTACTAATAATTTTATGGTTACAAAGGCGGTCTTATCGCTGATAGCGATATCTTCCAGATAACCTTCGGATGGACATTATGGAATTAAAATTAAAAAGGGGGGTAGTCAGTGGTGTACCTACTACACAAAAATTTTAAATAACAAAAGTAAAGTTATCTACTTATGTATAATATAAATATTAAAAAAAGTAAATAAATATATATGTAGATATTTGTGTCTTTAACATTAAATCGCAAAAATAAAAATAAAATGGTTACAAATTTAACTGAGACTGCATGAAATTACAGAGACTGAAAATGATTTGTAACTAGGCTTTTAAAAGCAACGAGTGACAGTATGATACACGTGTGTATTGATGATTACCGTCCTCGGCTCTCTTAAGACCCTCACCTAACGGCTCGGGTCTCAATGGCGCCTCAGTGGTAATCACCAACATTACACACTAGTACCATAATGTACTAGGTATTAAATAAAATGGTGCATGTGGTGTTAGCCTGTAATTGTTACACTTATAAATGGATATCGTGTACAACCTAAATAAATTAATAAACTTTACTTTAAATCCAAAAAAATAATTGGAAGCGATATTTTTTTTTATAATTTAATTCCATCCATCCCCTACATGCAAACAAATCTTACCTCTTTATAATATTACTATTAGTACTTACATTAGTAAGTACATTGACTTACACAACTGCTAACTTAATATTGAGAGCAACAGTGGCCCAGTGGTGGTACCCCGACTTACTAGTGTTCCGTGGGTTCGAACCCAGGCAGGCGCATTACTTTGTGTAATTTATTTCCTCACCGCTACTCTCAAAAACGGCGAAGGAAAACATCGTGAGGAAACCGGCATGTTCTAGAACTAAAAAAATCGAAGACATGTGACATCTACCAACCCGCACTGGGCCCGCGTGGTGGATTACAGCCCACTCCCTCTCATAGAGAGGAGGCCTGTTTTCCAGCAGTGGGAACATTATAGGCTGATGATGATGATGATGATAGACTAAAAGCATAATTAGCGAAATGTGGTTTCGAGCTACGTCGCTGCCTTAAGGATTACTGGCGTTTTATGTTTATAAATACCATGTAATACATAATTAAGTAAATGGTTGCATCGCAAGGATGTAGTCGGTCCAACGACCTCTGCTTTGGGAACCAAGCTGTGTACCTACATTTGGAGAGTTGGCAAATAAGGTAAAGTCACCACTTAATATACAAGGTGTAACATAATAAACGCAAGACCTCCCGTGTGGTCTCTCGGACCATGAAACTGAGCCACTTTTGTTCTACGAGTTCTTGAAATTCACAAAAAAAATTGGACTTTCCATAGAAACTGACGCGATCAGCTGATAAACATGTATGGTAAAACTAAAAAGAAAGGTATGCATTTCCAAAAGTCATAGAACAAAAGTTGTTCAGTTCATTGTGCTGCTGCTTGTCAAGAAAAAATGGAAGCGTAATTAAAATAAACACTATTTCATTATAAAATTAAATTTATTTATTGTCTTTATATAAGTAAAATTACAAGGGAACGTAAAGTTTTTATCAGGTGGCATCTATTTTGATTTTGGCATCTACATTATATTGTGGCGAAGTCCAGCATATCATGACATTTTAACGTTCGTTTACTTTTGACAGCAAACGTCAAAAATGTGTCAGTTAAAAACATTTGCAGTTTTGGACTTTTTTTTGGGTAAAATCGCTCTTTAAACATAACTGGGTTGTAGAGGTCAGATAGGCAGTCGCTCCATGTAAAATACTGGTACTCAGCTGCATCCGGTTAGACTGGAAGCCGACCCCAACATGGTTGGGAAACGGCTAGGCAGATGATGATTTTAATAGATTAAAGACAAGATATGCTGGACATTATTAAGTACTATATTATTATATTTATACGATTCTTGAATGAGACATGCCATCGTCCATCCAAGTAGTGAAGTATTGTTTGAAGACTGCTGGTTCAGTGCCTTGGGGAATCTTGAGTACATGTACCTGTGGAAGTAAGGAGAGATTTTTATTATTAGTAACAATACAGGGTCACTTTTAATTAGCTAACAGAACTCTACAGAAATGATGTTTATTGAAGGATTCTGCCATGACCGTGCCAGAATGTTTATATCAGTAATTTTAAAAATAAAACGGCCAAGTTCGAGTCGGACTCGCGCACGAAGGGTTCCGTACCATTATTTATAAAAACGAGCAAAAATATCACTTTTTTGTATGGCGCCCCATTTTTTTGTTTTTTTTTTTTCGGATTGGAAATCATCAAATGACTTCTCCCGCTCTGGGCGGAGCGGAAGGGAGTGTCAGACTTGACTGACTAAAACTCATCCATGTTCCTTCTTAGCCCTTTGTGTTCCAGGGCACGGTCTCTCTTTCGAACAACCCGCAGTCCTGGCAGGCATCGGCCCTCTCGGACCCCTTCCGATTTGCTGACATCTCCTTGGGGCGCGCGTGGAACATGAACGCGCCGTCGACATGGCCTGTCGTCATAAGACGGACGGACGGTGAGCTAGCCCATTACTCACCGTCCACAGGCCTGCTATGGAAGCCCCCTTAAATATTTATTTTATTCTGTTTTTAGTATTTCTTGTTATAGCGGCAACAGAAATACATAATCTGTAGAAATTTCAACTGGCTAACTATCAAGGTTCATGAGATACAGCCTGGTGACAGACGGACGGACGGACAGCGAAGTCTCAGTAATAGGGTCCTGTTTGACCCTTTGGGTACAGAACCCTAAAAAGAATGAATTTTGATCACTCACCCATGAAGGATAGTTCTTGGCAGTCAACAGCGCCTGTGCTTTCGTCATGGCCTCAGTCTTTTCCTGAAAAAAGCAAATAACGAATCATTATGTAAATTGGTGATAATCTTGGCTTCTTTATCACATTCAAACGTGCCTCATCATCATCATCATCATTTCAGCCGAAAGACGTCCACTGCTGGACATAGGACTCCCCCAATTGTCGCCACATTGACATAAGGAGGATTTTGCCATAATCGCCACGCTTGGTAGGCAGGTTGGCGATCGCAGTACAGTTGTTGCAAAAGCACAGAGAACGCTGCTGCCCATTCTCCGGAAAGTCCTTTAGTCGGCTCTTACGACACCCACGGGAAGATATGGGATGGTGCTATTCTTTACGTCCGACACCATACAGAACTTCTACTTCTAACGTGCCTGTAACTGGCCATTTCGACCATTTAAAAGGGCATGGAACTGGCCTATTTGAAATAAATGATTGTGTTTGATTTGATTTGACATAATACTTCTGGAATGAGTTCCCTAAAGATGCACATATCCAGCCTGCAACTTAGAAGTTCCCGCTGAAAAACGCCAAATAACACTTTGCCCGACCCGGAAATCAAACCCCAAGGACCTCATAGTCAGCAGACGTGCTTGCGGCCACTAGACCAACGAGATAGTGAAACGTTTAGTACTTAAGAGCGTTTACACCTTACGGCATTTCATACAAACTTTCAAGTCCTTATTTTCCGAAATGACTGAACCGATTTTAATGAAACTTAATACGCATAAGCACGTATACGCTATGTAGGTCTAAAAATTTAATAAAAAACATTTTCGAAAACAAAAAAGATAATTGGAAATATCTGTTTCTATAGATAATTTATAATCGTTATAATTTAGCTGTAACACTATTTTTGTAGTTCGCAGTTACTTTTTAGACCTATGTACCTATCCTGCTTTTGCGTATGAAGTTTCATAAAAATCGGTTCAGTCATTTCGGAAAATAAGGACTTGAAAGTTTGTATGGAATGTCGTAAGGCTTAAACGCTCTTGAATGTATAAATAAAATGTTGAAACTTACCCTCTCAGTAGACTGTCTGCCGGTCCATACATAGACGCTGCCGGTGACAGTGTCCAAAATATAGCTTTCCTGTAAAAATAATAAAGTTTTAGATTTATTGATTATTTTAAACTTCGATGCGAAAGCGATCGAATCTGGTTCAAAACATTAGAGTTCTTATTGAAAGTATTCTTTAGATTAATCGAAACGAATTCAATGTTGTAGCAATGTAACATTTTAAAACTTGAGGGGTTAGGACATACTGGCGCTGTCTGTACCAGCACTTCCCCGCGACTTCATCCGCGATAATTGTGATATAATATAGCCTATGTTACTCGGTAAAGATGTAGGTTTCTAATGGTGAAAGATTTTTTTAAATCGGTCGAGTAGTTTTTGAGTTATATCGTAACAAACAATCAAATATTTCCTAATCATAATATTAGTTTAGAGTTAATGTCATTGCTATGCCCTTTCTGACAGGGTTTTTTTTTAAACTTCTTTATCTGATACTATTATTAAAAAGCTGAAGAGTTTGTTTGTTTGTTTGCTTGAACGCGCTTATCTCAGGAACTACTAGTCCGATTTGAAATTTTTTTCAATTTTAGATAGCCCAATTATCGAGGAAAGCTATAGGCTATATATCATCGCTACGGCTAATAGGAGCGGAGCAGCAATGAAAAATGTTGCGAAAACGGGGAAAATGTGACGCAGACGAAGTTGCGCGGGCCAACTAGTATTCTATGACATGCAAATATAGCTCATTTAATAGGATTCTCTTCTTGTCTATTTATTTAATAGGATTCTCTTCTTTTCTATTTATTTCCTTACCTGTGGCTTGAGCTGGTCCTGTCGATAAGGTTTGGAGAGTGCTGTCACCCTGACAGATCCTGAACTGTCGGAAACTTCGGAGAGGATCACGGATTGCTCCTCATTGCGTTCGAAGGCCTGGAATGCCGATGGTTTCATAAGAACTTTTACCTACTTCGGTTTCGTAATATTCGAATTACAAAATTGACAGCGGTTTCATTATGATACCCATAACGACATAGGGTTGCATTATGCGAAACGTCATAAATCCAAAAATCATAAAACACCAGCAAAGACATTCTGAACATACAGCCAGATACTTATTACTTCGAAATCGAGACAATGTAAATGATGTTTTTAAAAATGGAACAAGTTTAGAACAAAAGTATCGTATACTATTTGGCTGTAAAATCTACATATAAATTAACTATAGTCAGTGTGTTGTTAAGTTTCTATTAAAAATACTAATTTGTCTATATCTGTGTTTTATTCCTTGCTTCGTAGATAAAATCTTGTATGCAACTGTACGTTATTGGTCTTTTAATAAATCGTGCCCACCTATTTAAAAAAAAATGGAAAAACCGGCCAAGTGCGAGTCGGACTCGCGCACGAAGGGTTCCGTACCATTATTTATAAAAAACCGGCCAAGTGCGAGTCTTACTCGCACACAGGGTTCCATAGCTTCAAACAATATAATAACAATATTTTGAACTGTCATTCATTAGTTAGTAGTATTAGTAAGTAAACTTCCACACAACCGCAAAACTAAATTTGTTTTTCATAGTATGTTTATGAAAAACAAAGTTACTGCTGCAGTTTGATGAAAAAGTCCCATATCTCAAAAACTAAACATCATATCTTATTGAAACCAATTTTCGTTGATAGTTTTTTTTACGTTCTACAATCCTAAATATTTTCAGAATTTTCCTCCTCTTACTTTAGAAATTAGAGGGGGGGGGACACACATTTTACCACTTTGGAAGTGGCTCTAGCGCAAACTATTCAGTTTAGAAAAAAATGATATTAGAAACATCAATATCATTTTTGAAGACCTATCCATAGATACCCCACACGTATGGGTTTGATGAAAATTTTTTTTTTGGTTTTCAGTTCTAAGTATGGGGACCCCCTTAATTTATTGTTTTTTTTCTATTTTTGTGTGAAAATCCTAATGCGGTTTACAGAATACATCTACTTACCAAGTTTCAACAGTATAGTTCTTATAGTTTCGGAAATAAGTGGCTGTGACATACAGACGGACAGACAGACAGACAGACAGACAGACAGACAGACAGACATGACGAATCTATAAGGGTTCCGTTTTTTGCCATTCGGCTACGGAACCCTAAAAACGATAAAAAAAATCACTTCGTTGTATGGGAGCCCCCCTTAAATATTTATTTTATTCTGTTTTTAGTATTTGTTGTTATAGCAGCAACAGTAATACATAATCTGTAGAAATTTCAACTGCCTTGGTAGCACGGTTCATGAGATACAGCCTGGTGACAGACGGACGGACGGACAGCGAAGTCTCAGTAATAGGGTCCCGTTTGACCCTTTGGGTACGGAACCCTAAAAATGGCACTCGTATTAAAAGACCGTCCATAACGTAACAGTTGCATAAATAGCTATTATGTGATTACCATAGATCGGAGTAGGTAGATTGAATTGGGGTCATTGATCCGAAACGTTGTATTAATACGGACATTCCTCCGGAATTGGTTGATTTGATTGAAATTTAATTGCAACAATTTATAAAAAGTTGTGGCCATAAAAAGGCTAAAAATAAAAAAATATATATTAATGCTTTTATTATTCGACAGATAAATAATAAATTAATTTAATTTTGATACCTTCCTCTTAATTTTGAATTGAGTAGTAATAATATCACTACCAACATTAACAATATTTAATTGAATCTGGAAATAAGGGAATTTTATCCGGAAAAATGGCTTATCCATGTTATTCTTTCTGTGTGCATTTATGATACAAGTACCAAAAATCAATCTTCCTACTCCGATCTATGATGATTACATAATATACCATCATTCCTGTAATCCCCCCGGGTTAGGCAGAAGTGTACTTAATTGTACACCCACCTATCGCCAGTTATGTTTTAAGTCCCATATAATAGGGGGCGAGCCTACTGCCATCAACCGGGCGCAAATCCAGACTCCATGGCTGCTACTGAGAAATTACTGATGGAGAAACCTAATAACTCTTTGGCTTGACCAGGGAATCGAACCCGAGTCATCAAGCTCAGTAGTTGTGCTTGCGAGAACTCCATCAACGTGGCAGTCCGATAACTGATTACTTGTTACGTATAGAGGAGCTAGTGGCTAAAGAATAACAGCCGCTCGGGTTGATTATGTTATCAGTATGTCGCTAATAACTATCAATTACTTAGAAACATGATACTCCTTGGTAAGACTAGTTGTCAAGTCTTTTTATAGTAATTCAATTTTGAAAAATAGTGTTACAGCTAAATTAGATCTATTTTAGATTATCTATGGAAACAGAAATGACCAATTTCCTTTTTTTTTAAAGTCATTTCGATAATGTTTTTTTGTAAATTTTTAGACCTATGTATCCTGCTTTTGCGTACGAAGTTTCATAAAAATCGGTTCAGTCATTTCGGAAAATAAGGACTTGAAAGTTTGTATGAAATGCCGTAAGGTGTAAACGCTCTTAACCGTGTTACCCCAAAAAAACCGTAATATGTGTTTTTAACACTGTTTTTTAAAACAGTTCTAACAGAAAAACACTTTTAAATGTAACAGATACAATAATGTTACCTAATCAAACTGTAACCTTTTATATTTGTTAATGAGTGTTAATATGTGTAACTGAAATAATCAATTATAGCTTTAGTACGCTGCGGCTACCTGTTATACAAGGTGTTGTTTTGCATCCTCGTCAAAATTCAGGATGTTGTCACAAAAGACATAAATAATCAATATAAATTACGGTACCTAGTAAATTATTAAAAACACTGCGTTTTTTTGTTGTTTAAATTTGACAATATTTCAGAATAACCCCCTTAACGTGGTTTAGCGATTATAAAATTATCGAAAAAACGTTTGAGGTTTTTTGTTTGTGTGTAAGCGACGTTATAAGGCGGGGATCAGACGGCCCGTGTTTAAAACACGGGTGGTTCACAGTTACCGATTTCAGTAAATAAATAAAAAAAAGAAAATTACCTACTCATTTTATTATTGATTCGGGTCGAAAATCATTAGCATAGTTACCTCCTAGAATTTGACGAGGTTGCAAAACAACACCTTGTATATACACTTATTAACACTGTTCACACTTTTATATCTGTTCCAGATATGTTACGGTTACGGTGAAAACACATTTAAAACATGTTGTGTTACATTTTTTTATGATAGTTACTACGTGTAACGTTAAATACGCAAAACCTGAAAATAGTTTGATCAGAATAACGAGCAGAATCAATTGAACCACTTTTTAATATAGGTCACATTTTTTCTAAAAATGGGTCCTGTCTATTTGTTCATAGGTCAAGCCGTAACGTGCGCAAACCCGCCAAAATAGGTAAACAAACACAAATGATTGTCGTCCAATTTAAATTTCATCATACGCGGGAAAAAAAGAAAGAAAGAAAGAAAGAAACGATCAGAATTGCCAGTAAAACTAAAACAGCACATAAAACCTTTACTTTTTTTTAATGATATTTTTTCTCGCAGAATTAGGTCAATTGAATTAAAAATCATTTGGGGTGTCTGAGGTTTTGCTCATTTAACGTTACACGTTGTATATGTTAATATGTGTAACTGAAATAATCAATTATAGCTTTAATATACAGCGTTTACTCACCTAACACTTTTATATCTGTTACAGATATGTTACGGTTAAAACACATTTAAAACATGTTGTGTTACATATCTGATTCATTTACCAATTCAAAATGTAACACTTATAATTCTGTAACCTTTAGGAAGGTATTTTTAAGTCCCTGCTGTGTACACCTAGTCTGGTTACCTGATCATCACCACCAGCGCTCTCTTCAGGCACCAGATCCTTTGCACCAGATCCAAGAGCAGTGAAAAACTTCTGGACATCCACGTCGCTTGAATATTGGTCTGGAATCAAAGAAAATACGTCTTTTTACCTAACAACCTCACGCTTGTTAACACCGAAGGGTTTGGCTTTAGTGTACCTTACAAGTACACCCACCTTTCGCCAGTAATGTTTAAGTCCCATGTAATAGGGGGCGAGCCTATTGCCATCATCATCATCATTTCAGCCCGAAAGACGTCCACTGCTAGACATAGGCCTCCCCCAAGTGTCGCCACATTGACATTTTGGAGGGTTTTGCCATAATCGCCAAGCTTGGCAGGCGGGTTGGCGATCGCAGTACCGTTGTCACAAAAGCACTGAGAACGCTGCTGCCCGTTTTCTGGCAAGTGCCTTAGTCGCCTCTTACGACACCCACGGGAAGATATGGGATGGTGCTATTCTTTACGTCCGAGACCATACAGAGTATAATTACTATTGCCATCAGCCGGGGACAAGTAGTCGGTGATATTGGAGGTCAAAGTGCCAACATTTTCACAAGTTTTTTTTAATGCAGGTTTTTCATCATCATTTTACTATTGCCATCAGCCGGGGACAAGTAGTCGGTGATATTGGAGGTCCAAGTGAAAACATTTTCACAAGTTTTTTTTTTAATGCAGGTTTTTCATCATCATTGGCCTATAATGTTCCCACTACCGGAACGCAGGCCTCCTCTCTATGAGAGGGAGTGGGCTATAATCCACCACGCGGGCCCAGTGCGGGTTGGTAGATGTCACATGTCTTCGAATTTTTGGTTCTAGGATATGCCGGTTTCCTCACGATGTTTTCCTTCACCGTTTAATGTGGTTACTTTATTTTAAATACCCCACTGACCACTCTACGATGTAAAGCATACATCAGCACAGGGTGGAGTCTTACCGTAGTCCGTAAACCGTGATTTTCACCCTAAAAAATGGTTGTTTCCCAGCAATATTTTTTGCGAAGAATTTTATTTAATACTAGCTGTCCGGCGCAAATTCGTTTGCGTCACATTTTCCCCGTTTTCGCAACATTTTTCATTGTTGCTCCAATCCTATTGGTCGTAGCGTGATAATATATAGCTTATAGCCTTCAAATCGGACCAGTAGTTTCGGAGCCTATTCAATGCAAACAAACTACTAAACATACAAACAATCAAATCTTTCCTCGTTATAATATTAGTTTAGATGATGTACAGATGTGTGGTCTTACCAAAGGGTATCGTATTACCCAGTTACTGGGTTGTGGAGGTCAGATAGGCAGTCGCTACATGTAAAATACTGGTACTCAGCTGCATCCGGTTAGACTGGAAGCCGACCCTAAGATAGTTTGGGAAAAGGCTAGGCAGATGATGATGAGCATTCTTAGGTGGCGGTTTATTGAAGGGTCCGTGTAGATATTAGTATTTTTACAGCCAATACAAATGAATAAGGGTTCAGTTTTTTGCTGATAAGAACCATTTCACTCACCAATAATCTCAACCCTGGCCCTCCCATTATGGTCCCTGTCTCTAATCTGGTTGGCGACAGAGACAGCCTTCAGTTTCTCCACACGCCTGGCTGATTCACCCACGTAAACGTACACATCGGTTCCGACGTCCAGGATGAAGCAGTCCCCTTTGTTCATTGAGGATATTAGTGGGTCCACCTGTGGGAATAATAAATAAAACATAACTAACAAAATCTAAAATCAAAATATTTTTATTTTACATAGGCCTACACGGGCACTTATAAAACGTCGACAAAAGGTGCACGTTTGGGGTTGGTCGTTTCCAATTAAGAAGAACCGGCAAGAAACTCCATGGTTACTCTTTTAAAATCATTTGGTTTTACAATATTTGAATGTTACAGTGTTAGTACCTACTTAAGTATGAGAGGACAGCGTAGGCCCGACAATAAGTTGTAGCTAACTACAAAAGGTAGAAAAAGCCAAAAAAAAACATACTTCAAGCTTTGTAATCCCCGAAGGATTTGGCAGAGGTGTACGTAACAAGTACACACACATTTCGCCCGTTATGTTTAAGTCCCTTGTAATAGGGCCGAGCCTATTGCCACCTGGCACAAATCCAGACTCCGTGGCTTCTACTGAGAAACTACTGATGGAAAAACATAATAACACTTTGCTGGACCCGGAAATCGAACGCAGGACCTTATGCTCTATGGTGGCGATTAAAAAAAAAACAATATTTTATAAGAATTAGAACTAGAAATTTTGCGTAAACAAAGATTCTTGTTCCCGTGCTATTAACCGCTGAGGAGTTCTCTCGTGAGGAGGCGATCAAGACACGTCAGTCATCAAAATTGTGTTGTCACCAGAACCAAAGGTTTGTGCGGGTGCCGATGCGTGCCAGGGCTGCGGGACTGTTCGAAAGAGATACCGCGGCCCTGGAACACAAAGGGCTAAGAAGAAACATGGATGGGTTTTAGTCAGTACAAGTCTGACACTCCCTTTCGCTCCGCCCATAGCAGGAGGGGTCATTTGATGATTTCCCATCCGTAAAAAAAAGTGTGTGCGGAGAAGCGTTGCGTTGCGCGTCGCGTCTCCTTAAATGAGCCCTTAGAGACCTGTGATTCCTATTTCATGCTGCGTTTACGTTGGCAAGTTGAGTAGCAGTAACTGACCTGTCTCGTGCGAATATTCCTCTTGCCCTTAATCTGAAGCAGTCGTTTCTCAGCGCCTGCGTTTGTGACCACGTGGTTGAAGCCCGAAGCATGACCCCCGTTCAAGTATTGAAGGGCTGAAGACAAAGATATTTAATTTTATTTGCGGATTTAGAAAAAAAGTACATATATTTAATGGCAGCCGGGATCAACGAGCAACGGCTTAACGTGCGCTCCGAGGTGCGGAGGTAACTCGGTTCGTAATGCATGATGATCCATCTATGAACCAACCTCGGCAAGAGTTGCTTACCCTTGAAGATCGACCCGTGTGCGTAAGTAAGTTTATCAATTAGAACAGGGATCAGAATGGAAGCAATTATTCTGTTGTTTCAATTTAAATTCAATGGATGATTGAACCACAATTAGAAATAATTTGCGGCTATAGTTAGAACCTAACAAACAAGGAAGTTGTTGATTTGGTGCTAAATGGTGTGCGTCATGTTTTGTTCGAAAATAGAGAATTTAGACGATACTGCTACCGACTGGACAGACACAATTTACAAAGTGATTGCCATCAAAAGAGTAAAGGAACGACTAAAATAATAAAAATAAACTTATAGGCTCCAAAACCGATTTTTTTTAGTATATGACCAACTTTATGCAGTAACGAGCAAAACTTAATTTACTGCCATCTAACGGCGAGTAACCGAACATCTACGATAAAAAATTCACACAAAAATTCCACATATTACCAACAGATGTCGCTACTAACCTGAAGGGAAATAGCTTTTGAACAGCTGACTCTCCTGGCCCAAGGTTTCTCTGTGCTGTACGGCTGCACCGTTGAATTTGTCGTCTAATCCTACTGTTAAGATGGCGGCGGCTCCAGATTCGTCCTGTGTAGACTCGCTGCCGATCCAGTAGTGGATGTTCCAGGATAAGTTGTTGCGTTTGTCTGCTGTTGTCTGACGGAATGAAAATGATTTGTATCAGAACTGTGTTGTGTGTGTTTTAAATAAAAAACTATAAACTTTCTTCATGGGACGAAATCGTAATCACAGTTTTTAATCAGCTGTCCAGTATATAGACGGAGTTGTTTTATATAGGACAGGTGATATGTTTTGTTATTAATTACATTAAATGAAAAAAAATGCAAAATCTTCTGAAATATTATAAATGTAAATAAATAAAGTGGCAATTTATTTTAAACCGTCTTTACCTTCAATACTATGTAGGAATCTCCTTTGTAGAATTTACCGAAGTCAGTCGAAGCTACTACGGTAGGCTCAAAGTCCTGAAAACAAAAGCTATAAATAAATCCCAAAAAAAAACACAAATAAATTTGGGTACTCATGAAGCGATATCACTAGTTTTGATCATTTAGTTCTTATAGATATCTACTAGATGGCAGCTATTTTAAACTTCAATTAGTACGAAAAAAGTACCGCTACTTATTAATAGATGTCGCTACTCACTTTAATTCTCCACACTTCTACGCCAGCTACACGACCCGCATTTGCAAAGGCGGGATGCACTCGGGCCTTGCTTCTGGCATCCTGTAGAAAGAAATAGTTATGTTAGAAAACAACTACGTAAAGTACGAGGCGAAAGGAGTGTTTCAGGATCGTAGCAGGTGTTGTTTATGGCTACACCCCCCCATTGTAAAATACGTGTTTTTGTATTTGTATGGAAGTAGAAAACGATGTGTATCAGACATAACTTATTATAACATTACACCTTAATTCTCGAAGAGTACGGCAGAGGTGTGTATACCTAAGGGTGGTACCACACCAATCGAACGATCGTCGATCGATGCTAGTCGACGTCGATCGATAGTTTCTACGAAGTAAACCTATTTATCGATTGTCGACTAATCTATTCTACCATTGATCGACGATCGATCGATTGGTGTAGTAATAACCTAAGAGAAAAACCCGCCAAGTGCGAGTCGGACTCGCGCACCGACGGGTTTGGGAATGTTATCTCGCAGTTCAACCTAGGAGGTTGTCGGCTGCTTAACCGGACTATCCTGTGGGTGCCTTAAGAGTAAGGCCTCCAGCCAGGGCATAAAAACTTACAAACTAAGCGACTACATGCTAAGGGCACCCCCTGTGGGGTACGAGCCTCAGCTTAGGACGTCGCTGGGGGAGGACTGCATGGGGACAGGCTGGATCTGAATGATATCACTATTTAGGGGCTGATTTAAAACTACTGGCACAGAATCGCGGGCTGGCTCGAGCGAGGGTCGGGGATTGCATGGATCGGGACGTCGCGACGGACCTCAACGGCGAGGTCGGACCGAGGGTTCCGTACAAACCTGTAGGTATATAAGTAAAACTTAACCCACCACGCCAATCGAGTCATTGTTTAAAATTATTAAAATATTTTTATTATATGATGTAACTAAAATTTTACGGTTTTCGCCATTTTTTCTTCATAAATAAGACGTTGCTTCAAGGGACAGTAGACCTGAGTATTTGATATAAATTCCAGCTTGATACCTCCACGCGTTCCTGAGAAAAAGGGTCTTGACAGACAGCCGACGGACGGACGGACAACAGAGTGAGTTTTCTCCTTTCGAGGAACACTAAAAAACCCAGATTTCCCTGATGTTTATGTCCCTTGTAATACTCGTAGGGCCGAGCCTATTGCCACCAACCGGGCACAAATCTAAATTCTGTGACTGCTACTGAGAAATGCTAAAGGAAAAACCCAATAACACTTTGCTCGACCCGGGAATCGAATCCAGGACCTCTTGATCCACAGTCACGCTTGCGACAGAATGCCCTAGAATTATGTTTCCTCTACTTGGACGAAGTCGCGGCCAGAAGCAGTGTATATACGAATCAATCTACTCGTATCTATCTATATATTATATATATAAATTACGCGTCACGCTGTTTGTCGGGGATGGACTCCTAAACTACTTAACCGATTGTAATCAAATTTGCACACCGTGTGCAGTTTGATCCAACTTGAAAGATAGGATAGCTTACATCTCAATTTATAGTCGCAATATTATTTTATTGCAAATTAAGTCACAATTATCTGTTAGCTCCAAACGATTCTAACAGATGGCGGTATCTGTTGACTGGATTGAGCGCTGTATAGGAGCGCAGCAGGCAGCAGCAATGAAAACTATTGCGCAAACGGGGAAAATGTGACGCAAACGAAGTTGCGCGGGACAGCTAGTATTACTTAAAAAGCTGAAGAGTTTGATTGTTTGCGCGCGCTTAACTCGGGAACTACTGGTTCGTTTTTTTTTTACAGTTGTATAGCCCATTTATCGAGGAAGGTTATAGGCTATATAACATCACGCTACGACCAATAGGAGCGGAGCATCAATGAAAAATGTTGCAAAAACGGGGAAAATGTGACGCAGACGAAGTTGCGCGGATCAGCTAGTACCATAGACAAAGTAATGACCTTTATTCAAAGAGAATCCATTACTGAATTGAATCAATAAAGTTGGTCATGGTGACCTTCCACAAGCCTAGGGGGAGCCGCACCCCATGGTGACGTAAGCTTTCATAGATGGCTGTCTGATTCCCGTGGGGTGATAAGAATTTTTGGGGTACGGCCAAAAAATAAACAGTCGTTTATATTTGGGTATTATGAGTGTTTACACAATACGGCTTTTAACACAAACTTTCAAGTCTTTATTTTCCGAAATGACTGAACCAATTTTAATGAAACTTAAACGGATAAGCAGGATACATAGGTTTTATAAGTTACTAAAAAACATTATAGAAATGTCTTTAAAAAAATAAGAAATTTCTGTTTCTGTTGGTAATTTATAATCGGTTTAATTTAGCTATAACACTATTTTTCGACAAAATTTTGTAGTAACTTTTAAGACCTATGTATCCTGCTTATGCGTATGAAGTTTCATTAACATCGTTTATGTCATTTCGGAAAATAAGGACTTGAAAGTTTGCATGAAATGCCGTAAGGTGTAAACGCTCTTAAAAGTATTTCTTGCTTAATCGTCCGTTTATTGCCTAACCTACACATGGATTGAGAGAGTAAAATAAATATTTCAGCATTTTTCCATTCCAGTAAAAAAACCTTTCAAAGCAATTTGTCTTTTACAGTGAAAAGGCAGTTATTTTCGGTACCATAAGGTTGCTAATGGCTGACCTGGAAGTCTTTAAATAGACTGCGGACCCAGGTTGGTTACAGCAAGGAAAACCTGCTCAGGTGAAGATTCATTAATGACTCTGCCCTGGAGTGTAAATGTGGTGCCGTTCCACAAACGATGCGGCACTTAATATCATGTGCTGCGTGTCCTGCTGTTTGTTCATTACAGGAACTGATGGACGCTACAGAGGGCGGAGGACGTGCTCCCACGAGACAAGCTATCTGAGCCACTAGTTTGGGGCTCAGATAGCTTGTCTCGTAGGAGCACGTGCCTAAATAATAACAGCTGCATGGGTCTATTTTCAAGCCCTGCACGGCACCGTGGAACCCATATGGGTTAGTTACATCATCCGCCGTTAAGACCCCGAGGAACCCAAATGGGTTACCCTCATACAGGCAAATTTAAACTCTAATCGTACGTGAAGTAGGGATCAATGACGTCAGCGATCACGTAATTTGCGATGCCCAAAAGGGGCCCTCAAACGGGACCAAAGGATTCGGATGGGGTTAATAAGGTTAAACAATGCTTAGAGAAATAACGCGAGATCTACTTTTGGGCCGACACAATTTAGATTGCCATCGACACTATAAGAAGAAGACGATGGGTTATTAAATTGGGACCCGAGAGATAAACCGAAAATCTATGTTATTTCTAAAGTGTAGTCTTCTTTAGCGCTTCACTCTGGTTATAGAGTTTTATGCTCCCATGGGCGTCTGACTTGGTTTTACATGCCGTCGAGAAATATCTCTCAGGCATGCTGGTTTCTTCTTATTTGCTTATTTCGAACTAATTATTTTATCTTTTAATTGTTCTTTTTGTTTTTACTATGGACACGAAGTCTTGCTACATCGTTCTCACATAATGTACCATCTCAACATGAATGATGTAACCAACGTTTTTGTAACAAGATACTGATTTAAAAGAGTGTCCATTGAGTTTCTTGCCCATTCTTCTCCATAGAGATCTTCGCCTTGGAATGGGCAACTACAGTACTTTCACAGTTATTATGTCTTGTGACAGTAGCTTCATTTTTATAGTTGTTCGACCATTCAAAAGTGCCTGTAACTGGCTTATTTGAAATAAATGATTTTGATTTGATTTGATTTGACTTCACGATGTTGTTATTCTTCCCCAAAGCAAGTGATGATGATACAATACAACACGCAAATGAATCGAAAAAAGAGGTACGTGTCATTGGTTCGAACTTGACCTCAAAGTCAGTGAGTAAGGAAGTCAGATTTAAATTTTTGCATGGCAACACAAATAGAAAAACTAGTAACAAAACTCGGTAGACGGTAGTAAAATAATTGAAATGGCCTATTAAAGTCAAGTGGCTTAATATATTAATAGACATACGGCCCGTTAAAATGAGTATCTAATAGTAGGTATTATAGAAGATATGAAATAATAAATAATGAAACTACTAAGGCTGTGCGCAGACTGATCAAAGACTGTCTCATCATCTGCCTAGCCTTTTCCCAAACTATCTTGGGGTCGGCTTCCAGTCTAACCGGATGCAGCTGAGTACCAGTATTTTACATGAAGCGACTGCCTATCTGACCTCCACAACCCAGTTACTGGGTAATACGATACCCCTTGGTAAGACTGGATGTCAGACTTTTAGCTTCTGACTACTCGTAACGACTGTCAAAGATCTACAAATGACAGCCGGGACCAACGGCTTAACGTGCTTTCCGAGGCACGGAGGAAACTCGATATGTAATTATGGTCACCCATCCACAGACCAACCTCGGCAAGCACGGCTTAACCTTAAAGATCGACCTGGGCGGCTGTTATTATTTAGCCACAAGCTCCTCAAGCTCTGATGAAAGACTGTCTATCGCCTAAAATTTAGAAATAACGAATTTTTAATTTCAGCATCCAACAATTGATCATTTTTAAACGAAAGAGAGAGAAGAGAGATGAGAGACATTTAAGTCAATATGACCTATGTCATATTGACTTAAATCTCTCTCATCTCTAAGTTGAAATGTAAATACTTAATTCTTTATTATTTTAGAACCTACTTACATACATGCTTAAGTTTTTTTTTGTACTTTATACTTTGTTTATATGTTTTTATGTGAATGTATTGAAAGCAATTGGCTCACCCCGTGTTACATGGGACTTAAACATAACGTACATCTCTGGATAACCCTTCGGGGATTACAGTCGTGATGTTGTGTTATGTTTTGAACGCATGTATTTCAGTTACAGGCACTTCAGCTTAAATACAAGGCATACATCTGTGTGAAATAATGTCTTTATCATCATCATTTCAGCCGAAAGACGTCCACTGCTGGACACAGGCCTCCCACAAAAGGAAGGTTTTGCCATACTCGCCACGCTTGGCAGGCGGGTTGGCGATCGCAGTACGGTTATAGCAAAAGCACAGCGAACGCTGCTGCCCATTCTCTGGCTAAATCAAAAGTCATCATCATCTGCCTAGCCTTTTCCCAAACTATCTTGGGGTCGGCTTCCAGTCTAACCGGATGCGGTTGAGTGCTAGTATTTTACATGAAATGACTGCCTATCTGACCTCCACAACCCAGTAATTAAAATCAAAAGTCATTTATTCAAATTAGGCTGATAAAATCAGCACTTTTTGAACGTCAAAATTACAAGAGACAGTCCCCCAAAACGTCCGCCCTTCCCCACTTCCTAGTGTTTTAGCTGGGAAGAAGAAGCGGCGGAACAAACTCCCCAGCAAGACATCTGTCTGTTGGGTTACAAGAACCAGAACCAGAACAAAATCCCGTAGTCGCCTCTTACGACACCCACGGGAAGATATGGGATGGTGCTATCCTTTACGTCCGACACCATACAGAACACGCCATACATGTGAATGAAATCACTGTCAAATAGACAAAATTCTCTTGTTTATATTGTGTGAGCGCTGCCTAATAATAATTGAACATATGTTTTATATTAACGAAAACGAGTGTCGATAAAAAATATTTAGACGTTTTTATTTAGCTGCTACGAGTATATAATATGATAAATTGAACTGATAATAACATCGGTAGTCCAAACACGCATTTATACTTGTCTGCTTAGCCCTTTTTGTGAACTCAAACTCAAAGTATTTATTTCAATTAGACCATTACAGGCACTTTTGAAAGTTAAAACACAAAAATAACGCGAAGCTACCAGTCAAAGTCACAAGGCATAATAACTTGTGAAAGTACTGTAGTTGCCCATTCCAAAGCGTAGATCTCTATGGAGAAGAATAGGCAAGAAACACCATGGACACTCTTTTAAATCAAAATATTGTTATACTAGCTGTCCGGCGCAACTTCGTTTGCGTCACATTTTCCCCGTTTTCGCAACACTTTTCATTTTTCATTGCTGCTCAACTCCTATTGGTCGTAGCGTGATAATATATAGCCTATAGCCTTCCTCGATAAATGGGCTATATAACACTGAAATATTTTTTCAAATCGGACCAGTAGTTTCGGAGCCTATTCAATGCAAACAAACAATCAAATCTTTCCTCTTAATAATATTAGTTTAGAAAAACTTGGTGGTTAGTAAAGATTGATTTAGTTCTTTTTTATGGCGTCTGGCAGTTGAATCTATGAGGCTGGATTCTGCTTAACCGGACTATCCAGTGGATGTCTTGAGTGTAAGGCCTCCAGCTAAGAGCAAAACTTATAGACTAGGTGTCGCTGGGGGCGGGCAGCAAAGGGACAGGCTGGATCTGAGTCATTCCATTTAGGTGCCGATTTAAAACTACGGGCTCAGCATTGCAGGCTGGCTCGAACAAGAGTCGGGGGGAGGCGTATTTGTTTTACGGACTTTTGTATTTGTACCTATTTCCGTATTACTGTGCTGGTTTCCCTACTGCTTTCCTGGAGGAAGGCTGGGTCGGATATGCCTAGTGTATTCCGTGGTCGGTGAATCTTCTAACAACTCTTTTCTACGAGTGATCAGTCTGTAATGTTCTCACTGCTGGGACACAGGCCTCCTCTCTATGAGAGGGAGTGGGCTGCAAATGCTTTAATCCACCACGCGGGCCCAGTGCGGGTTGGTAGAAGTCACATGTCTTCGAATGTTTAGTTCTAGGACATGCCGGTTTCCTCACGATGTTTTCCTTCACCGTTTTGAGAGCAGCGGTGTTGAAATAAATTACACAAAGTAATGCGCCTGCCTGGGTTCGAAACTACGACTTACTGCTCGTAAGTCGGGGCTGCCACCACTGGGCCACTGGTCAACGACTTTCTACGAGTGTAAAATTATAAATAGCCACCTGCTTCACCAGTCCGATTAGATGGAATCCACATGTTTGAACAAGCTAATATAACTGTCTGATGTGTTAGTAAACAAGTCTGCAATATGTCTTTGAAGTAATTACTCGGTTAATAGACTACATACCCAGCTTCTCGTAAGTATGACGTCATATACTAATCTCGGAGAGTGAAATACAGCCGAAGAATTTTTTTTGGAGAATATAATTATTATGTGTAAGTAAGCTCTCAAAAACGGTGAAGGAAAACATCGTGAGGAAACCGGCATGTGCTAGAACTAGAAATTCAAAGACATGTGACATCTACCAAACCGCACTGGGCCCGCGTGGTTGATTACAGCCCATTCCCTCTTATAGAGGGAAGGCCTGTGTCCCCCAGCAGTGGGACCATTATAGGCTGATGATGATGATGTGGGCCCAAATCAAGCCTTAGTGGCTGCTACTGAGAATTTCCAGAAGGAAAACCCTATTATGTGATCTCTTCTAAGTTCGAGTGAATTGGTTTCTTCTGTGCAAGCGTGTCCCTAGGCCGCATCGTCGCTCCACATGAGGCGAGTTGTGGCCAAAAGAATGCCGTTATAGTTTAATTTTGTATACAATAAAGTTTTATTCTATTCTATTCAAGCCTATTCAGTAAAAAAAACCGGCCACGTGCGAGCTGGACTCGCGCACGAAGGGTTCCGTACCATTATTTAAAAACACTTTTTGTATGGCTCGGCTAAAGATGGAAATAGTCAAAAATAGTTTAACAACTTTACATAGGTAAGTCACAGGCAAAAAAATGTGCTTCCCTTTTTTTACGAAACTCATAAAATATACAGATCAAAGATTTATTTATGGTGTCTAATAAATCGAAAAGTAAACGAATGTGTCTTGCGGGACTATTAAAACTATTAATTAATGTCTTCAGATTTTTATGGGATTATAAATTAAACAAGTTTTATTTTGATACCGATTTTTGTACTGCCTTTTTTAATAGTACATTTATAGCACTTCCTTACAGATTTTATTAATGCTATTCTGGGTTCATTAAGAGCGTTTACACCTTACGATATTTCATACAAACTTTCAAGTCCTTATTTTCCGAAATGACCGAACCGATTTTAATGAAACTTAATACGCATAAGCAGGATACATAGGACTAGAAAGTAACAAAAACATTTTCGTTTTCTTTTTTGCTGACAACTTCTGTATTTTGACGAGGATGCAAAACAACACCTTGTGTACTTTTCATATCTGACTAACCCAGAGAAGAAATGGCGACCAAAGCTGATAGGTCGAGGTCTTTTTTAAACTCCAGATAATAATCACATAAATAAAACCTGGTACCCAGTTATAATAATAATCATCATTTATTTCAAGTTTCACAGACTCATTAAATTAAATAATTATACACACACAGTCACATTAAATAATCAATTATATAGTTAAATACTTTAAAATTACATAGAAATTATGAAATTATTCAACCAAGAAATAATTAAATCAACAAATAGGTACTAAATAGACCTGGTTGCAGTGTTGCCACACTACCTGCGTGCAATGTGTAACCTACAGCAGCAGGGACTTAAAAACACCTTCATAAAGGTTACAGAATTATAAGTGTTACATGTTGAATCGGTAACAGAATCAAATATGTAACAGTAACATATCTGTAACAGATATAAAAGTGTTAACAGTGTTAATAAGTGTAACGGGTGAACGCAGCGTTGAGGCGACTAAGGGATTTGCCAGAGAATGGGCAGCAGCGTTCTCTGTGCTTTTGTAACAACCGTACTGCGATCGCCAACCCACCTGCCAAGCGTGCCGATTATGGTTAAAGCCATAATATTTCAGTTACACATATTAACACTTATTAACACATATAAAAGGTTACAGATTGATTCGGTAACATTATTGTATCTGTTACATTTTAAAAGTGTTTTTCTAATATAATTGTTTTAAAAAACAGTGTTAGAAACACTTGTTACGGTTACAGTTTGAGTTCCTGTGCAGCAGTAATAAATGTAGGCGCAATCGACCCATTCCACGAGCGCGGCCAACATGCCGTTGAGGTTATCTACAGACTTTTATTTTTCTGACGTCCTTGTACGAGTCATGGCCGTACACAACAAGAGTACCTCGTAAATTGTAACATATAAACATTATAATGAGACGTGATGTAATTTGGCATTAAAGGCAGTGATTAAAAATAAGGTCATGAGCGTTGAACTCGCTTGGGTTTGGGGTTCCGTGGATACTTAAGAGCGTTTACACCTTACGACATTTCATACGAACTTTCAAGTCGTTATTTTCCGAAATGAATGAACTGATTTTATTGAAATTTCATAGGCATAAGCAGGATACATAGGTCTAAAAAGTTACTAAGTAAAAACATTTTCGAAAAATAGTGTTACAGCAAAATTAGAACGATTATAAATTATCTTTAGAAACAGAAATTGACTTTTTTTTTAAGATATTTCGAATTTTTTTGTAACTTTGGATTCTTACCGGTTCTTCTCCATACGAAACGACCAACCCGAACCGTGCACCTTTTGTCAACGTTTTATAAGTGCACATGTAGGCCGATATAAAATAAAATATTTAGATTTTTCCCAACTATCGCCTCGGGTCGACTTCCAGTCTAACCGGATGCAGCTGTTTACCAGTATATTACAAGGAACGACTGCCTAAAAGATGCACGGTTCGGCCGTGCATCTTCTGTCGACGTTTTATAAGTGCCCATGTAGGTCTATGTAAAATAAAATATTTTGATTTTGATTTATTTCGTCCACGATACCATAAAAGAACCATTATTAAAGATCCAGAAAAAAGATTTTATTGCTTCGTAGGCATGGGTAACGATAGTAATCATACGGTTTGGGATTCTGCCAGAGGTGTTGGGTCTCTGGTGAGCTTGCAATAAACAGCTTTTTTATTTATGGCACGTGTAACGTTCTAGGTATTCACGTTCCGTATTACTTTAGATCCACACAGGATGCTTCGGAATTACTCATATCACATACTAGCTGTCCGGCGCAACTTCGTTTGCGTCACATTTTCCCCGTTTTCGCCACATTTTTAATTGCTGCTCCACTCCTATTGGTCGTAGCGTGATGATATATAGCCTATAGCCTGGATTCTCTACCGCGCGCACTCAGTGCTAGACGTGTTGCAAGCCGCTCCGACAAGTAATTAGCTATTTTACTGTATTAAGTCATATTTTAACCCCAGTCATATCTATAATAAATTATAATAGTAAGTTAAAACTAAAATAATAGTGTGTGATACAACTCAACAATATAAACAAACTAAATTATTGAATACATTAGTAACAAGAACATAACAAAGGACTAGAAGTGGAACAAAGAAACAAGCCATTAGCAGTGAGTCACACAGCGCGCTCCGCTCCTATTCGCCAACAGCCGGTGAGTCAGACCACACCGCACGACGAGAAACGCTACCATATATGGTCACAAACCTCTACTTCAATCCTCGCTGTGACACTCCTGGTGAGAATAGATCAGTTAATTCATATCTAACATCCATGTCCAAATAACCGAGTGACGAGTGCTTAAGATACGCAAGACAGGAGCCGTGAGTTCGAATCTGGCTGCTTGAAATTCTTTTTGCATTTTTTTATAACGCTTTGGCCACTTTTATAACAGCTTTTTACGAAATCCTTGCTATTGCTCTTCTGCCAGGCTTTATTTGTTAATTTGCAAATAATATTTTTTTTCAACGAAATCATGATGCCACTAAGACGTACACCTCCAAAGACGCCGACATGTAGTGAGTCTGACGCACAATCAACTGCAGGCAAAGTAATCGAGAAAACAGCTGTATCCACCCTAAATATGCCCGCTAGCGAACCTGAAAATGTGAATTCACGCAAGCGCAAACGTGATAACGATTACTTAGCCTTCATGGAGGAGATTCGTGAACTATTACAATCTCACAAAACCCAAACAGATAGCAAGCTGAAATCCATCCAAACGTCCATGATCCAAATCAAGGAGCAAAATGCTGGAATCAAAGATTCGGTCGATCATATCTCCAAACAATATGATGATATGGTAATCCAACTGCAAAATTTGGAAGCGGAACGAAAAGCTGACCGCTCTTACATTAATCAGCTTGAAGAGAGAGTGGAAAACCTCGAACGGATGATGAATTCTTCTAAGATTGAGATTAAAAACATCCCAAAAAAGCAAGGTGAAACAAAGGAAGACTTACGTAATGTAATCACAGAAACGGCAAGCGTTCTGGAAACCCAACTGCAGCGCCATGATATAAAAGACGTCTACCGTCTGAATAAAAAGGATGGCGTTTCCACTATCATGGTTGATTTTACTACCACAACACCAAAGGATAACATACTTAGGAACTTACGACAATTCAACAAAAATAACAGCCAAAACAAACTGAATACTACCCACATTAAAAAGGAAGGCCCATCAAAACCAATATACATCACTGAAATCCTGACCCTTAAAGCACAACGTCTTTATTACCTTGCTAGAAACTATGCTAAGGATAACGACTACAAATTTTGTTGGACATCATTCGGAAAAGTCTTTCTACGAAAAATTGAAGGCGCTAAGCAAATTTTGATTAAGAGCGAATCTGACATCCACAACCTTCGACTGGAAAAATGACTAGCGTTTATGTCAGGTTTTCCCAATTGTAATATTTACATAATTTTCTTTTATCTACTGATGTTTGTCATAATATTGTTTGTTAATTATAATGTTTTATCTGCCCAACCCACACATTTTCAATACTCACTACAACACAATTATACATTTCACATCCACACACACAACCAAATACTATTATACCAATTAATGCTTCACACAAATAGAATTGCAAACATACCAAGTGACAAGACCATTCCTGAACTATTCCAAGCATTCCATTATTACATTTTTTTATTTGACAAAGAACCAATTATATGTGACATAATCTTTAAATCTTTTCCCAATGGCTAATAATTCCAATTCAATTTTATTTGATTTAGATACTATCTCTGTGGCAAATAGCTATTCTTGTGACCCTGAAACTTGTAATTCTGTGATACGAGTACATAGGACTGCAAAATCTTTGAAAATCATAACACAAAACATTCGCAGTATTTACAAGAACTTCGATAATTTTGAGGCCCAACTAGCTAGATTCTCCTTTGACATCGACATTATTATCCTCACTGAATGCTGGCTTAATGAGCACAAACCTATTCCTATTATTGAGAACTACGAATCTTTTTCTTCCAAGACTAGGCTTAATCAAAACGGTGGCATCGTTATTTATGTCAGGAAAAATATAAAATGCACTGTTGAAGAACCTAAGTCAAAGGACGCTAGTTTTCTACTACTTCAAGTTTACCCTGATATTAACATATTAGCTGTGTATAGATCCCCATCTGCACACTGCACGAATAGCTTTCTCACTTCATTAGATGCGATCATACGACCTATCAAAGCTAAACACATGATTATTGCAGGCGACATAAACATCGATATCAAATTGAACAATACTGACAGAAACAGCGAGTCTTACCTTAATCTAACTGCAGAACTTGGACTACTTCCAGCACACACGTATCCAACGAGGCTTGCAAACTGTCTGGATCATATTATGGTAAACACATCCTATTCTGCAGTGGCCTTTGTGATAGATTCAACAGTGACTGACCACGCCTCAGTTCTCTTAAGCCTTTCTTGTTTAAATCCTGACATCAGCAGGAATAATGTGTACAAGAAAGTTGATTATGATGCTGCCCTTGCACACTTGCAAGCTGTTGATTTTTCCTTTATCAATAGTGACTCTGACGCAAATGATGCCGCCACACTTTTTGTTGATCATCTATCAAGTTCATTAACACAACACTCGATCACAATTTCCCGACCCTGTAGGAAAAGATTGCTTAAACCCTGGCTTACTCCTGGATTACTGCGATGTATCCGCCACAGAGATAAGCTGCACAAAATTCATACGAAAAATCCACAAAATACATCTGATGAATTAATATACAAAAGGTACAGAAACTTTTGTAACGGTCTTCTGAAAAAGATAAAAAGGAAATACGAAAAATCTTTACTAGAAAATGCAAACTGTAATAAAGATAAATGGAATGCTGTCAAATCCATTATCAGTACCTCAAAACAGAAAACTGCTGGGGACCACCTTTTAGTACCACAAAAAAGTGGTGAAAGTGCTGTAAATGAGATAAACACCTACTTTTCTAATATTGGTAAACAGCTAGCAGATAAAATACCTCTTGCTCAAAATAATTATAAACTTCACATAACCCCCATCTCAAATTCAATCGTGTTACTGCCGCCAGACGAAGCCGAAGTTGAAGCGTTGATTATGAATCTCAAGAATGACTGTGCTACTGGTTGGGATTCTATTTCAGCCAAATTTCTTAAATTTGCTAGACACATTATCGTCCCTCATTTGACTAAACTTATTGAGATCTGTCTTACCCAGGGTGTTTTTCCGAAGGTCTTTAAGAAGTCCCTTATTACTCCTGTCCACAAGGGAGGAAAGAAGGACAATGTTGGAAACTACAGGCCCATCTCTGTTCTTACTACTCTATCAAAAATATTAGAAAAGGTTCTAAACAAAAGGCTCACAAACTTTCTGCAGCACAATAAGATACTGTCAGAAGCCCAATTTGGCTTTAGGTCGGGAAAAAGCACTGAAGATGCCGTAAACCAACTGGTAGATCACGTCGCATTTAAAATAGATCAAAAACAGAAATGCGTCGGCATATTCCTCGACCTGGCCAAAGCTTTCGACACCGTTATGATTCCTCTTCTTGTGGACAAGTTAGATAAGATCGGAGTTCGCGGAAATGCTCTAAAAATTTTTAAGGATTTTCTCTGTGACCGCACGCAAAGAGTCAAAATAAAAGAATACGTTAGCTCTGATGCTGGGGTTACCTATGGCGTGCCACAAGGCAGTATCCTTGGCCCGAGTCTCTTCTTGATTTATATAAATGACCTGTGTCAGCTGCCTCTTGTAAACGGCAAGATTGTTACCTATGCTGACGATACGGCATTAATATTCCATGGGGGGACCTGGGACGAGGTTCGACGAAGCGCCGAACTGGGACTGCATAGGGTAAGCCATTGGCTAAGATCTAACCGACTAACTTTAAACCTTTCCAAATCCACATTTCTCCAATTCTCTTTTTCTAAAATTAAACCACCGAATTTAGATATTAGATTACATGTCTGCAACTTGGCTTCTTCAACGACATGTTCATGCACTGCTCTCACTAAGTCTACACATGTAAAATATCTTGGTGTGATTGTCGATGAAAAACTTGATTGGCGACAGCACATAGACCTCACTACAACGCGTATTAGAAAACTTATTTGGGCATTTAAAAAACTTAGACACGTAGCTAACTTCGAACTTCTTCGCACTGTGTACTATGCGCTCGTACAGTCAGTCGTGGGATATTGTGTTACTGTGTGGGGTGGTGGATGCAAGACTTTTATGATTCACCTGGAAAGGGCCCAAAGATCTCTACTTAAAGTCATGACTTTCAGACCCTTTAGATTTCCCACCAAAGTCTTATACGAGAAGTGTGAAGTTCTCACAGTAAGGCAGAATTATATTCTGCAAGTTGTTAACAAGCAGCACAGTATTACACCTTATAATGCACAAAGTAAAAAGAAGCGCACTATACAAAACGTTTGTTTACCTATACGCTGTCACACGGCGTCCGCTAGGCGACAGCGGGTATATCTTGCCACTTTTCTTTATAATAAGTTAAACAAAACCCTGAACATAAATCCCCTTACGGCTCGTGAAACAAAAAATAAGGTAAAAAGCTGGCTACTGACACAGGACTACAACGCAACTGAAAATTTATTGTAATCAACATAAATATCTAAGAACATAAATAAATGGTATTCACACACACCCATACACACACACACAACCCCACACACACCCACGCCCTCACACACACACACACACACACACACACACAAAATTGACATCCCTGCACCCACTATTTCTAATTTCATTTTGTTCATCCTGGCTGTATTGTAATTTGCTCTAATTTTATTTTACTACAATCTCTATTTTAAAATTACTATTGGTTTTATTCAATTTTTAAACTAAATTTGTTATAATCTTGATTTTGTTCGAATATTGTTTTAGATTTAATAAGATAAAGTAACTTAACTTAATTTTGTTCTAATTTCTTTTCATCTTTTCATTTAATAATTCTATTTTTAATAATGTTTGTAATATAGTTTTGTCACCTTTTGTTGCATAAAACTTGCTCAATTGTAATCCAAATGGTAGAAGTCACTGGCTCCTGAAATACAGGTACTCTAACCTAGCTCTTGAGCCAGGGTCTCACAAAAGTGTAACCTGTTTTTATTGCAATAAAGAAATTTATTATTATTATTATTATAGCCTTCCTCGATAAATGGGCTATCTTAAACAGAAAGAATTTTTCAAATTGGACCAGTCGTTTCGTAGCCTATTCAATGCAAACAAACAAACAAACAATCAAATCTTTCCTCTTCATAATATTATATTATTAGTTTATACATACATAACATCAAGCCTGTTATCCCGGAAGGATTAAGCAGCGGTGTACCTAATAGTACCTTTTTTTTAGGATGGGAAATCATCAAACGACCCCTCCCGCTCTGGGCGGAGCAGAAGGGAGTGTCAGACTTGTACTGACTAAAACCCATCCAAGTTCCGTCTTAGCCCTTTAAGTTCCAGGGCCATGGTATCTTTTTCGAACAGTCCCGCAGCCCTGGCAGGTATCAGTCCTCTCGGACCGCTTCCGATGTGCTGAAATCTCCTTGAGGCGCGCGTGGAACACGAACGCGCCGTCGGCACGGTCTGTCGTCATAAGACGGACGGACGGTGAGCTAGCCCATTACTCACCGTCCACAGGCCCGTGACCTAATAGTACCTACACCCATAGTTTGACACTTATGTTTAAGTCCCATGAAATAGGAGGCGAGCCTATTGGTATCAACCCTCACCGACACCGTTGGTGCTACTGAGATAATCCTAATGGAAAAACACAAAAACACTTTGCCCAACCCCGGGATTGAACCTAAAAACCTCTTGCTCAGCAGTTGTGCTTCCGACCATTACACCAACAAGACAGTCAATTAGGTAATTAAAAAAACTTTTTCACAAAAAAAAACCGACTTCGAAAGTATATACAGGGTGTAACGGAAAGGGTAATACATACTTAAGGGTGTGCTACAGATCATCAAACTGAACATGTTCTCCATCTGACAAACATCGTCATAGCAAAAAAAATATCAGCTACCTCATACGTTTGGGTCGAATAGGTATTGAAGTTTAATACGGAGCAGCAGATTATTTTTTCGCTATTACGATGTTTGTCCGATGAAGAAAAATGTTCAGTTTGATGGTCTGTAGCACACCCTTCAGTATGTATATACCCTTTCCGTTACACCACCCTGTATAGTTATTTTCCACTATCTAGCGTTTAATTTTTTGGAAATTGTTTTTTTTTTTTAATGTTTTTATTTTACGCTTTTTAGTTTTGGTATCTCACATAAATCCCAGTCAAGTATCAATTTTACATTGTTACTAGACACGAGCAGTCAGCACATCGTCCATACATACGAAAAAAAATGTTCATAAAATAAAAAATACTGGGCCAAACTATGTTAAATTTTTATGGGACCAAATGGCAACTATTCCGCATCAAACTAAAGAAGAATCACGTAAATCAGATCATAAATCTCAGCGTAATCGGCGTACATAAATAAATAAAAAACCGGCAAGTGCGAGTCGGACTCGCGCACGAAGGGTTCCGTACCATTATTTATAAAAACGAGAATCAAAATCACTTCGTTAAATGGGAGCCCCCCTTAAATATTTATTTTATTCTGTTTTCAGTATTTGTTACTATAGCAGCAACAATAATACATAATCTGTAGAAATTTCACCTTGCTAGCTATCACGGTTCATGAGATACAGCCTGGTGACAGACGGACGGACGGACAGCGAAGTCTCAGTAATAGGGTCCCGTTTGACCTTTTGGGTACGGAACCCTAAAAAATACCAATTGAATTAAGAACCTCCTCCTTTTTTAAGTCGGTTAATGACTTTTGATAGTCTGGAAGTCAGCTAACCAATTTTAACAAGGGGTATACTCAACCCTGTTACCCAAAAACTTGGTTGTGCAAGTCAGATTGGCAGTCGTTCTGAGTATACCTAGTACACACTGGTATTCAGATGCACTAAGGCTGGAAGCGAGTGTCAAGAGAAGTAGGTCACCCGTAGCCACGTTCAAAGATCTATGAATGAGAGTCGGGGCTAACAGCCTATCCTAGCTTTACTAGGTACAATGGAACCCTACTTCTCATCATCTGCCTAGCCTTTTCCCAAACTATCTTGAGTTCGGTTTCCAGCTTACCGAATGTAGCTTTGTACCAGTATTTTGCATGAAGCGACTGCCTATCTGACCTCCACAACCCAGTAACTGGGTAAAACGATCCCCCTTGGTACGAATGGATGTCAGACTTTTGGCTTCTGACTACTCGTAACGCCTGTCAAAGATCTACAAATGACAGCCGGGACCAACGGCTTAACGTGCTTTCCGAGGCACGGAGGAAACTCGGTATGTAATTATGGTCACCCATCCATGGACCAACCAGGTAAGCACGGCTTAAGCTTAAGATTGACCCGTGCGGCTGTTATTATTTAGCCACGAGCTATGGAACCCTACTCCTAATAAAAAATAATGTCACTGCTGTTGTACTTCAGTTGATTCGTGATCATGGCGTTTGCAACCGCGCCGAAATACTCGTATCAACGTAAATGTCCCGTTTCAAGGAAACGAAATCAACTTTAATAGAAATACTAGCGACTCGCCCCTGCACGATCTAACCTTCGGAATTTCATTCGGTCAATGAACTAGACAAAAATAGAAATCATTCACTCTATTTATTTTCTGTTAGAAAAGTTGTAGAGAAAAACAACTTGAATGTCTCAATAAAATCAAAGCTTAATTGAAATCCAGATGTCGAGAGGGTAACATTTTTTTATGGATGGGAAATCATTAAATTACGGGCTCCTGCTCTGGGCGGAGCGGAAAGGAGTGTCAGACTTGTACCGACTAAAACCCATCCATGTTCCTTCTTAGCCCTTTGTGTTCCAGGGCCACGGTATCTCTTTCGAACAGTCCCGCAGTCCTGGCAGAGAGGTTAAGGCCTCGCCTTTCATGTACAAGGTTTAGCATCTGCCTAGTCTTTTCAATAACTATTTTGGGGTCGGCTTCCAGTCTAACCGAAAGCAGCTGAAAACCAGTATTTTACATTGAGCGATCTGCTTATCTGGCCCCCTATTCACAAACGCTCGTATTCCATTTTGATTGGTATGTCTATCTTGTTTTGGCATTACGAAAGCGAGCGAGATAGACATACGACTCTCCGAATCGAAATCGAATCCGAGCGTTTGTGAATACGGGGGTGACCTCCACAACCCACTCCAGTTTTGTATTTAAGTAGCCGTAGCCCGTAGCCACGGAGGAGCCTATTGCCATCAACCGGGCACAAATCCAGATTCCGTGACTGCTACAGAGAAATCACACTTTGCTCGACCTAGGTACAGAAATTGGGATTTTTCGGATTCATGTGCTGATTGCATAATTATGCGTGGGAACGTTCCCCGGACCTCACGCTCAGGAGTCGCATTTGCAACCACTAGACCGAAACAGTATTACTTAGTTTCATTGTTTGTCCTGTCGTGGGCGAGTCCAAAAAAATACTATTTCTTTTTAGGGTCCGTTCCTCAAAAGGAAAAAACGGAACCCTTATAGGATCACTTTTTTGTCCGTCCATCCGTCTGTCTGTCTGTCAAGACCGAAGAAACGGTTCGACCTTTTTTCTCAGGAACGCGTGGAGGTATCAAGCTGGCATTTAAACCAAATACTCAAGTCTACTGTCCCTTGGAGCTGTGAAAAAATCAAACTTCTAAGCCAACGCAATTTAAAGATACAGCCGTTTATGCTGCAAAGTTTCGACATTCGCAAGGGAATCAAAACCTACACGGTAATTCCCGCTTCTTACAGCACAGATAAAGGAAAAAAAACCGTATTTTTTTTTTGCGAAAACTTAAATTTTTTGTTACATCATATAATAAAAATATTTTAAACTTACATAGGTACCTATAGGTAAAAATGATGATGGAAAACATCGTGAGTAAACCGGCATGTTCCTAGAACTAAAAATTCGAAGACATGTCACATCTACCAACACGCACTGGGCCTGCGAGGTGGATTACAGCCCACTCGCTCTCATAGAGAGGAGGCCTGTGCCTCAGCAGTGGGAACATTGATTGATGATGATGTAAGCCATGTGGACCGCTGTAGGGGTAACCCTTAAGCTTAGGTACTAACCTTGTCAGTAAGAGAGGTGATGTGTCCCGTGACAGGCTGGGTTCTGGTCGCACTCCTCGGGCTGGCGTAGACCGCTGCTGCTATGAGGAGGAGGAAGGCTAGGACCCTCATGCTGCAACAAAGAATATATCATTTAAGTAATGGTTTTTTGTTGTTATAGTGCATCAAATAGATTGAATCTTTTTAGAGCGTTTGCACCTTACTGCATTTCATACAAACTTCCAATTTTCCGAAATGACTGAACCGATTTTAATGAAACTTCATACGCATAAGCAGGATACATAGGTCTAAAATGTTACTCAAAAATATTTTCGAAAAGTGTTAAAAAAAAAAAGATAGTTGGAAATTTCTGTTTCTATAGATAATTTACAATCGGTCTGATTTAGCTGTAACACTATTATTAACTTAAGTGGCAGTGGGCAGGGCACATTGCTCGCAGAACGTATGGCCGATGGGGCCGAAAAGTTCTGGAATGGCGACCGCGAACCGATGCGTTGGAAGGCCTCCCACTAGGTGGACCTATGACCTGGTGAAGATTTCGGGGATCCGCTGGATGCGAGTCGCACGGGTCCGGACAATGTGGCGACACTTGGGGAGGCCTATGTCCAGCAGTGGACGTCTTTCGGCTGAAATGATGACTATTATTCGAAAATGATTTTTTGTAACTTTTGTATCCTGCTTATGTGTATTAAGTTTCATTAAAATTGATTTAGTCATTTCCGAAAATAATGACTTGATAGTATGCCGTAAGGCGTAAACGCAACGCTTTACCTCTTCCCGCCGTTTGTACGCTTAGATGTTTTAAACTACGTAATGCATTTTGGTGCTGTTTTTGTCAATAGACAGTATGATTCAAGATCCCGAGGTTTAAAATGTTAAATAAATAATTTATCCCACATGAAAATTTCCATGTGACCGAAGTCGCCGGCAGCAGCTATAGTATATACTAATATTATAAAGAGTATAATATTATACTAGTTTGTTGGTTCGGATGTAGGAGGATATCTCCGAAACTGGAAGTCCAATTAAAAAAAAAAAAAACTGATGTTAAGCTAACCTTTTACCAAGTCTACAATTGCGGTCGCAGACAGAAGCTAATATATTAGATAGTCTTTCAATACTAATAATATAAATCCCTTGGAAAGATGCTGAAGAAATATGAATTACTTTTAGAGCCACTAGCCCTGAGCCCACTAGTTTACTCTGAAAGCCCTACTACGTCATCCTAACGTTTTAAACCATACGTTCAAATCATCTTGTCACAAAATCGTGAAGTGTGCAATCGTCTTTACAGTCAGACAGTTTAAATGTAGCAATTAATTCATATTACGTGATTAAGATATTTAAACGAATATTTTCCGTTATCAGAGCGGAAAAAGAGAGGTTATGTGTCTTTAAGAATTGTTTGTAGCCATATTATTTTCTAACTATATGTAAGGTGACGACACGGTTGTCGCAGTGGCTAAGCGATTGGCGGCTGCGCTGCGTGTCGCGGGTTCGATCCCCGCACGTAACAAATATTTGTATAGCCTACAGATAGTTGTTCCGGGTCTGGCTGTTTGTGTATGTGAGTTTAAATGTTTGTAAACGCATCCACGATACAGGAACAATTGTTAGTGTCGGAAAGTTTAAAAAAAAACCGACCAAGTGCGAGTCGGACTCGCACACGAAGGGTTCCGTACCATTATTTATAAAAACGAGCAAAAAAATCTCTTTTGTTGTATGGGAGGCCCCCTTAAATATTTATTTTATTCTGTTTTTAGTATTTGTTGTTATAGCATCAATAGAAATACATAATCTGTAGAAATTTCAACTGGCTAACTATCACGGTTCATGAGATACAGCCTGGTGACAGACGGACGGACGGACGGACGGACAGCGAAATCTCAGTAATAGGGTCCCGTGTGACCCTATAGGTACGGAACCCTAAAAAAAGCGCAGGCCAGGTGACCTACCATGACGTCTTAAAGCAGTATTGTTTTAATCTTATTCCAGAGTGGGAAAGAGATGGCGCTAGACGTCCTCTATAGCTCCGTCTCTTTCCCACACTGGAAGAAGAATAAAACAATACGCTTAAGACGTCATAGTAGCCCCCCGGGAGATCTTTAGCTCGTGGCTAAATAATAACAGCCGTATTACTTTTGACGCGACAACGTCTAATAAATCGATAAACGGCTGCATGCACGAAAAAGGATGACTCATTGTCTCGTTACGCTCATTGTCCCATTACGCTCATTGTACGCTTGCGCCGCATCTATCTTTCTTCCACTCGATTGGCCTATGCGTCCGAGGAGATGAAAGACAGCGGCAGCACACGACAAACATCTACACGTGAACTGTTTCGTCGACTGTTTATAAAGTGAAGTGAAAAGTTAATGTGGTGTTCTTTGTTTATTACAACAACCAAATTAATTCAATAAAAATGATTCAATTTTATTCGTAAAAGTATGCAATCATTTCATCAATGTTTTGTTATGACGTTGTCACGTTAAACTATCGTCCGTAAACCGACTTTACAGATAACTAATTTTTTGTAGTGTCGTTACGTTTCTACCAAATGAGGAATCGATTCATATACGGCTTGGGCTTGTTTATACAATACTAGTTGTCCGGCGCAACTTCGTTTGCGTCACCTTTTCCCCGTTTTCGCAACATTTTTCATTTCTGCTCCACTCCTGTTGGTCGTAGCGTGATGATATATAGCCTATAGCCTTCCCTGATAAATGGGCTATCTAACACTGAAAGATTTTTTCAAATCGGACCAGTAGTTTCGGAGCCTATTCAATGAAAACAAACATACAAACAATCAAATCTTTCCTCTTTATAATATTATTATTGTACAATATAGACATAGACATCACAATTGTTCCTACTTTATCGGTTACAATGAACTGGTTTTCACGTAACACAACAATGCGAGTTTCTCCCACACTTACTGGTGGCGAAATCGTATTGTAATGAAAAGTTTGTTAAACATCAAAACATAATCGCCACGCTTGGCAGGCAGGTTTGCGATCGCAGTACGGTTGTTACAAAAGCACAGAGAACGCTGCTGCCCATTCTCTGTCAAGTCCCTTAGTCGCCTCTTATGACACCCACGGGAAGATACGGGAACTAACTCCTAACTTAGAACACACAAAAAAAAAACAGTTTTATTTATTTACACACTTTTTCTAATTCAATTCAATTCATTCATTTATTGCATCAAACATGGTAGGTACATGAAGTTCTTATATAATATATTTAGTATCACACATTTGGCCAATATATAGCATGCAATATTACAAGATTCTGCACTTAATATATGAATTACTAGGTAACTACATACTTAACAATGTTAGATTTTCCAGTACCCAGTTAAACATATCTGTGCTTTAATGTATAAAATTTACAGGGACATTTTTGAAAGTACTCATCTATCGAATAAAAGCACTCTTGTAACAACCACTTCCGCAACGCAACACAAAACTTATTGAAGGGTAGTTGAGTAATTGACCTAGGCAAGGCATTGTAGATTAGGGGGGCCATGTAAACGCAGCTCCGCCGAAAAAGTTCTAGCTTTGGAACGGGCATTTCAAAATCTAAATGCGTAGGTTTCCTTTTATTTGTGTTATCTTTCCGTTTGAAAAATATGAAAAAAAATTGTAGCCCACCGGTATGGGCAACAGGGTCCAAGCTACGGGTCAGGGCTCCAGAGAAAGGAACCTCCTAGCAATACGAGCCGTGTCCAGGAGTATCGCTTTCTGAATCAAGCTCTTGATCCAGCTACCTAACGAGAGGTTGGACCCTGATACCGGTGGGCTACAATCCATACTAATATTATAAATGCGAAAGTCACTCTGTTTGTTTGTTTGTTTGTATGTTTGTTTGTATGTTTGTTTGTTACCTTTTCACGACTAAACGGCTGATCGGATCTTAATGAAATTTGGCAAGAAGATAGATTTTAACCTGGGGAAGGACATAGGCTATATATCATTACGCTACGACCAAAAGGAGCGAAGCAGCAATGAAAAATGTTGCGAAAACGGGTAAAATGTGACGCAAACGAAGTTGCTCGGGACAGCTAGTTTTTTATATTTTTAAATGATTTTGTTATTTATTTATCAACGAATATTTAGTGATTAATTTGTATAGAAATAAAGGACGATAATAGTAAGCTGATAAAAAGAAAGAATGTTTTAAAGGATTTAATCTTTCCGTTGATTGTCATAGAAACATTTACAATCATCTAAGACAACTGTTTCTAATATTCAGTTAATGAATTTTTAAATTATAAATTTTGATATTATTTTTTTATCAATACTTAGTGTGTGTGCATGTATACCTACCTATTGACATGTATTATAGTTTTTTTTTTTATCGTTTGACATTATGTAATTAGTAAACTTTGACTTTTCACTCTATGTTCAACTTGACATTGTATTAAAATTATTTTATAATTACACTAGCTGTCCCACGCGTATGCGTCACATTTTCCCCGATTTTGAAACATTATTAATTGCTGCTCCGCTCCAATTTGTGTTAGCGTAATGATATATAGCCTATAGCCTTCCTCGATAAATGGGCTATCTAACACTGAAATAATTTTTCAAATCGGATCAGTAGTTCTTGAGATTAGCGCGTTCAAGCAAACAAACAAACAAACAAACAAACTCTTCAGCTTTATAATATTAGTATAGATTAATGGGGATCTATCTTTATTAAACATTTTTGATGTCCAATTAACTTTTAAGTAAGTATAATTATATTTTTGCGGCCCAGAACTTGGCCACTTTGGATATTTATGCTAATTTTAATATTTCTACACCGGCAACGGTAGTGTATGTGAAACTGTTTAATATTAAGATCCTAATGTACCTACCATTCACTCAGAAATACATTCTATTCTATTCTTATTCTAAGAACAAATGACCTGATTGGTGCACGTTTTCATGAAACGATGATACGATTACGAGCAGAGAACGCAACGACTAAACCACCCAGTCTGTACATACCTTAAGCCAATCGTATTCTTCCTATTAGTCAATGAACTGCCAAGGCCAGTCCATTGTTAGTCATAGCTACTAGCAATATGAGTAATCTTTGTTTATATACAAGAGCATGAGAGTTTTAGCTAACTGCCTATCTACCTACTCTCTTAGTAGCTCCTGGCTAAGTAATATGTAGCAGCGGTGCAGTGGTGGCAGCCCCGACTTACGAGCAGTAAGCCGTGGGTTCGAACCCAGACAGGCGCATTACTTTGTGTAATTTATTTCATCACCGCTGCTCTCAAAACGGTGAAGGAAAACATCGTGAGGAAACCGGCATGTCCTAGAACTAAAAATTCGAAGACATTTGACATCTACCAAACCGCATTGTGCCCGCGTGGTGGATTACAGCCCACTCCCTCTCATAGAGAGGCCTGTGTCCCAGCAGTGGGAACATTATAGGCTGATGATGATGATGATGATGAAATAATAACACTTGAGTCGATCTTCAGGTTAAGCCGTGCTTGCCTAGGTTGGTCCGCGGATGGGTGACCACCCAGTACACACGGAGTTTCTTACGTGCCTCGGAAAGATCGTTAAGCCGTTGGTCCCGGCTGTTTATTGTAGATCTTTGACTGACGTCAGATTGTCAGTTGCCCGAAAGTCTGACAGCCAGTCTTATCAAGGGGTAACGTATTACCCAGTAATAACCCGTGTCTTAACCTCTTGCTTTGCTCCTTATGGTGTCGGACGTAATTTTAAGGTGTAGGCACCGTTTGCCCCTTGAGTTATGCCCCCGATCGGCTTCGAGTACTCATACGCCCCTTAGGTATTTAGATGGTCTCGTTCGCCCCCGATTGCTATTAAATTAAAAGTACAGTCAGAAACAACGATCTTTGAAAAGTTGTGATTATTCTATTTATTTTCTAACAGGGAGTGGTTTAGAGTTGTTTTTATCAAAGCAATGTCTATCATGTGATGGGAAGAGATAAATGAAACTGCTTTTTAAATAAAAGATCTATTTTGAAAACAAAAAGTGCAAATATTTGTAAGGAAAGTCAAAAAACTATTTGTTTAACTTAAATGACTCAAATCAACACATTAAATAACATATTAATAATAAAAAATAAAACAATAAAATCACAGATTATGATCTGACAAAGTCATAGACCATCATTATTATATCCTACACACTATAAAATAAATGTAAAATTTTCATAGACTACTTGAGTTATTACTCATATAACTAAGTAAAACAAGCCTTAACAACTAACGAAATCACAGATCAGCAATAATAAAACTTACATTAACCATAAAATATGTAAAATTAAACAAATCACAGATTGGATGAATTATCACTTAAATATCTACGAGTAGGTAAAATGAGCCTTAAAAACTAACAAAATCAAATAAAACTTACACCTATAAAAAAAAGAAAAATCACAGATTAGTTATTACAAGTATAACATTTAGTGAATAATACCTGTCAGTCTAATTTTTTCACTTACATAATTATAATCATTTGTATAAGAATAACAATATAAAATCAATGTACGGTAGATTAACACTTCAAATCAATGTACGGTTATATATATGCGCACAGTTTCTCTAAACATAGATTTAGTCCGATTTCCCCATTTAATAATTTTGCCATAATGTAGTTTATCCGTTCGTCTCTTTCAATAAACTCTTTTTTTCTATTTTTTATTTTTACTCCACTCTTCACATTTTCGATTCTTTGTTCCACGAGTTTGCTTTCTTTTAATAAAATCTCGCAAAACTTTAAAATGTTAGGAGACGTTTTTCCGCTAAGATTTCTGTTTAAACGGGAATGCCAGCCTTCAACTTTATTGTTGGTGCGATTTTGTTGCCCATAGAAGTTACACATTCCCTTGACTGATTTATTTTCAAGCCACTGCTCTACAAAATAATTGTTAAATTTTAATGTTTCGCTATCACTTGGACTGTCCTCCATAATGTAAAGCCATCCATCGTCTTTCATTTCTTGTGGAATTAGACTCAATGTCTTGCATAAATCCACGTGTCTTTTAGTGTACCTCCTTTTCAAGAGGTTCAGCTCTTTAGCTTTTTTTTTCAGGGCTTGGGCAAAATGAAAAAAGCAACCCAATATAGTTGTACTTGGAAAGATTTCTGAAATGGCATTAATTATTGCCATCTCAAAATCTAGATGAAATTGATCGGGTTGCCAATCTGGAAGACGACATTTCATCATGTCAAAGAGACGTTTGTAGGTTTTTCCTTTTTTGTCTGGTAATAAAGCGTATGCTAGTGTTACGATATTGTTGCTGTGTATATCGCTTCCCAGATCACCGTGAATAGAAAATAGTTGCAGAAATGGTTGGACCACAAATTTAAAAGTACCATCAACGTACACATTTTTGCATTTTTCTAGTTGCCGACTGCATTCCTGTGTGGCAAAAACAATTATGCGTCCAGATCCATCATTAAAATCACAAAAAAGAAAATTTTCAAATTTCTTTGGTATTTCTAGATCGGTACTTTTGCGATTTCTAATCTTTTTAACTCCATAAGCCTTTTTTCTTGAATTATAAAGACCGCGCCGTACGTTTTTATATTCTGGAAACTTTTTAATAAGTTGTAATCCTGTATCTTTGTAATTTATAACTTCATTTTCATATATTTCATGAACTGATTTAATTGCTTCTGTTGCTGCTTTATTTTTACATATGTCTAGCACTGTTTTAATTTCATTGTTTTCAAAATCTGGAGCACACTCATGATGAGATTCTTTTACAATTGCGTCACCATTAATTGTAAGAGTTCCTTTGCAAGCAGGTCTATTTACACAGTGCCAGTTAGAGCCACCATTCTTATAAGTTCGTTTTTTGTGGTAGCTATGACCAGCTCTCAGCAAAACGAGGCCTCCCTTTCGTGACGAAATGTATTTAATACCACTTATCTCACGTCTCGAACAGCTTGCACCGTCTGACATGGTTCTACAATAATAATAAAAAACTAAATTAGAAAAAAGTTCTTTAAACTTAACTTTTAGGTCTTTGCTATTCATTAAACAAACTGATTCGTATATTATACTAGTATATACGTTATATTAAGCCTAAATCTGTATAGGGAGCTATCGATCAAAGCTATAAAAAATAAGCTAAAAGCTCATACCTAGATACAGAATTTAAGACATAAAAATCAAGTATTACATATTTTTATTACGTACATACTAAATTTTTGCAATAATATTTATTTGAAACTTACCCAATAAAAATATTTACACATACACACACAATTAAACACTAAATTCAATAAACGTTAATAATTTCACTTAGCAGAAAATATTATGTGTATGTATCGCACTCAAAGATAAGATGTCGACTAATTAGCACTTAACACATATTGCACCCCTACATACCTCATTAATAAGTTAGAAAGAGATAGCATACAATTCTTATGATAAACCAACCCTTTTTTGCCTATTGTTTATAAAACTTGTTTCGCCCAGTGAGTCAGGTAGCAAGGTAGCAAAAGCAGATACATGTGATGGGATTACGAATATAGTAATTTAAATAGGTTATCAATCAAATCGTGTTCTCATAAACACAATTTGATAACTTTTTCAAATCACTTAGAGAGAAAAGTAAAGCACAGTGTGTTATACTTTTTTGTCTAACGGTACTTTGTATAACTACTTTTAAATGATATGAGGCAAGGGGCGAACGGACACACCAAAATAATTAAAAATTAATAAAATATTATACGCCCCGTCACAAGGGTCAAACGGAACCTTCGAAACGGGGCGTATGGAACATTTTCCTCCAAGGGGCATAACCGAAGGGGCGTACGGGGCTTACACCAAGAATAGCACTATATCTTCCCGTCGGATAAGATAAGATAAGATAAGATGCATTTATTTGTATAAACATCGGTCGGTGTCGTAAGAGGCGACTAAGGGACTTGCCAGAGAATGGGCAGCAGCGTTTTCTGTGCTTTTGTAACAACCGTACTGCGATCTCCAACCCGCCTGCTAAGCGTGGCGATTATGGCAAAACCCCCCAAAATCTCAATGTGGTGAAACTTGGGGGAGGCCTATGTCCAGCAGTGGACGTCTTTCGGCTGAAATGATGATGATGATGATGAACTCGTGTCTTGTCTGAATTGGCTTTGTCTTTCATTGTTGTTTAAAACAAGTCCAGTACCATTAAGTAGAATTCTTGGATACGGTCATAAACGATAAGTCTATCAAGATAGGTAAAACAAAAAAAAAACCGCCAAGTGCGAGTCGGACTCGCGCACCGAGTGTTCCGTACAAAAATAATTAAAAGTATTTTTATTATATGATGTTATTAAAAATTTACGGTTTTCGCAATTTTTCCTTTATCTGTGCTATAAGACGTTGCTTCGTACCAAATTTCAAGATTCTGAGTTCACGGGAAGTACCCTGTAGGTTTTGATTCCCTTGCAAGTGACGAAAATTTGCAGAAATTTGCGGCATAAACGGCTGTATCTTTTGATTACGTTGGCTTAGAAGTTTGTTTTTTTCACAGCTCCAAGTGACAGTAGACCTGAGTATTTGATATAAATTTCAGCTTGATACCTCCACGCGTTCCTGAGAAAAAGAGTCTTGACAGACAGACAGACGGACGGACTACAAAGTGATTCTACATATAAGGGTTCCGTTTTTTCTTTTCGAGGTACGGAACCCTAAAAACACTATTAAATATCAAATACTCTTAAAAATCAAATAAACAAAACTGGATACACAGAAATACCCAGTATAGAACGTTTATCGTAATATCAAGTCAGGGGTCATTGGAGTTTCAGAGTAAACTAACTTGTTTATCTACTTCCATATCAAAATATATAAACAAAATGATGAATCGGCGATTACCTCACGTTTTTACTATCTAATTCATCAGTAACCTAGCTTTTTACCATTTAAGTTGGTGTTGGCTTCCGGTCTAACCGGATGCAGCTGTGCATAGAATATCTATGTATATAGAAGAGAATATAATAATATTTATTTCTGACTGAAAGGTAGGTACTTACATTAGGATCTTAATATTAAACAGTTTCACATACACTACCGTTGGCGGTGTAGAAATATTAAAATTAGCAAAAAAAAACTGAAGTGGCCAGGTTCTAAGCCGCAAAAATATAATAAGTTATAATAATTATAATAGTTTACATCAAAAACGCATAATATAGAATATATCCCCATTAATGTAATTATAATATAGGTAAAACATTATGGTACGCAATAAATAATTGAGACTTTTTCCATTAATAATAGGTTTGGCTTGTAGTTCAAACAGATACAGTTAAATTAAAGAGCGCCTCTCTCCATCAAACGTAAAAATTTGGCGAGCTCAGTCTTAAGAGCGTTTATACCCTACGGCACTTCATACAAACTCTCAAATCGTTATTTTCCTTAAATGACTGAACAGATTTTAATGAAACTTCCTACGCATAAGCAGTATACATAGGTCTAAAAAGTTACTAAAAAATATTTTCGAAATGTCTTTTAAAAATGAAGATAATTGGAAAATTCTTTTTCTATTGATAATTCAAAATCGGTCTAATTTAGCTGTTACATTATTTTTTGGTTAAATCATTTCGGTCATTTCGGAAAATAACGACTTGAAAGTTTTTGTGAAATGCCGTATTGTAATTTTATTAAACAAAAAAAAACAAAAACGGGTTGCACTCCGGGAGTGTTTTAGAATCTTTTGAAGTGAAAACTTGAATATTGAAAATTTTTTTTGTAACTTTTAAGACCTATGTATCCTGCGCGTATGAAGTTTAATTAAAATCGGTTCAATCATTTCGGAAAATAAGGACTTGAAAGTTTGTATGAAATGTCGTAAGGCGTAAATGCTTTAAGTCTTCCAGGATAAGAAGCTTGATTATTGTGTTGTGTTATATCAAGATAATTATGATACTGCGATAAACGAATGATTAATTTGTTACAGATCTTGAATGTGGAACTTGAAAAGAAAACCTGTTTTAGTTATAAACATGTTTGGCGTAGCACTAAGCTTGAAATATTCTAGTGGTCCTTGTTTACAAATACAGGCACAGCAAAAGTATGTGGGATATCGTATTACCCAGTAACTGGGTTGTGGAGGTCAGATAGGCAGTCACTCCACGGCTCCATGTTAAATACTGGTGCCCATTGCGGTTAGACTGGATGCCGAATTGCCGAGCCAGCCAAACATTAAGAAAAAGTTGTGTTGTGATTTAGGGAGCTGCTGTGCCCTATACAACAGTTGTTTAGGTTGGTGAAATGGTACCTACTCATCATGTAGGTATGAAGATTTAAATAGTTACGAAAGGCCAATGTTTTTCATTTGTTTTGCGTTTTTTTGTTTAGTTGGAGAATTTGGAAAGTTATCAAACGAGATGTAGCCGATCCAACATAGACACCAGATGATGACACAGCAAAAAAAAGTTAGCCAGCAAACCAATACTGAAAATGGCGTTACATAAAAGTACCTCACTAAGTCATCATCATCATTTCAGCCAAAAGACATCCACTGCTGGACATAAGCCTCCCACAAACATTGCCATAATCCCCACGGTTGGCAGGCGGGTTGGCGATCGCAGTACGGTTGTTACAAAAGCACTCACTCACTAAGTATTTTATTTATAATTAAATGGAATGATGGAAACTGTTTTAATAACATCTTATGTCAACCATAGACCGGCAATGGCGGACCCATTATAAGAAATCTTATTAACTTTACAATAGAAAAAAAAAACTACAATATGATCAATAAGACTATGAATAAAATAATTCTTGTAATGAGTTTTTGTTTATTATATTTTTACCACCTGTATTTGATACCAACAACAATTAAATAAACATTCTATTCTAAACAAAATGTTAGTAAAACGAATAACCTCAAATAAAAAAAAAACAATCATAAAGATGTTTTTTTTTTTATAAACCGAACGCGCCCCACATTTAATTCAAAATCAAAACACAAAAAGGTTGTACTCACATTTAAAAAGTATAACGATTGTTGTCACTACTTTGATCACGCATGCGCAGTTTGAATGCGCGATGACAACTGACAGTTTGACCTAAGATGGCCGTCAATTATACTGGTTTTATAGTAGCAACGTGATTTAATAGCATAACAAAGGCGCGTGGAAATGCTTGTTAGTAGGTTTATTTTTTCCTTCTATGACTGTTAGGGATAACTATTGAAGTTTAATAGTGATTCAGAACAGGTATTTCCGCCGGTTTTGCTTGTTTTTGGTTATTTTTTGTATTTCACGTCTTTTCGTTACGTTTCCTTCGTCTTCTTAGCAAGATTAAGGTTTTCTTATTAGAAAAATAGATGTTTTATTATAATCATTTGCACGGCCTTTTCCCAACTAAGTATATTGGGGTCTACTTCCGAGTTCCAGTCTAACCAAATACAGCTGAATACAAGTATTTTAAAAGGAACGACTGCTTATCTGACCACAGACCAGTTAGTACTGGGTAATACGATACCCCTTTGTAGGGCTGGTGGACAGACTTTCGGGCCACTGACTTTCTGTAACGACAATTGATTAGTGTATAACTGATCCTTCGAGCCGGATTTCAACCAGCGACCTATAATCATCACCATCAGCCTATAATGTTCCCACTGCTGGGATACAGGCCTCCTCTCTATGAGAGGGAGTGGGCTGTAATCCACCACGCGGACCCAGTGCGGGTTGGTAGATGTCACATGTCTTCGATTTTTTAGTTCTAGGATATGCCGGTTTCCTCACAATGTTTTCCTTCACCGTTTTTCAGAGCAGCAGTGATGAAATAAATTACAGAAAGTAATGTGCCTGCCTGTTCGAACTCACGGCTTACTGCTCGTAAGTCGGCTGCCACCACTGGGCCACCGCTGCTCTCAACCAGCTAACTATGTATGATGATAACTCTTCACGATGTTAGGGTTGCTGAACAGTCTCAAGGACCTTAAACTACATCCATTTAATTTCTTGGTTTTTGTTCATCAACATCTGCCTAGCCTTTTCCCAAACTATCTTGGGGTCGGCTTCCAGTGTAACCGGATGCAGATCAGTACCAGTATTTTACGTGAAGCAAATGCCTATCTGACCTCCGCAACCCAGTAACTGGTAATACGATACCCCTTAGTAACACTGGATTTCAGACTTTCGGCTTCTGACTACTCGTAAAGACTGTCAAAGATCTACAAATGACAGCCGGGACCAACGGCTTAACTTACTTTCCGAGGCACGGACGAAACTCGGTATGTAATTATGGTCACCCATGGACACGGACCAACCTCGGCAAGCACGGCAGGCAGGCACGGCAAGCACCTTAAAGATCGACCCGTGCGGCTGTTATTATTTAGCCACAAGCTCCTCCACGCCTCTTTTCTCTTTTTGTTTAATAAACATACATACAGACAAGTTAAAAATTCCGTATGAGTAGTATTATAATCATATCAGTACTAGGAATTATTATTATTTTACGTTGCGGTTTAAAGCGAACTAATTTATAATTGTTGACAAATATATATGTTACTATCGTTTGGTTTAACCATCGACCATCTGTTCCTTCTGAACTAGTGTTTTACCCCCAATTTGCCTGGGTTTTTTATGTGGATTTTTAACACATTCGAGTCCACCCACATAAAGCTCATGTGCCATCCCACCATACATATTGCAAGTGGACCTTCCAGGTGGGACACTGGCATGGGTGACCACGTCTGCTTAGTTTGCTAGGCAATTTAATTTTACCTCGAAGAAATAGGAAGAATTAGTTTGTTGCGTTTGTAGTTCCAGATAGACGAAGACGCACTATAACCATTCCTTCTTAACCATTTGTTTACCAAACCCTAAGAAACCTCGATTTTTCATCTCATTCTCGTATCTTACAATCTCAAAAACATGTTTTTAGAATTAACGTTTCAAATTATGCAAATGGTTTTCCACCCCTGACCCACTTGCGACTTTAGTGAACCCACCAGGTGGGTTCCCGGCACTGAAAGTGTTAAGTTAGGCCTATATGTCCCTTACGGGACAGCCCTCCAGAATCTGACAGGGTGCATTCAGTTCCTTATTTTAACCGGATTTAAAAAAAAAATCGTTAGTTTTTAGGGTTCCGTTCCCAAGGGTCAAACGGGACCCTATGACTTAGACTTCGCTGTCCGTCAGTCCGTCCGTCTGTCACCAGGCTGTATCTCATGAACCGAGATAGTTAGCCAGTTGAAATTTTTACAGATTATGTATTTCTGTTGCCGCTACAACAAAAAATACTAAAAACATAATAAAATAAATATTTAAAAAAAGAGAGGTTCACAATGCAGGAGACCGAATGGCTTGAAGACGTATAATATGTGGTCGCGATCCTCAGCTGTGAGGGGACGACGAAGCAGAAGAAGAATTTAATTATACAGACAAACCTTTTTTAATGAAGTATATTGTTACGATTTAGTCATTACTGTTAAGTATAAGGTTAAAAGTGTATCAAACAGAACCGCTGTAGGCAAATGTGTCATTCTGCAAAAATTGTGACTAACTTCAACGAATTAAATCTAGGATACCAATATAAAGCTGAAGAGTTTGTTAGATTTTTTGTTTGTTTGCTTGAATGCGCTAATCTCAGGAACTACTGGTCCGATTTGAAAAATTCTTTCATTGTTAGATAGCCCATTTATCGAGATAGGCTATAGGCTATATATAATCACGCTACGACTAACAGGAGCGGAGCAGCAATGGAAAACGTTGCGAAAACGGGGAAAATGTGAAGCAGACGTAGTTGCGCGGGATAGCTAGTAAACTGAATAAGACATCTTTCACTTCTGAAATGAACCTTCTAACAATTTTTAATAAAGTTCAGAGTACTGTTAAATTAGAGGTAAAATAACAATTAAATTAGGTAGTTCATAGAAGTGTGTCATTTGATTAATTTATTGGTTTGTGACTTTCAAAAAGGATATTTGACGGAAGGAAAGCAAATAAAACCTAACCTAACTTATACAGAATTATTACCTATGCTGGTCATGTCACGTACTCATGAAAACTACCTAAGTATAGATCCCTACCTTACCCTATACCTACTTATGAAGAATAATGATTTTAATATGAAACAAATATGAACCGGCATTAAATCAAAATATTTTATTTTACATAAGCCTACATGGGCACTAATAAAACGTCGACAAAAGGTGCACGGTTCGGGTTGGTCGTTTCCTATGGAGAAGAACCGGCAAGAAACTCCTTGGTTACTCTTTTAAAATCATTTGGTTTTACAATATTTGAGCTTATTGGTATGTTACCTATAAGCTGTACAACAGTGTAATGAACTCAAAACAGCGAGCTTTTATGCAATAATCATAAAAACAAACCGATATCGGCGGATTACAATTTTTAACCCCCGACCAAAAAAGACAAAAGCTACAATTAATTTCGAAAAATAGTGTTACAGCAAAATTAGACCGATTATAAATAATCTATACAAACATTTCCAATTATCTTTTTTTTAAAAGACATTTCGGAAATGTTTTTTAGTAACTTTTTAGACCTATCATATGTATCCTGCTTAAGCGTATGAAGTTTTAATAAAATCGGTTCTGTCATTTCTTTTTTTTTCGAAAATGTTTTTTAATAACTTTTAAAATCTGTTCAGTCATTTCGGAAAATAACGACTTGTCGACGTATGAAATGCCGTAGGGTATAAACGCTCTTACGGGCGTTTTAACAGTCACTATGACGACACATTTCTGACGTGTGCAAGAGATAAAATTGTGAATAAGAATAATAATTAATTTCCTTGTAATGTCTTCCAGTGAGAGATAATCCGTTTCAAGCGTAATTATTAAAATATAAGCAAATAAAAACAATTCTAAGAAATTTATATAAAAAGTTGTTTTTTTTTTTGGTAATTCATAAGAATTCTCTTGTTTTTATCCTGCCTCGTGAACAAGAACAATTATCTTGATTATTCAAAACATTTCATCTTGTAGTGTTACCAACTCGTTTGTGCCTAAATAACGACGGGCACGGTGGGGATGCCCATATCCCTAATTGAAGTTGAAAGTCTGATGTTATAATCCTCGTTTACAAAAAAATTCAAATAAAAAAAAAACAAATAATCAAAAAACAAATTCATTTCTTTTTTTTCAATATTCAATTTTTTGCATTCAAATCTTCTCACGAGACTCGCCGGCCAGTGTGGCCGCCGCGGAGAAATCATTTTCAAATACATGCAGAGACGAAAATGTTTTTTTAAAGACTCATCAAGATCGGTTGAGTAGTTTAGACTTCAAAATGTGTGATATGCATTCCAAGTATTCGAACAAACACACTTTTATTTTCATGATGAAACAGGCTAACATTTTACAGGTTTATTAATTAATTGGTGTCCGCACCACGTTTTTACCTACGTGTGTATAGACACACATACATTCATTGCATATATCACCATAGACATATTCATTGCATAGACCTCAACCTATTTTGAGGGTTGAATCCGCGCCTGGCTAAAAAAAAACTGTAATTTAAAAGACTTTTCAGTGGGAACAGTTCAAAAGCAGCCTTATTGAAATAGGAATAAAGATCACTGTGATCTTGATAGTCAAGCAAAGTATTCATTTGTGGTGGTCACCATTTCGTAACAGGTGGCTCGTTTTTTTTTTTGCCACCAATATTCACAGCCGAATCTATAAACAAGATAATGTGATAAGTTGAGTAATACTCATTATACAAGAGACGATTTTTATTTTCTAGTTTAGGTGTTGCTTGACGTCAAAGCGTTGCTTGAGTTTGGATTCTTGCTTTGCTTTCTATGAAGGTTCTTACTTCGTTTTTTCTATTGCATATGTAGGTAATGCTTAAACTCAAGTTAAATACTTTAACTTGACTATCGATGCTTGTGTTAGTCTTACGAAAAGCATTTTGGATCTAAACTACTAGTTAGAAATAATCTTGACTCATTTAAATGCTTACCAACAACATACTGCGATCACCGATTCGTAGGCGCTGATCGTGACAAACCGGTAATAGTAAATACTTATATCAAAATCAGATTAAAGAGTCATTTATTCAAATTTGGCTGATAATCAGCACTTATTGAACCTAAAAAAACAAAGTTACAAAAGACGGTCCCCTAAAACGCCCGCCCTTCGCCGCTTCCTAGTGTTTTAGTTTTTTATTTGATAATGAAAATCACCCAATTTTTGTACCTTTAATTTTCCAAAGGACACAGTTTTTGAATGGAATATACACACATACACCCAAACTACAAATTCATATTATTAAGGTTGAATCTGCAAAGAAGTTGATCTTTATAAAGCATTCGATTCTGTGAATCACATCTGTTTACTTATAAAATTGTAACCAAAACAAAATATTTTAGAATCCGAAATTTAACACCTTTTGGTTTATATAACATTAATTTAACACAGAGAAAATAGTTCCTCAAAAAGTTTATTAAGAAAGATTTATAATGGAGTGCCACAAGGTCACATTTTTGGCCCATGTGTGTACAAAGTGGGCTATAGAAAATTACCTGCTGTAAGAGTGTTATACTCAAGCAATTTAAAATAAGAAACCAATTCACTCGAACCTTGAAGAGATCTTGATTATTATAATGATCGGGAAACAGAGAAGCCGGTAATGTACTCCGCAGACAGGCGCTTCGCAAAATAAATGTACCATCTCAACATGAATGATGTAACCAAGGTTTTTGTAACAAGATTATGATTTAAGAGAGTGTCCATGGAGTTTCTTGCCTATTCTTCTCCATAGAGATCTACGCTTTGGAATGGGCAAGTACAGTAATTTCACACTTATTAAGTCTTGTGACTGGGACTGTAGCTTCATTTTTTATTGTTGTTCGACTATTCAAAACTGCTTGTTACTGGCCTACTTTAAAAAACAATTTTGATTTGATTTGAAATAGGAAGCTTAGCGCTTTGCCCAGTAATTGATTAAGAAAGGGTTTCTTGTTCAATATATTTCTTGCTAGAAAGTTTTTTAGGATAATAATAAAACTCATAAAAGCAGAGAAAGATAAGCAATTAAAATATCTAGATCTGGCTCGCGAGGTTGTCATGTGGGACGTGAGTACAGCAGTCATAGTGGCGATAGTCGTGTCGGCGAACGGGTTGATAGCCAAAAGCCTCGACCAAATTCTGAGGAGTGTTTCGCTTGTCAGCTGGATCAAGGGCTTGATTCAGAAAGCAGTACTTCTGGACACGGCGCGTATTGTTAGGAGGTTCCTCTCTGAACAGCCCTGACCACCGGTAGCACGGACCCTGTTCCCAATGCCAGTAGGCTACTATTTTCTTTTTTATTCGTAATACTATTTAAAAATGTAAATGAAATGAATAAAGGATTATAAACTGATAATATACGGAGGAAAGAGAATACATTTAATATATTGGCAAAAGGAGAAAAAAAAACAAAACATTTCAATAAAAATTACTTGTTTTATTTATAAATTAAAAAAATAATAATCAGAAAATAATACAAAAGTGTTAATTAAACATAAACTTATTCGATAATAATGAGAAGAGTAGGAAGGTACTAGTAACGGATACAACAAATAAAAATGTACTAATTTTGTGCACGCTTGGCTAAAAATAACCTATTGGAATCCTAGTTTGTGCATTTTCTTATTTTATCTGCCTAGCCTTTTCCCAACTATGTTGGGATCGGCTTCGCTCTAATCAGATGCAGCTGATTACCAGTATTTTACATGGAGCGACTGCCTATCTGACCTCCACAACCCAGTAACTGGGGATACAATACCTCAATGCAAGACTATTTAAGAAATTTTCTTTGTTTCTACTCATTACTAGTATACATGGCAACATATCAAGCTAAATACAAGCTGTTGTTCTGCATCCTCGTCAAATTCAAGGAGGTAACTATGCCAATGATTCTCGACCCGAATCAGTAATAAAATGGGTGGCTATTTTTTTTTCTTGTTTATGGAAATCGGTACGACTAACTGTGAACCACCAGTTTTTTAAACGCGGTCCGTCTGATCCTCGCCCTATAACCGCGCTTTCACACATACAAACAATCTCAATCGTTTATTCGATTATTTCTTATTCCATAAACCACGTTAAGGGATTGGGAGGATTGTCAGTATATACTGACAATCGTAAACAACCAAAAAAAAACCCCGTTTATTTAGAATTAACTAGGTACCGTATTTTAAATTGATTATTTATGTCTATTGTGACAACCTCCTGAATTTTTACGAGGATGCAAAACAATAACTTGCATATCTAGTATAACCCGACCTCGCTTTGTATATGTTTCAGGACAGTGAGTGATAAGCTTATACAGGTTTTTTCCAGGTTTTTTAGGTTTTTTCTAGCTTGATTGGTTATCGTACTTCTATTGACCCAACTTAAGTTTGACTTAGTTTGGTAGCAACTACAGTGCAACGGTCTTTTATTCTTGAGTATAAAGTATCACTTAGCTATCTGAATACGAGTATTTTACATGAAGCGACTGCCTATCTGACCTCCACAACCCAGTTAGTACTGGAGAATACTAATCCCTTTGTAAGACTGGTTGTAAGACTTTCAGGCCACTGACTATCTGTAACGACTGTCAAAGATCTACAAATGACAGCCGGGACCAACGGCTTAACGTGCTTTCCGAGGCACGGAGAGAATTCGAGAAATTTATAAAATTTTGTGATTTTAAACATTTTGTTTTGACAGAGAGACAAATAAATACTGTTCTTTTCTTTTGAAAGTTTGTGGCACTATTAACAATTCTGTTGCACTATTGTTGCATAAGATCAGTAGGGTATAGTAATTTCTTAATACTTAGATCCATTCCTGGAAGTTTTGTTTGAACGCGGTTGGCTCCACACCTTCAGGGACTTTGCTTACATGTACCTGTAAAAAAGATAACAATTTAATACATCAATCATAACATCCCGCCTGTAAAAACCAAGGGGGAAAACGTGAGGAAGGGAGCTCAAGCTCAAGCTGTCCTGATTGCAGTCCCTAGCTCCTTGCGAAGATCAAGCCAAGTTGGCGAGAAGGGTTTCGCTAAAGTAGGAAGGAAGAAGAAGAAGACCTGTCCTCGAAATCAGTGTGGTATCGCACTGATCGGTCAGAAGATGCTGCTGCATCCTGCTGTGCCTACGACGCAGCTGTACATTTCGCGTCTGCATCACTCCACGACGGTTCATCATCATCATTCATCATCATTTCAGCCGAAAGACGTCCTCTGCTGGACATACGCCTCCCCTAACAAGGGGGGGTTTTGCCATAATCGCCACGCTTGTCAGGCGGGTTGGCGATCGCAATACGGTTGTTACAAAAGCACAGAGAATGCTGCTGCCCATTCTCTGCTAAGTCCCTTAGTCGCCTCTTACGACACCCACGGGAAGACATGGGATGGTGCTATTCTTTACGTCCGACACCACACAGAACCACGACGGTTACTGTTACTGAATACGTAGTAACCGTTTTCGCTTCGGTGCTCTTCTACACTGTTTAATATTTATATCTACAACTCAAGGGCAGGCTTTCAGACAGAATCGATATGCCGGCGCCTAGCCAGAATCATGGTTGTATCATTTGTCTGTTAGTTCATTGCCTACGGTATAAAACAAAGCCACTTCCCGCTGTCTGTCTGTCTCTATGTACGCTTAGATCTTTAAAACTACGCAACGGATTTTGGTGCGGTTTTTTTTAATGGATAGAGTGATTCAAGAGGAAGATTTATATGTATAATACATGCATAATATAGTCGAGAAATACTGATAATTTTAGAGGTTTCTAATGTGATGTCGTAAATAAACACTTTTTTTTTGCGCTTACATTTTAAACGCTAGCTGAACCCTACGAGATAGATAAAAATAATATAGTATAGTATTGTACACCTTAAAAAGGTCTATAAAAAGTCCTCGATGATATATATCTATCTCTTACCTACAATAACCATTATTATCTTTTAGTTTTTACGAGAAATAATGGCTTATTTACCAAGAGATTTTAAGCAATACGGCATTAATCCTTAACCTGTTAAGTACCTCAAATACATTGTGCATTTAATATAGATCAATATTGCTCTTTATAGCATTGCACCCGTGCGAAGCCGGGGCGGGTCGCTAGTTGGTTATAAGTCTTAATTAATCAGAGATCGCGAACTCTATCAATCTGCGCGCCATTGTCATTTACAAAAAAGACTTTTATGGCAAAGACATGATTATTTGTTTGTTTATTTCTACTATATTCACGAAATCTATAGTTCTTAAAATAAATTAACTAATGCTATGGCCAATTACGGATTTACTAAACTTAGACCGCATTTTCAGAGACCAACAGCATGACATGCTAGCACCATCTAAGCAAACGCATCTACTTATGATTGAAAAGACAGGAATAATTAAAAGACTGCTATTATTGATTTTCAAACACTTATGGGCGATTTTTAACAAAAAAGAATTGAATTTTAGAGTGTTTTGTACGTGATTTGCCTTTGCTACTAACATTCTTAGTAGCACGGGCAAAAAAATTGTTTTGACCGCATTTGACAGGACACTAGTAGCACGGAAATTATTTATTGCCCTTGTTACTACTGGCAGATGCAAACAAGAAAAGAAAGAAAGACATTACAATAGTGATGACACCACATCCTAAAGAGAATTAGTAAAATTAATAATAAATTAAAAAAAAAACCCAGCAAATGTACTAGGCTAGCATAAGTTGTAAGTTTTTGTGAACTGTTGGCCTACCATGACGTTTTAAAGCAGTATTGTTTTATTCTTATTCCAGTGTGGGAAAGAGACGGAGCTATACAGGATGTCTAGCGCCATCTCTTTCCCACACTGGAAAGGGAGTAAAACAATAATGTTTTAAGACATCATGGTAGGCCACATGGTAGTAGCACGGGCAAGTCAAGGTTTTGAACACACGACGCCTAATCGAGCTATACAAAACCAGTTTAAAATGCGGATCTTATTGTACGGCAAATGTATACAAAGCGAGGACAACGAGAACATGTTATACTGGAAATGTATAGTTTAATGTATCGTCGTGTGGACTTAGATTTATTAGTTGAAAGCTTGGACCTAAACATTACAAGTTAATCAACTTGTACATTAATTGTACTCATTTGTAAAAACTTGTGTTATACTACTCACCCACGCTGGGTAGTCGTGCCATTTGAGATACTGCTCAGCCTTCTTCATAGCTTCAGCCTTTTCCTAGAGAACAATAATAAACATAATCGGTAAGAATTTCTGAATCAGTGTCCTCTTGGATATAAAATTAAATGATGAAAATGTAACGACCTATAAAGAGCAACTTATAAAAAAGTAATACAGCGCCATCTGTGATAAAAACTGAAGAAATGATATGGTCTGAATCTCGCAAGCAAAGTTTACGTCGACTTGAGAGTATATAGGGAAACCTGACAACAACTGTCGGGCATCATTCAGATCAAGCCTGTCCCCATGCTTTCCTCCCGCAGCGACGCCCTAAGCCGAGGCTCATACTCCACAGGGGGTGCCCTTAGCGTATAGTCGTTTAGTTTGTAAGTAGTTTTATGCCCTGGCTGGAAGCGTTACACTCAAGGCACCCACAGGATAGTCCGGTTAAGCAGACGTTACGATTACCTCTTAGGTTGAACTGCGAGATGACATACACAAAAAAAAGCTGTCGGGCATTTGCCCACCAGAAATAACACAGACGGGTGTTATGCCTGGTGGGCAAATGCCCGACATCTTTTTTTTGTATCGGAGGATCCTACCCTTTCTAAGGAGTATCGAGGAACTTAACACCCTGTTCCTCATACCCCTAAACTGGCGTCGGTTAAATATCTAAAGAAATGAAACGACGAATTGTGATATTTAAATTAAATTAAAAAGCAGATGTGTGAATTGAAATTATGAAAAAGGACAACATGAAATAAAATGATGAAATGAAAAGGCAAAATGAGGTTAAAATATCAAAATTAAATTAAATACTAAAATATAATGCAATAAATAAAAAAAAATGAATAATAAAATGAGAGTTGAAAATGAAATGATAAAAAGAAATTTATTTTAAATTATGAAGAGAAATGGCAAAATGAGACGTTGAAATAAAATAATGTCGTGAAATAATGAACATAGGGGCATACCTTATCATTGGATCCCCTTCCGACCCAAACGTAGATACCGCTGTAACTACCAGTATCCAGAATGTAGCATTCCTGGAAAAAAAAACATGTTTTATTCCAAAAACATCTATGGTTTCTAAACAAAAACATTTAGTGTCATAATTTTTTTTTTTTAACGTTGCCCCACACTAGGAATTTCTCCTGTATCGTGGGTGCGTTTACAAACATTTAAACTGACATTCACAAACAGCCAGACCCGGAACAACTACCTGCAGGTCATACAAATATTGGTTCCGTGCGGGGATCGAACCCGCGACACGCAGAAAAGCAGTCAATCGCTTATAGCCACTGGGTCAAATGTGTCATTCATCTGTCTAGCCTTTTCCCAAACCATCTTGGGATCGGCTTCCAGTCTATCTGGATGCAGCTGAGTACCAGTATTTTACATGAAGCTATACTGCCTATCTGACCTCCACAACCCAGTAACTGGGTAATACGATACTCCTTAGTCTTACTAAGGGGTATCATATAAATCTAAACTAATATATAATATAAAATTATAATATTAATTAATTATATTATATATTATTAATTAATTATAAAGAGGAAAGATTTGATTGTTTGTTTGCATTGAATAGGCTCCGAAACCACTGGTCCGATTTGAAAAATTCTTTCAGCGTTAGATAGCCCATTTATCGAAGAAGGCTATAGGTTATATATCATCACGCTACGACCAATAGGAGTGGAGCAGCAATGAAAAATGTTGCGAAAACGGGGAGAATGTGACGCAAACGAAGTTGCGCCGGACAGCTAGTAAATAAATAAAGGGAGATTATATTGAACAAAAATATTACTTTCCGTCCGTGGGTAACACGAGAAAACTTCAGTAACTTAGTAGCACGATAGTTTTGTATGTCTGATTAAGAGCGTTTACACCTTACGGTATTTCATAAATATGAAATGTCTTTAAAAAAAAATATAATTTGAAATTCCTGTTTCTATAGATAATTTATAATCGGTCTAATTTAGACTTTTATTGATGGAAGAATTTAGGTGTAACACTATTTTTCGAAAATGTTTTTAGTAACTTTTTAGATCTATGTATCCTGCTTATGCGTATGAAGTTTTCATTCATTTCGGAAAATAAGGACTTGAAAGTTTGTATGAAATTTCATAAGGCGTAAACGTTCTGGCCGGAAACTTTTTATTATAAGTTTAACATGTGTGCATCTGTATAATATCTCTATATTATGTGTATCGGTCTGTAACATTGTACCTCCCAAACGAATAAACAGATCTTGCATTTTTTTGCATTATCAAACATATTCAACAAAAGCTACAGTGTATTTTTTGCTTCCAAAATAATAATACCCACCAACATTTTTCGCAGTCAGAACCGCAGGAAAAACTAGTGTTCTATTAAATGAGTCATGTAATACATTGTTATCTATACTATGATAATAATATTTATTTATTTACAGAACAGAGTGTTTAAATTCAAGTGGACAGTCCGAGTAATTAGCTTAATGGCATATACTTGAAAAGATAAAGAATACAAGAGGGCCTAATGTAGTTACGACTGACATTTTGTCAACGGCTAAGTAGTAGCCGCCACATAACTACTTTAAGAAGCCCTTTTTTTGTTTTGGATTGGAAATCTAATGACCTCCCGCTCTGGGCGGAGCGGAAGGGAGTGTGCAGACTTGTACTGACTAAAACCCATCCATGTTCCTTCTTAGCCTTTTGTGTTCCAGGGCCACGGTATCTCTTTCGAACAGTCCCGCAGCCCAGGCAGGAATCGGCCCTCTCGGACCCCTTCCGATTTGCTGACATCTCCTTGAGGCGCGCCTCAAGCCCTGACACAGCCAGAAGGCGTCGCGGCGGACCTCGTAGAAGATGGCGGGACGAGCTAGATAAGACCAGCGACAAGTGGTCCACATTGGCCCTAGATCGAGACAATTGGAAGTCATGGGGAGAGGTCTTTGCCCAGCAGTGGGATGAAGAATGCTAACAGCATCAGTATCAGCAGCTGCCCGCGACCTATGCCCGCATGAAATTATTATACAAATGTCAACCATGTCCTATTTGAATCTAGATTTTATTAAAAATTTGAAGCGTTTTAATTTTTGGCAAGGAACCATTTCGTTTTCTAAAATAAAAGTAGCCTATTAACATCGCTATCTGCCGTTAAAAGTCCCGTCAAAACCAGTCCCACAGTTTCGGAGATTAGTCGTTTGAATCGGATTTTATCAATATCAAGGATTTTATTTTTTTGCAAGGAAACCTAATTCGTTTACACCTTATATATCCTTACCTTCGTCTTGGTATCAGTGTCTGTGTGTTTTGTATCGGCATCAGTGACACTGGTTTTTGTATTGGTATCAATGATGATGGTATTGGTATCAGGGCGCCTTCAAATTAGCCGCAAAGAGCCGCGCGGTAACAGCGCGGCTGCAGCGCTGCCGCCACGCTACAACCGCTACTTTCGAGCATCATAGTGTTGTATTGTATATTTAGTATCACGATGGACTCTGACTACGAAACACTGCTGTTAGTGTTACTATTAAAACGAAAAAAGATTTTGGAAACCTATGAAAACGTTGCCGTAATCTATACTAATCTACACTTCTATATACAAATATATATATTAATATACTTATACTAATATTATAAAGCGGAAGAGTTTGTTTGTTTGCTTGAACGCGCTTATTTCAGGAACTACTGATCGGATTTGAAAAATTCTTTCAGTGTAGCCCATTTATCGAGGAACGGTGCAGCAATGAAAAATGTTGCGGAAACAGGGAAAATGTGACGCAGACAGCTAGTTTTGTATAAGTCAACGAAATGAATTTCATAAAGTAAAAGGTAATGTGTAATGTCACCAAACATTTCAAAATTACTTACGATTATCAAGAATTCAACGAATCACTATTGTATCGCATCGTCACTAGTCGATCGATGAACTAATGCGCGGCCACAGCGCGGGTGTAGCGCTGCAGTCGCACTGCCACCGCGCGGCTTTTTACGGCAAATTTGAAGGCGCCCTCAGTGATGCTGGTATTGGTATCAGTGACACTGGTTTTTGTATCGGTATCAGTGATGCTGATATCGTTATCAGAGATATTGGTATCGGTGTCAGTGATGCTGGTATTGGTATCAGTGATACTGGTATTGGTATCAGTGACACTGGTATTGGTATCAGTGACGCTGGTATTGGTATCAGTGATTCTGGTATCGGTATCTCCACCACTTACCGGACAGATTTAGATATTGTAGATATATGTGTACATTTCTATATAAAATTTTTACCTTAGTATTAAGCTGGTCCTGTGACAAGGGAGGAGGCAGTTTGGTGATCTTGAGGGTTCCAGTGGCGTCTGAAATCTCGCTCAGAGACACTTCCACGTTGGCGCCGCGTTCGAACTCCTGCTGGACAGAATATTGAGTTAGATCTAACATGGACATTACAAACTGATGGATATTTCCCCCCTTCGAAACGAGACGAACAATTTTCTCTGAAACCAATGTAGTCCCAGTTACGCGAAATTGTGATAATTACGAGATGAGGTTGTAGGCCTCGGTCACGATACGGGGCAATGCTATTTGTGATTCTACATGCATTTTTTATACTAAATAGTCTTGTGTTTGGCCTCAACTCCCTGAAGCGATGATTATTAATTAATTGATTCGTAAGTTTATAAAACTAGTAAGTATTCAAAAAAAGAAGCGGTAAAAAAGTTGGAATTTTGACCTCCAATAACTCCGTAAGTAGAAGGTTCGCAGGTATGATCCAGAACAAAAAAAAATTCGCAATGACGGGGAGAAAAAGTGCCATTCGGCTTCGTGAAGGGCCTATTTATGCCACTCTTTATGTGGCCAATATTTTTTGCAAAGAAACCTTATATCAATAGATGAAAAGTTTATTTTCCGTATTACAGTACTTTATTGAACACTTACTTTCCTTAATTTTACAATCAACTACTCGTACAATCAAAATCTAAATTTTTCAGTTATGTCATCATTGTCGCAAACGAGCAATTTTCACTCGTTGACCGCATACAAGCAATACAGTTCGCATTTCATCATCATCATTTCAGCCCAAAAGACGTCCACTGCTGGTCATAGGCCTCAAGAAAGAAAGGAAGGGGGGTTTTGCTATAATCGCCACGCTTGGCAGGCGGGTTGGCGATCGCAGTAGTTTGTTACAAAAGCACAGAGAACGCTGCTGCCAATTCTCTGGCAAATCCCTTAGTCGCCTCTTACGGAACGGCGACACCCACGGGAAGATATGGGATAAGGTGCTAATCTTTACGTCCGACACCATACAAAGCGTTTCCTTTTACTATAGTACTAAATGATCTGTGATCTGTTAATATCCCATCACCAAATTTCAAGGATATCATTTGGAGAACTGACCTCATCGTCGCCACCTTCAGCAGCCTCAGCAACAGAATCCTTGTCTCCAGATCCTAACGCCTCGAAGAACTTCTCGAAGTCACTCTCCTTTGAATCAATATCTATGGCAAATAAGTAACTATTAGTTACAAATAACTTATGTCAGCGTTTACGCCTTACGACATTTCATACAAACTTTCAAGTCCTTATTTTCCGAAATGACTGAAACGATTTAATTAAACTTCATACGCATAAGCAGGATACATAGGTCTAAAAAGTTAGTAAAAACAATAGTGTTACAGCTAAATTAGACCGATTATAAATTATCTATACTGGGTGTAACGGAAAGGGTATACAAGATGTTGTTTTGCATTTTCGTCACATTCAAGGAGGTAACTATGATTCTCATGCTGAATCAATAATAAAATGGGTAGGTTTTTTTTTCTTTTTTCGGACGTCGGTAAGTGTGAACCACCCGTGTTTTAAACGTGGCCCGTCTGATTATCGCGCTATAACCGCGCTTCCACACATACAAACAATTTGACACGTTTATTCGATAATTTCTTAGTCCCTAAACCACGTTAAGGGGGTTATTCCGAAATACTGACTAACTTAAACAACCAAAAAATCAGCGTTTATTGATAATTTACTAGTTACCGTAATTTTAATTGGTTATTTATGTCTTTTGGGACAACCTCCTGAATTTTGACGAGGATGCAAAACAACACCTTGTATAATTACATACTTAAGGATGTGTGCTACAGACCCTTAAGCTAGCACACCCTTAAGTATGTTTATGTTACGGGCAACGTGATTAACTGGGCATTATTAATAAGGACCAGCCATTATTAATAATGCCCGACGACCCGTGGTCCATGTAATAAGTCAGTGTTTGAGACAGCTTGAATTTATCACTTGGACCGGGCAGTATGAATAATTCCCTACTTGTAGCCGGGCAATTGGGTTAGGTTAGGTTACTTTTTGTTAACTTTTCATGAAAATTTTAAGATTAATTTCATTTATTAAACAAAAACACTACAGTTCACCTATTTTATTACTTTGCCCAAGATAGGGAGGTCATTTTTCAAAATGGCCGGGAAAAGTGATTATCATGTTTTTTTAATCACATTGCCCAATTGAGTCGGGCATTATGAATACAGACCGGCCATTATTAATAGTGCCCGGACTTATCAAATTGCCCGTAACATATATACCGTTTCCGTTACACCCTGTAGAAACAGAACTTTCTATAGATATTTTTTTAAAAGACATTTCGAAAATGTTTTTCAGTAACTTTTTTGACCTACATATATCCTGCTTTTTTGGTGTCGGTTAATAAAACATTAATATTTTTTTATAGGTCCAATGTGGTTAAGAACTAGTTGGTTTTATTCAATTTGATTGCCTCATCCTTAAGCTGATGTTTTTTAAGTTACTTATGAAAGACTAGCTATCCGGCGCAACTTCGTTTGCGTCACATTTTCCCCGTTTTCGCAACATTTTTCATTGCTGCTCCACTCCTATTGGTCGTAGCGTGATGATATGTAGCCTATAACCTTCCTCGATAAATGGGCTATATAACACTGAAAGAATTTTTCAAATCGGACCAGTAGTTTCGGAGCCTATTCAATGCAAACAAACAATCAAATCTTTCCTCTTTATAATATTAGTTAAGACAATACTCACCAATAATCTCAATGCTAGCTCTTCCATTATGGTCCTGATCCCTGATCTGGTTGGCTACCTGGATAGCCTTCAGCCGCTCCACACTCTTGGCGTTCTCGCCAACGTAGAGATAGATCTCGTGATCATAGTCCAGGACGAAGCAGTCGCCTTTGTTTAGGGAATCGAAGCTCACGGCCACCTGGTGACAAAAAATCGAATTAAAGCCAAGCCAATTAAGGGGACTAATGTGCCACGCCATGTGTATCGGCGACATGTCAAGCGAAGCCGGCCGATTTCGCCTGACAAATATGGCGACGACAACGCGCGACTTTACTCCGCAGCGACGTCAGATGAAGTCGTGCGACTTCGCGAAACTTCGCCTGACATATCTGGCGACATCACGAAGTTTTATTTCACAAGGCAGTCGATATCATGACACCGAGGTAGTGTTGATTATAATTAAAAGCGAAAGAAAAAAGACGAGAAGATGGTGGGTTAAAAAGTACTATGTAAAGTACGATGTCGCGCGAAAATATTGGATCCATCCATAGCTTTCTCTTTATCTTATATTTATTTTTATCTTTTTGAATAACGGGAGTCACTTCGAGAACGGGAGTCACAGCTGCAAGAGTGCACCGTGAGATTTTACGTCACGACTACGTGCCGTGCGACGTGGTACGTTTCGTTGTCGTAACGTGATTATTTACGGTGCTCGACGTCGATTTACATGTCACTGTTAGAATAACTAATAAGTTTGTAAACGCAACCTATTACGTCACTGTCAATGCACTGACACCTGTCAATTTGATTTTGACACTCCTCCCTCTTCTTCGCTGCCATCAATGAGATTGTGCGTGTTCTTTTGTCGTTCGCCTCAAATTAAATAAATCCTGTTGAATAACCAATGCAAGTTTTCTTTTCTCTCCGAATTATCCAACAGTCACGGCACCATGACGTGGACTTCCACGTCACGGCCCGATGCGTCGTCGTAACGTGTTTATGTGTTTGAGCCCTAAGGTTCTATGGAAGACGAACATAATGTACACAACTGTTTGTCTCCGCATCACCCAAAGGTTGACTCGTAGAAAATGCCTATGGATCCGTCCGAATCTGTACTTCGTACTTGAAGTACTAAGAGCGTCTACGGCTTATGACATTTCATACAAACTTTCAAGTCGTTAAAACATTTTAGAAATGTCTTTAAAAAAAAAGGTAATTTCTGTTTCTATAGATAATTTATAATCGGTCTAATTTAGCTGTAACACTATTTTTCGAAATTGTTTTTAGTAACTTTTTAGACCTATGTTTCCTGCTTATGCGTAAGAAGTTTCATTAAAATCGGTGCAGTCATTTCGGAAAATAAGTACTTGAATGTTTCTATAAAATGTCGTAAGGTATAAACGCTCTTAAATAAATAAATAAACATAACATCAAGCCCATATTAACCGAAGGCTTAGGCAGAGCTGTACCTGATAGTTCACCCAGATTTTGCCGCTTATTCTTTAAGTCCCAAGTAATAGGGTCTATTACCTTCAATCGGACACAAACCCAGACTCCGTGGCTGATACTGAGATATTTCTGGAGGAAAAACCAAATAACAGATTGCCCGACCCAGAATCCGAACCCGACACCTCTTGCTTAGCAGCGTTACAACTTTCAATAATACAAGTCAATAGGTCATTCGGAAATAAGAAATTTGGCAAGCTGCGCCTTAATAAAAATAAAACAATTTTTATAGGCAATAAGGATTAAAAAACCGACCAAGTACGAGTCGGACTCGCGCACCAATGGTTCCGTACCATTATTTATAAAAACGAAAAAAAACAACACTTTTTTGTATGGGAGCCACCCTTAAATATTTATTTTATTCTATTTGTTGAATTAAAACGGAGATTTCAGAGATTTAAGTTGATTTTATTATTGCAATTTCACACAGTAAAATTAGGTAAGAGACACGTTATTAGTTCTACAGATCTACAGGCACCATAGATACAAGATTCATGGTTTATTTTTTTTTCATAGACAGAATGTTAAGTGCATAGAGACGTCAACCAACACAATAAGGCGCCAAATTTAAACTACTCAACACTATTTCTAGTATTTGTTGATAAAGCATCAACAGAAATACATAATCTGTAGAAAGTTCAACTGGCTAACTATCACGGTTCATGAGATACAGCCTGGTGACAGACTGACGGACGGACGGACAGCAAAGTCTCAGTAATAGGGTCCCGTTTGAACCTTTGGGTACAGAACCCTAAAAACATCATCCAATGCGGTTAAGAAATGTTTGTTTAAAACAATTTTATAGCCCCATCGTTAAGCTGATGTTTTGAAAACTCTTTGCGTCATGTGAACCGAAATAGTAAAGATTTCATCCTAGTTGATCAAGTATGACGAATTGAACATACTTAAGAACACTGACAGGGTTAGGTTAGGTTGCGTAGTGTTCCACGCGCGCCCCTCTGAGACGTCGCGTGGGGAGGCAAACACCTCACTCCCCCCTCAACCCGAGATGAGGCTCGCCATGGCGGGCCGGCACCAGCCGGGGTTTGCGGAAGAGTCGTACGTTCGTTACGACCCCCGGTGTAGGTGAGAGATGTAACCACCGGGGTGGTTTTTAGTCAGGTGGAGTCTGACAGACCCCTCCGCCCTCCCCAGGCGGAGGGGTCTGTCATCCGTGCGGATTTTCAAACCCGCAACAAAAAAAAAAAGGTTATGTTAGGTTAGCGGGACTGTTTCCGCACTTAGCCTCTTTATTGGGTCATTGTACGACACAGGGTATTATTTGATTTTGGCATCAGTGTTCTAGCAAATATTGTCTGCAAAGGCTTAAGACACTGGGCCGGGCAGAAGGTAAACGCGCGCAAGGCAGGGTACCGTTAAGATGGGCAGACGCGATTATGAAGGCGAGGAGGCTCGTACCGAGTGGTTCACACTGCAGGAGACAGCATGGCTTGGAGACGTATCATATGTGGTCGGGATCCTCAGCAGTGAGGAAACGACGAAGAAGAAGAAGAAGATTGTAGTATTATTTATTTATTTATGTTGACACAAGGTATGAAAAAATATAAACTAAGCCCTACAAAACCGTAGTACTGGTTTGACTGTTGGGTCGGTGAGTCTCTATACACTCATTCTAAGATATCGTACCTAACTAGTTTTATTGGTTTGGTTTGGTTTTGTTCTGTATGGTGTCGGACGTAAAGAATAGCACCATTCCATAACTTCCACTGGGTGTCGTAAGAGGCGACTAAGGGACTTGCCAGAGAAAGGCAGCAGCATTCTCTGTGCTTTTGGAACAACCGTACTGCGATCGCCAACCCGCCTGCCAAGCGTGGCGATTATGGCAAAAACCCCCCTTCTTGGGGGAGGCGTATGTCCAGCAGTGGACGTCTTTCGGCTGAAATGATGATGATGATGAATAAATCTATAATTTAATAATACGCTGAAGGGATCCTAACTTATGTTTTTAATTTATTCTTATTAGCTTTACTCATCATGTCTGCCGGCAGACTGTTCAAAAGAAATTATATTCGTTTTGCTAGAGTTCTGTCACCAAAGTAATTAGTGACTCTGCCCTATCATGATTACAGCGTATCATGGTAGGCAGTCACTACATGTAAAGTCTTGACATTCAACTGCATGCGGTAAGATTGGAAGCCGATCCTGACATATTTGGGAAAAGTATATGCAGTTGATGTGCTAACTTCAAAAAACTTTGGCAAGGCCTTTTCATGCAATTTTGGTTTCAAAGAGATTTTTTGTAACAAAACCGTTGGTAATAAGGAAATAATCAATAAAAAATTGGCTTCTTTCTTTATAGTCGCCCATGGGCCTCTACATGCCGTCGAGAAATATCTCTGAGGCATGCTAGTTTTCTCACGATATATTCCTTCACCGAAGCGAGTGATAATTATACAATACGCACATTAATCCGCAATATCAGAGGTGCGTGTCTTGGGTTCGAACTTGAGACCATGACTTGTCAGTCCAACGGTCACACCACTATGCTAGACAAAATGGCTGGAGACAAATCTAAGCGAAAAGACTAGACGTAATTCCGGATTTATCTGCTAGCTTCAAGTACCAGCTCGGTCTTCGCAACCAGGTAGTGGCTCAGGGTCTATTATAAGAAAAGACATTAGGTTCCTACCACAGAGTGGTCTAACTTTAACATTCCTGATCAAAACATAAAATATCTAACAGGTCATGCATATCCCTCGGTCCCTGGTAGCGTCCCAGAGTCTATTTCAAGAAAATACATTAGGTTTCTTCCACAAACTGGCCTAACTTGAACATTCCTGAGTATAATATAAAATATTTAAGAACTCAGCTCATGCTTATCCTTCGGTCCCTGGTAGTGTCTTAGGGTCTATTTTAAGAATACATAGAAGGTTTCTACCACAGACCTGCCTGACGCGAACATTCCTCTTGCCCTTGATCTGGAACAGTCGCTTTTCGGCACCAGCATTGATTGTGACGTGGTTGAAGCCTGAAGCGTGACCTCCGTCCAAGTATCTGATGGCTAGGGAAGAAAGAAAGCGAGTTTTAGCATGAAGAAGGTTTTAACATACAAACGTTTTCCCATGGTGGCTCTTATACAAACAAACTACTGAACACTACTTGCGTAGATCTTTATACAGGGTTATTGGTAAAACATCAACAACCTCTTAACAGGACGTTGTACTCATCAATATGAACCACATTTACTATGGGACCAAACCTGAAATTGCGAAGAAAATATCAGCTGTTCCGTACTTTATGTTCACATAACTCGTCAAAATGTAGGGAAAAGCAGATTTTTTTTTTGCACGATTTCGGGTTTGGTCTAGTAAAAGTTGTTCATAATGATCAGTAGAATGACCTCTTAAGAGGTTGTTGGTGTTTTACCAATAACCCTGTATACTCCTTCTGCTTCATCATTAACTATCCGTGTGTCTTTCACCCAAATCCGTTCAGGCGTGACAAAAAAAAAACAAAAACCTCTTTCACATTAAAATTATTATTTTTGGTAACGAAATATACAAAAAATCAACCTATGTTAGCATGGCTGACTTGAAATAAAATCTTACTAGCAGTAAGTCGTGTCGTTACTTTGTGTAATTTATTTCATCACCGCTGCTCTCAAAAACGGTGAACCACCAACGGTAAACCGGCATGTCCTAGAACTAAAAATTCGAAGACATGTGACATCTACCAACCCGCACTGGCCCCGCGTGGTGGAGTACAGGCCACTCCCTCTCATAGAGAGGAGGCCTGTGTCCCAGCAGTGGGAACATTATAGGCTGATGATGATTATGATGATGTGTCATATTAATATCCGGGTGGAGACGCCCCGGAACTGCAAGACCGTATTGGTGAAGTCCCATATCTTCCCGTGGGTGTCGAGGCGACTAAGGGACTTTCCAGAGAATCGGCAGCAGCGTTCTCTGTGCTTTTGTAACAAACGTACTGCGATCGCCAACCCGCCTGCCAAGCGTGGCGATTATGGCAAAACCCCCCTTATGTACGCTTGGGGGAGGCCTGGGTCCAGCAGTGGACGTGTTTCGGCTGAAATGATGATGATGATTGGTGAAGTTCTTAAAAAAGGGAAATGGGTCCAGTACTCGCAACAGACGCGAGACGTGCGTATAAGACCAGATGCATGAACGTGGACGACTCGAATGGAATATGTTAGGATCGTAGCTGGTTGCGTAACTCCATGAGAAAAGTCTTGACTCTATGAATGTCTTCTTCTTCTTCAACCCTTGGCCACCCAATGCTGAGGGTAGGTCTCTTCCAAATCTCTCCACTTTTGGCGGTTATGTGTCATGGCTATCCAATTTCTTCCGGCCAGTTTAATGAGATCGTTTGTGCACCTAGTCGGTTGTCTTCCCACATTCCTGCGTCCCGTCTGTGGTCTACACTCCAGAATTGCTGAGTGTAGGTCTCTTCCAAATCTCTCCACTTTTGGCGGTTAGGGGAAGGTTGCTATGAATGGACCACTTAACTTTATGACCTCATATCTCAAAAAGTATAAGTGTTAAAATGAAAGCAGTTCATTATTTTTATTTCGTAAGATCTTTATTTGTAATAATCAAACTCTCAAACAATTCGGGCTAACACTTTTTTATATAAACGAAGAAAACTGAATCTTGGGCTGTTGCCTTCTTTGGACCATGAGCACCTTCATTGAACCACCAAGTTGCCATCAATGGACTTCGAGAAATTTGTTCTAGAGGTCCATTCGAGGCAACTAATTATTATTATCAATTTATTTCCTAAAATAAATAAAAGCTCCTGCTCTAATTCTGAAAGGAGGTCACTTTCGGAACTCAGTATTTGGACGTGTTCTTTAGCTTTCTGGTTAAATCCATCTAACCTTCGTTTCTTTCGGCACTCCATATATTCTTCTTGCTTCATTTAAACCAACTCTTTGTTTCCTTACCGATTGTTTCATTCCATGCAAAGTACTTTCTTTTATTTGGCGACATTCTGGAATTTTAAATTTATATAATTATTATGACAAAAAAAAGATCAAAAGTTAGGTACTATGATTGGACCGGTCCAACGGTGGAACTGTCTTGAGGTCCATTGATGGCAACCAGGTACTGGTTAAGAAAAACTAAACTAAAATACACATGGTCATGATTAGCCAAAAAGTAATAATACTCATGGAATCTCAAATAAACTGTCCGATATTTCATAACAGTGCACGCAGACAAATATGAATACAATGATACTTACGTCAAATTGTTCTGAGCGAAATTATAAGATTTTGACTGTCGCAATCACAACCACACGCGTCACTCCTCGCTATGTGCCGCAGCGTCACTGGGGTAAGAGGGGGGTGCAACTGTGCCGCCAGGGACTCGTTTCGACTAATTTGGGTGTTGCTAGCTTGCACAGTTTTGGAAATACCTTGGTGGTCCAATGAAAGCACTAGTCCAATGATCGCAACCTTCCCCTATGTGTCATGGCTATCCAGTTTCTTCCGGCTACTTTAATGAGATCGTTTGTGCACCTAGTCGGTTGTCTTCCCACATTCCTGCGTCCCGTCCGTGGTCTACACTCCAGCATTTTCTTCCCCCATTTTCCATCCAGTCTACGGCATATATGGCCCGCCCACTTCCACTTTCTTTTTGCTATCACTTCCGCTATGTCCGCGAGTCTCGTTCGTCACCGTATTTCGGTATTTTTAACCGGTCATAGAGGGAGATACCCGACAAGGCTCATTCCATAGCTCTCTGAGTGACTTGCATGCGGTGGATACTGTGTTTGGTGAGCGTCCAAGTTTCAGCCCTGTACGTCATGACTATAACTATGTATTTAAACTCAAATCCAAGATCGATGAGATGGTCTGCATTAAAAAAGACCACACCGTTTCACATCCACGCAAATTCTACGGGAGCATAAACACATCAAAACATATCAAAAAGCAAAGAAAACGTATTCGAGATCACCGCAAGCGAATCAATTTCACACATGAAAGAGTAACACCAGAATATGCCGTTAAAAATAAATCAAAATGGCGCTTGTGGTTGCTCGGGATCAGTTAAAACCTGTTTATAAAGTTGCTCGAAATACAGCGCGATATTATTATCTAATCGATTTAGCAGGTTCTGAGTAAAAATAGTCCCTGTGCACACAAGATAAGACTTTACTTCTAAACTAATATTATAAAGACGAAAGATTTGATTGTTTGTTTGTTTGTTTGCATTGAATAGGCTCCAAAACTACTGGTCCGATTTGAAAAATTCCATTTATCGAGGAAGGCTATAGGTTATATATCATCACGCTACGACCAATGGGAGTGAAGCAGCAATGAAAAATGTTGCCAATATATCATCACGCTACGACCAATAGGAGTGGAGCAGCAATGAAAAATGTTGCCAAAACGGGGAAATTGTGACGCAAACGAAGTTGCGCCGGACAGCTAGTATATTATAAGTCCGTAAGTAACTCTGTCCGACTACAATTATTTCAATAAAGAAAGACCATAACTGTTTTCTAAAATTCATCAAAATCCGATCAGCCCCCGTATTCACAAACGCTCGGATTCGATTTCGATTCGGAAAGTCGTATTTCTATCTAGCTCGCTTTTGTAATGCCAAAACAAGATAGACATAAGACTTATCGAATCGAAATCGAATCCGAGCGTTTGTAAATAGGGGGCCTGATATTAAGGTGTTTAAAGGTAACAGATAGACAAAAGTTCTTACTTTTTCCCAAGTTTCTTTTAAACAAAAGTTATTAAAGCTATAACTTTAACAATTTTAACTAACTTTATGCATACATCAGCATAATGTTTTGGGTGCGTTACTTTGAGTCCTACGGTAAACCATGATTATTCGACCAAAAAAAAAAAACATTCCCAGCAATAACTTTTGAGAAGAGCATGTACAGAATTCTTCGCTGACAGAAAGGACACCTTGACTACTGATTCCAAATTATGCTTAGGGTAATCAGCCTGTAATATGCCCGCTGCTGGGACACAGGCCTCCTCTTTATGGAATGGGCTGTATAACCACGCGGGCCCAGTGCGGGTTGGCAGATGTCACATGTCTTTGAAGTTTTGGTTCTAGGACATGCCAGTTTCCTAACGCGATGTTTTTCTTCACCGTTTTGAGAGCAGCGGTTATAAAATAAATTACACAAAGTAATACGCCTGCCTGACTTCGAACCCACGGCTTACTGCTCGTAATTCGAGGCTGCCACCACTGCTCCTCTGGCCCACCTCTGCTCCCCACTCTTGATTATGCTTACCAGGTTGATAATATTTCAATAACTGCTTGGACTCGTAACCCTGGGTCACGTTACAATGTTTTTCTTCACCGTTTTGAGAGCAGCGGTGATAAAATAAATTGCACAAAGTAACACGCCTGCCTGAGTTCGAACTCACGGCTTACTGCTCGGGGCTACCACCACTGCTCCTCTGGGCCACCGCTGCTCCCCACTCTTAATTATGCTTCATCATTTCAGCCGAAAGACGCTCCACGACGTCCACTGCTGGACATAGGCCTCCCCGAACTGTCGCCACACTGACATAACATGGTATTGCCATAATCGCTACGCTTGGCAGGCGGGTTGGCGATCGCAGGACGGTTTATTACGGTTTATTATGCTTACCAGGTTGGAAATATTCCAAGAACTGCTTGGACTCGTAACCCTGGGCCTCTCGATGCTGGACAGCGGCCCCATGGAACTGCTCATCGTCCAGATTGACTGTGAGGACTGCTGCTGAACCAGCTTCATCCTGGGAAGTCTTGTTGCCGATCCAGAAGTGGATGTCCCAGGAAAAGCGGGATTCATCGCCGGTTGTCTAGAAATTGTGGTAGATGTGAGATTGTTACCTTAGCTTCTGCTTGTAGCTTCTTCTCCGTCTTAGTACTTATCTTAAGGAACTTGGCAATAGTGTGGATAGCCATCAGTGAATGAATTTTTGAAATCGGATGTATAACTTTTTGTATTAAATGCGACATGTTTGTGAACGTGCGCTGTCAGTTTTGATTGGACATCTCTTTGCTGCCACGGTTTATTTTATTATTTTAACTACTGTATTTTTGAATTATTAAATTAATATTTTACTCTAGACGCTCATAACATGCATGTATTTCTACATCGTTCTCACATATTTGTGATTCTCAACATGAATGTTGTAACCAAAATTTTGGAACTTAAATTGATTTAAAAGAGTCCATGGAGTTTCTTGCCCATTCTTCTCCATAGAGATCTACGCTTTGGAATGGGCAACTACAGTACTTTCACAAGTTATTATGCCTTGTGTCTGGGACTGTTAGTGTTTTTTGACTTTCAAAAGTGCCTGTTAAGGTTTAATTGAAATAAATGCTTTGAGTTTGAGTTTGGGTCTACTGTTGGCCTCAATCTTGTCCTGAGGACAGAGATGAGATCGACAATGGAAGGAGTAAACCCAAAAGAAACCTATTAACTCGCGACCAAAATAGATTGGGGTCATATGAACTTGGGAACACCGACGCAGGCAAGCAGTTCCACTCCTGGTGCCCACCATGACGTCTTAAAACATTATTGATATACTCCTTTTCCAGTGTGGGAAAGAGATAGCGCTAGACATCCTGTATTGCCTCGTCTCTTTCCCACACTGGAATAAGAGTAAAACAATACTGCTTTAAGAGGTCATGGTAAGCCAGCTGGGCTGTGCTGACATAACGTGTGTTTAGTACACTTAGTAACCTGGTGTCAGAGTTTTTAAGCCACCCATGGGCGTCTGACTTGGCTTTACATGCCGTCGAGAAATATATCTCAGGCATGCTGGTTTCCTCGCGATGTTTTCCTTCACAGAAGCGAGTGACAATTATCAAAACGCAGATGAATTCGAAAAATCAGAGGTGCGTGTCTTGGGTTCGAACTTGAGGATTGTGACTTGGCAGTCCGACGGATAGACCACTATAGTCCTTTTGCCGTAGGATGGTGCAAATACTTTGCATGACCCCAAAAATATTTTATAAAGTACCAAGTGGAATTAAGGACTTATATTATTTAATTTAAAAACAAATTAAGACAACTATTATTGGAAATATTATACCCTTGACGAATTCCTTAATGATAAATTGTAAGTTATTGGACATTGATGTTTATTTAATTTTGACATTGTATTATTTACTTTATTTCCATTCATTATTTAAATGTACCTTTCTCAATTGTTAATGATTTGCGTATATATTTTATCTTAAGTTATGTTGTGTTTTGTTGTAATTATTTAATATGTTGAATATTCTTTTTTATAATAATTACTAAGTATGTGAAAGAGTACCTTTAAGGTAGATTTTTGAGGAACAAATTATTTATTATTAAGATCTCATCGAAAATGTACCAAAAATCACACCAATAAATGAATTGAATTGAAATGAAATGTCACCATCTAATGAGATGAAACGTTCGTTTTCAATCTTGAACGTTACCCTGATTTACAAACCTGACTGCATATTTTAGCTGCACCCTGAATACAATAGTCGTCAAATATGAAATCAGTAATAACTGCAGTAAGCGTTTTCAAACGTCTTTCATAGTGCGCACAGCAAAGGAGTGGAACTCTCTGCCTGCGTCTGTGTTTCCGAACGCTTACAACCCTAATCTCTTCAAAGTTAGAGTGAACAGGCTTCTTCTGGGTAAGCTCGAACCTTCGACGCCTTGTCTCTGTCATCTCTGACCTAGACTAGAGTCAAGAGCAAAGCCATCACAAAAAAAAAGTTAAGTTATTGAAAGAGACTCAGCTTTGTATGGTGTCGGACGTAAAGAATAGCACCATCCTATATCTTCCCGTGGGTGTCGTAAGAGCCGACTAAGGGACTTGTCAGAGAATAGGCAGCAGCGTTCTCTGTGCTTTTGTAACCACCATACTGCGATCGCCAACCCGCCTGCCAAGCGTGGCGATTATGGCAAAACCCTCCAAAATGTCAATGTGGCGACACTTGGGGGAGGCCTATGTCCAGCAGTGGACGTCATTTGGGCTGAAATGATGAATGATGATTGAAAGGGAACGGTTCATCTACTGTCACCCACACTATCCAGCAGCGACAAGACTATTATAGGCTATTCTTTCTTGCTTGGTATAACTATGCCGGTAATAATATACTCACGCTCAGAACGATGTAGGAGTCGCCAGAGTAGAAGGTTCCCAGATGAGAGGCAGGTACTGGAATGGGCTCGAAGTTCTATAACAATAGGAAATACATGTAAATCAAAATTGGATGCAATCTTTGTACACAAATCAAGTTATACAGTTCCAGTATAATTTGACCTTGCTTTGTATGAGCTTCCCGTATATTTAGAGATCAGCTTTATTTGGTTCATGGCTTGATTGGTTGTCGGCACTAATATTTGTCGTAATGTCTTAAGATCGTTTATACCTTAAGGCATTTCATACAAACTTTCAAGTCCTTATTTTCCGAAATGACTGAACTGATTTTAATGAAACTTCATACGCATAAGCACTTTTTAGTTACTAAAAAAAATTATCCCCATTTATACATTTTTCTGTTCATTTTCCTAATAAGCAACAATATAATAATAGTGCGCTATCACATCATTATTTATAACAAATACTAATTAAAATAAATTGTTTGTTATTAATTTGATAATATTTATTTAGAATGCAATCTATACTGGATAACCAAAATTGATAAGAAAAATGTTTTCATGATGATTTTATTAAATTATAAAATACCATTTGTGTATTAATTTTGATATTGGTCTTTTCCTTTTAAACGTTTAAGGGAAACTAAAAGCTTTTTCCCTTTAAAATATATTAAGGTTTAGCCTTATTATTCATAATTAAAAAACACCAAATAAACAAATTATTTTAAAGGAGATTGCACATTGCAAATTATATCTCTGTAGATATAATCATATACATATATTTATTTTTTGACTTCTCTTTGTTCATTTGATCGAAATCAATTGTGGCGTTAATATTTTGTATTTAATTAGTTATTTATTGGATTCTATTGCATTGGTGTTGCCAATTTTAAAACTTCCCCATAATCGGTAAGAAGCTGAGTTAAAAAAATAAAACTACTACACTGACAGTGACACTATCATTAACACTGCTAATGGGATATTTACCGTGATAGATATCCCATTAGCAGTGTAGTAGTAGTATTTGGTTTGATTTTTCTGATATCCTGTTATCGGTATTAATGATATTGCAACTACCTATGACATTTTTTCTCGTTAGTATTATTTTTAATAAGTATTATAAATTAAAATAATGTTTTTCTTAGTTCACATTTTGAAAATAATATTATTTTACTAACAAATAAATCTTTCTTTAGTTGACAAATCACTGTCAGGGCTGTTGGTATCACAGTTTGTCCATGTCTGTCAATTTGTCAAATCAAGCTAATGGACTTAGTAAGTCCATCGGCATTCGCCAGATAACTTTACTATGTAATATTATTTATTTGGGATCATTCATTGATATTTTGGGGTTATTTTCTGTTATTTAATATTGCCTGTCTTATGTGAATTCAAATCATATTGTTGTAAAAGACTAAAGCTTTAGGTGGAAGGTTTGTTACAAGACTAACATCAAAACTGCATAGAAAATCGAAGTAAAACAAAATACATAATTACTATTTCTTTTGAAACTATGACACCACCCCACTTCTATATCTGATTTATGCTATCATACGCAATATTTAAATGCGCAACGTCGGTCGGTAGAACGGTGGGCATTCTCCTTTGTTTTTAATTATTTATTAATTACTTAGGTATGATAGGTCATTTAAAATAACTGTGTAGCTTAGGTTCACCTCGGTTAGTGCCTTCGGGGCTTATAGGCATGATATTATGTTATAATGTCATAATCTTTACGCTACTTCTTGATCGATGGAAGTCACTACAAAATAATTGGGAAACGGCTAGAAACTGACGCATGTTTTCGAATTTTAAAATGCAGTCAACAACAAGGAACGTTTGATCGTATTTCTTTTTCTGTCTTCATCTTGGAATAGACAACAAAAAAAAAAACGTGAAACTTCTTTACTCTGTGCCAAGTAGCGATGCATAAAAGATTACTTATTCTTTTTTATGAGCTATTTCGATGGATAGCGATAATAAAAGAGCTCTTTCTATATGTTTTATTAATGCTAACACTATTTTTCTTACGCTTTTGTGCGAAGAATAGAAAAGTAACAAAATTGAAAGACACGGGAATATGTTTGGTTGATGTCATTGTTTGAATTTAGAACTTGACGCCACGAGCCCATGATGCATTCTAGAATGATTGCCTGTCATCATAGATCTCGATTTGAAAAACAGAATTTAAAAATAGATTCATAATATAATACTGGACATTTTGTCAGTAACAACAAAGCTGAAAAAGTATAAGGCATCGTCCTAATAGAACGCGAATGCGCGATCATCGTAGGTTCGCGCGAATTTTACTCGTACGAACGCGCGATTAAACATATTGAACTCGAATAGGTGTCCTAACTGACAATCACACGACGCGGTCGCGCGACTAAAATGTTTGTAAATCTATTCGCACGAACTTAGTTCGTACGAACGCGCGATCAAACATATTGAATTCGTCTTAATTGAAATTCGCGCGATAATTGCGTCGGCGGGCCGCTGTGCCCACGCCCCTCGCTCGCTCGCGTCGTCAATTCGCGCGATGATAGGACACCGAGTTTTTACCATCGCGTCGCATCGCTTACACGCGCGATGATCGCGCATTCGCGTTCTATTAGGACGATGCCTATAAATAAATAAATAGGATCGACATACACAGTAGAAACGGAATCTTTACGAAGCCATCTACCAAGCATTCTTTACTTCAAACCAAGTAAATCTACCCAAAAATTATTGAAGGGTATCGACTTTTTTTTGGGTCGAAAAATCAATGTAACGCACTCAAAACATTGTGCTGATGGATGCATTTAATAAAACGGCGGTCATAGAGATATTCAAAGTAAGGTTAAAACATGAAAAACTTGTATTTCAACTTAGACCCCCAATTTCAAGGTTTGGTCCAAAGCAAAAAGTCTTTTGTCGTTGTTTTGAGAGCAGTCCTATAAGAACTCATAAAAACATACATGGTTGAGCAAGCTGTCCACAGACTATTAATTTTAAGATTATATTGATATGACACATTGTCATCCTAAAAAGCATGGAAGTATAAAGTACGTGCAACAAAATTGGCGTGACCAACTCATAAACTGCGTGCAATTTATATCATACGAACTATAATTTCAAAAGATAAATTGTTTGTAATTGTTAGGAATTTCTCAGTAGCAGCCACAGGTCTAAAATCAAAATCAAAAGTCATTTATTCAAATTAGGCTGATAATCAGCACTTTTTGAACGTTAAAATTACAAGAGACAGTCCCCCAAAACGCCTGCCCTTCGCCACTTCATAGTGTTTTAGCTGGGAAGAAAAAGTGGCGGAACAAACTCCCCAGCAACACATCTGTCTGTTAGGTTAGAAGAACCAGATTCTACACAATAGTGTTCAAGTTCATATATACAAAGAATCTAATTAATGTCACATGTCAACTAGCACACACCAATAATAAAATATTAAAAAATAAAGAAAAATAAAGCCTCCAGACTAAAGGGCGTGCCCGCTTACACGTGCATACAGACGAAAAAAATAATTAAAGTAAAAAAATATATATATAAAGTAAAAAAAAAACTATGCATGAAGTTATATCACATTTCAGTAAGCTAATTTGGAGAAAGAACACAAACATTGTCTTGAGTTCAACCCAGCGACCAACTATTCTTATCGTTTAAATAGTCGGTCTGGATTTGTGCTCGGTTGATGGTGATAGACTTGCGATTTATTTATGATGATACCATCTAGCCAATATCGACCACAGCGACTGCATATGGCTTTTTAGGGTTCCGTAGCCGAATGGCAAAAAACGGAAGCCTTATAGATTCGTCATGTCTGTCTGTCTGTCCGTCCGTATGTCACAGCCACTTTTTTCCTAAACTATAAGAACTGTACTGTTGAAACTTGGTAAGTAGATGTATTCTGTGAACCGCATTAAGATTTTAACATAAAAATAGAAAAAAAAAACAATAAATTTTTGGGTTCCCTATACTGAGAACTTAAAACCAAACTATTTTTTTTCGTCAAACCCATACGTTTGGGGTATTTATGGATAGGTCTTCAAAAATGATATTAAGGTTTCTAATATAATTTTTTTCTAAACTGAATAGTTTGCGCTAGAGCCACTTCCAAAGTGGTAAAATGTGTGTGTCCCCCCCCCTCTAATTTCTAAAGTAAGAGAAGGAAAATTCTGAAAATATTTAGGATTGTAGAACGTAAAAAAAACTATCAACGAAAATTGGTTTCAATAAGATACGATGTTTAGTTTTTGGGATATGGGACTTTTTCATCAAACTGCAGCAGTAACTTTGTTTTTCATAAACATACTATGAAAAACAAATTTCTTTTGCGGTTGAGTGGAAGTTTACTAACTAATACTACTAACTAATGAATGATAGTTCAAAATATTGTTATAATATTGTTTTTGGGGCTATGGAACCCTGTGTGCGAGTAAGACTCGCACTTGGCCAGTTTTATCTAGTTATTAAGATGGTTGTCGAAAGCTTTGGTGTGCTGCTCTTTCATGTGCTCACAAGTGGTTAAAATATCCAAATTTGGCCGAAATCTCCGAGCACAAAGCGGACATGACAGAATACCATTGACAACAATGGGTAAAGCTGGGTGGTCTAGCTTTAAGGTCATCAACAGTCATTATTATTTAAATTTTTAGGTACATGGGACTCAAAACTTAACTGGGGAAATGTGGGTGAACTAATAAGTAATCACGCATTACGGGCGTGATGTTATGTTTTCTGCCTTCATCCCTAAACGACTGCACGGATTTCGATGTAATTTGCTATAGGGCTAGACATGGTTAGAACATAATTATGATTCTTTTTATCAAGGGTGTTCGCTTGGGATCAAACCCAACATATACCCGCGTGCGAAGCCTGCATGGGAAAAACGTGAAATATAAAATTGCGCGCAAAATTCTGCCATAGACAAATGTAAACTTTAAAAAATTGTCTCTTGTCAGAGCCAATTACTTGCATCCAGCCAGTATTTTATATTTTTTCTCACGAAACGACAAAAATAGAAGATTAAAAACACGTGTATAAGCGACTAAAAATAGGTTTTTATTAATGTGCGTTCCGTCTTTCCGTCAGGGACGAATACATGAACCTATTTTTATTTACCTATGTATCTTGTTACTGGGGCTCGTGTAGGTAGAATATATAAATTTAGCTAAGATATTAAAATATTTACGAGCGATAGACGGGACAAGACGAAGATAATCGTAATCCAATGTTGTGTCAAACTTGTTCATCATCATCATCAGCCTATAATGTTCCCACAACTGGGACACAGGCATCCTCTGTATATGAGAGGGAGTGGGCTTTAATCAACCAACCGGGCCCAGAGCGGGTTGGTAGGTATATGTCACATGTCTTTGAACTTTTAGTTCTAGAACATGCCGGCTTCCTTACGACGTTTTCCTTCACCTTTTTTGAGGGTAGCGAAACTTGGAACTTAGGGAACTTGTTACTACTTAGTAACAAATCGGTCTGTTTATTGTCATACGCCCGATTGTCAGGTAGCATTAGTGATTCTGTCAAAATCGATAATATTCGGTGTCAAAATTTTGTATGATAATATTTTCAATGTCCGCTCTATAAGTATTTTAAATCTCTTTGGAATTTACCCGCTGTGTAAAAAAAATAATCACAAAATAAGCGGGAAAACAACTAGAAACTGACGAATGTTTTCGAATTTTGAAATGCAGTTCAACAACAATGAAATTGCGTGAGCGTATTTTTTTTCTAAACCTCGATCTTGGCATTATCATCATTCGCCCGACTTTATCCAACGTACTTGGGGTCGGTGCAGAATGTCTTCTTTTTAAAACGCTTTTATTTAGCTTCACCTGTAACTATTTTTTTACATAGTTACAGGTGAAGCTAAATAAAAGCGTCTAAATCTAAATCTAAAATCTAAATCTTAGAAGTTAAAGATGGTTTCAGATTGAGCTGAAATTTTGCATTCATGTTGGTACAGAAATTTCTTTAATAGATTTTCAACCTTATCACCAAAGAATACAGTTCAAGCTTGATTGGGAAAATTTGACAGTTTCGGGTAGCTTGATCAGCTGCAGGTCAGGACGCCATGTTTAGTTTGGAGGACATTGCATGTTTAGCTAAGTGTTGTCATTCTAAATCTAATACTTATGGCGGACTCCCAAAAATGGCGGACTAGTATTTTTATGCATTCCCATGCCGGATAAAGGGTTTGTGAGAAGAACACAAAAAATAAGGTCACACATATCATCATCTGCTTGGGATCGGCTTCCAGTCTAACCGGATACAGCTGAGTACCAGTATTTTACATGAAGCGACTGCCTATCTGACCTCCACAACCCAGTAACTCGGTAATACGATTCCGCCTGGTAAGACTGGATGTCAGACTTTTGGCTTCTGACTACTCGTAACGACTGCCAAAGATCTACAAATTACACTCGGGACCAACGGCTTAACGAGCTTTCCGAGGCACAGAGGAAACTTGGTATGTAATTATGGTCACCCATCCACGGACCAACCTCAGCAAACACGGCTTAACATTAAAGATCGACCTGGGCGGCTGTTATTACTTAGCCATGAGCTCCTAATTATGTGTGAATAACGTCAGACATATATGGTTTAAAAAAAATAATGTTTTTTACAAGAAGCTTGTTTGAACACCTACTCTGACACATTTTTTTTTCTAACTTTTATTGTACTCGCCAGACTATGTATTTTATAGCCAACACCTTAACGAATACCTAAACAAAAGCGACTTAAATTGTATTTTCAGCGCTCATTTAAGCCTACAAAGTAGAAATTCTGACAGCATTTCAACAATTTTCCATGAATTGAGAATGTCTGTCAGTGCTCGCGAAAACGGACGTTAGACCATCTGTTTCAAAGATTTAACGACATATACTAAAACCTGAAACATTATGAAGAAGTAAATAACAGACCTATAATAAAAAAACTATTTGTGTGTCAAAAGCAAATCCCAACTGACAGCAAATGTACTTACTTCTTCGTTGATTTATAAGATTAAAAATAGAAGTCTGAAATAATTTTGAAACATTCTATCGCTGACATGACAGATGGATTTGTCGATGAAATGTTTCAACATGAATGTTTTTAGGGTTCCGTAGCCGAATGGCAAAAAACAGAAACCTTATAGATTCGTCATGTCTGTCTGTCTGTCTGTCTGTCTGTCCGTCCGTCCGTATGTCACAGCTACTTTTTTCCGAAACTATAAGAGCTATACTTTTGAAACTTGGTAATTAGATGTATTCTGTGAAACGCATTAAGATTTTCACACAAAAATAGAAAAAGAACTATTAATTTTGGGGTTCCCCATACATAGAACTGAAAACCAAAATTTTTTTTTTCATCCAACCCATTCGTGTGGGGTATCTATGGATAGGTCTTCAAAAATGATATTGAGGTTTCTAATATAATTTTCTAAACGATATAGTTTGCGCTAGAGCCACTTCCAAAGTGGTAAAATGTGTGTCCCCCCCCCTCTAATTTCTAAAGTAAGAGGAGGAAAATTCTGAAAATATTTAAGTTTGTAGAACGTAAAAAAAAACTATCAACGAAAATTGGTTTCAATAAGATATGATGTTTACTTTTTGAGATATGGGACTTTTTCATCAAACTGCAGCAGTAACTTTGTTTTTCATTAACATACTATGAAAAACCAATTTAGTTTTGCGGTTTAGTGGAAGTTTACAACTAGTACTACTAACTAATGAATGACAGTTCAAAATATTGTTTGGGGCTATGGAACCCTGTGTGCGAGTAAGACTCGCACTTGGCCGGTTTTTTTTTATGGATATTTCAGTGATGGGTTTTCGTACCTACGTACCTTAAACTTTCACTGTTGGCAGTTGCATAAACTACAAAACATGAAATTGTCCTGTGCTTTCGCTGATAGAAATATACCTCCAAGTAAGTTCGTCAGTGAATATTAAAATACCGGCCAAGTGCGAGTCGGACTCGCGCACGAAGGGATCCGTACCATTATTTAGGAAAACGAGCAAAAAAATAACGTTTTGTATGGGGGTCCCATACAAAAAAGTAACTCTTTTGCTCGTTTTCGCCCCTTAAATATTTATTTTATTCTGTTTTTAGTATTTGTTGTTATAGCGGCAACAGAAATACATAATCTGTAGAAATTTCAACTGGTTAACTACAATTTTTAGGGTCCCGTTATGAGTGGGTACGGAACCCCAAAAAATATTTATGAATTTATGATACGCCCATCTAGTGAAGCCCATCAGTTTTCGGGAACGGTGTTATTTGCGGCAAAATATTTGGCTAATTGAGTTTTCAATGCATTGAATGAAATTGAAATAGAATACAAGCAGGAATTTTGTTGTATACCTGTGCTCCTTCAAATGTCAATCCTTTTTTGCCAAACTTAGTTCTCATTTTTTGTAAAATTGGATTTTTTCTTGAGAAAACATACCTCTATCCGCCATACTTCAAGACCTGCCTTCCTGCCGGAGTTGGCGAATGCTGGGTGTACTTCAGGCATTATCTGTCGAGAAAAGAGAATTACATCAAAACTTGTGCAGCATTTTAGCAGTCTTTCTTTATCGTGTGGCTAGTGCCTAACAGGCCCCCTATTCACAAACGCTCGGATTCGATTTCGATTCGATTCAAATTCATTGAATCATTTTGTGAACATAGGGTAAAAAAAATATAATATACAGATGTTTTATATAAATGTTGGTCCATACTATGTCCCGCCAGAAGGCATACGATAAGTCGTATGTCTATTTTGTTATGGCATTACGATAGCGAGCGAGATAGACGACTTTCCGAATCGAAATCAAATCCGAGCGTTTGTGAATACGGGGGCTGGTGTCAGAGTTTTTTATGCAGCCCATGGGCCCCTGACTTGGCTTTACATGCCGTCGAGAAATATCTCTAAGGCATGCTGGTTTCCTCACAATGTTTGCCTTCACCGAAGCAAGTAATAATTATATAATACGTACATAAAACTACATAAAAAAAAATTATAACCACATCAATTTCAACCATCAACTTTCTTTTGTGGTTAATTTTTTTTTTCTTGCTTTGTACCTATGTTAATTGTTTTATTTTATTTTCGTATTTTTTTATGCGCGTCATGTCCCTGCGTCAAATAAATATTTTTGATTTCTTTTCTTTACTTCAATCCAAAAATCAGAGATGCGTGTCTTGGGTTCGAACTCGAGACCTGTGACTTGGCAGTCCGACGGTCCGGTCTTGGCGGACGACGGTTGGTAGCTGTCACAGTAGTATAGTGTTGTCAGTATTACAGAATAACCCCCTTAACGTGGTTTAAGGGAATAAGAAAGATCGAATAAGTTTGAGATTATTTGTATGTGTTTTCACACATTTTTTCAACACGCGCTTTTAAGGCGAGAATCAGACGGGCCGCGTTTAAAACACGGGTCCCTTGTTGGCTGGTATAGTTGTCCCTATCGAAGATAAGTCATGGAAACAAGCATTATCGGTAAAAACCATGACATTATTGTCCAACCGATAGTTTGTATTTAATAATCCTCGCACAGAATTTTGAAAAGGAAATTAAATAAGTAAGTAGGTGCTTTGACCAATTTTACATAGCAACTAAAACAAAATATACATCTATACTGTAAACACAAACACATATACTTAAATAAAATTGAAGTGTCTGTTTGTAAAATTAAAATAACCGCATTTTACTACATGCATAATTATCACTACATAACATAGTATAAAACAAAGTCGCTTCCCGCTGTCTGTCCCTATGTATGCTTAGATCTTTAAAACTACGCAACGGATTTTGATGCGGTTTTTTTTATAGATAGAATGATTCAAGAGGAAGGTTTATAGGTATAATATATGCATAATATAGTAGAGAAACACTGATAATTTTAGAGGTTTACAATGTGATGTCGACAGACATTTTGTAGTATATTTAGTATCAGCATTGCACCCGTGCGAAGCCGAAGCGGGTTGTTAGTGAATGTATATACGGTACATATCCAAAAGAAACATTTTTTTTAAATTTTTGTCTGTGTCTCTGTCTGTTTGTTCCGGCTAATCTCTGGAACGGCTGGAACGATTTTGACCGGACTTTCATAGCTGATGAAATAAGGAGTAACATAAGCAACTTAAATTTTAGAAAAAAATATAAAATTATTAAAATAATTGCAATAAAAATGCAAAATCAATAAATTAACTAAATAACTTTTTTGTTAAATTCCACGCGGATGAAGTTGCGGGCACAGCTAGTATTATTATATATTTATAAAGCTTGTACATCTATACAATCTACTACATTTGTACAAAACCAGATCCGTGCTATTGAAAGAGAAAACAATACAATTCGCAAACGAGTGAGCGAGACCGAAAGACCGATTGTTAACATGGCGTCCTTGAAAGTACAGGCAGACGTAATTTGCGTTAGAGGAAAAAAAAATGCAGTTCTGATTTTGAATTGAGTTCTATATTTCGACAGACGCTCGGGTCAATCTTTAGGTTAAGAGCGTTTACACCTTACGGCATTTCATACTAAACTGTTTTTTAATTAAACTTAATACGCATAAGCAGGATACATAGGTCTAAAAAGGTAACAAAAACATTATCTAAACGTCTTTTAAAAAAAAAGATAGTTGTTCATTTCTGTTTCTATAGATAATTTATTATCGGTCTAATTTAACTGTAACACAATCTTTCTAAAACAAATTTTTGAACTGTTTAGACCTATGTATCCTGCATAAGCATATGAAGTTTCATTAAAATCGGTTCAGTCATTTCGGAAAAAAAAGACTTGAAAGTTTGTATGAAATGTCATAGGGCGATAACTGTCACGCGCAACTTCATCTACGTCACATTTTCCCCGTTTTCGCCACATTGTTCATTGCTGCTCCGCTCGTATTTGTCGTAGCGTGATGATATATAGCCTATAGCCTTCCTCGATAAATGGGCTATCTAACACTTAAAAAAAAACCGGCCAAGTGCGAGTCGGACTCGCGCACGAAGGGTTCTATACCACTTTTTTCAAAAAACGCGCAAAAAAAAAACTTTTTTGTATGGGAGCCCCCCTTAAATATTTATTTTTTTCTGTTTTTAGTATTTGTTGTTATAGCATCAACCGAAATACATAATCTGTAAAAATTTCAACTGGCTAACTATCACGGTTCATGAGATACAGCCTGGTGACAGACGGACGGACAGCGAAGTCTCAGTAATAGGGTCCCGTTTGACCCTTTGGGTACGGAACCCTAAAAAGGTTGTGTATCTGTGTGTGCGATGACTCGAGGTTGCGTGTGTGTAGTGGTGACTACAGAGTCATTTTCATTTTGCAAAAGTTTTCTGACAATCCTGCATGTATTCAGCTTTTGGTAAGTGTATGGTGGTAAGTCAAGTGTTTTTAAAGACTGGTGAAGTTGTATTATTATGTTATATTGATACTCAGTATCTGGTTAGACTAGAAGCAAACCACAATATAATTTGGAATATGTTTTTAAAACGTATCTAAGCTTGAAAATGCCCGGCGAGAGACGTTATTAAAACAACTTTATTTTTCAGTTGGCAAAAGATCAAATAGGCATTTCAACTGCTTGTGAAACAGATACGGTGTCTATATAAAAAACAGACACGCGTCAATGGTTAAGCACTGGTGTGTGACTCTGTGCCTAATTGAAAACCGATGCGTATTTGCAGTGGCGTAGCATGCCTAGGCCTAGGGCCCCGTAGAAAAATTTGTTTGGGCGCCCTTATGAAGCGTAAAGACTTCTCACAAAAAAAAATGTTTGTATCAAATTAAAATAAGTATTTATTCATCATAATTATCTATCTGTCACTTTTTCCAAAATGTTTACAAACAATTCAAATTAAATATTACACTCTTCTTCCCTTTTTTTTGGCAAACTGATTTATTAAATCATTTATAGCTGATGACTTTAGTTTTAGCACGCTGGGGGCCCCCGTGGCCCGGGAGCCCCGTATAATTGATACGGCAGATACAGTGGTAGCTACGCCCCTGCGTAAATGAAAAGACTCATTTTACAAAACATGGGTTTTTAATACAAGCTGTTGTTTTGCATCCTCGTCAAATGCAAGGAGGTAACTATGCTAGTGATTCTCGACCCGAATCAATAATAAAATGGGTATGTAGGTAATTATATTTTTCTTATTTACGGATTTTTTTCCGAACTTGGAAACGGAAAATCGCTAAGCTTGGACCACCCGTGTTTTAAACGCTGTCCGTCTGATCCTCGCCCTATAACCGTGCTTTCACACATACAAACATTCTCAAACGTTAAAATTCGAAAATATCCTTCCTAAACCACGTTAAGTGGGTTATTCTGAAATAAAACAGCAAAAGAAAGCAGCGTTTATCAATAATTAACTAGGTACCGTAATTCATATTGTTTTTTTATGTCTTTTGTGACAACCTCCTGAATTTTGACGTGGATGCAAAACAACAGCTTGTTTATTGATGTTTGTTGTATTTTCCAACAGTAATTCATGTATCGTCAAAAGAGCTTTTGGCTAAAAAATAACAGCTGCTCGATTTAAATCTTTAGGATAAGCTGTGGTTGCCTAGGTTGGTCCTAGTATGGGTGACCACCCATTACCTATACAGAGTTTCCTCCGTGCCTCGGAAAGCACGTTAGGCAATTAGTTCAAGCATAGTCATTTAAAGATCTTTGACAGTCGTTACAGGCAGCCAGTGTCCCGAATGTCTGACAACCAGTCTTATCAAGGGGTATCGTACGAGTCTCCTCCTTGCGTTGTATTCCTCAATGCGTGAGTCCGTGTGGTCGTGACCTATTCAGTATCACCTTCTCTCGGATGGTCTTTCTCCAACTGTTTCTGCCCCTGGCAGTGTGTAGATCGCTGTGGACTGTGGAGTCAAGGGCGGTGCGGATCTGGTCAGACCAACGTATTGGGCTGCGGCCACGGGGCCTTTTCCCGTCCACCTTGCCGGTCACGATTAACTTTTCAAGGTTGCCATCGTCTTTCCTCGCAATGTGACCGAAGTATTCCCAGACTCTGCGCAGGCACTCGGATGACAGCCGTGTAGAGATTTTGAGCTCTCGCAATAAGGAGACGTTTGTCCGGTATGCTGTCCAGGGGATACGCAGCATCTTTCTCTAGCACATCGTACGAGTATTACCCAGTACTAACTGGGTTGTGGAGGTCAGATAGGCAGTCGCTCCATGGAAATACTGGTATTCATCTGCATCCAGTTAGACTGGAATTATGAAATTCATCATCTGTCTTATCCTAACTAGGATGGGGTCGGCTTCTAATTTAACAGAATGAAGCTAAATATATTTATTTTATTTCGTGTGACTGCCTATCAGCCCCCGTATTCGCAAACGCTTCGATTTGATTCGATTCGAAAACTCTTATGTCTATCTCGCTCGCTTTCTTAATGCCAAAAAAAAGATAGATGACTAGTCGATTCGAAATCGAATCGAAATCAATTTTGAATATGGGGGCTGATCTCCACATCCCAGTTACTGGGTAAGACGATACCCTATTGTAGGGCTGGTTGTCAAGACTTTGCAAGTCGGTTAAATATTTAAAAAAAAAACCATCATCTATCAGTTTGTCTAGGCCTAATTTAAGTAATGGGTTCAAAAACCTTGTAGGTAACATAATCACTAATATCATAATTACTATAATTTCAGTGTTTTTTAAGTATTTAACTACATTATAATACGGGCTACTCTAGTTACTGATGTTCTAACGGTTGTTCAATTAAGAGTGTTTACACCTTACAGCATAGTTACCAAAAATATTTTCGAAATATATTTAAAAAAAAAAGATAATTTGTAATTTCTGTTTCTATAGATAATAAAATTTATAATCGGTCTAATTTAGCTGTAGCACTATTTTTCGAAAATGTTTTTTTAACGTAACGTTAAACGTTCAGTTAAAATTAGCTTTCTAATTGGACACTGACACATTCCGATTTACGGATAATTACGCCTCTAAGTAATTGTGAAACGTTTATCTTATGTTTTATTTACGACTAAAACTTCTATTGTGTTTTGGGACAGACATCAATTAGTGTTTAATCCAACGCCGTCTGTTTGTAATTTCAAAAAAACAGTTTCTTTGTTTTATTTATTTTTTAACATTTCCCCACACTAGGAATTTCTCCTGTATCGTGGGTGCGTTTACAAACATTTAAACTCATACACAAACAGCCAGACCCGGAACAACTATCTGTAGGCCTTACAAATATTTGCTCCGTGCGGCGATCGAACCCGCGACACGCAGCGCAGCAGTCAATCGCACTTATTACTGAATGCATATGAAAATAAACACAGGATTAAAGGATAGCCCTCCGCAAACTGACAGGGTGCAATCAGCACCTTATTTTAAATCATATTACACCGGAATTTTTCTCAGGAAACTTTTACGGTTCTCTAAGGGGACGCGCCGCACGATGCGCCGCGTCTCCGTAAATGAGTTCTAAAAGTCGCGGACATTTCAAACACTCCCATATTGACTTTACGTTTATACGGCGCGCTCGTGCTATTAAAAAGATTAGCCTGGCACGAGTCTCGATTACACCCTAAACTTTTTTTTATTTTTTATCTCCGTTTATTATGGGGCCAGTATCTGGTTCAACGGTTTTCGATATTTTAAGGTTTGCTGGATTTGTTTTGCTACCAACAAAACTACTACCTGTAATTTCATAATGTGCAAATATTGAATGTTCTTAGAAATACCTAACAATTTTTAGTAGAATATTTTCTTGTTCGATATTTTAAAGTGCGTGATATTTCCTTCGGGTTTTAGCTTTTGAACTCAATTATGTCTACGGTACATAACTAGATTAACAAAAAAACAATGCATAATTAAGTTTCGAAAATATCGAATGAAGATTTTCTGCAAATTTTATTTTATTTGTAGAAATGTTTGTAAATAAATCATCTTTCACAGAAAGAAGGTGTACCATTTACTATCACGATGAATCATCTAAACTTCAAAAGAATCCAAGCATCGTCATTGTAAAGACAATATTCAGAGCGTGACGTATAAGGCAGCCATGTTTGTTTGTCACGGTTGCTAGGCAACGCACAATAAGGAACAAGAAAAGTATTGTTTACCTCATGCATAGACAATGCTGTAAATTCGCTGTTAGCATAAATCCATGGGAGAAGATAATCTTGAACGGGTATTCAATTCTATCTAATACTAAATTAATAAAGCTGAAAACTTCTATAGTTTAAGTTATAAAAAATGTAGTTATGTAATGTCGGATTATTTAGCGATACTTCATTACATAGACACAGAAAAACTTCTAGAAGTTGTAGCATGATTATGTTATCGTATGTACACGGTAACAAACAAACAAAAGACACAACAAACTAGCTAATCATGTAAATATGTACAAATAGTTGTACATTTTTACTTAATTAGGAGTGGAATTCCCTGCCGGAGTCGGTGTTTCCCGATAGCTACAATCTATTAAGTCAAGAGTGAACAGGTTTCTTCTAGGCAAGCGTGCTTCGCTGTCGGCCACATCATCGCTTACCGTCAAGTGAGACAGTGGTCTAGCGCGAGCCTACAGATAATAAAAAAAATTGCTAGTTTTAGTGTTTTTCTTTTGTACCAATTTGATTATACTTATAGTTGTTAATAGATTACTTTTATTTTATATTTTGAATGTCCTAATTAAATTCTGCTACGGAAAGTGATGGCCTGAAACACAGGTTTAAATAAACCTACTTCGGGTGGGTCGCTACCAAACATTTGAATTGAACTATCATTACTTGTAACTTTTGAATATGTTTTAGTAATAGTTTACTTATATATAGGTACTAATTATACCATTGTATGAGAAAAAATACTACTGTGCCTAAATGTACACATTTTGTAATACTTTTTTTTTTTTTTATAGTTTCTTTGTATAAACACACTAATCTCTGGAACTACCGGTCACTTTTGAAAAAATAATAATTCAAATCAAATCATTTATTTCAAATAACCCAGTTACAGGCACTTTTGAATGGTCGAACAACAATAAAAATGAAGCTACAGTCCCAGTCACAAGTGAAAGTATAATATAAAGCTTTACCATCGGTATTTTTTGTTTAATTCTGCCGTTATACACGGTGATTGGTAATTTGGTGCATTCATTGAAATGGCTGATACTAGACTGCAAAAAAACTGTACTACTCAGTTTATTAATACACTACCTCGTCAGGAACAACAGTTAGCAACTGATTGTACTTGCTAACAGTTTACACTCTGACACCATTTTAGAAAGCATAATTATGAAACAGGGAAGTCGTTCCTGTGATTTGCACGACAAGAGTCTTACATTTATTTTGAGAAAACTGCCTCGATGACGCAGGGAGTTACAGGAAATGTTCAGACCATTTATCTATATATCTGCCATGGCCATTATGGCACTTCATTTCCTAAGGCAGATATACTTTTTGATAAATTGGTTTTTCGAAAAATTTATTCGTTCTTTAGCTAGTAGAAAAGTATTAGTTTAACTTTTTTTTTGTGTGTGCCTTAGCCTTTTTTTCGCCAATTGTAAACCGATATCGATGTTTTTTTTTGTTGTTTTCAATTTCTAGTAATTACTGATTCCGTATTTTACAACTATAGTATTATTCAGGGTGCAGCTAAAATATTCAGTCATGGTTGTAAATAAACACAGGGCAAAAAAAAGTTTATAAAAAAAAACAAAAAAAAATGTATAACAAGTTAACACAAAAAAAAAACAGAGTAACGTTTAAAATTTAAAAGGAACGTTTCATCTTATCCAAAATTAAAATATTTTTATTACACATAGGCCTAAAGGGGCACTTATAAAACGTCGACAAAAAGGTGCTCGGTTCGGGTTGGTCGTGCCCTATGGAGAAGAACCGGCAAGAAACTCCATGGTTAATGGTCATGTCACCCGCACCATCCTACAGCGAAAGGACTATAGATTAGTGAGTTGTTAAATTCTCTGCCGACGGTTTACATGATTTACACCAATCGGAACGCAGGATATTTTAGTACATATTTTGCATGACAACAAATTGATAGAATTTCAAACAAAATTCAACGATGAGCCTAATGTAGGTAGATTCTAAACAAATCGATAAAAATGGATTTGTAAACAGTTCATTTTTCGATTATTTGACATGACACATGAAAAATGATTATTTTCGGTCTTGGGTCTTGGTCTTCTTCCATCAACATACACACCGGATAAAATTTCCATGATGGCCCGTTGATTTGCAAGTTCTTTTTTTTTTTGAAGTGAAATCTTCTTTAGCGGCGTTGTGCACTTTTGCCTTGGGTAAAAAATGTTAAACTCGCGTCAGGACATGTGACCGTCAAGTCACGTAGGTTGCGAAGGAATTTGAACTTTATGACAGTCACACAAACAAAAGCTTCGGTTTCTCCAAAAAGGTAAAATTTGTAAGACGGATTGTAATCGTTCTGACGTGTTAATTTTTTAATGTAATATAAATTGTCATGTTTGTGTACTACAGCGCAATAAATGAATATTGTATTTTACCACATAGTAGTATATATATAGTAATTTTATACTGATAATTAAAGAAATTCGTGCAAAATTATTCCCTAACCATTCCAAAATATCAAAAATGCACGACGTTAATACTCAAGTTTTCACTACGGCCGGCACTCCCGGAGTGCAACCCGTTTTTTTTTATTGTAGATAGTAGGTACTCATAAATAGAAAGGTTTTCACAAAATATCAAGTTGCGGAAAATTACGGTTTACACGATATATTTTTTTAAAGTTTCCGGTCCCCCCAGTTTGACTAAATAGCGCTATTCTATCCTAAAAACTTTAACCATGAATATCTCTACCATGGTTGTAGCGATATTCCTGCTCTGTGGAGTGGGGATTGTACAGGGTGGTAGACCCCCTCCCCCTCTCCCCGTCCCCGCCCCATGAATCGATGGACCATAATGGAAATTTTAACCTACACACCCTTGAATGTGCCTAAAAAAAATCTATTTTTTGGAAAGTGATATCGGATTTTTCGGGCTATAAGAATTGCTTAGAGGTAGCCTGGTAGATTTATTAACATCATTATCTGCTTTTCCTTTTGCCAACTATGTTGGGGTCGGCTTCCAGACCAAACCAGTACCAGTAGTACCAGTATTTTACATGGAGCGACTGCCTATCTGACCTCCACAACCCAGTTAGTACTGGGAAATACATACCCTTCGGTCAAACTTTCGGGCCACTGTCTACTCGTAACGACTGTCAAAGATCTACAAATGACAGCCGAGACCAATGGCATAACGTGCTTTACGAGGCACGGAGGTAACTCGGTATGTAATGGGTGGTCACCCATCCACCGAACAACCAAGGCAAGCCCGGCTTTACCCGAAGATCGACCCGTGCGGCTGTTATCATTTAACCACAAGCTCCCCCCAAACAAAATATGAGTAACTAGAGAAAATTTCAGTAATTTAGTGACGTGATAGTTTTGTATGATTCATATAAAGTGTGTAGCTAGGCCGGAAACTTTTGTAGCTTACTGATAACCAGAGGTCGGAATTAGGTAGAGTTATTTGTGTACTTACACTGATTTCATACAGCGAAAAAATAAAGTTGGTATGCCTAAAATCCCGAGATTTATTTTAAAGAGCAGAAAAATCCCATGATTTATTAAATACTAGCTGTCCGGCGCAACTTCGTTTGCGTCACATTTTCCCCGTTTTCGCAACATTTTTCATTGCTGCTCCGCTCCTATTGGTCGTAGCGTGATGATATATAGCCTATAGCCTTCCTCGATAAATGGGCTACATACCACTGAAAGAATTTTTCAAATCGGACTAGTATTTTCGGAGCCCAATCAATGCAAACAAACAAACAATCAAATCCTTCCTCTTTATAATATTAGTTTAGAAAAAAGTTATTTACTTTTACACAATTTAAAGCATCCGACATCGGATGTCCGAAGTTGCAAAATTCCAATGCGCACACGCAAGGGAAGATCGGATTAATATCAACATTTCGATGCAAGTACAAAACTCTACCTAATTCCGACCTCAGCTGATAACGTTACATAGCCTGTTAGCTTTTCACTGACAACATGCAGGAAGAAAACAACTCAATTTGACGGCACGGTTGGCGCAGTGGTTGAGCGATCGACTGCTGCGCTGCGTGTCGTGGGTTCGATCCCCGCACGGAACAAATATTTGTATGGTCTACAGGTAGTTGTTCCGGGTCTGGCTGTTTGTGTATGTGAGTTTAAATGTTTGTAAACGCACCCACGATACAGGAGAAATTCCTAGTGTGGGGCAACGCTTTTTAAAAAAAAAAAAATTTCATACAGGTTATCCAGTTTTTCTGGCAAGTACAACTTTAGTCAGTTAACAGACCAATTAGTTTTTCCTGTACCAATCAGATACAATCTAGGATTTTAATTAAATGTGTAAAAAAATACAGGAAAAACCACTCTGATTTCCGCAAATGCTAGGTTTTCCTTATCTTTGTTGTTCTTGGTGACCAGACTACTAGTTTTTTGGCATATTATGTAGGTATTTAAGTATTTAGTTTCCTCAGTGTCGTATGTTTTAGCTCGTTGCTAAATAATAACAGCCGCCCAGGTCGATTATTAAGGTTAAGCCGTGCTTGCCGAGGTTGGTCTGTGGATGGGTGACCATAACTACATATCGAGTTTCCTCCGTGCCTCGGAAAGCACGTTAAGCCGTTGGTCCCGGCTGTCATTTGTAGATCTTTGACAGTCGTTACGAGTAGTCAGAAGCTAAAAGTCTGACATCCAGTCTTACCTAGGGGTATCGTATTACCCAGTTACTGGGTTGTGGAGGTCAGATAGGCAGTCGCTTCATGTAAAATACTGGTATTCAGCTGCATCCGGTTAGACTGGAAGCCGACCCCAACAAAGTTTGGGAAAAGGCTAGGCAGATGATGAGTGTCGTATGTTTTTATGTTTTTTTTTTAATACTAAACTAGTTGTGCCCGCGACCTTTGTGCGTGTTAAATGAATTAAGTGAATCGGATTTTAATTTTTAATAATTTCAAGGGTTTTTTTTGCAATTACTCCATATAACTTCAGCCATCAGTAAAAGTTTCGTCAAAATCCGACTGTTTTGGAGATTAGCCGGAACAAATAGACAGATGAGACTACAATTTTAAAAATGTTTTAATTTTTTTCAAAATCAAAATATTTAATTTTACATAGGCCTACATGGGCACTTATAAAACGTCGACAAAAGGTGCACGGTTCGGGTTGGTCATTCCTATGGAGAAGAACCGGCAAGAAACTCTATGGTTACTCTTATGTTACAGCGTTAGTACTTAAGTATGGGAGGACAGCGTAGGCCCGACAATAAGTCGTTGCTTACTACAAAAGGTAGAACATCATCATCTGCCTAGCCTTTTCCCAAACTATCTTGGGGTCTGCTTCCAGTCTAACCGGATGCAGCTGAGTACCAGTACTTTACATGAAGCGACTGCCTATCTGACCTCCACAACCCAGTAACTGGGTAATACGATACCCCTAGGTAAGACTGGATGTCAGACTTTTAGCTTCTGACTACTCGTAACGACTGTCAAAGATCTACAAATGACAGCCGGGACCAACGACTTAAAATAGAAAAAAAAAATACAAAAGATAGAACAAGTATAATTAAATATTGTTCTAAGTACCGTAATATTTACTTTCATAATTATGCATTTAGTAAAAGTTGTTATCTAAAAATTACAAACAGGCACTTCAATTTTATTTATTTATATGTATAGATAGGCATAGATTAGTTTTGTTTGTTCACGTAATAGCTGCCCACTTATGTACATAATTGTATATAATGTCATTATAATGAATCAGATAACTTATATGCCATTACCTACCTTTCATGGTGTTATAATACATACCTACCGAGACATAAAAATAAAATTATTTATTTAGATTAATTGATGGAAGAAATAACAAAGAAAATTTATTGAAGAATATCTGTTATCCATACTAATATTATTCTGTTTTCATAATATACCTACTATGACTACTAACTATTTCCCGCGACCTTCGGTTTATTATAAAAATATTTAATATTATACTATTAGCTGTGCCCGCGACCAAATCCGCGTGAAATTTAACTAGAAAGTAATTTAGTTTTTTTTTTTTATGTTTTTGCTTTTTTTTAAATTTTTATAATAATTTTAGACTACTCCTTATTACACCAGCTATGCATCTTTCTCTCCTTATTATGCCAGTGAAAGTCCCGTGAAAATCGGTCTAGCCGTTCCAGAGATTAGCCGGAACAAACAGACAATAATTTGTAAAAATGTTATTTTCAAAATCAAAATATTTTTATTTTACATAGGCCTACATGGGCACTTATAAAACGTCGACAGAAGAGGCACGGTTCGGGTTGGTCGTTTCCTATGGAGAAGAACCGGCAAGAAACTCCATGGTTACTCTTTTAAAATCATTTGGTTTTGCAATATTTGAATGTTACAGCATTAGTACTTAAGTATGGGAGGACAGCGTAGGCCCGACAATAAGTCGTTGCTAGCTAAAAAAGGTAGAAAAAAAAAAGAATTTTGGTATATGTATACATGTGTGTGCATACATTCATATGCATGTAGTAAAAAGTACACAAGTACAAACTGACACTTCAATTTTTATTTATTTGTATCTATAGATTATTCCCTATTTGAAACGGATTTTGTTAACAATTTCAAGGGTTTTAACTTTTTTGAACGGAACCTTAATTTTATTTTATAAATAAATCGGTCCAGTTGTTTTGCAGATTAGCCGTTTGAATCGAATTTTGTTAACAAGTTTATGGGTATAATTTTTTTTGAACGAATGATCAAAATGATCGCGCTTACAAAGCTTCAACTCCGTGCTATTAACCGGATTAGTTTCGAAAAATAAATATACTTTTTCTTGTAGGCACGGATCCCGGGATCGCTGAGTAAAAACCCTTATTAAATTAAATGGCGTTTTCTCTATTAAAAATATTATGTTTGAAAACGCCTCAGTTATAATTACCTAGAATTACTACAGGACGATATATTTATTTATTTGTTTACTATTTATGTACACACAGTAGAAAACACAGGCAAAACATAAAATATTTGAGTGCAAAGGTACTGCTTAATTCATACGACATTTCTGCCAGCAGACCTACGAAAGGAAAAATTAAAAAGAAATGTAGACGATAGTGTGTGAGAAAATGAAGAGGTAAATGTGTTTGTGTTTGTAATGTATTTCAAAGGTTCACAAAAAAAATCCTAACAACCTAATGTGTTTCGAGCAAATGTTATTTATTGTTAAAATAGTTTTAACCTATCAAAAGTAATTTTGATTGTGACTTAAACTTATACAATTATACATAATGAAACCTATGTACGGCACTATGTTTTCATTTTGTATCACCAATAACCTAAGTGCAATATTGTCTAACAGCTGCAAATAAGGAATTAAATCAAAGTGATTGTTAATTTATTTTGAAACTATTATCCTGTTTAAACCCTCGCAGAATTTAATTGTAAATGAATAATGTATGTTCTTAAGTGAATAAACTATATAATAACCCCATATTTTAATACTAAAACACTAAAATAACAAAAATAGTTTTCAAATTGTCACGCGCGAAAAAAACTAAAGCCTCCGAAAAATTTCATCAGAAAAAGACACAATAGTATACTAATTAAATCAAAATTATTAAAACAAAAACACTTAAAAACAACTATTATTAACAAATAACATTTTACTGCATAACCTACAAAAATAACAAACAAAATAAACTCACGATTTTTTATTCTGACAAGCCGTGCGTTCACCTCCAAGTTAGATTCCGTACTGAATACAAAATCATTCGTTCACTGAATCTAAAAAAGACCGAATGACAGATGCTGTGGACTGTTTGTTGATGATAAGAACTCAGTATGTGACAATTGAGATTGAAGGTCGCTCACGCTGTTTTTCCGGTTGACTGAACTGTTTTTAATTTTTACATAATATTTGGTCAGAATGATTCATTCAGACCTACTTGTCTAAGTGACAGTTATTTGGCGAGCCGTGTTAAATAAACACAATTAAAAATTTTACTTTTCTTTCAAACGTTGATGTATTTGTGGACAACTGTGACGGATACAGACTAGTGACAACCACTTACGGAGGGGTACGCAGAAGGTTGGATTTCGACGGTTTTATTAATGGTTTCCCTCTCATTGAAATAACGCAACGAATAATATGAAGACAATCTGTTTATTTTTTTTAAATATGCTTGCTTTTGGCAGCAACACGCCCGACGTGAAGCGATGATACAGCCTAGGTCATCCTTACGCACGCTTGCCTTGAAAAAAAAACATGAAATTCGTGACGTAATTTATGGATCGCCCTTTCATATCTTTGATTTTAGTGTTCTAGGTTCAGAGAACCATAGAATCGATACGACATACCGAATTCCTTATGAACTCATGATGTTTTCTTTCATGTTTTGAGAGCAATTTGATTAAAAAAGTTACTTACACAAAGTGCCTCCTTGGTTTCAAATACACGACCTTCAACTCGAGGTAGACTAAAGAAACGACGGATGGACTGTATGAAGAATAATCTGGCTAGAAAGGAGGTATCTGATCTGATGAGAAGTATGGAAGAAGAAGACATGCTGCGCCGAAACCCAGATAAATTGGGATAAGGGGAGCAAAATGATGATGACTTGCAGGTCGAAAAGCCGTGGTTGAAAACACGGTTTGCTAAACTAGGTGATGTTTTGCATCCTCGTCAAAATTCACGAAGTTTTCACAAAAGACACAAAAAAACAATTTAAATTACGGTTCCTAGTAAAATTTTAATAAACGCAGCTTTTTTCGTTGTGTAAGTTTGTCAGTTTTTAAGAATAACCCCCTTAACATGGTTTAGGGAATAAGAAATTATCGAAAACGTTTGAGATTGTTCATATGTGTACAAGCGCGGTTATAGGGCGAGGATCAGACGGGCCGCGTTTAAAACCCGGGTGGTTCACTTACCGATTTGCGTAGATAAGAAAAAAAAATATTACGCACCCAATTCATTATTGGTTTGGGAATCACTTGCATAGTTACCTCCTTGAATTTGACGAGGATGCAAAACAATAGCTTGTATATTTTAATTATTTCTTCAGTTAAGAAGATTCTTTTTACTGAAAAAATATGTATTAAAGTTCATTGTTCACAAAGTACAAGGTCGTCGTTTGATGTTTTGCTAAGACAAAAAAGCGTGTTTTGCTCTTCGTTCAATTGCAAATCATTTTTTCCCGGACTTTTCTAGGAATTTTCATGAGACAATTTTTAGCTTTTGAAATAGATGAATTGACGTCAATACTATGTTCCCCGAAGATATTGGCACAAGTATACAGTGTGACTGGTACAGTCATAGATAACCTATCATCACGCCCGTAATCTCCGAAGGGTTGGGCAAAACTGTATATGTGTGAGCATTAATAGAACAAGTTTGTAATTTGTATTTATAGTTATCATCTGCCTAGCCTTTTCCCAACCTATCTTGGGGTCGGCTTCCAGTCTAAACGGATGCACCTGAGTACCAGTATTTTATATGAAGCGACTGCCTATCTGCACTCCACAACCCAGTAACTAGGTAATACGATACGCCTTGGTAAGACTGGATGTCAAACTTTTGGCTTCTGACTACTTGTAATGACTGTCAAAGATCTACATATGACAGCCGACCCCAACGGCTAAACGTGCTTTCCGAGGCACGGAGAAAACTCGGTATGTAATTATGGTCACCCATCCACGGACCAACCTCGGTAAGCACGGCTTTACCTTAAAGATCGACCCGTACGGCTGTTATTATTTAGCAAAAAACCAACCCAAAAAATAATCAAAAAATCTAACTCGCTCTCCAAAAACTAAATCAATAAAACATGTTTGCAGTATTTTAAATGCCACATACCGTGTTCTGACTATCAGCACCACACCAATCCACACTCCGGGTTTCCGTTGAGGAAATAATGAGTTTATTTACAAACTATTAACATAAAATATTGTTACCATGGTAACCAACTAACAGGGAGTGATAACAGAATGGTGATAACAGCCAGACATAATTACATACCGAGTTTCCTCTGTGCCTCGGAAAGCACGATAAGCCGTTAGTCCTTAGATTGAAAAAATTGATACGAGTGGCTATTATTATTTAGCTACGAGCTCCTCCCGTGGGACATAGAAGGGTACTACAAAAAATCGCCATCATTTGTGTGCAAAATATTACATACAGCCCCTTCTGCCGCCCAAGAAACCGGAGTTTCAAAACTAGCATACAGCGTAGCATTAGTTTCGTAAAAAGTAATGTCTGGCGATTATCATCATCTGCCTAGCCTTTTCCCAAACTATCTTGGGGTCGGCTTCCAGTCTAACCGGATGCACCTGAGTACCAATATTTTATATGAAGCGACTGCCTATCTGACCTCCACAACCCATGGACGGACTTTTGGCTTCTAACTACTTTTATCGACTTTCAAAGATCTACAAATGACAGCTGGGACCATCGCCTTAACGTGCTTTCCGAGGCACGGAGGAAACTCTGTATGTAATTATATAATAATATTGTGACAACATACATATATATCTATATACATTACGTGTCAAGTTGTTTGTCGGGGAAGGACTCCTAAAGTACTTAACCGATTTTAATCAAATTTGCACACCGTGTGCAGTTTGATCCAACTTGAAAGATAGGATAGCTTACATCTCAATTTATAGTCGCAATATTATTTTATTTCAATTTAAGTCACAATTATCTGTTATCATCATCATTCATCATTTCAGCCCAAAAGACGTCCACTGCTGGACATAGGCCTCCCCCAAGTGTCGCATTGACATTTTGGGGGGTTTTGCCGTAATCGCCACGCTTGGCAGGCGGGTTGGCGATCGCAGTACGGTTGTTACAAAAGCACAGATAACGCTGCTGCCCATTCTCTGGCAAGTCCCTTAGTCGCCTCTTACGACACCCACGGGAAGATATGGGATGGTGCTACTCTTTACGACCGACACCATACAGAGCATTATCTGTTAGCTCCAAACGATTCGAACAGATGGCGGTATCTATTGACTGGATTAAATAAGTATTAAATAAATGGCGCTGTATAGGAGCGGAGCAGCAATGAAAAATATTGCGAAAACGGGGAAAATGTGACGAAGACGAAGTTGCGCAGGACAGCTAGTAATGACATAAAATTAAACCCTTCACTGCCAATCTTTTGAAGAGCACATGTGTTGATTTTCGGATGACTTGTAGATACTCAAGATGATAAACTAATAGTAGATAAGGTGATACTGATAACGCTTATCTTTATGCTTTCGTAGTCGGACAATATCATCATCTTCCCGCACTTGTCACATTTTATTTGGGGTCGGGGCAACACGTTTTCTTTATACATTCTGTTAGACGTGACGAGAGAGCGGTGGCCCAGTGGTGGCAGCCCCAACTTACGAGCAGTAGGCCGTGGGCTCGAACTCAAGCAGGCGCATTACTTTGTGTGATTTATTTCAACACCACTGCCCTCAAAAACGGTGAAGGAAAACATAGTGAGGAAACCGGCATGTCCTAGAATTTAATGCGAAGACATGTGACATCTACCAACCCTGGGCTCGCGTGGTGGATTACAGCCCACTCCCTCTCATAGAGAGCAGGCCTGTGTCCCAGCAGTGGAAACATTATAGGCTGATGATGATGATGAGACGTCACGGCATTATTTACTCCTTTCTCTTTCATAATCATTACTGACACTATCCATCCATCGTTTCCTTGTTCTTCCTCTCCCTCTTCATTCAGCAAAATTCTTATCCATCACTCTTTTCGCCACATGGGTTTCATCCCTGCTCATTACCTCATTCACATGTCCATACCGAGACAGACGACTTCCTCTAATTTAATTTAATTTTAATTTTATTTTGTTTATTTGGGAAAACAAACGGTTACACATTACAGTATTTCACACAACACAATTACAACTAGTTTGAGTAAATGTGTATCCAATTAGTTATAAAAACAATGCGATGTTAGCTTACAACTCAATGCTTACTATAAAATTACAAAACTCAAAACTCAAAACTCAAAGCATTTATTTCAATTAGACCATTACAGGCACTTTTGAAAGTCAAAGAACAAACAAAAAAAAAAAGAACGCTAAGCTACAGTCCCAGTCACAAGACATAATAACTTGTGAAAGTACTGTAGTTGCCCATTCCAAAGCGTAGATCTCTATGGAGAAGAATGGGCAAGAAACTCCATGGACACTCTTTTAAATTAAAATATGTTACAGAATCTTGGTTACATCATTCGTGTTGAGAAGTACTAGTATGTGAGAACGATGTAGAAATACGGGACAATACATAATGTGTTTACTTATTAAACTAAACAGGCATGCAAATTAAAAATGAAAAAAAGCACAAGTAAAGACGGTAGGTACAAGTATTTCAGTAATAGAGATGAAAGAAAAAAATTAAATAATCAGTGTTCAATCCTGAATGATTTTGCGAACAAGGCCTTTAAATTTTCCTATTGGTACAGCAAAGATGTCAATACTTTCAAAAAGATTATTATATTGACCAGTAATTATTTCTGTAACAGGCTTAAACTTCCTCTAATATACTCATTCCTTACTCAGTAGTACTTAAGTTACCGGAAAACATGTGACACGCTCATCTTTGCTTCCAGCAGTGCGCGTGCACTTGCTTCCAGCATTGGAGCGACCACATACTGATCCAGACCAGCTCAGAGAGCCATACCTGGAGCACCGCACTCATTCGGATTGACGAGGAAATATGCTCCACGAGGATTAAAATGGCGACGCCAACGACTTGGCTATCGAACCCAGGAACCTCAGCATTCGCGATCACTGGCGAAATGTGGCTGTATACTAATAGGTACTATCGGGAAAGTGAGACTAAGCACACTTTTCAAACAAAATCCCATGCACACGATGATCACATCTGTTTAACACCTTTACTCCTATTGGTCCGCACTAATAGTTTGCGGACCAAACTAAAACAAAAAGTAAGTGACCCTTTTTTAAAATATGTTTTGTTTTAAAAAAAACTCAGGCTCTGTTAATGATCCGTATGAACATAAGACAAAAAAAGGGACCAAGGAATAGAAAGTTTTTAACTGTTTTAACGCTGCAAGCAAGGATAGTCCTTACCGTGGTCCGATATCCAGTTAGTTGATAGTACACCTCTTTGTCTTACCCTTCGGGATTAGGGGAGTCATGCTAGTAAATTGTCATATCAATAAAATTATATAATAAACTAGCTGACCGGCGCAATTTCTTTTGCGTCACATTTTCCCCGTTTTCGCAACATTTTTCATTACTGCTCCACTCCTATTGGTTGTAGCGTGATGATATATAGCCTATAGCCTTCCTTGATAAATGGGCTATCTAACACTGAAAGAATTTTTCAAATCGGACCAGTAGTTTCGGAACCTATTCTATGCAAACAAACAATTAAATATTTCTTCAATATAATATTAGTTTAGATTACCTGAAGAAATTAGGAACATATACATAACTAGATATTATAGAACTTTTATGAATGAAAACTATTTCTAATAGAAAAATGTTAATATAATATAAATGAATACCTATCTGATAAAATATGAATGCATTGCAATAATTTTATATACTTTTAATTCTTTGAAATAATCTTAAAACACTTTGAAATAAATAAAATTATTGTAACTAATTATTTTACCTGTCCACGGAATATGTGCCCTAAAGTGTGTAATATAAGATAATGGTACATAACTTAAAATTGATCTCAATAATTATAAAAAAATATCTACTTTAATTAATATAATATTGTTGATTTTAATAATTGTAAATAAATAACGAAGAATGATTTTGATCTCAATTTTAAATTGGTAAAATTTTAAATTTGCATGTTGGCTCTTACTACAATGTTTCTAAAATAATATTATAAAGAGGAAAGATTGATTGTTTGTTTTATTAGTTTTAACAGTTTATATCCCAACAAGCAAAATAATCCTGGAATGCGATTATATAATGCTACGTGGTCTTATATAGCTCCTATGATGGTTTTGGTGGTTGCTACTGCGCTTTTAACAGCATAAATACATGCTGTTTTTACTCAAGTACGTTTAATTCTATAATTTGTACTTATATCGGTATATAGGACCGTATTTCCTGGCAAATATAGGATCAAGACTCCTATAAAAGCATGAAACAAGAGTAATTGCACTCCAGAGTAATTACTCCGGTAACGCAGACTTATATGCGCCTATAAGATAACATCTGCAGACCATTTAAATCTTAATACTCCTGTAGGAGCGTGTACCAGGAATATATGCACTGAGGAGCAATTACTCTTGTTATTTTTACTTATAACCTCATATAAGCTAATATTTGATGGCCAATATAAGTAAATTTAAGTTAAATTACTGTAAATTATTTATATATCTGGTTTGGTTTTACGTAAGCTTAAAAGTAAGTGTTAAATGAATTTCATATACACGTTTTAAAAATAATTAATCACCAAGATTATAATAGCACTCGGTAGGATAAAAGTTTCTCTATATCGATTTATCGTGTGCCGTTTTAAACCTAGACTGATTTATATAGGCATTCCATAGTACTGTTATTGTCTAAGTAATCTCAAACAATCCTGGTTAAAACTTTTATGAAGCCACTTTTGCTTGTAACGACCAGTTTAGGCGAAAACTGGTTTTGTCTACAAATATTGATAATGGAATTAAATTAGTGGTTTAAAAAAAACTAGATCATGCAAAAGAAAAGTAAAAAAAATCTAAAGAAATGTTAACCGCAGTGAGCACCGATTTTTTAAATTAAATTGGTTAAGACCGTAACGCGAATTCTAGCGAGGGTTCCGGACAAGATAATTATAGTACTGCTTTAGATGGAAGAGGTTCGGACTATGAAAGTATGTACCACGAAAGTACGAAAGGACTGTGAGCGATATTGAAAGCGATAATCAGTAAGAACTTTCGGATTATAAAAAAAAAATCCAACTGAGGAATCTATTAAACACTGGGCTTTAGACTTCAATATTTCACAGGCTGCATTGAAAACTTTACTTGAAATTTTAAATATTTCATGAGAATTAAAAATGTTTTGCCTATGACATGTATTTGCAAATGCGATTTCAGGGAACTTAACAAGGTCAAAAATGAGTATAAAATTGCATGTCAAATGTGTAATATAATTAAGTCAAATAAGAACAATGTTTAAACTAATGTTTAACCTAGCACGTAAAACAAACTCTTAAAATATTACTTTAACTTACTTATCCATAAATATCAATCGATTTTCTTCTGGGCATTGCGGAACCCTAATCGGTTACAATGGCGAATCTTCCTCGGTTTTGTGATAACCCAATATAGAACCAATATACTAATATTGGTACTATATCACACTTGTAAATGCTAAAAGTACTTATTTTAGCACTATATCGCACTTGGAAATGCTGACCAAGAAAATGGCAGCTGCCTACATAATATTTATTTAATATTAATTAAAACTAAAATGTAAATAAGCAAATTTCAAGAGGCGCTTTAAAATTTTGATCAAACCCATGATAGATTTCACAGAAAATTCAAGTTCCCCTACGAATAAGCTATAAAAGACTAACAATTTGACAACAATAAAATTTTGTATAAGGTTGACATTAATAAATTCTGATTCATATAAATACTTAATCTCAAGATGTTAATTTTTTTTTACAGAGTACAACAATGTGCGATACACTCACTTTGACTGTTCACAATATATGAGCTTAGAGAAACATTTCTAGGCGCGTATTAATCTCACTTTTTACTAAAATTTACTTATATTGAGATTTACAGGAGTAATTGCATTGACGTAATTCAATTACAGGAGCAATATAGGCGTATATGGCATTTCAGCGGTCTAATATAAATACGTTATAAGTAAAAGTAGACTTATAAAGTGGGCCCTTTTCGCGACTTATATGCGGATATAAGTCTCATATAGTCCTCGATAAATTATGGTTCTAGGATAGTTTAAAAACCACTTTTTGCTAGTTGGGTATGTAGTTGTTATTGTGTAATTGAATTAATAACTAAGTATGAATGTTACTATTAACTCTATAATGTTAATTTTAATTGGAAACGGTTAATTATCATTAGAGATCGGATATTCGGATGCATATTTACCTAAAGTTTGAGTGTTGACTAGTATGGAGCGCGCGTCAGTATGGGGAAAGGAGATAAAAAAAAAACTAGTCTGGTTACTTTTTCGTTCTCCAAATGAATTATGCCCAGACATATTTACCATTTTGTTTTAGCATTCGAAATTTCAGCACAAAAATACGAATTCGAATAGTTGTTGTATTTTTTTCCTTGTTATTTTCAACAAACTCGCCAGGTTTTAAATAAATTTAAAATTTTCGTTACGAAATTTTGAGTACTACATTTTATACTTACTAAAGAATTATGAAATTTCGCAATCCCGCGACAAAAATTGTCATTTAAATAGCCGCTTCCATACTTTTGTACCTTTTGCCAGGAAAAAACGTAGGTACTTTAGGTAAATATGCATCCGAATATCCGATCACTACTTGTCATTTAATAATATTATTTTAATTTCATATTTTAATTTAAATATGAATATTGCTGTGCCCTAACAGGGTCTATAATATTATACTTAGCTATAAGCATTTTTGTAACACTTTATAAACACTATAGAATGCAAAATAAATTGAATATGAATAATGAATATGAAATTAAACTATGTAGAAATAAAAACATCAGAAAAAATACATTCATGATTCTCAATGTCGCGGTCGTTGAGAGCGAGTACATATGTAGGTACTCTTAAGTGTCTGGTGAGTTCCTGCTTCGTTGTGTGCCTACATGAAGCATTTGGTATGAATGAATTAGGGATGTATCGCCTAGTGGGCAAAGCCAAATATCCAGCCATATTTGGGGCAGCCGACTAGGCGGCAAAAAGCGTCGGCAGAAATTATTGTAATTTTTTTTTTAAACCGTAGATTTAAGAGCGTTCATACCCTACGGCATTTCATACAAACTTCCAAGTCGTTATTTTCCGAAATGACTGAACAGATTTTAATGAAACTTCCTACGCATAAGCAGTATACATAGGTCTAAAAAGTTACTAAAAAAAAATTTCGAAAAATAATGTTACATCTAAATTAGGCCGATTTTTTAATTATCTATAGAAACATCTTTAAACGACATTTCGAAAATGTTTTTAGTAACTTTTTAGACCTATGTATACTGCTTATGCATAGTTAGTTTCATTAAAATCTGTTCAGTCATTTCGGAAAATAACGACTTGAAAGTTTGTATGAAATTCCGTAGGGTATAAACGCTCTTAACCAGACATTTTTGATACAACGTGTACGGGGGCGTCCTCTAATCACGTGAGGCGTTTAGGGCGGGGGGGGGGGGGAGGGTGTCGAGCTAAATCTCACCCAATCTCACGAGGGAGAGAGGGGAGGTCTCGGCAAATATCACGTATTTCTTTTTTGCTGTATGAAATATTGTAAATATGCTTACATGTTGTGATGAATAAAAAATGTTCAATGAATGAAATTATTAAGCAAATTATGTTTTTAAATCAATCCAACGCAATCAAGCACAGGTTAACGTATTTACACTTAACTACGAATTTTGATACATCTCACGTGAGATTAGAGGGGGGGGGGTGAGGGGGTTAAGTGAAGTCTCATGATATCTCACCAAAGGGAGAGAGGGGGTCGAAAAATCACCGAAATTGCCTCACGTAATTAATGGACGCCTCGTAAGGGACAGCGACGCGAAAACGCTTACCACATTTTCAGAACATTATTCTGAACATACAAAAAATTTTCATAAGCAATAAAAATAAAAATCTGCTGTACCCTACAAAAGTGCAATACTTACACGGGCAAAATGTATGGAACAGCTGATTTTTATTTAAAATGGCCGATGTACCCTGTATAATCTAGAAAACGAAAATCTTCCTTTGGTAATAAATAGTTGACAAACTTAATTAAAAAAATAATTGTTTAACTTTTATTCTATACAAATAAATAGACTATACAAATAAATAATTTAAACAAATAAATAATCTATACAAATAAATAAATTTGATGTGTCTGTTTGTAATTTCAAAATAACAGCTTTTTATTGTATGCATATGAAAGTATAAATTTGAAACAGTACATAAAACAAATAACTCTGTTTTTAATTTTTGTCGGTCTGTCAGTGTTTCTGTCAGTCTTTTTGTTCCGGCTAATCTCCGAAATGGCTGGATCGATTTAGACGGGACTTTTACTGGCAGATAGCGGATGTTATAAGGGGTAACTAAGGCTACTTTTACTTTAAAAAAATAATTAGGATCCGTGCAAAAAAAAAAACAACATCTGATTCAAATATTAAAGTAATATTTTTATAATAATATCAAGTTTTTTTTTTGCTAGCACTTAAATAATAGTTTTGCTTGCATGCACAATGAACGAATTCTGCCTGTAATTGGTTTAAGTAAATGGAACACGTTGCATCCGACTAGTCGGCTAGTCGGTTAGTCAAAGCCGTAGCCGGCCCATCTCTAAAACAAATTCTTATTATCATAAGTATGAATGGCTACTTTTATCAATGACAAGCTACAAGGCAGGAAATTGACTCACAGATTAATATATTGAACACGAAAAAAACGAACATGTGTACGTAAATATTTATTCTAGATTCACGTACACGTGACGAATAGAGATCGATAAAAAATGTGGTTTTTCGTTGATGTTACTAAGTTTTTAGGCATATGTCACGGTTGGCGCAGTGGTTGAGCGTTCGACTGCTGCGCTGCGTGTCGCGGGTTCGATCCCCGCACGGAACAAATATTTGTATGGCCTACAGATAGTTGTTCCGGGTTTGGCTATTTGTGTGTGTGAGTTCAATTGTTTGTAAACGCACCCACGATACAGGAGAAATTCCAAGTGGGGCTAAGGTAAAAAAACCACACATGTTCTTTTTAGGTCACTGTTTTAGCCCCACCCGCCTCCCCTATGGTAAAATTTCGTGACGATTTAGGCTACCCCTGCTTCCCCCTCCAAGGATCCCTTTTTTTCTTAAACATCAATATGACTTAGGCTTGGAAACTGTCACCAACATATGCCTGCCTTTCCCTATGTTGGGGTCAGCTTTCAGTCTAACTGGATGCAGCTGAATACCAGTATTTTACATGGAACGGCTGCCTATCTGACCTCCATTTAGTGCTGGGTAATACGGTACCCTTGGTAAGACTGGTTGTCAGACTTTCGGGCCACTGACTACCTGTAGCGAAATGCCATGACAGCCGTGACCAACAGCTTAAACGTGCTTTCCGAGGCACGTAGTATTATTAAGCCATGAGCTTCATGGTTCTTAGAAACTGTTTCAATAAGAAAAATTGGGTGTGTTAGACACAAATTCACTTGCTCTGACTTTCTATTTCTAAAAAGTAGAAAAAAACTCCTTTTTTTTAGAATGCGAAATCATCAAATGACTTCTCCCGCTCTGGGCGGAGCGGAAAGGAGTGTCAGACTTGACTGACTAAAACCCATCCATGTTCCTTCTTAGCCCTTTGTGTTCCAGGGCCACGGTATCTCTTTCGAACAACCCGCAGTCCTGGCAGGCATCGGCCCTCTCGGCCCCCTTCCGATTTGCTGACATCTCCTTGAGGCGCTCGTGGAACACGAACGCCCCGTCGGCACGGCCTGTCGTCGTAAGACGGACGGACGGTGAGCTAGCCCATTACTCACCATCCACAGGCCCGCGCCTACGGTGGCCGGGGGCCACTGGTTGCCCCCCGACGCCCGGGGCGTCTCCTGCGGCGGCTGGGACGTGAGGTTCTCTCCCTCTCACGTTCCGCCACCTCCTTCGCTAGCATGACTGCTTCGCAGAAGGAGGCGACGGCTTCCCATTCCCTCTCGCTCCGGACCATGGATTGAACCAGGGCCGGACGCGAGAGGTCGCCGTCGCCAATCGCCGCTACGAGGACACGGCGGTGCTCAAAAACTCCTTGGCCATGAAATAAATTTTTAGTACCTACCACGAAGAAATCCATTTGCACATTATCCTATCCCATCCCATGGTCGTGATTTTTTTCTGACCCCCTTTTGGAAACTCACGTGGTTGAAGGACGACCCCTAATCTAAATCACTACTGAGGAAACATCCTGATAAAACCAGTAAATTATAAAGATAAGTACTACCATAACGACACGACTGTATACTCTGAAGGGTTGGGTAGATGTGTAGGTACCTAGTAGGTACTAAAGAAGAAAGAGAGAAAGAAAGAAAAAATGTTTATTTGACGTCAGTCACGCACACACACAATAATAATATTAAAAAAAGTTACAGAAAAAAAGGAAAATATATGACGGCGCCTTTGCAAAAAGGCTTCATATGATTCACGTTGCAAACTAAACTGTTACCACAGACGAGAGAGAAGCGGTCTACAATACTCTCTGGCGGAACATCAAGTCGTTGCGGGTAGCCATATTGACTTGAGTAGTTGTCAAGGAAGGTGGCGCGTAACGAGACGTTGACGGCTCGCCGACGTCTGTTTGCTTAATCTAATTAAATCTGGTGCCACATATCATAAGTAATTCCGATGCAGCGGGTAAGAGCCTTTATCATAAGTGGGATAAAGAATCGCGCCCTCCACGAAAGTAAAGCCAAGTGAGGAACATAGCGAATTAACTTTTCAAGCAACAAGGAAAGCGTCCAAACCTGCGAGCACAAATCATCAAGAGGGTACCCTCACAACATCATCGGGTGAGACCGTTTCTTTTCTTTTTCGATAAGTAGGTCATCTGACTCATTGCTTAAACATGGCTTGTTTAATTGGTATATGGGTGACATCATAATCAGTAAACCTTACTGGCATCGGAGGTTATGATTTAAAATGCACGATGGAGATCGTACCATTAAAATGGGCGTTATTTTGATAAAATAGGTTGTCGGCCAATAAGTTCAGGAATTATTAGATGCTGGCGTAATTTGTAAAAGTTCTTTGACGTTTGGAGTAAGCGCTTGTGTGGTCTACATGTTTCAGTCGAAAAGAAAGTGTGTTTAGTCGAAATGTCACTGTTGTCCGGTTCATGCTTTAAAATGATCGAAGGGACGCAGGTGCCCAGTTTATGATGTTTTTGTGATGACGTTGGTCGAGGGGACGCTGTTGTCCGGTCCGTACACTGGTATGGTCGAAGGGACGCAGTTGTCCGGTCCAAACGTTGGTATGGTCGAAGGGATAATGTCGTCCGGGCCATGCAGCTGATAGCGGCTGGTTGAGGGGACACATTCATCCGGTCCAACCTTAAGTGTTCACTGGTCGAAAGGACAGTGTCGTCCGGGCCATGCAGCTGATAGCGGCTGGTTGAAAGGACACACCCGTCCGGTCCAGGTGTTAACTGTTTAGAGAAAGGTGTCGTCCGGTCCATGAGTGGTCGAAAGGACACACGCTTTCGTTGTAGGAGAGAGATGTCGTCCGGTCCATGAGTGGTCGAAAGGACACACGCTTTCGTTGTAGGAGAAAGGTGTCGTCCGGTCCATGAGTGGTCGAAAGGACACACGCTTTCGTTGTAGGAGAAAGGTGCCGTCCGGTCCATGAGTGGTCGAAAGGACACACGCTTTCGTTGTAGGAGAAAGGTGTCGTCCGGTCCATGAGTGGTCGAAAGGACACACGCTTTCGTTGTAGGAGAAAGGTGTCGTCCGGTCCATGAGTGGTCGAAAGGACACACGCTTTCGGTGTAAGAGAAAGGTGTCGTCCGGTCCATGAGTGGTCGAAAGGACACACGCTTTCTTGGTAGGAGTAAAATGTCGTCTAGTCCGTGAGTGATCGAAAGAATACACGCTTTCTTTTGTTCTGAAACAGTTACAGTTACGATGAGAGTAATGTTTGTCATAGTTTGTCAGGATCGCCCGAGGACGGTCGTATGTCAGTCTGGCCGTGACGGCGCCTTTGCAAAAAGGCTTCATATGATTCACGTTGCAAACTAAACTGTTACCACAGACGAGATAGAAGCGGTCTACAATACTCTCTGGCGGAACATCAAGTCGTTGCGGGTAGCCATATTGACTTGAGTAGTTGTCAAGGAAGGTGGCGCGTAACGAGACGTTGACGGCTCGCCGACGTCTGTTGGCTTAATCTAATTAAATCTGGTGCCACATATCATAAGTAATTCCGATGCAGCGGGTAAGAGCCTTTATATACATAGTGTGCTGTGTGCCTCACGGCTGCGCCAAAAAGGTCCCTTTCAGCATTCATGCCAGACAGGTGATGGTGTCTGACGCTGGTCTTCCAATGAACCTTGAAGGGGTAGGTAACAAACAGAAAACAGTTTCAAACATATTCTATACATAAACGGTTACAATAAATAGATATCGAGTAAATGTAAGTAATAAGTATTTTAGTTTGTAAGAAAGTAATACTGGTAACAATAAATAAATACAGAGATAAACCAAGACAGAATAAATATAAATAAATATTTCAGGTAAGTATACGAAAAAAAAAAAAACAATACAACTACAAAGCATTTCATTCAGGCTGTGGACTTATGACGAGGAGTTAAGATAATTACGAATATTTGCTGTAAGATATTCTTAGTTATATTTATAAAAATATTATGAGCAAGGTTTTTGACCTATTGTTACTGGCTGTTTTGAATACTGGCTGGTTGCGTTTTGATGAGCGCAACAAATTTGAATCCATGAAGAAATAAATTCGAAAACACAAGCATCAGGGTATAAAAAGGCATCTCTGACGGATGCCAGAAGAGATTCAAGTAGAGAGTTGAGAGGAGATTCAAGTAGAGACTTGGCAAGAGAGATTCAAGTAGAGAGTTGAGAGGAGATTCAATTCGACTGGCGATGAGGGAGCTGGAGTGATTGAAGCAGCTGCTCAAAGTTATGGAACAGGATAAATCTGTGCTGGAACGAGAGAAATTGGCTTTAGAAGACGATGTTTGCGCTGCAGAAGATCGTGTTTCAGAGACTATATTGTGTAAAATAAGCAGGTTTTGATAATCATTGTGAACTTCTAATAAATTAATTTTCCCCTTTTTAACTTATTTAATGTACAAATTTGCTTATTTCTTCCTCATTCATCAAGGAATAAGCTAGTTTGTTACAATGCATAAGTACGTACAGTACGTATACGTACACGGTGCAGTCTGTAATTATTGAGCGTTTATATGATTGAAACATTAATTGCGACCACATCCAGTTTCTGCTGTGCTGCTATCAAATACTGTCGCAGTCGTGTTCTGAACGTGTGAATAATGCCTTCCTACCTATAGAATTTTGTCATTTCACCAGTTAAATTTAATTTCCATATAACAGGGGGCGATCTTATTGCCAAGCCCAAATTCCGGCTCCATTAAATTCCTAGAGGAAAAACCCAATATTTACCATTTCACCCGACCTGGCATTCGAAGCCAGGACACTCATCACGTGCGACAACTAGGCCATCAAGGCAGTGTAAAAATAGAAGAACGGTTAAAAGCAGTTTTGTTTATAAGATTAAAATCCCCGTAGTAACTATGCTAGTACTAAGAAAACTATAAACTATGTAACTTATAGACAATTTCGAAATTAATTACATATTGTTAGATATTGTTTTTGTACCTTACCACAATGTTGTCCTTTTTAACCCAAAGGTTGACTGATAGAGAATGCCTTGTGGCATTAAGTCCGCCTATGTACCACTATTGTACATGAAGTTTAAATAAATAAATAATAAATAAAAACTACTTTATCATCTGGCAAGTCACACAGACGTCTGACTCAGACGTCTACATGGACCGTCTGAGGCCCTAGCATGAGTGAACGGTGTAAACGTTACGTAAATACGTCGTTTTTAACCCCCGACCAAAAAAGAGGGGTGTTATAAGTTTGACGTGTGTATCTGTATCTCTATCTGTGGCATCGTAGCTCCTAAACGGATGAACCGATTATGATAAAACTGGTTTCGTTTGAAAAATGTTTTAATCGAGTGTTCTTCTATGTTTCGAGAAAATCTGCTCAGCCGTTTGAAGACCATCACCTCTTTTCTAGTTGATGAAGGGATATAAACAACTTCTACGGGTCTGGTTGATTTGAAATTTGATATCTTGTTAATTGTCACCATGGGTATTGCCGGGGGAGGGGGGGCTGCACCACACCCCCCTAAAATATCAGAATTTATTTTTACTTTTGATTTTCCTATAATAAGAGAGAAGAGGTGCACTGAGAAAAGTGGAAGAAATGGGAGGAGATCTATGCCCAGGAATGGGACAAGTTATAGACCGCTTAGCAAAAGCACAAAACAAAGCAGACCCCCGACGCTACGAAGGTTGGATTAAATTATATTTGGTATTTTAGGGGTTCGTTTTTTCCGTCTGGGGCTTTTTAATTTTTTTTTTGTCAAATATCCGAAACTTTCTTATATCGTTTTAGTTAAATTGTTTGGAACAAGCACAAACAGCATGATCCGGAGATTTGAATATCTTTATTAAATAAAATTATAAATTTTTATTTATTTATTTGTATCTCCTACAATGCATTCATAATCATCATCTGCCGAGCCATTTTCCCAAACTATCATGGGGTCGGCTTCCAGTCTAACCGGATGCAGCGAAGTACCAGTATTTTACATGTAGCGAATGCCTATCTGTCCTCCACAATACGATACCCCTTAGTAAGACTGGATGTCAGACTTTTGGCTTCTGACTACTCGTAACGACTGTCAAAGATCTACAAATGACAGCCGGGACCTACGGCTTAACGTGCTTTCCGAGGCACGGAGGAACCTCGGTATGCAATATGGTCACCCATCCACGGACCAACCTCGGCAAGCACGGATTACCTTAAAGATCGACCCGTGCCGCTGTTGTTATGTAGCCACGAGCTCCTCATAATGGATTCATAATATAGGTCATAATTATACAAAAGGTCTTATAAGTGAGTTCCTTCAATTATCTACAGGAGACCACAGCATGCGCAAGCGCAAGTTAAAAAAGAAATTAGAAAAAATAATTACAATAATGAAAAATAAAACAAAAGAAGCTCGTGATTAAATAATAACAGCAGCACTTGGTACATTAGGCCTCTAACAAACGGCGTATTTTAAACGCGCAGACGACACGCGTTTCAGGAACACGCGTTTTCTGCGCCGTAGATGCCGATTTTTGAGTTTTTATAGAATTAAAGGCGCGTGTAACGCGACACAAACGTGCGTGTGAAGCGCGTTCGAAACTTGTTTGAAGCGTGTATGACAAGGGGTCGGAGGAGGGGTAGAGGAGGGATGAGAGAGGCACAATTGACGAGGAGTTTCTGACAAAAACGAGGAAGCTACGAGCGACTACAGCGCGTTTGTATCGCTGTATCTGCGCGGATACGCGCAGCATACGCGCTTTTCACGATAAGCCCCGTATGCTTAGGTTACTAGGTTGCGTTCAAATCTCGTTTGAACCGCGTATACGCGCGTCATCTGCCGCAGTCTGCGCGGTCTGCGCGTTTAAAATACGCCGTGTGCTAGGGGCCTTACGTTTACACCTCGCGCACGTGATCTTGTCTCGGTGCTCCGGCCTCTGGTCATTGCACTGAATCAGGTGTTTCTATTTTATATGCATACCTAGTAGCTACGTCATCTTCTATAGAAAATGAAGCTGATAGTCATTCCTTCGTTCACACGACCTGAGATCCAGAGCAGATCGGAGAAATTGCAACAGAAGCTTGAAGCTTGAGCTTGGAGCTTGAATCAGCAGAACTAAAACCGAATACATGTTCTACGATTTCGGAGGTCTCTCCTGTCCTGCCTAATTATTCACAAACGCTTCGATTAAATTTCGATTCGGAAAGTCGTATGTCTATCGTTTTTGACATTATGAAACCGAGCGAGATAGACATACGACTTTGCAAATCGAAAAGTGTTTGTGAATAAGGGTGCTGGAGCTAGATGGCGCGTTTCTTCCTGTCTATTCCGACTTTCTGTATTTCAGTTCACTCGTGCAAAGCGATGGTGAAATAGATCGTAGAATTAACAGAATTAACAAGCTTCGCGCCGTCGATACGGAGTGTCGTCATAAGACGGTGAGCTAGCCTATTACTCACCGTCCACAGGCCCGCGCCTACGGTAGCCGGGGGACCCTGTATGGGCCTCAGCTCGTAATAAAGATTTTTGTTTTATTTTTTTAATGCTTGGGTAAACTTCTGCTGACACCCTCGGGAATTACAAGCCTGATGTTATCTAGCTTCCCTATACATATACAGAAAACTCAATACAATTCTGAAAAGACTAAATCTCAACAATAACAGTTTCAGTGAATAAGACACCACGTAGAAACACAAGCATTTGGATAAGCGCCAAAAATGTAGTATTCACAACATGTTCTAGAATTCAAAATGACTACACGCAAGATTTGAAATAACAACGTTGATTCAGCTGATTTCACAATAATTTGACATCAGTTTTGATTTTCTGCTTCGTTCGTTTTGAGTCATGACCAACAGCCCTAAGAGGAGCATACACGTAGGTCGGGACAATATGCAATATGTCCAAGAATATGTCTGCTTGGACCAAGTAATCTCTTTACAGGCAAGGCAGGATATAAGGAAATTGCAAAACGCACAGAAAATGCCTGGAAGAGTTACTGGTCCATGAAGGAGTACCTATTTCAAGGGCACTCTGCCCATGTCTCTGAAGCGAAAGCTAATGGACATGTGTATTCTCCCCGTCTTGACCCTAGGTCAAGATGGGGAGATTACACAACATTGATTGATTGATTGTGGTGCACAATCTTAGTCTTTGACTAACATCCAAAAGTCCAAACTCAAGGTTTGCCAACGTGCTATGAAGCGCAGTATCTTAGGTGTTAAATTAACAGACCGTGTTCGAAACACTACATTGCGCTCCAAAACACAAATCGTTGACGTGGCTCAAAAGGCTGCCCAACTTAAATGATACTGGGCAGGACATGTCTGTCGCATGCCAAAAGACCTGTGGGCCCGTAATGCTCAGGATTGGTACCCTGAAACAGTGACCCGGGACGCGGCAGACCACGAAGGAGATGGCGGGACGAACTGAATGTTTTCCTTGATAATTGGAAAGAAGCAGCACAGAATCGTGACTGTTGGAAATAATGGAGAGAGGCCTTTGCCCAGCAGTGGGACAATACAGGCTAGCTATAATAATAATAATAGTTTTGAGGTCTCAAACACAGTTTTTTTTTTGAAGGTTTTGCTCTTGACTCTAGTCTAGGTCAGAGATGACAGAGACAAAGTCGACGATAGTACGAGCTTACACAGAAGAAGCCAGTTCACTCTGTAGCGACTTACCTACATAAAGCAACTTATAACAAAAAGTACAACAGCGCCATCTGTAATAAAACTGATGAAGTAATATGGTCTGAATCTCGCAAGCAAAGTTTACATCGAGTTAAGAATATATAGAGAAACCCGACAACAACTGTCGGGCAGTTGCCCACCAGACATAACTCCTGTCTGGTCGGAGGATCATCCGTTTACTACTGGGGATGAGGAACTTTACACCCTGTTCCTCATATCCTTGAAACACTAACTTTGAAGAGATTAGGGTTGTAAGCGTTCGGAAACACAGACGTAGGCAAAGAGTTGCACTTCTTTGCTGTGCGCATTATGAAAGACGTTTGAAAACTTAGTGTGAATTGGTGGAATAGCAACAAGGTAGGGATGGTTGTTCTGTATGGTGTCGGACGTAAAGAATAGCACCATCCCATGTCTTCCCGTGGGTGTCGTAAGAGGCGACTAAGGGACTTAGCAGAAAATGGGCAGCAGCGTTCTCTGAGCTTTTGTAACAACCGTACTGCGATCGCCAACCCGCCTGCCAAGCGTGGCGATTATGGCAAAACCCCCCCTTCTTGAGGGAGGCCTATGTCGAGCAGTGGACGTCTTTCGGCTGAAATGATGATGATGTTGAGGGATGGTAACTTGCAGTGCGTCTCGATGTCCGATGGTGGAAGGGACATCAGCTGCTGAGCATCAACTACAGGTTCCCCATTGGTTTGATATCCCAGTTTGCGAAACGCCCGTAACACTATACCTACCCAAACCACTGCAACTCCTGTGCACCAGAATCAACAGTGGGGACCTCCAGAAAAGCGATGAGACAGTGAAGTTCGACGAAGTCCCAGAGAAACAATTTAAATGTCCTTGTTATTGTATTGTTTTTAGATTGAGAAAAAAGTGATGTGCTATTTTCTGTTAAGAGCGTTTAGACCTTACGACATTTCAAACAAACTTTCAAGTCCATATTTTCCGAAATTACCGGACAGATTTTAATGAAATTCCATACGCTTAAGTAGGATATATATAGGTCTAAAAAGTTACTAAAAACATTTTCGAAAAATAGTGTTACAGCATAATTAGGCCGATTATAAATTATCTATAGAAACAGACATTTCTAATTATCTTATTTCTAAAAGACATTACCAAAATTTTTTAGACCTACGTATCCTGCATAAGCGTATTAAGTTTTATTAAAATCGGTTAAGTTATTTCGGAAAATAGGTACTTGAAAGTTTGTATGAAATGCGGTTTAGGGGTAGGAGGAACAGAGTGTAAAGTTCCTCGATACTCCTTAGAAAAAGGAGGATCCTCAGGCCAGACAGGTGTTATGTCTGGCGGGCAACTGCCCGATAGTTGTAGTCGGGTTTTTCTATATAGTCTTAAGTCGATGTAAACTTTGCATGTGATATGTAGGAAATTGATGTTAGTTCTTCCGCCGTGTCATAGATGGCGCTGTAGTACTTTTTGTAGTAAGTTGCTTTTTTTTGTAGGTCGCTACAGCGGTAAGGTGTGACATGTCGGTCAAACATTGCTCTTTAATAACACCCAGGAGAAATATCTTTGACCTGTTAATAAAAACTCGTAATAGTTGCCTACCCGGGTATTTTAATTAACAGATGTTTGCCATTAGAGAGCAGCGGTGGCCCAGTGGTGGCAGTCCCGACTTACGAGCAGTAAGCCATGGTTTCGAACCCAGGCAAACGCATTACTTTGTGTAATTTATTTCTTCACCGCTGCCCTCAAAACGGTGAAGGTAAACATCGTGAGGAAACCGGCATGTCCTAGAACTAAAAATTCGAAGACATGTGACTTCTACCAACCCGCACTGGGCCCGCGTGGTGGATTACAGCCCACTCCCTCTCATAGAGAGAGAAGGCCTGTGTCCCAGCTGCAGCAGTGGGAACATTATAGGCTGATGATGATGATGATGTTTGCCTTTTACGAAATAGTGGTGTCAAGCCGAAAATAAAATAAAACAAAGCAATTTCGGCCCTGCCTCTTCTTCTTCTATTTCTGGTCTAGTTGTCTCAAACAATACAGCTGAGATATGAGGTCCCGGATACGATTCCAGGAATCATCATCTGCCTAGCCTTTTCTCTACTATGTTGGGGTCAGGTACAGTCTAACCGGATGCAGCTGGATATGCCTATCTGACGTCCACAACCCGGTTCATCATCATCATCATTTCAGCCCAAAAGACGTCCACTGCTGGACATAGGCCTCCCTCAGGTGTCGCCACATTGACATTCTGAGGGGTTTTACCATAATCGCCACGCTTGGCAGGCGGGTTGGCGATCGTAGTACGGTTGTTACAAAAGCACAGAGAACGCTGCTGCCCATTCTCTGGCAAATCCCTTAGTCAGCTCTTACGACACCCGCGGGAAGATACGGGATGGTGCTATTCTTTACGTCCGACACCATACAGAGCGTGACCACACAACCCAGTTAGTACTAGGTAATACGATATCCCTTGGTAAGACTGGTTGTCAGACTTTCGGTTTCTGACTACTTGTAACGACTGTCAAAGATCTAAAAATGACATCCGAGACCAACGGCTTTCCGATTCACGGAGGAAACTCGGTATGTAGCTTAAGAGCGTTTACACCTTACGACATTTCATACAAACTTTCAAGTCCTTATTTTCCGAAATTACCGGACCGATTTTAATGTAACTTCATACGCATAAGCAGGATTTATAGGTCTAGAAAGTTACTAAAAACAGTAGATAATTTATAATCAGTGTAATTTAGCTGTAACACTGTTTTTCGCAAATGTTTTTAGTACATTTTTAAACCTTTGTATTCTGCTTATGCTTATTAAGTATGACATTAAAATCGGTTCGGTCATTTCGGAAAATAAGGACTTGAAAGTTTCTATGAAATGCGGTAAGGTGTAAACGCTCTTAACCTAATAATTGATCCGAACGGCTGTTATTATTTAGCCACGTGCTCCTCATAGCTCCATATAATCACGCCTTTCCCCAAAGAGGTAGGCAGAAACTATGTATACTACTTATTCCTATCGATTTAGCTATGTTCATACCGAAAATAATCATCATCATCATCATTTCAGCCGAAAGACGTATACTGCTGGACATAGGCCGCCCCCAAGTTTCGCCACATTGACATAACATGGGGGGTTTTGCTATAATCACCACGCTTGGCAGGCGGGTTGGCGATCGCAGTACGGTTGTTACAAAAGCACAGAGAACGCTGCTGCCCATTCTCTGGCAAGTCCCTTAGTCGCCTCTTCCGACACCCACGGGAAGATATGGGATGGTGCTATTCTTTACATCCGACACCATACAGAGCTCCGGAAATAATACAGACATTTAATACATACCTACCTAATACACTCAAACAATAACTAGGCGTATATCTAAGAATAAACATTATTTTGTAATCTGTTTTGTGAAACAGGAATATGTCTGGATTCGCTTATAAATGCGCATTAATTTAGCAACTGACCTACCACAACGCGTATCGAAAAGGTTACCCAAAGGACACAAGCTGACAGGACGTTAGAATAGTATCAATAATTCATGTTCAGGACCGTCCATTATGTTGAATAATACATTATCCGCATGTTAATAATGTCCTGTTTGTGTTTCTTGTTGATTTTTGCGGTTATTTTTAGGACTAGAATGTTTTTGTGTTAAAAAGTTTTGAGGTGACCGCGGCAAACGGGATTGGTGAACACGTCATCTATTAGCAAAAATAGTAACTTTTTACAATATAGTTCCGCTACTCCACACTAGATGGTGCTAGCAGTACACATCTAATTCTAGCATTTTAACAGCGAACATAGTGAATGTTTTCTTTTTTTATAAAGAGCATGGTGTTGTAGAGAATTGGTCAAAGAGTGCAGTTCCGGAAGCATCAAAGAGACTTGCCCACAGCATCACTAGACTGAAACGGGACAATATCCGTAAGATCATAGGTATTATAACCGGCCACTGTCCCCTGAACATACACCTATTTACCATAGGTGTGACGGATAGCCCTCTGTGCAGAGGATGCATGGAGGCGGAAGAAACACCACAACACGTGCTCATGGAGTGCAGAAGCGTGGCAGATCAACGGGCACGTACTCTTCAATCGCCGGCTTCGCTCCCGAACGCCTGTAGCAGCCTGAAAAGGCTGCTAGCTATCTGGGAGGACCTGGGATGGTTGGAGTAACCAGAGGATGTATTTTCATTCGTACAATGGCCTAATAGAGAGGCTAAGTGCGGAAACAGCCCGGCAAACCAAACATAGTGAGGTGGACGCTGTTCTTTGGAAGTATTAACGCTGCTATTAACGTATGTCGTCATCATCATCATCAGCCTGTAGTACAGCATTATTCCTCTTCTAAGCAAAGGTCTTTCCAACTGAACACCACACTGCTAGTTTCCACCCAGTTTCTACCAGCCGCGATACTGCGATCGTTGCTCCACATATTTTTAGGGCGTCCCATCTTACGCTTACCGATTCGCGATCTTCACTCAAGAACACATTACCCCAACGGTCATCGGTTCTACGGTTAACATGTCCGGCCCATCACCACTTCAGCTTGCTTATTCTGAGAGCTATTTCCATAGAGGGAAGTAATATAATTATAGAGAGCCCCCTCGCCGAATTTATTGAAGACTGCTAATGTCAATTGATTGGATAAATAGTGCCATCTATTATCGCCATCCACAAACTTATGACATGTATAGTTATAACTAGCAATAGGTACCTGTAATAATGCCTAGCCTTAGCTTCCTTATTATTTTACTTGTTTTCAAGTTGATAAAGTTTTATTTACTGAATTTTATTTTTTCTCTTTATAAACAACTAGCTGTCCGGCGCAACTTCGTTAGCGTCACATTTTCCCCGTTTTGGCAACATTTTTCATTGCTGCTCCACTCCTATTGGTCATAGCGTGATGATATATAGCCTATAGCCTTCCTAGATAAATGGGCTATCTAACACTGAAAGAATTTTTAAAATCGGACCAGTAGTTTCGGAGCCTATTCAATGCAAACAAACAAAACTTTCCTCTTTATAATATTATTAGTTTAGAAAACATAGTAAAACTTTATAAACTTGAAAAACAAGTAAAATGGTAGTGAAGCATCAATTTCAAAAGGTAGTACATTAAAAAAAAAAAACAACTTTTATTTTATAATATTATTTATTTATTTGGTTTTATCGCAAAGAAACAGCACAAACGAAGCGTCCTGGTCGCAAAAAAACGATTGCACTAGAATAGCTGAGGAACTAAAAGCTCAACTTACACAATAACTTCGGAAAATTCGCACACTTCCATATGGAGGAGAAGGCTCATCTCAACACTGATCGACTGATTAATTTCACAAAGTAAAGTCCATGTCAATGGGACGAAAACAACAAACGCAAGAAGCAGTCGCCGTTTGTGACCTGACAATTTGACATTTGACAATCAATATGAAATCAATAATTCAGTGTTGCTATCGTAGTTATTACGCAGCTTGTAATCTACACAAATATTTAAAAATTATGAAAAAAAAATTGCAAAAATATGAAAAAACATTTATTCGTGGTTACGTTCGTATTAAAAAATATATTACTTCTGCCAAACTATAAAACAGTTTGTTGGCAGATGTCGCTCCCAAACAATCGCTCACAATTTTATATTTTCACGTAACTATTTGTTAACTAGTACTTTTCCATCAATAACAAGGATACTTTTACCTACAGCTAAACACAATTCTTTTACACAAAGGCTGACTATTACGTAATGCCAATAACATTATGTTACGTAACAACATTTCAATTCACACCGAAGGTGCAAACGTGAGCTAGTATAACATAAATATTATAACAATAAATAAACATAAATGTAATCTACACATCTCCAGTTATGAGGTTATGACAAAAGGTGTTAAAAATAAACTTCCCCATTTTATTTTTAAAAGACATTTTTGTGGTACAGCTATTTTCTAAATTGTAAGGTATGTCATTAAAAATTGTTAGTACTAAGCATTTTCTACATCTTTATCCATAAGGGTACTAAAAATGTGGGGCTGTTCGAAAGAGATACCGTGGCCCTGGAACTCAAAGGGGTAAGAAGGAACATGGATGAGTTTTAGACAGTACAAGTCAGACACGCCCTTCCGCTCCGCCCAGAGCAGGAGGGGTTATTTGATGATTTCCCATCCATAAAAAAGGGGGCTCCCATACAAAAAAAAGTGATTTTAACGTTTTTATAAATAATGTTACGGAACCATAACAATCAGTCAAATTTCTTTATTGAATTTTCAACTTTATTTTTTTGATTGGGATAATTTGACAGCTTCGGGAAGCTTGATTTGCTCTGTCTGTACAAAATATTTTGGTGGGGGGGTCGTCTTAGGGGCGGAATTTTTTGACATTTTCATGTGTTTGTTTATATTTTCGAGCGTATGACACTCGTGGGCTGCAGCAGAAAATCAGCGTCAGGTGGTGCACCTTGTGTTGCCATCTGGCATTATGCTGAGCTATGACTGTTTTAGCATTAATAATTTTGTTTATTTTTTTTACTTCTTCAATGAATGAGCTATATGTTATTATAGTTGGTATTAGAAAGTATAGAGTTGGTATTAGAAGATATCTTTGCAATGTGGTTTTCACTAGTTACACTAGTTAGGGGTTAAAATAAAACCTCCAAATTATCAGTAAATAGATGAATGACTTTAAGGGTACGTGCTCGCATTGCCAAGGATAAGTGCGGACTGCTCGACACGTGTTTATTAGGATACCACATCTCTTTTAAACCAAATATGACCTTACTTTTACAAACCTATCTAAAGAAATGTCCTTCCATCCAATTTCTAATTCTAACAAAAGAAAAGCAACTATTCAATAAAACATGTGGTTGGACCTTTGCTGATGGTAATTCTTGACGCAAACTGTTCGATGCCGATATGAAATTCTAATCTTTGAAGGAATGACAACCTTCTTGTTGTTTTCACATGACTATCGTGGTTAAACGTGATGCGATGTGAGTTAACTACCTAACGAGATCCCACAAGATTAAGCACATCAAAGCACATTATGCCAAAAAAATAGTTTAATCACTGCAATAAAAATCTTTAACAACATACCAAAAGAATTAAGAGAGCTCCCTTTAAAATATTTTAAATCCAAATTGTATAAATGGCTCATTGATTGTTTTTATAGTGTAAAAGAATTTCTAGAAAAAAAAGCAGCTGATAGATATGGTTACTGAGCTCTACAAAATATTTCGTTTTGCTGCGTTTTTTATTAGTTTTTTATTCTTTATTTTTAAGTTTATATTAATTGTTTAAAGATTTCGAATGGATACGAAGCCTTAAATTGTAAGTGCTAATATAAATATTTAAAATTATTAATTTTTTTTCTAAGTATTAATATTTTAACAAATTTATGTTTCGTATTAAAATTCACGTTTAACTTGTTTAAATATTTGTATGCCATTCTATGGTAAAACATGTAAGTTCACAACCCTATTTATAAGACCTAAATGTGCCAGGTTTTTACGCAAAAAAAAAAAAATTCTATTCTATTCTAACTTATTGATATAGTGATTAATAAACAATATTTATTCGTTCAAGACATATAAACCTATTTTACAAAAATGTTTTAACCTTGAATTGGATTTAAGAGGGTAGATACAAAACATGTACAACTGGGCTTAAACTAGAAAGATTCCTGTGCTATAAGCACCAGTTGCTTTCGTCACCACCGTGTTCGAGCAGCCATTTTACAAATTGTGGTGCAGTGCAAGGTAAGTATTGCAATTTTCATTTAATCAATGGTAAATCTCTGAGTGCATGCGTGCGTGAGTTTGTGTGTGTGTGAATGAATATATGTTTGTTTGTGTTTATGTCCTGATTGTCCTGGGTTGGATTCTCGGGTCAGGAAAACCATGCGTAACCCTATCTTCTTTATCTTGTGGTTAGTGTTTAACCTGGTTTCAGACTTTTATGCCGCTCCTGGCCCTCAGACTTGGCTTTACATGCCGTCGAGAAATATCTCTCAGGGGTGCTGGTTTCTGCACGATGTTTGCCGAAGCAAGTGATAATTTTACAATACGCACATGAATCCGAAAAATCCGTATAGCGTGCCTTTTTTTTTTTAGGATGGGAAATCATCAAATGACTTCTCCCGCTCTGGGCGGAGCGGAAGGGAGTGTCAGACTTGACTGACTAAAACCCATCCATGTTCCTTCTTAGCCCTTTGCGTTCCAGGGGCACGGTATCTCTTTCGAACAACCCGCAGCCGTATTGCGTGCCTTGGGTTGCGAAATTGCGACCTATTCATGACTTGGAAGTCGTACGGTCGCACCAGTTGGCTAGCAATGCTGATAATCCTCTTCATGAGAGGAAATAGGCTGATTAGACCCATCTCATATTTCGCTGGAAAATATTTAATGTCCTTGTTGTCTAGTATTTTTCCAACTTTCAACAACGTTACTGCGTTAATGCGCCGGGTAGAGAGTAGTCACCGCTCTTGTGGCTGTCGCCTATGTGTCAAAAAACAATAACATAATATGACGTCATCATCATGCTCTTGCCTTTATCCCAATTCATTTTTGGTCGGTGCAACATATCTTCTTCTTCCTTAGGACGTCATCTTATCAAACTCGTGTATTGCCATATCATCCTTCAGACAGTCCATCCATCGTTTCTTTGGTCTTCCTCTACCCTATCCATCCACATACGTACTCAAAGCTTCCCTCACGACATTTTCCTCATTCCTCCGCATCACATGCCCATACCACGACAACCGATTACCACACCACTTTTCAGTCACCGGCTCCAATTTAAGACTTTCTCCTAAGTACTCATTTCTTATTGTCATCCATTTGTACTACACAGTCCCTTCGCGTTCTCATCTCAGCCACATATAATTGCCTTTCATTCATCCCTTTTGTGGCCCAACATTCTGATCGATACAAGACAGCATATAACGTAACATGACGTCATTTGCAAATAATATAGCATACTCAAATTATGACATAGCTTTACCTCACCTCGTTGTAGTCTGAAAACTGGGTCAGTGTCATCTTTTCTGTTAATAAACTGCGATCACTTCTGCAGAACATGGGCACCAAGGTTCGATTCTTAGGGCATGCAAAGTAGCCTTCTCCAACTTACTTCTGTATCTTTACCCTCCATGTAGTGTTCTTAGTCAGTGGCCAAGTCTGACAACCAGTCTTACCAGAGGATATCATATTACCCAATACTAATAGGGTTGTGGAGGTCAGATAGGCAGTCGCTCCATGTAAAATACTGATATTCTGCTGCATCCGGTTAGACTGGAAGTCGACCCCAACATATTTGGGAAAAGGCTAGGCAGATAAATGAACAAGATGGCAGCTTTAGTTCCTACTATGGCTATTTGTCAATGGAACTATGCATAGTGCACTATTAACAATCATTGAGTCATCAACATTCAGCTGCATCTGGTTAGACTAGAAGCCGACCCCAACATTTTTGGTAAAAGGCTAGGCAGATGGTGAGATAATTAGGTGTTTGAGGTTTTTCTGACAAGAAAATAACAAAAACAAGTTAAATCATTTGCAAATGTCATCTATAATTTCATTTCTAATTCGTCTATTGATCACAACTTTTGTCTACAAACTACATCGATTTTCAAGTCAGCCATTTTGTTTTTTTTTTCGTACAAGTCTAAAATATGCAAAACATTTACTCAAATACATTTCAAATACATTATTTTAATTTATCTGTCACAAATATTAATAGGATTACAATGATTTTTCAAGATTTAAAATCTAATTTAAAAACAAGTTTGGGTCTTTTGGTACCTACTACAAAAGCATAAATAACTAATTTGAAAACTGAATCTAACAATAATGAATAAACTAAATACAATACATTTCTTTGGAAACCCGCCATAGCTTTTACAAAATAAAAAATTTAAACTAATATTAGGAAATCGTAATTTTAATTATTTAAATAAGTTCTACTTGTTAATAAGAGTTTTTTACATTATTTCCCCTATTAAGTCTATATTATAGGACTATTACTAATGTATTTACCAGTACTACAATAAGAAATCACATCAAACACTCGAGAAATACAATAAAATAACCGAAGAAAAGTAAATTTTAATTATTGTGTTAAAAGTATAATCTACTCGCTACTAGATGTCTCTAAACTAAATTTCAATTTGTAGGCAATTAAAAATACAATTCTTCGATCAAATAATATTTATACAGCCTATTTTGACGAGAAATATAAAAAATAAAGAAAGGAACTATAAAATATGCTCAATTCACTACATTAAATTGAAAACTAAAACACTACACATTTCTAAGGAAAAAATATGTTTTCGTGAGAGAAAAAAAAATCACGATTTTTTTTTTCCTACAAAACAAGCGATATCCACCAAGCAAAATGCATTCGTTTTTTTTTAGTTTCGAGCCCAATTCCCAATGTTAAATAGAATTATTACGAAAAAGCTCACTAAACTATTCTGAATTTTCAATCTAAATTAGAAGCTCACATAAAAAAAATATTTAAAACATTAATAATTGTGAAGTTAAATTATCAGTACATCCTTTTCCATAGACTAACATGAACATTTTCGGGCCATTCTTTTTTGTATGAATTTAGAAAATCAGAAAGTTACCAAAAATAAAAAATATAACTTAAAAAACAATTATTTCGAGAAATAAATAGTTTTGAGCGAGTATTTCTTGGTTTTTCTATGTTTTTTTTAAGCAAAGATGTCACAATTTAGCTTATAAAGTAGGCAGAGAGTAATGCCAAAAAGGAGAAAAAAAAACATTTCCACAAGGGAATCGTCATTTTGGCGAACCGATCTGCTGGCCTGCCATGACGTCTTAAAACATTATTGTTTTACTCCTTTTCCAGTGTGGGAAAGAGATGCCGGTAGACATCCTGTATAGCTCCGGCTCTGTCTCACACTGGAATAAGAGTAAAACAATAATGCTTTAAGACGTCATGGTAGGCCAGCGATACCAAATATGTCTTTAACTTTTCTTTTTAAATGTGTAATAAAGGGCTTGGAATGTTTTTGTATGACGCCTGACCTGCCTAATGTCTGCCATTTTTTTCCCATATTTGCGCTTTTGTCCTGTATTAATCGATAACTACAACAAAATCTACTAAAACCCCACGCTTCCGAGATACGAGCCATCAAAGTACGAATCCATTCACTGATTCCCTTCATTTGAACTTCTAATTGTATTGAAATAAAAGTTGTAGTGAAGATGCCTCTGTGATGTTCATATCTTGGACACGAGACGGTTTAGAAGATTTTGTCTTATACAACACTTGTTTGTATTGATACCAGCTGCTATCGACTAATACAAGTCTCAAGCGTTCCCAACAGTAACTTAAAAAAAAACATGGCAGTGGTTACGCAGGGCATTTCAAACCTCTTTTAGTGTCAACAGTTAAAAAAAAAACGAAATTCTGCCAGTAACACAATCAATCAAAATATTTTTATTTCGCATAGGCCTATATGGGCACTTTTTAATCTACGTATCTGTGATTTTACGAGACCAAAAAGAACTGCCATTTAAAAACAAACAAAACTAAATTGATGTTCAACTACAACTCTACCAAAAAACATAGAAACGACCAAGCCCAAATAATTTACTTTAAATCTTAATGTTTCCTTGGCATCAAATAAAGGTTATAAGTATCTTTTGGCAAAGCTACACACGCTGGCTTCTGCCTTAAATCCTCCAAATTTTCTGCCCCAATTTCAAATTCCTGCATGATGCTCGCAAACATGACAAAACTCATGGTAGTGACCAGAGTCTGACCGATGCAAGTCCTCTTACCTATGCTGAAAGGTAGAAAATGAGGTATATTCCTCTTAACAGACCAAACCTCCTTTTCTGTATCAGCTTGCTTTGCAGCCGCTGGTCTTTCGCTATCAGATTCCATACCCGAGTCACAGAGAGAATTTCTTCGCACCCGGATTTTGGTCTTCTCCAAAAAGCGCGAAGGGTCGAATTTTTCCGGTTCATTCCAGTATTCTTCTGAAGTATTTAATTCGTAGTTGTTTATGAAGACGATGGTGCCTTTTTCTACTCCGTAACCAGAGATTGCTGCGTTTTCTGTTGCTACATGAGGAACTATTGGTGATGACGCGTACCTGAGGCACTCGAGAACAGTAGCTTCGGTGTATGGTAAGCTCTGGCGATCTAGAAGAGTCACTGGCCGTTTACCCTTTGTCAGAGAGTCTAATTCAGCCCTGATCTTCCTTCCTACTTCAGGATCTCTAGCCACAGCAGTTAGACAAAGCATGACTAAATTACCAACAGAAGAATGACCGCCTAAGAAATCTTCTAACATAAAAATGATTGTATTTCTATCTACCGTCGGGTCTTCATTCAACACTTTGAGTAGACCATCTAAAAAGTCCTTTTCTGGACTTTCGATGTCCAAATTTAGTTCTCTCTGCTCTACGATCCTGGATAGAATGAACGACCTGATGTCTGCAGACCAGTTTGACAGCTTATCCAAATGCTTCTTATAGAACGGTGACAGCCAAGGCAAGAAATCCAGAGCATAACCTTGGTTGATCTCCCAGAAAATTTCATCGAAATGTTCAACTATTCTCTTAAAATCTTGATCCGTATCGGCGTCAAATCTAACGTTACACATGTAGTGGCAAAACATATTCATTGCTGTCGTCATTAAGATTGGTTTTAGGTTGATGCTGGCATCTGAAGTCCTGGTGATACCTTTCAAAGTCTGCATAAGTTCTATGGACTCGAATGTCGCGACATCACCGATTCTGGCGAAGTTGTCTGTGTGTTGTTTTGGACCGCAGTGACGACGCGCTAGATTTCTTCTACGGAGTTGAAGGTTTGACCAATCGCAGAGCGCCAATGCTAGAACAAGGAAAGAAGAAGGTTATGATTGTTTTGTGTTGGAGTTGTCTGGAATGTGACGAAAGGGATGCGAAAGCTCCAAGGGGATACAACAAGTCGTGGTCTTTTGATAGAAGATTTTGTAGTATTTAAACAGCTCAGCAAAGCAACCAAAAACAAAAATTGCGAAAAAAAATATTCTTTCTAGCCGGTAATTTTGTTTATTATTCTTTTTCTAGACTGTTTGAATCCCACTAAAGTTCTATCAAAATTACCAATTTTCTTTCAGAGCCGATAATTTACCATTCAATAAGGTTATTAACCAATAATTAACCCTCATTGTAATAGTACATTGTTACCCCAGGGGTGAAAGTAGTAGTAGTAGTAGTCCCTCGAACTATTGGCTCCCGAACGAATGTGCTTTTTATTACGAATACAAGGAAAGTAAAACTAAAAATATGAATGAGACATAGATTTTTTTTTTAAATTTTATCACGGATTGCCGCTTTCCCGCCTGTTTTGTTTTTTTTTCTGTGGCCAGCCAGCTTTTCAGCCGTTATTTTTCATTTTCATCATTGAAAAAATGGTAAATATTTTACCCAACTCTATGTTATTTTAAAGAAATTGTTGAAACTAAATTATAATAAAGTTATTTTAAAAATATATATTCTTTAATCAGTAACTTTAAGTTAAGCAATTCAATTTTACATCGTGGCTGCATAAAAAGTTGGAACATGGTTCAATAAACATGTGTAAATAGAACTAGTTTTTTTTTTAATAATTTGACATCTGTCAGTTGAAAGCGATTCTCCCTAGGGATGAAAAGTATTACTTTCATCCCGCTTCTCAGGCTACTTCAGACCTACTTTCAGAGTATGGGTAATGAAAAGGTTATTTAAAGCTTTCAGGCGATATATGGAACGAATTAATACGTTATATTATATTACTAAAAATATTAACTAGCAAGAAAAAGTATGTGGAGCGATTTATTTGCTCCCAAGTGTACTCAAGAAAACAAACACCTCCCCCAAAGAAACATTTTTTTATTACTCATTCACTTTTGTCACAATAATAAAACAGCCGTTTGACCTATCAGCTTCTGATAAAAAAGTTTTTGGGAAAGTTATTTGTTATCATGTGTTTAAGTATCGGTCACTATTCACCAGTCACCCTATATTAGCGCTTTGTACTGCACTATAACTAATATGAGCGAGATATTTTAATTTATTGCGTTGTTTACTGTCTTTATTTATGAACATAGCAACGCACACGCAGCTACTTAAAAGTACAACATACTACTTATTCATTCACTACGCTCCGATTCTTTCAAACTTTTTCTAAGCTCAAGTTCAAAACAATTACTCAAGTATATGAGCCGTAAACTTGTAAATAGAGAATACAACTTGTTTCTAACCATACAAGGTGTCGTTTTGCATCCTCGTCAAATTCAAGGACGTAACTATATCTACTAATAATTCTCGACCCGAATCAATAATAAAATGGGTAGACAATCTTTTTTTTTTTGTTTAAATATGGAAGTGTTTTTAACGCAGCCCGTCTGATCCTCGCCCTATAACCACGCTTTCACACATACAAACAATGTCAAACGTTTATTCGATTATTTCTTATTCCCCAAACCACGTTAATGGGGTTATTTTGATATACTGACAAACTTAAACAACTAAAAAAATCAGCGTTTATTAATTATTAACTAAGTACCGTAATTTAAATTGATTATTTATTTCTTTTGTGACAACCACCTGAATTTTGACAAGGATGCAAAACAACACCTTGTATGTTTGTAACATGTGAATTTGTTACAGACAAAACTCTTAATCGGTCAAAATTAATTTTGACCGGTGTCTGTCAAAACCCTCATTATGTTATTTATCATTTTATTGATATTAATATGACCATGATACCTATCCATAAAACTACGTCTTAAAATAATGTATAAAAGAAAATGCTGACCATTTAATTTATAAAATGTGTGTCAATTTTTTTTCTTTAATAAATAACTTGATGTACTAGGGATTCATATTTCGCATAGAAATGTATTTACAAGTAGGAAGTATAGCATAAACAATGTATCGTCTAGAATTACACTTTTTTTTTGGCACTGACATTCATAGCAACAGCCTAGTTTTAAATATCGAATGCGTGTTGATTGGAAAATGTTGACTAGCTGTAAAATTTATTATGAAGCTTTTTTTTGCGAAAGGGGTAAACATATTTTCTGGAGTTTCTTACCCATTCTTCTCCATAAAAAACTTCCCTTGCGAATGCGTGAAGAATCAACTCTCATTCATTTGTTTTAAAATTTGACGTCCAAAAATTCCTTTCAATGGCATTATATTAAATGGTTTGGCTTTTTCAGTAAAAAAATCTGCATAATCAAATCGTTTTTTTTTTTTTTTAAAGTCGCTTGCCTGCACTGGACATTGAATCAATGCAAATGCAAAATACCAGCATTATACATAGAGCATCTGCCTATCTGACTTCCATAACCCTAAGACTGGTTGTCTGTGGTCCTTTCGGGCCACTGACTACCTGAAACGACTGTCAAAGATCTACAAATTACAGGCGGGATTAACGGCTGAACATAAAATCCGAAGCACAGACGAAACTCATCATAATCAGTCTATAATGTTCCCACTGCTGGGACACAGGCCTCCTCTCTATAAGAGGGAGTGAGCTGTAATACACCACGCGGGTCCAGTAGACGTCACATGTCTTCGAATTTTTAGTTCTAGGACATGCCGGTTTCCTCACGATGTTATCCTTCACCGTTTTCGTGGGCAGCGGTGATGAAATAAATTACACAAAGTAATGCGCCAGCCTGGGTTCGAATCCACGGCTTACTCGGTATGTAATAAATGGTTACCCATCCACAGACCAACCTCATAAAGCATTGCTTAACCTTGAAGATCGCGGCTGTTATTATTTAGCCAGGACCTTCAGACCTAATTACAGGTATGACCTATTTATTCTGCTGACATCACAATGTCAGGTAGCCTAGACGTTCAGATGCTAGGTCATTAGAAATATAATTGTAACTGAACACTAGTACACTACTGGACAAGCGATTTAGTAATACGAACGCATTGTGCCAAGGGCAATCGGCTTAAGTCATGAGTGACAGCGATTAACGTTTATAGAAGTTTATGAAATCATGAAAGTTTTATTTAGACAATGAAAAAAAAACGGCCAAGTGCGAGTCGGACTCGCGCACGAAACGTTCCGTACCATTATTTATAAAAACGAGCAAAAAAATCACTTTTTTGTATGGGAGCAAATACTAAAAACAGAATAAAATAAATATTTAAGGGGTTAAATATTTATTTTATTCTGTTTTTAGTATTTGCTGTTAAAGCGGCAACAGAAATACATAATCTGTAGAAATTTCAATTGGCTAATTATCACGGTTCATGCGATACAGCCTGGTGACAGAAGTACGGACCGACGGACGGACGGACGAACGGACGGACGGACAGCGAAGTCTCAGTAATAGGATCCCTTGGGTACGGAACCCTAAAAATAATCGACCGTACTTATGACTTAGCCCACACATCAAGATTGTATGTCTGTCTATTAAAAAAATATCTGTAGTCCTATACCTTTAAAAGTAACTTGAACTATCCGTTTAGTATAACAAGCATTTTATTTAAATTATGACAAATACCGGTCTCCGTATAGTCTAGAGTCTAGACAAAATGACAATCGGTTTCGAAATCATTCCGTATTTCTGCAACGACTTTACTTTTCGGAAGCTTATTTCAAACGAATACATTTTTGACGTTTTCAGGGGGCGCCCATTAATAATATCAGTCGATTTTATAAAATTTTCGAGCCCTCTTTCCTTAGTGAGATGTCGTGAAATTTTACTTGACACGTCACGTGACTATCTCACGTTAGATTTTTTTAAATGCGTTTTTAGTGTAAATATTGATTGCGCTGGATTTGTTTAATAGTACATTGTTAGCCTTGGGGTAAAAATAACTTATTTAGTCCCGGGACGAATAGGTCGAGGGACTAAATAAGTCTTTAACCCCAGGTAAACACTGTGCTTTTCATTACGAATACAACTATAGTAAATGTTATTTCGAATTGCCACTTTCTCGCCTTTTTGTTTTTGTTTCTGTGGCCAGGCAGCTATTCAGCCATTATTTTTCATTGAAAATGAAAAATAATGGCTGAATAGCTGGCTCATTCAAAAAATGGTAAATATTTTGCCCAACTCTATGTTAATTTAAAGTAATCGTAGAAACTAAATTATAATAAAGTTATTTAAAAAAATATATATTCTTTAATCAACGCTTAACTTTAAGTTATTTCAATTTTACATCGTGGCTGTATAGAAAGTTGGAACATAGTTCAATCAAAATGTGAATATAGAACTAGTTTTTTTTTATTATAATTTGACATCTGTCAGTTTAAAGCGATTCTCCCTAGGGATGAAAAGTATTTATTACTTTCATCCCGCTCCTCAGGCAACTTCAGACCTACTTTCAGAGTATGAGTAATGAAAAAACTCATTTTGATTTAATTATGTTCATTGAAAATAATGATTAAATATTATTGCGTAGGATTTCTTGGAGGGAGCATCACGCCTGTAATCCCCAGAGGGTTTGGCAGAGGTGTATCTTATAGTACCTACACCCAAATTTCGCCAGTTATGTTTAAGTTTCATTTAATAGGGGGCGAGCATATTGCTCTGTATGGTGTCGGACGTAAAGAATAGCACCATCCCATATCTTCCCGTGGGTGTCGTAGGACGCGACTAAGGGATTTGTCAGAGAATGGGCAGCAGCGTTCTCTGTGCTTTTGTAACAACCGCACTGCGATCGCCAACCCGCCTGCCAAGCGTGGCGATTATGGCAAAACCCCCCAAAATGTCAATGTGGCGACACTTGGGGGAGGCCTATGCCCCCAGTGGACGCCTTTTGGGCTGAAATGATAATGATGATGATGATATTGCTTTCAACCAGGCATAAATCCAGGCTCCGTGGCTGCTACTTGGAAATTTCTGACAAAAAAAGCCATTAACGCTTTGCCTGATCCGGGAATCGAACCCAGATCCTCTTGTTTAATAGCGGGTCGCTTGCGACAGGACGTACGACGTAGTCCTAATTAAATTGTACTAATATAATATTATGAGAGCAGCGGTAGCGGTGCCCCAGTGGTGGCAGCCCCGATTTACGAGCAGTAATCCATGGGTTCGAACCCAGGCAGGCGCATTACTTTGTGTAATTTATTTCATCACCGCTGCCCTCAAAAACGATGAAGGAAAAAATCGTGAGGGAACCGGCATGTCATAGAACTAAAAATTCGAAGACATGTGACATCTACCAAACCGCACTGGGACCGCGTGGTGGATTACAACCCACTCCCTCTTATAGAGAGGAGGCCTGTGTCCCAGCAGTGGGAACATTATAGGCTGATGATGATGATGTATGAACGTGGACGAGGTGAAAGGATATAAGGATCCTAGCAGCACGCGTAATATGACCAATATAGAAACGAGTTTTGTCTACAGAAGAATCGACATAAAGACAGATAGAAAATGAGCCCAGATTTTCGGCACCTCGGGTCGCTTGTCCAAGGAGATGGCTATGTAGACCGGGGCGTAACGCACCGGATCAACTCAGGATGGATGAAATGGCGACAGGTCACTGGAACAACTTCCGACCCACGGATGCCCCTCAAGTTAAAGGGGAAAATATACAAGTCCGTGATATGACCTGTCGTACTGTATAGATCGGAATGCTGGGCAGTGAAGAAGATAGATGAAAAAAGATTGCATGCAGCAGAGATGAGAATGTTGAGATGGATGTGTGGAGTGACTAAAATGGATAAAGTTAGAAATGAGTATACATATAAGGGGAAGTTTGAAAGTGGCGCCTGTTATAGAAAAGATGAAAGGGGGTCGTCTAACTTGGTATGGGCATGTGATGAGGAGGGATGGAACACATGTGACTAAAAGAGTCCATCTGCCTAGCCTTTCCCAAACTATCTTGAGGTCAGCTTCCAGTCTAACCGGGTGCAGCTGTACCAGTATTTTACATGCAGCGACTGCCTATCTGACCTCCACAACCCAGGAACTGGGTAATACGATACCCCTTGGTAAGACTGGATGTCAGACTGTTGGCTTCGGACTACTCGTAATGACTGTCAAAGATCTACAAATGACAGCCGGGACCAACGGCTTAACGTGCTTTCCGAGACTCGGAGGAAACTCGGTATGTAATTATGGTCACCCATCCACTGACCAACCTCGGCAAGCACGGCTTAACCTTAAAGATCAACCCGTGCGGCTATTATTATTTAGCCACGAGCTATGTATATGTGACTAAAAGAGGGATGAGTATAAATGTGGATGGTTGGAGAGGGAGAAGAAGACCAAAGAAAAGATGGATGGATTGTGTGAAAAATGATATGAAGGAAAAAGGAATAAATGATAGCATGTCGAATGACAGAGGAGAATGGAGGAAAGAGACGTGTTGTGTCGACCCCAAATAAAATGGGATAAGGACAGGAAGATGATGAGACAATGACTGAATGTATCAGTTTGTAGATTCTTCCGACGACATAGCCCATTTCAACGGCGGTAATGATACGCGTGCTGGTGGCATTCTGTGGCTTCTACAAACCCCTACCTTGAGAAGAAGTCGTGAATGTATGAACGTATGTAAAATACGTATTGCATTTTTTATGAATGAAAACGCAAGCTGCATTGTGCAAAATAAACAAAATTAAGTAAATTGATGATTCGCACTTGTTTTATATAATGTGTTATGTACAAATATTTATGTATTTTGTCACCGGATATGTGATACAAACTTCTCGGTTGATTAAAGAAAGGCTAGGTTATTGGTGTTATATTATAAACATTGCGCTTGTTGTCTTTATTGGTTCCTAGGCAGAAGTGTACCTGCATTTATCTTATTATGTTTCAAAAATGACATTTTTAAGGTTCCGAACTCCAAAGGGTCAAACGGGACCCTATTACTGAGACTTCGCTGTCCGTCCGTCTGTCACCAGGCTGTATCTCATGAACCGTGACAGTTATCCAGTTGAAATTTCTACAGATTATGTATTTCTGTTGCCGCAACACAACACATACGAAAACCAGAATTAAATTAATATTTATGGGGGCTCCCTTACAAAAAAGTGAATTTTTTGCTCGTTTTTACAAATAATGGTACGGAACTCTTTGTGCGCGAGTCCGACTCGCACTTGGAAGGTTTTTTTCCTACGTCATATATCTTTTTTTCTGTGGAAATAAAATATGTGGTTTACCATTTTAAAAATATGTGGTTTATCAAAATATAACTTTACGCCTGTTATCCGCTAAAACTACGGCAGATGTGTACCTAACAGTATATACCCGCATTTAGCTAGTTCTGTTTAAGTCCCTTGTAATAAGAGGCGAGCCTATTGCCATCAAACGAACACGAACCATGCCAGGAGGTCTACTCTCTTTCTCCGAAACGTAACTTCGGCAACGAACGAAAATTAATCGTAGTTACGTTTGTGCCCCTAATCCATATCGCGCACAAACGTAACTACGATTAATTTTCGTTCGTTGCCGAAGTTACGTTTCGGAGAAAGAGAGTAGACCCCCAGACACAGCACTTCTACTAAGAACCTCCTAATAAAAAGGATGCATCCTATAATACTTTGCCAAACGCGGGAATTGACCCTTTGGTTGGCGTCGCGACAGCTAGAGTAGAAAGGCAGAGATAATGGCTGAACGGATGTTCATGAAATTAGGCACAAGACAGATAGACAATGATCTAAATTATGATATAAATTATTTTTATCCCGAAAATTGGAGGAGCACGTGGCTAAAATAAAAACAGCCGCACAGGTCGATCTTCAAGGTTAACCCGTGCTTGCCGAGGTTGGTCCGTGGATGGGTGACCGTCTTTACACATCGAGTTTCCTCCGTGCCGGAAAGCACGTTAAGCCGTTGGTCCCGGCTGTCATTTGTAGATCTTTGACAGTCGTTACGAGTAGTCAGAAGCCGAAAGTCTAACATTCAGTCTTACCAAGGTGTATCGTATTACGCAGTTACTGGGTTGTGGAGGCCATAGGCAGTCGTTTTAAGTAAAATTCTGGTATTCAGCTGCATACGGTTAGATTGGAAGCCGACCCCAACAAAGTTTGGGAAAAGGCTAGGCAGCTGATGAAATTACTAGCCAAGGGACGATTCTCAAAATTATACGCGCAAAAGCTAGGATTTTTCACCAAAACTAGACGACAATCTAAATGTAAACCTCAGTTAAAGCGTGTTATTGGATTTTCAAAGCTCGGCTCAGCGTCGAGAGTTTAAAATCTAACCGCGTAAGTCACTTATAGTGTTTAAGAAAACTGTCATAAAAAATAAACAGCTCTATTTCACATCAAAACACACAAAAAAAAAAAACAAAAAAAAAAGAACAACGTTTCCAATTACACTCTATGGTACTTTAACAGCGGCAACTAAAAAACAACTTTATCCTGATAAATATAAACATCACAGTGGTTTCGACAGATTTGTCAGTGACAGCCACAAAACAGAAACCATATTTTAACGAATATTAAGATTATGGTTATTTCTCTTTGGCAACTGAGCAGACAAAATTAGGGGTAAATTGATTTTGAAAAGACTATCGGCTGTTAAGAAAAAGAAATTAAAATAGAATAAAATTAGGTACTTACAGTTATTCCGATCACCCGCAAAAAGTTGGTGAAAACGAATGAAGTCAGGACGACCGCCGAAGAATTTCCCGTTTTGGTTTAAAACTTCCCGAATCAACTCCAAATTATTGACAACCAAGCATTTTGTTGTTCCCATTTTTAGGCTGAAAATATCCCCATATTCCTTTGCCAAATCCGTGAAAGATTGAAAAGGGGATTCATGCTTGCCTAATAGGTGTAAATTTCCTATTATCGGCAAAGGTGTTGGGCCAGGGGCCTCTTTCAATACTACAGTCTTATTTTCACCGTACTTTGTCACTTTTGTCAAAGTAACGGTTTTATTAAAAAAGATTTTGTAGACCGCTGTCAAAAAGACTGTTATTAAAAAGAGTGCACTCAACATCTTGATTTTTTTGTTTTTAGGAAAAAAATAAGATTTTTTAGAGTGGCTACACCGGCGGTGTGGGAACGACTAACCCGGCAGCACTAACTTGTGACAGCGAGTGCGGCCATATTTATAGTGTGCGCGCCAAATTTGCATTCCTATTTTGAATTTACAAATTGCTTTTGCGGTTGTCTCTGGAGAAATGTAGTTCGTATTCCATGGGGATTTGAAATTCGGAAACACCAAATAAAGTTTGTTAAAATATTTTACTTGATTTGTGCGTTCGATAAAGGGCATCAAATTCGATTGGGATTAATTTATTTTTGGTTTGTATGAGGTTTTCTCTATTTTTTTTTTCTCAGCTTCGTTACTAACGTTTTGTTTATTGTTTCCTTATATTTTGCATTCAGAACCAATTCAGGTAATTGTTACTTCATTATAAATTACGGTAACCGCAAAGTTTTAATTCATAAAAATGATTTCTTTATTGTGCTGACACCTTTGTCGTTTTGAGAAATAAATATTAAATCCCTGACAAAAGAAACCTCTAAAAAAACAAAAATAAATGGAGTCCAAGCGTTGTAGCGTCGTGGGTCCGCTTTTATTTTGCTTTTGCTAAGTGCTCTACTTAGCGATCCCCCAACGCTAATGAAAACCAACCAAAATGCGAGAGATAGATAAATATAACGATCAATACGATTTTCCAACAGTTTATTCTTAGGTATTACTGCGGGTTGATTACACCCCGATACAGATTTTAACCCCCGACCAAAAAAGAGGGGTGTTATAAGATTGACGTGTGTATCTGTGTGTCTGTCTCTGGCATCGGAGGCTGCACTCCCGCAAAGATCGGGATTTTTGAAAATTTTTAATTTTCTTTGTTTTCGTTAATCGTTATTAAATTTTTATTATTATTTAATAGTTAAGCGAGAAGAGGCTCAACACCGAGAAAAGTGGAACGAATGGGAGGACACCTATGCCCAGGAGTGGGACAGTCAAGGCTAAGAAAAAATAATTTCAGTTTAAAAAAACCGGCCAAGTGCGAGTCTTACTCACACACAGGGTTCCATAGCCCCAAACAATATTTTGAACTGTCATTCATTAGTTAGTAGTATTAGTTAGTAAACTTCAAGTCAACCGCAAAACTAAATTGGTTTTTCATAGTATGTTAATCAAAAACAAAGTTACTGCTGCAGTTTGATGAAAAAGTCCCATACCTCAAAAACTAAACATTATATCTTATTGAAACCAATTTTCGTTGATAGTTTTTTTTACGTTCTACAATTCTGAATATTTTCAGAATTTTCCTCCTCTTACTTTAGAAATTAGAGGGGGGGGGACACACATTTTACCACTTTGGAAGTGGCTCTTGCGCAAACTATTCAGTTTAGAAAAAAATGATATTAGAAACCTAACTACCTACTAACCACACGTATGGGAATGATGAAAAAAAAAATTGGTTTTCAGTTCTATGTATGGGGAACCCCAAAATGTATGGTTTTTTTTCTATTTTTGTGTGAAAATCTTAATGCGGTTCTCAGAATACATCTACTTACCAAGTTTCAACAGTATAGTTCTTATAGTTTCGGAAAAAAGTGGCTGTGACATACAGACGGACAGACAGACATGACGAATCTATAAGGGTTCCGTTTTTTGCCATTCGGCTACGGAACCCTAAAAACATGAAACAAAAATTTAATTTAATTTTAATTACTCAAAACGACAAAGGTGACAGCAAAATAATGAAATCATTTATACAGTTATATACGTAGATATATTTTTTCAACCCTTGGTTACATGTATGGGGGCCGCCACTATTTTGTTTTTTTATTTTATTATTTCCCATCGTATTTGTGTAGCGGAGGAGCTCGTGGCTAAATAATAACAGCCGCACTGGTCGATCTTCAAGGTTAATCCGTGCTTGCCGAGGTTGGTCCGTGGATGGGTGACCATATTTTCATACCGAGTTTCCTCCGTGCCTCGGAAAGCACGTTAAGCCGTTGGTCCCGGCTGTCATTTGTAGATCTTTGACAGTCGTTACGAGTAGTGAGAAGCCAAAAGTCTGACATCCAGTCTTACCAAGGGTTATCGTATTACCCAGTTACTGGGTTGTGGAGGTCAGATAGGCAGTCGCTTCATGTAAAATACTAGTACTCAGCTGCATCCGGTTAGACTGAAAGCAGACCCCAAGATAGTTTGGGAAAAGCCTAGGCAGATGATGATGATGACTTACTTTGATGTACAGAATGCTTGGTTAATGGCGTCGTGAAAGGTCCATTTACACCTTATAGGGTCCCGTTGGCACCTTTTGGGTACGAAACTCTAAAAAGGGGTTACAAGTTTTATGAAAATCGGTTGGCTCTGTATGGTGTCGGACGTAAAAATAGCACCAACCCATATCTTCCCGTGGGTGTCGTAAGAGGCGACTAAGGTACTTGCCTTGAGAATGGGCAGCAACGTTCTCTGTGCTTTTGTAACAACCGTACTGCGATCGCCAACCCGCCTGCCAAGCGTGGCGATTATAGCAAAACCCCCCAAAATGTGGTGACACTTGGGTAGGCCTAAGTCCAGCAGTGGACGTTTTTTGGCCTGAAATGATAAATGATGATGATGATGATGTTTGCTGTTTGCATTTGACAAGAAAATATGGGCAAAACCATGAAATATGGATCGAACGTTTTGTTATTCATGGCCCCGTAGTCCTGTTATCTTCGGATCTCCATATTCCAATAGATGTTGTTTGTCATCTTACAATGTTTTCATAAGTCTTCTTCTATATATGGTGTCGGAATTTTTATGCCGCCCATGGACCTCGGAATTGGATTAACATGTCTCAGGAATGCTGGTTTCCTCGCTGATTTTCTTCACCGAAGCAAGTGATTATTATACAATACGCATATGATGTGTTTTTTTATTTTTTATTGTGTGCATTTGTGGCATGTGCCAAATAAATGTTTTCTTTCTTTCTTTTTTTTTCTATGAATCCCATAAACCGGCCAAGTGCGAGTCGGACTCGCACACGAAGGGTTCCGTACAATTATTTCTGTTTTTATTACTATTTGTTGTTATGGCGGCAACAGAAATACATAATCTGTAAAAATTTCAACTGGCTAACTATCACGGTTCAAGAGATACAGCCTGGTGACAGACGGACGGACAGACGGACAGCGAAGTCGCAGTAATAGGGTTCATTTGACTCTTCGGGTACCCTAAAAATCAGAGATGCGTGTTTTGGGTTCCAACTCGTGACCGACGGTCACGCCACTAGGCTACCATTGCTGCATTGGCTCATATTAGACTTAGATTGAAAGAACTGGAAGTCATAGAGGGAGGCCTTTGCCCAACAGTGGGATGGTGTAAGCTAACAGTAATAATAACTATTCACAGGGCTATTCTGAATGGTGTCGGACGTAAAGAATAGCACCATACCATATCTTTCCGTGGGTGTGGTAAGAGGCGACAAGGGACTTGCCAGAGAATGGGCAGCAGCGTTCTCTGTGCTTTTGCAACAACCGTACTGCAATCGCCAACCCGCCTGCCAAGCGTGGTGATTATGGCAAAACCCCCCTTATGTCAATGTGGCGTTGGTGGACGCCTATGTCCAGCAGTGGACGTCTTTCGGCTGAAATCATGATGATGATGACAGGGCTGGCAAGCAAAATGTAGACGATGATGTACTGAATACGTGCTAATCAATGGTGACCATGGAAACCATGGTAAAAATTAACCCGTAATCACGGGTCGATTTTTAATGTTAAGCCGTGCTTGCCGAGGTTGATCCGTGGATCGATTTGCCGCCGTGCCTCGAAAAGCACGTTAAGCCGTTGGTCCCTGCTGTCATTATCTTTGACAGTCGTTACGAGTAGTCAGAAGCCGAAAGTCTGACATCCAGTCTTACCAAGCGGTATCGTATTACCCAGTATTAATTGGGTCGTGGAGGTCACATAGACAGTGATCGCTCCATGTAAAATTCTGGTACTCAGCTGCCTCCGGTTAGACTGGAAGCCGACCCCAACATAGTTAGGAAAAAGCTAGGCAGATGATGAGTCTTTTGAAGAACAATTACAGCGACCCGAAAAAAAAAACAAGTTTAGAAAAAAAAAATTGAATCTAAAACGCGCCACAGCGAAAAGATCAACGCATATATTTTTGTTACAAAATATTTATATTTATTACCTAGCAACACCTTTACTTAAAAACGTCTTTTTATTTAAGTTTTAAATTTTCAATTTATTTAAATATTCCTAATGCCCCTAAAATACATAGATTTATTTTAAAACTATAAGCTGCGACTTCGTTCGCGTAGAAATTTTGATGTGTTTTTCAGGTATGGGCGCGGAGCATAAGGAACGGAGGAAACTCAGTATGTAATGGGTGGTCATGCATCCACGGATCAACCTAGGCAAGCGCGGCTTAACCTGAAGATCGTCCCGAGCGGCTGTTATTTTTTAGCCTTTTTGTCGACGTTTTATAAGTGCACGTGTAAGCTAAAGGAAAAAAAAATTTTTTTTGTTGCTACGAGCTCCTGATTTTAACGCTGCTTAGTTAAAATTTTCTTCATAATAAGTTGATCCGTGCGAAACTGGGGCCAGTTCATCATCTTCCTGCCCTTCTACCATTCTACTTGGTGTCGGCACAACACGTTTTCTTCTTCCATTCTATCAAAATATTTTTATTTTACATGGACCTACATGGGCACTTATAAAACGTCGACAAAAAAGAGCTCGGTTCGGGTTAGTCATTTCCTATGGAGAAGAACCGGCAAGAAACTCCATGGTTACTCTTTTAAAATCATTTGGTTTTACAATATTTTTATGTTACAGTAGTACATACTTAAGTCTGGGAGGACATCGTACGCCCGACAAAAATTCGTTGCTTACTACAATACGTAGAACAAGAAAAAAATGTTACCAAGGATCTAGGAATCTATAAGGCCTACACATTCACAAACACTCTGTAGAAAAAAAATTAAAAAAAAGTGTCTATACAACAACAAAAAGAAGAAAATATTACAAAAGGACTAGATTAAACAAGTGACACAATACACTTATCATTCCTCACAGCATCTATCCATCTTTTCTTTGGCCTTCCTCTCCCTCTCCATCCATCCACATTCATATCCATCACTCTTTGCGTCACATACGTAACCTGGGGAGTAGTGAATGCAATCTCGTTCTCGCGAGATTTCAGCCTTTTTAGCGAGATTGATCTCGGACGAAAAAAGGGCGAGATCTCGCGAGTTTAACGAGATTGCACTCGAGCATAAAAACGTCTTATTCGAAGCGCGGACTGACACGGACGGAGTTGCGATCTGTTGGTTTCGTTTGGTGCGCGTGAGGCATCGTCCTAATAGAACGCGAATGCGCGATCATCGTAGGTTCGCGCGAATTTTACTCGTACGAACGCGCGATTAAACATATTGAACTCGAATTGGTGTCCTAACTGACAATCGCACGACGCGGTCGCGCGACTCAAATGTTTGTAAATCTATTCGCACGAACTTAATTCGTACGAACGCGCGATCAAACAAATTGAATTCGAATTGGCGTCCTAATTGAAATTCGCGCAACAATTGCGTCGGCGGACCGCTGTGCCCGCGCCCCTCGCTCGCTCGCGTCGTCAATTCGCGCGATGATAGGACACCCAGTTTTTGCCATCGCGCGAACACTCGATGGTCGCATCGCTTACTCGCGCGATGATCGCGAGTCTATTAGGACGATGCCTATGACGGCAGCCTGAGGTAGTAGTCGCAGGACGAAGTGTCTCTCAGATTCGTTCGTTCTTGCGATTGATCGAAAATTGAGCCAGCCTGCAGCGTCATCAGAGCGCATTTGTTTTGTTTACTAAAAAAAATATTAAAAAATTATAGACATATACGTCAAATAAAGTTTGATGCATAAAAGTCTATTGAAAAAATTCGTGAAAATAAATGTTTGTCTTGTAATGTTTACTTTTTATTATTATTTTTTCGAATTTATTAAAATATTGTGATTATTTGCAAAAAAAAAACACACAAAACTGCCAATCTCGCGAGATCTCGAAATTGGCGAGATCTCGCAGTATTGTTATTCATAAACTCGCGGGATTTCGCTTGAGCCCTAATCTCGCGAGATTTGCATACCCTACTCGGGAGGGATTGCCAGTTTAAAAAAAGACCGGCCAAGTGCGAGTCGGACTCGCGCACGAAGGGTTCCGTACCATTATTTATAAAAACGAGCGAAAACAAAACGTATTTGTATGTGAGCCCTTTAAATATTTGTAGGCTCTTACCCGCTGCATCAGAATTACTTATGATATGTGGCACCAGATTTAATTAGATTAAGAAAACAGACGTCGACGATCCGTCAACGTCTCGTTACGCGCCGACTTCCTTGACAACCACCCAAGTCAATATGGCTACCCGCAACGACTTGACGTTCCGCCAGAGAGAATTGTTGACCGCTTCTCTCTCGTCTGTGGTAACAGTTTAGTTTGCAACGTGAATCATATGAAGCCTTTTTGCAAAGGCGCCGACACGGCCAGACTGACATACGACCGTCCTCGGGCGTTATTGTATTCCTGGAACAAACAATGTGTAATCACCAAGACATCCGCTCTTCCATCCTGACAAACTACGACAAACATGACTCTCATCGTAACTGTAACTGTTTCAGAACAAAAGAAAGCGTGCGTTCTTTCGATCACTCACGGACCAGACGGCATTTTTCTCCTAACAAGAAAGCGCGTGTCCTTTCGACCACTCAAGGACTGGACGGCACCTTTCCCCCAGCAAGAAAGCGTGTGTCCTTTCGACCACTCATGCACCGGACGGCACCTTTGCCCTAGCAAGAAAGCGAGTATCCTTTCGACCACTCAAGGACTGGACGGCACCTTTCCCCCAGCAAGAAAGCGTGTGTCCTTTCGACCACTCATGCACCGGACGGCACCTTTGCCCTAGCAAGAAAGCGTGTGTCCTTTCGACCACTCATGGCCCGGACGGCACCTTTCCCTAAACAGTTAACACCTGGACCGGACGAGTGCATCCCTTCAACCAATCCGTAATGGATCTGGCTCGGACGACACTCTCCTTTCGGCCATACCAACGTTTGAACCGGACAACTGCGTCCCTACGACCATACCAGTGTACGGACCGGACAACAGCGTCCCCTCGACCAACGTCATCACAAAAACATCATAAACCGGGCACCTGCGTCCCTTCCTTCATCGTAAAGCATGAACCGGACAACAGTGACATTTCGACTAAACACACTTTCTTTTCGACTGAAACATGTGGACCAGACAAGCGCGTAACTCCAGATGTCAAAGAACTTTTACAAATTACGCCAGCATCTAATAACTCCTGAACTTATTGGCCGACAACCTATTTTATCAAAATATCGCCTATTTTAATGGTACGATCTCCATCGTGCATTTTAAATCATAACCTCCGATGCCAGTAAGGTTTACTAATTATGATGCCACCCATAAACCAATTAAACTAACCATGTTTAAGCAATGAGCCAGATGACCTACTTATCGAAAAGAAAAGAAACGGTCTCACCCGATGATGTTGTGAGGTACCCTCATGATGATTTGTGCTCGCAGGTTTGACGCTTTCCTCGTTGCTTGAAAAGTTTATTGGCTATGTTCATCACTTGGCTTTACTTTCGTGGAGGGCGCGATTCTTTATCCCACTTATGATGTAGGCTCTTACCCGCTGCATCCGAATTACTTATGATATGTGCCACCAGATTTAATGAGATTAAGAAAACAGACGTCGGCAATCCGTCAACGTCTCGTTACGCGCCACCTTTCTTGACGACCACCCAAGTCAATAAGGCTACCCGCAACGACTTGACGTTCCGCCAGAGAGAATTGTAGACCGCTTCTCTCTCGTCTGTGGTAACAGTTTAGTTTGCAACGTGAATCATATGAAGCCTTTTTGCAAAGGCGCCGACATATTTATTTAATTCAGTTTTTAGTATTTGTAGTTATAGCGGTAACAGAAATACATAATCTGTAGAAATTTCAACTGGCTAACTATCACGGTTCATGAGATACAGCCTGGTGACAGACGGACGAACAGCGAAGTCTCAGTAAAAGCGTCCCGTTTGACCCTTTGGGTACGGAACCCTAAAAACTAAAACCTATCTAGCCATTTCTAGTCGAAAATCATTAATAATGCATCATTGACGTATGTTTTTCTCCTTAGTCCTCATTATGGTAATCTAGTGACGCAAATGCGAAATGTTTTCTACAATGTCAATAACTTACTCACCCGTTAGTGGTTTTCATTTCTATTGCACAAGGGGAGGCAATAGGGGATAATACTGGGTAAAGAAAACGAAATTCTATTTTGTCCGTCAGTCAGATAATACAAAAATATTAGACACGTATTTTTTTTTTAATCAAAATATCAATAAATCACTTAGTTATAACTCATTGAAGTTGGAGAGTGGGGGCTCACTACGTCACAAGTAGGCATAAAATCACCTACAAGTGACGTCATGCGCCATTTCAACTCAATTTATCTCCGTAATTTTATGACCACGTGAAAAAAGAAAAAATACGTGTCCAATACTTTTTAATAATCTACCCGACAGACAAAGAAAACAAAAATGCTATCATCCCCTATTGCGAAAACGTAAAAAGATTTAAACTTTTGCGGGTTACCCTGGCGCGTCCATGGAGGAGCTCGTGGCTAAATAATAACAGGCGCACGGGTCGATCTTTAAGGTTAAACCGTGCTTGCCGAGGTTGGTCCGTGGATGAGTGACCATAATTACATACCGAGTTACCTTCGTGCCTCGGAAAGCATGTTAAGCCGTTGGTCCCGGCTGTATTTTGTAGATCTTTGGCAGTCGTTACAAGTAGTCAGCAGCCAATAGTCTGACATCCAGTCTTACCAAGGGGTACCGTATCACCGCGTTAATGGGTTGTGGAGGTCAGATAGGCAGTCGCTTCTTGTAAATTACTGGTGCTACCTCAAGATAGTTTGGGAAAAAGCTAGGCAGATGATGGCTAGTGTTATATGATTTGATACCATCATCATCATCATTTCAGCCCAAAAGACGTCCACTGCTGGACAAAGGCCTCCCCCAAGTGTCGCCACATTGACATTTTGGGGAGTTTTGCCATAATCGCCACGCTTGGCAGGCGGATTGGCGATCGCAGTACGGTTGTTACAAAAGCACAGGGAACGCTGCTGCCCATTCTCTGACAAGTCCCTTAGTCGCCTTTTACGATACCCACGGGAAGATGCTATTCGATGGGATGGTGCTATTCTTTACGTCCGACACCATACAGAGCCATGATTTGATATGATATGTAAAAGGTGTTTTGGTAATGTTTAAATTGTACCTACATGGTAAGGTCCAACTTCGGTCCCCAAATTTGCCGCCCCAAAAATCTGCCGCCCTAGGCTCCAGCCTACTCAGTCTGCTGGTAAATCCGCTACTGCACCCACCTTGGACGTTACCTTGAGCACCTCTACCTATCCCTTCTGGGATTACAGGCATGATGTTTTGAGTATTGAAAGACGCAAGTATGACAAACTTTTCCGACCATCTTGCCTTTGCGCCGTGCGCCTATAATATAAACTGTGACCTCGATGTTATATGTCTTAGAATTAGAGCAGCATCCACATGTCGTTTGTCACGTCTGCAGGTTAAATCACATCTGAGATTTTGGGGGGTAGGCAGGGATCAGAAATTGGGATCAGTAATAGCTTTAGAGCGTTTACGCCGTACGACATTTCGTACAAAGTTTCAAGTCCTTATTTTCCGAAATGACTGAACCGATTTTAATGAAACTTCATACGCTTAAGCAGGATACATAGGTCTAAAAAGTTACTAAAAACATTTTTGAAAAGTCCTTTGCAAATAAAAAGATAATTGGAAATTTCTCTTTCTATAGATAAGTTATAATCGGTTTAATTTTGTTGTAACAATATTTTATGAAAATGTTTCTAGACCTATGTATCCTGCTTAAGCGTATGAAGTTTACTACTAAATAACTTCATACGCATATGAAGTTTCATTAAAATCGAATCAGTCATTACGGAAAGTAAGGACTTGAAAGTTTCATCATCATCATCATCATTTCAGCCCATAAGACGTCCAATGCTGGACATAGGCCTCCCCAAGTGTCGCCACATTTACATAAGGGGGATTTTGCCATAATCGCCACGCTTGGCAGGCGGGTTGGCGATCGCAGTACGGTTGTTACAAAAGCACAGAGAACGCTGCTGCCCATTCTCTGGCAAATACCCATTCTCATACGCATTCTTGAAAGTTTGTACCTATGAAATTTCTAAAGGCGTAAACACGTAAACCTCTTACAAGCCTTACCGTGTACCTTTATGTCGTGTAAACGTATTTTCTTTCTTTCCTTTTACAAGGTTTCACCTCTTCAAGGTCTTTTTCACTAATTGGACTTAAACCATCACGTTCACAATCCTAACTGGCAACCAAGGAACAGCGCCAGTTTCTTTGTTTTTAAAAATAGGTCAACATCAGAAACAAAGGAGAAAAACAAGTGTTTACTAGTAACGGGCTATTGACCTATTCTCTGAATCGTCTAGAAAATATATTTCAATGACAATATTTCATCACCCAACGTTCCTTTCATTCATCATTCGATATCTTGCTTCCCTTTCTGGCATCCCAAACTTCGCATATCCATCCCTCTCTTGCGCAGGAATTAGGAAATTGTACTGGTTTTAGAAATTCGACTTTTCTTCGTATGTATAATTTATTGTTATTTCTTTTGGACGTAAACAGTTTCTGGAAATGGAGCGGGAAACGCGTTTTTTGGGTGTCGTGACGACATTTTGTGCTTTTTCAGGGAATTTGATTGGTCATTGGCGTACTTATCTGCATTGGTATAGCCCAATTCCAACTTTTTCACATTACCTTGGGCCCTATCAAAATAACAGCACTGCATTTTTAAAAGTTTTTTTTTTTAATTTTACAGCTCCTTTCTTAGATAGGGTGAGGGGGGCTTTTTGGGTTCTACAGGACCAATTTAGTTTATTGTACCATTTTCAATTTCTTTTTGGATTTTTTCTTTAGTATACTTTTTACAGAATTTTGTTTAATTATTAATTACTAGCTGTTATTAATTGTAGCAACTTCGTTTGCGTCACATTTTCCCCGTTTTCGCAACATTTTCATTGCTGCTCCGCTCCTATTGGTCGTAGCGTGATGATATATAGCCTATAGCCTTCCTCGATAAATGTGCTATATAAGACTGAAAGATTTTTTCAAATCGGACCAGTAGCTTTGCAGCCTATTCAATGCAAAACAAACAAACAAACAATCAAATCTTTCCTCTTTATAATATTACTTTAGAAATCATTTTGTTTTGACCTGTTAGGAGACAAATAAATACTTTTTCTATATTTCTATCTTTCCACAACAATGGCCCCAGCATTCTTGTGGAAAGATAGAAAACTTGCTTTCTAATTGAAACCAGCTTAATTGGGAAGTGTCGGACGTTAAGAATAGCACCATCCCATATCTTCCCGCGGGTGTCGTAAGAGGTGACTAAGGGACTTGCCAGAGAATAGGCAGCAGCATTCACTGTGCATTTTGCAACCACCGTACTGCGATCGCCAACCCGCCTGCCAAGCGTGGCGATTATGCCAAAAACCCCCTTTGGGGAAGGCCTATGTCCAGCAGTGGACGTCTTTCGGCTGAAATGATGATGATGATGACTAAGTAACACTTACTACTCACGACACCCCTTTATAAGACTGGTTGCCAGAGTCTTAAGCTTCTGACTACTCGATACGACTGTCAAAGATCTACAAATGACAGCCGGGACCAAGGGCTTAACGTGCTTTCCGAAACACGGAGGGAATTCTTTTGATAATGATGTTCACCTATCTACGAACCAACTTCGGCAAGCACCGCTTAACTTCGAAGAACGACCTGTGCCGGTGTCAAGCCACGATCGTATGGTACTGCCCAGCCCAATTCTTTGTTTACTCCGAATAAAAATTCCATTGATAATTCTTGCGCTGTATGTTCCAGATTGGGGCCATATTAGAGGCGCTTGAAAAGCCACATTGAGTAAAACGTGACAGCTTCTCAGAACTGAATAGCATGTTTATTGGAGTCACATGCTGTTTACGATACGTGTCAAGTATGAGTCAATTCGTAAACAGGATAATAGATCGCGTGAGTAAAAGATGAGAAACTTTCACGTGAAGAGGTAATGAATGTCAATAGGGAACAATAGGTATGAGGAGCCCGTGGCTAAATAATAACAGCCGCACAGGATTTCAAGGTAGGTTCAGGGGTATCGTATTACCCATATCGTGATACTGGAATGTGGTAAAATACTGTTCAAATGCATCCGGTTAAACTGGAAGCCTACCCCAACATAGTTTGCTCTAAAGAGATACCGCGGCCCTGGAACGCAAAGGGCTAAGAAGGAACATCGATGGCTTTTAGTCAGTACAAGTCTGACACTCCCTTCCACTCCGCCCAGAGCAGGAGGGTCATTTGATGAATTCCCATCCGTAAAAAAGGGCATAAATTAATGAAATGAAAAAAGTTCAAAATATGAGACCTATAAGAGCTCCCGAAAAACTCACAGGGCTAGACCCCTTGGTCTAGCCTTGTTATGGAACAATTAAAGGCCGCCAACCACTGAAGGACTCTTTAGAGAAATTAGAAAGTTAAAATAAACATCTCGCATGCATGTAACCTTAGCTGTTTTAACCTACTCCACAAACCTATATATAGAAGTAAATAGGGCAGGACACGTGTCACAGAAAAACAATATTATTGTTGTGCAAGTAAGGTTGAGCGCAGACTTGAATCACGACAGTGTTAAGACAGACTATTGCATTAATGAAATGATATTTATTGTTGCAAATAGGTTTTTATAAACACTTTTACACGTTGTCTTTTTAAAAACTAGGTGCGGCCGGTGTTTCGTACCTGACTACTCTGAGAAGGAACAGCCGAAAAAAACTCAGAGGGCACGGTCTCTTTTAAAGTCCAGACATTGTTCAAGTCATATGAAGACCATGCAGATTCGCATCCTAGATGGTCTTTTGAAGAAAGAATCACACAGATTTGAGAGCACCTGTCCAGTCAATGCAAGCATTTGTCAGTGATCGTGTAGCTCGACTCATAAACCAAGGAGCTTAACGACACGACGAACAATACCAAAGAAAGGACATTTGGGTAGGCCGCATGAAGTACTCAAACTTCCAGACAAACTAACTAAACTAAATCCAAATAATGAAACATAAATATGACTCAAATAGTCCTCATATTTACAGTAATAAATTAAAATAATAATAATAGAACACTTGAAAAAGTGAATAACATCTAAAAAAAGAAAAATTTAATAAGTACTTGAAAAAGTAAATCATGTCAACTAAATGTAAAAAAAGTGTTATTTATTTTTCAATAAGTACTTGAAAAAGTAAATAATTTTTACTAAATCAATTATAAATGTTTCAAGTAGCGGTAGGTTATATGGTATGCTTTTGTTTTTATTATTTGTTCTATTATTTTAGTAATAAATTGCAAACCAAGTAATCAAGTATGTATAACGCTTCTTACTTTACTTTATTTAAAGCGGTGTGCTTTTTTTTCTGTGCTCACACGATAAATTTGTATTTTATGTCTATACGTGAGGATTTTTAATTGGCTCTCTGGTGACTATTGTTCCCTTTTTGTTAGTGTTTTTATTAGCTGTAAGTCCTCCATGTTCTAAATAAATAAAAGAAAATATTATATATGTATCACAGTGTCATCATCATCATCTGCCTAGCCTTTTCCCAAACTATCTTGGTGTCGGCTATCACAGTGTGTAAGGGTGTAAATCAACCCGTAATGAAACCGAAAGACACTTGTTCTACCCATCATTGCAATATTTTTTTTCTTCTGGACCATACCTGGGAACCTTCTAATTACGGAGTCATAGGAGGTCAAAGTACTAATTTTGAGAATTATGCCCTGTGGGACTCACACAAGACAACAACACAATACAATACACAACAACATACAATAGATCCGGGAGATCTTTTCCCGTTAACGTCTACTTCTGGATCCTATTACTCACTCAGGTATAAATAAGGTAAGAAGATCCAGAGCGTTGTTCCGGATTCCGTACTGGTGCAGCTTCATGATCAACGTTTAATGAAAAACTCAATCGAAAGCCTTGGACAAATCGCAAAAAGATGCCCAAAGCGTCGCATTTATCTTCCCATGCAATAAACGTGTCCTAAAAGTTCAACACGGTACCTCTAGTAAATCCGAACTGTTTGCTTTGTACGAATTTATGTCTATAAAAAACTGTTTGCAATGGATCTAGGGATATATTAATTTCTCAAAAAGTTTACTAAAAGGAGGTAGTACTGAAATAGGTATATAATTTGTGGGATCTGATGTACTACCTACCTGTTTTGAATAAAGGAATTACTTTACTATTTTCATGAGGTCAGCAAAATGCCCACTATCAAAACAATTCATCATCATCATCATCATTTCAGCCCAAAAGACGTCCACTGCTGGACATAGGCCGCCCCCAAGTGTGCCACATTGACATTTTGGGGGGTTGTGCCATAATCGCCACGCTTGGCAGGCGGGTCGGCGATCGCAGTACGGTTGTTACAAAAGCACAGAGAACGCTGCTGCGCATTCTCTGGCAAGTCCCTTAGTCGCCTCTTACGACACCCACGGGAAGATATGGGATGGTGCTATTCTCTACGTCCGACACCATACAAAGCAGATCAAAACAATTATTAAATATTAAAACTAAGGTGGGTCAATTAAACTTGGCAACTTCTGCAGAATTAACAAACATATAACACCCCTCTTTTTTGGTCGGGGGTTAAAAACGCACACGCGCAGACGTCAAACAAAACGTCAAACGTCAACAAAATTGTCTAATACCTACAAGAACTGCACGGCGACAAGTCTGTCTGTTACGATTGTAGGCTTCCCTTTTTAACCCCCTACCAATAAGGAGGGGTGTTATAAGGTTGACGTGTGTATCTGTGTGTCTGTCTGTGGCATCGTAGCTCCTAAACGGCTGAACCGATTTTGATAAAATTGGTTTCATTTGAAAGGTGTTTTAATCGAGAGTGTTCTTAGCTATGTTTCTAGAAAATTTGCTCAGCCGTTTTAAGGTCATCACCTATTTTCTTGTTGATGAAGGAATATAAACTCTTACGGGTCTGGTCGATTCCAAATTTGAAATCATGTCATTTGTCACCATGGGCATCGCCAAGGGCGGAGCGCAACCCCCCCTTTGGTAATTCCCCCCATCCCCCTAAAAACTAGGGATTTAAAAAAGAAAATAACTTTCCTGTTTTTCGTTAATTAGCGAGAACAGGCGCAAAACCGACAAAAGTGGAAGGAATGGGAGGAGACCTATGCCCGCCCAGGAGTGGGACAGTCAAGGCTAAGAAAAAATAATATAAGTTAAAAAACGTGTTTTTTTTTTTATTAAAAATTTAAAAAAGCCCCGACAGAAAAGAACCTCTAAAAACCCAAAAATAAATTATCCAAGCGTCGTAGTGTCGGGGGCCCGCTTTGTTTTGTGCTTTTGTTAAGCGGTCTACTTAGCGGGCCCCCGACGCTACGACGCTTCGATTAATTTATTTTTGGTTTTTAATTAAATTTTTTTCACGGTTTTTAACTTATATTATTTTTCACATCAACGACTCAACAGTCTAGCGACGTCGACGCCAGCACGCCAAGTACCCGAAACTGATATTTTTTCCGATTACCTTAAAAACCGTATTCTTTAACCATAAGGTTGAAAATCTATTGAAGGTAAGATATTGCGCCGCGTCGTCGTAGTAGACAAAACTGTTTCGTTTTAGTTCTAAGACAGACTTGTCTACGTGAGTCAGTCTTAAAACTGTCGTGACTCAAGTCTGCGCTCAGCCTTAATGTTTGGATTGCGCAAGAGTACGCAAGAAGATCAATTTAGCTATGCCAAACCAGTATAAGCGGATCTTTCATTGCACAGGAAGTCTATACAAAGCAAGGACGTATTTTATTGGCAATTTTGTTGTTAATATGTCGCCGTGTCTACCAACCAAGGGATATTTCTAGCTATGGCGGTTTCAGTTTTGAAGAGCATGGTATTAACATAGGGTTTTGCAAGAATTTTATTTATATATTGAGGAGTATGTCTCAGACCGTGTGGCAATTAGTAACGTTATTACCAATTATTACCAAGTTGATCGTATTCATCATTCTCTTTCCATCCCAATTCATTTTGGGTTAATTTTGGCAGCATGTCTTCTTCTTCTATCATCATCATCCTATAATGTTCCCACTGCTGGGACACAGGCCTCCTCTCTATGAGAGGGAGTTGGCTGTAATCCACCACGCGGGCCCAGTGCGGGTTGGTAGATGTCACATGACTTCGAATGTTTTGTTCTAGATGTTTTCTTTCACCGTTTTTGAGGGCAGTGGTGATGAAATAAATTACACAAAGTAATGCGTCTGTCTGGGTTCGAACCCACGGCTTACTGCTCGTAAGTCGGGGCTGCCCCCACTGGGCCACCGCTGCTCTTCTTCCATACTTGTCTATTACTCGTCATCTCATCAGACACCTCCTTTTTAGCCATATCATCCTACACACAGTCCATCCATCGTTTCTTTGGTCTTCCTCTACTCTTATACCCATCCACATTCATACTCAAAACTTTCCTCACGACATTTTCTTCATTCCTCCGCATCACATGCCCGTACCACGACAACCGATTACCACACAACTTTTCAGACACCGGCTCCACTTTCAGACTTCCTCTTACACTCATTTCTTATTTTATCCATTCGCGTAACACCACACATCCCCCTTGTCATTCTCATCTCAGCCACATGCAAATGCCATTCACACATGCGTTTTGTAGCTAAATATTCTGATTTATTGACACCAAGTTGATCGCATTAGTGAGTTTAATTTTGGCGCCTTTTTGCTTTTTGTTTCGTTCGTTACGAGTAGTTGGAAGTCTGAAACCAGTCTTACCAAAGGGTATCGTATTACCCTGTACGCACTGGGTTGTACAGATCAGATAGGCAGGCGCTCCATTGTGAAATATACTAGTATTCAGCTCCATTTGTTAAGACTGGAAGCCAACCCCAACATAGTAGGGAGAAGGCTCGGCAGATGATGATATACTACGCGTCTACGTTTTTGTCAGCCTGATAAATTGCCAAACTAGATTTTGAATCAAAACATTGTTGTGTTAACCAAAAAACAAGACGCAATATAATTCTTATACCGGACGTATAAGTGTAATATTTTTTGTTGCCAGGCATATCGTTGACCCAATTTATTCTGTCCAGTCGAATTCGGGAAAAAACTCCCCGAATATTTTGTTGGATCGGATAATGTAGGTTCTGTATATCGTTTACTTTTTGGCCAGAAGCTATACACGCTCTGCAATACGTATGTTACGATGTAATATCCCCCTGCCGTTTGACGCAACTTGAGGTAGGTAGTGTAAACGGTGGGGCAGAGAGGGTGATCCGATTTTGTTTTTTCATGGGAACTGTAAGGAACCCTGGAGTCAGTAATTGAGGTATTATTGTTAATTGAGGTATTATTGGTTGGTGATATTGTGTTGCTTAATTTTTTTTTACGAGCTAATTGAAGAGCGTTATTTTTTCTTTCAGGCGTTGCGCAGATTCTTTTACATGATTCTGCAGACTTGAATGCTTTTTGTAGATCCGCTTTTAGTCTAAAGTTCTCACTATTTGGGACTTCAATCTCCTGGTGAGCGCTCATTAGTTGCAATTTTAGTAATTGTATTTGATCGGTTAAATCATTAATGTTAATAATAATAATAATGAGTCCGCTTTGGTTCTGCTTAGCCTTGAATCCTCTAAGCACGCTGCTGGAGGATTCAGGTCTGGGCTTTCGGTTGAGGAGAGGTGGTCAGGTTATATCTCACCTTCTTTACATGGATGACCTGAAACTCTTTGCCCCCAACAATTTGCAACTGATGGAGCTACTGAAGGTAACAGAAACTTTCAGTAGCGCCATCAGGATGGAATTTGGTGTAGACAAATGTGCGGTCATGCATGTAAAGCGAGGTGGGATTGTGGAATCTGTGGGAACCCAGCTCTCAGATTCCATAAATCTTAGATCCCTCTCAGCAACCGAAACCTACAAGTATTTGGGTATTTCGGAAGCGCTGGGCATCAATGCTGTTGACATGAAGCAATCGTTGAAGGAGCGTTTCTTTGGCCGCCTGAGAAAAGTATTTAATAGTCTTTTATCAGGCGGAAATAAGGTGCGTGCCTTCAATGGTTGGGTCATGCCAGTTTTGATGTACTCTTTCGGTGTACTCAAATGGAATCAAACAGAACTAGACGCCCTGGATAGGAAGGTCCGTACATTGTTGACGGCATATCGAATGCATCACCCACGTTCTTCGGTTATGAGACTGTATATCCCGCGGAGTTGTGGAGGTCGAGGCTTTTTAAACGCCAAGACTCTCCACAATCGCGAGATATGCAGTCTCAGGGAATATTTCCTAGAAGCCGACGTGGGGATGCATCGAGATGTGGTCGCGATGGACAAGGCCCTCACCCCGCTCTCCTTGGCTAAAGAGAACTGGCGCAAACCTGCAGTGCTTGACACTAATGACCGCAGGGAAGTATGGCAGAGTAAGGAGCTTCACGGACGCTACTTCAGTGCCCTGCATGGGCCTGATGTAGACCATGCAGCGTCCGTAGCCTGGCTACGTTCCGGGGAACTCTTTGGAGAAACCGAAGGTTTTGTTTGTGCAATTATGGATGAAGTTATGATAACGAATAACTACCGGAAATTTATTGTGAAGGATGGCACGGTTGACATATGTCGGGCATGCCACCGTCCGGGCGAATCGATCCGTCACATTATCTCCGGGTGTTCTCGTCTAGCTAACGGAGAATACTTGCATAGACACAACCTTGTAGCCAGGATTATCCATCAGCAACTTGCTCTGAAATACAGCCTTGTGGAATCGGAAGTGCCGTACTATAGGTATGCGCCCGACCCAGTTCTCGAAAATGGCAATATCACACTGTATTGGGATCAATCCATCATCACTGACAGGACTATTGTAGCCAATAAGCCTGATATAGTGGTGATGGATCGATCAGAGCGGCGCGCAATGATTGTTGACATAACGGTTCCACATGACGAGAACCTCGTGAAGGCCGAGAAAGATAAACAAATCAAGTATATTGACTTGGCTCGCGAGGTTGTCGACATGTGGCCTGTTGACTCAGCGATCATTGTGCCGATAGTCGTATCAGCCAATGGCCTAATTGCCAAGAGCCTCGACCAACATCTGATGAGGCTCTCGTTAGGCAGCTGGATCAAGGGCTTGATTCAGAAAGCGGTACTCCTGGACACGGCTCGTATTGTTAGGAGGTTCCTCTCTCTGGAGCCCTGACCGCCGGTAGCTTGGACCCTGTTCCCGATACCGGTGGGCTACTATTTTTATATTTTTAAATGTTTTTATATTTTTTATTGATTTTATGTAAGAATATTTAAAAATGTAAAAAATATGTTATAGAAATGAATAAACGGAATAATAATAATTCTTTATTTGTATAGAATGCAGGTGTTACAATAATGGTGTTAGTTTTAGATATATTCCCAGTACATTCTGCCTGTTGGCATACAAAAATACAGTGGTTAACTTATAGACAATTTAGTAACTAGGTAGGTAAGTACTTAAATTAGAAATAAAAATCATGGATAACTATAAAATTATGCACATAATAAATGATATAAGGTGAAGCAAATATTACAGTTCATCATTTATAAAATCGGTAACAGAGTAATAACATTTTTAATACAGTTGCTCAAAAAGTGGCGTATTGCAGGGACGTATAGCGTTCGGGATGTGAGCTATTACACACTCGAGCTTTTTCTTTACCTTGTCCGAACTCGTGCGTTCTCTTTCCCAACTGTCAAAATAATGTCTATTAAAAAGAAAAAAAACCAACCACGGAGTTTTTACTAAAAAAAAATCATAGAAGTTTTTATGATTCATGCAAATATTTCTAAAAAGAAGCTACTAATTTGTTTCAATATTAGATTTAATGGCTTGATTCAATGAGTTAGGTTAGGTTTCATTTCATTTTCATTTCATATCAATTAAAAAAAATCTACTGAAGACTTGGCTGTATGGGCATAGTTCCCTTTGCCTACCCAGAATGGGTAAAGAAAACAACAAAAAAAACTCTGCTTATATTCTTTTACGGTTGGCGCCATTTTCCAAAAATGTTCTTTATTAAATTGCTTCATTTTTTCGCAACTGTATTAAAAATAGTTGTTCAGTACACGTGCGGAACCGTCATTGCAACTTGTTCCGACTGTCAACCCTCACCTGCGGCTGCGCCTCGGCTCGGGTAGACATTTGTCGGAACTCTTTGCAATGACAGGCTTTCCGAACTCGTAATGAAATATACTATTCTCTGTCAGCAACGACGACAGGAGTTTCTTAAAAGTTATCAAGGGCTGATCCTTAATACAATTTGGCAGTTTGTTAAATATAATAGGTGCCATACCAATTATGTTTTTTTAAGCAAAGCAGTGTTATATCTACCAGTACACAATAGACTCTGATATTTAGATCTCAGGGCAGTAGTTCGCATCCTCGTATCATTCAATGCCGGAAATAGATGCTTGTTAGTTTGAACAAATATAGCTACTTCGAGAATGTATATACAAGGAAAAGTTAGTATTTTGTGTTTCTTGAAAAAAGGAATGCAACTATCTGTAACCTTGAGATTAAAAATAGATCTTATGCACCGTTTTTGGGCTTTGAATATAGACTCTCTTTCGGAACAATTACCCCAGAAAACTACGCTTGATGTTGTCAACCTCATTATTGTCCTGCAGGCTGTCCGGGAGGCTCATAATCGTGGTGTCAAGTATTGTTTGTGCGTCATCATTTGTCATAACGGACAAGGTGGTTTATTGTCCGATAGTCGTTATCAGGTTTTTCCATATAGTCTCAAGTCCCGGCAACTTTAACTGCGCGGTTTTAGAATTTTGATGTTAGTTCTTCATATGAGTCATAGATGGCGCTGTAATAAATATTTACCATGTTCAAAGTCAAAGTCAAAGTCAAAATGTTTATTGCGATGTTTGTTGCTGTAGTACTATGCAGTGCCGCTACAGTCTATATTGAGATGAAACGATGCCCACTCCCTATGCTTTGGTGACCACCGCGTAGGTTTTAATGAGTTAAGAATCCTTCAACACACCCTCTTTTTATCTGAGACTGGATACGTTTTGAAGATTCCAAAATCTGTGCTATTAAAACATCCGAGACGTGTGACAGTCACTTTCATAGCATTGTTTTCTTACGTTACAGACGCTTGCATCAACATCATCATCAGCCTATAATGTTTCCACTGCTGGGACACAGGCCTCCTCTTTATGAGAGGGAGTGGGCTGTACCTAATCCACCACGCGGGCCTAGTGCGGGTTGGTAGATGTCACATGCCTTCGATTTTTTTGTTCTAGGACATGCCGGTTTCCTCACGATATTTCCTTCACCGTTTTTGAGGGCAGCGGTGATGAAATAAATTACACAAAGTAATGCTCTTGCCTGTGTTCGAACCCACGGCTTACTGCTCGTAAGTTGGGGCTGCCACCACTGCTATCAGAGGCTTGCGGTAGGCCGTAACTCGCCTGATGTAAAGCCATGATGCAGCCTAGGGTGGAGTACGCTTGCCTAGAAGAAACCGATCACTCGAGCTTTGAAGACATCCAGGTTATAATTATTGGGAAATAGAGAACCCGGCAGTGAACTCCACAGACTAGTGGTACGCACAATAAATGTGGAAGCATAGCGTTTTGTTAGGGTCCGTGGAACTGCAACCATATAACGGTGAGGCTTCGCCGTATCTCTTCTCGGTGAATGGGGATGGGGTAATTAGAATGGATAATTCCAAAGCAAAGCGCAAAGCGTGCTTTCCGTGCATCGGAATGCACGTTAAGCCGTTGGTCCTGACAGTCATCTGTAGATCTTTGACAGTCGTTACGATATATTAGAAGTATGATATTCAGTCTTACCAAGGGGTAACGTTTTACCCATTACTGGGTTGTGGAGGTCATATAGGCAGTCGCTTCATGTAAAATACTGGTACTCAGCTGCATCCGGTTGGACTGGAAGCGAAACTATTTTGTAGTTTGGGAAAAAGACACACTCTCCGAAATGTAACCGATAAAAACCGATAAATGGCAACTTTGTGGCGATGTTCAAGGCTTTGAAACTTGGCTTTGACAGGGAATTCACTGTCAATGAGCCGACACTGTCAGGATGTCGATGTTGATTAACATTTGTAAAATTGCGTGGGGAAGTTGGATTCAAAATCAAGTCGGCCGAGTTGCACCTATGGCCTTTGCATGCCCCAGAATAAACCATGCAGCACTTCTATTGTTATTTCAATCCATCCTGAGGAAACAAGAAAAGGATCTCCAAAAATCGCGATTTTACGCGGAAACCATATTCGAAATACATGAATATATGCTAACACCAGCCGACCTTCCAAAAGACGGAACGCACGCCAAATATTCCCGAAAAAAAATTGTTTATGCAACCATTTTTTTTTTAAGGAAGCTGTCGTGTTCCAAGTTTTTTTGACAGTTTTTTTTTAACTTTATTCATTATTTATTTTGAATTTAGAATTGTTTAAGGTAATAATCGATTCGAGTTTTGTTGCTATAGCAAGAGCTTTTAGGTTTTTTTCTTCTATTAAAGCGGCGTCGTTTTTTTTGGCATAATTTGGTAAGTATAGTTTCTGGAAAAATGGGTTACCGTCACTGCGTTTCCCCATAGCTACAACGTTGGTGACGTCAAGTCACTAGATAATATTTTATTGAAATATTTGTTTTTTTTTATGAGCTCGTGCCGAAATAATACAAGCCGATCGTATAGAAAGCCTCATATAACACCCACTCCTAATAAGATAAGAGCCTCTACACTCGAAATAGTAGACAATTATGTCAACCTGGGACAAACGGAGCAGTTGGGTAGGTCTAACTTCGGAGGTCAATCGTCGAATCCGACTCGGCTGGACAGCGTTCGGAAAGTTGCGTGGTATCTTCTCGTCCAACTTATCGCAGTGTCTCAAGACAGAAGTCTATGACCAACGTGTGTTGCCAGTGATTAAATACAGGACCGAAACGTGGTCGATCACAATGGGCCTCATCAGAAGGTTTAAAGTCACCCCAAGGGCAATGGAGAGGGCTACGCTCAGAGTTTCCTTGTGTGATCAAATCAGAAATGAGGACATCTGCAAGAGAACCACGGTTACCGACGTAGTCCGAAGAATTGCCAAACTTAAGTGGCAATGGGAAGGGCACATTGCTCGGGCCGAAAAGATCTGGAATGGCGACCGCGAACCGGAAGACGATGCGTTCGAAAGCCTCCCACTAGGTAGACCAATGACCTGGTTAAGGTTGCGGGGATCCGCTGGATTCGAGTTGTACGGGACCGGTCAATGTGGCGACACTTGGGGGAGGCCTGTGTCCAGCAGTGGACGTCTTTTGGCTGAAATGGTGATGATGGTAAATGTAGGATGGTAGGTTGGTCTGTGGATGGGTAACCACCCATTACATACCGAGTTTCCTCCTTGCCTCGGAAAGCACGTTAAGCCGATGGTCCTGGCAGTCAATTGTAGATCTTAGACAGTCGTTACAGGTAGTCAGTGGCCAAAATGTCTGACACAACCAGTCTTACCAAGGGGTTCTGTGTTACCCAGTACTAACTGGGTTGATAAGCAGTAGCTCCATGTAAAATACTGGTATTCAGCTGAATCCGGTAAGACTGGAAGCCCTCCCCAAGTTAGTTTGGAAAATGCTAAATTCCTCATCTAGGGAAAACTCCTCTCCTCATACAGGACACACGTATGAACTTTCAATATTAACACGTGTTTACCATGCCTGAGGTTTTCTAAAGTCGGTTTAATCCGATCTCGTGATCGACGGACAAAAACCCAAATTAACGAATGAATTATGGCGGCATTTTGCAGATTACCTGGTTTCGAGTCTTTGCTTCAAATTCCTTGAAAGAAAAATGAACATAGACTAAAAGCAAAAGTAATTTATTCAGCAAAGAATCCGGATTTTTCGAAGGTCAAAGTTGTCCTTCTAAACTTCATTTCTAATATATTTGCAGGGAAGAAGAAGCGACAGAACAAACTCCCCAGCAACACATCTGTCCCTTACGTGCGACCATTTTCTAACAAGCCATAATAATTTCAAAAATTATAAAATACATTTAGTTACTTATAAAAAACGTGGCGTATATTTTGGTCACGTTCTGAGCTAGAATATCTTATGCACATAATATATTTTTTATGGGTTTATCTTAGTTTTTACATAATGCGTCTATTTTTGCGACTTTTTGGTTCCAGGGTTGGCGAGTCGCACCAATCGCTAAATTCTTCTCCACGTCCTCCACGTTTAAAAGACACGTTTTAAACATCATCTACCTAGCCTTTTCCCGAACTATCTTGGGGTCGGCTTCCAGTCTAACCCGATGCAGCTGAGTACCAGTATTTTACATGAAGCGACTGCCTATCTGACCTCCACAACCCAGTATAACTAGGTAATACGATACCCCTTGGTTCGGGCCACTGACTACCTGTAACGACTATCAAAGATCTACAAATGACAGCCGGGACCAACGGCTTAACGTGCTTTCTTGCATTCCGAGGAAACTCGGTATGTTATGGGTGGTCACCCATCCACAGACCAACCTAGGCAAGCGCGACCTAACTTCAAGATCGACCCAAGCGGCTGTTATTTCACCCAGTCGGGACACAATCTAAGCTAACAAAATAAAAATGCGGTAGGTAACCCACTAAAAATGAAAAACATTGAATATGCCTCGAGCATTTCAAATTCATAATATTCAAAATAACAGAACGTTAAACAAACTAAAAAAAAATGAAAGCGTACCATAAACCAATAATACCATAAATTACTCTGAATAATAATAAAATCATTTCTAAGTAGTACCTTTTTAACGTAAAAGATGGCGCCCTGTGCGCCGTACGCTGTGCGCTCAGTCACGTTTTCTTTTTCTTTTTTCATACTAAGTGAAAACGTAAGTCTTGCTTTATTCCACAGACTAAGAAGGGTTTAGAGTTAGGCTGTCTTTATAGTATGGTAAAAGCTCTGATAAATCATTTGATCAGGATCAATAAGAAATCGTTTTTCTTTTAAAATTATAGTTTGCGAGTTACTTTAGGAAAAAACCTAGCAGTATCGTCACAACGTTAATGTTTTCCCCATTGTTTGTGTTTGTCTTTTTATTAAAGTGCATCTGTGTATATGTTTATTTACATTTATATATAGGGTAATTGGTAATTAGTGACTGATACTTAAACACGTGATTATACACATTATAACAAACAGTTTTCGCAAAGAAGCATATTTTTTTTACTCATTCACTTTTATCACAATACTACAACAGTCGTTTGACATTCGCGCGCGCGCGCCTTTGGCCTTGATAGACCACACTTTTATCAAAAGCTGATGCTTGTGATAAAAGTCATCATCATCATTTCAGCCGACACTGCTGAACATAGGCCTCCTCCAAGTGTCACCAAATTGACATAACATGGGGGGTTATCCCAAAATTGCCGCGCTTGGCAGGCGGGTTGGCGATCGCAGTACGGTTGTAACAAAAGCACAGAGAACGCTGCTGCCCATTCTCTGGCAAGTCCCTTAGTCACCTCTTACAAGACCCACGGGAAGTTATGGAATGGTGCTATACTTTACGTCCGACACCATACAGAACACGTGATAAAAGTGAATGAGTATAAAAAAATGATTCTTTGGAAAACTTGTTTGTTATCATGAGTATAATCACGTGTTTAAATATCGGTCACCAATTACCAATCACCCTATATATTTTTATATATGTCTATTTATAGTATCTAACACAAATCCTGGTAGTAATATCTTAGTGTTAAATTAAAATTATTTTCTGATATACATCTTCCACTGTTTGTCTCTGCGTCACCCAAAATGACTGGTAGAAAATGCCTATGGCATCCACCCGAATCTGTTCTTTGTACTTAAAGTGCTAAATAAATTAGGTTAATTTAACCATCGAAATTAAATGTAAGCATTAGGTGCCTAGATAAGTTTTAGGAAATTGTTTTCTTCATCAAAGTTTAGGTATCAATATCTTTCTTTTTTAAAAACTTTGGCCCACACTAGGAATTTCTCCTGTATCGAGAGTGCATTTACAAACACTTAAATTAACATACACAAACAGCCAGAGTCGGAACAACCATCTGTAGGCCATACAAATATTTGTTCTGTGCGGGGATCGAACCCGCGACGCGCAGAGCAGCTGTCGATCGCTCAACCACTGCGCCAACGAACGTTTACCTGATATGCAGGACCCTCAAAGTACCTCGATACAACAACTTATAAAAAAAACATAACAATGACTCGGTTATAAAATTTGATCCAACTTTTTCACAAGTTTTGTTTTTAAAGTAAAAGCAAAAAGGAGCCTTCGAACAAGCCCTTAAAATAGACAGGTCTAAACATTAATAATTCTATATTCGCGCCATCAAAATTTGCATAGATTAAAAATGCGCGCCATTAATAAAAGTGAGAGTCTAAATAATTTCAATTACTTTTTTAGTTTTCTCAGAAGCTTTAATTAAAGTGAATTTATTGTTTGTTTACTGTAAAGAGTTATTTTGAACATACCTGCTTACTTAGTTTTAAATGGGTTTTTTTTTCTCAGTATGAAAGTTGTTTTAGTTGCTTAGAAATAATTTATTAATGAAACAGTGTTTTTAAGGCCACACAAGAGTTATTGTTATACACGGCGAAACACCAAGCTGTTCATTTCTAGCATAACATGGTCTCACTTCGTATAGATTTCCTATACAATGAGAGATTATCTTAATTTGGTTTTGTATACTTCATGCTCAGCGGTTACGCTTGCAACCATAGAATATAGGGCAGATCCAAAAAAAATTTGTACTTAGCCCAAAAACTAAAAAAAAAAACTTAAACTGAAACGTAAGACCTCGTATTCAAGTAGAATATAACACTAATACAACTGCTCCAAAATAAATAAAATGCCGTATTCAAAGCCAAGGACAAAATCGCATAACATTTAACACTTACGTCAACCTAAAAAAAAAAGTAGAAAAACCGATGTTTAAAGATATCGTATGAAGGTCGCAGGCATTAAGAAAGGAAGCGAGCAATGTATTGCGTAGACAATTTTTCTCATTTTTTTTGTTGGTTTCTTGTTTAATTACATTCTGTTTACGCAGCAATTCATGTATGTATATCTACACTAATATTATAAAGAGGAAAGATTTGTATTTTTGTATGTAATGAATAAACTCAAAAACTACTGGACCGATTTTGAAAATTCTTTCACCATTAGAAAGCTACATCTTTACTGAGTAACATAGGCTATATATTATCGCGCTAATAACTTAGGGGGATGAGCAATATTGCATTAAGTCCACATTTCTCAACTGTTTGACAACTGACAACTGTCATGACAAGCATTAGAACAAACCGGCTATTTTAAAACATTTGTCATCAGAGAAAGTAGCCTGGCGGTTCTATGACCGCCCTGCCAAGCAAAAGGCTTCAAGTTCGTATCCGCAGTCAGTATGCACTTTTTGTGGTAATTTTTTAATGCTGTAAGTTTTCAAAACAACGCGAGTTCGATCCCCAACCGGTGTTCACTTTTTGTAACTAGGTAATTTGTTTTATTTTAATGTTTTATGATTTTCAGATAATTACAATTAGTTTTCGTTTTTTTTTCTAACCATTCAAAACAAATAGTGATTTAGGAACGAGTGGGTCATAAACAAAACGAAATTCAAGACATGATCGTCGGCGATTTTAAAGTATACACATCCGTAGAGACTGTGATGGCTAATGACGGTAGTCCTGCACACCCCGTTGAATTTTTCAACTCCCTGGAGCTAACGGGCGTGCCGTTCCCACAAGAAGGAGCTTAAACTTGGCGTTTTAGTTCTGCTGATGCGAAACTTTGATGTACCCAGACTGTGCAACGGCACCAGGCTTCGTAACACAAAGCTTGGCAGTAATATTATAAAAGCCACCATTATTACAGGAGTTGCTAAAGGAGAAGGCGTTTTAATTCGACGCGTGCCCATTATTCCAAATAACTTGCCATTCCAATTTTAATTAACAGGTAGTCATCATCATCATCATTTCAGCCCAAAAGACGTCCACCGCTGGACATAGGTCTCCCCCAAGTGTCACCACATTGACATTTTGGGGGGATTTGCCATAATCGCCACGCTTGGCAGGCGAGGCGATCGCAGTACGGTTGTTTCAAAAGCACAGAGAACGCTGCTGCCCATTCTCTGACAAATCCCTTAGTCGCCTCTTACGACACCCACGGGAAGATATGGGATGGTGCTATTCTTTACGTCCGACACCATTCAGAGCAACAGGTAGTAATTTCTCTTAAAATAAGCTTTTGCAATGACGATCAACAAATGTCAGGGCCATACCTAAAAAGTGGCAGGCATTCTTTCGGGTACTCCATGCTTCTCAGACGGTCAATTATTTGTTGATTGTTCACGTGTTTCATAAAGTCAAAACTTGACATTTTTTATTGTACATAAAAATGTATTGGAAAAAAAAATAGTGCCCAACAATGCGCCGCGCGCCGTATTGTTCACTTTGAAAAAAATATGTTCCGGCATTTAAGCCATATTATAGTGTCGCTTCAACGAAAAAAGCAACAAAAATAAAACTTTCTACAAAAAGTACAACAGCGCCATCTATGGCACAACGGAAGAACTAACATCAATTTCCTACATCTCACATGCAAAGTTTACATCGACTTAAGAGTATATAGAAAAACCCGACTACTACTGACGGGCAGTTGCCCGCCAGACATAACACCTGTCTGGCCGGAAGATCCTCCCTTTTCTTAGGAGTATTGAGGAACTTTACACCCTGTTCCTCATACTCCTAAACTGGTGACCCCGAAATGGACGTCAGCGCAGCCTTCGAGCAACGTGACGTCATCATCATAATCATCACTTCCTCAAGCCTTCGAGCAGCGAGTCTCACAGCCAGCCAGTTTCAAACGGGTATTCCTGACCACCAGCATGCAGCGTAAGCGCATTCCTGGCCAGCACCCTCAGCCTCTCTTCAAGCGACCATGGCACACCACACTGCACTTTCGGCCGGTCGAGAGTTTCTACCTCCCGGTCGACACCTCTCTAGCTGTCTGCCACATCGCGGCGCTGCACCACGTCCGACGCACTGGAGCAAACGCAGCGCCGGCCCCGACTCACTGGGGTTCGCCTCACCACCGCAGACTGTTCCGACTCACCGTGAACAATGCGGCAACGAGGTCAAAAAAAAAAAAAAAAAGCATGGCAAAAATACTTCAAAACTCATTCGACTATCGACCTCCGGTCTCCGGGGGGGAGTGATGTAGCGACCAACAAAAAGCAACTTTCTACAAAAAGTACTACAGCGCTATCTATGGCACAATGGAAGAACTAACATCAATTTCCTACATCTCACATGCAAAGTTTACATCGACTTAAGAGTATATAGAAAAACCCGACTACAACTGTCGGGCAGTTGCCCGCCAGACATAACACCTGTCTCGCCGGAGGATCCTCCCTTTTCAACGGAGTATTGAGGAACTTTACTCCCTGTTCCTCATACCCCCTAAATAGTCATCACCCACATAATCACATTACGATCAGACTGTCAGTTCTCACACAGTCATAACAACAAAACATCACGCCTGTAATTCCCGAAGGTGTACTTAATCGTTCATCCATATTTCGCCTGTTATGTTGAAGCTCTATGTAATAGGGGGCGAGCCCCATCAACCGGGCCCGACATTAAATCCAGACTTCGTGGCTGCTACTGAGAAATTCAGATTGATTAAATTGAGAGCAGCGGTGGCCCAGTGGTGGCAGCCCCGACTTTCGAACAGTAAGCCGTGGGTTCGAACCCAGCCGGCCGCTTTACTTTGTGTAATTTATTTCTCCACCGCTGCCCTCAAAAACTGTGAAGGAAAACATCGTGAGGAAACCGGCATGTCCTAGAACTAAAAAATCGAAGACATGTGACATCTACCAACCCGCACTGGGCCCGCGTGGTGGATTACAGCCCACACCCTCTCATAGAGAGGAGGCCTGTGTCCCAGCAGCGCGAACGAAGTCGCGGGTATCAGCTAGTAAATAATATAGCTTAAATCAAAAAACATACAATATACGAGGGCGGTTTGATATATCCGTGACTATTAAGGCTCATTTAAGGAGATGCGGTACGTCGTGCGGTGCGTCTAGGTAAATGGTTTACTGAGAAAAATCGCGTGGAACATGGATTCAAAATAAGGAGTTGAATGCACCCTGCCAGTTTGCGGAGAGCTGTCCCTTACATCCTGGATAATGCACCATGGTTCATCTGCTTAATAACGTTCCGGAGGGCGCTGTTGTTTAACATTTGTGAAGTTGTGTTGAAATCTAAATCTTGACAGCAAAAAACTGGTGTTATCGCGGAAACTGTATTCTTAGGGATTACTATCGATTCAAAACTGCAGTGGGATGCGCACATTCGAACTCTTTCGGGGAGGTTAAGCTCAGCTGCCTATGCAGTTAGGAAAATAAGGCAGTTAACTGATGTAGACACAACTAGGTTAGTATACTACGCTTATTTCCACAGTATTATGTTTTATGGCATTCTGCTGTGGGGATCGGCAGCAGACGTTGATTCAATTTTAATATTGCAAAAGAGGGCAGTCCGCGCGATCTATAAAATGGGTCCTCGCGAGTCCCTCAGAGAAAAATTTAAAGAGATCGATATACTGACTCTGCCTTCACTTTATATCTTAGAATGTATTTTATATGTCCGCAAAAACCGATGGCTTTTCAGAATTTAAAGCGACTTCCATAATACACGCAGTAAACACGAAATAGTAATACTAAAATTTAGATTAACAAAAACTAACAAGTCATTTCTTATAGACAGTATACGCTTCTATAATAAATTGCCAAAGTCAGTTATGGAACTGACTGATGGAAAGTTTAAAAATTGCATCAAACGTGTCCTAATTAAAAAAGCATATTACAAAATTAAGGACTACGTTGAAGATAAAGAAGTTTGGCTCTAGTTCCTTCTGCTCATGCGGCTTCCCTGGTAGCTCATAAACGACACAAATGTGTGGTCGTCTCTAACTATTCCCAATTTTATCTTTTCCATTCTTTTTATTCAGATGTTTTACAGTAGTTTTCAAAGCATTGCACTGTTTATTAATTGTTCAGAATAGTTACAGCACTGACGACAACATCTGTGTCAATTGTTAAATTTAGTGTTCTTATAATGTTTTATTTTTACTTTTGTATAGATTCTTTTTCATTTACCTATTTTTTGTGAATGTGTGGACATTGTATATTAGTAGGTTTTTTTTTTATCTTTTATTCTGCCTTTTGTAGTAAGCAACGACTTATTGTCGGGCCTACGCTGTCCTTCCACACTTATATACTAACGCTGTAACACATTCAAATATTGTAAAACCAAATGATTTTAAAAGAGTAACCATGGAGTTTCTTGCCGGTTCTTCTCCATAGGAAACGACCAACCCGAACCGTGCACCTTTTGTCGACGTTTTATAAGTGCCCATGTAGGCAATAAAAAGCAAAAAAAATAATTATGCAGCACTATACACGATCATTCGTAATTTTCTCGGAAGTCTAATTTTTAGAATATTTAATTGACTGGTTACTTTAAAAAAAATATAGAATTGAAAAGCACTGCCACTGAAATTCTGACTGCCTATTTTACCAAGGGTTATCGTGTTGTTGTGTAAATGGGCTTCGGAGGTCAGATAGAATATAGTCGCAGTCGTTCCATGTGAAATACTGGTTAGACTAGAAGCCGACTCCAACGTAATGAGGAAAAGGCAAGGAAGAAGGTTTTAGCCGAATAGAATCATCTATTATGCAAAAATCGACAATATTCCCCAAAATGACTAGTCTTTTAACTCAGAGACTGGTTGTTCTAAAGGCCTGCAACACGCTCTTAATTTAAATTATTCCTTGACAGTTCTTGATTCTTATTTCGTTTTTACGGCTTTTCGTGTTCGTTTTTCACTTATTTGCATTATTTATCGGGTGTTAGTATAACAGGATAGGTAGAATTAGGTTACTTTACTGTATGTCCTTATTTTCAGATGTAAATAATATTTTCCGGAAAATTATTTGAATTTCGAATGTCAATTTCTGGAAAAATCCACAGCATCGCTAGTCTAGTGGTCGCAAATTAAGTGTCATTAGGTTTTTTCATCAGGAATTCGAGAGCTTATTGCTATCAAACACCATTGCCCGGTAGATGGCAATAGGCTCGCCCCCTATTAAATGGGACTAAACGTAACTGGCGAAATGTGGGTGTAATATTACACTTCTGCCTAACTCTTCTGGGATTACAGGCGTGATGTTATGTTATGGTGTCTCATTCTATGCGCTCCATACTGATATTCTCGACAAACCCAATATAAAAAAAAAGAAATAAAAAACATTCAAGTTAAAAAGAAAACACAGTAATAATTCACGGTCAAAAATATTGGCTGCGAACAAACGTCAGTGAGTCCGCGTTCTAAATTCAAAAACACACGATTATACTATTCATTATGGTTGGCACTGACGCACGAATGTCATCCATATTGTATGGAAGATTTGTTTTTCGTTCGGATACGCGTATAATGTGTAATATTATGTTTGTGGGTAAGTTATGTACTTTTTTATGAGCTAGGTTAGCAGGAGGTTTTTTACTGATACAGACTTCCTGTTTTCTTGTAGTAAGTGAAAATTATAGATGAGCTGTTTATGGTTTACCTAGCCAGACTGTCTAGTTGGAACTTTCTGTGACCCAAGCGCTGGTTTTTACCTTGGCCAGAGGCTAAGTATTGCCATACAACGTGGCATCGCCGCCAGTCTCTTGGAGAAATTACCAGTTGGCCGTTGAGGAGTTTTTTGACGCCATTTTTTATTTTATTGTTAAGTTACAAACCTAGCTTTTTTTTTAATTGTTAAATGTACTTATATAATTTTGTTTTATTTATTTATAAATATATTTATACAGGACCCAGACAAATTGAAAAATACTGGCAGATATATCAGAGATACTACGGTGGAAATGACAAAAAATCCCACAAAGAGTGGGACTGACTCAAGCTCGGATTCCACGAAAGCGGAGATGAGAGGAGCGGAGAGGAGAAGTGCTTTATTCGAGTTTCGACGAACTACAGGAGAGACCAGCACGCAAAGCATAACCGCCGTAGAAACGGGTTATGTCAACGGAATAATCGACAAAATGTCACATTGTCATTGTCTATCTGTCATTATGTCGATTCTTCCGTAAACAAAACTCGTTTCTACAGTGGTCATGTTAAGCGTGCAGAGACGTGATGTAGATTTCAACCAATGTGTTTGGTTAGTTACCGCAAGTCTCCTCTCCGCTCTGCTCATCTCCGCTCCGCTGCACGCAGCTGCGCTAATCTCCACTCCGTTCCTGTCCCTGCCCTGTTCCCTGTCACTACAGGCAGCAGGCTTTTAGCTAGCTTATGGATCGGACCCCACTGGGTCCGGCCCATAAGCTAGCTAAAAGCTTGCTGAAAATCTTTGTAGTACCTATCTAATACTAAATACTTTGAAAGCTATTGTAACTTTTTGACGAGTCGGCAGGAACCATCGAATTATGCGTGGGATTTTGTAGCTAAATGGTTGCTTTGGTTGCTAAAAACCCGATTCAGTAACTCAATTCAGTTCCACAAAAAAACAAACACTGCTATCTTCGCTATGGAGTTGAGAGTTGAAGCGATAGGAGTAAAATTGTGGAATAAGCAAAAAGTAAGTCCCTTCCCGACTTCGTAATTTTACTGCTAGCCAAAATTTGTTACTTTGAACAGAGAACAGAACAGAGTAAGAAAAATTTCAAGGGTAATCGAGTATCATTTACACTTTGCAATAATATTAATCGCTTTTATTACTGTTTCTGAAATCGATTTTGTAAGAAAAATTTAAACATTACAATCTCTTTTAGCACCCTGAAGTAAGTTTAAAATAATACTGTTTTAAGAGGCAAGCCGTAGGCAACCAGCTTTTCCGTTTGGCATGGTCATACAATTTTTGGGTATAACATTTCTGCTCTGTATGGTGTCGGACGTAAAGAATAGCACCATCCCATATCTTCCCGTGGGTGTCGTAAGAGGCGACTATGGGACTCGTCAGAGAATGGGCAGCAGCGTTCTCTGTGCTTTTGTAACAACCGTACTGCGATCGCCAACCCGCCTGCCAAGCGCGGCGATTATGGCAAAACCCCCCAAAAAGTCAATGTGGCGACATTTAGGGGAGGCCTATGTCCAGCAGTGGACGTCTTTTGGGCTGAAATGATGATGAATGATGATTTCTGCATAGTGATTATTTCTTTTAGTAGACCACTCTTTAGCCAAACTCTTGAATAAAACAAAAACAGCACCCCATGAAAAGAATAAAAAGTAATTTCAAATTCAAATAACAAAAAAACATATATTTAAAATTCGTTTTGACGTCTATCCGAACGCATTCAAAAAACCAAGATGGCGGTATAACGGTAGCGTTCAAAACAGTGTCAGCCAATTTAATTTTCAAAATGGCGATACATTATTTATTTATTCGGGACATACGGCTTGACTTACAAGGTACAGTTAAGTTAGTGAATAGATTTGTTTTACCAATTCATGCAATCTTAGGGTGACGTAACATTAGGTGATGGTGTTCGACGGTTTGTAACATACAACAAGAACACAAAGTATGGGACTTCCTCCTCATTCTTTAACGCGAGACAAAGGCGCTTCCATACTTTGGGTTCTTTTAAATCGACTTTAAAACAGGAGGACCTCAATTCGGCTGCGTTTTGTTATTTTTTGCTACCTCATCATTTATGAACCGATTGGTCCTTATGCTTCAGTACCCTATGAGTTCCTCTATAATATGCATTGTTTCTTGAAAGATTGAAAAGTAAAATGTACGGCCTTTTCTACAAAATGTCAAATTTGACATTTGTCAGAACGATTCGAATTTCGAATATGGTAACCCTATTTAATACTGGCTTACGAGGTACAGTAAAGTGAATAGTTTTGTTTTACCAATTGATGCAATATCTTGGGGCCTTTTGTGAATTAATTTCTGGTTGCTAGTTATCTAGAACTTTGTTTAGCATGAATCTCAATTTGAGACTTTGAGACCACTGAAATAGGACGATTCGGAAAGATTTTATGTTAATTTAAACTGAGCTGGTTACTTTATAGCGTTTTGCAAATTATTTTAGTTGATATCCTCGTCGGTTTAATGTAGTGTAAATCTAAACTATATAATACAAAAAAATTCAAAAAAAACAGTTTTTGGCTTCACGAAACAATAGCATTTCTGGACTGTGAATTATGTAAAAATAAAACAAAATTAATTTGGAAAAATGGATTACACTAAAAAAAAATATGAAAATTTGAGACAGACAGAAACTGTCATCTGTCATAATCTAAAACAATTATAACAATGAGGGAATATGAACACGTAATATGATCACAAGATCAGCTGCTGCACGTCGCGCACGCCCACCACCCCCGGACTCGTCGCTGAGCTCCGCCTCACCGCCGTCGGACCCCGGATCTTCTGTGTCACCGGCAGCGGCAGTCGCGTCGAGCTCCAGTGACGAGTATTTCTCCCCGCCGACGTCGCCAACACCTGTACGTCGGCCGGGGCGAGGCCGGCCACCGAGAAGCTTGGGACTTAGGGGCCAACTGGCCCCGAGCCGGGTCCCCGCTGCTGGTGGTAGTGTGCCGCGTACGAGATGGACTTATTCCATTTATGAAAACGTCATGCGCGCATACTATGGGTCTACAAAGGGGGGAACTAACATCACTGCGTATCGTGTTATGATGCTGTCTATGTTTCAGGAACTTGCACCGACTGTCAACGTTTCGGCCCAACGGTTGTCGGATCAGGTGCGGGTCATCCAACGCAATCATATGTTGGACGACGCCGCACTTGACAGGCTGCGCTCAGAGGTACCGAGCAACCACATCGACTTGACTCCGGTGCAAACCGCGGTGCAAGCGTCAACTATTGACGCAATACCACCGCGGTCCAATCTTGGTGCTGTAGAAGAGGATGATAGGGTTGCCACGGTAAGTAGCCAGTGCAACGAACGTTTGAGGAGTGCTCTGGAAGCTGCGCTTCACGAGTATCGAGCCACTCCTGCCCAACTTAGGCCCCGATTACCGCGGTTACCCTTGCATAAAAAAATAGGGCGTTGGTGTGTGCCTTGGACTCGCAACTCAAGAATATTTTTGAGAGTAGCGAGGATCTCGTTGATACTCACTTGATACTGTATTGTGGGGCTGTAGCGGCTTGTCGTTTAGCTAACGTCAAATTCCCAAATTGTGACGTAGCTACTCGACCAAAACCAGCCGTACCAGCTTGGCAACGTCGGATCGAATGCCGTATCGACGGGGCCAGGGTAGGTACTCATCGGCAAACTATACTGCTTTAGGGAGGGCAACACACGACCACGTGTGATGCGCTTTGAGAGGCGGGCATTCTTGGGAACTGTAATCAGTCCTCAAGAATACATGTCCCGAGTCACAGAGCGCATCGAATTCCTGAAGCAGAAAGTTTATGCATGGGCGAACCGTATTCAGCGGTATAAGCGCAGGGTTGATCGGTACTCGCAGAATCGCATGTTCCGGAGCGATGAGAGGTGGGTATACAGAGATTGGGAGCGACCCGAACAAAATGTGACAGACGTATGCCGTCCAGATGATGCTGCCACTAGTTCATTCTGGCGCAGCATCTGGTCGGTGCCCGTCTGTCATACTGAGGCTGACTGGATGCGAGATGTCGAGCGAGTGTGTGAATCTATCCCAGAAATGGATGAAATTCTAATAACGCCGTTAGATGTTGCCAGAGCAGTTCGTCCGTTACCGAACTGAAAGTCTCCGGGACTGGACGGACTGCACAACTTCTGGCTTAAATGGCTGAGTAGTTCACACATTCGCCTGGCATCTCAATTCCAGTCATGCTTAGAGTCTGGGTCGCTACCAGAGTTTCTTACAACGGGTGTTACCCACCTGCTTCATAAGTCAGGTAGTCCTGCGGAACCCAAGAATTATAGACCGATCACGTGTTTGGCGACGGTTTATAAACTTCTTACATCCATTTTGAGAGTGAAAATTACCAAACACATCGATAGTAATTCTATTATGTCGGCCTCTCAAAATGGATGTAGGAACGGGTCCCGTGGTACTAAGGAGCTACTCCTCATCGACATGGCCATTAGCCAACAGGTTCGTCGATCTCGCAAGGATCTGTCGACATGTTGGATAGATTACAAGAAGGCCTACGACTCTGTGCCACATACATGGCTCATGAGGGTGCTGGAGTTGTACAAGATTGATGCAACTCTACGCGCCTTCCTTGAGTCGTGTATGAGGCAGTGGAGGACGGTTTTTATATTATTATTATTATAAGGAAGAAAAAAAAACCGGTCAAGTGCGAGTCGATAAAAACGAGCAAAAAAATCACTTTTTTTATGGGAGCCCCCTTAAATATTTATTTTATTCCGTTTTTAGTATTTGTTGTTATAGCGGCAAATACATTATCTGTAGAAATTTGAACTGGCTAACTATCACGGTTCATGAGATACAGCATGGTGACAGACGGACGAACGGACAGCGAAGTCTCAGTAATAGGGTCCCGTTTAACCTTTTGGGTACGGAACCCTAAAAAGGAGTAAATTATAGCGTGACGGTTGACAGGAGAGACCGCGGAGAATGGAAGAAGATAACTCACAAAAAATCACCATCAATCTTCGTATCCTTTTTTTTTAATTATCTCCATAGATAATTTAAAAAAAAAACAACAACGAACAACGAATCAAACTCAGTACACGAAGCTCATTAGCATTAAAGATGCATATTATTACTGTCAAAGTAGAATTTAATTTCATCAATGTCACTTGTTTAATCTTTTATGAAATGTAGAATAAGTTGTATGTGTATGTAGTTTATAAAGTGTGTTAAAGTGCGTTTTATGCATGTCTAATCATCGCGCTGTGCAGTAGCATATTTATTGAACCGGGTAAGAGCCTTCGATGTTTTTCTTTTTTTTCGTTGTCAAGCGCGAGCCTAAATCAAATCAAATCATTTATTTGCTGGAATATGGGTACATACATGAGGTGTTACAAACAAAAGTTCTTGCTGCCATATTCTACCTTAACAGGTGTGCAAATATGTGTTACATGCAATGTCAAATATTTTAATAATAATAGTTATATAATTTAATAGTTAATACATCTAAATTACATTGTTTCATTTAAATAATCATTTACATTATAATAGGCTTTATTAATTAGATATGTCTTTAATTTATTTTTAAACGAAATATTATTCTCAGCCTTCTTTATGTAACTAGGCAATTTATTATAAATTCTAGGGCCCATACAAAATGCACTCTTGTCAAACATAACCGTTCTATGGCGTATTGCACGAAGTGTACTGGCCAGCCTGGTGCTTTTTAACGTTTCATATTCCTTAATATTATTTCTAATGTCTAATGCTAGTTATGCCTATGCTAGCGCTTGACCACTCTGACTTGATGGTAAGCGATGATGTGGTCGACGGTGAAGCACGCTTGCCTAGAAGAAACCTATTTACTCTTGACTTAAAGACCCCTAGATTGTAGCTATCGGGAAACACAGACTCCGGCAGGGAATAACACTCCTTAGCGGTAGCCTTTTCCCTAATATGATAGGATCGTCTTCCAGCCCTACCGGATGCTACGGAATACCAGTAATTTACATGTAGCGACTGCCTATCTGACCTCCACAACCCAGTTGGTACAGGGTATTACTATACTCCATAGTAAAACTGGCTGTCACCCTTTCGGGCCACTGGATACATGACTGTCAAAGATCTACAAATGACAGCCGGGACCAACGGCTTAACGTGCTTTCCGAGGCACGGAGGAAACTCGGCATGTAATGGGTTGTCACCAACCTAGGGAAGCCTGGCTTAGTCTAAAGATCAACTCGAGTGGCTTTTGTTATTTAGCCATGAGCTCCTCCAACCGACCTCAAGGAGTATAGGATCATCAGCCTATAATGTTCCTACTGCTGCGACACATGCCTCCTCTCTATGAGAGGGAGTGGGCTGTAATCCACCACGCAGGCCCAGTACGGGTTGGTAGATGTCACATGTCTTTGAATTTTTAGTTCTAGGACATGGCGATTTCCTCACGATGTTTTCCTTCACCGTTTTTGAGGGCAGCGGAGATGAAATGAATTACACAAATTAATGCGCCTGCCTGGGTTAGAACTCACGGATTACTGCTCGTAAGTCGGGGCTGCCAGCACTGGGCCACCGCTGCTCTGATTATATGATGAGGAAAATGGTGGTGAAGATTAATTCGTAGTACTGATATACTATATGCGTATTTACTACGTATGACTCATCTTAGTTATTTGATATCGAGATACTGTTATGACTTACTTTTTGATCGATAGGAGATAACGTCAGATTACGGCTAATTTTGTGACAAACACAGGTATTACGCATAAACTGGCGACGTTCCTAAAATTGGGACAATGCCCTCGACTGTGCAAGCAGTCTTACCAAACATTACCTAAGTTGATAACATTATATCAATCCCTAACTAAACTACGATCGAGTATGTTAGCATTGAATCTGGCGGCATGGTAGTGCCCCCGTCAAGCGAAGCGCAAGGGCACTACCTACCTTTTCTCGAAGTGTTTCGTCGTTTTTTTGAACCCTCATAGAGTTTGTTTCCGATGTACCAGATAGTTCATATTCTCAGGATAATATGTCATTAATAGACTAATTAAACATACAAAGTCTCAATTGAATAGCTCTAATACTTTAGATTTTATTGATATCTAAAATACACCGATTTCGTCACTGACACACTGATGATCATCAAAAAGTTTAGCTACTTCCTGAAGTGCTAGAAAGCTGAATTTTGGCATGTAATCTAAGTTTAGTATACAACCAACAAAAAAATTCATAAACTTATAACTTTCGCCCCCCATCCCCTAAAATGGGGGGGGGGTGGAAGTTTGTATGAGTCTTCAAAATGTTAGGGTACTTCCTGAAGTGCTTGAAAGCCGAAATTTGGTATGTAAAAAAAGTTCAGTATACAAAAAAACACTACCGTGCCCCCAGATAAACTTACAAAAGGAACTGAAATCCTACATATCAGTAAAAATGTATGGCTTCGCCGTTTCGCTACCGTCGTGGAGGTGATGCGAACATTTATTTTCTGAAGTAAGTAACGAAACAGCCAAGCCATACATTTTTAAAGATATGTAGAATTTGTGAAGTTAGGGTCGGTAGAGTTAGGCCGTGTAGATTCAGAAGCTTGGCTCTACAAGAGATCTAATTTCTTTTTCACAGGCCAAACCTTATGTGGTCGTCTTGGCAACGTTTTACATGAAATGTTTTTGGTGGGATAGAATATAGATTTATTGTTGTTCTATGTAGGTATCAAATAAAATGGCGCCTTGATCCAACCGCCTAGCGAGAGCTCTCATTTAGAGAGGCTGTCGCCTCGAGAGATGTTCGTCGAGTCTCTTGGCCATCAGACCATTGGCCGTAACAACTATAGCTGAGCTCACATTCCACTTTCCGATAATTGCGGGCGCTAAGTCGAGACATTTTATTTGTTTCTCATGACCAGCTTTCACAAGGTTCTTGTTATGCAAGAAGGAACATGGACTATCATTATGCGGCGCGCTGATTAGTCTATCACCGCTATATCAGGCTTATTGGCGAGGCGCGATCGTGTTCCACGCGCGCCTTATGGAGATGTCAGCAAACCGGAAGGGATCCGAGAGGGCCGATGCCTGCCAGGGCTTTTAAACCCATCCATGTTCCTTCTTAGCCCTTTGTGTTCCAGGGCCACGGTATCTATGCCTGCCAGGGCTGCGGGACTGTTCGAAAGAGATACCGTGGCTCTGGAACACAAAGAGTTAAGAAGGAACATGGATGGGTTTTAGTCAGTACAAGTCTGACACTCCCTTCCGTTCCACCCACAGCGGGGGATCATTTGACGATTTCCCATCCGCAAAAAAAGGCTTATTGGTAACAATAGTCCTGTCTCTAATGATAGACTGATTCCAGAACAGCGTAACATGGTCTTTCTCAAGAACTCGGTCGGACATTACGGTACCTCAGAATCTACAGTTATTATAATTTTTTTTGGCAGTTCTGTACTTGAGCAGCAATTTACGAAGGACCCTTTGTCTTTGTACCCAAAGTTCCTTCTGTGGCATCCTGGCTACGAAGGACCCTTTGTCTTTGTACCCAAAGTTCCTTCTGTGGCATCCTGGCATTAGCAGTACCTCTTCTCGATAGTTTGTACAAAATACCGTAGTTTTCATTTTCATTCTTCTTTTTAACGTGTCGATGGTAATCTATATTGTGTCGGCCCAGAACTGAGCCACTAGTTTGGCGCCCTCTGTAGCGTCCATCAGTTCCTGTAATGAACAAACAGCAGGACACGCAGGACACGATATTAATTGCCGCATCGTTTGTAGAACAGCAAAAATAAAAAGTGAACACATAAGAAGAAAAACGAAAGGTATAGATGCCTTATAATATGCTCTAAACCAGAAGTGGCGATGGACAGGACATATAGGAAGATGTATGGATAAAAGATGGACATTGGAGACAACTAGGTAGGAAGGACCAACGGGGACGGGAAAAAGAAAAAGAGGACGCCCCAGAAAGAGGTGGATAGAAGATATAAAGGCTATAGCAGGAAGCGAATGGAGAAAGAAAGCAATGGACAGAAAGGGCTGGAAAAAGCTGGAGAAGGCCTATACCCTCGAAGGGGTTCCGATCAATTATAATTAAAACAGCAATGATAGTCATCATTTCAGCCCTTTTAACGTCCACTGCTGGACATAGGCCTCCCCCAAGTTTCGCCACATTGACATAACATGGGGGGTTTTGCCATAATCGCCACGCTTGGCAGGCGGGTTGGCGATCGCAGTACGGTTGTTACAAAAGCACAGAGAACGCTGCTGCCCATTCTCTGGCAATGATAGTGAAGTGAATTTTTTTTTTTTGTTATAATTCATTTTATTAGAAACAATATCATTATATAAAATAGAAAACTTTTACATTTAATATAGTCTAAATGCATGTAACTATAAATTTTAGATTGGAAATAAATGGGCTTTATTATTATTATTGTGGAACAGCACCACACTTACACTCCAGGGCAGAGTCGTTAATGAATCTCCACCTGAGCAGGTTTTTAATAAAATCTCGATCTCGAACCCAACCTTAGCTCGCGTGCGATCTCGATATCTCAAGATAAGTTTTCGCATGCGTCACTATATATATGTTGTTTATAAAGGCAAGCAGAATAAGTACTAAGATAACTTATCTTCAAAACTAGATGGCCATGGAAAAATTGATTATATATTTTTATTTACCCTGCCATGTTTACGTAGTTCCGATTATCGTAGATACAGTTGTAAATGGAATTTGGGTGTATAGATAGTATGTACGTGACGAATAAGGAGGTAAATACACTTGTACGGGTCGATTCTGTAGTATTTGTTGAACAAGAAACGTTAGATAGGTAGATAGATAAATAAATTATTCAGTGCTCACAAAAGACTAGACTAAGAGTTTTGTACATGGTGTCGGACGTAAAGAATAGCACCATCCCATATCTTCCTGTGGGTGTCGGAAGAGGCGACTAAGGGACTTGCCAGAGAATGGGCAGCGGCGTTCTCTGTGCTTTTGTAACAAGCGTATTGCGATCGCCAACCCGCCTGCCAAGCGTGGCGATTATGGAAAACCCCCCTTCTTGGGGGAGGCTTATGTCCAGCAGTGGACGTCTTTCGGCTGAAATGATGATGATGATGGTGACACAAAAGACTTAACACAACACCCAGAAGCATTAAATGATACAGATTACATCATCAGCCTAGCCTTTTCCCAAGTATATTGGGTTCGGCTCCAGTCTTACCGGATTCAGCTGATACCAGTATTTTACATGGAGCAACTGCCTACCCGACCTCCACAGCCCAGTTAGTACTGGGTGGGTAATACGATACCGCTTGGTAAGACTGGTCCACAGACTTTCGGGCCACTGACAACTTAATGACTGTCAAAGATCTATAAAGGACAGCCATTTTCGAAAAATAGTGCTATAGCTAAAATAGACCGACTATAAATTATCTATAGAAACAAATTTCCAGTTATCTTTTTTTTTAAACTTTTTAGACCCATGTATCCTGCTTATGCGTATTAAGTTTCACTAAAATCAGTTCAGTCATTTCGGAAAATAAGGACTTAAAAGTTTGTATGAAATGCCGTAAGGTGTAAACGCTCTTAGAGAAGCGGGCAGCTTGAAGTGTAGCTGCCGTCTGTATTAATGTTTGATTGTTAAAATGTTGTTATATGAAATGAAATTCTAAATGGTAATCATCCTGTGGAAATAACGGGCGAGGCGCTGACCGCCTTTAACATGTGCAAAGACAGCTTCTGCAACGCTGTATTGCTTGCAAATCCTGACTGCCAAGCGAAGCTCGCCCTATTTACAGATGCGTCTGATCTGGCAATGGGTGCAGTTTTGCAACAGTTCAAAGACGAGCAATGGCAACCGCTTGCCTTCTTCTCCCGCAAATTAAGCCCCACTCAGCAGAAGTATTCGCCATACGATCGTGAGCTACTCGCGATCTATGAAGGCATAAAATACTTCCGCCACATGTTGGAAGCAAAACAAGGCACTAGAAAATTACAGCAAATATAAACAATATCAAAATTATAAAAGTAAGTGTTAAGGATCGCCACATAATGCTAAATGTATTCTTAATTGGGATAAAATGTAAAGTTCAATGTAATGTCAAACGAATTGTATTGTAAAAAATGTAATAAAGACAAATAAAGGCTAAATAAATCAATAGGGTTCGAGCCAATTGCTAACAACCGGGCTAAAAGACAGACTCCGTGGTTGCAACTGAGAAGTTCCTGATGGTAAAACCCATGTTTCCAAAGAGGTAAACACATACCCAAACATATTAACTGGTGAAAAGTGGGTAATTAGAGGTGTGATGTTTTGCGGGCGACGCCCCTGGCGTCGGGGGCAAACAGTGGCCCCCGGCCACCGTAGGCGCGGGCCTGTGGACGGTGAGTAATGGGCTAGCTCACCGTCCGTCCGTCTCATGACGACAGGACGTGCCGACGGCGCGTTCGTGTTCCACGCGCGCCTCAAGGAGATGTCAGCAAATCGGAAGGGCTCCGAGAGGGCCGATGCCTGCCAGGGCTGCGGGACTGTTCGAAAGAGATAGTGTGGCCCTGGAACACAAAGGGCTAAGAAGGAGCATGGGTGTGCCATACCTTGCGTCTCGCCCCGCAGCCACGCGCGTGTGCGCATGTTTGTGATGAGCATGAACGCGCGTGGATGCATTTTCTGTGTGTTGGACTGTGCGTGTTTTCTATACAAACGCAGATACTTTTTTTTTTCTCTTTATTTATTAAAAGGAGTTTTTATCCATACGGATATGCCAACCCCGTCGTACCTTATAAACTTTTATACACTTCGAAAATCTTACTATGCTAATACATCAATCACTAATGCATAATCCTTGTAATAAAGGAACGGAGATACTTACAAGCAACAAATAACGTAACGTAACGTGCAATAACGTTGCTTGTAAGTAACGTTGCACGGAGATACTTACAAGCAACGTTAACACACGCATTCACGCGCTACGCTGCGTGGTGCTTGGCAGTGTTAATCGCCTTTTTTTAGTCAGTACAAGTCTGACACTCCCTTGCGCTCCTCCCAGAGCGGGAGGGGTTATTTGATAACTATACAGACGAAAAGAAAAAAAGAGGAATTGTTTTGTTCTACATTATGCCGATCGTGTGTCAACCTCTTTGGAAACATGAAGTGAGTTAGCTAATCTATCAAGGTTACCATTCAATAAACGGTGACGGTTTTGATAACGTGGGATTTGTACAAAACTGGCGAAATGTAGGTTTACTGTTAGGTACAATTCTGCCTAACATTTCGGGGCTTGCAGGGATGATAATATAATAGGAATATTATGCTAATTTAAACGGTACTCCCTATAGAGGAGCTCGTGGCTACTGGCTAAATAATAACTGCCGCACGGGTCGATCTTTAAGGTTAAGCCGTGCTTGCCGAGGTAGGTCTGGGGTGTCCATAATTACCTTACCGAGTTTCCTCCGTGCCTCGGAAAGCACGTTAAGCCGTTGGTCCCGGCTGTCATTTGTAGATCTTTGACAGTCGTTACGAGTAGTCAGAAGCCAAAAGTCTGACATCCAGTCTCACCAAGGGTTATCGTATTAGCCAGTTACTGGGTTGTGGAGGTCATAGACAGTCGCTCCATGTAAAATATTTATACTCAGCTTCATCCGGTTAGACTGGAAGCCGACCCCAACATGTTTTGGGAAATATGATGATGAAACGGCACTCCCTTTCTTCTCCTAAAATTGTTTGTCCGAAAATCATTATCCATATCACGTTTGCTATAAACTTCAGTAACCATAATATTCAAAAAATCGAGTTTTACATAATTATCTTTACGTACCTCTAAAACCTCTGTATTGTCTGTATGGTCTCGGACATTAAGAATAGCACCATCCCATATCTTCCCGTGGGTGTCGTAAGAGGCGACTAAGGGATTTGCCAGAGAATGGGCAGCAGCGTTCTCTGTGCTTTTGTAACAGCCATACTGCGATCGCCAACCCGCCTGCCAAGCGTGGCGATTATTGGCGTTGGCAACACCCCCCAAAATGTCAATGTGGCGACACTGGCGACACTTGCGATAAGCCTATGCCCAGCAGTGGACGTCTTTTGGGCTGAAATGATGAATGATGATGACTTCTAAAACTATTCTGTAATAATATCGAGTACTATAATAATTGAATGTCCTAATTTTGCATGAAATAAACTCATATGTCCTAAGTATTGTATTATATAATGTGTTTTATTCCGAATTTCCATTAATAATAAATAAAATTGTTAGTTGTAAAACATTTGCTAAAAATTAGGTTTTGGTGACAACGGTTCCGTACCATTATAAAAAAAAACACTTTTTTGTATGGGAGCCCCTCTTAAATATTTATATTATTCTGTTTTTAGTATTTGTTGTTATAGCATCAACAGAAATACATAATCTGTAGAAATTTCAACTCGCTAACTATCACGGTTCATGAGACCTGGCGACAGACGGACGGACGGACAGACGGACGAACAGCGAAATCTCAGTAATAGGGTCCCGTTTGACCCTTTGGGTACGGAACCCTAAAAATGATATTGTCACAGGGAAAGTTCAATTTTTTTTTTTGGCCTTTGGCACTTGTGTATTATGTGGCTTCCTATTAGCAAAAGAATTTAACTACATATCTTTAACATTACGTTGCGTAGTTTAAAAGATATAAGCGTACAGGCGGCGTGAAGCGACTTTATTTATTTATTTAATGCAAAATGTACACAATTATAGTTACAAGCTGAGCTTAAAACTAGACAGTACATGACCCTGTTAGGGTGCAGCAAAACAACTTAAAAATAACTTAATAATAATAAAAAAATAGCACTTTTTTATACTTTTTACACTTTTTTATTTTATACTATGTAAAGAAGTAAGTATCATCATCATCTGCCGAGCCTTTTCCCAAACTATCTTGGGGTCGGCTTCGAGCCTAACCGCATGCAGCTGACTACCAGTATTTTACATGAAGCGACTGCCTATCTGACCTCCACAATCCAGTAACTGGGTAATACGATACCCCTTGGTAAGACTGGATGTCAGACTTTTGGCTTCTGACTACTCGTTACGACTGTCAAAGATCTACAAATGACAGCCGGGAGCAACGGCTTAACGAGCTTTCCCATCCGCGTACCAACCTCGGTAAACACGGCTTAAAGATCGACCCGTGCGGCTGTTATTATTTAGCCACAAGCCCCTCTTTAAAGAAGTATAAATACGAGGTGTAAACGATCCTTCACGAAGCCGACAACCAAGGGTACTGTATACCTAAAGTGACCATACGTCCCGTTTCGGACGGGACTGTCCCTTTTCTGGAGCACCTTTCCCGTTGTCCCCAAATAAAGCTCTGGGAAGCAAAATAGTCCCGTTTTCGGAAACCACGCGAAGAAAAAAAAGCGTGCTAAATATTTTATTCTTTTTTAAAATCATTATTTCATCTTTATTTCCAAAAGAGCTGTGTTTATATTTTGGTGAACAAAAAAGTTGTTGTTCTATCTGTTGATTTATTTATTAAATCACTTTGTCTGCGTCACATTTTCCCCGTTTACGCAATATTTTTCAATGCTGCTCCGCTCCTATACAGCGTCATCTATTAAATACTTACTCAATCCAGTCAACAGATACCGCCATCTGTTAGAATCGTTTGGAGCTAACAGATAATTGTAACTTAATTTGCTAATTAATATTAATAAAATAATATTTCGACTATAAATTGAGATGTAAGCTATCCTATCTTTCAAGTTGGATCAAACTGCGTATGGTGTGCAAATTTGATTAAAATCGGTTAAGTAGTTTAGGAGTCCATCCCCGACAAACAACGTGACACGTAATTTATATAGATTATCAACTTTAATAAAGCAATTTTGTTCCTCTGCCAAATTAAACGTAACTTAACAAAAACACGAAAAACCCCAAAATTACGGGAAGAAAATCCCGATTTTTAGAAAGAACTCAAAACCAGTTTGTCAGAAAATTGGCCGGTTCTCAATGCCCTAGTTTTGACCCTTCATAATAATATATGTTACTTGGTCATACGAACTAATTGCCCATAAAGGCCTCGAGGCAAGGTGTTTGTGTCAATTTATTTCCGTATTCACTTCGAGCTCTGCAGTAGGTCATAATCATCAGCTTATAGCAATCCACACTCCAAAACTCTCATCCAGGTGTATTTATTTATTTATTTAAGGACAACCAACAAAGCTTACACCAAAAACACATGTTAAACTACTCATACTATTTTTACAATTTATAGTGTAGCCTTAATTCAAGGCTGTCACGGCATGCGTAAAGTATAAACACGGAAGACATGTGACATCTACTGTAAAAAACTTGCTTATTCCTTGATGATGAAGAGGAAAGACGCTAATTTGTACATTAAAAAAAAGTGAAAAAAAGGGGAAAATGAATATTATTATGATGAGATGTAAATACAATTAATTATTAAAAAAAAACTACTTAACATTCACACTTAACGTCTTCAAAGGCAAACTCAATAGAAGAGGCGAGATGACTATTAAGGAACGCAGAACACTTTCCGATGATCCGCAGTTAAAGATAGGAATACAGGACAGCTTCTGTAGTTTTTGTATTAGAGGTCCCTGGCGTTACTGACAAGAATGCAGGACATCTTCCGAAGGTTTAGTATTAGAGGTCCCAGGAGTCTGTAGTGAGATCTCCTGGGCAGTGATAAAGTACGTCAGATTCAGTTCCAGACTCTCCTTGACTCAAGCTTAACTGTGGTTTTTAGTCACTCCAGTACCGTCCGAAAAGACCCTCTCCCTCCACTCTGATCCTCCGTTTCTTGTCAATTTTTCTCCAATCTATTTCTTTTCTGATTCAAATTGTTGCGCTCGCAACTTGCCAGTATTCAAAACAGCTAGCAACAATCGGTCAAAACCTTGCTCATAATATTTTTATAAATATACCTTAGAATATCTTTACACAGCAAATACTCGTAATTATTTATAAAATACAACAATTGAACTCACGTATTGATGATAATCATTTTAGTAATATAAATAATCTAAATAAAACCTTCGTAGAGAATTTGGCTGGTAACAATAAAAAAATAAAAGTAAATGACAACTGACAAGTTTGATGTAAAAAATGTCACAACAAAGAAAATATTTATAAAAAAGAAACGATTGATAAAATGCTAATGAAAAACCAATAAAAGTACGAATATGGATGATAAGTGTGAGTATAAAGTGTCTGTAGTAAGCCAATACTATACTACAAACCCACACTGGGCCCGCTTGGTGGAGTAACAGCCCACTCCCTCTCATAGAGAGGAGGCCTGTGCAGCAGTGTGCATATTACAGGTTGTTAATTCTTGCCACTTCAGCTTGCTTTTCATGTTGACAACTTTGGTTCTCTGGCCCAAAAATCTGATAACCAGTCTTACCAAGGAGTTTCGTAATGCCTATTACTAACTGGGTTGTGGAGGTCACATAGGCAGTCGCTTCATGTAAAATACTGGTATTCAGCTGCATCCGGTTAGACTGCAAACCGACCCCAACACTTCTTTCTGCTTATGACAATTTAACACAGTTTTGACTATTCCTTCTTCGTTATTGCTTCTCTGATTATAGGAAACTGTTGACAATCACAAGATACTTTTATTTCAGTTTAAGTATTAACTACTATAACAATGGTGTACAACAGGGTACTGAAAGTTCAAGAAATGTTGCTATTTCTCGTGGGATACTGCCAATTTTATTAGCACCCATAGGCTGTCTAAAACACTTTCCGTTGCGATATTGTAGAAAAAATCAGTTGATTGAAGTGTTAGGCGGGCGTAAGGATTGATATTTCTCAACAATTGTTACGTATCGTTTTGCGAATGACGAAGTTGCGGTCTCTTTTTTCTTTGTATTAAGTAAATTAATTAATAGTAACTCATCTGAATGTTTCTCAATGTTTTTGACATTAAATGGTGTTGATTCATTAGTTTGACATGCTCCATTTATACCAATAATAAGAACAACCTGTAACGTAAAGAGTATTGTAGTAGATAAGTTAATAAAATTGATATGCATGTATCAACATCAAGAAACTTTTCAATTTCAGATGCTTTGAAAACCTTCGTTTTTTTGGGATGACGAACAGATGAGGCTCATTTTTTTAAAAATGCCACTAATTTAGGATAGCTGTCGATATGTGTAACTTTTTTTATCTTTATTGTTGCTTTTAGGATTGAATACGTACTCCATAGAGTGCTTGATTTCTTGGTCTCGGATAATTCAATAAAATATGCCAGCAAAACGTTTTCTGAGAGATTTTTGGCATCCTTTAGCTAGTCGCCACGTGTTAAACAAATCGTACTGTTTAAAATACTTCTAGCGTGATTATTGAGGGAGAAAGCTCATTTGCGCATTATTAACAGTTTCAGTCAATTCTGTTGGCGTCAAATAAACTTCCTCGTCGTTAGAATCACTCATTTAGGTATTTCACTTATTTTCAAGATTCTTTTTTTTAACCAAGGGTTTTAACAATATGACGTGAGAAGAAAATAAAGCGCGCAAAGCAAATTTAAAAAAAAAGTAGGTACACCAAGAAGCTTCCGAGTTTGAGTTTTTAACAAATTAAAAAAGGTTGTATAATAAATTCGGCACCATGGAGGTAGAAGTAGGTAGGTCTATGATGTTTTGAATTCACAAACTTAGCGCACACGATGTTCTAAATTCAATTTACTTTATCCTCTAGCGGATAAAAACGGCTTTTGCACTCAGATATCGAAGAGAAAAAATACTCTTTCCGAGTTGGGGGGATGAAAAATAAATTAAATGTAAGTTAGTTAAAAAAAGTAAAAACCTCGAAAATATTGACCTCGGTGCCGCGTCCGACCCCAAATTGCGGTGGAAATTATTTTTTATGTTTTTTTCTCCAATACATGCGCTATTTTGGATGTACTCGCAAACAACTAGATGGAACAAATAGACGTCATAATAGCCCGTAGTAGATAAGTTACAACTGGTTGTCTTCACTGCGTGCACGTGCACTGATCCTTTCATATTTTCTGTATTCTAGTGACAGCGAGAATAGTTGTTCGAGTAATAAAAACTGTCAGACGTGTTGTCCTTCCTTACCGCCGCTTCGGTGGTAAGGATAACACGTCTGTGCGTCTACGTACCACCCTTTTATTAACGTATTTAATCAATTTCGGTGGTTTGGTATATCCTAAAAATTTATTTTGGTAAATTCATTTTAACTACAACTAGCTGTCCGGCGCAACTTCGTTTGCGTCACATTTTCCCCATTTTCGCAACATTTTTCATTGCTGCTTCACTCCTATTGGTCGTAGCGTGATGATATATAGCCTATATCCTTACTCGATAAATGGGCTATCTAACACTGAAAGAATTTTTCAAATCGGAGCAGTAGTTTCGGACCCTATTTAATGCAAACAAACAATCAAATCTTTCCTCTTTATAATATTAGTTTAGACTATTTGAATTAATATTTTTTCATAACAATAAAAGTATGTCTTATATGTATTCGGTTTCAATAAAAGAGATTAGTATTAGGATCTTACCTATGAAATTGGTGTTTTGTCGTACTGGCCACTTTGATCTGAAATATCTCCTCTTTGGTTTGGAATTCCAATTTTAAATTTATACAGCTATTTACTCATGCTTTTTTGTTTGGAAAACCGTAATTCATTTGTTTTTTCCTCTTTTGGTTTTTCTCTATGCCAGTCAGAAAACTTGAAATATCGCGTTATTTACGAGTACGAGTTCTATCGTGGTACCAGTGCTACAGCAACGGCTCGAAGGATTAATGATGTGCATAGCGACGGTGTCGCAAATGAAAACACAGTGCGTTTTTGGTTCCAACGTGATCGTTCTGGAAATTTCGACCTGCTGAACAAGCCCCGTGAACGGCGGGAGACCAAAGTTGATAATGAAGAATTGAAGGCTATTGTGGCAGAGGATCCATCCCAAACCACGTTCGAGTTAGCTGCAGGCTGCGGTGTTAGTGATAAAATTGTTTTATTCCACTTGAAGCAAATTGGGAAAGTGAAAAAGCTTAAAAGGTGGGTATCTCATGAATTGAGTGCAGCAATGGTCAATTTATTTCCGTATTCACTTCGAGCTCTGCAGTAGGTCATAATCATCAGCTTATAGCAATCCACACTCCAAAACTCTCATCCAGGTGTATTTATTTATTTATTTAAGGACAACCAACAAAGCTTACACCAAAAACACACATGTTAAACTACTCATACTATTTTTACAATTTATAGTGGAGCCTTAATTCAAGGCTGTCACGGCATGCGTAAAGTATAAACACCGAAGACATGTGACATCTACTGTAACAAACTTGCTTATTCCTTGATAATGAAGAGGAAAGAAGCTAATTTGTACATTAAAAAAGTTAAAAGGGGAAAATGAATATATTATTATGATGAGATGTAAATACAATTAATTATTTAAAAAAAACTACTTAACATTCACACTTAACGTCTTCAAAGGCAAACTCAATAGTAGAGCGAGATGACTATTAAGGAACGCAGGACACTTTCCGATGATCCGCAGTTAAAGATAGGAATACAGGACAGCTTCCGTAGTTTTAGTATTAGAGGTCCCTGGCGTTACAGACAAGAATGCAGGACATCTCCCGAAGTTTTAGTATAAGAGGTCCCAGGAGTCTGTAGTGAGATCTCCTGGGCAGTGATAAAGTACGTCAGATTCAGTTCCAGACTCTCCTTGACTCAAGCTTAACTGTGCTTTTTAGTCCCTCCAGTGCCGTCCGAAAAGACCCTCTCCCTCCACTCTGATCCTCCGTTTTTTGACAATCTTTCTCCAATCTATTTCTTTTCTGATTCAAATTGTTGCGCTCGCAACTTGCCAGTATTCAAAACAGCTAGCAACAATGGGTCTAAAACCTTGCTCATAATATTTTTATAAATATAACTTAGAATATCTTTACACAGCAAATATTCGTAATTATTTATAAAATACAACAATTGAAATCACGTATTGATGATAATCATTTTAGTAATATAAATAATCTCAATAAAACCTTCGTAGAGAATTTGTCTGGTAACAATTAAAGATAAAAGTAAATGACAACTGACAAGTTTGATGTAAAAAATGTCACAACAAAGAAAATATTTATAAAAAGGAAACGATTGATAAAATGCTAATGAAAAACCAATAAAAGTATGAATATGGATGATAAGTGTGAGTATAAAGTGTCTGTAGTAAGCCAATACTATACTACAAACCCACACTGGGCCCGCTTGGTGGAGTACAGCCCACTCCCTCTCATAGAGAGGAGGCCTGTGCAGCAGTGTGCATATTACAGGTTGTTAATTCTTGCCACTTCAGCTTGCTTTTCATGTTGACAACTCTGGTTCTCTGGCCCAAAAATCTGATAACCAGTCTTACCAAGGAGTTTCGTAATGCCTATTACTAACTGGGTTGTGGAGGTCACATAGGCAGTCGCTTCATGTAAAATACTGGTATTAAGCTGCATCCGGTTAGACTGCAAACCGACCCCAACACTTCTTTCTGCTTATGACAATTTAACACAGTTTTGACTATTACTTCTTCGTTATTGCTTCTCTGATTATAGGAAACTGTTATCACTGATAGAACGGGTCTTTCTCAGACGGCTCAAATAGGCGTGTCCGGGGCGAAATCCAGTACGAAATGGATAAATAGCAATTTCATTTTTTTTTCTATAACAGGTTAGATCAAAATATTAGGAGGGGCCTGTGTTGTTTTTTTTTAATAAATTAAATGTAAGTTAGTTAAAAAAAATAAAAACCTGAAAATATTGACCTTGGTGCCGCGTCCACCCCCATATTGCGGTGGAATTATTTTTTTAATGTTTTTTTCTCCAATACATGGCGCTATTTTGGAAGTGTTCTCAAACAACTACATGAAACAAATAGACGCCATCATAGGCCGCAGTAGACAAGTTACAACTGCTTGTCTTCACTGCGTGCACGTGCACTGATCCTTTCATATTTCCTGTATTCTAGTGACAGCGAGAATAGTTGTCCGAGTAATAAAAACTGTCAGACGTGTTGTCCTTCCTTACCGCCGCTTCGGTGGTAAGGATAACACGTCTGTACGTCTACGTACCACTCTTTCATTAAGGTATGTAATCGATTTCGGTGGTTTGGTATATCCTTAAAATTGATTTTGGTAAATTCATTTTAACTACAACTAGCTGTCCGGCGCAACTTCGTTTGCGTCACATTTTCCCCATTTTCGCAACATTTTTCATTGCTGCTTCACTCCTATTGGTCGTAGCGTGATGATATATAGCCTATATCCTTACTCGATAAATGGGCTATCTAACACTGAAAGAATTTTTCAAATCGGAGCAGTATTTTCGGAGCCTATTTAATGCAAACAAACAATCAAATCTTTCCTCTTTATAATATTAGTATAGACTATTTGAATTAATATTTTTTCATAACAATAAAAGTATGTCTTATATGTATTCGGTTTCAATAAAAGAGATTAGTATTAGGATCTTACCTATGAAATTGGTGTTTTGTCGTACTGGCCACTTTGATCTGAAATATCTCCTCTTTGGTTTGGAATTCCAATTTTAAATTTATACAGCTATTTACTCATGCTTTTGTGTTTGGAAAACCGTAATTCATTTGTTTTTTCCTCTTTTGGTTTTTTCTCTGCGCCAGTCAGAAAACTTGAAATATCGCGTTATTTACGAGTACGACGAGTTCCATCGTGGTACCAGTGCTACAGAAACGGCTCGAAGGATTAATGATGCGCATGGCGACGGTGTCGCAAATGAAAACACAGTGCATTTTTGGTTCCAACGTGATCGTTCTGGAAATTTCCACCTGCAGAACAAGCCCCGTGAACGTCCGGAGACCAAAGTTGATAATGAAGAATTGAAGGCTATTGTGGCAGTGCATCCATCCCAAACCACGTTCGAGTTAGCTGCAGGCTGCGGTGTTAGTGATAAAATTGTTTTATTCCACTTGAAGCAAATTGGGAAAGTGAAAAAGCTTAAAAGGTGGGTATCACATGAATTGAGTGCAGCAATCCGACAAACGCGCTTCAACTGCTGCGTTACATTACTCCACCGGTTGTGCCGGTTGAGTAATGTAACGCAATGAAGGGATTTTAAATCGAATCATTACCTGTGATGAAAAGTGGATCCTGTACAATAATCGGAAACACTCATATGTATTTGTGTATTAGTATCTATATAATTACTAACTGTCCCGCGCAACTTCGTCTGCGTCACATTTTCCCAATTTTCGCAATATTTTTCATTGCTGCTCAGCCCCTATACAGGGTGTAACGGAAAGGGTATATACATACTTAAGAATGTGCTACAGACCATTTTTTTTTTTTTTTTTTTAGGATGGGAAATCATCAAATGACTTCTTCCGCTCTGGGAGCGGAAGGGAGTGTCAGACTTGACTGACTAAAACCCATCCATGTTCCTTCTTAGCCCTTTGCGTTCCAGGGGCACGGTATCTCTTTCGAACAACCCGCAGCCCTGGCAGGCATCGGCCCTCTCGGACCCCTTCCGATTTGCTGACATCTCCCTGAGGCGCGCGTGGAACACGAACGCGCCGTCGGCACGGTCTGTCGTCATAAGACGGACGGACGGTGAGCTAGCCCGTTACTCACCGTCCACAGGCCCGCGCCTATGGTGGCCGGGGGCCACTGGTTGCCCCCCGACGCCCGGGGCGTCTCCCGCGGCGGCTGGGACGTGAGGTTCTCTCCCTCTCACGTTCCGCCACCTCCTTTGCTAGCATGACTGCTTCGCAGAAGGAGGCGACGGCTTCCCATTCCCTGTCGCTCCGGACCATGGATTGAACCAGGGCCGGACGCGAGAGGTCGCCGCCGCCAATCGCCGCTACGAGGACACGGCGGTGCTCAGCCCAAGCGGGGCATAGCTCCACAGTGTGCTCCACCGTGTCCTCCGGCCGATCCTCGCAGTGGTGACACCCGGGCGTTTCCTCCCGCCCGATTCGGTGCAGGAACCTCCCGAAACAACCGTGTCCGGTGAGGACCTGCGTCAGGCGGAAGGTGAGGGCGCCGTGGCGCCTCTCTAGCCACTCCTCAAAGAGGGGACTTATCGCCACTATTGTGGCGTGCCCTGCACGGGGTTGTGACAGTCGCTCTCTCCATGTCGCCATGAGATCACGCCGGAGGTCTGTCCGCTGAGTGCTACAGACCATCTGTGGTGCTACAGACCATCACACTGAACGCATTCTCCATCGGACAAACATCGTAACAGCGGAAAAAATATCAGCTGCCCCATACATTTGGGTCGAATATGTATTGAAATTTTGTATGGGCAGCAGATAATTTTTTCGCTATCACGATGTTTGTCCGATGGAGAAACATGTTCAGTTTGATGGTCTGTAGCACACCCTTCAGTTTGTATATACCCTTTCCGTTACACCCTGTACAGCGCCATTACTTACTCAATCCAGTCAACAGATACCGCCATCTGTTACAATCGTTTGGAGCTAACAGATAATTGTGACTTAATTTGCAATAAAATAACATTGCGACTATAAATTGAGATGTAAGCTATCCTATCTTTCAAGTTGGATCAAACTGCACACGGTGTGCAAATTTGATTACAATCGGTTAAGTAGTTTAGGAGTCCATCCCGGATAAATAACGTGACGTGTTATTTATTTATAAATATAGATATACATTTTCAAAATGAATTACATATTTTTAGATATTATTTTGTACCCTATCACAATGTTGTCATTTTTAACCCAATGGTTGCCTGGTAGAGAATGCCTTGTGGCATTAAGTCCGCCTATGTACCACTATAGTACATGAAGTTTAAATAAATAAATAAACAATGCCCATACATACAATTTTGACAACACGGTTGGCGCAGTGGCTGAGCGATCGACTGCTGCGCTGCGTGTCGCGGGTTCGATTCCCGCACGGAACAAATATTTGTACGGCCTACAGATAGTTGTTCTGGGTCTGGCTGTTTGCGTGTGTGAGTTTAAATGTTTCTAAACGCACCCACGATACAGGGGCAATTCCTAGTAATTTAAAAAAAAAATTGAGAATTGCTCTTTATTTTCCTGAGATCCCATCATAAAATCCGGACTTATACCTTCCATCATCAGCTCAGAAACATGAGATGATGATTAGGCAACAAATATCTGAATTGAGTTTCAAAGTATTTGAAAAACATTGTGTGTGCCTATAAGATTTGAGGGTTGCCCTCGATTTCCCTGGGATCCAATCATCAGATTCTGACTTGGTGACAATGGGACCACCTCAGAAGTATATGCTTCGAATAAAGAGAATTTTGAAAACCGTCTAATCGATTTTGAAATCGGTGAACATACATCGGTAGAATCCCTGATGAAAAGTATTCGGGGGAGCACCAACAGCATTTTAAAGATAATACAAGTGATGGACTAGCCTGATTGCCCGTTCCTGGGGTATTAGACCCGTATGAACAGCTGCAGGTCTGATGCAGCAAATGCAAATGCAAATTAATTTTATTTTTTAATTACATAATTGATTTTAATTTAATTTAATTTATTTTGATATAATTTAATACTATTTGTAATTTTATTTTAATGAGTAATGTTAGTAACATAGTTTATAAGTGTTACTACCAACAATGGATCACTTGTGTTCGAATTAAATAAATAAAAAATACAAACAGTCGAATAGAGAACCTCCTCCTCCTCCTCCTCTTTTGGAACACGGTTAAAAAGAGTAGTAGGTTTAGGCAAGCCATGCTTTTAGGCGGGTGTGTAATATATGCCATAATAGCAGATAATATATTATCACTTGAAATAACGTTCACATGATATAATTTTCATATCCTTTAAAAACAAATAACCTAATTTCATGTGATCTAATATTACATTTCATATAAACTTCTTTTGCTCTAATAACATTTAATATAACGTTCAGTTGACCTAATTTTTATTTGACCTAATTTTCATATTTACTCATTTTCTGCCCAAATTCTGTAGTGAATAAGTAAATATCAGAAAACATCATACTGTTATAACCTCATCTAACCCAAATGATTCACCAACAATAGAAGGGATGTGGAGCTCGGCGGCCGCCGCCGCGGCATGCCCGCTTTGCTCGCTCGCCTTCGCGCGCTAATGGTCATAGTTCTAACCTAACCTAACCCACATGATTCACCAACCATATAGGGGATCTGACGCAGGAATGTATGAGGAATAATATACGAACTAAATACTATACTAACTGAATATTAGTTCAAATGTGCATTATAGAAAATGTTTATTAGACCATATAAAATTAGGTAAACTGAAATTATATCAATAATTCATTATATCATTTCATCGTTATACTAATCAAAAATTATATCAAATGAAAATAGGTCAATTTTTTTTTTTTTTTTTTTTTTTTTCACTTATCCTAGTATTCATCAACAAGATGAACCCTAATCATTATTACAATCTAGTCTTGTATATAGACTAATAAGTAATTTAATTAAAACCTAAACTGCTAAATTGTCTTTACTAAGAATGTGTCCAATGGCACTTTTCTTATTGTCTCTATTAAGGCGAATACACTTCGTTCTTGTATTTATTTGGTAACACTTATGCTACATTATACTATTCACTTTCACGAACACTAAACACTAACTCGAACGGTTTTGTTCTTTTTAGTCTTCTCACTATGTCCGTGTGTAGGTCTAAATAGGTCAAATGAACATTAGAACTTTTGTTATTAAATCAAAAGGTACGCACCCGTTTAGGCTTGTATGAAAATACGGCCACTAATACCTAGCCTTTGCCAACTACACATGTTGCGGTCGGCTTCCAGTCTAACTGGATGCAGCTGAATACCAGTATTTTACATGGAGCGACTGCCTATCTGACCTCCACAACCCAGTTTTTTTTTGTTAGTCTCTCATGTGTCCCACTGCTGGGCAAAAGCCTCCCCTTTCTCCTTCCAAACATCTCTGTCCCGTGCAATATCTGGCCATGATCGACCGGCAAACAAGATCAGATCGTCACACCACCTTCGCCGCGGTCTACCTCGACGGTGATTTCCTCCGTCAGGCGTCCAGTGAGTGACGATCTTTGCCCACCTCTGCATTCGTGCTACGTGGCTAACCCACTCCCACTTTAGCTTGGCTGTTGTTTCTCCGACATCTGCAACTTGAGTTATGGAACGCAGGGTGGTGTTCCTAACGCGATCTGTACGCTTCACACCTATTATGCTACGCTCCTATGCCCGCTGGCAAATCTTGAGTTTGGACTTCTGTTGTTCGGTTAGTGACCAGCTTTGCGCACCGTAGCTTAGGACGGGTAGGATGCACATGTCGATGAGTTTTCTTTTCAGTGTCATTGGGAGACTTCCCTCCAAGTGTTCTTTTAGGGCCCAGAAGGACTTCCAAGCATTTTGGACTCTACGTTCAACTTGACTTGCCTATTTTGAAAAGATACTATCTGGCCCAAGTATGTAAACTCATCGACATATTGCAGCACAACCCAAGTTCTGTTTTTTTTTTGCTTTATCTTGTTCTACGTTTTGTAGTCAGCAACGACTTATTGTCGGGCCTACGCTGTCCTCCCATACTTAAGTACCAACGCTGTAACATTCAAATATTGTAAAACCAAATGATTTTAAAAGAGCAAACATGGAGTTTCTTGTCGGTTCTTCTCCATAGGAAACGACCAACCAGAACCGTGCACCTTTTGTCGAAGTTTTAAAAGTGCCCATGTAGGCCTATGTTAAATAAAATATTTTGATTTTGTAATACGAAACCCCTTGGTAAGACTGGTTATCAGACTTTCGGGCCACTGACAACCTGTAACGAATGTCAAAGATCTACAAATGACGAGACATGGAGGAAACTCGGTATTCGGTAATGGATGTTCGAACTGACCACGGTAACGGGAAAAATAGAGGTTACCAAGAAAACAATCAAATCCGATAAACCTTTCCATATAAATAATTTCTGGTTTTAAGATAAATAAATGCTATATTTAGATAAACCATATATGTATATTGTAACAAAACAATTTAAGGGAAAATCAACTTTACGATAAACGGCGCAAAAATCCGGTTTTTTATTATTAACGTTCCAAGTGCACGTGTACTTAATGTACTTAAAAAGTGTCAGAGTCCGGCTCGATAAGATCGTGTGTCCTATCTTATCGAGTAAAGCAAATACGAAAGTGATGATTGACAAAAATACAATCGACTTTGAAAAAAACATTCAAAACTATAAAAGAAGCTAAAATTGACCAAGCCCCCTATTCACAAAGGCTCGGATTCGATTTCGATTCGATAAGTCGTATGTCTATCTTGTTTTGGCATTACGAAAGCGTGTGAGATAGACATACGACTTTCCGAATCGAAATCGAATCTGAGCGTTTGTGAATACGGGGGCTGATGATGTATGAAAGTGGACGAGGAGTAAGGATTAGCAGTAGACGTTTCCGCCTGTTTCCCTATGCGAAAATGTCGTTAAATTATTGTAAGTAAAGTATCTAAGGTTTTGGAAGTCAATGACTTTTGTTTGATTGATTTCCTTTTTAACCTAATTCAAAAAGGAGGAGGTTCTCAAAAGATTATTGTTTTATATTTGTTACCACCTCAGATCTCCGTCATTTATGAACTGATTACATTTTTTTTATGTGTAAAAGGATATACTTTCCGATTGGTCCCATGGATGATCAAAATCGGTTCAGAAGTTTTGTTTTTAAATCAAATAGCTATCTTAGCTGACAAAAATATGTCATCCAAGTAAACGAATTTGCGTATTCATGACAAGAATTTGTGTGATATATACTTACTACAAGTAGAACAAAATACGACCTCCAAAAAAGGCCAAAATAATTTTACTTTCGAAAATGGCGGCAAAAATGTCAATGAAACAAATAAAGTCACCGACGTCCGGAAATAAAGTTATTTTAGACCAATTTTTTTTAAGGGACTATTTTTATTAGAATTAACACTGGATGGCTAAAATGGCGGCAAGTCACGCGAACAATCTGCGACTCCCGCATTCTCCTTAAACCTAAGGGGAAGATCTATAAAACAATGGGTTGATCTGTGGTCTTCTATGGATCAAAATGTTAAGCCACAAAAGGGATGATGAAAGGCATTTGCACCTGGCTGAGATGTGAATGATATGGCGAATTCTGTGGTGTTACAGGAATGGTTAAATTAGAAATTATTATGTTATAGGAAGTTTGAAAGTCGTGCCGGTGACTGAAACGTTATGTGGAGGAGATTAGGATGTCTTGACGAAAGTTTTGAGAATGAATGGGATGGCTATAAGCGTGGAAGACCACAGAAACGATAGATCACGGACTGTGTGAAGGATGATATGGCAAGAAAGGAGCCTGGAGCCGGTTAGACTGGAAGACTTTTCTTAACTATGTTTGGATTGGCTTCCAATCTAACAGGATGCAGCTGAGTACCAGTATTTCACAAGGAGCGACTGCCTATCTGACCTCCACAACCCAGTTAGTGCCGGATAATACGACACGCGTTGGTAAGACTTAATTTTTTTAAATTATCTGTTCAATGTTAACAAACTTAAATTCTGTATTTTTTTCTGACTTGTTCTTTTATAATTTTGCGAGTGCTGTGCATTTCTTTAAGTGACGAATTCACTGTACCTAAAACTGTTTGTGATTTATACATTTATGTATATGTTTTAGTGAGTAAGTCGTTGAAGTGCCATAATCTAAATAAATAAAAACTGGTTGTCAGACTTCCGGGCCACTAACTACCTGTAACAATTGTCAAAGATCTGCAAATGACAGCCGGGACCAACGGCTTAACGTGCTTTCCGAGGCACGGAGGAAACTCAGTATGTAATTATGGTCACCCATCCACAGATCAACCAAGCCATGCGCGGCTTAACCTGCATATTGATCTAAGCGTGTTTATTTAACCACGAGCCATACATTCTCTTTTACTACTCTCCTCATATCCTTTACTCATATCCTTTATATGCGTTTCATCTTACACACGAACAGTTCACCTATCGTTTCTCTAATCTTTCCTTACTCTGCCACAGCCAATTAAAAACCCAAACTTCCCTCTTGAATAAAACCTCATACACAAAAATCCTCCTTGCTTCGAAAACAAAAACTGTAAAAAAGACTATCGAATAAAATATAAATGAGAGCAAACATTGAAGGATGTTTACAGTACGCGGTGAGCCTTGGTTGAGCGCGCACGCTTACCTGTGCCCTATTTTTTTTTTAGCTTTACGTAACCTGTGGTTTTTACTTTCCCGCGCTTTTTCCCGATAAACATGGTGTTTTGACAGGTACGTTTTACTTTTTTAAAGAGTTTTTTTTTTAAAGTTCTATTGAGCAATCGTAACGCGATGCTTGTATGCCTCGAAGGGCTAATCCGAGATGTTTAGTACAACTTCATTTCACCACTTTCTTTGCTTGTTTATATTGATTAATATTATGCCTGTAAACTTGAAGGTTTAAGAGCGTTTACGCCTAACGGCGTTTCATACAAACTTTCAAGTCCATAATTTCCGAAATGAATGAACCGATTTTAATGAAACGTTATATAAGCAGAATACATAGGTCTAAAAAGTTCCTAAAAATCATTTTCGAAATATAGTGTTACAGCTAAATTAGACCAATTATAAATTATCCCATACAAACAGAAGTTTCCAATTATCTTTTATTTTTCAAAAGACTCTTCGAAAATGTTTTTAAGTAACTTTTTAAACCTATGTAGGTATACTGCTTATGCGTATGTAGTTTCATTAAATCGGTTCAGTCCTTTTGGAAAATAAGGACTTGTAAGTTTGTATGAAATGCCGTAAGGCGTGAACGCTCTTAAGCAGAGAAGTACCTAATGGTACCCCCACATTATGCCAGTTATGTAAAAGTACTATTAATATTTGGTTAATATTATTTGATCATAAATAATGACGAATGATCGCTTCGTTGGTCCCGTAGCTCGGGATCCAGAGGACTTAAGTACTCCGGGCCCCATTCCAACATCCATTTTGAGAAGCAAACATGACAGAGTTACTCTCAATATATTGGTTTATTTTAGCTCTCAAAAATGATGTCAGAACTAAACAAGGTGTTGTTTTGCATCCTCGTCAAAATTCAGGAGGTCGTCACAAAAGACATAAATAATCCATTCAAATTGCGGTACCTAGATATTTATTAAATTTATTAATAAATGCTGCTATTTTTGTTGGTGTTTAAGTTTGTCAGTAACTTAACGTGGTTTAGGGAATAAGAAATTATCGAATAAACGTTTGCGATTGTTTGTAATGTGTGAAAGCGTAGTTATTATAGTGCGAGGATCAGACGGTCCGCGTTTAAAATACGGGTGGTTCACAAAACTCAAACTCAAACTCGAAGCTTTTATTTCAATTAGACCATTACAGGCACTTTTGAAAGTCAAAAAAGCAGAAACATCGCAAAGCTATAATCCCAGACACAAGGCATAATAACTTGTGAAAGTACTGTAGCTGCCCATTCCAAAGCGTAGATCTCTATGGAAAAGAATGGGCAAGAAACTCCCTGGACACACAGCACACTTTTAAAACAAAAAAAAAATACAAAACACACTTACATAACGATTACAGTAAATACATTGCATTGTCGGGCCTACGCTGTCCTCTCATACTTAGGTACTAACGCTGTAATATCCAAATATTGTAGGACCAAATGATTTTAAAAGAGTAACCATGGAGTTTCTTGCCGGTTCTTCTCCATATGAAACGACCAACCCGAACCGTGCCTCTTCTGTCGACGTTTTATAAGTGCCCATGTAGGCCTATGTAAAATAAAATATTTTGTTTTTTTTATTATTTCATACATAATAAAAAAATTACCTACCGATTTCATTATTGTTTCGGATCGAGAACCATCATGGTTACCTCCTTGAATTTGACGAGGATGCAAAACAACAGCTTGTTTACTTTGGTAAAAAAATTTAGTTAATTAAATGAGAGACGTAACGCACCGGATCAACTGAGGATGGATGCAATGGCGACAGGTCACTGGAACAACTTGCGACCCACGGATGCCCCTCAAGTTAAAGGGGAAAATATACAAGTCCCTGATACGATGTGTCCTACTTTATGGATCGGAATGCTGGGGCTGTAGATGAGATGAGAATGTTAAGGTGAATGTGTGGTGTGACAAGAATAGATAAACTTCACTATCACTTGCGAGATGTCTTCCGTGAAATTTGCAACTTGCGAGATGTCTTCCTTGAAATTTGCAACTTTATTTTATATTTGCACGCCGAAATTAAAGACAGAATAAGAGAACAATTTTGTACATTTTACCAACCTTCTGTACCTTACTTAGGCAAATAAAAGATTTTGTTTTTAGGGTTCCGTACCCAAAGGGTCAAACGGGACCCTATTACTGAGACTTCGCTGTCCGTCCGTCCAACCTTCCGTCTGTCACCAGGCTGTATCTCATGAACCGTGATAGCTAGCCAGTTGAAATTTTTACAGATTATATATTACTGTTTCTGCTATAACAAAAAATACTAAAAACAGAATAAAATAAATATTTAAGGGGGGCTCCCATACAACGAAGTGATTTTTTTCTCGTTTTTATAAATAATGGTACGGAACCCTTCGTGCGCGAGTCCGACTCGCAGTTGGCCGGTTTCTTTTATTTTTATGTTCCCTGATTATGTTTTTGTGATCACGGAGAAAAATATCGCAAACTCACAATAAACTAAAATCACGGAAGATTTTCCAAAACTGATCGTGTAAGTCTAGTTAAAAACCGTCAAAGTTAAAAACAGTGTAGGAATGGTTAAGATATGTGACAGTGACATCTAAGACATAGAAGAACAGATTAACGCTAACTTAAGTTCTATTATTAATTGGTTGAATGCTAATAACCTCATTGTAAACCTTTAAAAACTAAAATTATGAATTTTAAATTAAGCCAAATTGAAAAATCACACTATCAAATCTAATCTAAACTAATAATAAAGTTGAAGAGTTTGTTTGTTTGCTTGAACGCGCCAATCTCAGGAACTACTGGTCGGATTTAAAAATTCTTTCAGTGCTAGATAAGCCATTTATCGAGGAAGGCTATAGGCTATATATCATCACGCTACGACCAGTAGGAGCGGAGCAGCAATAAAAAAATGTTGCGAAAACGGGGAAAATGTGGTGCAGACGAAGTTGCGCAGTACAGCTAGTAAACTATAAAGAAGCTCAAGTACTTGAAACAAATGTAATCAAATTTCTAGGGCTCTTACAACGATATGTCATGGACAAATCAAATAGGCAGAGTATGTGGAAAAAATAGTAGGTTATCCTACGCTGTCTATATGCTGGGTAAAATCTAAACTAATATTTTGAAGAGGAAAGATTTGATGGTTTGTTTGTTTGCACTGAATAGGCTCCGAAACTACTGATCCGATTTGAAAAATTCTTTCAGTATTAGATAGCCGATTTATCGAGGAAGGCTATAGACTATATATCATTACGCTACGACCAATAGGAGTGGAGCAGCAATGAAAAATGTTGCGAAAACAGGGAAATCGTGACGCAAACGAAGTTGCGCCGGACAGCTAGTTGTAAATAAGATCGCATTACTGGCGGCTTAGCTCGGCTATGTCGCGTCTACTCTGCGGAATGGACTTTTATTTTGGGGTAGTACCTATAAGGTTCCTGATGTACTTATAGCTTAGAAAAAGTGTATTAGAGGTAAATGCAAAAATAAAATCTACAGAACCATCCGAGCAACATTTCAAAAATTTAAAAATAATGGCAGTACCATCACTTAATATTTATGAATCCTGTATTTTTATCAAGAACAATATCATCATCATCATCATCATTTCAGCCCAAAAGACGTCCACTGCTGGGCATAGGCCTCCCCCAAGTGTCGCCACATTGACAGTTTAGGGGGGTTTTGCCATAATCGCCACGCTTGGCAGGCGGGTTGGCGATCGCAGTACGGTTGTACAAAAGCACAGAGAAAGCTGCTGCCCATTCTCTGGCAAATACCTTAGTCACCTCTTCCGATACCCACGGGAAGATATGGGATGGTGCTATTCTTTACGTCCGACACCATACAGAGGAAGAACAATATGTACTTAAATAAATCTGTTGAAAGTCTGCGTCGCTCAAATAATCTGCACACGTTGCCTACTAAAACAGAGTTTATATACAAAAGTGTATTTTCAATGGCACCCAGATTAAACAATAAAATTCCTAAATAATTAAAGAGTGTAAAAACCTTATCATCATGAATTTAAAAACAGATTTTCACAATCATTGAATTATTTATTGAAGAAGTTTATTATTCTATTAGCGAATTTCTCAATGACAAATTGTTGTAATGTTGAAATTTTATTTATTATTCCTATTAGCTCATACCTTTTGACTTTTACTTATATTGTCATCTGTGACATTTTTTTAATCTTGACATTATAGCTGACATTTAATGTAATATAATGTTATTTGATGATTTTAATTATTTAATTAACCAAATTGTATTGTTGTTTATTAAGATTATTTATTTTCTTGATGTAAATTTAATTTCTTGTACTTAACTAATTTATAGAAAAATGTTGTATGTGTTACGGCGGCACATAGATAGTTTCTGAATCTAAACTAATATTGTAAAGAGGAAAGATTTGATTGTTTGTTTGTTTCGATTTAACTCAAAAACTACTCGACCGATTTTAAAAATTCTTTCACCATTAAAAAGGTACATCTTTACCGAGTAACATATATTATATCATTTTTGCGAACGAAGTCGCGGGGAAGTGCCGGTGTTATGTATTTTACCACCTTTTTTTACTTATGTTCACAAAATAAATGAATTTGAATTTAAGATAGAGAACGAGATAATTAGAGGAAGGAGAGGAGGAGGAGGAAGTTCGGAAGTTGCGCCAGTTACACAATAATTGAAAGGGAACTGGACTGCCTTGAGAAGGATATGTGCTGAGGAGGGATGAATCTTATGCGACTAAAAGAGTGATTAATACGGGGTTATTGGTAAAACACCAACAACCTCTTAAGAGGTTATTCTACTCATCATTATGAACAACATTTACTATGGGACCAAACCTGAAATCGCGAAAAAAAATCAGATGGTCCGTACTTTATGTTCACATAACTCGTCAAAATGTAGAGAACAGCTGATTTTTTTTAGATGTGAGATTAGGTGAGATTTTGCTCGACACCCTTCCTCCCCTAAACGCCACACGTAATTAGTGGACGCCCCCTTATGGCATTGAATCATTTACCTAAGTGAGTCACAGCGTCTGTTAGATATAACAGGTATAGATAATTCGCTTGTTATCATTTTATCAAAAAAACCGAAAGGAGTGACAAGTTTACACGTAATAAATCAATATCTAACTAATCTATACAGGGTGTAACGGAAAGGGTATATATGTTACCGGCCAAACCCGATTTCCGGCTAAACTTGTTTGTCCTAGGCCAAACTCAATCAAAAGGAATCTGCACCCCATCTAAATAGGTTAGGTTAGGTTAGAACTGTGACCATAAACGCGCGAGCTGAGCGAGCGTAGCGAGCGATGCCACATCCAAGTTGAGCGCATTGTAAATGTTTTGTTTGGGTTAGTATATCCTGACACGATAAACCAGTAAACAGGTTTGGCCTAGGACAAACTAGTTTGGCCTGAAATCGGGTTTGGCCGGTAACATATGCATTACAAAAACTTCGTATTGTGTCAGACGAAAAAACAGCTCGCATAGCATATCGTAGTTATGTCGAATAAATTTGGTATGGGCTGATAATGCGGGGCAATTCAACATATATTGATAAGATATTTATTGTTCAAAAGAAATGTTTTACAGCTATTTGTCATGTCGGTTCACTTGAATCATGCAGGGCTTTATTTAAAAATCTCAATGTAAAGACCTTGACCAGCATGTACTTGTTAGAGGTATCAGATTAGGTATTAGAGGTATATTTGTAAGAAAGTATGGTGAATTCTTTAGATTCAAAGGTGATAGTTACGCAAAGCAAAGACCAAGAAATGCTACGAAAATATTGATTCCCTTTTGTAAAACATTATAATAAATTATTATGATAATGAAGCTCGTGGCTAAATAATAACAGCCGCAAGGGTCGATCTTTAAGATTAAGCCGTGCTTGCCGAGGTTGGTCCGTGGATGGGTGACGATAATTACATACCGAGTTTCCTCCGTGTCTCGGAAAGCACGTTAAGCCGTTGGTCTCGGCTGTCATTTGTAGATCTTTGACAGTCGTTACGAGTAGTCAGAAGCCAAATTCTGACATCCAGTCTTACCAAGGGGTATCGTATTACCCAGTTACTGGGTTGTGGAGGTCAGATAGGCAGTCGCTTCATGTAAAATACTGGTACTCAGCTGCATCCGGTTAGACTGGATGTCGACCCCAAGATAGTTTAGGAAAAGGCTAGGCAAATGATGATGTCATAAATTATTACAGTCTGATGATAACCCGTATCTAGTATTCCATTCATTGTCGCGACATTTTAAATATACCTAAATTTTGTGTTAAATGATTCAATTTTTATACCTAGCCTAAAGTATATAAAATCAATAAATTCTCGCTATCAACGATTGTCAGATACGATATGTATCGTTTGATAACGTTTTAAACAAATTGGGTTATATTTTCAAACACAAAAGCAATGATGACTATCATAAATAGGTATTCATACTTACATAACCTCGCGTTTTCTTTCTTAGGGAGGTACGCAAAAGCTATAGAACATTTACACACATCGGCCTGTCCACCATGACGTCTTAAAACAGTATTGTTTTACTCTTATTCCAGTGTGGGAAACAGACGGAGCTATACAGGATGTCTAGCGCCATCTCTGTCCTGCAACGGAAAATGAGTAAAACAATAATCTTCTTCTTAGCGTGTCGACGGCAAATCGCTAAATATATTTAGCCCAAAACTCAGCCAAGCGAACTCCGCTCACTGATGCAGTCATAAGATCGTCAAGTGCGCAGGTGTCATGGCATGCAGCGCAAGATGGAAGGTGGGCCATTGTCTGTGGAGACACGTCGCATAAACACTTGAAATCTGAGCCGTCCATGAACCCCGATATATAGAGATTGTCTTTAAACAATAATGTTTTAAGACATCTGGGGGCCTCAAATACCCGCTTTGGCAGGATCATAAATTACGTTGAAATCCTTAAAATGGTCATAGACGCAGTTAATATTATGAATTGTCACTTTGTGACCATTTTACGAATTGCAACATCATCATCTGCCTAGCCTTTTCCCAAACTATCTTGGGGTCGGCTTCCAGTCTAACCGGCCAGCCTTACCAAGAGTTATCGTATTACCAAGTACTGACAGGTTGCTGGAAATCAGATAGGCAGTCGTTCAATGAAAATACTGGTATTCAGCTGCATCTGGTTAGACTGGAAGGCGAAAACAACATTGTTGGGAAAAGGCTAGGCAGATGAATTGCGCAGTAGCAGCCCGAGTTCTGAATGTTATTGAAAGCACGCCATTCAAGGTCGAAGTTCTGACTATGCGTAAATACTCTGATGCATGCAAGTCACTCAGAGAGCTGGAACGAGCCATGTTGGCTATCTCCCTCTACGACCAGCTGAAAAACACCGAAATACGACGGTGACCGAAATTTACAGCTACCGCAGTGTCTCAAGACGAAAGTCTATGGCCAGTGTGTGTTGCCAGTGATTACATTCGGGACCGAAACGTGGTCGCTCACAATGGGCCTTATTAGAAGGCTTAAAGTCACCTAAAGGGCAATGCAGAAGGCTTTGCTCGGAGTTTCCTTGCGTGATCAAATCAAAATGAGGACATCCGCAAGAGAACCAAGGTTACCGACGTAGCCCGAAGAATTGCCAAACTTAAGAGCGTTTACGCCTTACATTGGCATTTCATACAAATTTTCAAGTCCATGTTAATGCAAGTTAATGAAACTTCATACGCATAAGCAGGATACACAGGTCTAAATAGTTACAAAAAACATTTTCGAAAAATAGTGATACAGCTAAATTAGACCGATTTTAAATTATCTATAGAAACAGAAATTACCAATTACCTTAACAAAAAAAAAGAAAAAAAAAGAAAGAAAGAAAAAAAAAGAGATTTCGAAAAAGGTTTTTAGTAAATTTTTAAACCTATGTATCCTGCCTATGCGTATTAAGTTTCATTAAAAGTCGGTTCAGTTATTTCGGAAAATAAGCACTGAAAGTTTGTATGAAATACCGTAAGGCGTAAACGCTCTTAAGTGGCAGTGGGCAGGGCACATTGCTCGCAGAACGAATGGCCGATGAGGCCGAAAAGTTCTGGAATGTCGACCACGAGCCGGAAGACGATGCTTTGGAAGGCCTCCCACTAGGTGGACCGATGACCTGGTGAAGGTTGCGGGGATCCGCAGGATGCGAGTGGCACGGGACCGGTCAATGTGGCGACACTTGGGAGACGCCTATGTCCAGCAGTGGACGTCTTTCGGCTGAAATGATGATGATGACTGAGTTTGATGTACATACTCTGTGGTTGACGAAAAAATGCAATGCGTTATGCGTCGCGACCTAATCTTTGCTAGCGTCTACAAAGTACTATTAAAGCTGACTAAGTACATCAATTACATGACCTATATCATTATAAATAAAATGCAATTTAGCAGTGTATGCAAGGTCGCGTTTTTACCTATAATTCAGCTGGGTTTCATTTGATTTGACATTTGATACTATACACGGGTTTCTTAGTAGTGTTGATATCGCTATTTTGCACTTCCTTTAATCCATACAAATATAATTAAGTTGAAAAGTTTGTTTGTTTTTTTAACCGAATTCAAAAAAAGGGGAAGGTTATGTTTACGACCGCCATTTTTTTTCATGTATGTAGGTACCCCGATTACTTCGTTCTTTTTTTATTTGGTAGAAGAAGCTTGCGCGGTGGTCCCTTGAAAGTTTTATTGACTTTACTCTATAATACTTATGTTTTCTGCATCTTTTATGTTGATGATCTCCTAATATCTTTCCCTACCCTACATTGAAAAAGATATAATATTGCAAAAACTTATTTGGAGAGACCCGAGGACACTAAATAAATAAAGATTAAAAAAAAACATTGTTTATAACCATAACAGACCATAGCCAATAGAATTGCTAAAACACAAAGATCTTCCAATTCCAAGCACATCATGTCAAAAAAACTATTATTAGTTATTTTAAAAAAGAATTAACCATTTACTTTTGTTTTTTTATTTTTTTTTATTTTTTACCATAGACTTACAATGCCATCATAAAGATCAACAAAGCTATCATAAATTTCCATAGACCCAATAAAAATAATAATGTTATCGATGTTTCGACAATATTATTATTTTTATTATAAAAAATGTCGATTATAATTTTACTGTATTATTGACCAATAAATTGATTAGTTAATATTAGCTTATCAACTGAATTGATGTTATCACCTATTAGAAAGATTAAAGCCTAGTCTTTTCCTAACTATGTTGGGGTCAGCTTCGTGTCTAATAGCACGCGTAGCAAGACTACTGTAGAAACGAGTTTTGTCCACGGAAAAATGGACATAATAACAGATAGACAATGACAATGTGTCAGTTTGTCAATTCTTCCGTCGACATAGCACGTTTCTACGGCGGTTATACTTCGCTTGCAGGATGCAGCTGAGTACCAGTATTTTACATGGAGCAATATTCAGCCTAATGTATCTATGTCTAATATATTACTGTCTCATTGGTCCAGTAGTAGCAAGCACGACTGCTGAGCAGGAAGTACCGGGTTCGATTCCCCGGTAGAGCAAAGTGTAACCGGGTTTATCCATCAGGAATTTCACAGGAGCAGCTACGGAGTCTTGATTTGTCCCCGGTTGGTAATAGGCTCGCCCCCTATTCATCATCATCATCAGCCTATAATGTTCCCACTGCTGGGACACAGTCGTCCTCTCTATGAAAGGGAGTGGGCTGTAATCCACGGCGCTGGCCCGGTGCGGGTTGGTAGATGTCACTTGTCTTCGAATTTTTAGTTCTAGGACATGCCGGTTTCCTCACGATGTTTTCCTTCACCGTTTTTGAGGGCAGCGGTGATGAATTAAATTACACAAAGTAATGCGTCTGACTGGGTTCGAACTCACGGCTTACTGCTTGTAAGTCGGGGCTGCCACCACTGGGCCACCGCTGCCCCCTATTACATTGCTTAAACATAACTGGAAGAATGTGGATGTACTATTAGTTAGACCTTTGACTAACCCTTCGAGAATTGCAGGCGTGATGTTCTGATTAAGATATTAATAGATTTTTCTCCTCTTTTCAGATGCAAAGAAATTTTCCAGTCAACCATCTTGCGAACACAATTTCAAAATGGCGGACTACTGCTCGAACCCCGCTGACAGTGTTTTAAAAAAGGAAATTACATTTTCCGAATGTCAAAGTGCAATGCAGGACCAAGGATTTAAAAAAGAATTCCTTTTATTCTATGTGAACCTAGTGTTTATAGTTTTTAGAACAATTTCTGAATTTCTTTTTGAATACTATGCGTATTTAATTTGGGCTGTGATTGTATATTATTTATTGAAAATAATTTATAGGAGTTATATTAACCCAGTGTTGTATAAAAAAGTGAGTAACTTTTTGATAACTTTTTTTTAATTTTAATTAAGTTTCCCGTCAATCGCGCATATAGTTGTATAGCGACGTACAAAAAGCAACTTACAACAAAAAGTACTACAGCGCCATCTACAAGAAAACAGAGTAACTAATATGGTCTGAATTTCGTAAGCAAAGTTTACATCGACATAAGACTATATAGTAAAACCCGACAACAACTGTCGGGCTTTTGTCCGGTTAAGCAGTAGCCAGCCTCAGAGGCTGAACTGCGAGATGCCATTATCAAAAAAAAAAAATATACTGTCGGGCAGTTGTCCGCCAGACATAACACCTGTCTGGTCGGAAGATCGTCCCTTTACTAAGGAGTTTCGAGGAACTTTAAACCCTGTTCCTCTTACCCATAAAGATGTATTTCATCAAAAACTGTATCTGCGCTACGTATCGCGGATTAAATCTCTGCACGTGACAGTAAAAATACGCACCTATAAACACTCAAACTGACAGTTATTCCATAATCTATTCGGTCTATCTATTCCTAGGTAGATAACAATTTACGGAACGGCTAGTTTGTGTGATAAGGATTTGGCATTGAACTGGCCTAGAGTATTAGGATAAGAGCCCAGGTGTTGACGAATAGTAGATAGTAAATAGGATCCAAACGGAGTTTAGAACTCCGGGACCCATTCCAGCATCTATTTTGAGAGGCAAACATGACATGACAGAGTTTCTCTCAATATATTGGTTGATCGTAGCTCTCAAAAATGATGTTAGAACTCAGGAGGTTGTCACAAAAGACATAAATAATCAGTTTAAATTACGGTACCTAGTTAATTATTAATAATATAATACTTTTTTTGTTGTTTAAGTTTGTCAGTATTTCAGAAAAACCCCATTCATATTAATGGGTTTATTCGTTAACTAGCTCCCATTCAGTCACATTTTCCCCGTTTTCGCAACATTTTTCATTGCTGCTCCGCTCCTATTGGTCGTAGCATGATGATATATAGCCTATAGCCTTCCTCGATAAATAGGCTATCTAACACTGAAAGATTTTTTCAAATCGGACCAGTCGGTACTGAGACTAGCACGTTCAAGCAAACGAACAAACTCTTCAGCTTTATAATATTATATTAAATATTATATAAGTATAGAAGTATAGATTTCTTATTCCCTTAACCACTTAAGGGAATAAGAAATTAACGAATAAAAATTTGCGATTGTTTTTATGTGTTAAGAGTGGTTATAGGGCGAGGATCAGAAGGGCCGCGTTTAAAACACGGGTGGTTCACTCTTCCCGATATTCGTAAATAAAAAAGAAAAACCTATCCATTTTATTATTGATTCGGGTCGAGAATCATTAGCATAGTTACCTCCTTGAATTTGACGAGGATGCAAAACAACACCTTGTATAGGTGACAGTTTTGATACCACTTAGCACTCGTGAGTGGTATCAAACTATACAATACCAGGATGCGGATCTCTCATTGAACGGAAAATTTATACAATGCGAGGCCATAATAGCTTTTATTCCGGCATTTCGTGCAAACTTTCAAGTCCTTATTTTCCGAAATGACTGCACCGATGTTGATGAAACTTAATACGCATAAGCAGGATACATAGGTCTAAAAAGTTAGTATACATTTTTTTCGAAATGCCTTTTAATAAAAAAGATAATTGGAAATTTCTGTTTCTATAGATAATTTATAATCGGTCTAATTTAGCTGTAACACTATTTTTCGAAAATGTTTTTAGTAACTTTTTAGACCTGTGTATCCTTCTTTATGGAGTTTCATTAAAATTGTCAGTCATTTCGGAAAATAAGGACTTGTTAGTTTGTTTTATTTTTTAAATTTTTACTAACCTTGTAACGTAACTGTAACTAATGTTGCTCAAGACGAGTTGACGATTTCACATTTAATTTCCTACCATCCGTTTCTATTATAATTTTGCTAAAGCGGCTATTTTAGGCTCCTAGTAATAATAAGTGGCGCTCTTATAAAAAGCCCTTTGTTAAGCATATACACCTAATTTTTTTCAGGAACTAACAGAAATCGGTTTCGAGCACATCCCAGATGGCCCAGACCGCGACAGACGGATATCTAGAGCTCAGGTCACCAGACGGATGGGCAACAAGATACCACCTCCTTATCCTAATGGGTGGTTTGCAGTGGGAGAGAGCAGGGAGCTGAAAGTTGGAGGCGTTTTTGCTGTCGATGCTTTAGGTAAGTAGCGCCATCTGTTGTTGAGTAGCGGAAGTTTTAATTTCTTGGAACATTTAAGTCACACATAAATATGCAGTTTTGTAAAGAAAATTAATCTTTTGAAAATAATAAATTACAAATGGGAGTGAGGGCGGTATGGAATATAATGTTTGAAAAATAATTATGTTGATTGCGTTTAGTAGCGCCATCTAGTATCCAGTAGCCGAATCGATGAATTTGGAAATTATTGATGTCATTAATTATTGCATTATTCAGCAATACGGATTGTCTGTACTTCACAGTCTTTATTTCTTTTTCGCTTGTTAAGTGCCTAACAGACAGAGTCAGAGTTTTTATGCCGCCCGAGCCGATGGTTTATCTCACGATGTTTTCCTGCACCGAAGCAAATGACAATTATGCACAGTCATTAATTTATCATTTTACTATTGGAAGAAAAACTTTTACCAGATTAGTTTTACAAATATTAAAAGTTGTTTTTTATTCCCAGGCGAAAACCTCTGCGTCTACCGAGGAGAAGACGGCGTAGCTCGCGTTGTAGACGCGTATTGTCCCCACTTGGGCGCCAACCTAGCTGTTGGTGGCAGTGTGTGTGGGAACTGTATCGAATGCCCCTTCCATAAGTGGCGGTTTGGGGAGGACGGTGCGTGTGTTAGTGTGCCTGGGGTGGAACATGGTAAGTAAAAATCTTAACAGCCTCCTTAAAAAAGTTAGTAGAGCTCCAAGCAAAAGATATCAACCAGTCAAGTAACTATCTACTCCTATTGCTGTCACCAACTCTAATATTTTTTGTGGATCGATTCAAAGAGAAGTAAGAGCGCCATATCAAAAGTATTTTTTAAATATAAGGCAAGTGGCAGGTGGCCCACTTGGGCGCCAACCTAGCTACCCACAGCTTGGTTGGCGCCCAAGTGGGACTTTTTTAGAGTCCCTTCCATAACACCCCGTATTAAGTACCAAACATAATCTTCCACAGCACCCAAAGGCGTCTCAATAAAGCAATGGACCTCAGTGGAGAGGGACGGTGCCATTTGGATCTGGTACGACGCGGAGGGCAGAGCTCCTCTGTGGGAGATGACGGAGGTGCCAGAGCTGAAGACCTGGGGGTATAGGGGTAGGAATGAGTACATTGTCAGCGCTCATATACAGGTAAGCAACTATGCAATATCTTACATTTCCTAGAAAAGCTCTTTCTTTTTCATGTGTTTTGTGCCTTTGAGGAGCTCGTGGCTAGATAATAACCCGCACGGGTCGATCTTTAAGGTTAAGCTGTGCTTGCCGAGGTTGGTCCGTGGATGGGTGACCATAATTACATACCGAGTTAATAACAGCCGCACGGGCCGATCTTTAAGGTTAAGCCATGCTTGCCGAGGTTGGTCCGTGGATGGGTGACCATAATTACATACCTACCAGGTTTCCTCCGTGCCTCGGAAACCACGTAAAACCGTTGGTCCCGGATGTCATTTGTAGATCTTTGACAGTCGTTACGAGTAGTCAGAAGCCAAAAAGTCTGACATCCAGTCTTACCAAGGGGATCGTATTACCCAGTTACTGGGTTGTGGAGGTCAGATAAGCAGTCGCTTATGTAAAATACTGGTACTCAGCTGCATCCGGTTAGACTGGAAGCCGACCCCGATATAGTTTGGGAAAAGGCTAGACAGAAAATGATAATGCCTAACTTGGTGTCGTCTGACAAGTGAGAATGGAAGAAGAAAACGTGTTGATATCAAATAAAATGGGACAAGAGCAGGAACATGATGAAGAGTGCCTGGTTCCATAATATTGTTCTTAGCTTTAAGCCTTGTAACACCTGTCGAAGAATTGCCAAACTTAAGTGGCAGTGGGCAGGGCACATTGCTCGCAGAACGAATGGGCGATGGGGCCGAAAATTTCTGGAATGGCGACCGCGAATTGTAAGACGATGCGTTGGAAGGCCTCCCACTAGGTGGACCAATGACTTGGTGAAGGTAGCGGGGATCCGCTGGATGAAAGTCACACCGGACCGGTTAATGTGGCGCCACTTGGGCGAGGCCTATGTCCAGGAGTGGACGTTATTCGGCTGAAATGATGATGAACACCTGTAGCTCCCATTGTGGAACACAAATATGAATATAACCTGTTGTCGGAGTTTTTGCCACACATGAGCCTCTGACTTACCTTTACAAGCCGTTGAGAAATATCTCTCAGGTATGCTGGTTTCCTCACGATGTTTTCCTTCACCGAAGCAAGTGATAATTATGGGTGCGCCAAAGTTCACCTAAATTTTCAACTCCGATAATTGGAAATCCGAAAATGTTCTTCCTAACATTTTTATCCTAACAATCGCAATTCCTAACTACTCTGTCTCTAATGTTCATAATTCCGAAGCATTCAACTTCATAATGTCAGTAGCAATAAACATCTATTATACTTTTATTTGTTTTCCTATATTTTCTCAACATAACCATCTTTTACACTATTATTTAAAGTCATATCTTTTTTGTTTAGATTTCTTTTTATTCATAATAATCAGTATTATATACATTCATTTTGCGTAACTTTTACTTTTTTATTTATTGCGGTGTGTACCTGGAAAAATATCCATAGGTTAGGTTAGGTTAGAACTGTGACCAACTAGGTACGCGCGAGCCGAGCGAGCGTAGCGAGCGGTGCCGCGGTAGCGGCCGGCGAGCGCTACCTCGAAATTGGTCGCAAAATTTTTCTAAGTATTTTTTTCATAGGGGCCCCAAGACGACACTTTGACCTAATTCCCACCCAAATTAAAACTATAAAATCATCTTCTACCCACATATATTTTTATTACACTTGGTAAATGTCTTGGTAAATCTGAGTATCAGTGAAAATATTATGGTAATTATGTTTAGGGATAAAAGAGTTATGATAAAAAACAGTAGGAGTTAAATTATTTACATTAATGATATTATTAATTAAAATTTTCGGAAACATGAGTGTTATGAACATCGCCGGTAGCACTACAAATAGTATGAATGAAAACTTTAGGATGAAAAGTTTTAGGAAGAATGATCATTCGGATTACAAATGGTTAGGAAGAACAATTTCGGGTAAAGAACTTTAGGTGAGCCAATATGGACCCGATAATTATATTATACGCATATGAATCCGAAAAAGTGGTGCGTTTCTTGGATTGAACTTGAACACTATGACAATGGCAGTCTGACGGTTACGCCACTAAGCTATCACTGCTTCATGTTTCATTTCCTACAATACCTGGAAGGATGATATAGCAAGAAAGGAGGTGGCTGATGAGATGACGAGTAATACTGAAGTATGGAAGAAGAAGACATGCTGCGCTGACCCTAAATAAATTGGGATAAGGGCAGGAGAATCATCATCATCATCAGCCTATAATGTTCCCACTGCTGGGACACAGTAGGCCTTCTCTCTATAAGAGGGAGTAGGCTGTCATCCACCACACGGGCCCAGTGCGGGTTGGTAGATGTCACTTGCCTTCGAATTTTTAGTTCTAGGACATGCCGGTTTCCTCACGATGTTTTCATTCACCGTTTTTGAGGGTAGCGGTGATGAAATAAATTACACAAATAATTCGCCTCCCCGGATTCGAACGCACGGCTTTCTGCTCGTAAGTCGGGGCTGCCCCTGGGCCACCGCTGCTCTAGAGAATGATGATGAAGATATTATTGAGGCTGACCTCATTTGTTTCAGTATCTAATTATTTGTACCAATGACTAACAAATATTTCTTGCTGTCCGGTGACTGAAATGATGTGTGGTAATCGGTTGTCGTGGTATGGGCATGTGAGGCGGGGTGGAATGAGGAAAATGTCGTGAGGAAAGTTTTGAGTGTGAATGTGGATGGTTATAAGGGTAGAGGAAGACCAAAGAAATGATGGATGGACTGTGTGAAGGATGATATGGCAAGAAAGGAGGTGTCTCATAAGATGACAAGTATGGAGGAAGAAGACATGCTGCGCCGACCCCAAATAAATTGGGATAAGGGCAAGAGAATGATGATGTTCACTAACAAATATTTCTATTATTCCAGGAAATCCCTGAGAACGGCGCTGATGTAGCACACTTGAATGCCGTACATTCTCCATCTTTACTGTCAAGTTTGGGAGAGAAGTATCCGCTTTTGTATGATTTAATAGGTAAGCAATTTTCTTTTCATACTATAAGCTTCCGTCCGTCTTATAACGACAGGCCGTGTCGACGGCGCGTTCGTGTTCCACGCGCGCTTCAAGGAGATATCAGCTAGTCGGAAGGAATCCGAGACGGCCGTTGCCTGCCAGGGCCGCGGGACTGTTCGAAAGAGATACCGTAGCCCCGGAACACAAAGGGCTAAGAAGGAATATGGATGGGTTTTAGTCAGTACAAGTCTGACACACCCTTCCACTCCGCCCAGAGCAGAAGGGGTCAATTGCTGTTTTCCCAAAAGGAAAAAAGTAATTAAAATACAGAACCAAATATTCAAAGATATTGTGATATCTGCTATTTTCTCACCAATCCACTATACCACTATCACCACCACGATCCAATGGTCGTTATCACATAGAAAAACCACATATAAATTTTTCATCGGTTTTTTTTTTTTATTCTGCTGTTTCATACATTTTGTCTGGGTTATCTACACATTCAGCAGTTTGCAGGTTAGGTCCTAGGTCCAATTCCCGGGTTGGGCAAATTGTTATTGGGTTTTTTTCAAGAATTTCTCAGTAGCATCCACGGAGTCTGGATTTGCCAAGTTGTTGGCAATAGGCTCGCCCCCTATTACATGGTACTTAAACATAACCGGCGAAATGTGGGCTATTCCGTACACCTCTGCCTAATCCTTCGGGGATTACAGCCGTGATGTTATGTTATTCTACTAATAGTACTATAGTTACAGCACACATGACAACATTTGTGTCACTTGTTTTATCTAGTCTTTTTGTGATATTTTCTACTTATTTTTTGTTGTTGTATAACAAAAAACAATAACAATCGGTAAATAAGAAAAAGAGTCTTCTTTTTCTTATTTACCGATTGTTTGTAAATGTGTGGACATTGTAGGCCTTATAGATTCCTAGATCCTTGGTAACTTTTTATTTCGTTCTACGTTTTGTAGTAAGCAACGACTTATTGTCAGGCCTAAGATGTCCTCCCATACTTCAGTACTAACGCTGTAACAGAAATATTGTAAAACCAAATGATTTTAAAGAGTAACCATGGAGTTTCTTGCCGGTTTTTCTCCATAGGAAACGACCAACGCGTACCCAGCACCCTTTTTTTTGTCGACGTTTTATAAGTGCCCGAGTAGGCAGCCTATGTAAAATAAAATTTTTTTTTTTTTTTTTTGATCTGAAGTGTTTGTTTTTTTGTTTGTTTGCTTGAACGCGCTTATCTCAAGAACTTCTGGACCGATTTGAAAAATTCTTTCAGCGTTAGATAGCCAATTTATCAAGCAAGGTTATAGGCTATATATCATCACGCTACGACCAGTAGGTGCGAAACAGCAATGAAAAATGTTGCGAAAACGGGGAAAATGTGACGCAGACGAAGTTGCGCGGGACAGCTAGTGTTATATAATGTTGGGTATTGTTCCAGGGTACCACGTGTGGGCAGCAAGTTGGACTAGAAATGAAGATCACACAGCGAGTATGAACTTGACGCATGACTACAAGATTATGAAATACGACTTGGGGCATGTGGATGTCAAAGTGACACAGGTAATTATGCAACTACTTAAATATCAACATCATTCTCTTGCCCTTATCCCAATTCATTTGGGGTTGGCGCAGCATGTCTTCTTCTTCCATACTTCTCTATTACTTGTCATCTCATGAGATACCTCCTTTCTTGCCATATCATCCTTCACACAGTCCATCCATCATTTCTTTGGTCTTCCTCTACCCATAAACCCATCCACATTCATACTCAAAACTTTCCTCACGATATTTTCCTCATTCCTCCGCATCACATGCCCATACCACGACAACCTATTACCACGCATCTTTTCAGTCACCGGCGCCACTTTCAGACTTCCTCTAATGTACTCATTCCTTATTCTATCCATTCGCGTAACACCACACATCCCCCTTAGCATTCTCATCTCAGCCACATGCAAGTGCCTTCATTCATCCCTTTTGTGGCCCAATATTCTGATCCATACAAGACAGCAGTCTTTAATATCTTCTTCTAATATAAAATTTTCTTGTCGCGGTGTTTGTAACCAAACTCCTCCGAAACGGGTGAACCGATTTCTTTGAAATTTTGTGTGCATATCGGGTAGGTCTGAGAATCGGCCAACATCTATTTTTCATACTTTTTCATACACCCGTCAACCATGCGAACGAAGTTACGGGCAGCAGCTATTTTTTTTTTATAAATTACTGCCTGTCGAAGAAATCACAGCAATTTGTCGAAACAGTACGAGTAGAAACATTATAGGCTTCTGTATTCTGCCTGAAGTCCTGAAAGTCTAAAGCTATAATTGTTCTTCTTTTTATGTTTGTGAGTGGCGTGCTTAAAAAAGCAGTGATAGCCTAGTGCCTAGATCGGACTGCCAAGTCACAGATCTCGAGTTCGAACCCAAGGCACGCACCTCTGATTTTTTGGATTCATGTGCGTATTGTAAAATTAACACTTGCTTCGGTGAAGGAAAACATCGTGAGGAAACCAGTATGGCTGAGAGATATTTGTCGACGGCATGTTAAGCGAAGTGAGAGGCCCATGGGTGGCTTAAAAAACTCTGACACCAGGTTTGGCACTTCATCATCATCATTTCAGCCGAAAGACGTCCACTGCTGGACATCCTCACCCAACGCCACATTGACATAAGGGGGGTTTTGCCATAATCGCCACGCTGGGCAGGCGGGTTGGCGATCGCAGTACGGTTGTTACAAAAGCACAGAGAACGCTGCTGCCCATTCTCTTGTTAGGCACTTACCACATGATAAAGAAAGAAGTGGCGTACCTGAGGGCCAACAATACAGCAAGGCCATAAGGCAAGCAGACTGTTTAGAAACTCCTAACATCGTGAAGAGTCATTTTTATATATATTTTTATTCTTTTTGTTATCTGTTCATTGTAAAACTTTAATTCTGCAATTGCTTCTGACTTGTTATTTTATAATTTTGCGAATGCTGTGCATTTCTTTAAGTGACGAATTCACTGTACCTAAAATGTTTGTGATTTATATTTATGTATGTTTTAGTGAATAAGTCGTTGAAGTGCCATAAAAATAAATAAATAAATAAAGTCATCATCATCATCTGCCTAGCCGTTTCCCAAACTTTGTTGGGGTTAATAGTAGTCAGAAACCATAAGTCTGACATCCTGCCTTACCAAAGGGTATCGTATTACCCAGTTACTGGGTTGTGGAGGTCAGATAGGCAGTCGCTTCATGTAAAATACTGGTACTCAGTTGCATCCGGATAGACTGGAAGCCGACCCCAAGATAGTTTGGGAAAAGGCTAGGCAGATGATGATAAAGAGCAGATGACCCTTTTGCAAGATGTAATAACGGATGCTTTTCTGCCCCACAGATTGGACCCGGCCACGTTCGCCTGCTCCTCAAGACGCCAGTGGGTCCCATCCTGGTTTCCCAGTCAGTTACCCCGCTGGGTCCCTCGCTGCAGAGGGTCATACACAGGATGTTCTCACCGACTTACAACGCTCCCTTCGCGGCGCTATCGGTGAAGTCTGAAGGGGATATGGTGAGTGGAATCGAACGCATGACGACCAATCTAGCTATACTAAACCAGTTTATGCGGATCTCTCGTCTGATATGTCTCTTGCTGATATGGAGGGAAGTGGAAATTATGTGCGTTCGTCTCCTCCACTATTCTTTTCTGATTAATTTCGTTGCGGGATCTAAGACCGTTAAGAGCGTTTACACCTTACGGCATTTCATACAAGCTTTCAAGTCTTTATTTTCCGAAATGACTAAACCGATTTTAATTAAAATTAATACGCATAAGCAGGATACATAGGTCTAAAAAGTTACTAAAAAACATTTTCGAAATGTCTTTTAAAAAAAAGATTTATTTTGAAATTTCTGTTTCTATAGATAGTTTATAATCGGTCTAATTTAGCTGTAATACTATTTTCCGAAAATGTTTTAGTAACTTTTTAGACCTATGTATTCTGCTAATGCGTATGAAGTTTTATTAAAATCGGTTCAGTCATTTCGGAAAATACGGACTTGAAAGTTTGTATTAAAATGTCGTAAGGTGTAAACGCTCTTAAATTGTTTCTCTGGCACCTCCTAGGGCTAGATTGTCTGGCGATTTTCTGCTTCTATACCACTGTTGATTCTGGCTTTCAGGAGTTGCAGTGTTGTGGGAATTGTGTGGCGGGCTTGTACCAATTTAAAAAAAGAGTCGCTCGTTATAACATCGGATTTAAATACTAGGTGTTGTTTTGCATACTCGTCAAATTCCAGAAGGTAACTATGCTAATGATTCTCGACCCGAATCATAAAAAGGGTAGTTTTTTTTCTTATTTTCGTAAATCGGTAAATGTGAACCATCCATCTTTTAAATACGGCCCGTATGATTCTCGCCCTATAACCGCGCTTTCACACAAAGGTACAAACAATCTCAAACGTTTATTCGATAATTTCTTATTCCTTAAACCACGGTATGATGGTTATTCTGATATACTGACAAAAAAAAAACAACCAATAAAATCAGCGTTAATAATAATTAACTAGGCACCGTAATTTAAATTGATTATTTATGTTTTTTGTGACAACCTCCTGAATTTTGACGAAGATGCAAAACAACACCTTCTCTGGCCAAATGCAGTATTAAGTACACCTTCGCTAACCTTTCGAAGAAAACAGACGTAACATTATTACTAAACATAATATTTCCCTCCCCAACAGTTCGAACGTGACATCCTAATCTGGAACAGCAAACGATTCGTCTCCGCCCCGGCTTACGTAAAAACCGACAAGACTATACGCGCATACAGAAGCTGGTTCTCACAATTCTATAGTCCAAACAGTGTGCCTTTCAGAGAAGCCAACCAAAACTCACTGGATTGGTGATGAGGAGAAGGACTGCACAAAAAGAACAAAGAAGAAGAAACCCTATTTATTTGGCACATGCCACACAACAAAAAATAATGATGGAATGAATGGAAAAGCCAGGCCGCGATATTAAAATTTTCTTAGGTTTTTTTGCAAGTTGCAGTAGAGTGTCGGGCTGTATTTTGAACAAAATTTGATTTGCGATCGTAAAGAATGTAGTTTAACAGAGTTCTGTTTTTTTAATTCATTACAACCAAAAAAAATATTAATTTAATCCCATTTAATAACTTTTTCATGAAATCGGAAAATCTTAACTTTGCTACCCTGGCGCTTTCCCCTTTAAAGAGCTTTGAATTATTTGACTTCCATAACTTCCCCCATTTTATTTTATTTTCAAAATAGAAGCCACGCATAAATCTTGTATTAATCAATAGAAACAAGTTTTGTAAAAGACAAAATCAAAGTTAAAATTTTCGCCATCAGCAGTACTTTGAAAGCTTTTATCTGCAAAACGTGACGCTTTAAAAGATTTTGTCTTTTGTCTGTCTGATTAATACAAGATTTATGCGTGGCCGCCATTTTTGAAAATAATATAATATGGCGGACGTTAGGCACGCCACGCTTTATACAAAAATCTTGAGCAGAATGGATGAGTAGTTATTTTGACTTTGCATGTAAAGGGTAACGAAATTAATTTAATTGACTGTATGTTGTGATTTAGAATAGTAGACATATTCTGTATGTAATAGATATACAAAGTGGAAGGCACACCGACGCGAAAACGGTCACCACGTACCTACTCGGTACATCATTCGGCAATAGTTGTTCCGGGTCTGGCTGTTTGTGTATGTTACTTTAAATGTTTGTAAACGCACCCAAAATACAGGAGAAATTCCTAGTGCGCCGGGGCAAAACTTAAAAAAAAAAAATGAACCATAGAAATTTTTAATTCGTTTTTTTTTTTAATCACCTGATTCAATGTCAAAATTTTTATTGCGAACCAAGTGTACAATGATGGTTTTTTTTTTTTACAAAAGTGTAATAACCTACACAGTCAAAACGTATGGAACAGCAGATTTTTTTTAAATTACCGGTAAAAAAAATCCATGTGACGGGTTCAGAATGTGGCAAGCGTTTTCGCGTATGTCCCTTACACCTTTTATTTATGTAGGTTTGCTTTAATGTATTTAAATGTTGTACAAAATGTTATATTTTTACTGAATATTTTCCTATGTAAGACATAAAATGTGACTTGATGCCAAATTGTACAATTAAATTAAATAGTATTTTACGTAAAATGTGTTTTATTGATCCAATACTATCAAGGTCCAGTGGCTGAAAGCTCTTCTGCTGAGCGTGAGGACTTGAGTTATATACGTGGGACACTCAGAAAGTTTTGCGAAACTAAAAAAAATTGTTCTATACGTACATATATTTTTATTAAATCTTTTCAAAGTACTTTCCACCAGCCTCTATACAAAGATTCATGCGCCTAAACCAGTTTTCAAAACACTTTTTCCAGTCCGCCGCAGACACCTCGTTTACAGCCTGCTCGAACCCAGCCAGCGCATCTTCCGGCGACGAAAATTGTATCCCTTTGAGCTGATTTTTTATTTTTGGGAATAAAAAGAAGTCACACGGTGCTAGATCAGGGCTGTAAGGAGGGTGACCCAGGAGTTTGACTGGCGTGCTGTCCAGGAAGTCCCTCGTTTTGAGTGCGGTGTGCGCAGGTGCATTGTCGTGGTGGAGCAGTAGCCCGCGGAGCCCTGTGTTTGGTCGCTTGTTGCTTATAACAGAGAAAACTTCTGGCAAACATTTGGAAGTATACCATTCGGCATTAATGCTTCTTTGATCCCGTAAGGGAATTGATACCAAGTGGCCAGTCAAATTAAAAAAGCTAGCGATCAAAATCTTACCCCCGCTTCTAGATCGCTTCACTTTGGTAGGCGTTGGCTCATTTTGAAACACCCAAACAGTCGACTGGCGCTTGGTTTCTGGGTCGTATTGATAAATCCAGGACTCATCACCTGTAACGATGTCGTAAACACGCCGAGACGAGCCTGCTTCAAATTTGTTAAGCATATCACGGCACCATTCCACCCGGGCCTGCTTCTGAGCATCGGTGAGGTTGTGCGGCACCCAGCGTGATACTATCCTCCTCACGCGAAGATGGCTGTGTAGAATCTCGTGAACGCTTCCCGATCCAATCTTCAATATGTGTTGAATCTCCTGATATGTAATTCGCCTATTGTCTTGGATTAAATTTTTCACTGCTAGCACGTTTTCTTCGGTAACAGCCGTCAAAGGGCGACCGCTTCTTTCGTCATCCCCCAAAGTTGGTCGACCGCGCTTGAATTCGTTATACCAACGATACACGGTTGCCTTGGAAGGGCCTTCATCCATGAATGCCATTTGAAGTCTATCGTACGATTCATCCGGTTTCAGGCGACACTTGAAATCGTATAAAATCATAGCTCTAAAATGTTCCCGGCGCAGATCCATATTTCAGTGAGACACAATACTTTGAATTAACTCGCAAAAAATGTGGAGGGAAATTTTGAAATTGGAACTTACTTATTTTTACTTATAAATAATCATATTTTCGAAAAACATAATAACTGGCCAGTCTCCCATATATAAAAACTTTTTTTCGCAATACTTTCTGAGGGGCCTGGTATATACAGCTACCCTACCATGACGTCTTAGAGCAGTATTGTTTTAATCTTATTCCAGTGTGGGAAAGAGACGGAGCTATACAGAATGTCTAGGGGCATCTCTTTCCCACACTGGAAAAGGAGTAAAACAATCATGTTTTAAGACGTCATGGTAGGTCAGCAGGGCGGGAATTATGATTGAATTTTTTCATTAAGAATGTCTCAGTAGTGGCTTCGGAGACTGGATTTTTGGCCAGTTGATGGCGATAGGCTTGCCCCTATTACATGGTGGCTGAGCGAGCACCCTGGTTAGGGTTAACACGTTCATTGCCAAGCCAAAATGCAGGGTTCTTTATAGTCAAAAAAATAAAACGATTTAGGTACCTTATCACATATTTTATGAACGTATAGAAAAATAGATTTTATGACGATAATGATGGCGACAAAGAGAGATTTTAGTCGAGTTTCTTTACTAAATATTATGGTGCAGCCGTATTAACTTCCGTCGCGGCTCTAAACTCTGCGTACTCTATGAAACCATCGTTGTTTATGTCCGTTTGTTTCAGTGCGCCTTCTACCATCTCTTCTAAGTCTGCATCCTTGTAAGATATCCCATTTTCTTTGTCAGCTTCTGGAAGAAATGATGGCATAGAGTACCAAGGAGATTGTTTGAAGGAGGAGGCCATCTTTTCCATGTAAACATAAATGAAATATCAGCTTAAAGATACGATGTGGTGGGTGGTGTTAGGTTTGCTGTTAAAAAACCCAATTCTGGGTTAAGATCGCCGTTGTAAACAAGGTGTTGTTTTGCATGCATCCTCGTAAAAATTCTGTATGTTGTCACAAAAGACATAAATAATCAATATAAATTACGGTAAGTACCTAGTTAATTATTAAAAAAACCGGCCAAGTGCGAGTCTTACTCGCACACAGGGTTCCATAGCCCCAAACAATATTTTGAACTGTCATTCATTAGTTAGTAGTATTAGTTGTAAACTTCCACTAAACCGCAAAACTAAATTGGTTTTTCATAGTATGTTAATGAAAAACAAAGTTACTGCTGCAGTTTGATGAAAAAGTCCCATATCTCAAAAACTAAACATCATATCTTATTAAAACCAATTTTCGTTGATAGTTTTTTTTACGTTCTACAAACTTAAATATTTTCAGAATTTTCCTCCTCTTACTTTAGAAATGAGAGGGGGGGGGACACACATTTTACCACTTTGGAAGTGGCTCTAGCGCAAACTATTCAGTTTAGAAAAAAATGATATTAGAAACCTCAATATCATTTTTAAAGACCTATCCATAGATACCCCACACGAAAGGGTTAGATGAAAAAAAAAATTTTGGTTTTCAGTTCTATGTATGGGGAACCCCAAAATTAATAGTTTTTTTTCTATTTTTGTGTGAAAATCTTAATGCGGTTCACAGAATACATCTAATTACCAAGTTTCAAAAGTATAGCTCTTATAGTTTCGGAACAAAGTGGCTGTGACATACGGACGGACGGACAGACAGACAGACAGACAGACATGACGAATCTATAAGGGTTCCGTTTTTTGCCATTCGGCTACGGAACCCTAAAACACTGCTTCTTTTTGTTGTTTAAATTTGTCTGTATTTCAGAATAAACTTAACGTGGTTTAGGGAATAAGAAATTATCTGAGATTTTTTGTATTTGTGTAAGCGAGGTTATAAGGCGAGGATCGGACGGGCCGCGTTTAAAACAAGGGTGGTTCACACTTGCCGATTTCCGTAAATAAGAGAAAAAAATATCTTGGTACCCATTTTATTATTGATTCGGGTCGAGAATAATTAGCATAGTTACCTCCTTGAATTTGACGACGATGCAAAACAACAGCTTGGGTATTGCAATTTGTGTGTATTTCTCTAACTTTCTGTGCAATAAAGAATAAGAATGTTAGCATAATGGGGTCATCCATAAATTAAGTCTCGTGTCAAAGAGGGTAGGAGGTCGACGAAGTGTGACAAGGGATGGGCGGCGTTCCGGCTGGTAGAAAGGGGAAGGATGTTGTTGTTCGCTGTCTATTGGACCCGGGTTCTCAGAAGAACTATATTACCACCCGATGTTGTCGTATGCTTGGACTACCAATACGTGACGATTCTATAATCACGGTTAAAGGTATCGGTGGTACTTCTCAGTCGGTCCGCGGTTCAGTCGACTTCACATTTAGCTCGCGCCTTCGCGCGCAACCCAAGTACTCGATCGAGGCACTGGTTCTCGACGAGATAACAGGACAGCTTCCATTGTGCCCGATAGATGTCGCTGATCTCAATCATATCGATTCGCATCTATTCGCTGACGATCAAGCGGACTTGCTAAATCCGCAGCGTATCAGTTATCATCAAACTTTAAACTATACGCACCATTTTGGTCCATACGAGCCTGGATAGAATTATCCAATATAGCTATAAAAATCTAGAAATTATTTACAAAAATTGCATATCGTTTTTAAGAAACTCGACCTTATTGCGTTATACGTAAGGTCTATTATCATCAGCTTTCTATAACGAAGTTCCCGTAACATTTCATATTTTTAGTTGTGTAATCACAGTATTAATACTAAATCATATCGAAAATCATATACATAAATACAATTACAGTGATTTGTGTCGTGAAATAGGGTGTTGTCTAAGAACTGCGCGTTATAAGCCAACATTATTGGTTCAGCGGGTAGATTCGTGGGTTGTTACATACCGCGTCCGTCATGATAAAACGATCATTGTAGGTACTTTTGTTATAGATTGACTTAGTTTAATAAACTGAAGTTTTGTAAGTAAATGTTATCCTATTAAGTCGCCTCGTATTGTACGAGTATTTAATCGCAATACAGTCCACTCCGCATTTGATTAAATTATTGCAATTTAGTTAAATTATTCGCAATATAAACTATTTTATTTATGTTAAGATTACAACAATTTTATTGTTCATCTACACCGCACTTACTTAGCGCTGGTGGAATCGGATAAGTTATTTCTGTATTACACCTACGTAAATGTAAGTTTTCGCATGGTTGGATATTATTTCCATACCTACTAAAACTAAAGTTGTTTTTTGAACTTTGGTTTATTAATTCCCTTCACCTATAAGTTTTAGGTACACACTCTTGTGCATTCCGGTTTGTTTGAGTTACTGCTAGGTAGATACTTTAGATATGTCGGAGTAGGGATTGCGTACCTATTGTTTAATTGTGTTCATTTTGTTGGTCTATCACTTAAGCGTTCCATTAGGGTTCCGCGGGCTCAGACGAACGTTGGTTCCGTACACAATTATTTAAAACTGTTTATTATTTTTAAATTCAGTTGTTTATCGCACCTGGTTGCCATTTTTGGTACTAGGTTTCCATAGGTCAGGAAAAGTGGTTCCTACCTATTTTATTGTTTTTACCCGATCAAACATTTGTTTCTCTTGTTTGATTCACAGTTTTCGTACTAGCTTGTTAGGGTTCCGTGTTCTGGGGTTTATGTGGGTTCCGAATTGATATTTTTGTAAATTTGTACTTTGAGTTCTATTGTATATTAAAATGGAAGAATTGCAAAATAAACTAAAAATGTATGAGGGCAAACGCGCCGCATACTTTGCTCGCACACAAAGGTTATTTGATTCTATAATAAACCTTAAGACTGAAAAATCGCGGGCCACCTTTATTGCGCAAGCTAACATAATCGATCTAATTCGTACCGAATTCATTACTGCTATTGATAATATAAACATTATTTCATTGAAAATTAATCCAACATATGAGGTTAATTACAGCTCATTGTCTTCGTTTGACGATCTTGCATGCGAAATCAAAAATGTTTTGAGTTCCCTAACCACAACAAAAGAGTCTCCTAGCTCGAATCAGGCAGGAGCTTCGCATATCAAAATACCTCAAATCGAATTACCTACCTTTGATGGTGACATTCAGAACTTTCCGTTCTTTTATGAGACATTTAAACGGGTGATTCATACAAACCCCGATCTCTCGGATTCTGATCGTATTCATTATTTGTTGGGTCATCTCAAAGGCAAAGCCAAAGGCGTGGCAGCCGGTATTGTTCCTGCTGCAGAAAATTATCGTGTTATCTGGGACGCGCTTATCGCTAAATATCAGGACACGCGCGCTTTAGCCGTTAATTATTTAAATCAGCTGTTTTCTTTAAAGGCAGCTGGTTCGTCGCCCGCTAATGTAGAAAAGGTTTTTGATAGATACACCGCTATTGTGGCTGGACTCAAACAACTAAAAATCGACAACTTGTCTGATTTTATCTTTATGTACGCGGGTCTTAAGTTAGTAGACTCCGACATCGCAAAACATTACGAAATGTCGCTTCGCACGTTAAAGGATCCTCAAAGCGTCGACTACGATTATTTCGTGAAATTCGTACGAGAACAGGTAAAAATTCTTTATCGCACCGCGCCGCAGAAGCCTGAGCGCTCGACTGCTGGCGCCGGCGCTAATGCTCCCCCCGCACCTTCTAGCAGGGTATCGCAGGTGTATGTAGCTACGTCACCTAAATGTTCGCTTTGTCAGTCGGCGCACACAAATTTATATAAGTGTAGTGCTTTTTTAAAATTAAACACGAATGACAAATTTAAATATATAAAAGATAACCGTTTCTGTGGTAATTGCCTTAGTAGTCAACACACAGTATCTAAATGTCAATCAACATTCTCGTGCAAGAAATGCAACGGTAAACATCATTCTCTGTTACATTTTGATCAACCGCCGCCTCCACAATCGGTACCCGCCCCTGCTGTCGGCGCCGCGCCGTCTGCCAGTGCCGTAGACCAGACCCCGGATCAGGAACGCGTTTCATTGTGTACTCATTCGGCTTCGGCTCATAATAGTACTCGCACTACGGAGGTTTTAGCTACTGCGAAAGTGTTAGTGGTAGGTAGAAAGGGGAAGGATGTTGTTGTTCGCTGTCTATTGGACCCGGGTTCTCAGAAGAACTATATTACCACCCGATGTTGTCGTATGCTTGGACTACCAATACGTGACGATTCTATAATCACGGTTAAAGGTATCGGTGGTACTTCTCAGTCGGTCCGCGGTTCAGTCGACTTCACATTTAGCTCGCGCCTTCGCGCGCAACCCAAGTACTCGATCGAGGCACTGGTTCTCGACGAGATAACAGGACAGCTTCCATTGTGCCCGATAGATGTCGCTGATCTCAATCATATCGATTCGCATCTATTCGCTGACGATACTTGGGGAATGCCGGGGAATATTGACATCCTGCTTGGAGTAAAGTTGTTTGCTAAGTTATTGCAACCAAGTAAAGTTACCTCGACCGCTGGTTATCCAGATGCATTAGAGACTGTGTTAGGATATATATTTATGGGAGACGCGCCTATTTTAGTCGCGCCTACCGCTACGATGTCGTTTTGCGCGACGTCTTCTTTGGAACGCTGCGACTTGCGTAGATTCTGGGAGATCGAGGAAGTTAAGGCTTCTTCAATCACCAGTGTAGACGATAAACACTGCGAGCAGTTTTATTGTTCTACCATTACTCGCACCCCATCTGGCAAGTATGTCGCTGCTTTGCCATTGAGGACGGACGCTTCTGCGCTAGGAAATTCTTTCGAAATCGCTCGTCGTAGGTTCATTAGCCTCGAACGTAAATTTAAATTGCATCCTAACGTCAAACTTCTCTATGATGACGTCATTAAAGATTATCTCAAACATAACTATATTTCCTTAGTGGAAGGAGTTTTGCCAGGTGAAGTCTCGTTCTATATCCCACACCATGCTGTCATTCGCGAAGACAAGACAACCACTAAGTTACGCGTGGTTCTTGACGCAAGCGCGAAGTCAGACAATGGTACCTCGTTAAATGATATCCTTTATGCTGGTCCCGTTCTTCAAGCGGACTTGCTAAATATCTTATTGAATCTGAGACTCTTCGCTGTAGCCATAACTTCTGACGTTAAAGCTATGTATCTTAAAATAGGGATTCGTCCTGAAAATCGTCCACTTCAGCGAATACTCTACCGCTTTCACGTAGATGAAAATTTAAAGATTTTCCAGTTTTCAGTTCTACCTTTCGGACTGAAGTGCTCTCCCTTTGTCGCGATTCGCACCATTCAACAATTGTGTAAGGACGAAGGGCACCAATTTCCTCTGGCCAGTGAGATACTGTGCCGAGACATTTATATGGACGATATAGCAAGCTCTACCTTTAATGTAGAGCAAGCAATAGAGTCATCTCACCAACTGATTAAAATATTTTCACTTGGTGATTTTGAATTAACCAAATGGTCAAGCAATAGCGCTGATGTCCTTCAGGCTATTCCCGAGTCATTGCGACTCTCGCACAGTGTCGATCTAAGTAAGGATCCGACCCTGAAAATTCTTGGGCTACGCTGGTTTCCCGACCATGACTATTTCGCATTCCAGGTCAACCCCGATGTTCGCCCTTGCACCAAAAGGAATATCTTGTCGTCTATCGCTCGTCTTTTTGATGTATTGGGATTGGTCGCGCCCATGATTTTGTACGCTAAGTTACTGATCAAGGATTTGTGGCTTGTCAAAATAGGATGGGATGAGGTCCCGCCGAGTCGCATTGTTCGCCTTTGGGAACAATTTCAAGCTGAGTTACCTGAAGTTTCTCAGCTTAAATTCGCACGTCATATTGGCGTTATTGAAAATTGTAAGTTTACCATAGTTGGGTTTGCGGATGCCAGTGAGAAGGCCTACGGTGGTGCTGTCTATGCCCACGTAGTCAAGCCAGACGGTGACATCGTCATCTCACTGGTATGTGCAAAGTCCAAAGTCGCACCTCTTAATGTTATTTCGCTAGCTCGCTTGGAGCTATGCGCCGCACTCCTTTTATCAATTTTGATCAAACGAGTTTTCGTTCTCTACTCCGCCCGATACGCCATTGAGGCTGTCGTAGCGTTCTCAGATTCAACTGTAACTTTGAGTTGGATTCATTCATCGCCACATCGCTGGCACACTTATGTGGCCAATCGCATCGCTAAAATCCAAGAAAACTTATCGTCTGAGCACTTCTTCCATGTCAAGGGATCTGAGAATCCAAGTGACTGTCTTTCTCGTGGCTTAACACCTGCCCAGCTAGTTCATCATCCACTGTGGATGAGTGGACCGCCATGGCTTAAAACACCCCGTCACGAATGGCCCGTGAAGCCATTTGTATCCGGGGAGGTACAAGAGCTGCCGGAGAGGAAGCCTGTGGCTCTACCTTCAGTTACGAAAGCAGACTCTGCTGATATAGATACCAGTTGTCTAACAGAAGACATCCTGTACCATCGTGCGAGTAGGTTTTCCTCTTGGATGAAATATCTAAAGACAATTTGTTTCGTCTATAAATTTCTCAAACGTCTCCCGAAGGGACCCGTTACCGCATCGGATTTGGAGTTCGCTGAATTCGTTGTGTGGCGCTCTGTTCAGCGCATCCATTTCAATTCAGATCTCAATCATATAAACCGCAAACAATTATGTTCAAAGCCAGTACAGAAACTTAGTCCTTTTCTGCATAATGGACTTATTCGCGTTGGTGGACGCTTAGCCAACTCTGAGTTAGACTTTGATTCGCGTCACCAAATTTTACTTCCTCGACAGGACCACGTAGTGAAACTATTAGTTTCCCACTATCATGTCAAAAACTTCCATACAGGTCCGAACTTGCTCCTGTCTCTTTTGAGACAGAGGTATTGGATTCTGTCCGCACGACGTATTGTTCGTCATATAACTTTTAACTGCAATATTTGCTTTCGCGCTAAGCCACGACCGGGTTTTCCAATCATGGCTGACCTGCCGCAGTCACGTGTTGAAGCCGCTCCTAAAGCATTTTCACACACTGGGTGTGATTACGCTGGACCTCTCATGATAACGTCTGTGCGCGGCAGAGGCCAAAGGAGTCGTAAAGCTTATATTTGTCTTTTTACGTGCTTGACAACGCGTGCTTTGCATCTGGAAGTCGCCTCAGATCTCAGCACCGCGAGTTTCTTGTCAGCACTAAAACGCTTTATTTCTCGCCGTGGTCCCATCGAGTGTCTGTATACAGATAACGGCACTAATTTCATTGGTGCTCGTTCTTATCTTCGCGATCTCTACCAATTCTTGTCGCAAGAATATCGCCCCTATTGGGAATTGGCACTGGCGGAACATAAAATAACTCTTAAAACAATCCCATGTAGAGCTCCGCACTTCGGTGGATGCTGGGAAAGTGAGGTAAAGAGCGTCAAAACGCATCTTCGGAAAGTCGTCGGTCAACAAATACTCACTTTTGATGAGCTTAGCACTATGTTAGCTCAAGTCGAAGCTTTGTTAAATTCTCGACCACTCTATGCACTTAGCTCAGATCCGTCAGAACCTACCGCTCTAACACCTGCACATTTCCTTAATACTAAACCGCTTGTGTTTTTACCCGCTCGCGAAGTTACTGAAACACGTTAACACCTTATCTCACGATACGAGTTAACTGATCAACTCGTCCAATCTTTTTGGAAGCGGTGGCGAAATGAATATCTGCACACCCTCCAAACCAGGCATAAATGGAACACTCCATCTAACCCAGCACGGGTTGGTATGGTCGTTGTTTCAATGCAAGATAATGTCATGCCCTTGCATTGGCCGTTAGGTTTAATTACTGAAATCTTTCCGGACAAGAAAGGGATATGTAGAGTCGCATCAGTGAAGGTACAAGGTGGAATGCTTCAGAGCAGACCGATTGTTAAGTTGTGCCCTCTCCCTACTCAGTAAGCATTAATTAGTTTTTTTGTATTTTTAAGTTAGGGTTAGGACAACTTTATGATATAACTAAATTTTCTATATTATGTAACTTAATGTTGTTAGGTTTCCTCGCTAGAGGTAGAGTTTTCGCGACGATATGCAATTATAATACAATTTTCCGTTCTTTGTGTTTGAAAGTAGGATCTTTCAAGCCGGGGAAAATGGTTACGCCAACATGGTGTTTGCGTGTAATTTACATAAAATAACTGTAACACTTGACGTTGGACATTTGAACCGACTAGGTACGTAAAAGGGTTGGCGCGCCTGGTAGAAAGTGTTCGGCAATCACTCCTTGGGCTGTGTTCCTGCCGAGGAACACGAAGCTCAACCAGTATGAAGTTGTACTGGCCGCATCGCATCTCGTGGCTATATTCATGTTACGAGAACAAAAAAGCAAGATGGCGATTGCGTAAAGGAATCCCTGTGCCTCGTGCTGTCCGAAAAACTGTTCTTCGGAAACGATCGATCTCTTATCGTCGGTGTGCCGCGTTATAGCACCTCCAGCTAACTTATTGCTGAGACCGCATCATCGCTCTAAATAAACCCCGCGGGTCCACTGGCCCAACAGAGCTTTTTTTGGACTAACATTTTTGAACTATGAACTTCGGTGTGTGAAGTGGGAATTGAGTGCAGTTTGAAGCAGTCCCTCTGGAGCTGATCGCAGACGTGGCCAGCCAGGTAAGCCTCCCTAAGTATCGAAAGGTTTCCTTACTGTTCACCGTCAAGCTGTTAACTTCTAGAATATTATTGGCAATCAGCGCCCCTCCATTTTGAGGTTCCGCAGCGTATCAGTTATCATCAACCGTTAAACTATACGCACCAGGGGTCCTTTTTGTTTATAAAAACGTTGCCCCACACAGGAATTTTTCCTGTATCGTAGGCGCATTTACAAACATTTAAACTCACATACACAAACAGCCAGACCCGGAACAACTATCTGTAGGCCATACAAATATTTGTTCCATGCGATCGATACCGCAATACCTTCGTATCGCGGTATCGATCCCCGCAGCAGTCGCCGTCCTTAATTTCGTGAAGTCACTATTCAAAATCTAATAAATATGTACTTATTTATGTCCTTTATTTATTTGCTTACATACAAATTCATCATCATCATTTCAGCCCAAAAGACGTCCACTGCTGGACATAGGCCTCCCCCAAGTTTCGCCACATTGACATTTTGGTGGGTTTTGCCATAATCGCCACGCTTGGCAGGCAGGTTGGCGATCGCAGTACGGTTGTTACAAAAGCACAGTGAACGCTGCTGCCCATTCTCTGGCAAATCCCTTAGTCGCCTCTTACGACACCCACGGGAAGATATGGGATGGTGCTATTCTTTACGTCCGACACCATACAGAGTACATACTAATTACATTTTTAAATATTTTTATAAAGTTATATAAAAATAAAAATATAAACATTTAAATATATAAAAAATAGTAGCCCACCAGCATTGGGAACAGGGTCCGAGCTACCGGTGGTCAGGGCTCTTGAGAGAGGAACCTCCTAACAATACGCGCCGTGTCCAAAAGTACTGTTTTCTGAATCAAACCCTTGATCCAGCTGTCAAGCGAAAGCCTACTAAGATGTTGGTCGAGGCTTTTGGCAATTAAGCCATTGGCCGACACGACTATCGGCACAGTGACTGCTGTATTCACATCCCACATGTCGACAACCTCGCGAGCCAGATCTACTTATTATTATTATTTATAACACGAGAACTATTAACGAAAGACTTGAAAATATAACCAACTATCTGTATGCATGTTCATGCAGATAATTGGTTATATTTGTACGTAAGGGAGGCGGGAGTCATAATGTGACCAGCTGTGACAAGGATGGGGGGATTGAGCACCTCCCCCCCAACCCCTTAATGTGTGACGTAATTTATGAATGGCCCGTAACCGGTAATGACCTTACATTAAAAAGCGACGAATTTACAACTTAACGCATCTAGAAGACCCAGGTTTAGTTTAGCTACTTTGCTACACACAACTGTTAGGCGCCCTTACTTTTAAAACTAAACTCACGTTGCAAAATATTGTTTTATTTATAGTTTAGAGAAGTATGTTTTCGCCACCGAATAAGTTTTACCTTTTTCTTATCCTTTTTATCTCCCCCTATTCAAACTTCACATGATTAACCTTTTGAACGCCATTGTCACATATACGTGACAAGCAAGCGCGTGCTCTGTACGCCAACGACACAATTATGTGACAAAAAATGTGCACTGTAACACACGAAATAAGCTATTTAAATCATTACCTACTTTTGTGTGTGTTTTTCATATACTTATCTTTAAAATGTGATCTATATATCTTAAATATTGAATGACTTATCAAGAAATAAGTTAATAATATTTAAGAAATCCCATTTTATTTTTTAAGTGTTTGCGATGAATTTGTGGCTTGGCGTGGAGGGCACGCGCGTGCGCTTATGGTCTGGCTTTCAAAAGCTTAAAGGATGTCAAGTCAAGAATCAAGTCTTTTTGATTCTTTGTTTGATTGGATACTATGAAGTCAATTTATAAGTGGGTTTAGGTTATGTTTTATTGTATGTAGCACCAATAATATACTGAAAATTCTACTCACCAAATATCATTGTTCATAACTGGAACTGAATGGTAATTTAAAGCATAAGTAATCAAACAAACAAATTACGAAAAAATAAAAATTTATTGTGACCAAGAAATTAAACAAAATAAAGCCAAATATTTATTTGTCGCAGTGACATGCATTGACGTGCATACAAAATGTCACTACTAGTAAGTACTGATATCGGTACTGCTGGCCTACCATGACGTCATAAAGCAGTATTGTTTTACTCTTATTCCAGTGTGGGAAAAAGACGAAGCTATACAGGATGTCTAGCGCCATCTCTTTCCTACACTGGAATAGGAGTAAAACAATAATGTTTTAAGAGTTCATGGTAGATCACCTAGTGGTAGGTACCGGGTACTGATTTTATTAAAGATCAAAAAGCAACAGAAAAAGAAAAAATTGGAGTGTTAAGAAAAAGTCAACAAAAGTAAAGATTACTAGCTTGCTAGTTAGTGATGTCATTGTTCGTGCAGGACTTATTATGGCTAAAAAGAGAAGGTGGATCTGACTGCTGAGATGACAAGCAATAGAGAAGTATGGAAGAAGAAGACATGCTGCGCCGACCTGAAATATATCAGGATAAGAGCAGGGTGGTGATGATGAAGCGGGGTATTCTAAGTCTTCTCTATCTTGCCCCACTCAACTCTTTGTCTTTCTCAGCCTTCTTAGCTTTAAAATCACTAATCCTGTACTCCAAATAGTCCACATATCCATCTTTGTTAATATCTGTGTGCTCGAATACGTATTCAAGAAGTTGTTCCAGTTGTTCGTCGGTGTAAGTCTGATGATTCTTGTCAACTTGCCCTGAAATAGTGAAAACAAAATGGTGGATTGATTCAATAGTCCTTCAGAGCGTTCTGATGGCAATATCAATTTTATCGGAGTTAAGTTTGGCGAGAGCAGCATCTATCAGCTCCTGTAATGTGCAAACAACAGAGCAGGTAGAACACGATGCACCTATGTATCTATAGTCAAGTCAAAGTACTATCTTGATCGTAAGTAATTACTATTGCAATCATTTTTATGCAATAGACAAGAAATCAAACGAATTAAGAGCGTTTTCTCCTTACGGCATTTCATACAAACTTTCAAGTGCTTATTTTCCGAAATGACTGAGCCGATTTAAACGAAACTTCATACGCATAAGCAGGATACATAGGTATATTACTATAAAACATTTTGAAAAAATAGTGTTACAGTCAAATGAGACCGATGATAAATTATGTATAGAAACAGAAATTTCCAATTATCTTATTTTAAAGTCATTTCGAAAATGTTTTAGTAACTTTTTAGACTTATGTATCCTACAAAACATGATCCAAACTCAAAAAATATTATAATGATGAAAATAAGACTTACCCACATAAAGACTTACCCCAGTTTCAAGTAGGGTTTTCTTTCATGCACTCACATTCACAAAATGCTTCTGTCTCATGTTATATTCATGGTTTGACAGGTTTCTACCAGCACTTAAAACTAAATGACTTAAAATTTGCTGCACTTGCAGATACAATTCAGGTTCAAACATGTGTGAGCACTCCATTTACTCGTTATTCTGTGACTAGCAAAAGCATATGAAAATAGATAAGTTACATTAAAAAAAAGTGTATTTTCACCGTTTGTTACTATTTTAATAGAATTTATTTATGCCACTTAGGTTTCTAAATGGGTATGAACATCTAAGGAGTCTTTCGGTTGGCAGCTGGATCAGGGGCTTGATTCAGAAAGCAGTACTTCTGGTTACGGCGTGTATTGTAAGTAGTTTCCTCTCTCAAGAGCCCTGACCACCGGGCTACAATTTTTTAAATTTTTACATGTTTGTTTTGTTTTTAAATAAATTTTAAAAATATTTAAAAATGTAATTAGTATGTAAGTAAATGAACAAACGAGATTAAAGGTTTTATGCGTGACTCCCTATTTTGAAAATAACACAAAATGGAGGAAGTTAGACAGGCAGACAGATTCTTCCAAGCCAAGTTATAAATAAATTATTTATTTAAACATCACTATAGCCAGCTTAATATTAATAAAAAAGCGACAAAAACATATGAAAGAGAGAATAGTAAATGATGCCGTGACGTCAGACAGGGGATTAGGGTAGTTGACACCACCAATCAACTGACATACTTTTAATGTCCTGTCAAAACGGTATTATTCCATGGATTTTGTATGGCTATAGCAACCTATAACAGCGCTTATTTCCCAACTCAATGACTCAACTATTTACTGATTTAAAAGCAACTAAAAATCGAATATTAAAGTTATTTCGATTTTAATAAAATCAGGCCTAAAATTAATAAAGTATTTATTTTTATTGAAGTTATGTCTTGGATTACTTGGTTAATGGTGTCAACTACCCAATAGAAGAAGAAAACGTATTGCGCCAAACCCAAGTAGAATGAGAATAGGGCAGGAAGATGATGTTGGTGAAAAAAGCGACAAAAACAAAACAATGTACAGTGCTACCATAGACAAAGGTATGCCTACAATAAGCAATAGCGATAACAACGTACCAAACTCATGATTCTACATTTGAGCGGTTTCACGCTTGCGTCTTTTTCGGGGCGCGTAAGGCCTATTTCAGAGTGAGACCTGGGCCGGTTGAAAGCCAGAAAGAATAAATATTGATTTGTCGAAGTGACATTACGTGCATACCAAATGACAAAATTTTAAATAAGCAATATACCTACAACGAATAACAATTTTTTAAAAGTACAACTGGACAGTAAAATGTTGACAGCATTGTCACTCAGTATGATGCTGTGCTATGTGGGGCCCACAGCACAGCGCTGGTTTTCAGTGAAAAAACGTACGGAAGCCAAGACAGCATAAATATTCGCATTTCGATATCCATAGGCTTGTATGAAAATTTTAACTGTTCAACGTGCGCCGGTCAACGCTGAACTGTGAATGTTATAATAGAAGTCTATGGATACCGAAACCCCCAACCGACGTGGCGAAGATCTCACTCTTAAATAGGCCTAATCTCTTATAAGCGAAAGATACTGACAACATTTTACTGACTTTAATACTTCGCGTACTGTTTAATAATCATGAAATTAATTTAAAAAAAATAATTATAACAATTATAAATAAATTATTTATTTATTCAATTATAATTTAAATTTATTATTTTAAATTAATGATTGTATTTCTTACTGCTGTTTAGTAGATTTTTGATATTCTCTTATAAAGACCAAGGCTGCTTTTTACACTCTTATACGCCTGGGCTGGTCAATTGATGTTTATATCACTTCGGTGGTACTTCGGTAGTTTTTCGTAATTTCATGGATACGATTAAAGATAAATTCTTCCCCAGTTATGAATCCGTCATCATTTAAATCAAGTTCTTTTAATCGCTTGTTTACTGTGGCTTCTAAAAAATCATCTTTTAACAGAGAGTATTCTTCCTCTTTAGTGACTGAAATTGTGTTAAAGATTATGGCAGGTAGTTTTTAATCAATTGATTATTAAAGATCAATTCTCTATTTAAGAGAAGATCTAACCTGATCGGCCGGCAGTTGAATACCAGTATTTTACATGGAGCGACTGCCTGCCTATCTTACCTCCACAATCCAGTTTGTAATGGGTAATAAGCAGAGGTCGGAATTAGGTAGAGTTATTTTTGTACTTGTATCGAAATGTTGATATTAATATGGATCTTCCCTTGCATGTGCGCATTGGAATTTTGTAACTTCGGACATCCGATGTCGGATGGTTTAAATTGTGTAAAAGTAAATAACTTTTTTATTTAATAAATCACGGAATTTTTCTGCTCTTTAAAATTAATTTCGGGATTTGAGGCATATCCACTTTATTCTTTCGCTGTATGAAATCAGTGTAAGTACACAAATAACTCTACCTAATTCCGACCTCTGGTAATAACGACGCTTCGGTAAGACTGGTTGTCATACTTTCGGGCCACTGACTGCCTAACGAATGTCAAAGATCTACAATTGACAGCTGGAACCAACGGCTTAACGTGCTTTCCGAGGCACGGAGGAAACTCAGTATTTAATTGGTGGTCACCCATCCACGGAAAAACCTAGGCAAGCGCGGCTTAACCTTAAGATCATCCCGACCGGCTGTTATTATTTACCGATAGAAAGATGCGTTACTGCCGAGTATTTAAGGACATTTTTTTTAAGAAAGAGTTTACGCGAACCAAGTCGCAACAACAGCTAGTTTAGGATAATACTTTATTTAATATTAAATAGGCTCGATTTTGGCCGCAACTCGCCTGATGTGAAGCGATGCGATTATCTTTTTCTACCTTTTGTAGTAAGCGACGACTTATTGTCGGGCCTACGCTGTCCTCTCATACTTAAGTACTTACGCTGTAAACATCCAAATATTGTAGAACCAAATGATTTTAAAAGAGTAACTATGCAGTTTCTCTTGCCGGTTCTTCTCCATAGGAAACGACCAACCCGAAACGTGCCTCTTTTGTCGACGTTTTATAAGTGCCCATGTAGGCCTATGTAAAATAAAATATTTTAATTTTTGATTTTAATGATGCGGCCTAGGGACCACACGAACCTTGAAAAGATCCAGAATCATCATCATCTAGTCAAATAATTAGTATGTGAAAAACCAAGTTGTGTATTCGGGTTTGAAAAACAGTTCCAAGTACTTACTTGCTTCTTCAGCTACGCACAAAAAGAAAAAACGTTTCAATCAATACAAATTTTATTCATATTCGATATTGACACCGTCTTACTCTATTACTTACACAACCATTAAAAAAGAAAAAGAAAACAAAAAAACAAAACTCTTTTACTAGGCAAAGTCGATTAAATAAAAGAGAACATAGAGAAGGAAGGTCATTATCTGCTAGCCCATTCTGTGTCGGGGACGGCTTCCAGTCCAACCGATTTTAAGGAATTCCAGAAATATACATGTACTGGGTAAAACGATAGCCCTTAGTACTAGACAGAAAAAAGGTTGTTTTGCATAAAATCATTGAGATAAAGCCATCTTGTAAGATGATAAAAATAAAAACATTTTCATGCTATCGGTGGCAACATGAAGTGAAATATAAGGGACGTACACTAAATTTGCAACGTTCGTATTAACGCTGAAAGTCGAAAATCAAACAATATGCTCAATATCCCTAATATTGATTCATGTTTCCATTATAGTTATGGAAGACTACTTGAATAACATGTTTTACACAAATACACAATAGCTTAGAACAAATTATTAAAAAATGGGCTTTAAAAAACATTAATTATGTGTTTTAGACTTTATACTCTTAATTATTTACACATTTTTAATGTGAAAAAATAAAAACGACTTCATTATTGTAAAAGTAGAAAAAAAGAATAAAAACAAAATAGACATTTAAATGGAGAGAGAGAAGGTACCGTTTGAAAATAAAATTAAAACTTTTTTTACCTATTTTAATGTTTAATTACAGAAAATTTAAACAAATATTTAACAATCACAAAAGAGACAGATCTAGTTATTCGATATTAGTTAAATTAAAAGAGAACTTTTTTTTGAGATAAAAAGAATATTAAAATGACTGAATTTAATATAATAAATTAGATGAGTTTAATAAAAAAAAATCTCATTGCTAAAAGAAGCTTAGAACTCCATTTATACAATACTCTATGGTTTTGACAGTTTTTTTTTTTTTGTTAATAGTTTTTCCATATCCATTATTTGACACCCTCAATGAAAAATTTATATGTGGAACGTTCAGAAGGGTGTACTGAATATGTAGTAACCGTTTTAGTGTTACTGTCCCTTCTACCTTGTCTGTAGCCGAAATATAAAAAAAAAAAATATGGAAGGTAATTTTTGAGCAGAATTCAGAAACAAACAAAATATACAAACAATTTAAGAAATCATTGAGTTACAACAAGTAAAAAGACTCGAAATATCATAATTTTGTTTAAATTGGCACGCGGCTGGTATAAATCATTATATAATTTTAACTAGAAATGTTTAAAACCAGACATGGAAGTTCTTTATAAGTTTTTAAACTGACATGGTCACTAACAATAACACTTGGAACGGGATATTTACCATGTTATTTATTATCAAAACAAATAATAAACATGGTAAATATCCCGTTACAAGTGTTTTTGATATTGGAAGTTATTTATTTAATACAATTCTACAGGTTTTAAATTTACGGGTGAGTAAAAGACAAATAAAATTATTACCTGTTTATAACAGACTATCGAGCATTATTATTTTTGACAGCTAACTGTCAAGTCATCTGTCAGAAGTTTGTCACGAAATTTATTACAGTCCTGTCAGTTATATCACTTCTGTATCAACATTACAAAAATATGATTGCAATAAGAATAAGGAGTACTGTAATAAGTACATAATAAGAGGTTATTCTACATCTGTGAAATAACTGCATATTTGGCTGCGTGATATCAGATTCTTTGACTTATATGCCAGTTTACAAAAATATGCAAAAAATAATAATAAGTAGGGGCACATACTATCGACGGAAAAAGTCGAAAACGTCAATCATGACATGAGTTAATCTTATTTCATGTTCTCATTCTTATATCAAAAATTTCTTATTTATGTAAAAACTGCATCAAAAAAGTATTTTATACAAATCTCATACGTCTTTCAGTTCATTATTTTCTCCGGAATGTTTTTTAGTATAGTTGAGACTAGATAGCATTGTGAAAACGAAAAAATCAGGGAAACTAGAAGGATACTATAAAAAGATTGTCAACAGCATTGGTGTATTAATTAAAACCATAGATTTAGAACTATGGATTCGCGTCACCGATGACCTCGATATACATACGTATTGCGCCAGACTAGCGACCCGTAGTATAGCGGCCCGTGTACTGTGAGCAGATTTTAAAGTTAAAAAAAAAATAACAAAGTAATTCCATTGTTTTGAGTTTTCACTTCTGTCGGTAGTCTCTGTTTTTTTCCCCAAAGACTTGTTCTTAGCTGTCACTTATGCCAGGTTTTTAAAAGAGTGTACATGGAGTTTCTTTCTCATTCTTCTCCATATTGATTTACGCTTTATTATGCCTTGTGTCTGGACTTTATCATTATCTTTTTTTTTCATTTAGAGTGCCAGTTAATGCTCTATTATTGAAATAAATGCTTTGATTCCGCAGCTGAGCAGATTTGAATGATATTGTGGCACTAAAGATATAAAATTAAAAACTTGTATTTAATAAAACATGTGAAAAGTTGGAATTTATCCCCAATATCTCCGTAACGAGATATTGGAGGTCAACGTTCCAACTTTTTCACAAGCATTTTTTTTAATAGATTTTCCAGGTATTGTCCTGAACAAATATATACACCCATTATCTCAAATGCTACCTAGTCTCACTATACAAGATTCTTAAAACTTATTGCCCGCCCTGTTTTTGCTGACTCTTTTGCTGTGCCCTTACGAATTCAGGATAGTCTATGTATCCATCCCTGTTATGGTCATCCATATTTAAAATGGGGTCTATTAAATTGACTAATTCGTCATCACCGAAGATTTTTTCGCCTACGGAAGGCGTGCCTGTCTGAGGCGCCTGTTTGTGACCTTGCTCTGAGTTTTAAAAAGTTTTAAATGTCAAAGTGACATGTCGGATGGCGCGTTTTTTTTAATGTCAACGTGACATTGACAAGTAATATGTTTAATACGGCGATGTTATTTTTAACCCCCGACCAAAAAAGAGGGGTGTTATTTGGAGTATTGTTTCGTTTTTTATTAGTAATAAAATTGTAATAGCATAAATAAATGTCACACATTTTAACATATAGCAAAATTATTAAAAATACATACATTAAACATGTTTTATACCGAACAAATACAAATATAAATAATAAAAAATACCCATATTTTTTACCAATACGGAGATTTCCAATATGGCGAACCAATTGATGAAAGCACACCAAACGCCGACGACGACACACATAGAAAAAGGAGACAAACACAAATGAGTTTTTATAACACTTAAACATGTTATTCTACTGAATTTTAGCCAATTTTATAACAAAAAAGAAGTAACAACAGAATATGATGTACTCCTGAATTGAGATTTTTAAATGACTTTAACGAAAACGAGTTTTTCATACTGTATTTATAGAATAGAAATAATAAAAAATAAAAAAAAGTAGTGAATAAAATAGTTATTTTTTTCTGAGTATATGGTATGACCAAGTGCAATTCGACAAACAATACTCAAAAGGTGTAACGAAGTTTATAGTGGTGGGATTTTAATTTTTGAGTTCCTATAGTGAAGAAGTTAAAAAAATATATTCAAAACGAAAAAATATAATTATTAAAATACGTACATATAAAAATAATTAAAAAAAAACAGTCGCGAGCGTTTTTATTACTTTTTTCCTCATGTCTCCTCTTGTATCTCAGTACTCAATAAAAAAGTCCCATGAAAACTCCGACAACCATAAACTAATTGCACGAGACTATTATAAAAACTGTTTTTCATATTTTGTGTATAAAAATGGCATTTTTTTTTAAATATCATGGTTTATATTATTTTCGTATTTTATTTACTTAATTTAAACCAAATAACACTTTGAAGCACATTTACCTGTAACCCTCCTTTACCCGTAAAACTACCATAGACCAAAATTATATACTTAAGAGTTAAACTAATTAAAAAAAAAAGCCTTAAAGAAAATGAATAAGAATTTACTGACTACTAAAATAAAAGTTTTAGAAAAGTAAAAGGCTACGTCTATAAAATACTAATTACAAAAAATTCTATACTCAAAACAGAAGAATTAGTAACGTAAGCGACATTGACCCCGCCATTTAAATTCCAACTTTAACCGCTTCTCCTAAAGTTACAAATCCTTTACCCACTCAATGTCGCTTACGACATATCAAAAAGTAACAAACGCCACTCATCTAGCAAATGTATAACATAAACGACATTGAGCACGCCATTCAAATTCCAACTCTCACCGCTCCACTTAAAGTTACAAATTCTTTACCCCACTCAATGTCGCTTACAATATATCAAAAAATAACAAACGCCACTCACCGTGCCAGTGTATAAGCGACTTAATAAGCTCGCATCCGTCCAATTTGTTGTTATTGTCAGCGTCATGCATTTTGAAATAATGGAACTGAAGTTCTTGTTCAGACATCTTAGATGTGTCTAAGGGCACTTCCATGTGCTCTTGGATGTGGCTGGAAAGAGATGTTTTGTTATTAGAAATAAGCCGACATACATGGTAAGGTAAGGTTCTGTATGGTGCCGGACGTAAAGAATAGCACCATCCCATATCTTCCCGTGGGTGTCGTAAGAGGCGACTAAGGGACTTGCCAGAGAATGGGCAGCAGCGTTCTCTGTGCTTTCGTAACAACCGTACTGCGATCGCCAACCCGCCTGCCAAGCGTGGCGATTATGACATAACGGCGATTATGACACATTGACATAAGGGGGGTTTTGCAACCCCCTTATGTCAATGTGGCGTTGGGGGAGGCCTATGTCCAGCAGTGGACGTCTTTCGGCTGAAATGATGATGATGATGACATGGTAAGGTCCAAAAGATTCCGCCTTAACAACTTGAACATTAGATTAATAAGAGATACAAAACTCATGTTACTAAATTACTGAACTCTTCTCTAGTTACCCACAGTAATATTTTTGTTCAAAATAGTCTCATTTTATTTCAATCTATTTTTGTCTGGATATTAATCCTTAATTTTATAGTAGAAGCCGGAAACTATTGGACCGTACTGATAAAGCTCAATACATTCTCTTGAGATGTAAGCGCCAGGTAGCTCAAAATTCAAATTTTCTTTGTTTTTTTTGCAATTTAAAGGATAGTGTCGAGTAGGATAGTCGCTGTATGTTTAACAAATTATGATTTGCGACCGTAACACGTATGTAGTTAGTAGAGCGTTTACGCCTTACGACATTTCATACAAACTTTCAAGTCCTTATTTTCCGAAATGACTGAAGCGATTTTACTGAAACTTCATACGCATAAGCAGGATACATAGGTCTAAAAAGTGACTAAAAATATTTTCGCAAAAAATACCAGTTTCTTTTTATTTATATTTTTTGTTAAAAGCAACATTTCTTATTTTTTTTAAAGCAATAAAGTGAATAAGTTTTGTTAAAACTTACTCTCTTTCTTGTTCCATGTTACCGGGGTTCAACAGTTGAGGATCTGAAAATGAAGAAAATTATCTATTAGTATAATTATTTAATACCTAATGTAGTAGCTCTGAGGAGCTTGTGGCTCAATAATAAGAGCCGCACGGGTCGATCTTTAAGGTTGGTCCGTGGATGGGTGACCGTAATTACATACCAAATTTCCTCCGTGCCTCGGAAAGCACGTTAAGCCGTTGGTCCCGGCTGTCATTTGTAGATCTTTGACAGTCGTTACGAGTAGTCAGAAGCCAAAAGTCTGACATCCAATCTTACTAAGGGGTATCGTATAACCCAGTAACTCGGTTGTGGATGTCAGATAGGCAGTCGCTTCATGTAAAATACTGGTACTCAGCTGCATCCGGTTAGACTGGAAGCCGACCCCAAGGTACTTTGGGAAAAGGCTGGGCAGATGATGATGATGTAGTAGCTCTGACTTACAAATACTTATCATTATCTATCTAACCGTTTCCCAACTATGTTGGGCCATCCAGTCTAACTGGATGCAGCTGCATACAAGAATTATGATGATGACTTGAATATGAATTACCTCCAAGATGAGCATGCCCATGTTGTTGTTGCTGCTGGGGTGGTGGCTGTTGGAACTGCTGTTGCTGCTGAGGCGGCTGTTGCTGAAACTGTTGCTGTTGTTGCGGCGGAGGCTGTTGGTACTGTTGCTGTTGCTGTTGAGGGGGGGGCTGCTGGTATTGCTGTTGTTGCTGTTGCTGTGGTTGTTGGTATTGTTGCTGGAAAGAGATTTTTTGATTGATGTAGTCGACGTGTTATGTATTTAATACTAAAAAACTAATTAAAACACAAAGGTTCTACTTATATAACTAGAAATTTCTTCTATTAGATTTGCGACGGAATAGTCGAATGGTCATTTAAATTCTTTTATAAAAATATTTTCGAAAAAGAAATATTAATTACCCTAGGATCCTAAGATATGATAATAGTAACGGTGAAGGAAAACATCGTAAGGAAACCGGCCTGTTCTAGAACTAAAAATTCAAAGACATTGTGATATCTACGAACCAGCTCTGGGCCCGCGGGGGATTACAGCCCACTCCCTCTCATTGAGAGGAGGCCTGTGTCCCAGCAGAGGGAACATTATAGGCTGATGATGATGACACAGTAACGTTTAGAAATACAGAACAGAATTAAGAGCTTACTTGTTGCGGGGGTGGCGGGGGCGGCGCTTGCTGATAATTCTGTAAAACACAAATTAATATTTATAGTTTACTAGTTTCTAGAGGAGCTCGTGGCTAAATAATAACAGCTGCACGGGTCGATCTTTAAGGTTAAGCCGTGCTTGCCGAGGTTGGTCCATGGATGTGTGACCATAATTACACACCGAGTTTCCTCCGTGCCTCAGAAAGCGCGTTAAGTCGTTGGTCCCGGCTGTCATTTGCGGATCTTTGACAGTCGTCACGCGTAGTCAGAAGCCAAGTCTGACATCCAGTCTTACCAAGGGGTATTGTATTACCCAGTTACTGGGTTGTGGAGGTCAGATAGGCAGTCGCTTCATGTAAAATACTGGTACTCAGCTGCATCCGGTTAGACTGGAAGCCGACCCCAAGATAGTTTGGGAAAAAGGCTAGGCAGATGATGATAGTTCGATGCCTTTGTTTTATTATTCCAGAAACTTTCCCTGGCATGTTAAGAACCACTGTGCAAAATTTGATCAGTCAGGTCTTAGGTGTTTCATCCAAATCGGTTCAGTAGTTTAGGAGTATACAGTCTGTGTGTCATACTCTTATGACACTCAACGCCCTTCTGAGCTTGAAAGTGATCTGTTTGCGGATGAATGGTGTAAATGAATGCGTATATGTCAGGCGTTCTGTGAGAGAAAGTAGCTATGCAAGAGTGTACACTGTTCCGTGTTAGTTTTATTTTAATTTAACTTAATTTAAACGGTAAACCATTAAATGTTGTCAACTGGATGTTGTACTTTTGTTTTCTGTTCCATGTTAATTATTGTAATTGGTGTTGTACTGTTTTAAATAACTATAATAACTAATAATCAAATTATATAGGGTACGAGCAGACAAACAGATTAATAATCTGCCATCTCTTTTGTTTGTCACATGAAATCTATCTATACTATAATATATCTAAACATAATATGAAAAAAATCTTTCAGTGTTAGATAGCCCATTTATCGAGGAAGGCTATAGGCTATTTATCATCACGCTACGACAAATAGGAGCGGAGCAGCAATGAAAAATGTTGCGAAAACGGGGAAAATGTGACGCAGACGAAGTTGCGCGGGACAGCTAGTATAGATTGCATGTGACAAAAAGTGATAAATATAAATGTTGATAGAGACGGACAGGAAGACCAAGGAAACGATGGGTGGATTGTGTGAGAAATGATATGAAAGAAAAAGGAGTAAACGATAGCTTGACGGATGTAAGAGGAGAATGGAAGAAAAAAACGTGTTGTACCGACCAACAGTAACATAGGACAAGCGCATGAAGATGATGATTGGCAACATCATCCATGGTAAATTATTTAATGGCGAAGTAACTCCGTCTCTCTATTAAATTTTAACGCCTTTGCTGAACGCTCTTCGATGGAACTTGACACACGGATAGATCAAGACCTGGGCTGGGGCATGGGACACTTTTTTGTTCCAAATGTGCGTTCTAGTGGGGCAATTACTGACTAACACGCGAGCGGGATAAAGTATTAAAGTGCAGTTTATTTAGAAAAAAAAAAAAAGTTTTTTATTTAGCCCATTGCTGGACAAAGAGCTCCTTCCTTTCCAACTCTCTCGATTTTTTCCCTACTCTGGCCAATTAGTCAGGAAGGAGTCCAAATCGTACGCCAGTGTTTCTTGGCCTGCCTCAGTGATGACGACCGTCTTCAAGCACCCATTGTGTGGACGATTCTGGCCCATATGGCCTGACCCATCTTGAAGTTGTGACCCACCCAGTCCCATTTTAACCTTGGAGACTTATCGCCAACATCGCCGATGCCTGTCTTGGAGCGTATTCTAGTGTTGCGCATTCGATCCGTTTTGATATTTGGTATTATAACTATTACATATTTAATTAACGACCACATAACATTTAAAAGATAAGAAACAGTCCTAGTTAATAAAATTTAAGTACTTAAATAAACATTTTTAAGTTAATTAGACCACAAACTAACAACATAATTGGCTGTGATTGATAACGATTACATAGATCTAATTCTTTCCTTAATTGTTCAGCATACGCGTACATTTCAATCATATACTTAGGTACTATCGCAAAAGTGGCAAAAGGTACACTTTTTAAACCAAATCCCGTGCACATGAAGACCAAATCTGTTTAACACCCTTACTGCTATTGGTCCGCAACTCCGCACAAATAGTTTGCGGACCAATAAACGCGACCATTTTTTTAAAGACGTTTTGTTTAAAAAAAAATCTTAGTCTCTGTTAATGATCCCAGATGTTTGACCACCGTTTTTCGACCAATAGGAATAAAACAATAAAAGGTACAAAGGAATAGAAAGTTTTTAACTGTTTTAACGCTGGAAGCAAGGATAGTCCTTACCGGGGTCCGATACCCAATTAGTTGACTGTACTTATATCATAGTATTTTTTTTTTGGCATGACTTGTTTCTTTATTTTATTTAAATAACTACTATATACATTAAAAGGATTAACAATCTAATAAATTAAACTAATGGCTTGACAAAACGTGACTAAATGACAAATATAAGTAATATCTTAACTCAACAAATTCTTCACAAAATGCTGTGTTGCATATTTAATTCTAAGAAGACAAAGTATTAACATATTGTTATATAAATTATGATGCTAACCTCATTGGCTGACATAGAAATTATGCATAATAATAAATATTATGGAAATATATGCAGACAATCTCGTTATGTATTTAGCTTTGAAGTCCTATGTAACAGAGTCGAGGCTATTGCCATTAAATATGCCAAATTAGCGTGAACAGCTAGTTACCATCCCTACCTTATTGCTATTCCACCAATTCGCACTAAGCGTATTCAAACGTCTTTCATAATGCGAACAACAAAGGAGTGGAACTCTCTGCCTGCGTCTGTGTTTCCGAACGCTTACAACCCTAATCTATTCAAAGTTAGAGTGAACAGGCTTCTTTTGGGTAAGCTCACTACATCATCGGCTTTGTCTCTGTCATCTCTGACCTAGACTAGAGTCAAGAGCCAAACCATCTCAAATTTTAAAAGAAAACTAGAATGTGAGGTGGTAAAAAAACCGGCCAAGTTCGAGTCGAACTCGCGCATAAAGGGTTCCGAACCATTATTTATAAAAACGAACAAAATAATCACTTTTTTGTATGGTAGCCCCCCTTAAATATTTATTTTATTCTGTTTTTAGTATTTGTTGTTATAGCGTCAACAGAAATACATAATCTGTAGAAATTTCAACTGGCTAACTATCACGGTTCGTGTGATACAGCCTGGTGACAGACGGACGGACGGACAGACGGACAGCGAAGTCTCAGTAAAAAGGTCCCGTTTGACCCTTTGGTTACGGAACCCTAAAAATCTTTATGATAAAACACAACTTAAAAGTACTAAGGGATCAGAAACAAAGATAAGTATTATCAAAATAGAACCATCATCATCTGCCAAGCCTTTTCCCAAATATGTTAGGGTCGGCTGCCAGTCTAACCAGATGCAGCTGGATACCAGTATTTTACATGGAGCGACTGCCTATCCTGCTCTTTATAGTGTCGGGCATAAAGAATAGCACCATCCCATATCTTCCCGTGGGTGTTGTAAGAGGCGACTAAAGGATTTTCCAGAAAATGGGCAGCAGCATTCTCCGCTTTTGTAACAACCGTTCTGCGATCGCAAACCCGCCTGCCAAGCGTGGCGATTATGGCAAAACCAGGGGGGGGGTTTGTATGACAATGTGGCGACACTTGGGGTTGCCTATGACCAGCAGTGGACGTCTTTTGGGCTGAAATGATGATGATGGTGATGACTACCAACCTCAACAATCGAGTAAGTAGTGGTTAATATGATAAACCTTGGTAAACATCCAGTTACAAGTGTTATTGATAGTGTTAGTGACCATGTCAGCTTAAGAACATAAATTCTTTTTTTTTAAACCTTGCCCCACACTAGGAATTTCTCCTATATCGTGGGTGCGTTTACAAACATTTAAACATACACAAACAGCCAGACCCGGAACAACTATCTGTAGGCCATACAAATATTAGTTCCGTGCGGGGATCGAACCCGCGACACGCAGGGCAGCAGTCGATTTCTGAACCACTGCGCCAACCATGCTGTCATATTCCTTGGTAAGACCAAAATAGGGAATAGGTATGTGAATATTTTAAATACCTACGGTATCCTAATCATGAACCACTAGAATATAACAATGTTGGAGTTGACAGTACTAACTGGTTCCATGTAAATGACTGAATTAGATTGGAAACCTAACATTATTGTCAAGTGCCTAACCTTTTCTCAACTTTTTTGGAATCGGCTTCCAGGTTAATTGGTTCAAGTAATTGATACCATACCATCATGATCATCCTATTATGTTCCCACTGCTGGGACATAGGCCTCCTCTCTATTAGAGGTAGTGGGGTGTAATCCACCACGCGGGCCCAGTGCGTGTTGGTAGATGTCACATGTCTTCGAATTTTTAGTTCTAGGACATGCCGTGCCTCACGATATTTTCCTTCACCGTTTTTGAGGGCAGCGGTAATAAAATAAATTACACAAAGTAATGCACCTGCCTAGGTTCGACCCCACGGCCGTAACTGCTCGTAAGTTGGGGCTGCCACCACTGGGCCACCGCTGCTCTCCATACCATATCAGTTTGTAGGTAATACCATAATCTTTGGTAAGTAAGACTGACTGACATTCTTTCTGTCGTCCCTTTTCTTACTTAGGGGTCTTCCTTTAATCACGTGAGGTTCAAACAGGGGGCGAGGGGGTCAGAAAAGTCACGATTACTCACAATGTGAAGGAACCCAATGACGTGTATGTTTTCGTGTGACGAAAATAAACACGTCTACTATATTTTTATCAACATCGGATTAAATTAAATTGTATGACCATGGAAAAACCCGAGCAAGCAACTTTAAGTAGGTTTTTTTTTGGGATTCTAAAAAACTTCCAACCCTAGGGGTGGAGGGGTAACCTAAAACCTCACAACATATTACCAAGGGAAGGAGGGAGGCAGGGTTTGAAAGTAATAACTACTGTTATTACTTTCAAACTCAAACTCAAAGCATTTATTTCAATTAGACCATTACAGGTTCTGTATGGTGTCAGACGTAAAGAATAGCACCATCCCATGTCTTCCCGTGGGTGTCGTAAGAGGCGACTAAGGGACTTAGTAGAGAATGGGCAGCAGCGTTCTCTGTGCTTTTGTAACAACCGTACTGCGATCGCCAACCCGCCTGCCAAGCGTGGCGATTATGGCAAAACCCCCCCTTCTCGGGGGAGGCCAATGTCCTGCAGTGGACGTCTTTCGGCTGAAATGATGATGATGATGATGATGATTACAGGCAATTTTAAAGTCAAAAAACAAAAAAAAAACGCAAAGCTACAGTCCCAGTCACAAGACATAATAACTTGTGATAGTACTGTAGTTGGCCATTCCAAAGCGTAGATCTCTATGGAGAAGAATGGGCAAGAAACTCCATGGAAATCTTTTAAAACAGTAGATGACTTTGATAACTTTATCAAAAGAAAATCAGTGGCACCTTTACTTTCTACCTATATTATCAGTTGGAACTAATTCTTACATGAGCTAAATGTGATACAATTTTTAATAGGTCTTTTCCTAAGAGATTAGAGATGTAATAATGACGGAATAGTAAAAAAAAAATTGAGTTGACTTAGGAATTCAGATATAGGTATTAGCAAGAATTTTATAACTAAATTATTTGCTACCCGCAACTTCTTTTGCTTGGAAATTTTGATGGGTTTTAGGGGTATGAAAAATAGATCTTAGCCGATTCTCAGACCTACCTAATATGCACACAAAATTTCAGCTAGCGAAATTTCCTGCGAGAGGAAAGTTGGAGTAGAAATGTAGGCACATTGTGCAGAAAATACAAAACTGGATCTAAATTAGAACTTAAACAAAAGTAATATAATTATAAATAAAAAGAGAAATTTGTATTCATCAATTCATTCAAACATGGAATGATAGGTCATGATTATTATCTTAATGAGTCAATGTCTGTACATACTGAGAATAATAAGGAGTTCTTGGGAAAAAAGTTGATCCCCTACTTTTGACTTGAAATAATACAGCATAGGATAGGTATGAGTATGGAATAATGAACATTCATAGGTTATCACATGAACTGTCGTACATCATTACCAAACCATCAATCCCACTTTCACTTTTTTTCTCTTTCAGAAGCACAACAAACTTAGACATTCTGCCTCTACCACTGGCCAAATAGACAGGTAAACTTTTTTAAACTAACCTGATAGTTCTGTGGAGGCACTCCTGGGGCTACTTTCTGCTGATACTGCTGAGATATGGTGCACTGCAGTAATGCAGCCAAGATTAGAAGTCTCAACATTTTTATTGCTGAAAAAAAAAACACCACATGAGTTCACAGCCACCAACCAATCAACAACTTTTTTGAATAGACATTTACCGCGATAGGCAAAGGAAATTGGTAATCATTTATATATTCTTTTTTTTTCTTTTTAATTCGGTGTGAGAGAAATGTATGGAAAATTGATTTTACCTGTATATGTAAACTTCTGACGTGGAATATGGTTGATAAAATCCTTATCGAATTGATGTATTGATAAAATATTACGCTATTTTCACCGTATGTCGATGAGTTTCGCAAACGTTTTCAAAAGATACCTGGAGGATTACCTACACGTCACGTCACTTACTTTTTGACGTTGACGTTGGCGTTTCATTTCAAGTTGATTCGCCGTTTCACATTTCAATGCTTTCTTTTCCAAACTATTTATTCTTATTCATTATTGAACACAAAATTAAAAATACACACAAAAATTATAATTTATAGCTTAAACACTATTTAGTGTAAAATTCAATTTGAAATTGCATTTAGCTATATATCAGTAATTTGTACAGGGTTTTGCAATATATAAGACTATTGTTAACATTGTTTGGCACCTAGGCTTTTCAGCCCTATTAAAAACGTGGACGGACTATGCTATAGACTACTCTGTCTGCGATTAAAAATCTAATGCTTCATTTTCTTTTATGGGTTGATTGGTAGGCAGTGTCAGGCCTGCATGTGCAGAGCTTTAGTTAAAAAAAATGCGTTTTGGCACCACTTTCGCGGTAGCCATATCTTCGGCAGCCATGTTAGCAGATGTAAAATGTTATGTGTTGCTGTCAAACCAAACTGACAGATTATAAATTCTGAAGACCACCGGTTATTATTTTCTTTTGCTTTAATTCTTGAGTTGAGATATAATTCGAAGTACATATATACTGCATTGCTCTGGTGGTTTGGTCAACGGCCATGGCAATTATCAAGTGGTGTGATATCGGTTGTTTGTACTTCAACCATCAAAACTCATCGCCTTTATAATTTACCCTACTTCACTTTACTTTTATTTACGTAGGGTCTCCAACAAAAAAAAAACACACGAACACTATATTATGTATAAATATTTAGTATTTGTGTCTGTATTTTCATGGGGGACTTTAACGCGAAACTGAGCAAACGAGACGGGGATGAGCTGCAGGTGGGGCAATTTGGGGTTGGATGTTGGAACCACTGGAGACACCAACTGGTTAAACACGCCATTGAGGCTCAGGCAGAATTTATGGGCCAGCTATTTGATAGTTTGAATGGATGTCGAGGAAGCACTGTTCGGGGCAAACTGCGTGGACCGATAAAGCCGAACCTACCAACTTTTCAATTTTTGAACAGAAACAAAACATAAATTAAGAAATATTCAATTCATTAATAAAAGTAGCAAGAAAGCCCATAAAAATAAGAAAACCAATACGATTCGAGTTCCTTCTCTTAAGGATAAGTTACAACTATGTGTTTTGAAATGTTGTCTAAACTGCTGTTAATTTAAAGCTCATAGGATTCAGATTCAGATTCAGATTTTATTTATTTGCCAACAATGTAGGTACAAGTTTAAGATGATACAATAGCTGAAGGTTTCCGCTACATTCTACCTTACGGCATGCAAATTCATAGAAACTAACAGATTAGATACAATATTATTATAAATTAACAATTAACATGTCATTCTAATTAAGAATAATTAACATTCCAAAAAAAAAAAAAATAGAATACAAATAGTCAATTGCACATAAATAAATCTTGTCAATAAAATCATTTGTAATATTTTGAAATTATAATTATTTTACAAACTTATGTAATTTACAAATTATATTGTCAAATTTTTTTATCATTTAAAAAGTCATTGATACTATAATAACATTTGTCCAATAATAATGCAGTAAGCTTAGATTTAAATATTCGAATAGGGTGTCCTTTAAAACTGTGCGGAATTTTATTGTAAATGATAGGCCCCATTGACATAATATTTTTCCTTAGCAGAGCTGTTTTGTAATTGCCTGTATGTAATAAGTTTTTATATTGTTGTCTCATTGGACCTGCCCGCAATCTAATATCGGCTAGGGATGGAAATAAATCTAAATTAGTTTTAACAAAAATTGCAACCTCTAAAATGTACAAAGATGGGAAGGTCAGTACTTTCAGCGACTTAAGCACAGGTACACAGCTATCTGTAGTTTTCAAATTTAACATAGATCTTATGCAGCGTTTTTGGGCTCTGAAAATCTGTTCCCTTTCACTGCAATTGCCCCAGAATATTACTCCGAATCTTAAAATTGGCGAAACTAGACCATGGTATGCTACTACGAGTATATTATTGCTTACTTTATGCGATAGATTATGCAGCACATAGGCTGACTTGCTAAGTTTATTACAAACTTCTTCGGCATGAGGCATTGTAGATACCTAGGAATTTAGCAATATTTGTTGTTTCAACATTTTGTCCCTTATGACTAATGTTAACACTAAGGCGGCACTGAGGGCTTGTCTTTTGGTAAAAATGCATTACTTTTGTTTTATTAAGATTTATTATTAAGTTATTTCTGCCAAGCCAGTCAATAATGTTTTTCAATGCTGAATTAATGTCATTTTCATAGTCTTTAGTATCATTACATTTTATAATCACCGTACTATCATCCGCAAATAACACCATCGGATGTTGCGTTTGACGTGGTAAATCATTGATATAGAGAAGAAATAGCGGTGGCCCCAGAACGCTACCTTGAGGAACACCATATTTGACTACTCTACCGTCTGATGCATATTTAAGCTCGCGTTTCGTTTCGAGAGATGCTCTAGATATTTCTGTTAACTGATTTCGACCACTAAGGTAAGAGGTTATAAGATCCAGGACATTACCCCTAATGCCATAGCAGTATAATTTATATAATAGGACGTCATGACTAACGAAATCGAACGCCTTAGTCATATCAGTCAATATGGCACATACCGGAACTTTCTTGTCAACATTCGTCATAACATGAGATAAAAGATTGTAAATTGCCATATTTATATTTTTGTTTTTTCTAAAGCCCATTTGTTCTTTGCACAATATGTTATATTTAGTCAAATAATTGTCAAGTGCATTATAAATAATCTTTTCAAGTATCTTGGAGAATATAGGGATCAATGCTACTGGTCTATAGTTGGCCATTTCTTCTTTACTATTCTTTTTATGAATTGGTTTAATTACTACTGTTTTCAGGGTATTTGGGAAAATACCAGAGGAAATACTCGTATTCACTATGTGACTTAAAGGCGCAGCTACAATATCGCTAACAAATTTTACAACCTTGGTAGTAATACCGTCATAACCATGACTTTGTTTATTTTTCAGGTTTTTGATCACCCTACTTAAGTCGTTTGGGACAGTTGGTGACATAAACATTGAATTCGAGTTGCAAACCAGGTCAATAGTTCTAACGTTTGTTTTGTTACTTACACTTTCTACTTGGTCAATAAAAAAGTCGTTAAATGATGTTGCTATCTCTTTGGGATCGTCAATTGTCCTATTTTGTTTAATAATCCTTGATACAGGTTCTTTTATATAGTTATTATTATTAATTATTTGCCATGAAGCTCTTGATTTATTATGAGCATTATTTATAAAGTTGTTATTTTGTGCCCTTTGAGTGAGCCTGATGACTTTTTTAAACCTTTGTGAGTATGACTTAAATTTATTTTTATTTTCGCTTGATGGATTCAACCTGCATTTCCATAATAGGCTTCTTTGCTTCTTGCTACAAAGTTTAATACCTTTAGAAACCCATTTAATTTTATTTTCAGCTTGAATTCTAATCCACTTAATTGGAAAACACTGATCATAAAGAAGTTGAAAGATTTCCATAAATTTGTCATATGCATCATTAGGGTTACTCTCGCCGTATACATTTGAAAAAGACAAACTCTGCAAAAGATTTTTAAACTTTACCAAATTCTCGTTAGAAAAAACCCTTTTCTGAGTGCGCCAATATTTTAATTTGCAAATTCTACTAACTTGAATTTTGAGGATTTGAGCTGAGTGATCCGATATCGCAAAATCAATAACATCACTAGTGCATTTTAGGTTCGCATCAATCGCAAAATTATCTAAACAAGTAAGGCTTCTTGGTCTTGTGGCCTGCCTTATTTTCAATTTAAGGTTGTAATTTAGGAGCAAATATTCAAAATCCAAAGTGCATCTGTTACGTTTTAAAATGTCTATGTTGAAGTCTCCGCATAATACCGCCTTTACATTAGTTTTCTTGCACAAATTTTTTAATAAGGCATCTAAAGTTTCGAAAAAAAGATTAATGTTAGACATGTAGGGAGGCCTATAAATACATACTACTACTAACTTATGTTTTGGCAGTTCTATCGCACAACATTCAAAAACACCTGTGATAGAAAAACTCTTTAAATCGCTTAATTCCTTGCATTCGAGATAATTCTTTACTAAAATACATGAACCTCCTCGTCTTTGCTCCTTTCTAGAGTAGCATGACGCCAGTTTAAAGTTTGGTATTTTAATTAGTGTTTCTTGGCCAGAAATTACAAAATGTTCTGTTAAGCATATTATTTCTATGTTGATTTGATTTTGCAATCACTCCTGAATATGTACTGTTAGTTGGTCAGATTTATTTAGAAGACCAGCAATGTTTTGGTGCATGATGTGCATATAGTTATAAAAGAAAAAGCTCCGAGTTGTTCGTTATAGTGCTTGCTTGATCCTTGTCCATACGTTCATTTATACAAGAAGTGGAATTTATTTTACACTCTTCGATATATTTTGCAGAATTTGCTGCAATGAACATGATCATATTCTGTATGTCATTAAATATAGATTGAAGTCCAAATTTATTTATCCTTCCGGAACGTCTATCAAACATTTTGTCGTCGTAACTTAAATTTCTATTGCTGTCCAAGAAATATGCGTGTTCGTGAGTGAGTATGTCAAGGTATAATAAGTTGTTGAAAGTTTCCACTCTTGAATTGTAAAGGTAGTTATTATTAAAAAACTTGTACGTTGAGGTGCAGATTATAACGTTAGTGTTCGTTATGTCTTGTAACACTTGTCTTATTTGGACGACGCAGTCTAAGTATCTGTTCGTAAGTGTGAAGTCCTCTACTCCCAGCAATATAATACAGTAATCGTTTAATGTGTAGTTTGAGAGTTTCTGTTTTATTCCGTTTAGTTGAGCTTGTATGTTTCCGTGTGGGGTGATATAATGGCAAATATCGGACTCAGCTAAAGAGTTTTTTGCAATGTATAGAATGTTATTCTTATTGTCAGTACTTAGAATACAAATTTGATTCCCTTCCACATTATAGTTCTCTTGTAGCTTGGTCTTATTTTGAGTTGTTGGCTTTCCATTTGATTCTAACATGTTTTTGTTTTCCTGCTTTTCCGTTTGAGTCTGTGTATTGTGTTTTTTACTATTGCTTAAATTCTTATTTGGTGTTGATTTTGACTTAAGTTTAACTGGAGTACTGGCAACTTTCTTGTAAATATCATTTTTTTTCATAAGACTTTCATTCTCGCTCTTCAGGTTACTGTTTTCTAAAGACAGGACTTCAATTTCAGAATGAGCACTCTGTAATTCTAATGTCAGATTCATAATTTGTTCGCGCAATTTTTTTACAATTCCATCGTCTTCGTCGTCTGATAGTTCCGGTGCACTATTGACCGTTTCATTCGGTGTTTGTGTGGTATCGCTAACGTTCATAATTGAGTCTGATTTCGTTCGAGTTCGGCGAAAAGTAATGTTTTCTAAAAAATTCATGTTGGCCCCAAAGTTTCTAATTTTCTACCAAGTGCGAATTATTTTTCTTACAATGGTAACATTAGCTATCTTGCGCTCTCTAGCATCGAGTAGTAGTATTAATTACTGTCTAGTCAAGTGATCATATGCCGATTACTTGCAGGACGCCTACCGATTTAGACAGAGCAATCGTTTATAGTTTCTTTGATGTAATATAGATTTGTAAAATAGAAAAAGAGGTGATTCTAATTGTTTCGGTTGGGTTTGATCCAGCGCCTACTCGCATCAAAGGTAGCTGCTCTAGCCAATACGCCAGCTGGTTGTTAAATTTATATGACGAAATACACGTTCTATACTTCTTGAGGTTAGAAATATATGAAAAATCCGTTAGCTAATGATATTTATGAATTGGCGGTTGTTTGAGAAAAAATAAATAAATGATTGATTTTTATATTGTTTAACACTTTTGGCTCAATATTAAATTATAAAATGGTTCACTGGAGTTTGAAATACCACTTTCAATGTTATAGGAGCCGTCATTCACTCTCACAGCACAGAAATCGTCATTTTTCGATATGCTGTCACACTTGTATTTTAACTGTTTGTAACTTTGAGATCTGTTTACACAAACACTAGTCCACACTGTCATTCATTTATTGTAGTTTGTTATCACTAATTAACATATCAAATCGTACTTTTAACTATTAATATTTTTAGAAACAAAATAATACGGAGCTTATGTTGTTGTAGGCGAGAGCGCCATCTCTCCTTCCAGGTTAAGAGCAATAAAATAAAATAAGTAAACTAAAGTAATCTGCAAAGTCGTTTCATTTTCACATTTTTCTTTCGATAATTCTAATAATAAAACGAACCCACCAAAAATTATCCATGGGACATCACTATGTTATCGATATTCTAAGCCAGAGACATAATTTTAGTCTATATCATCGACACTTTTCACGCCGTAGGCCAACACTAGGTGACATTACGAGGCTAGCGACAAAACGCATTTTTCTGGAACTAATCACCAAACAAATGCTGTCCTGTATCCGATTAATATGTGGCTATCTGTGGGCAGTGGCCAACACTTGAACTTTAGAGGATAGTACCCGTCGACTGACCTTGACCCATAATACTTGTCACGCTATCATTTAGTCCTTCCATAACATTTCTCTTACAATCCACACATCTTTTCCTTTGCTTGTAGTGCCATTCCAATACCATTGAAAAACATAAACAAAAGAAATAAAATACAGTTATCACATCAAATATATATTTTTATTGATATTTTTGAGCTTATGTGACAATATTGAGCCTAAAGTTGAGACACTGATAAAGAAAATTACTTTTTTAAACATTGATAGTAACAAAACCACGTTTGTACTACTAAATTAATAGAACACCTATAATATTTTGTATAACTGATGCTTTTATCTTTACACACACACAGTAGGTACAGTACAGTAAGTACTGTACTGTTACTGTACTGTACAGTTTGACTAGATTCCTTTACAGTGCAAAGTGTTAAAGCTGATATTATTAGGTACATCATCATCTGCATAGCCTTTTCCCAAACTATTTTGTGGTCTGTTTCCAGTCTAGCCGGATGCAGTTGAGTACCAGTATTTTACATGAAGCGACTGCCTAACTGACCTCCACAGCTGTAACTGGGTAATACGATGCCCCTTGGTAAGACTGGATGTCAGACTTTTGGCTGCTGACTACTCGTAACGACTGTCAAAGATCTACAAATGACAGCCGGGACCAACGGCTTAACGTGCTTTCCGAGGCACGGATATATTTTTAGGTACAATCTAAACATTATAGTTCTTTGGTTGTCTTGACTTATTTAATTATTTTATAACTTCATTCGGCTGCATATCCATTTCCACTTTCCACATCAATAGAAAACACTCGTAAACTCAATTAGAGTTCATAATTTTGTTTCAAAACATGAGAAAAAGTAGGTAGAAATGTGATTTACGAAAAATCACTTTGACTACTACTTAATGTACAATTTCCACTACAACTTCAAACTTTCATTCATACATTTCATTCATTTTGTTATGACTTTTTGAATAGAATTTCATTTTGAAAACAAAACTTAAATGAGACTATCATCATCATCATTTCAGCCGAAAGACGTCCACTGCTAGACATGGGCCACCCCGAAGTTTCGCCACATTGACATAACATGGGGGGTTTTGCCATAATCGCCACGCTTGGCAGGCGAGTTGGCGATCGCAGTACGGTTGTCACAAAAGCACAGAGAACGCTGCTGCCTATTCTCTGGCAAATGAGACTATAATCGTTATTAATCATGTTCATGGCCTTTGCCCAGTAGTGAACAGACTAGTAAAATGATAAGTGTGCCATTGAATTACACTGTACCGGTGTATTTTTTACACCCCATTTCTGACAGGTTAGAATTTCTTGTGACAAGTTCATACGGAAATATAAGTGGCATGTTCAAGCACATATATGCATGTTTACTGAGGACCTATTTTTGAACAGCAATCTTAAATGTATGCAAACCTAGTACTTTAATCATAAACATAAGTGTGCAGACGGAATTGTTAGAATAAATACCTCATTGAATTCATGCAGGCTAAGTTCTTTATGAAGATAATTCACTAACAAGACCTAGTACTTTTTGTTCAAATTCTAAATTGAGTTCTCTCGTAACAAACCTTAGTATACCTCGACAATTCCTGTCCGTGACCCATATTACTTGGGGTCAGCGCCACAGGATGTTTTCTTCCCCTGTCAGTCGTCACGCTATCATATTTTTAGTCCTTTTTCTTTCATAACATTTCTCACAGAATCCACACATCTTTTCCTTTGCTTCTAGTGCCATTCAAATACCATTAGAAAACATAAACAAAAGAAATAAAACACAGTTATCACATCAAATATATATTTTTATTGAAACTTTTGAGCATACGTGACAATTATTGAGCCTAAAGTTGAGACACTGTTAAAGAAAATTACTTTTTTTAAACATTGATAGTAACAAAACCACGTATGTACCACAACATTAATAAAACACTGACTAGATTTTGTATAACTGATCCTTTCATCTTTACTACAGTTTGACTAGATTCCTTTACAGTGCGAAGTGTTAAAGCTGATATTATTAGGTACATCAACATCTGCCTAGCCTTTTCACAAACTATCTTGGTCGGTCGGCTTCCACTCTAACCGGATGTAGCGGAGTACCAGTATTTTACATGAAGCTACTGCCTATCTGACCTCCACAACTCAGCAACTGGGTAATACGATAACTCTTGGTAAGACTGGATGTCAGACTTTTGGCTGCTGACTACTCGTAACGACTGTCAAAGATCTGCAAATGACAGCCGGGACCAACGGCTTAAGGTGCTTTCCCAGGCACGGATTTACTTATTATTAGGTACAATCGAAGCGCTATATTTCTTTGGTTGTCTTGACTTATTAAAATTATTTTATAACTTCATTCGACTGCATATCCATTTCCACATCAAAAGAAAAGACTCGTAAACTTAATTAGAGTTCGAATTTTGTTTCAAAACATGTGAAAAAGTAGGTAGAAATGTGATTAACGAAAAATCACTTTGACTACTACACAACAATTTCAAACATTCATACATACATCTCATTCATTTTGTTATGACGTTTTGAACAGAATTTGTCATTTTGAAATCAAAACTTAAATGAGACTTTAATCGTGATTAATAATTTTCATGGCCTTTGCCCTGCAGTGAACAGACTAGTAAAAAATAAATATGTACAGTGATTAGTGTGCCATTGAATTACGCTGTACCGGTGTCTCAAGTTCTTTATCACAAAAATTATGTATATAGTTGAACAGGATGTTTTCGCGCGTGCGCAAAACGGAACTAACACAGCCATTTTGCCTTTTTTCTCAATACATTTCATAAAATATGTTCACCAAGATTTGGCAACGTCAAATTCAAGCGCCAAAAGATGCTTACACCTTACCACGTATTTAGCTTAGAAAATAATTATTTTCATTGTGACAACGATGACATAAAAGTAAAACTATAATTATTTAATCTGACAATTTGATGACAAGACTGACAGCATGAATGGCAGCACTGTCAAAATGACAATGATCTTTATAATAAAATTGTCACTAGGTGGCCGCCACTGAGTTATCAAATAACATTGATCTTTACCATTTTAAAATAAGGTTGCTTTTAGCTTCCTGCTGACAGTTAAACGAACTATGAAACGACCATAGACCAACGCATTAATAAGGTTCATCTAGATAGTAACAACGAGTTCACTTACAACGTTTTGACAAAAAAAAATACAAAAAATTAAAGCAAATTGTAGTGCTGTAGCATTTGAACGGGATACTCCTCAGCCATTGCCCGACATTTCGATACCATTTTAGCGTATTCGTGGGCTTTGAAATAGTAGATCGCCAGTTGGATATCAGCTTGCAACTTAATGTCTTTGATATCACTCAGGGTTCGATGGGCCCCGCCAGAGTTCATGATTATGTCATCACGCCGATCAATATACATTTCTAATGTAATTGGACCGTCTTCCTGTGCGTTCGCCTGCATCGTGATGCTCGCCACGACTTTCTTCCAGTCGTCCTCGCTATATTCTTTTGACGCCATCGCTATTGCAACTGTGGAATCTGTAAAAGGAGATTAGTGTTTTAACAAAAATGTTGAAACTGACGTCCAATATCTCCATAAACAGAAGGTTCCCAGGTATGGTCCGTAGCGAAACAAGAGAAGAGAGACAGAGGAGAACGATTAATTGTCTTTCGGCTTTACTATGGATCTTTCAACACCCATTAAAAATCCTTTAACACATCACAATCATTCCATTGCCTTTATCCCAATTTATTTGGGGTCGGCGCAGTATGTCTTCGTCTTTCATACTTCTCTATTACTTGTCATCTCATGAGACACCTCCTTTCTTGCCATATTATCCTTCACACAGTCCATCCATCGTTTCTTTGGTCTTCCTCTAATCTTACAACCATCCACACTCATACTCAAAACTTTCCTCACGACATTTTCCTCATTCCTCCGCATCACATGCCCATACCACGACAACCAATTACCACACATCTTTTCAGTCACCGGCGCCACTTTCAGACTTCCTCTTATGTACTCATTTCTTATTTTATCCATTCGCGTAACACCACACATGCCCCTTAGCATTCTCATCTCAGCCACATGCAAATGCCTTTCATTCATCCCTATTGTGGCCCAACATTCTTATACATTATTACATACAAGACAGCAGCCCCCGTATTCACAAACGTTCGGTTTCGATTTCGATTCAGAAAGTCGTATGTATATTTCGCTCGCTTTCGTAATGCCAAAACAAAATAGATAAACGACTTTCCGAATCGAAATCGAATCCGAGCGTTTGTGAATTCGGGGGCAGGTCTACATTGAAAAATTCGAATGAGGGTTTGGTATGGACAATGGTTGAGACGGGTTTGAACGCATGTGATTAAAATTCACATCATGTGCTCAACCTTTTCCCAACTAAATTGGGATCGGTTTCCAGTCGAACCGGGGGCATCTGAGTACCGGTATTTTACATGGAGCGGCTGCCCCTCTGACCTGACTGGGTTGTGGATAACCCAGTTAGTACTGTGTAATGCGATACCCCTTGGTAAAAATGCTTGTCAGACTTTTGGATCACTTCCTATCTGTAACGAAGGTCATAGATCTACAAATGACAGCCGAGACCAATAGTTTAACGTGCTTTCCGAGGCACGGAGGTAACTAGGTAAGTAATGGATGGTCACCCATCCACGGACCAACCTAGGCAAGCATGGCTTAACCTAAAGATCGATTTTAGTAGAAGTGTAAAAACTTTTTATTCGAATATTCTAATCTTGGATGATTTGTCGTTTATACTTTTCTTTAACGTGGTGTTCAATAAAGTGTTTAATAAATAATTATTAATAATCTATTAAACAATTCGCTAAGATTCTATCCATTACAAACACTAATCTGCATGGTCCTTGTGTGATTTGACTAGACCTTGTCTGGTATTTAACATGGACTGTGAGTAGGGCATGCAATATCGCAACATTCTCAATTCCGGAACTGAGTTCCAATACTGGAGATTTGATTCCGGAATTCCGGTACTGGTTCCGGAACTGGTAATTTTTAATATTTGTTTCAAATCTAACAATATTTATAATTCATATTGAGACTTTTAATTATTTTTAGTAACCAATTAAACATATTTGGTCATCTTTCTCCCTTATTGCTCTAATTAAACATTTTAAACCGTAAAATTAACAAGGTTTATTTATCACATACTAGAATTAAACATATTAGTAAATATTAATAAAAAGCATACGATATTTGAATCGTGATAAATGTATGTATCACGTGTCACGTTCATTATATACCACATTCCTTCAAATCCTCCTTAAAATTTTCAGTATGTATTGAGATCAAGTAAATCACGAAAACAACTAATAGTTATTCTTTTGAGAGGATTCGTTGTTCTTTATAATATGTTCTCAAGAACAAAAAAGCATCAAACGTTTTGCCAGAGAGTGAACTTCGTGTTCGGTTACGAAAATAGCCAGCACAGGAAAATACTCTCTCACTTTCCACACTCGGTAGAACGCATAGCCTTTCTCAGTTAATCTTCTTCCCTCTTTCAGTTTTTATTACATTTATCAAAATCTTAAATTTATCTAATACTCTATCGAGCTGCTCTTGTAAAGTTAGTATATTTTTTGTTACGACATAATCAGAAGAATCTAGTGCAAAGGGTTGTGCAGTTGTAGGGTCGATGAGCTCACTAGGAGTTTTAAACTTTAGTTGACGTTGTAAATCGACAATGACCCCAGAAATTTCTTCATTATTTGTTTTAGGAAAGGTATCATCCTCTGCCTTTGCAAAGAAATCTTGGGGATTGTGTAAATAGTGGAGCACAACTGCAAATAGTAGTCGTCTTTGTTTTATCCGACCAAATCCGAAACGAGAAAATATTAAAAAAATATGAATATCGGAATTCCGATATTACTCGTCTCAATTCCGGAATTGAAATATCAGTAAAATTGTAACAGAATTCCGGAATTACGAAATTCCGGAATTCCGGAATGCATGCCCTAACTGTGAGCTCTAAGTTTGTTTCAGCTGTTTCTTCTTAAAATAGCCGGCTAAGAAACACCGCATTTAGCTCATTCATTCTTTTTTCTGAGGTTTTTAAGTGTTTGAAAAAACCAATTTACAAAATAGACATCAATAAGGACACACATAACTTAACTTTAAATTGCCCACCAATTGAATTATAAAATTGCTATAAATTAAGAAGTTCCCAATAACACAAACCTCTTTTCAATGTCAGATTAGGCCGTAAGCCGTAAACTACCACGCAGGCCCAGTAAACATTGCGCATCGCGTGCTCAAGGCCAACTTTGGTCAAAAAGACGCAAAGCTATTACGCAGGTCTGTAGTGTATATATAGCGAGAGGTTCCCCCAAACTTCCCTATCGTGTTCGAAACCGCGGTACCGCGACGTCTTTTAACACGAAAATTAGTCAAAATATATTAACCAGATGTCGTTTTCGGGTCACCACCTCACTAAATTGTATTTTTTAGAAGATTTAGCACAGGTTTCACGAGTTATTTTATTGTTTAACTGTCGGATAAGTGCAGTGAGATGAGACTCAATTAATGGCCTTCAATGTTGATTGGAAATATGTGGGGCGAAGCGCATGCGTGTGGAGTGAATCAATAACTGCGAATCAACCTCTGGTAAACTAAACTGTAATTATTTAAATAATAGAGAATGTTGATTACCTATATTTTTGACATCGGGTTTGGTATTCACATTTTTTTTTTAATAAGACTTAATTTTGCGCGCCAAACCTACTCAAACTCGTGTCATATTGTATGCTAATGTAAACAGTTTAACTCGAAAATATAATCAAGAAATAAAATTACTTAAGTAGTTGTTTTAACGACTTACAAGCTGTAGTTTATGAATCCCAAAACAGGATTTCAAAGCCCGAAGATCGGTTTCAATTTAATCTCACCGAAATTGTACTGTGCGATGCACTCTGACACAGGTGGCAACGGTCACTGAGAAATCAGTCTAGATTCTAGACCGATTTCGATACATTACAACTTTAAAACTATCGAATAGTTATCACTCGATTCAATCTTTCTTGTAGTAAAAATTTTTGCGGATAACAATTTTATGATGAATCACGTTAGAGACTTGCTCGAGTCGATGGATGGATTGTTTGAAGGGTGTTAAGGCTATGAAAGAGGTGACTTTTGAGATGACGAGAATTAAAGAATATGTATGGATATATGTATGGAGGAAGACATGCTATTTGTGTACTCCGACCCCAAATAAATTGGGATAAGGGCAGGAGAATGATCATGATCTTAATAGGAGAGGCTAGAGACTCATATCCAGTTGATTTCTTTGATCATAGCGAGTGTCCCTTGTCCATGTTTAACGCGAAAAGAGCATTAATTAAGAAAGGCTCTTATCTTTTCTGTCTCTAAAAAGTAATATCCTAGGAAACGTATCGTATTATGAAGGGGTATGCGCTAAAGCAGAGTTCCGCAAAGCTTTTGTGTTCAAGGTACATTAAGCAAAGGAGATAAGTAGCCAGATTCTCACACTAGTAGTATGAGAATCTGGTTACTTATCTCCTTTGCAGACCTTTTTCTCATTTAGGAAATTGGAAAAGGAGATGTTCCAGAAATGTATGGAGCCTGGGCTAGCACTATGTACACTATTATGTAAATATTGCTAAATAATACAGTAACCGTTTTTTATTATCAATTTTCTTTAATTTGACTTCGTTTTAATGTACATTCAAATTAACTTGGTCAAAGAGAGCAACACAACATAAAAATTAACCATGGTGGATCAGATCAGCACGTGATCAGCAGGCGAAAAATGACATTTTGACAATGACATTTGATTGACGTGTATTACGAAACACGTCAATCAAATGTAATTGTCATAACTGCTTTAGTAAACAAAATAACTGGAATTTCGAAAATCTCGGGTTTTGGTTTGGTTGAACAAAACAACAAGTTCAATCCAAACTCAATGCAAAGAAAGACTCAAAGACGGCACTTCTTAAAACTGACAAAGTCGTCAAACGTCAAACAACTGTCATGGCTGCTCTCAAAATAGGGTTATCGTAGTAAAAAACTTTTCAAATGATAATTATTGTACGACTATACCCTTCTTCAAATTATTTTTTTAGTATTTTTATGATATTCCTCTATTTTTTTCCTATTTATCTATGTAGTGTACATAGTGGTAGCCCAAAATCAAACATCTCCTTTTGGATGTAAATCCATAAATGAAAATCTATCGCCTGTTTTGTGGCTGTTTAAGTATGTAGGTACCTATTTTTCTCCCGCCTGTCTATTTATCTTTGAAAAAAGCTTTGTTTTGCCGAGGCACACCAACTAACGACCACGGTATCCTAGTGTGCCGCGTCACACACTTTGCGGAACACTGCACTAAGGTAGTCGTCGAAATTACATTTCTTTTTAATTTTTCATATTATTTTATTTTTTGATACCATTTCGTGATGTGAATATGTTTTACGTCCGTAATAAATAGATGTGTGCGTTTGGAATTGCTTGCAGAATGATATTATGAGAATCATCATTTATACAACTTTCCATCGGGCTGGCGGCAGGTGTAGCTGTGTGACACTAAGTTTGGCGGCAAAGAGAAATAAGCTTAAAAGCTCAAAGTTTGGCGCCTGCTTTTGTCTAAGTTTTTTTCAAAACCTAAAAGACCGGATACCAGATCTAGGTTTTTCCATGAAGCCGATGCAAAATTAAAAACTAAGTTGTCAATGTCAAGATTGCCAAACACTTGTCCAAAGTAAAAAAATTACCGGTTTAGAATTGTTTAGAATTTGCGTCTGTACGCGGTATTTTTCGCACTTTGAATTTGAAAGTTTTGTTCAAGTACTTCATTCGCTGCAAAGATGGATGAAGTGTTCAAGGAACCCGTGCATTTGGCTGAAGGAATTAACTTCAGGTAGTTATACGCAAAGTGCCTTTTAACCTTCACGAATCACATTTCATTGTGCTTTTGCTTATAGATGCAATAATTTGTTTCTCTTGGCGTAGTGTAACTGCAAAACTCGACACAACCGTCGACAATATCGCTTTACAGCAAATCGGCATTTTCAATTAGACTTAGCTCCTTAGTGTGTGCTTGGAACTTTAATTTTCTCTGTCTATAGAATAGGCACTACGGTGGTGCATTGGCACCAGCATAGAATTTTTATTAGGAATAGATTTCATTATCAGTACTCCACTGCACATGATCCACTCAGCCTACAGTCCTGTCACAGTTGTTTTCGCCACTTTTTAGGGTTCCGTAGCCTAATGGCAAAAAACGGAACCCATAGGGATTCGTCATGGCTGTCTGTCTGTCTGTCCGTCCGTATGTCACAGCCACTTTTTTCCGAAACTATAAGAACTATACTGTTGAAACTTGGTAAGTAGATGTATTCTGTTAACCACATTAAGATTTTCACACAAAAATAGAAAAAAACAATAAATTTTGGGGTTCCCCATACTTAGAACTGAAACCCAAAAATTTTTTTTTCATCAAACCCGTATGTTTGGGGTATCTATGGATAGGTGTTCAAAACCCCTAAGACGACCCACTGACCAAAATGATATTGAGGTTTCTAAAATCATTTTTTTCTAAACTGAATAGTTTGCGCGGGAGCCACTTCCAAAGTGGTAAAATGTGTGTGTGTGTGTGTCCCCTCTAATTTCTAAAGTAACAGGAGGCAAATTCTGAAAATATTTAGGATCGTAGAACGTAAAAAAAACTATCAACGAAAATTGGTTTTACAATAAGATATAATGTTTAGTTTTTGAGATATGGGACTTTCTCATCAGTAACTTGGTTTTTCATTAACATACTATGAAAAAAAAATTTAGTTTTGTGGTTGAGTGGAAGTTTACTAACTAATGAATGACAGTTCAAAATATTGTTATTATATTGTTTGGGGCTATGGAACCCTGTGTGCGAGTAAGACTCGCACTTGGCCGGTTTTTAACCTAACACGCCTTCTATACTTTTCTCAACTACGTTTGGGATGGCTTCCAGTCTTACTGCATGTAGCTGGAACAGCAATTTACAATGAGTGATTGCCTAACTGAACTCCACAACCCAGTTAGTACTGGGTAATACGATCACCTACAGGTGTTGTATTAGAATGTTAGCTGTATCTGCAAATTGACTGGAACCCAACCCCAAAACAGTGTGTGAAATGGCTTGGCAGATAACAACAAAGTCTTAAGGTGCTCCCTCACCTGGAACCTGTAAAGTAACATTTCAGTTTCGATTTTTGCATAACATTTCAGTACTGCCTCTGTGCCTTGACGAGCATTCACCTATAATATAACAATCCAAGAATAGATTTTGTACAGAAAAAAATCATCATCAACCTATTACTGCTCGTAAGTCGGGGCTGCCACCGCTGTTCTCCAAACAGAAAATAATGGTTGTTACAAATTATTTAGATTACAGGTTCTCCACTGTTATGCTTGCTTCTCCTCCCTCACTGATGTAATGCTCAACTCTGCAATGTTACATTACAGAGGAATTCTCCAAGAGACAACCTTTACTTATTATTGTGAATGAGTGGACATCGTAGGCAATTTTTTTTATCTTGTTATACCTTTTGTAGTAAGCAACGACTTATTGTCAGGCCTACGCTGTCCTCCCATTCTTAAGTACTAACGCTGTAACATTCAAATATTGTAAAACCAAATGATTTTAAAAAGTGCCCGTGTAGGCCTATATAAAAAAAAAAATGATTTTGATTCTTTGTTTTAGACACCTAATGGAGGAGAAATCCGTAGAGTTCTCAATAGACCTGGATTTTAAAAAGAAGAAGGGTATGACGTTCAACTGTAACGTTGATGATGATCTTTTACCTGATATGGATTATGATGACAACAGGTGAATATCATTTAGTCACTTATTTTTACTTACAGCCAGAACATACAGGACGTATGCACATACTGTTTGGAAGTAGATACAGTTTTCAGTATGCTGAAACTGGAAATCTAGAAGGCACTGGTTCATAAGTTGTAGGAAATGGGGATGAGGTACACTACCAAGAAGAAGGGTGGAGAAGATAAAAATTTTAGGAGGTGGTAGATGGACAACAATAGCCAGCGATAGATAGAAATCAAGACATTTGGGAGAGGCCTTTGCCAACAAAAGGCAGTCAAATGAATGTCAATAAATAATTATTATAACTGGAAATAATTACATTTCACAAAACTGGAGCCCTGAGACAGCTAGAGGGGGTCGCGGCAGACCGAGAAGAAGATGGCGGGACGCTTTGGATGGCTTTATCGTAAATTGGCGAGAAGAGGCAACAAACAGAGGAATGTGGAAGGAATGGGGGGAGGCCTTTGCCCAGGAGTAGGAAAAATCAGTCTTACTACAATACTGGAAATAAAACAAAATTAAATAATAATTATTTAATAACACATTAAAGTGTCGGTATGATGCTTACCATGACATCACATTAATTTCCAGTGAAGGTGAAGATACTATGAAGGTAATAGAAGATTCTGCAGAGAAGATGCTGCTATCTTCACCGGAGTACCACTCCTTCGATCAGCTGGCAACAAAGATGATGGACTGCCATCCCAGCGGAAGTGTGAAACTATTGATAATTGAAGAAGGTAAATATTAGAACTTCTTTCTTTCTTTATCGCCTGATGTTAGAATTTTAAACCTTTTAAACGCCAGAGCATAAACGCTCGCGCATGCCCTCCACGCCAAGCCACAAATTCACCGCAAATCATTCATCATCATCTTTTCAGCCGAAAGACATCCACTGCTGGACACAGGCCTCCCCCAATTGTACATAAGGGGGGCTTTGCCATAATCGCCACGCTCGGCAGGCGGGTTGGCGATCGCAGTACGGTTGTTACAAAAGCACAGAGAACGCTGCTGCCCATTCTTTGGCAAATCCCTTAGTCGCCTCTTACGACTTCGACGGGAAGATATGGGATGGTGCTATTCTTTACGTCCGACACCATACAGAATAAACTATAAACTATACTATAAACTCTAATACCACCGCTAATACTTACAAATAAAAAAATGCGATTTCAAAAGTATTATTAACTTATTTTTTGATGCGACATTTAAATTTAAAGTTAAGGGTACACAAGTCGGTCATTCTTCCATACAAACGTAGTATGGTGATTACTCGTCTGTTTGACGTTGTGGGTTCAAAACTAAAAATTTTATCAACTGGTCTTGTCATTATCTAGCCCTGTATGGAAGCAGAATTGGAAAAAATATATTGGTTTGGAAGTTATGAGCGTCGAAACTTCCGCATTTCAACACTAATTTTAACTCATCTTTAGGCGTAAATAAATAACTAATGTAGTATGAAAATGGAAAAAGTGAAACCGTACAGGGATAGATAATTTATTCATAAGTCCAAATAATTTATTTTGAGTAGGTACATTCAGTAGTTTTCCCATAATATCTATACGGCCAAAACTCAATTTATGAAATTAGAAGCGCTCATTTTCGCTATAAATCGTCGTATATTTCACTAAACAAGTAAATAAATATATAAATAAGTAAATAAAAATCAGATAAATGAATACTAAATAAATTAAACTAAATAAATTAAAAACTTACTAAATAAGATGCATATTAGCCACGCCCGCCAACGAGTTCGAGCCGTCGACTTGTGCAACCTTAAGTTAAAGTTTCTGGGTAGCAGCGACAGAGTCTGGATTTTTGCCCGGTTGATGGTAAAAGGCTGGCCCCGTTATTATATTATTAGGTACACCTCCGCCTAATCTTTATTTTGATGAACACGCCAAGGAAAGTGCCAGTAATACGATGGCACTGTTGGCGCAGTGGCTGAGCGATCGACTGCTGCGCTGCGTGTCGCGGGTTCGATCCCGGAACATATATTTCGTATGGCCTACAGATAGTTGTTCCGGGTCTGGCTGTTTGTGTATGTGAGTTTTAATGTTTGTAAACGCACCCACGATACAGGAGATTTTCCTAGTGTGGAGCAATGTTAAAAAAAATAGTGCGTGGAGTCCCTCCGCGCGGAAGAAGTGAAACTTAACGCAACAGTGCTTTCATACCCCCTCCATGGTAGCGTTAAACGTTTAACGCAACCTTGTTGGAAGTCGCATAAGAAGTTTCACTTAAAAAAAAAGACAATAGAGCAATAACATAATATATTAATTGGTATTTACAGGAGACGGACCCCTGGTGCCTCCTGACGCGGAAGTGGTAATCCACCACGCAGCGTACTATGAGCGTTGTGACATCCCCTTCGATACTACCCTTACCATGAATCTGGGAAAGCCGATGGTAAGTCATTTTTACAAGCTTCTATTGAAAACTAAAATTCACTAAAACGAAGAAAGGTAACCTTGGAGTAAATGAAAAAAGCATGTTTATTTGATTGAGAGTCTTACCGTAAACAGTGATATTCGATCGAAAAAAAAGGTGTGCGTATCGGGACCCTCGACAGAAGTGATAACTAAGGCCCTAAGCACATGGCGTATTTTAAACGCGCAGACGACGCGCGTTTCAAGAACACGCGTTTTCTGCGCCGTAGATTCTTGCGTTTTTATAGAATCAGGAGGAGGGGTGAGAGAGGCACAATTGACGAAGAGTTTCTGACAAAAACGCGGAACCTACGAGCGACTACAGCGCGTCTGTATCGCTGTATCTGCGCGTATACGCGCAGCAGACGCGCATTTCACGATCGCCCCGTGTGCTTAGGCTACAAGGTTGCGTTCAAATCTCGTTTGAAGCGCGTTTACGCGCGTCATCTGCGCGTATAAAATACGCCGTGTGCTAGGGGCCTTAAGCTTATCTAACCCTCGGCAGCAGGCTTAATACGCATAAGCAGGATACCTAAGTCTAAAAAGTTACTAAAAATATTTTCGGAATTTCTTTTAAAAAAAGAGATAGTTGGAAATTTCTGTTCCTATAGATAATTTATAATCGGTCTAATTTAGCTGTACCTAACACTATTTTTCGAAAATGTTTTTTAGTAACTTTTTAGACATATGTACCTTGCTTATGCTTAAGAAGTTTTATTAAAATCGGTTCAGTCATTTCGGAAATTAAGGACACGAAAGTTTGTATAAAATGTCGTTAAGCGTAAACGCTCTTAATGTCATATATTTAATGACTAGCTGCCTCGCGCAACTTCGTATGCGTTACATTTTCCCCGAATTTGAAACATTATTAATTGCTGCTCCGCTCCTATTTGTCGTAGCGTAATGATATATAGCCTATACTTATAGCCTTCCTCGATAAATGGGCTATCTAACACTGAAAGAATTTTTCAAATCGGAGCAGTAGTTCCTGAGATTAGCGCGTTCAAGCAAACAAACAAACAAACTCTTCAGCTTTATAATATTAGTATAGATTATTTTCTCCTCTTCCACAGAGAATCCGCATGGGCGTTGGCAAGATGCTACCCGGCCTTGAAATAGGCCTGAGCCACGTCAAGGGACCCACGGCTCGGTTCCACCTGCTGTTACAGCCAGAGGCAACTTGGGGTCCAAGAGGCGTACTGCCCAGGATACAACCTAAACCTGTGCTGTTTGTCATCTCTCTGTATGATGTGAGATGTGTTGATGCTGCTTCTAGGTGAGTTTATAAAAAAACGGGTTGCACTCCGGGAGTGCCGGCAGAAGTGAAAACTTGAATATTAACGTTGTGCATTTTTGATATTTTAGAATGGTTAGGGAATCATTTTGCACGAATTGCTTTAATTATCAGTATAAATGTATTATCATTTATGTGGTAAAATACAATATTCATTTATTGCGCTATCGTACACAAACATGACAATTTATATTACATTAACAATTTAACACTTCAGAACTATTACAATCCGTCTTACGAATTTTACCTCTTTGGAGAAACCGAAGGTTTTGTTTGTGCATAAGATAATTATCCAGTTTTGGAAACTCAAACTCAATGACAGATGTCATAAAGTTCTAATTCCTTCGTAACCTAATGTCAATCCGTCTTTCGAATTTTACCTCTTTGGAGAAACCGAAGGTTTTGTTTGTGCATAAGATAATTATCCAGTTTTGGAAACTCAAACTCAATGACAGATGTCATAAAGTTCTAATTCCTTCGTAACCTAATGTCAATCCGTCTTTCGAATTTTTTTGTCACGTGTCCTGACGCGAGTTTAAAATTTTTTACCCATCACAAAAGTGAACAACATAACAATATAATAATAACATTGTGAACAAGAAGTTTTCACTTCAAAAGTTGATTAAGCAACGCTTGCCGAGGTTAGTCCGTAGATGGGTGATCGAGACCCGTTGGCATTGAGCTCGTGGCTAAATATTAACAGTTACAAATCTTTCTCAAAGTTAAGCAACGCTAGCCAAAGTTCATCCGTGGATGGGTGAGCATTCATTACATGCTAAGATCCCTCGACATCAAGCCGTTAAGCCGTCAGTCCTGGCTGCCTTTTGTAAATCTTTATAAGATTAGATAATATTTATTTGCATAAACATGTGTCGTACATACAAGAAAATACATGCATGCAAGATGTTAGAAACATTATTAGGTACAGCCATATTTCCACATGATGTGACGTGCAAATATAAAGAAATTTTATTAATTAAAACTACTTTTAAAATGACAATAAATTAAGTTATTGAAGTTTAATAACAATATTGTAATAAATTAAAAACCGGCCAAGTGCCAGTCGGACTCGCGCACGAAGGGTTCCGTACCATATTTTATAAAAAAAAAAACACTTTTTGTATGGGAGCCCCCCTTAAATATTTATTTTATTCTGCTTTTAGTATTTGTTGTTATAACATCAACAGAAATACATAATCTGTGAAAATTTCAACTGGCTAACTATCACGGTTCATGAGATACAGCCTGGTGACAGACGGACGGACAGGGAAGTTTCAGTAATAGGGTCCCGTTTGACCCTTTGGGTACAGAACCCTAAAAAAATAGGTTAAGCAAGGCTTATCGAGATTGGTCCGTCTATGATCGAGACCCGTTGGCATAGAGCATGTGGCTAAATATTAACAGTCTTACAAATCGGTTGCAAAGTTAAGCAACACCTTGCCGAGATTCATCCGTGGATGGGTGACCATCCATTACATGCTAAGATCCCTCAGCATCAAGCCAGTAAGCCGTTGGTCTCGTCTGCCATTTGTAAATCTTTGTATGTGACAGTTGTTACGAGTACCTTATGCTCAGGAGTCGTGCTTGCGATCTCAAGACTCTAGAGTCTAGACCAATGAGGCACTCAAACCTGCTTCTAATATTCAATAATTCATAACTAGAGATCGGATATTCGGATGCATATTTACCTAAAGTTTGAGTGTTGACTAGTATGGAGCGTGCGTCAGTATGGGAAAAGGAGTTTATTAAAAAAATAAAAACTAGTCTAGTTACTTTTTCGTTTAGCTCCAAATGAATTAATTATGCCCAGACATATTTACCATTTTGTTTTAGCATTCGACATTTCAGCACAAAAATACGAAATTGTTGTTGTAATTTTTTCCTTGTTAGTTTCAACAAACTTGCCAGGTTTTAAATAAAGGGGTACGAACCTTTGTGGCATATCTAGCCGCCGCCATCTTGTTTTTTTTTTCAAAATTTCCGAGCACGATAAAAGTGGTATATTTAGATAGAGGACACTTATACAAACAAAAAATGTTAAGTAACATGGTATCCTAAAGTGTCACATTTCCGAGATATTTACCCTGTGAACACTTGGTCCGACTGCTTTTTCCGATCAATCGGACCACGCGAACTTTTTTTTCCTCTTGGTCCGATTAAGGAGTCGGACCACGAATTCTATCATCATTTTAGAACACTTGGTTCGATCGATCGGACATCGCCAACATTTTTTGAGTGATCCGGTTTGTCATTAGTTTGTATGGAAAACGTGATAAAGTTTTTGTACATTTATTGTAAGTAAATTTCATTGTTTTTTCTACATATAATGTAGGTAAATTCTTGTTTAACCAACTGGTCACAGTATTCATGCCTATCTGAGCTTTGATAAAGACTTCATGCCAGGAGGTACCACTGAAAAGTAAAGCCGTATCATCAGCAAACGCAACAATTTTCGAATCTGGAAACAATATCTTACATACATCATTTATATAGACCAGGAACAGGGTCGGTCCAAGAATACTGCCCTGTGGAACTCCAAAAGTCACTGGGACCTCTTCACTAGTTATGTTACCGATTTTAACACATTGTGTTCTGTTGGTTAGGTAATCCTTAAAGAGTTTTAATTGAAAACCCCGGTTACCCAGGCTTTCGAGTTTTGTTAACAGAATAGAATATTAAAGATGGAATATTCCGTGAAACAAACTCTAGAGGACACTACTTGACCATTACGTGATTTTAATATTTAATTGACATGCGCTTGCGACGGAGGAATATTATTTCTTCGTCCGACATATTTTTTTTCCTGTTTTATCTTTTCTACACACTGTGCCTACATTTCTAATTCAACTTTCTATTCGTAGGTCTGCTGCAAGAAATTTCTTTTGAAATAAGCAGTGCCTTTCTGCTCTTGTATCTTAATGTATTGTCCTGTTAAGTGTTTTGTGTGTACATAAATAAATATTTTCACTTGACGTAAAAATTGTGCATTGACATCAGTCAGACTTACTAGAAATATGAGTTTTCTAAGAAGGCTAGCTTATCTTATTATTTTTTACTGGTAAAACGGTTTTAAATTTGATCGGACCAGAAGGAATCATAATTCCTCTTTGTCCGATCGATGGGACTATCAGAATTTGTGATTCCACTTGGTCCGATTAATCGGACGAAAAGGAAAAAATAGTTCGCGTGGTCCGATTGATCGGACTGAGCAGTCGGACCAAGTGTTCACAGGGGATATTTAGAAGTAAAGATCGCCATATGAGTCCAAAGGTGATCATTGAAAATCGAGTAATTACGCGTGTATGTGCATTCCATTGTCTTCAAATTTTAGTTAGGTATACAAGTTCTCCCAAAATATTTTCTTTTCTTTTAAAGACAAATAATATAGCTTATACATAAGAATAAAAATTTTTATTTGGACCCGGTAGGTGGCGCTGCGTTAGTAGTGGTACGAAGTACGCCGGGACAGATAGTCTCAAATAAACCTGATTCATACAGTCGGTCGTGGAGGTTTGAGCTTTTTGAGCGATTTATTTAGTACCTACCTACCTATGTACAAAAGGAGTTGTCGGCAAACATCTGCAAACTACATACTATGGATATTTAAATAAAATGCGTATACACATGCGTATTTACTTATTTTGTATAGAACAATCAATATTTTTATATGTAGTTGCAAACATATTAATAGCTGAATATACTTGGGGGCTGCTAATATTTGAAGACAATGGAGTGCTCACACACGCGTGATTACTCGATTTTCAATGATCGCCTTTGGACACAAATGGCGATCTTTACTTCCAAATATCTCGGAAACGTGACACTTTAGGATACCATGTTTTAAACATTTTTTGTTTGTATAAGTGTCCTCTATCCAAATATACCATTTTTATCGTGCTCGGAAATTTTGAAAAAAAATTAAGATGGCGGCGGCTAGATATGTCAGGCTCCATACAAAAATGTTCGAACCCCTTTAAAATATTCGTTACGTATTATATTTTGAGTACTACATTTTATACTTACTAAAGAATTATGAAATGTCGCAATCCCGCGACAAAAATTGGCATTTAAATAGCCGCTTCCATACTTTTGTACCTTTTGCCAGGAAAGAACGTATTTATGTAAATATGCATCCGAATATCCGATCACTATTCATAACACAAGGGTATTTTTTTAACCTTTTAACATTTTCCCTTTACAGATTCAACGACCTGCCGATGGCAGAGCAAGCCAAATTCGAAACAACGCTCAAAACAATCAAAGACATACGAGCAGAGGCCAAGGACCTATTCAGAAGAAAAAAATACTTACAAGCTGTCAATACATACCAACAGGCTATGTCTGTACTCTCCCTCTCAAGACCTCAAAATGAAAAAGAAGAAAAAGAACACACCGATTTGAAAGTCAAAATTTATGTTAACTTAGCTATATGTTATTATAAACTGAATAAACCAAAGTATATTATTGGTATGTGTGAGCATATAGACAGGTATATTGATATTAATAAACACTGCAAAGCTATTTTTTATTATGGTAGAGCGAACGAATTACTGGGAAAACTCGATGAAGCCATCTCCTGTTACAAAAAAGCGTTAAAATTAGAACCAAAAAACAAAGAAATCGGACAAATTCTAGCTATTCTAGACGAAAAAACTAAAAAGTCTTCGATCAATGAGAAAGAAATGTGGCGTAAGGCTCTAAACAACGCGCCCGAGGTCGAAGAAAAAAAATTAGTCTATGTTGTCGATGACGATTTTAAAAATGGCGTCGCTGACATGTGTCAAGATTTGGCGGGAAGGAGTGAGTTTGCTAAATTCGATTTGCCTCAAGGTTTGAGATCAGATGAAATTCTCTGTATTAAAGACTTGACTAGTAAGTTTAAATGTTTGAAAGTACTTGAAGATGGCGAAGGTAAGCGGAAGAAGGTTTCTATTGTAAAGAAAGTGTAATCCTAATCACCTGCTGTGCAAGCTTCGGCACTGAGTCTAAAATACTAAATACAGTAGCATTTTATATATCCACCATGGTGTTACTCTCAAACGCTCTTGGTTCAGATGTGTCTCACTAAATGGGACTATTTTAAACTCTGTCTATAACCATTTTCGGTTGTAACTCATTTGTTGAAAAACTTCGAATGTTTTATTATTTTTGTACCTTCCACCCGATTAACACACGATAAAGAAACAAAGATCGAAAATAGAGCTTTAGTCTGGTTTCCATGTCAGACTTCGAATTATAGTACTATTTTTGATGATATTTTCTAGAATGAAACACACTTGTTTGTGTTTGCATTTATTTGTATTAGTAATAAAGTTTTATTTTATTATAAGTATAGAATTTATACAAGGTCAACCAAGCATTCTGTAGATTAAACTAAGTAACGCTGCGCAATAATTATTGCTGTCATGTCAAAAAAAAGGTCAATAAGTTCGCACTTTGACCTTTAATATCTCCGGTCCCACCGTCCCAGGTATGGTCCAGTTCACTAAAATGATCGTAATGGCGGGGAGAACGCTTCTTTTAACCCTCGACCAAAAAAGAGGGGTATTATAAGTTTGACGTGTGTATCTGTGTGTCTGTCTGTGGAATTGGTTTCGTTATAAAGGTATTTTAATCGAGAGTGTTCATAGCAGTTTGTTTTTTTTTTTTTAGAGGCGTTTTGTGTCGGGGGTTTCTTAATTTAAATTTTTAATTTAATTTTTACACCTTTGATATGTAGTGCTCGTTACCATGCCTTAGTTCGCTAGTTTTCTCATTATTTCATTTTAGGTCGTTTATTTACTATAAAGTATTTTTTAAACTAAGGAGTGAAAAAGAAACATTTAAAATAAAGCTCGAAAAAAGAACTAAACCGCCATCTTCGGGAGTGCGCCATATTGGATTTAGAATGACGTCACTTAACTAACCATGCATTGTCATCCAAACTAAACTGATTTAAAATTCAGTTGTATGATTTGACCGAAACAAACATAGAAAACATTGCAGTCAAAAAACAGCTTCTAAAAAAAAATTAAATTAAAAATTTAAAAAACCCCCGACGCAAAAAACGTCTAAAAAGCCAAAAATAAATTAATCCAATCGTCGTAGCGTCGGGGGCCCGCTTTGTTCTGTGCTTGTACTAAGCGGTCTTCTTAGCGGTCCCCCGACGCTACGACGCTTGGATTAATTTATTTTTGGCTTTTTAGACGTTTTTTGCGTCGGGGGTTTTTTAAATTTTTAATTTAATTTTTTTATGCTTTTTAAACTTATTTTATTTTTTCCTAGCCTTGACTGTCCTACTCCTAGTTAACGAAACCAAGGAAAGATATAAAATAAACAAAATATAAATTTTGGGGGGAGGGGTGTGCACCCTCCCCCCTCAGCAATACCCATGGTGACAAGCGACAACATTTCAAATTTCAAATAGACTACCTGTGAAAGTTTTTAAATCCCTACATCAACTAGAAAAGAGGTGATGATCTTCAAACGGCTGAGCAGATTTTCATGAAACATAGCTAAGAACACTCTCGATTAAAATACCTTTCAAACGACACCACTTTTATCCAAATCGGTTCATCCGTTTAGGAGCTACTATGCCACAGACAGACACACAGATACACAGATACACACGTCAAACTTATAACACCCCTCTTTTTTGGTCGGGGGTTAAAAATACGAAAAATTATCAACTTGGTTTGTTAAACTATACAAGTTCAAATTAAAATACCTAGTAAAACTTCACAGCTGTGCTGGGTATTATGTCTAAACAAAATCCCACAAAAAAAAAAAAAGTTTTTTTTGTCAACACGTAATTGGTACTGGAAATTTTGAAATTATAGGTACCTACATTTTTCATTAATTCAGAGTTTCACCAGATAGTTAAATTTGACCCTATATTTTTACTTGTCATAGACATTTATATTTTAATGATAAGAAGCAGAAATATTTTCTATCTAAAAATGAGACTATTTTATAAATTATAAGTTCTTTTTAATGTTTAAAACATTTTGTTTACCTAGTGGTTAAGTATTACTTTTGTTACCTATTTTGCTATTTCGTTGGTATAGTGGTCACAAGCGTGACTGCTGTCAATGGGGACCTGGATTCGATTCCCGGGCCGGGCAAAGTGTTTTTGGGTTTTTCCTGCAGGAATTTCTCAGTACAAGCCACAGTCTGGATGGTTGATGGCAATAGGCTCGCCCGAAATGTAAAATGTGGGTGAATTATTAGTTACACATGTGATGTTAAGCTACATGTAACTAGTACTTGAGTAGGTAATTTTCGTACAACTATACTTTTTAAACCCCGACCAAAAAAGAGGGGTGTTATAAGTTTGACGTGTGTATCTGTGTATCTGTGTGTCTGTCTGTGGCATCATAGCTCCTAAACGGATGAACCGATTTTGACAAAAGTGGTGTCGTTTGAAAGGTATTTTAATCGAGAGTGTTCTTAGCTATGTGTCGAGAAAATCTGCTCAGCCGTTTGAAGATAATCACCTCTTTTCTAGTTGATGAAGGGATATAAACAACTTTCACAGGTAATCGATTTGAAATGTTGTCGCTTGTCACCATGGGCATTGCTGAGTGGGGGGGTGCACCCCCTCCCCCCAAAATTTACTTTTTTATTTATTTATATCTTTCCTTGATTTCGTTAATTAGCGAGAAGAGACGCAATACTGAGAAAATTGAAATGAAAGGGGGGAGGCCTATGGCCAGCAGTGGGACAGTCAGGGCTAAGAAAAAATAATATAAGTTTAAAAAGCAAGAAAAAAAATTAAATTAAAAATTTAAAAAACCCCCGACACCAAAAAACCTCTAAAAAGCCAAAAATAAATTAATCCAAGCGTCGTAGCGTCGGGGGACCGCTACGAAGACCGCTTAGTACAAGCACAGAACGAAGCGGACCCCCGACGCTACGACGCTTGGATTAATTTATTTTTGGCTTTTTAGAGGTTTTTTGGTGTCGGGGGTTTTTTAAATTTTTAATTTATAGCCTATGACATTACCTTTTTGAATATTTTATAAGTTTATACAGACATGCTATTTCTAGATATTCTTAAAAAGAATTTCAGGCCAAGGTTTATTAACGTAATTTAAACAAGTCGTAATTTTAGTTCCTCATTAACAAAGAATAGATGCTTAAGCATTTTCCTGGTCACCAGTGTGACCAATACGATTAATCATTTATTTTTATCCTAAAAAGAACAAAGAATCTACGAAAACCTAATCTAGTTAGTAGCATTCAAGAAAATTTTCTTGATTTTATAACGAAAAGTTGATTGTTACCTATAGTTTTATTTTTGTATTTTTTTAAATAAATATTTTGACTCAAATATTTTGTTTTGATTTTTAAACGGATTGTTCTTCTTTAGCTGTAAGAAAAGCCTGTTCTCTGAAAGAGAGTATTATAATATACTAGCTGTCCCGCGTAACTTCGTCTGCGTCACATTTTCGGCGTTTTCGCAACATTTTTCAGTGCTGCTTCGCTCCAATTGGTCGTAGCGTGATGATATATAGCCTATGTCCTTCCCCAGGTTGAAATCTATCTTCTTGCCAAATTTCATTATGATCCTATCACCCGTTTAGTCGTGAAAAGGTAACAAACAAACAAAGTGACTTTCGCATTAATAATATTTGTATGGATTTTTATTATATTTTTTTGCAATTTTTGTGTAGTTGCGCCTGCAGCATTACCCAGTGAGTTACTATGTGCTTTTATCCATTGCAAAGTTACTTTGTTTGTGTTCACAATGTGTTGGAGTGCGTAGTAACTGGTTGACCAAAGAAAGGGTTGATTTTGTGAAAGACATCAGGCTCGGGGTATCCATACTAATATTATAAATGCGAAAGTCACTCTGTTTGTTTGTATGTATGTTTGTTTGTTTGTTACCTTTTCACGACTAAACGGCTGATCGGATTTTAATGAAATTTGGCAAGAAGATAGATTACAACCTGGAGAAGTACATAGGCTATATATCATCACGCTACGACCAATAGGAGCGGAGCAGCAATGAAAAATGTTGCGGAAACGGGGAAAATGTGGCGCAGACGAAGTTGCGCGGGACAGCTGGTAATTTTTATAAAACACTTGCTGTACCCGGCAATGTGTTGCCATGCACTTTTTCCTATCAACTATCTCCTACCATACCTGCTACCTATCTTACCCTACCCTATAAAGATGTAGAAACCTCTTTTTATAAAGGTGGTTAAGTGGTAGACCAAAGGGAAACGATGTTTTAGTGAAAGACATATTTAATTTGGTTTACAATGGGGATGGAAACTGTAGAACTAATGGCGCTACCATAGCTGGTTCCAAGCATCGTCATTGGTTGAAAATCTGGTAATGTCATTTTATATTTCATAATAGCTCGACCTAATTGGTCAGATTGAGACCCGGCTATAGTCGTGCCATCTACAATTAGCTTTTAACGGTCTTCCCCATTGGTGCATAGTTATTTCTTTTCAATTTGAAATCCTCACCACTCTTAAAATTGATTTAATTATAATACAAAATTCTATAGAAAATGAGATAGGCTTTTATTTTTCATTATTTTTGTTTTTGCCAGAACTGACTCTCCTGAATCCTGTGTTGTACATTTACCTGTTTTTTTTTCCTATCGTATATTTATTTCTACATGTAAAATAGTTCGTAATTACCCGACTAGACTTTTTGTTTAGTTTCCTTTTTAATAGGGAATACACATGATTCAGATAACTTTATTTGCTCAAACATGTGTGTAAATACATTTTTTTTAAAATGATGCGTAATTCCAATGACGTATTATAAATATGTAGTTTATATATCATTGGCTAATTCTTCACTTTATTAATGCTATCATACCAAGAAAAGTTAATTCAATTGCTGCTTGTAGACCCTCGCTTGGAGTAGGTATTTTTTTAGAGATGTTTGTTTTGTTTTTACTAGACACTAATGTTTCCCACCTACAACAAAATTATATAATTTATTTAAAAGTTAGAAAGGAATCTTACGGCCAGTTACAGCTACCAACAAGTATGGTTAATATATTAATTTAGTAGTATCAAATTAAACTAGCGTAATAATCAATGTGAAAATTAAGCAAAACATTCTGCCCTTCTGATAACAAAATTTTAATTTCATATTTTCGTGTGTGAAATTCACACATTTGGACTTCCACTGTGCAATGGAAGTCCACTTACCCGATATATTATTATACTCTGAGTCCACTCCACGCCACTGTGCAATGTTATCGGAAGTAGTTTCGTAGTTTGGTATCTGGTCTTTTGAGCAAACTTTACCATTCATTCATTCGTTCTTTTCCAGAGTTAATGAATATTACAATTATGTTTTACGAGTTTTAATTACAATTTCATCATTAAGTTAATTATCGATCAATCATTTTATTATCAGGCAACTAAGGCCCATACACAAATAATCAAACTACAATAATAAACGACAAAACAACAATAATGTTGACGAACAATTACAGGAAACATTATGAAGGACGGGACGGTTGACGTGTGTCAGGCATGCCACCGTCCACGTCCGGGTGATTTCATCAGACATATTATTTCTCGTCTGGCTAACGATGAGAACTTGCACAGGCACAATCAAATAGCCAGGATTATTCACCAGCAACTTGCATTGAAATATAAATTTGTGGAATCGGAGATAAAAGTATTTTTCCGAACCACTTTTCGAGAAAGACCATGTCATGCTGTACTCTGATCAGTATATCATTAGTTCATTACTGACATGACTAATGTCGCCAATAAGCCTAACATAGTGGTGATGGACCGATCAGCGCGCCGCCTAATGACAGGTAGTCAATTTTACCACTCCGCATGACGAAAACCTCGTGAATGCTGTGAAAGAGAAACAAATTAAATTGTCACACGAGGTTGCCGACATGTGGAATGTGAACTCGGCTATCATTGTGTCGATTGTTGTAACGGCCAATTCAAGGACCTGATTCAGAAGGCAGTACTCCTCGATAAGGCCCGCATTCTGGGAGGTTCCTGTCCCTGCAGCCCTAACCACCAGTAGTTTGGACCCCTGTTACCGACACCAGCGGACCGGTGTAGTTATTTTTTTTGTACGTATTATTTTTTTGTTAGTTTTAGGTAATATTTAAAAATGTACAAAATAAGATGAACGAATGAATAAAGGAAATTGATCTTTAAATAAATTATACAATTATTAAAAAGATTGAAAACATTCTGAATTACAGAACTTCTACTCAATTATGAGTGAATTGACGTGAGAATGGAAAGATCTATGTCCAGCAGTGAACTTAAGGCTGGAGACTGATGAATGATGCCTATGATAAATACGCTCTACTCTCAGATAACAGGGTGCTAGGTGGAAAGGACAGTGACGTACAAATGGTTACCAAGTATTCAGTTCATGTGCTGGTATTGCACTTTTGTAGGAAACAGTTGATTTTTAAACTGTATTAAAAAAAATCCTGATAGGGGGAGGTGTTAAAGTAATGTACACACGGTGACACATAAAGCTGTAGCTGCAATACATGAACACGTACACATCCTTTCGTCGGCTCTGCCACTGCAGTGAAGCTAGCACAGCGCCGACGAAAGGATGTGTAGGTGTTCATGTATTGCAGCTACAAAGCTATTGGTTTTCTATAGCTTGATTGCTCGCCATGTGTACCTATTAAATGGGTATATATGGGTATATACCCATTTAATATGTCTTTAACATATATGCTTTAGTAAGGAATCCTAATTGCACAACTATAATATTAAGCGAAAGTAGGTTTGTTTGTTACCTTTTCACGCCTGAATCACTGAACTGATGAACCTGAAATGTTACACTTACGCTGTCAGGTGTATAGAAAAGGACACCTATAATTACCTTTCATCCCGAAAAAAAGTTATGTTCCCGAGGAAAAGAACAATAACGTTCTTATGATAATAGATGACGCCGATGACGAGTTCTAAAATAATGCGAAACAAGCTGCGGGAAAAAGTTCGGTTCTTTGTAGTGTCGACACTATGCAACTAACCGATAACTTGTTGATCTCCCTCAGAAAGCCCAGTCGTCCCCTCTTCTGCTTCTGCCTACAGCTACAGGTCTTTCCTGCCAACAGCTGCGATCCAACAGCAACTTTATTTTTACATTAGTAAAGATCACTATAATTCTGAAAGATTTGTCAGTGACAGTAACCTTAAGACCAACCTTGCATCTTTAGATAAAAATATCATTTTGGAAGTGATGAAAAATCGGAATGGTACTGAACATTAATCATTCTCACACTACAGTCACTCTATGATAATAATTTGCCGATAGTCGTATAAGCTAATGGTTTAATTACCAAGTGCTTCGACCACCTGAGGAGGCTCTCCTTCGGAAGCAGGATGAATCAGAAAGCGGTACTTCTGGATATAACTCGTATGTTAAGGGAGTTCCTTTCTCTGGAGCCCTGACCACCGGTAGCTTGAACACTGATCCCGATACCGAAGGGCTAATATTTTTCATATTTTAAATTGTTTTTAAAGGATTATGTAAAAAGTTAGGAAGAAATTGAATGAACGAAATAGTAATTAGAGCGTATAGAGCGTTTTAATTGTTTAATATACTGTCACGAATACGGCAGCGATGCGACGACAGGCGCGAATTTACCGATCGGTCGTCGGCGGGGTTTAAACCCCACCCCCTCCTGAACTAAATGCTTGGTGAATAAGTTAAAGAAACATTCCTTAAAAAAATGAATACAAATGATAGACTTTCTTCAAACTTTCTTATAGGACACCGGTAAATAATACGATAGAACTCTTTTATCCTATTCTTTGCCGGTTACTTTGTCTAGGCCAAGGATCGAGCTCCATAGTGCATTCTCCAATTGTGGCGGTTATACCCATTATGCAAGGGTGGCTAAACAGATGGCTTCGTCGGCACGGCGTGGCGGCGGCGCCCTTACTTTCCATATTTTTCAGTAATGCTCAACGGGCATGGGTGTTTTGAAAAGCACCTGACTGTGCCGTTGCCACACCGATGCTCTCGGCTATAACCTGGGTGGTGCAGTACCATGACCTCGTAGTGGTCTGTGCTAAGCATAACCAATAAGGTCGCGGTTCAGACAATGAAAAACTTTTGACTATACCAACGCCTTTATTACGTGGTATTTAGGTCGCTTTTCATAGATCAAGTATACTATTGTCATGTTATCGTACCAGTAGTATTTCTGACATTTTACAGATTTAAGGACATAATATTATTTTCAAAATAATGTGTTTTCACTTCAGTAGCTCAAACATGTAGGTTTTGCTGCCTGAAATCAGTGAGCAAAATGCGATTTTGCTCACTGAGTGAGACAAAGTAACTTTTTAATTATTTTTTAGAAAGCCGCGAATATCTTATTCAGCCTTGGATTAATCATACAATTCGAAACATTTACACTCTATCTCTTTCCCGCCATGAGAAAGAGAGAGAGATACAAAGACCAGCCCTTTCGAAGTTCCTATTTTGAATTCGACCTCAAAGACAAACACGTTCGGAATTTCGTACTAACTAAAGAAATTTTGCAAAATGATAATTATGTCTTTTAATGTAATTTATTGAATTTTTAACTTATTGTTGTATTTAAACGAAAATAAGTTTTTACTGCATATAAAACTAATACTTAACCTGTAAATATTTATTTCTAGTTCAAATAATGTTACGTAAGTAATATATTTTGAATAATAAAATATCATGGGTGCTATTTCGGAACACGCCATAATTTAAATAAAAGAGCAGGAATAAAATTTCGTGGCTGGCGTAAAGAGTTGAATAAGTTAGAAAAATATTAAAATAATCGTAAAATATGAGTGAAACTAGCGACGAGAACAGTACCTCTACCTACAATGTTAATTATTTTGATTCACGATAAATAGTTATTTCAATCTATTCCTGTTTATTATTTTATCTCCTAAAGTGTTCTCGCTGCTGAAGTGAAAAGTTGTATGTGCTACACGAGACCAAAGTTATTTGCATCTCGTGTCTTTGAATCCCTCGCTGCACTCAGGATTCTAACCTAGAATCACTCGCTACGCTCGTGATTCAAATATAGAATCCTTCGCTTACTCGGGATTCAAAATCAACACTCGCGGCAAAAACCAACTTTGCTCTCTTGTTGCACAAATAACTATTTATTGCCTAAAAGCCCTATATTCTAGTATAAACTAGTGGGTTAATTCATTCATTATCAATCATTAAAAAAAAAGTACTAGCTGTCAAATAATAGTGCAGCAGGAGTGACACGGACGGTTTGGTGCGTCTTTTTCGCGTAATTTTAATCTAATCATATTAATTTAAATTCTTCCTCTCGTACAACACATTAAAAAATACGTAAGTATACTACAATTTATTTAATCATTTACATCTTGACAAGAAATACCAAGGTCAAACAAAGTGGCTGTTGCTTAAAAAATCGCTTTGGCGGTAGAAAATGTTCGAAGCACAGCAAAAAGTATTGTTGTAAAGTTTACCAGCACCATTTAAGTACCTGACATCGGCTTTAAATTCATGAAGTTATACTTCATTGTCACAGTTTTTATTCGAATTATGTACGTACCGTATCAATTTACATTTTTTGCGCATGCAATTTCTTGTTTGATTTACACGCAGCTCCTCACCTCACCCCATAATTCCGCAACGCCTAGTCAATACTTTTGCTGCGTTGCGGAAACCTGAAACTAGGTAGTACCTACCGGTACTGATAACACAACTTCCGTAAATCACCAATTTCTCCACACCAATATCTGTAAGAAAAAAGTTGATGTTAGCAAAAACGTAACGATAATCGGCTAAAACAAACTCAGTAGTAGTGTTATCAAGCGTTACCCGACCCGTTTCTGATCGAAGAGTAGGGAGCTCCCGTATTAGTATTATACTCTTTGGTAGGGAGCTTTGTTTGCTAACCCTCTTAATATCTTCGCGTCGACATGCGTCGTTCACTCTGCCTGCGTCCTTTGCTAAACGGGATTTAACTTTAATTACATAATAAAAATAGTTGTTTTTTATGATACTTCTAAAAAAATACTGCTATATTTTGGGCAATACTAAGGGTTTATTATAAATATTACTATCCTGTTGGCAAAGGTATCATTGTAGTCAAGGCCTTAGCACAGGGCCATAGTGAGTCCTCATCTGACATAGACAATATTTTTGGTTAACCTTATTTTATTTCTATTTACCAATCTTTTTGACGCGAAAGACTGTGTCACTGTGATTTGGGAGGACTGTCTCAAAGTATTCAACTCTTTGTCTGTCTCATGTAATTATTGGTGTTTACAAGGGAAATTATCACCCTAATTTGAATAATTTACTTTTGATTTAAACTCAGTGGTTATAACAACTTACTTTGCAATTGCAGGTTGGCCTGGTAATTAAAAGAATTTTATTAATAAATCTTACTTTGTACATTTGCAATATGTCTATTCAGTATAAAGATTGTTTAATATGCAACAATTAATAAATCGTATTAAAAAAAGCTATGACTTGGAAGTCAGACACTGACACCAAGTCATAGCTTTTTTTATCGGCTATCATTGTTGGACAAGTGGGCTGAAACATCTCATTGGGCCTATTAGCCTTGATTGATTCTGTGTCCTGCTTTGTACGCAGCGAAATGAAAATGTTTTCTTACCTCTCAGCTCTTCTTTTCTGCCTGTGAGGCCTGTGACCTACCCTGATGTGATGACCACTCTGTAAAATAATGTAGCGAGTAACATCCATAAATATAGATAAATCAAAGTGTTCACTGAGTTTACTTAGGAGCATTTCATACAAACTATCAAGTCCTTATTTTATGAAATGATTGAACCAATTTTAATGAAAGTTATTACATACATAGGTCTAAAAACGTACTAAAAAACATTTTCGAAATGTCTTTTAAAAAAAAAGATGTTTGGAAATTTGTTTCTATAGATAACTTATAATCGGTCTAGTTTCACGGTAACAGTATTTTTCGCAAATGTTTTGTAACTTTTTAGGTCTATTTATCCTCCTTAGGCGGATGAAGTTACATTCAAATCAGTTCAGTTATTTCAGAAAATAAGGACTTGAAAGTTAGTATGAAATGCCGTATGTTGTAAACACTCTTAACAATTTTCATTATCTAAGATATGATTTTTATTATACAGCCTTGTAATTGCTTGAATTTGGAACTGCAAAAGTTAGAATTCTTAGCTTTGCTTTCTTTGTTGGTTCTTACTTCGTTTAAATTCTTGTCTATTTCATAAAAAAAATGCTTAAATAATTACTCTAACATGACTATAGATACAGGTGTAACACGAAATATTCCGTTTCTGTTTAATTTTCTTATGGGATCTAAGATTGTTAAATTAATAAATAATTTAATGGGTAAAAAAAAATCTGGGCCTCATCAAGCTTTATTTTGATTGGCGCTTTTCTGGTGGTTGCTACCACTCTGGTTGTAAAGAATCAGTGGTTGGTAATAGTGTTGCAAGCTTCTCTAAAGTAAGCTGCATTTTATAGTTTAAAGTTAATTTTGCCAAATTTTATACATAATAGTCAAATTGTAATATTCCAGAATTTTATGTTTTTGTCACTATGGTGAATGCTGTGTATACTTATAATAGGCATACATACCAGAGCTTTTATTTTTATTGTTTCCTGTTATTCATAGTATGTATTGCTGTTGGTGTACCTAATAAATAAATTGACACTTTTATTGTACATATTTGTTGAGTCATTGAAATGCTTTTAATAACAAAAACAACTCACTGTTATCAGAATTCACAGTTGAGGTTCCTAGAAACGAGATAATAAATAATAGTTTTTTTTTTTTGACAAGAATCATGAATTTCTGAAATCAGTCATCTATGTTAAAAATATTGGTATTCTGCATCTGGTTAAACTGGAAGAAAAATAACATTCATCAAAAATAAAATTAATTCGGTATGTACATTAGGGTGGCCCAGTGGTAGCAACCCCGACTTACGAGCAGTAAGCCGTGGGTTCGAACCCAGGCAGGCGCATTACTTTGTGTAATTTATTTCATCACCGCTGCCCTCAAACGGTGATTGAAAACATCATGAGGAAACCGGCATGTCCTAGAACTGAAAATTTGAAGACATGTGACATCTACCAACCCGCACTGGGCCCGCGTGGTGGATTAAAGCCGTCTCCCTCTCATAGAGTGGAGGCCCTGTGTCCCAGCAGTGGGAACATTATGCTCAGGTCGATCTTCAGGTTAAGCCGCAGCTGCCTAGGTTGGTCCGTGGATGGGTGACCACCTATTACATACCGAGTTTAGTATGTACCTCGGAAAGCATGTTAAGCCGTTGGTCCCGGCTGTCAATTGTTGGACTTTTGACAGTCATTAAGCAGTTGCGGGCCTGAAATTCTAATAACCAGTCTTACCAAGGGGTATCTTATTACCAAGCACTAATAGGGTTGTGGAGGCCAGCTAGGCAGTTGCTTCATATTAAATACTGCTATTCAGCTGCATCCGGTCAGACTGGAAGCTGACCCCAACTTACTTGGTAAAAGGCTAGGCAGATGATGAGCACAAACACCAAAAAAACAAAAACTAGTCAATGACAAAAGTGTAGATAAAATATTTTGATTTGTTTTTTTTTTACTGCCTGCCTTTTTGGGTTTTTCCATCAAGAATTTCTGAGTAGCAGCCACGGAGTCTAGATTTGTGCTCGGTTGATGACAATAGGCTCGCACCCTATTACATGCGACTTAAAATAAACATAACTGGCGAACCGTGGGTGTGATATTAGGCCCACCTCTGCCTAACCCTTCAGGGATTACAGTTTTGATGTTGTGACCAGAGATGTTATGAAAATGAAAAAATTTTTATTCAGTCTCAAAAGTTACATGCTATACGATATATTAGTAGAGATATACGAAATATTATTAGAGTTATTTAAGATATTTCGGATCTGGATTCGGATATGGATATAGGAATAAAATTATATCGCTTTCGGATACGGTTACGAATATGTAATTATTTCGGATTATCCGTTAGTTTCGGATAGTTTTGGTTACGGATATTAGATTGAAGTAAAATATAAACAAATAGTATGTAGTCATTTGGTTTTATTTACCTATAGGTTTTATCTAGTCTAGGTTATCATTTGGTATTATAATCAGAAGTAATTTTATTTATTATTTCTGAAAAAAAAATTTTTCTTTCTTTTTTTTTGAGCATTTTTTCATAGAAGATTAGCCCCTAATATTGAAATGTAAGTAATTATTTAGAGATGTTATGAAAACGGTTACGTTATGACTAGAAATAACAAATAAACTGCAAGATTCACGTGGCGCGCGAACGGTGAAACAAAAACCTGTCGAAACATGTCGTTTTATTTAGACTCCGCCTTTATACGTAACTATCCGAAACTTGTGAAACGGATACGGTTACGTTACGGATATATTTTTATTTCGGATATCCGATAGTTTCGATTACGGTTACGGAGCTCCATAACATCCCTGGTTATAACGTTGTTTTTTTTTCTTCCACAGGGACAATGGAGCCACAACCGCATCAAATGGTGTCGTGTCCCTATAACATGGCGCATCAAGTGGAACATTACAGAATGCATATCCATCTGCAGAAGTGTCGGAAGCAACATCCGAACAGTGGAAAAGTCAACTGCCCCTTTGACGCAACCCATGTGGTCAACGAGGTGGAACTGAACGTGAGTTTCGTTAGTTTAGTAAGTTTTACTTTACGAAGGGTATCGGAGCAGCGGTGTCCCAGTGGTGGCAGCCCCGACTTACGAGCAGTAAGCCGTTAATTCGAACCCGGGCATGCAAATTACTTTGTAAATTTATTTCAACACTATTGCTCTCAAAACGGTGCAGGAAAACATCGTGAGGAAACCGGCATGTCCTAAAACTCAACATTCGAAGACATGTGACATGTACCAACCCGCACTGGGCCCGCGTGGTGGATTACAGCCCACTCTCTCTCATAGAGAGGAGGCCTGTGTCCCAGCAGTGGGAAAATTATAGGATGATGATGTAGCAGCTCTCCCTAAAACCGTATACGTATATAAAAATTTAAAAGTGTAGTACGTTAAAATTTCACGATGTTACAACACAACTCGTTAATTAAAAATAATTCGAGCACGAATAATTAACTTAGTACCTACATACTGGTTGAGGAAAACGTTGTATTTAGTCAATAGTTCTGATTTTCCTTAATGTCATTACGCGTACGCACGACGAACAATCAAGCTTTAAAAACCAGTATAAGCAGATCTTGCGTTGTACAGGAAATCTGTATACAAAAATAAATGTACAGGGCATGTTATGCTGGAAGTGCATAGCTTGATGTGTTTGTATGTACTATCAATTAACTGGGTATCGGGCCACGGTAAGACTATCCTTGGTCAGTGGTTACGAAACGGGGCACTAAGAAAAAAAGACTAACGGAGCCCAGTTTCGCGGGGCTCCTACTTCTGGGTGGTGTAAAAAGAAATAACCACGAAGGGGATGGCCGCCATCCCATTGCCATCGCCATCCTGTCCCGCGCAACTTCGTCTGCGTCACATTTTCCCCGTTTTCGATTGCAACATTTTTGATTGCTGCTCCGCTCCTATTGGTCATAGCGTGATGATATATAGCCTATGTCCTTCCCCAGGTTAAAATCTATCTTCTTGCCAAATTTCATTAAGATCCGATCAGCCGTTTAGTCTTGAAAAGGTAACAAACAAACATATAAACAAACAGAGTGACTTTCGCATTTATAATATTAGTATTTATTAGTATTTATAATATTAGTATGCATTACAGGGTGATTTTACGTTTAAAGAGTAGCAAAAGTTTGAGGACGATTAATTTTGTTGTTAATTATAAGGTTATAATTTTCCCTAATAAAGGACAAAAACCTCTTATCGTGTAAAAATATGCATTAAACACGTCATTAGTTTACTAAAGGCGATTTTAGACCATTTATATCAAGTCTGCCTAACTTTTAAAGGTGGACCAACATTTTGATCCCGTGTTAACCTTTTTTCTGTAAAATACAACGAAGTTATAATGAATATCTTCAATAGTCTTCTATCTATATATACTTAGATAAAAATGAATGTTGGCAAGCGCATAACTCAACAATGGCTGGACCAATTCGGCTAATTTATTTTTCGTATGTTCCTTAAAGGCCAAGGAAGGTTTTAATACTAAAAAAAAAAACTCTTGACAGAACGAAGTCTGTCGGGGCAGCTAGTACTAAATGAACTAACCCGTGATCAGAATAGGTAGAGCTAATTTACCTAAAGTTCGAGGAAGGAAATGACATAGTTATCTCGTCTAAAATTCCGGAATTATAAGCATGTCTCTTTTTATTATTTTTTTAAACCTTGCACCACACTAGTAATTTCTCCTGTATCGTGGGTGCGTTTACAAACAAATTAAAACCCAGGATTATAAAAACATGAACTGGACTTTGAGTAGGTATTGTGATATTCTAATAAACGTAGCGTGGTGAGATTTAAGGTTCCGTGTCAACCAGTCCACACTTAACACGGGCAGCGAGAGCACGTACCCTTAAAGTCATTCATCTACTTACTAATAATTTGGTTGTTTTATTCTAAACCCTAACTAGTGTTACTAGTGAACACCACAATACTGAAAATTAATTGACGCAGACGGTATGCGCCGCGTCGTCGTAGTAGACAAAACAGTTTCGTTTTAGGTGGGCGACGCGGACGTGTCGTAGACAAAACAGTTTCGTTTTAGGTGGGCGACGCGGACGTGTCGTAGACAAAACAGTTTCGTTTTAGGTGGGCGACGCGGACGTGTCGTAGACAAAACAGTTTCGTTTTAGGTGGGCGAAGCGGACGTGTCGTAGACAAAACAGTTTCGTTTTAGGTGGGCGACGCGGACGTGTCGTAGACAAAACAGTTTCGTTTTAGGTGGGCGACGCGGACGTGTCGTAGACAAAACAGTTTCGTTTTAGGTGGGCGACGCGGACGTGTCGTAGACAAAACAGATTCGTTTTAGTTTTAAGGCAGACTTGTCGAGGAAAGTCCGTCTCTAAACTGTCGTGACTACAATATGCGCTCAGCCTTAGTGTGCAATAGCGTTTAAGTTTTGTTTATAGTTATTGTTTTATACTTATAAATGTACTAGCTGTCCCGCGCAACTTCGTCTGCGTTCCCCGTTTTCGTAATATTTTTCATTGCTCCTACGCTACTATACAGCCATCTATTGAATACTTGATCGATCCAATCAACAGATAGCGTCACATTTTCCCCGTTTTCGCAATATTTTTCATTGCTGCTCCGCTCCTATACAGCGCCATCTATTGAATACTTACTCGATCCAATCAACAGATACCGCCATCTGTTAGAATCGTTTAGAGCTAACAGATAATTGTGACTTAATTAGGAATAAAATAAAATTGCGACTATAAATTGAGATGTAAGCTATCCTATCTTTCAAGTTGGTTCAAACTGCACACAAACACGGTGTGTAAATTTGATTAAAATCGGTTTAGTAGTTTAGGAGTCCATCCCGGACAAACAACGTGACGCGTAATTTATAAATATGACGGCGGGAGCGTGGGCGTAACGATAACAGGGGCGTCATCGTTATGGTTTCTTGATTCGGGTTCCATGAAGAAGGTGGCTACTCGGGCAAGCCAGTGAAACGTAGGTTTAAACACAAATTAAGTCACGTTTATTACTCGGCAATTACAATAAGCGGCAATTTATGGAACTAGGGCTTGTACGGTGGACGTGACAGTTTCGATCGTATGATCTCAACAGAACAAAATCCCAGTCTAGTATTCCGGATCGACACTGTCCGCGTGTTTTTGGCGGGAGAATTCAAGACTGAAGCGTCACCTCACGGCGTCCACTGTACTAACCAATGAGAAATCAAGTAACAGTTTGACCAACATTATGAAATCAATGAGTTGGTACTACCAACTTGCTAGAAATAATAATTAAAAAAAAGGTTGTAGTCTTGAAATCGCTGGCGACGACATATATATATAGATTGTGATTTATGTACAGTATTCTAATACGGCGTTCAAATGCTGACAGACCCAGAAATAAATACATATAATTTTAAAACTAATTTACTATGTCATTTTCTTGCCCCCAGTACCATGTATCCACCTGCCCGAAGCGAGACATGCTGGATACGCAGTTGTATGTCATGGATGACGATCACCGGCCCGTAGTGCCAGTCGTCCACCAGAACACCAGCGACCATGTGGCTGACGACTGGGAGGCCGTAAGTACTATCTATAACCGACTTAAAAAAAAAAGGTTCTTTTGTAGCGACCTACAAAAAGCAACTTACTACAAAAAGTACTACAACGCCATCTATGACATGAAGGAAGAACTAACATCAATATCATACATCTCACAAGCAAAGTTTACATCGACTTAAGACTATATGGAGAAACCCGACAACAATAGGCGGGCATTTGCCCACCAGATAGGTGTTATGTCTGGTGGGCAACTGCCCGACAATTGTTGTCGGGTTTGGTCGTTCGACTGTATGTACTCCGTTTTTGTTTTTTTAACGGATGAGAAATCATCAAATGACTCCTCGTGCTCTGCCCAACAAGATAGCCATACGATCCGAGCGTTTGTGAATACGGATTCACAAACGCTCGGATCGTATGTCTATCTTGTTTTGGCTTTACGATAGCGAGCGAGATAGACATACGACTTTCCGAATCGAAATCGAATCCGAGCGTTTGTGAATAGGTGGCCTGGGCGGAGCGGAAGGGAGTGTCAGACTTGTACTGACTAAAACCCATGCATGTTCCTTCTTAGCCCTTTGTGTTCCAGGGCCACGGTTAGCCTGTACTCCTGAGGTGGTCCTATACTTTCATTGTCACCAAGTCAAAAACTGATGATGGAATCCTAGTGATGTGCCATGATGGTTCCATGGTCATCAGGTCAGGATCTGATGATGGGATCGAGAAATAGAGGGAACTCCAAATTTTATAGAAATTACTAGCTGCTGCCTGCGCCTTCGTTCGCGTGGATCTGAAAAATAGATGATGGCCGATTCTCAGACCCACCCGATATGCACACAAAATTTCATTCAAACCGGTTCAGCCGTTTCGGAGGAGTACTGTCTTTGACTATCTGTCTAAGACAGTCCGTCTTTGACTGTTTGGTTTTGACAGCCTGTCTTCGACCTTCTGTCTTTGACCTTCTGTCTTTGACTGTCTGTCTTTGACTGTCTGTCTTTGACTGTCTGTCTCTGACACTCTGTCTTTGACTGTCTGTCTCTGACACTCTGTCTTTGACTGTCTGTCTCTGACAGTCAGTCTTTGACAGTCGGTCTTTGACAGTCGAACTTGACAGTATGTCTTTGACAGTCGTCTCGTGGTTACCCATCCACGAAACAACCTAGGCAAGAGCAGCTTAACCTGAAAATTGACCTGAGCGGCTTTTATTATTTAGGCACGAGCTCCTAATGCTTGAAACTTCCATCCAAATGCCTGAAACTTCCATCCAAGTGTCTGAAACTTCCATCCAATATCTAACCTAATATTATTTTTGTTTTCAGGAAGCGAATAACGTATCATATAAACCGGACTATTCGAAGAAAGGGGCTCACGTAATTAAGAAGATTAAGGGGGCCACCCCCTCAGAACGCCGGAAGGCTAGGATGGAGGGCATCAAGACTTATAGGCCCCCGGAATAATTTAATTTCGAAATATAGATATTTGTTTAAGCGATTATTCCACTGCACCGCGCTCCATCGCGTATTATTTTTTATGTATGGTATTGGCTTCTGCTTAGCCAGACTATTTCTCTGTCGTGTAGCGCGGGGCTGCAGATTTTAACACTCGTACGTACGTGTTGTCAGTTTGCTGTTAAAGGCGTCTTTTCTATACAAGTTGATATACTTGTTTACATATTACAATATTAGCGCGGTGCTGTGTGATAATCGCCTTAGTAGGAGACAAATATAGGGGGATATACAGGGTGTAAAGGAAAGGGTATATACATACTTAAAGGTGTGCTACAGACCATCAAACTGAACATGTTTCTCCATCTGACAAACATCGTAATAGCGAAAAAGATATCTGCTGCCCTATACAAAATGTCAATACGTATTCGACCCAAGTGTAAGGCAGCTGATATTTTTTTCGCTATTAGGATGGAGAAACATGTTCAGTTTGATGGTCTGTAGCACACCCTTATGTAATACCCTTTCCCCTTAATACGCATAAGCAGGAGACAATGGTCTAAAAAGTTACAAAAAAACATTTTCGGAAAATAGTGTTACAGCTAAATTAGATCGATTATAAATTATCTATAGAAACAGAAATTTCCGATTATCTTTTTTTTTAAAGACATTTCGAAAATGTTTTTAGTTACCTTTAAGACCTATGTATCCTGTTTATGCTAATTAAGTTTCGGAAAATAAGGACTTGAAAGTTTGTATGAAATGCCGTAAGGTGTAAACGCTCTTAATATCGTTTATAAGAAAACTTAATGGGTATATAATCTTACAAGTGTAATGTATGTCAGCGTAGTTTTAGGTTCAAAGGGTAATTTAACAAAACATATTCGAACACACACTGGTGAGAAACCTTTCAAATGTGATGTAAGTCAGCGAAGTTTTAAACCAAAATTTTAAACAAAACACGAAGAACAAAAATAGAAGATACAATTACAGCGGAGCTAAAGAAAAACAAACAATCAAACTTCAAAGTTATCCTTTCAATTCAAAATCTTACGTTCAAAGAGTATTTATAAAAGTTATCAGCGTAGTTTAAAGTTAAATAAAGGAATTATAGCCATGCACGAAATTGTAAAAAACAATTATATCATTTCAAAAACCCATGTTTTCCTCTACATTTGTCTCCTACTAAATAAAATTGTGCGCAAAGTAACTTTTAAGGCAAGATTTATGGAGTAAATACTTTGTTATGTAAGCGTTTATAGTCTTAATATGAACCTTATATTTATCTGCTGAATGTTCATATATACAGGGTTATTGGAAAAACACCAACTACCTACAACACCTCTTTAGAGGTTGTTGGTGTTTTATCAATAACCCTGTATATATATATTATTATATACTAATAATTAAATAATAAAGCTAAAGAGTTTGTTTGCTTGAACGTGCTAATCTCGGAACTACTGTTAGATTGCCCATATATCGAGGAAGGCTATAGGCTTTATATCATCACGCTACGACAAATAGGAGTGGAGCACCAATGAAAAATGTTGCGAAAGCGTCACATTTTCCCCATTTTCGCAGCATTTTTCATTGCTGCTCCGCTCCTATTGATCGTTGCGTGATGATATACAGGATGTAACGGAAAGGACAAATCGGAATAGTAGTTCCTGAGATTAGCGCGTTCAAACAAACAATCTCTTCAGCTTTATTATTTTATTTTATTATTTATTTTTATTTAATGAGTATACAAAGAATGTAACAGATTAAACGCAATACATCGAAGGTGTCAAAAAAAAATTTGGGCTTCGCATACTTACAAAATAACATATATACAGGGTTATTGGTAAAACACCAACAACCTCTTAAGAGGTCATTCTACTCATCATTATGAACAATTTTTACTATGAGACCAAACCCGAAATCGTGAAAAAAATCAGATGTTCCCTATTGACGAGTCATGTGAACATAAAGTACGGAACAGCTGATTTTTTTTCCGCGATTTCACTTTTGGTCCCATATACCGACCTCTTAAGTGGTTGTTGGTGTTTGACCAATAACCCTGTATAACCTACCACTGTTTGTCTCTGCAACACTCGAAGGCTGACTGATAGAAAATGCCTATGGCATTAAGTTCGCTTCTGAACATTGTACTTGAAGTGTTAAATAAATAAATAAATATATCGCATCGGCTTACGCCATTATCTTCTAAGTTTTGTTCCACCCTAGGCTTCATCATCGCTTCGAATCAGGCGAACTCTGTATAGGCTTGCGATTGGTCGCAGTTGCGACCAATCGCAAGCCTATACAGGCAGGGTGTAACGGAAAGGGTATATACATACTTATCGGTGTGCTACAGACCATCAAACTGAACATGTTTCTCCACAAAGACACATCGTCATAGCGAAAAAAATATCAGCTGCCCCATACATTTGGGTCGAATAGGTATTGAAATTTTGTATAGGGCAGCAGATAATTTTTTCGTTATTACGGTGTTTGTTTGTGGAGAAACATGTTCAGTTTGATGGTCTGTAGCACACCCTTAAGTATGTATATATCCTTTCCGTTACACCCTGTATATAGTATTAAAAAAATTGTGAATCTTGCCTTCGAAGACTAAAACTGTGGCCTGCAAACTTTTAATTTTAAATTAGTTTTGTCGAAATCACAAAAATCTGTTTCTCTTCAGAATTTGTTTTTTTTTTGGACTAAGTAAATCGATATGTTTTCTTTTTGTTTTTAATTTTATTGTAATAGTATTGCAATATAATTTTGATATGTAAATAGTTTTTTTTTTGTCTCAATTTTTATAGTCGTATGTATGTACTAGATGCAGGATTAAATATTAAAAGCGTGTACGCCTTACGGCATTTCACACAAACTTTCAAGTCTTTATTTTCTGAAATGATTGAACCGATTTTATAAAAACTTCATACGCATAAGCAGGATAATAGGTCTAAGAAGTTACTAAAAACATTCTCCAAATGTCTTTTAAAAAAAAAGTTGATGGTAATTCCTGTTTCTATGGATAATTTATCGGTCTACTTAATCTGTAAAACAATTTTTAGAAAATAAAATTTAGTAACTTTTTAGACATATGTATCATGCTCATGCGTATGAATTTTTATTAAATCGGTTCAGTGTTTTCGGAAAATAAGGACTTGAAAGTATATTTGGTTTGTCGTAAGGCGTAAATGCTCTTAAATTACATAAGAATTGACGTATTTTTGTTTATATTTCTATACGGGGAATAAGGTACACCGACTCGAAAACGCTTAGCACGTACTCATCATTTCAGCCGAAAGTCGTCCACTGCTGGACATAGGCCTCCCCCAAAAGGGTGGGTTTTGCCATAATCGCCACGCTTGGCAGGCGGGTTGGCGATTGCAGTACGGTTGTTGCAAAAGCACAGAGAACGCAGCTGCCCATTCGCTGGCAAGTCCCTTAGTCGCCTCTTACGACACCCACGGGAAGATATGGGATGGTGCTATTCTTTACGTCCGACACCATACAGACGAGCACGTACTCAGTAAGAACATAATTCTGAGCCCCCCCCCACATAGAAATTTTTACTCGGTAATTAAAAAAAAAACAGCTTATTTCTACAAAAGTGCAATACCTACACTGTCAAAAGGTATGGAACAGGTGATTTTTTTTTAATAATTTCCTATGAAATATTTCTATTTGGGGGGGGGGGGGGTATTCAGAATGATATACCGAGTACATGGTAAGCGTTTTCGCGTCGGTGTACCTTACACCCCGTGTAGTGACACAAAAATTGTGTAAAATATTTCAAAACGATGATTGTTGCAAGAAACAGGTTATCCTATTCACACATCGATACCATCTTAGTTTTTTACCATGCATTCTATTCATATTGAGGGTATAGTATACAGGGTTATTGGTATAACACCAACAACCTCTTAAGAGGTCATTCTACTCGTCATTATTAACAACTTTTGTTGTTCATAATGATGAGTGCAACAACCTCTTAAGAGGTTGTTGGTTTTATATTAAACTTTTGTATGGACAAAAATTTTATGGATAAAAACCAATGGACAATTTACATCTTTAAATTTTTATAATCCAAAGTATGTTAATGTGTGTAAACCAATTACCTATTCTCACATCATGAAACATGTCCTTATTTTTGTCTAACTGTTATTGAATCTCAATATTTGTTATAGATGTTACAGTCAAAACTGGTTATCGCACAAACCCACTGTTGACAAGATAAAACTATTTTAACATTTTTAGAAATTCTTTAAGCAGTTTGGTTTTGTTTTTGTAACTTTGAAAAACATCGTGTTGTACAAATTCTAGGTAATTCTAAATGAGACTTAAGCAAAACGTTTTTATTAGAGAAAACGACATTTAATTTAATAAGGGTTTTGAAATAGTAATACTTCTTGAATATATATTCCATACTCAAAATACTGGTACTCAGCTGCATCCGGTTAGACTGGAAGCCGACCCCAAGATAGTTTGGGAAAAGGCTAGGCAGATGATGATGACTAAAAATACTTGTGACTGTGCTTAAAATATCTTAGGCTTGATAAGTGTTAAGATATTTTTATAATATAGTATGTAAGTGATATCGACTTGCAAACGGTTACCGCGTATTTAGAACAGCATGCACAGATAAAAAACTTCTATGGAAGTTCAGCCCCCGTATTCACAAACGCTCGGATTCGATTTCGATTCGAAAAGTCTTATGTCTATCTCGCTTGCTTTCGTAATGCCAAAACAAGACGACATACGACTTATCGAATCGAAATCGAATCCGAGCGTTTGTGAATAGGGGCCAGAATGATGTAGGTACTGAACACGTGGTGAACGTGTGTGCGTCAGCATTGCCAATTGTAAAATTAACTTCTGTAAATTTTATGACATGCGTTTAAATGAATAAAAATATCATATTTGCACATGAAGCTTTTCTGTTATTTGCACAAAAAAAATTGCAGCTAAAAATTCGTCTAGCGTAATTTGAATATGCTACCATAGCTGTAAGACCCTATTTACAAGGTGCATAAATATTTCATATTTTTTTTTATTATTGTGTAAAAAAACTCGATACTTACCTATGCCAGAATAGTCAAATAAATTGCCAAAAAAAAAAACAAGTACTCTATCGCATTTCTACCAAAGCTATAAGAAGGAACATGGATGGGTTTTAGTCGGTCCAAGTCTGACACTCCCGCTCCGCCCAGAGCGGGAGGAGTAATTTGATGACTTACCATCCGTAAAAAAAAGGGCGAGCCTATTGCCATCTACCGAGCACATATCCAGACTCTCAGTGACTGCTTTGGAGAAATTCCTGATGGAAAAACCCAATAACGCTTTGGACGACCTAGGAATCGAAACTCGGGATGTCATGCTCACCACACACCACACCACTACAACACACAATCTCATTGGACACAGGAAGTGCACAAGTTTCTAAGCAGTCACAGGTGTACTCAGGGGGTCGTCTTAGGGCCGGATTTTAGGAGTTGGAGTATACGCTTAGGGGCAGTATGAGCAGCAAAGAAATAAAATAAAAAAATATTTAAAAAAAATTTTTGGGCTAAATGGATTTTCAAAAAAAAAACAAAAAGTAAATTTAAAAAGAAACCAGCTTTGGGTAAACCTTGACCGTAGAAACCATTTTTAGGTTTTGAGAAGTATCAACCCAAGACGCACCGTTTCCGAATTATGGGCCGCAGAATTTTTAAAATGGTAGGTCAGATGAAAATCTTTTCTGGAAAGAAACTGTTGCTCTAATGAAAACTATGAGATGATGTAAAACATCCCGAAAATTAATGACAAAAAACGTCCTCGCTCCATAGCGGCCCTAAGGCTACACTCCAACCGGTGTACTCTCTCTTCCATCACCCTTCTTATCTGATGGCAAGTCCATCCAATGCGACCAGACTGAGAGCAGGTGTAGGACATAACACAGAACTGCTCAGGAATCTGATCAACTCATGTATAACGAAGAGTAAGGAAATTGTAAGCTTGGATGTGAGAGGTAATATCTGGAACCTGCACATCCAATTTTAAAAATTCTTTCATGATAGTAAACTACTCTATTGCTGAGTGTCATAGGGTATGTTCAAGCTGCGCTAGTTCCAAGCAACTTCACAAGGGCGAAGTCGCAGGTAGAAGCTGGTATCTTATTACAAATGCGATATATGAATGGATTTTTGTTTGTTACTCAATACCTACCCCCCACTCCTCCTCATATACCAGAACCAGAGCCGGAACCTGAACCACCCAAAGAAAAAGTCAAAGGGAAAAAGAAAAAACAATAATTGGATTTACTAAAATGTCACCTTTGCCTTTTTGTTATTGCTGTATTCTTTATTTTTGACATATAATTTTGAAAATGTTTATTTTTTAATACACTCTTATTTGCGTGTTATGTTTGCTGCTAACTATTTATTATATTTTGTTTAATTTTTTTTTGACAATTCATTATTTTTTCGAGGAGCTCGTGGCTAAATAATAACAACCGCACGGGTCGATCTTTAAGGTTAAACCGTGCTTGCTTAAGTTGGTCCGTGGTTGGTTGACCATAATTACATACCGTATTTCATCCGTGCCTCGGAAAGCACGTTAAGCCGTTGGTTCCGTCATTTTTGGATCTTTGACAGTCGTTAGGCCTATGAGTAGTCAGAAGCCAAAAGTCTGACATCCAGTCTTAACAAGGGGTATCGTATCACCCAGTTACTGGGTTGTGTGGAGGTCAGATATGCAGTTGCCTCATGTAAAATACAGGTACTTAGCTGCATTCGGTTAGACTGGAAGCTGACCCCTAGATAGTTTGGGAAAAGGCTAGGCAGATGATGACTCAATACCGTCAGAAGGGCTGAACAGATCTGGGGCACAGGGATAGATTATAGTCTGAAAAAGCACATACACTGGTTTTTACTCTCAGACATACACATCAAAACATTAAGTATGAATGTGGATGTGATGTGGGTGAAGAGGAAGACCAAAGAAATGATGGATGGACTGTGTGAAGGATAATATGGCAGGAAAGGAGGTATCTGATGAGAAGACAAGTAATAGAGAAATATGGAAGAAGACATGCTGTGCTGAACACATAAATTGGGGTAAGTGTAGGAGAAGAATGACAATACACAACAAAAATTTTATGTAGACAAAGTCACAGTCACAGTCGTGTTCAGCAGTTTTTCCACTGCTGGAACACGGGCCTCCTCTCTATGAGATGCAGTAGCCTGTAATCCACCTCGCGGGCCCAGTGCAGGTTGGTAGATGTCACATGTCTTTGAATTTTTAGTTCTAGGACATGCCGGTTTCCCCACAATGTTTTCCTTCACCGTTTTTGAGGGCAGTGGTGATAAAATAAATTACACAAAGTAATGCGCCTGCTTGGGTTCGAACCCACAGATTACTGCTTGTATGTCGGGGCTGCCACCACTGGGCCACCGCTGGTCTACATAAAAAAAACCCAAAAATTGTAAATAAATATTTTTATTTAACTATCCCCTATATAATCTTCGTCCATCTTTTCAAACTTCTCCTTCATATCGTCCGGTACTTCCACAGCTGACAAATCTTCAGCACCAACCTCTTCTTCTTTTTGTATTAAAATATCAACTACATTCTCGCAGGCCAGTTTAACTTTAGGGTCCTTCTCCCATTTGTGGTATTCTCTTAAGATATAATACACTCCGTTGTCTCTTAGTATTTCTCTACCTTTTCTTCTCATACAAAACTTGTTTAGCGTTTCCATAATCATTTTACGGATGTCTATATCACTGTCTCTCTGCTTTTCTTTTGGCAGATATTGTAACGATATAGGTAGCGTGTCCATTTCTTCATCGTCATATTCTTCTCCACCCATTATTGGATTCAATAAGTATGTTAATAGTTCCAAGTCGTTGCTTAGTAAGAAGTCATGAAATTCTGGGTCAAAGGATAAGTTTCTGAGTGTGCCCATCGCACCACCTCTCCTTATATTTGACAGTTCGTAACTACAAAATGGCAGCAGTTTTATCAATGGAATGTGAGGGTTTTCTTCTGTCAACCATTTGCGTATACGATGACAGCATGATAAGTTTGAAATCATTGGTCCTATGAAATTTAGATTAGAACCTTTTTTGTTGTAGTTTATGTTGACGTAGGCATTTAAAATGTCGTTTAAGTGTGGCATAAATGTGTCTAGTATTCCATCTAGTTCCGATTCCACCCGAGTTATGTTTGACAAGATCATAGCGGCCGCATCTGCGTCTTTTTTCTCCGGGTTCAAAACATAACCTATAAAAAGTTTGACTATGTTCCTGTTTTCGTCGGATTTAAATTTTAGCAGCTCTATAACGCCTTTTGCACTAGCGGTGATGTTTACTAGTATTAGTAGCGCATTTTTAGCGATTTCGTCGACTCTATCGTCGGTTAAAGTAAGAATACTTTGTATTATTTTTTCGTGCGACAGTAAGGTGTTTATACCATCTTCACTGCCTGATAGTCCCACTAAATGGTCCACTGCTATGTGTTTGAGGTCTATCCGTGATTCAGGCCTCAAGAATTGTAGCATTTCGTCCAGTGGATCTGCTGCCATGATAATATTTGTATAAAAACTGGAAAACTTACGTTTTTCAATACAATAATCAACAACACGTTTCTGTCAATGTGACTGACGTTTGTTATCAAGCAATACGTTCCGTTGATTTCTTGAATGAAAAGATTTCAGAATCTTGTGATATCCAATTATATTTTTTTTTTACAATTGTTTTTCAATTATCTTGACATATACACATATTGAAAAGTAGTAATATAAATGGATTGACAGACAAAGAATTTTTTATTTTTATTTCACTCATTTACTGCCATCTAGTATCGAGTAGTTGAACTTTTCCAAAATTTTAAATTGTACCGCTAACCACTACTAGATGTCGGTACTTTTATGGTACTACGCTGACCGATTCTAATTTTCAAGAAATTACTTTTGCTGAGGTAACACGCAATTTCCTTATTGATAGTACCCTAATTTATTTATTGCATGTTAGTGATAATATATATGTACTATGTATCGTACTCAACACAGTGAAGGTAAAACATCATGACGTTTCGCCATGTCAAACAAAAATTCGAAGACATGTTGTCATTCACCAACACGCACGTGGGCCGCGCGGATCATCACGGGCCACGGGCTCACGGCCCTTATATATGGGTTATAATTGTTATAAGTCTTCTGACTTAGCAGTGGGAACGTTAATAGGCTGATTATGCTTATGCTAAGTACCCAATATACGCATACATTTCTTATTTTCTTTTCATGTCGTACTTAAAATCCACAATAACAGCTGCTCGGGTCTTTGGTGACCATCCTTTATATATTGAGTTTCCTCCGGGCCTTGGAAAGCACGTTCAGCCGTTGAGCCGTTGGTCCCGGCTGTCATTTGTAGATTTTGACAGTCGTTACAGGTAGTCAGTGGCCCGAAAGTCTGACAAACAGACTTGCCAAAGGTTATTGTATTACTCAGAACTGAGTTGTGGAGGTCAGATAAGCAGTAGTATTGTAATATACTGGTATTCAGCTGCATCCGAACAGATTGGAAACCGATGTCCACATAGTTGGGAAACGGTGACCAGGCCCCCTATTCACAAACGCTCGGTTTCGATTTCGATTCGATAAGTCGTATGTCTATCTTGTTTTGGCATTACGAAAGCGAGCGAGAAAGATATACGACTTTCCTTTGACTTTCTTTCTTTTTTGAAATCGAATCCGAGCGTTTGTGAATACGGGGGCAGGTGCAATGGTCTACCATGACGTCTTAAAATATCATTGCTATACTCCTTTTCCAGTGTGGGAAAGAGATGGCGCTAGACATCCTGTATAGCTCCGTCTCTTTCTCACACTGGAATAAGAGTAACACAATACTGCTTTAAGACGTCATGATGGGCCAGCTGATACCTACTCAACAAAATATTTCAACTAATCATGATATGAATGAAGTAGGTATTTTATGTCAAGCGTTAGTCATCCGATATAATGCCTACACGTATAGATAAGATAGGTATATTTGGAGAGATACAGAGATACTAAAAGTAAGTAAATTAGATAGGTAGTCGCTCCACCGGATGTGACGAGGAGGAAAAGGACACATGTGAATAAAAGAGTGATGAATATACGAGCTTCGACCTGACGAGTCTTGTAAACCAGTGTTTCCCAAACATTATTTTGCCATGGCCCCGGCCCGGTAAATGTCACAGTGGCCCTTAGTGACCCACTCAATACTTTAAAACCTCTTCCCCTGCTGATTACATTAAGTACGTAACATAGATCTCTTTGTCCACTTTGGTAACTGAAGTTACCTAACCAGTTACAAGAGAAGATTGTTTTTTCGCTGTTTGGTACTATTTTGTGCGAATGGAGCAATTTTTTCTAAGGTGGACTGGTAGAAAATGCCCAAGGCATTAAGCCCGTCTTTATACAGTTTTTTACTTGTGCACTAAGTTTTAATAAATAAATAAATATTTTTTAAAACAAGACAGAAGTGCTGCGACCCGGGTTTTTATTTTGATGGCCCGGTACCGGGTCACGACCCACCATTTGGGAAACGCTGCTCTAAACCGATATTTAAAAAGCTTGGCTTATTACTGCTACCGTCTCTTTACATATACGTAACAAGCATGTTTGTGAGAAAGCATAAGGAGCTGTTTAGTAAGGCAGATGATTTATATCGTCATAACCGACGAGACTTACAGGCTCGTACTGGATATCCTTCCAAGAATGGCTAAAAATAATACAAGTTCTAAATTTATGTGTGTGCGTAAATATAATAAGATACCAAGTAATCTCAAGGCGTTTTAAATCTGAGATTATTTAAGAACTGGCTGTCCCGCGCAACTTCGTCTGCGTCAAATTTTCCCCGTTTTCGCTACATTTTTCATTGCTGTTCTGCTCCTATTGGTAGTAGCGTGATGATATATAGCCTATAGCCTTCCTCGATAAATGGGCTATCTAACACTGAAAGAATTTTTCAAATCGGACCAGTAGTTTCGGAGCCTATTCAATGCAAACAAACAAACAAAGAATCAAATCTTTCCTCTTTAAAATATTAGTTTAGATAAATTGCATGGTGGTGTAGTCGTAGATTTTAAACTGTCAAAGACTTCTTAGACAATAAAAGTTAAAAAAATGCTTGTGAAAATTTGTATCACTGCATGTTTGCTCTTGTTATTGTTTGTACTTAAGTTACCATCTTTTTAAACCATGGTTTTAAATAAATATTATTCTATTCTATTCTATAAATGTTGATGAATGGAGAGGGAGAGGAAGAACAAATAAAAGATGGATGGAATGTAAGAGGAGTGATATGAAGGAACAAGGAGTATCAACGGAGATTGCAATTCTCCTTGCTGAATTTTTTTAGAGAATTATTATTTATATTGTATGTGTAGTTTAGTTTAGAATAGGTTAAGTTATGATGAGGCTGACTTGCCTTTGAGGATAAAAGCCTCCGATAAAATACAAGAATAAAAAAAAAAAAAAACAAGGGGTAGGTATAAGATAACGTGTAAACGTGACGATTACAACGGCGAATGGAAGAAGAAACCAGTTGCGCCAACCCCAAGTAACATAGGACGAAGGAAGGAAGACGATGTTATTTCTAATTGAAATACAAAATGTCACTTAGTCTATGCCCTCTGGTTTAAAGTTCTGTCAAACGGCTGCGAACAACGGACTTTGAAAGATATTTCAGTACATTACCTGTTAGAGTTCGAATTCGGGAGACAATTCTCGATCGTTATTTTTTTAAATCTTGTTCTACCTTTTGTAGTAAGCAACTACTTATGCTGTCCTCCCATACTTAAATACTAACGCTGTAACATTCAAATATTGTAAAACCAAACAGGGCTTTAAATACCGTTAAAAATTTCGTAACGTTACCTTCATTTGACAGAGTTACCGTTAATATTAGAATAACGTTAATAGATTTAACGTTATTTTTGAAACATTTTATCGTTAATTTTTATAACCGTTAATTGTTTAATAACGTTCCTTTTATCGTTATTTTTAAACAGTTAAACTTCTGCCAACTTCCTCGCATGCGAGTAGGGATGGGACATAGTAAATAATAATCATAATCATCACAAATCTGTGGCTCGAGTGTCAAACTGACGAGACAAGTTTTTCACACTTTTTACTTTAATTAATATAAAATTACGCAGAACACTGATTAAACCAAAAAATAATTGAAAGGAAAAAAAAGTAAAGTTACTTAATACACAAAACCGGATCTAATTAAACAAAAATGCAATAATCTTATGAAAATGAAACGTCATATTTGTCATCAATGCTGACGAGACGCAGAGCCCGACTAAACGAAGCACACCCACCATCTCTGGGCTCGTCGCTGAGCTCCGCCTCGCAGCCACATCTGTGGGCGCTGAGTCGCCGGTCACTGCAGTTGCGTCGAGTTCCAGCGACGAGTTTTTCTCCCCGCCGTCGACGCCATCACCACCACGACGACGAGGAAGGGGACGGCCACCAGCGGGCCTGGGACCTCGAGGCCAACAGGCCCCGAACAGGGTCCCCGCTGCCGGTGGAAATGTGTCGCGCATGCGATGGACTCAGTCCATTAATGAGAACGTCATGCGCGCATATTATGGGGCTACTCAGAGGGGAAGCAACTTGACTGCGTACCGTGGTCGGATGCTCTTTCTATTTCAGGTGCTTGAACCAGCTGTCAGCGTGTCGGCGCAGCGACTATCGGATCAGGTGCGGGTCATCCAACGTAACCATATGTTGGATGACACTGTACTTGATCGACTACGCCTCGACTTACGGAGTAACCTAATTACGCCTGCTTCGCAAATGATCGCGGCGCAGATGCAGAATGTATCCAGTGCTTCGCCGCGATCCGATCGCGGTGGTGAAGAAGATGTTGACGAAGTTATAACCGTGAGTACCCAGTGCAACGCACAATTGAGGAGCGCTTTGGAGGGTGCATTCCGGGAGTATCACTCTACACCACCTGAACTTAGACCACGTTTACCTCGTTTGCCCATGCACAAGAAAAACAAGGCGCTGGTGTGTACTCTAGATTCACAGCTTTTAAACTGCTTTGACAACAGCGAAAGCCTTGCTGATACCCACTCAATATTATACTGCACAGCCGTAGCGGCATGTCGTGTAGCTCATGTCAAATTTCCTGACAGTGAACGAGCTAAACGACCAAAATTAGCTGTACCAGCTTGGCAGTGCAGGATTGAGCGGCGTATCGGTGAGGCTAGAGTACTCATCGGCAATTTAATCAATACTCGCCCTAGAGTGATGCGCTTTGTGAGGCGGGCGTTCTCGGGAACTGACATTAGTTCTCGTGATCATTTGGATTAGTCACAGAGCGTATCAACTTCCTGAAGCAGAAGATCTGTGCATGGGCAAGTCGTATTCGTAGGTACAAGCGGCGAGTGGAGCGATACACTCAGAATCGCACATTCCGAAGCGATGAAAGGTGGGTATATAGGGCTTGGGAACGACCAGACCAAGGGGTGACTGACACGCGTCTGCCGGATGATGACGCCTTGTGTTCATTCTGGCGCAGCACTTGGTCGGTGCCTGTCAGTCACACTAAGGGCGGTTGGACCCGGGTGGTTGAACAAGCGTGTGATCCAATACCAGAAATGGGGGCAATTATCATCAGCCCCCAAGACGTAGCTCGTGCAGTCCGTCCGTTACCTAACTGGAAATCTCCAGGACTGGATGGACTGCACAACTTCTGAATCAAATGGTTCCAAAGATCGCAAGCTCGCTTGGCGTCCCAGTTTCAATCAGCCTTAGAGTCAGGGTCGCTGCCCCAGTTCCTGACGACAGGCATTACCCACCTGCTCCATAAATCAGGTAGTACTGCGGAGCCCAAAAATTATAGACCTATCACTTGCTTACCAACGGTCTATAAAGTTCTTACATCCATTTTGAGAGCTAAAATTAACCAACATATTGAGAGCAATTCCATCATGTCTCCCTCTCAGAATGGATGTAGGAACGGTTCCCGTGGTACTAAGGAGCTGCTCCTCATTGATATGGCCATTAGCCAACAGGTGTGCCGCTCCCAAAGGCATCTGTCTACATGTTGGATAGTTTTTTTTTTTGTTGGAGTTTTACAAGATAGATAACTCTACGCGCCTTTCTTGAGTCGTGTATAGGGCAATAGAGGACGGTCCTTCGCTATCCAGGATGTCGACAGATGCAGGGGAACAGCAAACCGATAAGGATAGAGCGTGGTATATTTCAGGGTGATAGTCTGAGTCCATTGTGGTTTTGTCTAGCCTTGCACCCTCTTAGCACACTGCTGGAAGGTTCAGGGCTAGGCTATCGGTTGAGGAGAGGTGGTCAGGTCATATCTCACCTTCTTTACATGGATGATCTGAAAATCTTTGCCCCCAACAATTTGCAACTGATGAAGCTACTGGAGGTAACTGAAACTTTCATTAGCGCCATCAGGATGGAATTTGGTGTGGACAAATGTGCAGTCATGCATGTGAAGCGAGGCGGAGATTACGGAATCCGTGGGAACTCAACTCTCGGATTCCGTACACCTTAGATCCCTCTCCTCAACAGAAACCTACAAGTATTTGGGTATGTCGGAAGCATTAGGCATCAATACTGCTGACATGAAACAATCGTTGAAGGAGCGTTTCTTTGGCCGCCTGAATAAGGTGCTAAGCAGTCTTCTGTCAGGAGGAAACAAGGTGCGCGCCTTCAACGGTTGGGTCATGCCGGTTTTGATGTATTCTTTCGGCATACTCAAATGGCTTCAGACAGAACTTGATGCCCTAGATAGGAAGGTCCGCGTACTGCTGACCGCAAATCGGATTCATCACCCACGGTCGTCGATGATGAGACTGTATATCCCGCGGAAGTGTGGGGGTCGTGGCTTCTTAAATGCTAAGATCCTGCACAACCGTGAGGTATGCAGTCTCAGGGAATACTTTCTAGAAGCCGACGTGGGGATGCACCTTACCCCGATCTTCTTGGCTAACGAGAACTGCCGTAAGCCTGTAGTATTAGACACTAATGACCGCAGGGAGGTATGGCAGAGCAAGGAACTTCAAGGACGTTTTTACTGGGCTTTACATGGGCCCGATGTAGACTTCTTAGCGTCTGTATCCTGGCTGCGTTTTGGTGACCTCTTCGGGGAAACTGAAGGTTTTGTCTGTGCAATAATGGACGAGATTATGCTGACGAATAATTACCGGAAACACATAGTAAAGGATGGCACGGTTGACATATGTGGGGCATGCCACCGTCCGGGAAAATCGATCCGACACATTATTTCTGGGTGTTCTCGTTTGGCTAATGGAGAGTAGTTGCATAGACACAACCTTGTTGCCAGGATTATCCACCAGCAACTTGCTTTGAAAAACAACCTTGTGGAATTAGAAGTGCCATACTATAAGTATGCGCCCGACCCAGTTCTCGATAATGGTAATATCACGTTGTATTGGGATCGATCTATCGTCACTGACAGGACTATTGTTGCCAATAAGCCTGACATTGTGTTGATAGATCGATTGAAGCGTCGCGCAATGATTGTTGATATCACGATCCCGCATTACGAGAACCTCGTGAAAGCAGAGAAAGATAAGCAATTCAAGTATCTAGATCTGGCTCGCGAGGTTGTCGACATGTGGGACTTGACAACAGCAACCATTGTGCCGATAGTCGTGTCGGCCAATGGCTTAATAGCCAAAACCTACGACCAATATCTCCGGAGTCTTTCGCTTGACAGCTGGATCAAGGGCTTGATTCAGAAAGCAGTACTTCTGGACACGGCACGTTTTGTCAGGAGGTTCCTCTCTCAAAAGCCCTGACCACGGGTAGCCGGGACCCTGTTCCCGATGCTGGTCTATTTTTTATATTTATTTAATGTTTTTTTTTTTTTTAATATAATTATGTAAAAATATTATAACTACGTAATGAAAATGAATAAAGGAAATCATAATTATAGTATTTAAAAGAATTGAATCAATTTACTTATAATTATTACTCTGATTCTTCGTAACTTGGCAAAATTATGTTATCCAAGTCGTTTTCCTGTCGCACTTTTCTAATAACGTTGAGTAAATTGACATAAGTTACTCTACGTTTTTCTTCTGGCATACGATCCAGTTCGAAAGCGACCAGTGTTACGAACGCCGCATTTCGTGGGTCGCTAGGTCGTGGTTGGTCTTGGTTAAAATCCAACGGAGGTAAATTGGAGACGTTACAGCTTAATTCATTTACGTCCCATATGCTTCGTTGGTACATGATTGCACTCGTTTATAACGTAGTCTTCTTTAAAAAAAAATATGTGCTAAGTCGCTAATTGTAAAAACTATATAAATTAAAGGACTAGATAGGTAGTAGTTTACACACAGCGACACATCAAGCTTTACATTTGCAATATTACATGGCCTCGTTTTTTATAGATTTCCCGTACAATGCGATTTTGTCGCCGTGCGTACTACTAAACATAAGAAAATAAGCCTTGATTTCAATATGCGATGCTGCCCACCCGCTCGGCCTCCACCACGCCGCGCTAACAACCTTGAATGTGACCGGGTTGCAGCTAAATTAACGGTAAAAGTAACGTTATTCTCGTATTTTACGTTAATTGTATTTAACGTTAAATTACTGGTAATGTTATCAATTAACGTTATATTTTGTAACGTTAATTAGGTATCACATTAGAATTAACGTTAAGTAATGGTTATTATTTTGTTAGTTGGTAACGTTAACAAGCCCTGAAACCAAATGATTTTAAAAGAGTAACCATGGAGTTTCTTGTCGGTTCTTCTCCATAGGAAACGACCAACCCGAACCGTGCACCTTTTGTCGACGTTTTATAAGTGCACACATATTAAAATAAAAAAAATATTGATTTTTGTTTTTTGATCATTGGTATAAGTAATATACTCTTTGTCTCGTGCCTCGCAACAGTCGCAACACAACAAATTCAAATAAATAGAAAAACAACAAAAGCTTGCGTGTTGCCCTTTCTTTTTCCACGTTCACGATAAAGTTGAACTTTAAGTTGTAACCGATTATCTTGATCGATTCGCGTTTACTACGTCGTTCTTGTGATTATATCGGGGTTAAACTTTACCTACTTGGTAAATATCAGGGTTAGAGAATTGTGGATTCAGCAAACGCATTGAAAAAAAGAACTGTTTTTTTTGTTTTAAAAAACAAGCTTTTGGTGGCACTATGTCGACGAATCTTGGCCAGCTACTTTCCTTTAACAACAGACAGAACAAGGAGATCGACCGTTGAGTTGAAAATGCCTGGAAGAGCTACTGGTCCATGAAGGCATTTATGAAGGGCGACCTTCTTATCTCTCTGAAGCGGAAGCTCGTCAACATGTGTATCTTGCGTGCCCTGTCATGTCTGTCATAAAAATGTATTGTCTAACAAACTAAAGAAGGCAAGTTAAATAAAAGCTTATAATAAATGTGACTATGGTCGCCCAGTCATCATCATCATTATTTTAGCCGAAAGACGTCCACTGCTGGACATAGGCCTCCCCCAAGTGTCACCACATTGACATAAGGGGGGGTTTGCCATAATCGCCACGCTTGGCAGGCGGGTTGGCGATCGCAGTACGGTTGTTACAAAAGCACAGAGAACGCTGCTGCCTATTATCCGGAAAGTCCTTTAGTCGGCTCTTACGACAGCCATTGTCTTTATAATTCAAGAAAAAAGGCTTATGGAGTTAAAAAGATTAGAAATCGCAAAAGTACCGATCTAGAAATACCAAAGAAATTTGAAAATTTTCTTTTTTGTGATTTTAATGATGGATCTGGACGCATAATTGTTTTTGCCACAAAGGAATGCAGTCGGCAACTAGAAAAATGCAAAAATGTGTACGTTGATGGTACTTTTAAATTTGTGGTCCAACCATTTCTGCAACTATTTTCTATTCACGGTGATCTGGGAAGCGATATACACAGCAACAATATCGTACCACTAGCATACGCTTTATTACCAGACAAAAAAGGAAAAACCTACAAACGTCTTTTTGACATGATGAAATGTCGTCTTCCAGATTGGCAACCCGATCAATTTCATCTAGATTTTGAGATGGCAATAATTAATGCCATTTCAGAAATCTTTCCAAGTACAACTATATTGGGTTGCTTTTTTCATTTTGCCCAAGCCCTGAAAAAAAAAGCTAAAGAGCTGAACCTCTTGAAAAGGAGGTACACTAAAAGACACGTGGATTTATGCAAGACATTGAGTCTAATTCCACAAGAAATGAAAGACGATGGATGGCTTTACATTATGGAGGACAGTCCAAGTGATAGCGAAACATTAAAATTTAACAATTATTTTGTAGAGCAGTGGCTTGAAAATAAATCAGTCAAGGGAATGTGTAACTTCTATGGGCAACAAAATCGCACCAACAATAAAGTTGAAGGCTGGCATTCCCGTTTAAACAGAAATCTTAGCGGAAAAACGTCTCCTAACATTTTAAAGTTTTGCGAGATTTTATTAAAAGAAAGCAAACTCGTGGAACAAAGAATCGAAAATGTGAAGAGTGGAGTAAAAATAAAAAATAGAAAAAAAGAGTTTATTGAAAGAGACGAACGGATAAACTACATTATGGCAAAATTATTAAATGGGGAAATCGGACTAAATCTATGTTTAGAGAAACTGTGCGCATATATATAACCGTACATTGATTTGAAGTGTTAATCTACCGTACATTGATTTTATATTGTTATTCTTATACAAATGATTATAATTATGTAAGTGAAAAAATTAGACTGACAGGTATTATTCACTAAATGTTATACTTGTAATAACTAATCTGTGATTTTTCTTTTTTTTATAGGTGTAAGTTTTATTTGATTTTGTTAGTTTTTAAGGCTCATTTTACCTACTCGTAGATATTTAAGTGATAATTCATCCAATCTGTGATTTGTTTAATTTTACATATTTTATGGTTAATGTAAGTTTTATTATTGCTGATCTGTGATTTCGTTAGTTGTTAAGGCTTGTTTTACTTAGTTATATGAGTAATAACTCAAGTAGTCTATGAAAATTTTACATTTATTTTATAGTGTGTAGGATATAATAATGATGGTCTGACTTTGTCAGATCATAATCTGTGATTTTATTGTTTTATTTTTTATTATTAATATGTTATTTAATGTGTTGATTTGAGTCATTTAAGTTTAACAAATAGTTTTTTGACTTTCCTTACAAATATTTGCACTTTTTGTTTTCAAAATAGATCTTTTATTTAAAAAGCAGTTTCATTTATCTCTTCCCATCACATGATAGACATTGCTTTGATAAAAACAACTCTAAACCACTCCCTGTTAGAAAATAAATAGAATAATCACAACTTTTCAAAGATCGTTGTTTCTGACTGTACTTTTAATTTAATAGCAATCGGGGGCGAACGAGACCATCTAAATACCTAAGGGGCGTATGAGTACTCGAAGCCGATCGGGGGCATAACTCAAGGGGCAAACGGTGCCTACACCGATATGGGATGATGCTATTATTTACGTCCATATAGAACCATACAGAACCTGGTCGCCAAGTGTTCGAACCATAATTATATTTTTGTTTGAATTTTTTGCACTCCTCCATATAAACTTTCGCCAAATTTCACACTCCTCAGTGCGCACATAGTGCTTAAAACCGGCCAAGTGCGAGTCTTACTCGCACACAGGGTTCCATAGCCCCAAACAATATTTTGAACTGTCATTCATTAGTTAGTAGTATTAGTTAGTAAACTTCCACTCAACCGCAAAACTAAATTGGTTTTTCATAGTATGTTAATGAAAAACAAAGTTACTGCTGCAGTTTGATGAAAAAGTCCCATTTCTCAAAAACTAAACATCATATCTTATTAAAACCAATTTTCGTTGATAGTTTTTTTTACGTTCTACAACCCTAAATATTTTCAGAATTTTCCTCCTCTTACTTTAGAAATAGAGGGGGGGGACACACATTTTACCACTTTGGAAGTGGCTCTAGCGCAAACTATTCAGTTTAGAAAAAAAATGATATTAGAAACCTCAATATCATTTTTGAAGACCTATCCATAGATACCCCACACGTAGGGGTATGAATAAAAAAAAATTTGGTTTTCTGTTCTATGTATCGGGAACCCCAAAATTTATGTTTTTTTTTCTATTTTTGTGTGAAAATCTGAATGCGGTTCACAGAATACATCTACTTACCAAGTTTCAACAGTATAGTTCTTATAGTTTCGGAAAAAAGAGGCTGTGACATACGGACGGACAGACAGACAGACAGACATGACGAATCTATAAGGGTTCCGGTTTTTGCCATTCGGCTACGGAACTCTAAAAAGGGGTACGAAGAATTAGAAGGATATGGCTTCTGACTACCACTGTAAAAAGGTGTAAGTCAGCTATTCCATACATTTTGAAACGAAAATACATTGTCCATACATTTAAAAAAAGTAACCATGGAGTTTCTTGCCGGTTCTTCTCCATAGGAAACGACCAACCCGAACCGTGCACCTTTTGTTGACGTTTTATAAGTGCCCATGTAGGCCTATGTGAAATAAAAATATTTTGATTTGATTTTGTACCGAAAATCGGCTCCGCGTAATTCTAGCTAATCCGTTCGCGGGTCTGTGTATAATTTTCTACACTCGATTCAGCTGACCAGCTGTGCCCAATGATGCCAAACCGCTCATGTGTGTACCAGACAGACAATGAATAAATGATAATCATTGATTGGATTTGTCAGTCAAAGAAGTATAGTAATTGCTTCAGGACGGGTGTGCTGTTCAACCAACCCGAGCCAGTGTGGAGCCCTTGAGACGGGGCCTTTGCCCTGCAGTCGAAAGTTTGCATGTTAGTTTGATACACCAAAGTACGTTTTTAACAAAAGTCTTACTCAACTAAAGCCCTATTGAATGACTGGAAATTACACAGGCTGACAGTTAAAATGATCCATATTTTCCGACTTTCAGCCACACCGTTCTTATCTCGGATCAAAATAAAAATAGCTCAAGGTGCTTCTAACCTTCTTTGCCCATAAAATAACACCGTCACTTGCCGCTTACGTAAGTCTTATTACGTCACTCTACGTCATCGTTTAAAAGTACAGTGTTTTTAGCTGACTTAAAAAAAAGGCGGTTAAGTATTCCACCAGCATCTTTTTTTTCATGTATTTCGCGTTCTGTATGGTGTCGGACTTAAAGAATAGCACCAGCCCATATCTTCCCGTGGGTGTCGTAAGAGCCGACTAAAGGACTTTCCGGAGAATGGGCAGCAGCGTTCTCTGTATTTTTGTAACAACCGTACTGCGATCGCCAACCCGCCTGCCAAGCATGGCGATTATGGCAAAACCCCCCGTCTTGGGGGAGGCCTATGTCCAGCAGTGGACGTCTTTCGGCTGAAATGATGAGTTGTGGTATCTCACACAAATCCTCGCAAGTATGAATTTCACATTGAAACTAAAAGTTATAAGAAAATCGTTTACTCGTGAAGAAAGAACGCAATATTAAGAGCGTTTACACCTTACGACATTTCATACAAACTTACAAGTCCTTATTTTCAGAAATGACTGAACCGATTTTAATTAAACTTCATACGCATTAGCAGGATACATAGGTCTAAAAAGTGAAAATAAATATTTTCGAAATGTCTCTAAATAAAAAAGATGTTTTGAAATTGTTTCTATACATAATTTAAAATCGGACTAATTTAGCTGTAACACTATTTTTCGAAAATGTTTTATACCTACCTATGTATCCTGCTTTTGCGTTATAAGTTTCATTGAAATCGGTTCAGTCATTTCGGAAAATAAGGACTTGACGTGGGTGTACTATTAGGTACACCTCACTGCCTAACCCCTCTGGAATTCATAATAGGCATGATGGCATGTTATAAGTACGTAACAAACCATTTTTTGCTGTCTTACTAATCCTTAAACATACTAATATGAACCCTCACAAAATGACGCAAAACACTTACTGACGTCAAACGTGCGTGTGGAAACTAATTTAAATAATGATTTTGCAACCTATTTATAGCTTCACGCTATTTTTGAATCATAGACAAAAGAGGGCGAACTCGTGTCCAGAGGTTAATTTATGGAAAATAGGGGTTGTTTAAGAGTGTTTCCACCTTAAGGCATTTCATACAAACTTTTAAGTCTTTATTTCAAACTTAATAAGCATAAGCAGGATACATAGATATCTAAAAAGTTACTAATAAACATTTTCTAAATGACTTTTAAAAAGATAATTGGCATTTGGTATAGCGATGCCGCGCCGATAGGCCGGTAACAGTAGATAAAATAAACAGTAGATTCGCACACTACCCCCGAATTCGGACATGTAGTCCTATTATCGTTATGTTAGAATCTTGTTCCGACATGTCCGAATTTAGAACTAATAATGTACTGTATGTATGATGCATAAACCAGGATTAGCTACCCAAAATGAACGATACTTATTATTGCAGTGCTCTGATTGGCTAATTCAAGGTCATGGTGGATAACGTACTAGAATAGGCCGGTCGGGGGTAGTGTGCGAATCTACTGTTTATTTTATCTACTGTTACCGGCCTACCGGCGCGGCATCGCTATACCTGCCTGCTGCAAAGGGAAGTTTGCAATCTACTAACTTAAATTCTACAAATGGAACAACATCCAACATTTTTTATCAATTAAACTAGACTTTCGTCGTAATTAAACATTTTAAAAATCCATGACATGTTTTATTTTTATTTCCATATTTTAAAAATAAAAACCAGCATTCATGGACACTGCGAACGAACGAAACTTTTTTTTCCCGATCGTCAACAGTGTTGACGACAGGAACGAAAGGTGTTAACGAACGGGAATTACCCGAAATAATAAGTAGCGTTCGTCAACACTGTGAACGAACGAAACTTTTTTTTCCCGATCGTCAACAGTGTTGACGAAAGGGTGTTACCGAGCGGGAATAACCCTACCATCGGACATCAAGACGCACTGCAAGTTACCATACTACCTTATTGCCATTCTACCAATTCGCACTAAGCGTTTTCAAACGTCTTTCATAATGCGCACAGCAAAGGAGTGTAACTCTCTGCCTGCGTCTGTTTCCGAACGCTTACAACCCTTATATCTAGGCTTCTTCTGGGTAAGCTCGTACCATTCGTCGACTTTGTCTCCGTCATCTCTGACCTAGACTAGAGTCGAGAGCAAACCCATCTCTAATAAAAAAAAAGTGTTACTAATTAGAAAAAAGTGAGATAGCAGAAAGCTTCGATTTAGTTCTGTACAAAGAAATGTGTACTGCCGAGTGCTTATCTGCGGAAATGTAGGTGTACTATTAGTTACACCTCTGCCAAACCCTTCTGGAGTTACAAGCCTGATGTTATGTACAAGGTGTGAAAACAAAAATCTGCTGCTTCACGTATTTATGTTTGTATAACTTGACAAAATATAGGGTATTTTTTCGCCTTATGCGTTGGAACTCGTGGCTAAATAATATAGGCCGCACGGGTCGATCTTTAAGGTTAAGCCGTGCTTGCCGAGGTTGGTCCGTGGATGGGCGACCATAATTACGTACTGAGTTTCCTCCGTCCCTCGGAAAGCAAGTTAGCCGTTGTTTCCGGCAGTCATTTGTAGATCTTTGACAGTCGTTACGAGTAGTCAGAAGCCAAAAGTCTGACATCCAGTCTTATCAAGGGGTATCGTATTACCCAGTCACTGGGTTGTGGAGGTCAGATAGGCAGTCGCTTCATGTAAACACTGACACTGGTTACACTGAAAGCCGACCCCAACATAGTTTCGGAAAACGCTAGGCAGATGATGATCAGCGTTGATCTCATGGCAAGAGTTGTAACTGCTATGTACAATGCCTCATTCTGAGGTATTCGGTTATTTTTATTACACTTAGTAGGTACACTACATAGGTACCGAGTTTCATCCGTGCATCGGATAGCACGCTAAGCCGCTGGTCCCGGCTGTCATTCAAGTACATCAGATCTTTGACTGTCGTTACAGGTAGTCAGTGGTCCAAAAATCCGACCACAGTCTTACCAAGGGGTATCGTATTTTGCTTTACTAACTGATTGTGGGGTAAGATATATATATACAAGGTGTTGTTTGGCATCCTCGTCAAAATTCAAGAGGATGTCACCAAAGACATATCATCTGCCTAGCCTTTTTCCCAAACTATCTTGGGGTCGGCTTCCAGTCTAACCGGATGCAGCTGAGTACCAGTATTTTACATGAAGCGACTGCCTATCTGACCTCCACAACCCAGTAACTTGGTAGTACGATACCCCTTGGTAAGACTGGATGTCAAACTTTTAGCTTCTGACTACTCGTAACGACTGTCAAAGATCTACAAATGACAGCCGGGACCAACGGCTTAACGTGCTTTCCGAGGCACGGAGGAAACTCGATATGTAATTATGGTCACCCATCCACAGACCAACCTAAGACATAAATAATCAATTAAATAATAAACGCTGATTTCTTCTTTGTTTAAGTTTGTCATTATTTCTGAATAACCCCCTTAACGTGGTTTAGGGAATAAGAAATTAACTAATAAACGTTTGAGACTGTTTGTATGTATAAAAGCGCTGTTATAAGGCGAGGATCAGACGGGCCGCGTTTAAAACACGTGGTTCATACATACTGATTTCCGTAAATAAGAAAATAAATAAAAATACCTACCCATTTTATTATTGTTTCGGGACGAGAATCATTAGCAAAGTTATCTCTTTGAACTTGACGAGGTTGCAAAACAACACCTTGTATAGGTAGTCATTCCATGTAAAATACTGGTATTCAGCTGTATCTGGTTAGACTGGAAGCCGATCGAATCCCAACATGATTAGGAAAAAACTAGGCAGACGATGTTTTATGTTAAATCACGTGGCCATGAAAGTTATTCATTATCATTATCAGTTACTAACAGACGACTATCCACCTGCTGATAACGGCATTATTGAATGGACACCTGCAACAAAATAGGATATGGTGATGACTCGTCCAATGTCTTGATAAACATAACAACATTATGCATGTGTTTCCCCAATAGATAAGCCAGAGATATACTACCTTCAATTCTTCTCCCTCTAGAACGTGCTCAAAGAGCAATTTTAAAAGTTGCGACCTTCCGTCCTTTTTGATTCCCTACACACCTGCTCTACAAAGTAAGTATGTAATGTACTTACAGTACAGCAATTATTCATTCTACACATAATACTACACCAGCACTCTACACTTCCCTATGACCCAGTTCCTTCCGATAGGAGAAGGAAGAACCTGGTTTGCACAAAACCTCAAACTAGACATGCGTTTGTGAATCGATTTTTTGTGGTTTTATGACCTTTTCTTTATAATAGACTTAACTAGATACTAAACTTCTATAGTTTAAGTTATAAAAAATGTAGTTATTAAATGTCGGATTATTTAGCGATACTCAATTACACAGACACAGAAAAAACTTCTAGAAGTTGTAGTATGAGTATGTTATCCCATCCCATCGTATATAATTTTTACTAGTTTTAGTGTTTTTCTTTGGTACCAACGTACTCTGTATACAATATAATCGTGTAAATGAATACGCGTGAAGTGAATTTTGGCATTTTTTTTTAAATCGATGAATTCATTAAAACCGATGTCCATGGCCAAACAATAAGAAGTGGTCGGCAATAAAGATAAGAAGATTTTTTAACTTTTGTAATTGAATAAAGTTACAAATGTAAAAACCTAATAACGAGTGTGACCTCCTCTTGCCAAAATCACAGCTTGCATCCGTCTGCGCATGCTTTCCACGATGTTTTTAATAACGTTTTGAGGAATATGTTCCCACTCTTTTGCAATGACTCTTTTTAGCTCCCAGATGTTTTGTGGTGCAGGTTGCTCTTACCCGTCTCTTTAGAACATCCCAGACATGCTCAATTGGATTGAGGTCAGGTCTTCGAGCTGGTCAATCTAAACGACGGATCCCAACTTCTTGCATGTACTATCGCAAAAGTGCCAATAGGTACACTTTTCAAACCAAATCCCGTGCACTCGAAGACCACATCTGTTTAACACCCTTACTGCTATTGGTCCGCAACTCCGCACAAATAGTTTGCTGTACTGAATTAGTTGTCTGTACAGTCAACTAATTGAGTATCGGACCCCCGTAAGGACTATCCTTGCTTCCAGCGTTAAAACAGTTTAAAACTTTCTATTCCTTTGTCCCTTTTTTTGTTTTATTCCTATTGGTCGAAAAACGGTGGTCAAACATCTGGGATCATTAACAGAGACTAAGTTTTTTTTTTAAACAATATGTATTTAAAAAAACCGGCCAAGTGCGAGTCTTACTCGCACACAGGGTTCCATAGCCCCAAACTATGTAATATAATAACAATATTTTGAACGGTCATTCATTATTAAACTTCCACTCAACCGCAAAACTAAATTGGTTTTTCATAGTATGTTAATGAAAAACAAAGTTACTGCTGCAGTTTGATGAAAAAGTCCCATATCTCGAAAACAAAACATCATATCTTATTGAAACCAATTTTCGTTGATAGTTTTTTTTACGTTCTACAATCCTAAATATTTTCAGAATTTTTCTCCTCTTACTTTAGAAATTAGAGGGGGGGGGGACACACATTTTACCACTTTGGATGTGCCTCTAGCGCAAACTATTCAGTTTAGAAAAAAATGATATTAGAAACCTCAATATTATTTTTGAAGACCTATCCATAGATACCCCACACGTATGGTTACGATGAAAAAAAAATTTTTGGTTTTTAGTTCTATGTATGGGGAACCCCAAAATTTAGGGTTTTTTTCCTATTTTTGTGTGAAAATATTAATGCGGTTCACAGAATACATCTACTTACCAAGTTTCAACAGTATAGTTCTTATAGTTTCGGAAAAAAGTGGCTGTGACATACGGACGGACAGACAGACAGACAGACAGACATGACGAATCTATAAGGGTTCCGTTTTTTGGCATTCGGCTACGGAACCCTAAAAAGGGTCGCGTTTATTGGTCCGTAAACTATTTGTGCGGAGTTGCGGACCAATAGCAGTAAGGGTGTTAAACAGATGTCGTCTTCGTGTGCACGAAATTTGGTTTGAAAAGTGTACCTATTGGCACTTTTGCGATAATACGCTTCCACGTCCCCAGAATGCTGCGGGCGAGCATTGTCGTCCATAAAAATGGAATCTTCCCCAAGTGCAGTCAATGCGGGTTGTGCATATGGAATTAGGACTTCCATTATGTACCGGTGTGCATTTAATGTTCCATTTTCTATGAAAACTAACTCCGTCCGCTGCGTCGAATTAATTTCTGCCCAAAACATAACGGAGCTTCCGCCATAAGGAGTGATTTCTTCGAAACACACTTCCGCATAGCGTTCCCGTGGTCTTCGCAGCACTCGCCGGCTCTGGTCCTCTCCGCACAAAGATATTCTTGCTTCATCAGAAAACAATACTTTATTCCAGTCCTCCAGAGTCCATGAAGCACAGTTTCGAGCAAACTGAAGTCGAGCAACACGGTGCTTACGGAGTAATTTAGGGCCCGAGCCAGGCGGTAACTCCTGATATTGGCAGCCAAAAGCCTCCTCTTGACCGTCCACAAGCTAACTTCTACTCCTCGTAATTCTTCAAGGCTCTTCTCCAGGTCCACACTTGACGCTTTACGAATCCGCAACGGCTGACTCACCAAACAGCGGTCATCTCTTGGTTCTTCCCGAAACGAGTCTTTTTTTGACTGAAGCGGTCTCTCCATACCGTTACTAAGTCCTCTGGACAGTTGAACGACTCACATTTAGCCGCTGAGACACGTAAGTTTGCGAACGACCTTCTTCAAGTAGGGCTATAATTTTACCGGCCCTTATCGCTTTATAACTCATATAAAAAAGTGGTATTTAATGTAAAAAGAAAGATGAAACGATATTTTTACTGATTACTAAAATTTTAAAACTCTTTGGAAATTTCCTGGAAACTTTCCTGGAACAGAAAATTTCCAAAGAGTTTTTAAATTTTAGTAATCAGTAAAAATATCGTTTCAACTATTCGCGCCATTATTAAAGCAATTTTACAATAATCAATATTTTTCTTTTGTTCCGTGCAAAAAAATTTGGAACGTAAAGAATCATGCCAGGATGCTTCAAATGGCATGCAAATACATTGTCAAATCAATAAAACCTCTTTCTTGTTCTTCTTCATTGAAATAGAGAAAATAATCCAAGGTGCCCGTTTTTTTTGCAAAAGAGTTTATTACTTGCAACTTTTGAATATGTTTTAGTTATAGTTTACTTATAAGTACTAACTATACCCTTGCATGAGAAATAATACTACTGCGCCTAAATGTACACTTTTTGTAATACTTTTTAAATTTTATTATTATATACATTTTTTTTACCTACTAGCCTACCTACCAGCCTACCTACCTACTGGTATTTCGCCTCCTTTACATAGATGACCTGAAACTCTTCGCCCCGCAATTTGCTACTGATGGCGCTACTGAAGGTAACTGGAACTTTCAGTAGAGCCATCAGGATGGAATTTGGAGTGGACAAAATGTGCGGTCATGCATGTAAAGCGAGTAGAGATTGTGGAATCTGAGGAAACCCAGCTCTTGGATTCCATAAATCTTACATATTGTGAAATCGCTAGTTTTGTGTAACTCTCATGTAATAGGGGACGAGCCTAATAGTCATCAAAGTTTTTTTTTTAATGTTGCCCCGCACTACGAATTTGTCCTGTATCGTGGGTGGTTCATTCCGTCGTTTCGTGCAAATAGAAACATTCCGCAGAATAAAAATAAATGTTACATTTTATGTTTTTTTTTTTAATATAAACGAGATTTAACTGTCACCAGATTCGTTTAAAATGGAAGGCACGTTAGTATCTTATATTATCACGGAGAAAATGACAATTTAAATGTAACAACTGGATGGTGATGAAAATTGAAAGGATTGTAATGAACTAGGGCGCGAGGGTAATGATGACATAAGTTGGGATGGCATGTGGCAATGAAACACCGTGAAACAGTTCCGAAATACGCTAGGATGGTAATGAACCGTAAAAGATGGTAATTTAAAGTAGCTAAATAAAACATTATCATTTCAATAATCACAGTCTCTTATTTCAATTCAGACTTTCATTTCAATTCAGTCTAGAAACCATATACTTCGTGGCAGGAAACCAAATCACTGTTTTTATTAAATAATTAATGGCTCCTGAACAGTCAACCCTATCTTATATTATTTATATAACTGACTGACTACAAACTAACAACAATGAATACAATACATTAATATACAATAAAATACAATCTGTGGCTCGGATGTCAAATTGACGTGACAAAAATTTTCTTAACTCCTGTTTTATTTTAAATATTTTACCTAATATTGCAACAAAACTGATTTAAACAAACAAAAAATGAAAAGAAAAAAAAATCCGTTACCCAGAATACGTTATTCCAGAAAACTGTGTAAGACTAAAACAAATATTCAGAAAATGAAATAGTAAACGTCACCGATGCTGACCCGACTTCGAGCCAGAAAACTAACGGCACAACCACCATCTCCGGGCTCGTCGCTGAGCTCCGCCTCGCAGCCGCCGGGACGCGCCACATCTGTGGGCGCTGAGTCGCCGGTCGCTGCAGTTGCGTCGAGTTCCAGCGACGAGTTTTTCTCCCCGCCGTCGACGCCATCACCACCACGACGACGAGGAAGAGGACGGCCACCAGCGGGCCTGGGACCTCGAGGCCAACAGGCCCCGAACAGGGTCCCCGCTGCCGGTGGAAATGTGTCGCGCATGCGATGGACTCAGTCTATTAATGAGAATGTCATGCGCGCATATTATGGGGCTACTGAGGGGGGAAGCAACTTGACTGCGTACCGAGGTCGGATGCTCTCTCTGCTTCAGGTGCTTGAACCAGCTGCAGCTGTCAGCATGTCGGCGCAGCGACTATCGGATCAGGTGCGGGTCATCCAGCGTAACCATATGTTGGATGACAATGTACTTGATCGACTACGCCTCGACTCACGGAGTAACCCAGTTACGCCTGCTTCGCCAATGATCGCGGCGCAGATGCAGAATGTATCCAGTGCTTCGCCGCGATTCGATCGCGGTGGTGAAGAGGATGTTGACGAAGTTATAACCGTGAGTACCCAGTGCAACGCACAATTGAGGAGCGCTTTGGAGGGTGCATTCCGGGAGTATCGCTCCACACCGCCTGAACTTAGACCACGTTTACCTCGTTTGCCTATGCACAAGAAAAACAAGGCGCTGGTGTGTACTCTAGATTCGCTGCTGTCAAACTGCTTTGACAACAGCGAAGACCTTGCTGATACCCACTCAATATTGTACTGCGCAGCCGTAGCGGCATGTCGTGTAGCTCACGTCAAATTTCCTGACAGTGACCGAGCTACACGACCAAAATTAGCTGTTCCAGCTTGGCAGTGCAGGATTGAGCGGCGTATCGGTGAGGCTAGAGTACTCATCGGCAAGTTAATCTGCTTCAGGGAGGGCAATACTCGCCCTAGAGTGATGCGCTTTGTGAGGCGGGCGTTCTCGGGAACTGACATTAGTTCTCGTGATTATTTGGCCTGCGTCACAGAGCGTATCGACTTCCTGAAGCAGAAGATCTGTGCATGGGCAAGCCGTATTCGTAGGTACAAGCGGCGAGTGGAGCGATACACTCAGAATCGCACATTCCGAAGCGATGAAAGGTGGGTATATAGGGCTTGGGAACGACCAGACCAAGGGGTGACTGACACGCGTCTGCCGGATGATGACGCCATATGTTCGTTCTGGCGCAGCATCTGGTCGGTGCCTGTCAGTCACACTGAGGGCGGTTGGACCCGGGAGTTTGAACAAGCGTGTGATCCAATAACAGAAATGGGGGCAATTATCATCAGCCCCCAAGACGTAGCTCGTGCAGTCCGTCCGTTACCTAACTGGAAATCTCCAGGACCGGATGGACTGTACAACTTCTGGATCAAATGGTTCCAAAGATCGCACGCTCGCTTGGCGTCCCAGTTTCAAGCAGCCTTAGAGTCAGGGTCGCTGCCCCAGTTCCTGACGACAGGCATTACCCACCTGCTCCATAAATCAGGTAGTACTGCGGAGCCCAAAAACTATAGACCTATCACTTGCTTACCAACGGTCTATAAAGTTCTAACATCCATTTTGAGAGCTAAAATTAACCAACATATTGAGAGTAATTCCATCATGTCTCCCTCTCAGAATTGATGTAAGAACGGGTCCCGTGGTACTAAGGAGCTGCTCCTCATTGATATGGCCATTAGCCAACAGGTTCGCCGCTCCCGAAGGCATCTGTCTACATGTTGGATAGATTATAAGAAGGCCTACGACTCGGTTCCGCATACATGGCTCATGAGGGTGCTGGAGTTGTACAAGATAGATGCAACTCTACGCGCCTTCCTTGAGTCGTGTATGGGGCAATGGAGGACGGTCCTTCGCTATCCAGGATGTCGACAGATGCAGGGGAACAGCGAACCGATAAGGATCGAGCGTGGTATATTTCAGGGTGATAGTCTGAGTCCATTGTGGTTTTGTCTAGCCTTGAACCCTCTTAGCACACTGCTGGAAGGTTCAGGTCTAGGCTATCGGTTGAGGAGAGATGGTCAGGTCATATCTCACCTTCTTTACATGGATGATCTGAAAATCTATGCCCCCAACAATTTGCAACTGATGAAGCTACTGAAGGTAACTGAAACTTTCAGTAGCGCCATCAGGATGGAATTTGGTGTGGACAAATGTGCAGTCATGCATGTGAAGCGAGGGGAGATTACAGAATCCGTGGGAACTCAACTCTCGGATTCCGTATACCTTAGATCCCTCTCCTCAACAGAAACCTACAAGTATTTGGGTATGTCGGAAGCATTAGGCATCAATACTGCTGACATGAAACAATCGTTGAGGGAGCGTTTCTTTAGCCGCCTGAATAAGGTGCTTAGCAGTCTTCTGTCAGGCGGAAATAAGGTGCGCGCCTTCAACGGTTGGGTCATGCCGGTTTTGATGTATTCTTTCGGCATACTCAAATGGACTCAGACAGAACTTGATGCCCTAGATAGGAAAGTCCGCGTACTGCTGACCGCAAATCGGATGCATCACCCACGGTCGTCGGTGATGAGACTGTATATCCCGCGGAAGTGTGGGGGTCGTGGCTTCTTAAATGCTAGGACCCTGCACAACCGTGAGGTATGCAGTCTCAGGGAATACTTCCTAGAAGCCGACGTGGGGATGCACCGAGATGTAGTCTCAGTGGACAAGGGCCTTACCCCGCTCTTCTTGGCTAACGAGAACTGGCGCAAGCCTGTAGTATTAGACACTAATGATCGCAAGGAGGTATGGCAGAGCAAGGAGCTTCACGGACGCTTTTACCGGGCCTTACATGGGCCCGATGTAGACTTCTTAGCGTCCGTATCCTGGCTGCGTTTCGGTGACCTCTTCGGGGAAACTGAAGGTTTTGTCTGTGCAATAATGGACGAAGTTATGCTGACGAATAACTACCGGAAACATATTATGAAGGACGGGACGGTGGACGTGTGTCGGGCATGCCACCGTCCGGGTGAGTCCATCAGACATATTATTTCTGGTTGTTCTCGTCTGGCTAACGGAGAGTACTTGCATAGACACAACCTTGTTGCCAGGATTATCCACCAGCAACTTGCTTTGAAATACAACCTTGTGGAATCAGAAGTGCCATACTATAAGTATGCGCCCGACCCAGTTCTCGATAATGGTTTTATCACGTTGTATTGGGATCGACCTATCGTCACTGACAGGACTATTGTTGCCAATAAGCCTGACATTGTGTTGATAGATCGATTGGAGCGTCGCGCAATGATTGTTGATATAACGGTCCCGCATGACGAGAACCTCGTGAAAGCAGAGAAAGATAAGCAATTCAAGTATCTAGATCTGGCTCGCGAGGTTGTCGACATGTGGGACGTGACAACAGCAGTCATTGTGCCGATAGTCGTGTCGGCCAATGGCTTGATAGCCAAAAGCTTCGACCAACATCTGCGGAGTCTTTCGCTTGACAGCTGGATCAAGGGCTTGATTCAGAAAGCAGTACTTCTGGACACGGCACGCATTGTCAGGAGGTTCCTCGCTCAAGAGCCCTGACCACCGGCAGCCCGGACCCTGTTCCCGATGCTGGTGGGCTACTATTTTTTATATTTTTAAATGTTCTTTTTTTAATAATTTTGTAAAAATATTTAAAAATATAATAACTATGTAATGAAAATGAATAAAGGAATAATACAATACAAATAGAAGGTAAGTAAGGAAGTTCTGTTGGGCTAAAAAAGGAGGGTACGGACGGTAATGAAGTGGAGATTAATGAAAAAATGAAAGATTTTGTTTAATAATATCGTTACCGAATACATTAAAAACTTGAAAATAAAATAGGATCAAAATCAGTTTGAAAGATAAACATGTTATGTATTTATAATGATCTGCTTACTACAATGCCTTGTGAAATAGAAGGAATGTGATGAAATTATTTCTGGACGAAGCACTATCAACAATGTGAAGATTGTAAATAATTATGACAGCGAAAGCCGTACGTCCGCTTCTCTCTGTTTGCTGTGGCTACCTGACCAGTAGAAACCGTTTGTTCCCACTAGTTCTACTGAACAGTTCTACGGTAGAACTAATGGGATTTTTTTTTCGCACTAGTTCTACGATATTAGGTGTAACAAAATAGTAGAACTATTGGGATTCTCTATTCCCACCTGTTCTATGAACAGTTCCACGGTAGAACTAATGGGAGTTTTTGTTCTCACTAGTACTACGAAATACTATATTACAAAATAGTACAACTAGTGGGAGTCTCTATTCCTACTTGTTCTACCTGTTCCATCGGTAGAACCCAATATTAGACTATTACGAATTTATTTTTGTGTAGCCCTAACTGTTTTGCCTTACGCCACAGACTATTTGAAAAATGATACTGGCATCCCTTTACTGTTACGTTCATTTTAGATAAAGCTCTCATTGTAGCTTCTTCAAAATCTATAGTGACTTTACTAGGTTCCCAATCTGGGATTTGTGACTTTATTAGGTCAAATAAAATTAAAAGCTTCTTTTGTCTGATGCGACATAAATGCATACAGTAATAGAATTACATTCGTTTAGTTGCAATTACTGCCAATATCGCCATGAATACTGAATAGGCGCTCTTCTAGGCGACTTTCATGCTTTTGAGGGGGTGAAGCAGATGAAGAGGGGGGTCGAGTAGTCCCTTTAGTCCCGCCTACTGCGGGGTGCCCCACTTGAATCACGTCGATGTGCGACGTCAATAAATGTAAAGAAGCTTAATTTCAAAACTCAATATAAAAGTACGAATAGCGCAGCGCGCCGCTAGCCTACTTCGCACATTGCTTCCGCGTTGATCCCTAAGTTCGAACCTCAATACACGCAATTCTTTTTTATCTTATTTTTTTAATTTAATGTATGTACCTACATTTCAATATCGCATTTTTTTTAAATATGTTTATATTTTTGTTTTCTTATTTTTTCCTAATAAATTATAGGTTGTTTGTTATTTTGGATTGTTTGGTTGTTTGGATTGTTATTTTATAGAAATAACAATCCAAACAAGAAGGTTATCGAAATATTATCGAATAGATTCGTCAAACGAATAATATAGTACATTACTGCCGCGGTCCATAATTACTACTTTGCTGGTCGCGCTGATTATGGCCGACAGCGCAGCGTAGCGCAGCTCCAGGCCGACACAGCGCGGTCAGCGTGCAGCACTTGATGGACGAGCTGAGATAAAGGCCGAGACCGTAGGTCGAGGCCTTTACATCGAGGACATCAAGGGCTGCAATGATGGCCAAGCTGAAAGGCCTAGAGCGTAGCTAGGCTAGCTCGAGGCAATCATAGCGTGACCAGCGAAACAGTCATTGTGGGCCAAGGATTGTAAAGTGCTTTACTCAAAAATGCAAGTACCTAATCTAAATAAAACCAGCAAGTAATTTAAATAAAAAATATATTAATTAAAATTTTCGCTGAACCACGCTTTTGTTACTTCTTTGTTTTTTTTTAGCAATGGTAGTTAGAACTATACAGCCAAATATGGAATAAAATCTTTTCTACCTATCTCTATACATACAAACAGCTGTGTTGTAAATAAAAAAATATTTTTGAATTTGATTTTTTAAAACGTTGAAACGTCAAAATAGCGGCCGGCAAAACATTGCCGGCCTGTTAGAGCGGCCAGCAAAACTTTGCCGGCCGCTCTTTGAAACAGAACGGCAAGGTCGACTTTGCTCAAACAAGGTGGTCAAAATAATGACCACATTACATGCATTTTTGAGTAAAATAATTCAAAGCCTCATGGACAACCAAGGGCATTAAAGTCGGCAGTAAGAGGTTGACGAATCTCCGACTTGCCGACGACATGGTCCTTTTTGCTCACACAGCCCTGGAACTACAGACTATGCTCCAAAAACTGCACGCGTAGCATGACCGCCGTAGAAACGGGCTATGTCGACGGAAAAATCGACAAAGTGCCACATTGTCATTGTCTATCTGTCATTATGTCGATTATTCCGTAGACAAAACTCGTTTCTACAGTGGTCTTGCTACGCGTGCAGTTTTATTTTTAATAAAGAAGTAAATTTGAAATTTATTGTTCGATTAAATTTAGAATTTGACAATAGCACGTGGCGCCATCTATTGTGATAAGAAAGTTTTTGTTGTTTTCCTTCGGATCAGTACCGTAAAACGGGGTCAATAAAAACGCAGGGGTGAATAGACACAAAACCAAAAATGTTTTTCTACAGAAAATAGCCAAACATTTTGGAAGAAAAAAGTTCTGAAATGTATTTTTTTTTTAAACTGTAGTATTTTTTTTTTTGAAATAGCAACACTGAATTGAAGTAAGGTTTGGCCAACATAATAAAAAAAGATCTTGAAGTTAGCTCCATGAACGTAGGTTGAACGAGGTCCTATTTATTTTACTGTTTTCAATGTGAAAGAAAGTGTTTTGTGCTATCACAACTTGATAATATATTCGTTGGTTTCTTGTGACCTAGATTAATAAAAGGTAAGTGCAATTGTGATGGTAAATTTGGAAATATTTGTAAAATTGTAAACCAAGTCATTTTTATTTTTGATTGGGGTTAATAGACACGGGGAAGGGGCGAATAGATACGTAGTATGGGGTGAATAGATACGTATTATGGGTTCAATAGACATGTGAAAGGGTTCAATAGAAACGAGTAAGGGGTGATTAGAAAGATGTGTGTTAGGGCTGCTACCTATTGAAATAATTTTGTTTTTGTTAGAAAATTTTAGAATTGTTTGGAGTTTTATGATTTGAAGACGATATTGATGATCTAAAAGCATTGTTTAAAGATTTAGGTCTAGGTCCCTGTCATATTATTATGTACCTAGGTCAATGTTCGAGATAGTAGGTATTATTAAATTTCAAACTTCAAAATCATGATTATATTCCAATTTTACGTACCTACAGTGTTACTAATTAGGTGGGTCGGTGGGTGGTTAGGTGGGTGGGTGGGATATTAAATATATTCATCGCCTACATTTTTTTTTTTTTGTTATAGGTACCTACAATTCATTATGCCGCGTATATACAAACCTGATCCTAGGGGGAAAACGTATAGAAAGTACGATGAAAACATTATAAATGAAGCTGTTGCCGCATATGCGAATGGCAAGTTCTCTTTAAAGGAGATAGCTGAGAAATATGATATCGATAAATCTGTACTTTATAGACACAGTGTCAAAACTATGAAAAAACAAGGAGGGCAAACTATTTTAACAAACGAAACTGAAGAGTGGATGATAAAGTATATTAATATATTTGCGGAATGGGGATGCCCTTTAGATGCATTGGATTTGAGGTATATTGTTAAGGCTTATCTTGACCAAGTAGGCCGGACAGTGCTAAAATTTAAAAATAATTTACCGGGACCCGATTTCGTCGCGGGTTTTCTAAAACGTCATAAAAACCAAATTTCCCAAAGATACAGTCAAAACATTAAGAAAAAAAGGGCAGAAGTTTCACCAAATACGATCAAAGAGTATTTCAAGGAGTTAGGAGTGTCATTGACAGGCATAAATCCGAGCAATATAATAAACTACGATGAAACGAATTTGACCGACGACCCAGGACGCAAAAAAATCATAACTAAACGAGGATCGAAGTATCCAGAGAGGGTAATGAATAGTTCAAAGTCTTCAACTTCATTGATGATAGCCGCTACAGCCGACGGCGTTTTACTGCCACCGTATGTGGTGTACAAGGCTCTGAATTTGTATGATACATGGACTCGAAACGGACCACCAGGAGCAAGATATAATCGCACGCAATCCGGTTGGTTTGATGCAACTATATTTGAAGATTGGATTAAGACGATCATTATACCTCATTTCAAAGATAAAGTTGGAGAAAAAGTCCTAATAGGCGATAACCTATCATCGCATTTATCTATGGAGACAATAAAACTGTGCCACGAGCAAAATATATCGTTCGTTTTTTTACCGGCGAATAGCACACATCTGACGCAGCCTCTCGATGTGGCTTTCTTCAGACCTATGAAGATAGCATGGCGAAACGTAGTATTAAAATGGAAAAAAACCGACGGAAAAAACCAAGCGACGATTCCAAAGGGATGTTTCCCAAAACTTTTATGTAAGTTAATGAAAGAGCTTAGTGACAACAGTAAGACTAATATAATGGCAGGATTCAAGAAAACAGGAATATATCCGATTAATGAAGAAGAGGTTTTAAGCAGACTACCTGAAGTGCAAAACAATGAAAATAAATCTATAATAGAAAAATCCGTTCTAGATCTTCTAAAGGAGATGAGATATGGAACCATGAACATAACCGAACCAAAAAGGAAAAAGAAATTGGAAATAATACCTGGACGAAGCGTTGGTACTGAGAGTGAAGACTACATAGAAACAGAAGAAGAGGAAAGCCAACAGATAACAAAAAAGAGAAGACTACTGTCATCCAAAATAACACAAAACAACAAAGAAAATACTACAACGAATACTTACGATGGCAAAGAAAAGAATAAATATAAGGGAAAAGGTATAGGGAAAAAAACTAAAACACAAGATCAGAATATTGCTGAAAAGGAAAATATACAGAAAAACGATCAAGACACTGAAAAAATATTACTTAACACAATAAATGACTTTGATTTTATAGCAAACAATTCCATAGAAATAATGCCTATTGTATTTGAAGACATGTTAGTATGTGGAAATGAAATTGTTATAAATAACATACAAACAAACGAGTTGCAGAATAATACCGGAATTGAAAGGATTGCTTTAAATGACATACAAATAAACGAGATGCAGAATGATACCGAAGAAGAAATGATTACTATAAATGACGTACAACTAAACGAGATGCAGTATAATACCGAAGAAGAAATGATTACTCTAAATGACATACAACTAAACGAGATGCAGAATGATACCGAAGAACAAATGATTGCTATAAATGACATACAACTAAACGAGATGCAGAATGATACCGAAGAACAAATGATTGCTATAAATGACATACAACTAAACGAGATGCAGAATGATACCGGAGTAGAAATGACTTATAAACAAAATAATGCAACCGAAAAAAATAAAAGAAAACTGAAAATTATATCGAATGAAAAGGTATCAGATATTACTAAGATGAAAAAAGTTTCTTTGAATAAGTGCAAAAAAATAAGTAAAAATTCGCGTCTTAAAATTTTAAAAGATAAAATTGATAACATAAGTCGTCCTGGTCCAAGCGGTTTACAAACTCGGCGAACATCGTATTACAAAAGCGATAATGATATTCTGAAAGATTTAATGGACAGCGATGATGAATAATATAACTTTTTATCTAATAAATTATATCAATTTATCTGACTGATAACCGACTAACTTTTACGGACAGTTTTAGATAGTTGAGTTATTATAACTCAGTTACACTTTTTAACAATAGCACAGATATAGGCAGACGCTTAGCCACTACCTATCTAAAACTGTCCGTAAAAGTAAATCGGTTATCGCGAAGACCTATTCCTATCACTGGTTATTACCTAGTCTTAAATGTTGATTTTCAAAAAGTTTATTACTTTAAATGTTAACTACGTACCTACCTAATAATGAGACTGTTTCTTAGAATTATAACTTGTTTTTTGTGTAATTAATAAACGATGCAACTGATTGATCTCGTATCTGATAAGAATAAATGATTAAAAAAATCTCATTTTTTACTTAAATGTTTCATTTGGTTAGGTACCTAACGTTTAATACTTAAATACCTTCTTTACATAGGTACTTACGTTACCAACTTAGATAGGTGTCTTTGGAAACTTAAGCTTTGGAATTTGCCAACCCTAGCATTTTTTTCTATTCACCTCATATTTCGTGTCTATTGAACCCATGTGCGGGTGCAATAGAAACGACATATATTTTTGCATTTTGTGGTGTAATTAAAGCATAAATATCAATTTATATGACTGAAAACTGTTAAAAAAGCTAAGAGACATAGTGTAAGCATAATATAATGGTTTTCTTGACTATTCAAAACATATAAAAATTAATTCAAAGTTCAAAACTGTGTCTATTCACCCCGTTTTACGGTACTTTTTGTCGGGATGAAAGGTATCCTATGGCCGTTTGTGTACACCTTACAACGTACATGCAGAATTTGAGGATGATCACTTCATTGGTTTAGGCGTGAAGAGGTAACAAACAAATTTTTAATATAATAACTTTCGCATTTATAATATAATAATTAACTGCGCGCGACTTCGTTCGCGTGGACTTTTTTTATGTGTATAAATAAAATAGATTTGGGACGATTCTCAGACCTACCCGATATGCACACAATTTCATACAAATCGGTTCAGCCGTCTCGGAGGAGTATGGTGACTAACACTGTGACACGAGAATTTTATATATAAGATATAAGTATAATATATCAATATATATTTAAAGAAATATTTATTTATATAAATATATAAAATTAGGCTGAGGATAGAGAAATTAACTTGTAGCGGTTCGATATTAGTTCAATACTAGCTCAGTGGATAAGACCGTGCGCCTCACATACGAGGAGTTGAAAGAATAATCACAGGAAAGAGACAGACGGAAAGTAGTCGCCGTCAAGAATTGGCAAGTTCCGAAAGACTGGACACAGGTCAGAGTATTTTTGGGTTTTTGCTCCTACTATCGACGGTTCGCAAAGAATTTTGCTGACATTGCGAAACCTCTACACAAACTCACTGAGGAAAAGCGACAATTCTGTTGGGACAAGAGCTTCGACGTCGCATTTCAGGAATTAAAGAAACGTCTGTGCAAAACACCTATTTTTAAACAAACCAAACCGAAAAGAAATCATTGCGTTACTCGACGGGCTACTGCCGTTGTAAAGACATTGCAGCATTTCAGTAAATAAACTCTTTTACAAAAAAAAAACAGGCACCATAGATTTTTTTCTCTATTTCAATGAAGAAGAACAAGAAAGAGGTTTTATTCATTTGACAATGTATTGGCATGTCATTTGAAGCATCCTGGCATGATTCTTTACGTTCCAAATTTAAATTTTGAAATGTTAAAAGAAAAATATTGATTATTGTAAAATTGCTTTACTAATGGTGCGAATTGCTGAAACGATATTTTTACTGATTACTAAAATTTTAAAACTCTTTGGAAATTTTCTGCAAATTAAACAATTTTAATTTTAATTTTTACATTAAATACCAGTTTTAGATATGAGTTAAAAGCGATAAGGGCCGGTAAAATTATAGCCCTACTTGAAGAAGGTCGTTCGCAAACTTACGTGTCTCAGCGGCTAAATGTGAGTCGTTCAACTGTCCAGAGGACTTGGCAACGGTATCAAGAGACCGCTTCGGTCAAAAGAAGATCTGGTTCGGTAAGAAAACGATGCACAAAACCATGAGACCGCTTTTTGGTGAGTCAAGCGTTGCGGAATCGTAAACCATCAAGTGTGGACCTGAAGAAGAGCCTTGAAGAAGAGGAGTAGAAGTTAGCTTGTGGAAGTTCAGGAGGAGGCTTTGGCTGCCAATATCAGGAGTTACCGCCCGGCTCGGGGTCCTAATTTACTCCGTGAGCACCGTGTTGCTCGACTTTAGTTTACTCGAAACTGTGCTTTATGGACTCTGGAGGACTGGAATAAAGTATTGTTTTCTGATGAAGCTCGAATCTCTTTGTGCGGAGAGGACCGACGCCGACGAGTGCTACGAAGACCACGGGAACGCTATGCGGAAGTGTGTTTCGAAGAAATCACTCCTTATGGCGGAAGCTCCGTTTTGTTTTGGGCAACAATTAATTCGTCGCAGCGTACGGAGTTAGTTTACATAGAAAATGGAACATTAAAAGCACATCGGTACATAATGGAATTCCTAATTCCATATGCACAACCTGCATTGTCTGTACTTGGGGAAGATTCCATTTTTATGGACGACAATGCTCGCCCACACCGTTCTGGCGACGTGGAAGCGTACATGCAAGAAGTTGGCATCCGTCGTTTAGATTGGTCAGATCGAACTCCTGACCTCAATCCAATTGAGCATGTCTGGGATGTTCTAAAGAGACGGGTAAGATGAGTGCAACCTGCTCCACAAAACATCAGGGAGCTAAAACGAGTCATTGCAGAAGAGTGGGAACGCATTCCTCAAAACGTTATTAAAAACATCGTGGAAAGCATACCCAGAAGGATTCAAGTTGTGATTTTGGCAAGAGGAGGTCACACTCGTTATTAGGTTTTTACATTTGTAACTTTCATCATCATCATCATTTCAGCCCAAAAGACGTCCACTGCTGGACATAGGCCTCCCCCAAGTGTCGCCACATTGACGTTTTGGGGGGTTTTGCCATAATCGCCACGCTTGGCAGGCGGGTTGGCGATCGCAGTACGGTTGTTACAAAAGCACAGAGAACGCTGCTGCCCATTCTCTGGCAAGTCCCTTAGTCGCCTCTTACGACACCCACGGGAAGATATGGGATGGTGCTATTCTTTACGTCCGACACCATACAGAGCCTGATTTGTAACTTTATTTAATCAAAAAAATTAAAAAAATCTTCTTGTCTTTATGCCGACCACTTCTTATTGTTTGGCCGTGTACATCGGTTTTAAAGAAATGATCGATTTTTTAAAAAAAATACTGCCGAAGTTCACTTCACGCGTATTAATTTACACGATTATAAGTATACAGAGTACGTCAAATAATTAAATTTCATGGCAAGAGAACGATGATAACTCAAATCGTCCTTAGAACGTAATTGCCTTAGGTGCCCGTTTTTTTTTTGCAAAAGAGTGTATTTGCTGGGACGAAAGCTCCAGCTGCGAACTGACCATGCTGCATTGAAGTGGCTGTTACAGTTCAAAAATCCGGAGGGACAAGTGGCGACATGGATTGTGATGATGGTGGATTGAACTACTGCAAGAGTTCGACTGCATAACTGAAAATCGCACTGGGAGAACTCACGGTAACGCAGACGCCTTGTCAAGAAGACCTTGTCCTGAAGATTTTAAGCACTTTGCCAGGCAAGAGACTAAGGAGGTACAACCGTGAGGGTGCTTAGAACGAATCTCAGTGATGAATGGAAGGAAACCCTACAGCAGGCTCAGCAAAATGACTCAGAGATCAAACCGATCTTCGAGTAGATCAAAGCTGGTGCTCCTAAACCCAAGTGGAGTGATGTGGCAGCGATGAGTTCCATCACGAAGAGTTATTGGGCCCCGGGCGTCGGGGGGCAACCAGTGGCCCCCGGCCACCGTAGGCGTGGGCCTGTGGACGGTGAGTAATGGGCTAGCTCACCGTCCGTCCGTCTTATGACGACAGACCGTGCCGACGGCGCGTTCGTGTTCCACGCGCGCCTCAAGGAGATGTCAGCAAATCGGAAGGGATCCGAGAGGGCCGATGCCTGCCAGGGCTGCGGGTTGTTCGAAAGAGATACCGTGCCCCTGGAACACAAAGGGCTAAGAAGGAACATGGATGGGTTTTAGTCAGTACAAGTCTGACAATCCTTTCCGCTCCGCCCAGAGCGGAAGAAGTCATTTGATGATTTCCCATCCTAAAAAAAAAAAAAAGGCTCAGCAAAATGACTCAGAGATCAAACCGATCTTCGAGTAGATCAAAGCTGGTGCTCCTAAACCCAAGTGGAGCGATGAGTTCCATCACGAAGAGTTATTGGGCCCAATGGAACAGCTTGGTTATCCAGGATGGAGTCTTGTGCCGTAAATGGGAAAACGCTCGAGGGGACAGGTGTCATCTACAAATGGTTGTCCCTAAAGCCAAAGTACCGGATGTTCTACGGCTCTACCATGATGTATGTTCAGGATGACATATGGGGGTAAAAAGGACTCTAATGAAGATCCGAGAGCGATTTTACTGGATCCACTGTCGAGAAGATGTGGAGGACTGTTGTCGTAAATGTATCACTTGTGCGGCTGTGAAAAGACCCCAAACACGCACAGAGGTGCATTAAAAGTGTACAACGTTGGAGCCTCCTGGGAATGGTGAGCCATTCTCAGAGAGTGAAAGTGGGAACAAGTACTTAATGGTTGTCATGGATTATTTCACAAAGTGGCCAGAAGTGTTCGCCATTCCTAACCAGGAAGCTACAACTGTCGCAGATAAATTGGTTCAGGAAGTTTGGAGTACCCTTAGAAATTCACAGTGATCAAGGAAGGAATTTTGAATCAGTATTTCAGGAGACTTGCCGAATGAGGGTACCCACAAAACAAGAACCACTTCTTACCACCCACAATCTGATGGAATGGTGGGACGCTTTAACCAAACGTTGTAGAGAAATCTGGCAAAAGTCGTAGCAAGCAGGCAAAAGGATTGGGACAAGCACATACAGCCGTTTCTTCTGTCCTACCGTAGTGCAGTCCACGAAAGTACGACTGTGACACCAGCCTTCGCGAACTTTGGAAGGGAATTACGGTTGCCCGCAGATTCAATCACTGGAACTGCCCCTGATGCACCACGCAGTGTTACAGATTATGCAAATGACTTGCGTAACAAGTTGAACGATGTCTATGAGCATATCAGACAATCCGGCCAACAGATGTCTGAGAAGATGGACCCGTTATGACCAGAAGACGAACAGGAGAGGTTTCGACGAGAATTCACTGTACATATAGTGTGTAGCAAAGGGAAGTCTCCGAAATTGCAAGCAAAATGGGATGGACCATACCAAGTCGGGACCAGGATTGTCCAGGGTCAACGATGTCACCTACCGAATACAGAAGGGTCCACGAGGTGCGCCTAAGATCGTACATGTAGATCGATTAGCGCGATACTACGGGACTAACGATGCTCGGGACGAGTATGTCTAAGGAGGGGCAGTGTTACGTTGCCTGCTTTACGAGAACATTCTAGGATTACGTTCGAGTCTAGAATGATCCAGTATGTCTAGAAGATTCGAGAATAATCCTAGAATGTTCCACAATGGAAATGTCTAGAAACTTTGAGAAAGTTCTGGACCTTTCTAGAACTTTCTAGAAGGATTGGTTCCACTATAAAGCTATCTGGAAGGTTCAAGAAGGTTTTAGAACTTTCTCGAAGGATGGGTTCCCCCTAAGGAACTACCTAGAGATTCACGGAAGTTGTGGAAGTTTCTCGAACATGAGTCGGCCATATAAATAGGCGACGGGTGCGGAAGTGAGTTAGTCATGCATTCTAACTCACGCGACGAAAGAGCGGCGCAGGCCAGCTATTCGTTCGCTTACATGGGCGGCGTTACACAGTACATTGCCACTCAAATTCAAATACTACGGCCCCTAGTCTGGAGCGCGATCGGCTAGCTCTGAGAGCGTCTGCAGACGGGGGCCAGCATCCTTAGCGGTAGGATGCGCCAACAAAGTCACCTCCGTCGCAGGTCGTCATCCGCTGGGCCTCCTCCGGGCAACCGGAGGTCTCACCTGGCGGTGACAGACCGCCGAGGTGGCGTAAAGAAAGCGGCGCTCGCTACGGTAACGTTTCACCGTAGCTAAGCGCGCAGCGCCCAGCGCCGCTGGCGACTCCTACCGGACAAAATGACAATTATGCGATATATAAGTGATTAGTGATCAGTTGTGTATTTGTGATTGATTTATAAGTGTTGTTTAGTGTTAAATAAAGATTTTTAGTGTTTAATTGGTAGTGTGATAATTTATCCTATACCCAGCTTGTAACAGTATTTAAGAAAATACATATTTATAAATAAAAACATTTAAAAATAGTAGCATACCGGCATCGGAAACCGTGCCCGAACTACCGATGGTCAGGGTTTTTTAAAGAGGAACCTCCTAACAATACGCACCTTGTCCAGAATTACTGCTTTCTGAATCAAGCCCTTGATCCAGCTGCGAAACGAAAGACTCCTCAGATGTTGGTCGAGGTTTCTAAGCCAGTTAGCAGTACGCGGACCTTCCTATCACGAAACTTGTTTCCGCCTGACAAAAGACTGCTTAGCATCTTATTCAGGCGGCCAAAGGAGCGTTCCCTCAACGATTGTTTCATGTCAGCAGTATTGATGCCTAATGCTTCTGACATTCCCAAATACTTGTAGGTTTCTGTTGAGAAGAGGAATCGGATCGGAGATTCTGGAATCCCATGGATTCCATAATCTCGTTTCACATGCATGACTGCGCATTTGTCAACAAGTTTCTGTAACCATCAGTAGCTTCATCAGTTGCAAATTGTTGGGGGCAAAGAAATTCATATCAATCATTTACATGGTTGGAAGGCAAGGTATGACCACCTCTCCTCATCCGAAAGCCCAGACCTGAACCCCTCAGTAGCATGCTAAGAGGGTTTATGGCTAGGCAAAACCACAGAGTCCCCCTGTGGTCTTGCCTAGCACTGGGTGACTTAGCTCAGACTATCACCCTATCTACAATAAACTTTAAAAGGTCTAAAGATAGCCACTCAGAAACTGTATCATTATTGACTTTTAAGTGTCTTCGCAGTCTTGATATAACTAATAGTTTTTCCGAATTATACATAGAGCTGAGCTAGTGTTTGTGAGGGAATCCCCGAAAAAGACAGCTGCTAGCTACATATTATTATTTTTCTTAATGTTTGTATTTTGTTCTTGAAGTTGTGAGGCCCTCCTCTGCCCTCCCCCCCCCCCCCTTTCTGCTAGGTTACTGGACAGACGGGTGCGTGGATAGACGAATGAAAGGGTGGACATACGGACGGGGCGGATGGAGATATGCATGAAGAGGTGAACGAACAGTAAGAATACACTAAATTAAAACAATCTAAATCTAAATAAATTTTATTTCTTTTGATGATTTTAGCAAAATCTAAATATATAAATTCTACACGACAATTCTTCAAAATGTTGTCTTCTAACATGAGACTTTTCATATATGGTATCTCTCGCGCTTTTTAGTTGACTTATTTACATAAGATAAATCACTTTTATTTTGTTTATGGTTCCTCTTCATTTTATTCTTGACAATTTACAAAATTGATGAAGTTGGCGCTTACGAAATTTTTCGATATTTTTATCATTGGTGTCATTTTTGTAGTTTTAAGGGTCGCTGATAACGAAGATTTGGTAAAAAAAAACTTCAAGATGGCGCGGATGAAATTTTCAGTTTTTTCGTCATGGGGGTCATTTTCTTGGTTTTCGGGATCGCTGAAAACGAAAATGACGAATAAACAAAATTACATTATTTAATTTTTCGGATTCCCTTTGCAGAACTTTGACCCTTCGCCACTGAGGTTCCCCACCCACAATTTTGACTCTTCGCCACTGATGTTCACTGATTTTTTATTTACACATTTTATGACTAAAATCGAACAAAAATTTACACGAACGAAAAACGAATCATAAAATAAAATATAATAAACAGCTTTCAACAACAAACAGACCGAAATTTAATTGAAAAAATTTGAGCGGCGATCGGAAAAAAGTGACATACGTCCATCTAGCAGCGCGCCTCGGCGGTCACTGTCACTCTGCGTAGAAATAAAAGAGATGCGACAAGACGCCGCGAATGGCGTGATGTTTCGTTTGACTTGTTCGAATAATTATCATTAAAAATATGAATCCTTACAAATATAGTAAATAAAACGAAAAAAAAAAGCGACAGTTCCCTTTATTATTTTATATTACATCACTGTTATTAATTTCGTCAAGATTAGTTGACCAGTAATACAGTTACACTTGCTTGAAAATCAGAACTTCTCGATTTTTTTTTATCGGGATTTTTTTCCAAAAACGTGTTTTGGGCCTGAAGGTTCCCTCATAAATATGGTCAAGAGTAACATATATTTTTTTTGTTGCTCTAACATGTATACATTTGGCTAAAAAACTGTTCAAAGTTGCCTGTTTTGACGAGGTATAGCGTCTTAACTGGTGAAGGACAGGACTTAAACGTCCCATTCATGAAAAAATGTTTTACTGTTTTCATATTTTCTCTGGCATCTTCTGAGATATGTACGTAAGTTAATTAGTTTCATTACAGTATATTATTGAAAAATTGAGTGTATGATACCTCAAAAGGAAAATAACTATAAAAAATAAATATTATTACAATATTTACCATTATATAAACAACTAGCTGCCCGGTGCAACTTCGTTTGCATCACATTTTCCCCGTTTTCGCAACATTTTTCATTGCTGCTCCACTCCTATTGGTCGTAACGTGATGATACATAGGCTATAGCCTTTCTCGATAAACGTGCTATATACCACTGAAAGAATTTTTCAAATCAGACCAGTAGTTTCGGAGCCTATTCAATGCAAACAAACAATCAATCTTTCCTCTTTATAATATTAGTTTAGATGTGTCTTTTAAATAATAGTGTTGTAATGTTTCCAGTAAAATCTAAGTGTCTTTTAACCCTAATATTGGGTTCTACCGATGGAACAGGTAGAATAAGTGGGAAATAGAGACTCCCACTAGTTGTACTATTTTGTAATATAGTATATCATAGTACTAGTGAGAACAAAAACTCCCAATAGTTCTACTATTTTGTTACACCTAATATCGTAGAACTAGTGAGAAAAAAAAATCCCATTAGTTCTACCGTAGAACTGTTCAGTAGAACTAGTGGGAACAAACCCTGAACTATACTGGGACCGAATAAATCATCTACAAAATTATGAAGTTTCCGAGTACGGATGGCGACGAAGTTTCTATTGTGATAATTAGAAAAAATTGCTTTTCTTCAAATTTTACTAAGCCAGTGGTAAATTCAAAATACTTAAAGAATAGGTCAGGGGTTTGGTTCTTATGAGCCGTATTAATTAAAGTTGTAGATTTGAATGTATAAACAAATAAACATGAAAACATCCGCCGAGGTCCCTGGTTGGAAACAGAGAGGAATGAATTTACACGCAGTTTTATTAGCTTTTTAAATTAATTAACGAATTAAAATGTAATATTAGCGATACTTCTTTTAAAGTGACTATGTTTTTATCCATACTGCTTAAAAAATAAAATTAAAAAAGTTAAAACCATGGGTAAAATAGTCTGGATATCCTTTTTGCACGTAACTACGGAACGACCCGGGTGCGTTAACAAACATTTAAACTAACATACACAAACAGCCAGACCCGAAACAACTATCTGTAGGCCATACAAATATTTGTTCCGTGCGGGGATCGAACCCGCGACACGCAGCACAACAGTCGATCGCTCAACCGCTGCGCAACCGTGTCATCAAAACTCAGGACCATGGAGGATTTTCTATAGAACTTGTCCTTACCCCCAACAGACATTAGATGCAAGTCCTTTATGATTGCAAAATCGATGAGATTTTTTTTTTAATAAAAAAAGTTTAGGTCAGTGAGTCATGGTATTAAGTTAGGTTAAGTAACGGGGGGAGTACACCTCACTCCCCCCAGGGACGAGGCCCGTACTGGTCAAGCGGGCGCCGAATTAGTCCGGGGCAGCGGAAGTCACATTCGTTCCCACTGCCCCCCGACGCAAGTGTGCGAGGGAATACCGGTGTGGTTTTAGTCAGTAAGAGTCTGACAGACCCTTCCACTCTCCCCAGGGCGGGGGACATGCACCGATGATTTCCATATAGTAAAAAAAAAGTTTGGTCAGAAAAAATACATAAAAAACCTCTATGACCCAATCGTTGAAGACCTTATAACCACCTGACAAAAGACTGCTTAGCACCTTATTCAGGCCAAAGAAGCGCAGATCCGGTCGGATTCGGCAAACTTGTTAGTGGCCATAGTAATGAGAAGCAGCTCCTGTGTCTTTTTTTTTTGTAGGATTGTAAATCATCAAATGACTTCTCCCGCTCTGGGCGGAGCGGAAGGGAGTGTCAGACTTGACTGACTAAAACCCATCCATGTTCCTTCTTAGCACTTTGTGTTCCAGGGCCACGGTATCTCTTTCGAACAACCATGAGAAGCAGCTCCTTAGACTACGGGACCCGTTCCTTACATCCGTTCTGAAAGGCAGACATGATAGAATTACTCTCAAAATGTTGGTTGAATTTAGCTCTCAAAATGGATGTAAGAGCTTTATAAACCGATGATATAGTATATTTCATTACGAGTGCGAAAAGCCTGTCATTGCAAAGAGTTCCGACAAATGTCTACCCGAGCCGAGGCGCAGCCGAAGGTGAGGGTTGAGAGTCGGAACAAGTTGCAATGACGGTTCCACACGTGTACTGAACAACTATTTTTAATACAGTTGCGAAAAAATGAAGCAATTTAATAAAGAACATTTTTGGAAAATGGCGCCAACCGTAAAAGAATATAAGCATAGTTTTTTTGTTTTCTTCACCCATTCTGGGTAGGCAAAGGGAACTATACAGCCAAGTCTTCAGTAGATTTTTCTATTGATATGAAATGAAAATGAAAATGAGATGAAATGAAATGAAACCTAACCTAACATTGAATCAAATCATAAAATCTGATATTGAAACAAATTAGTAGCTTCTTTTTAGAAATATTTGCATGAATCATAAAAACTTCTATGATTTTTTTTTTTGTAAAAACTCCGTGGTTGGTTTTTTTATTTTTAATAGACATTATTTTGACAGTTGGGAAAGCGAGCTTGAGTATGTAATAGCCCACATCGCTATACGTCCCTGCAATACGCCACTTTTTGAGCAACTGTATTAAAAAATAAGTTTAGTGTTTATTGTTATCTAGCTGATGCCCGCGACTTCGCTCGCGTGGAAATTTTTATGTCTTTTTGATATGTATTGTTTTTTTTTGACTTGACAACGGCTAATAAATCGATGAACGCCGGCTGTACGCACGAAAAAAGATGACTCATTGTAACGTTATCTGATCTATTTATGTCCGCGAGGTAGCGTTGCATTTTGTTTTTCTTGTTTTATTTTACATAGATGAAAGAAATGCATAATATGAAGAGTAAATGGAAATATCATCAACCGCCGTAATCCGCCGTATCGCCGTGATTGAGCAATCGCCTGCTGCGCTGCGTGTCGCGGGTTCGATCCCTGTACGGAACATTAATTTGTATGGCCTACAGATAGTTGTTCCGGGTCTGGCTGTTTGTGTATGTGAGTTTAAATGTTTGTAAACGCACCCACGATACACGAGAAACTCCTAATGTGATGCAATGTTTAAAAAAAAACACTACGGTGAAGTTTTTTCAAAAAAAACTTGGCCGGAATTCGATCCTTGTTCAGACAAAACCCTACAACCGTGATTCATTGACAACAGAAACATTGTGCGTGCGTTTGCTATATTGTATCCACTGATAACGTTTATCTTACAGCTGCGAAACAAATGGTAAAGATTATCGAAAAATTTGGTAATCTGGAACACCTGCATAATTGCCTGATAGGGTGTAGAGTTCCGAGCTTATAGATAGGGGCGTTTAGTTGTGAAGATTAACCAAAGACTTACTAAGAAGAAATACGATGCACCCTGTTGAGTTGGAAGCCAACTGACACATCACCTGCAAGTTTTTATCCAACTATAGGGCTCACTGGGGGTGTTTCAATTCCATACAGGGCCAGGGCGTTTCAACTACAACAACAGGGTGAAATTGAAGTCATGGGCATTATTTTAACCTAAGGCACTACTCACGATACTGATTGCTTTAGGGCTATTAATACGCAAATCAAATATATTATTAATGCAAGTACGGAATTTGTACTATTTGATGTGTTTACCTATCGTTCTGCGCTGTACTGCGCTTTATGGTTTTGATACTTCAAAACTTATTGATGTTAATGAAGTAGTTCATTTTAAATACTTTGTGTTTATTTGCAATAATAAGCTTTGTGCAATATGACTTACTACATTTTTAAGGTTTTTCATACTTGCATTAATAATATTTTTGATTTGCGTATTAATAGCCCTAAAGCAATCAGTATCGTGAGTATTGCCTTAGGTTAAAATAATGCCCATGACTTCAATTTCACCCTGTAGATGTTTTACATCAAAAATATCTGTATAGTGAGAGCAGTCAAAATCAAAATCAAAATATTTTTATTTTACATAGGCCTACAGGGGCACTTATAAAACGTCGGCAAAAAGGTGCTCGGTTCGGGTTGGTCGTTTCCTATGGAGAAGAACCGGCAAGAAACTCCATGGTTACTCTTTTAAAATCATTTGGTTTTACAATATTTCTGTTACAGCATTAGTACTAAAGTATGGGAGGACATCGTAGGCCTGACAATAAGTCGTTGCTTACTACGAAACGTAGAACGAAATAAAAAGTTACCAAGGATCTAGGAATCTATCTATATATATATATATAGATCAAATAAGTGACACAAATGTTGTCATCCGTGCTGTAACTATTCTAAACAAAAGGTGTAATGATTTAAAAACTATTGTAAAACATCTGATTAAAAAGAAAGGAAAAAAAATAAGATTGAGAATAGTTAGAGACATCCACACATTTGTGCCGTTTGTGAGCTACCAGGGAAGCCGCATGTGCGAAGGGGCTAAAGCCAAACTGCTCTATCTTCAACGTAGTCCTTAATTTTGTAATATGCTTTTTTAATTAGGACACGTTTAATATAATTTTTAAACTTTCCATCGGTCAGTTCTGTAACTGACTTCGGCAACTTATTATAAAAGCGTATACTGTTTATAAGAAAAGACTTGCTAGTTTTGGTTAATCTGAATTTGGGTATTACAATTTCGTGTTTACTGCGTGTATTTATATTATGGAAGTCGCTTCTAATTTTGAAAAGTCCTCGGTTTTTGCGGACATATAAAATACATTCTAAAATATAAAGTGAAGGCAGAGTCATTATATCGATTTCTTTAAATTTTTCTCTGAGGGATTCACGAGGACCCATTTTGTAGATAGCGCGGACTGCCCTCTTTTGCAGTATGAAAATTGAATCAACGTCTGCTGCTGATCCCCACAGCAGAATGCCATAGGACATAATACTATGGAAATAAGCGTAGTATACTAACCTAGCTGTGGCTATATCAGTTAACTGCCTTATTTTTCTGATTGCATAGGCAGCTGAGCTTAACCTTCCTGAAAGAGTTCTAATGTGCGCGCCCCACTGCAGTTTTGAATCGATAGGAATTCCCAAGAATACAGTTTCCGCTATAACATCAAGCTTCTTGCCGTCAAGATTTAAATTTAGGTCACGTTGTGGTACATTTGGTAAAGAAAACTTAAGGCATTTTGTTTTATTCGTATTCAATAAAAGATTGTTGGCTGCGAACCATTTCGAGAGAATAGTTAGGCTTTCGTTAACATGTAAGACGTCCGTATCTTTTCTATCAATTTTAAAGATTAGCGAAGTGTCGTCAGCAAATAGAATTATATCCGAAAATTTGGCATCATATAAGGGAGATCATTAATATAAACAAGAAACAGGAAAGGGCCGAGAATTGAACCTTGGGGCACGCCCATCTTGACTATAGACCCGCAGGACGTCACCCCATTTACATTTACTTTTTGCAGCCTGTTTGATAAATAAGAGAGAACAAGATCAGCAGCTTGTCCACGAATTCCGTAGTGGTGTAATTTACAGATCAGTGTTTTGTGGTCGACGCAGTCGAACGCTTTTGAGAGATCACAGAAGATGCCAATAGCATCCTGGGACTTCTCCCAGGACTCCAAAATGTGACTGATGAGTTTTACTCCCGCGTCCGTTGTCGACCTACCCTTCGTGAAGCCAAACTGCTGGCTATGCAGTATCTTATTAGAGTTGAAGTGAGACAAAAACTGCTGCAGTATAGCCTGTATACATACTACCGAATGTTCGCAGTATTAGTTACTTGTACTCGAATCAAGTATGAGAGTAATTTTACATTTGTAATTAAGGATTTCTTATCTTGGCCGCGTCTAAATATTCTGATATCTATACCGACTCATACGATTACCTCCTAAACTATAAGTATTATCGATTCAAAGATAAATTATTATCCTCACTTATTATTAAAACGTGGCTCGCCTCAGGGCGTAGTGTTAGAGTGTATTTTATTTAATTAGTTTAATTAATAGTAATAGTAAGTTATTAAAATGTGGTCCAAAACAGTGTTTTTAATATTAGGTGAGAAGTTTTTTTAATAATTATTTAACAGTTTCGGTGGTGATAAATATGACGAGTGCGTTTTTAAACTTTGTGTTATATTATGTACTAGCTGGTAACTTCGTCTGCGTCATATTTTACCAGTTTTTGTAACATTTTTCATTGATGCTCCGCTCCTACTGGTCGTAGCGTGATAGTATTTAGCCTATAGTCTTTCTCGATAAATGGGCTATCGCACACTAAAAGAATTTTCAATTCGAACCTGTAGTTCCCAAAATTTGCGCGTTCAATGCAATGCATCTGCATTGAATAGTAAACGGGTCATGGAGATATTTAAAGTAAAGTTATAAAATTGAAAACTTGTATTTTTTTTAAAGTAGTGAAAAAGTTGGAACTTTGGCGTCTAATATCTCAGTGACTAGAAGGTTCCCAAGAATGGTCCAGAACAAAAAATCGCAATGACGGGGAGAACAACCTGCCTTTCGGCTTTGTTACGGTCAACACCAATCCTCATCTGCCTAGCCTTTTCCCAAACTATCTTGGGGTCGGCTTCCAGTCTAACCAGATGCATCTGAGTATTTTACATGAAGCAACTGTCTATCTGACTTCCACAACCCAGTAACTAGGCAATCGATACCCCTTGGTAAGACTGGATGTCAGACTTTTGGCTTCTGACTACTCGTAATGACTGTCAAAGATCTACAAATGAAAGCCGGGACCAACAGCTTAACGTGTTTTCCGAGGCACGGAGGAAACTCGGTATGTAATTATGGTCACCCATCAACGGACCAACCTCAGCAAGCACGGCTTAACCTTAAAGATCGTCCCGTGCGGCTGTTATTATTTAGCCATGAGCTTCTCGATGAAGTTTGTTGGATTATGGTATGGTAATTTGGGCACAAAAATCGGTTTAGTCCCATCTCATCCCCTTCCCATCTCACACCTCATGTCGATTCGCTAAACTAATGACATCTTGACGGCACGGTTTGTATGAAATGTAAACAGGATGAGATGAGACTAACCCCAAAAATCAGCATTTCAAAATATATTCATTTGTTTTATCATCACCCTATAATGTTCCCACTGCTGGGACACAGGCCTCCTCTCTATGAGAGGGAGTGGGCTGTAATCCACCACGCGGGCCCAGTGCGGGTTGACAGATGTCACATGTCTTCGAATTTTTAGTTTTAGGACATGCCGGTTTCCTCACGATGGTTTCCTTCACTGAAATAAACTACACAAAGTAATGCGCCTGCCTGGGTTCGAACCACGGCTTACTGCTCATAAGTCGGGGCTGCCACCACTGGGCCACCGGCTGCTCTCTTACTATTCATTTGTTATTATTTCATGTTTCGTATTTTATTTGGTAATTTCGTTGGTATACCCATACGCCCCTTGCGGATCGGACAGGGCTTTTTAACATAGTCTATAGAACTCCATCTCTCCCCCCCCTGAAACAGTGACAATAGCTTATCAAAACTTTGACATTTTAACCTTCTCTCTCTTTCTCCGCAGCGTGCATCCTGCACAGTCACTCGGTCCTCTCAATCTGGTCATGCAGCGAGAATTCAGAGTGCACCTCGCCATCAGGATCTGTCTGTCAAGCGGGGATGTGCGTCTGCCCTTCTAATCTACAGCTGGTGCTGGGCGGAACCGCCTGCGCTAGACGTGAGTATAATCATCTACCTTGCCTTTTCTCAACTGTATTGGGGTTGGCTTCCAGTCTAACCAGATGCAGCCGAGTACGCAGTATTTTACAAGGAGCGGCTGTCTGTCTGATCTCGACAACCTAGTTAGTGCTGGGTTATTACCCAGCAGTCGCAGGTGTCATATTTGACACCTCTTAGTAAGACTAGTTGTCAGACTTTCAGGCCACTGACTACCTGTAACGACTGTCAAAGATCTAGAAAGAACAGGCCGAGATATTTCGCGTAAGGGATTCGTTCTGTATGGTGTCGAACGTAAAGAATAGCACCATTGCATATCTTCCCGTGGGTGTCGTAAGAGGCGACGAAGGGACTTGCCAGAGAATGGGCAGTAGCGTTCTCTGTGCTTTTGTAACAACCGTACTGCGATCGCCAACCCGCCTGCCAAGCGTGGCGATTATGGCAAAACCCCCCATGTTATGTCAATGTGGCGACACTTGGGGGAGGTCTATGTCCAGCAGCGGACGTGTTTTGGGCTGAAATGATGATGATGAATACGATATTCCTTGGTAAGACTGACATATTTGATGTACGAAACTATTAACTAATAAACATTTTACTTCGTCAGCGGCGCCGTACCTCACGTCGCCTTGTATGGATGACCTGCAGTGCACCAATCTACTGACCAGCTTCGAATGCAGAAGAGAACCAAATGCTACCACTGCTGAAGGTTGGTCTGAGAAACATCATCAAGTTTTTATTTATTTACTAGTTTATGGCCACGGCTTCTCTCGCGTTTTACTCGGTAATTGGCCCACGGGATCGTACTACGGGGATAAGAAGTATCCTATGTTCTATTCAGTGGCGGATTTTCAAATTTTTTAAGGTATTACATTTTTTGCCGCCCTTGCCTCTACAGTTTTCATGTCCTAGATTATTTTTACGATCCAACAATTTTGTTGAAATTGCACGTAAAATAATTTTTGGGTTTATTTTTGAGCTAATCAAAGCTCAATCATGTACGATTTTCTGCAATTTCGCTCTTTTCACTCATACAAAGTGTGGGCTGAGGGCGCAGAGGACGATTACTGGTAGGGGGCGAACTAGCTGTTTTACTCTAGAATATGGAAATTTCCTACACCGACTGTACAATGACAAGTGAGAGGGGAAAGTCATCCGCAAGTTGCAGATTTTTTTCTGTAAAGCATCAGAAAACCGCAATGCAGAAAACTTTTTGAATTCAACGTTGTCCTGGGTTCGATTAATTGGTTGGGCAAAGTGATATTGGGGGTTCCATCAGGAATTTCTGAATAGCAGCCACGGAGTCTTGATTTGTGGCCGGTTGATGACAATAAGCTCGCCCCTATTGAGACTAAACATAACTGGCAAAATAAGGGTGCACCTAATACTAGGTACACCACTGGAACCTTCTGGGATTCCAGGCGTGATGTTCGTGTAGGCCTCCAGGTCACGTACAATCAAAATATCAAATTCTATATTATATTTTATTTTACATAGGCCTACATGGGCACTTATAAAACGTCGACAAAAGGTGCACAGTTCAGGTTGGTCGTTTCCTATGGAGAAGAACCGGCAAGAAACTCCATGGTTACTCTTCTAAAATCATTTCGTTTTACAATGTTTGAAAGTTACTGCGTTAGAACTTAAGAGCGTTTACACCTAATGGCATTTCATACAAACTTTCAAGTTCTTATTTTCCGTAATGCCTGAACTGATTTTAATGAAGCTTAATACGCATAAGCAGGATACATAGGTCTAAAAAGTTACTAAAAAACATTTTCGAAATGTCGTTAAAAAAATATTTATAATAAAAATATGGAAATTTCTGTATGATTTATAATCGCCCTAATTTAGCTGTAACTATTTTTCGAAAATGTTTTTAGTAACTTTTTAGACCTTATGTATCCTGCTTATGCGTATGAAGTTTCAATAAAATCAGTTCAGTCACTTCAGAAAATAAGGACTTGAAAGTTTGTATGAAATGTCGTAATGCCTAAACGCTCTTAAGTATGGGAGGACAGTGTAGGCCCGACAATAAGTCGTTGCTCACTACAAACGGTAGAACAACATAAAAAAACCAAAACACGCGCGATGTCATGTTTGTTTTTATAAAAACAAATAAACGTCAAAATCATATTCTCCATTTCAGAGGGCCAATGCGCTTGCAAACCTGGCTTCCACTACTTCGTGGGGCGATGCTGGCAGTCGGTGGACTTCGGAGGCGTCTGTGTCAGAAACGAGGAGTGCTTCGGGACCTTGAGGGATCCTTACAATATGGCATGTGAGGAGGGACGGTGTGTCTGTTCTGCAGGGTATTATGAAAGGCAGAGAGGGGAGTGCCGGAAAATGGGACAAGGTTAGTAGTTTTTTTTAAACGACTTCTAAAAAAAGGAGGAGGTTGGCTCTCTCATTTCGTTTTTTTTTCATATTTGTACACCGATATTTACTGGATCACTGAACCGATTTAGGAAATTCTTTGTTTCGTGTGGTAGATGCAGGTCACATACTGTAAATTTTATTTACTTTGCTTGAGCACTTTAGCAATTAGCTCCGTTAAGTTAAAACGCATTTTTTTTCTTTTATTGCGCATGCTGTTGACAATCATGTGGAGTATGTCATAAAAAATATATGCAACAAACAATTCACAATTCAAACAATTCGCTGCGTGTCGCGGATTCGATCCCCGCACGGAACAAATATTTGTATGGCCTACATATAGTTGTTCCGGGTCTGACTGTTTGTGTATGTAAGATAAAACGCCCCCACGATACAGGAGAAAATCCTAATGTGGGGCAAAGGTTTAAAAAAATCATATAAATGTCGTAGTTAGATGATTTTTTATTCCGTTATACACGGTCATCATGTGGGCAGAACATGTGTTTCGTGCAATGAAAACACACACTACACACGGTACACTACTTTTATCGAACTAACAAATTACTTGAAATTACAATCCACCACAATAACACTAGGCACCATGAATCGGAATACAGTTTCGGGACGTCTTGACTCCGCCGCGATCAGACACTCACTGTCCTCCTCGCAGCGAGCTCGAAACATCACGACTCTGTAGTAAGCGCGCTTAGGTGTGGGTAGACTGGTAAGTAGGTCGCTTGATGCCACCTTTTGGCGCGCTTTCGTTTCAATTTGTATCCGTAACAATGACCGACTCCGACATATAGAAAAACACGACAACAACCATCGGGCAGTAGCCCACCCTACACAATACTCGTCTGGTCGGAAGATCCTCCATTGTATAGGGGATAAACACATAACAACCCGTTCTTCATACCCCAATACTTATACTTTATTCATAACCTAAAAAAATATAGTGCATACTCAAGCATTTATTTCTAATTCCAGCTGTCGGTGACGGTTGCATCTTGGATGAAGACTGCCAGTTCACCAACGGAGCCTGCGACCCCACGACCTTCCTCTGCGTTGATAGTACCAGCCGTAAGTTGAGTTTATTTTTTAACTAGGTTAAAATTTGAAGTTGAAATTTTTGGCAAATTTCGTAATTGGACAAACAGACGATTTGACGAACTACAGCTTTGACCAACATCAAGTTTGACGAATTGCCTATTTGACAAATATCAGACTTGACCAATGTCGTTCAACCCGGTAACCCCACGGCTTCGCGCGCGTTTTGTTCGGTTATTATCCCACAGGATCGTACTAACGGGATATAAAGTATCCTAAGAGCTATTCTAAGCTATTATCTAACCCAGCTCCAAATCCATCATCCAGATCTATGCGTGAAAGAGTAACAATCTTCCATCCACACATTTTCCAACTTACCGCAGTGTCTCAAGACGAAAGTCTATGAGAAGTGAGTGTTGCCAGTGATTACATATGGGACCGAAACGTGGTCGCTCACAATGGGCCTCATTAGGAGGCTTAAAGTCACCCAAAGGGCAATGGAGGAGAGAGGGCTCGGAGTTTCCTTGCGTGATCAAATCAGAAATGAGGACATCCGCAAGAGAACCAAGGTTACCGACGTAGCACAAGGAATTGCCAAACTTAAGTGGCAGTGGGCAGGGCACATTGCTCGCAGAACGAATGGGGCCGAAAAGTTCTGGAATGGCGACCGCAAACCCGAAGACGTTGCGTTGGAAGGCCTCCCACTATGTGGACCGATGACTTGGTGAAGGTTGCGGGGATTCGCTGGATGCGATTCGTACGGGACCGGTCAATGTGGCGAGACTTGGGTTGACTACGTCCAGCAGAAATGACGATGATGATGATGATCCATACGTCCTCACAAAGTTTCGCATTAATAATTTGCTTTAACTCGATTTCTGGAACGTGAACCAACGGACATACTAGGGACAAAGTACACAATAGCGGAGCTGCTCCTCCGCTTGATCCATAAAAACACTTATTTCCACCTGTACCCACTTGTTATCACTTTTGTGTAGAACTTATCATAACAAATAGGACTAGTAATATAATAAAACACTAAATTACTAAGAAACTATGGACTGTGGTCTGAAATAAAGTTTTATTTATAACATCCGGTTTTTAGAACGAAAGTCTAGGACGTAAATTGACAAAATGTAACTTGTCCGTGTGGTTATTGCTAAACGATTGGTCAAAACGATGAGCACGGTTGATTTTCAGGTTAAGCTGCGCTCGCCTTGCTTGGTCCGTGGATGGATGACCACCCATTACATACCAAGTATCCTCCGTGTCTCAGAAAACACGTTAAGCCGTTGGTGCCTGCTGTCATTTGTAGATCTTTGACAGTCTTTAGTCGTCAGTGGTGCGAAAGTTAAACAAACAGTCATACCAAGTATTACCCGGTACTAACCGGGTTGTGGTGGTCAGATAGGCAGTCGCTCCATGTTAAATACTGGTATTCAGCTGCATCCGGTTAGACTGGAAGCCGACCCGAACATATTTGGGTAAAGGCTAAGCAGATGATGATGCTTGTCAATAACTTGTCAAGTGCGGTGACTGTACGGTGAAGTGATGCTCAAAGGACTTGACCCTCTGGAAAAATCGATTTGAAATCTGTTTTTCAATCCACGAAGCTAGATAGGCATATTAAAACACGCGACGAAAATCGTGGCTGATTGATTAGTCAAATACATAAATCTAAATAACTGATTACTAAATAAGTAGATTATAATATCGAAATTATCGTAATTAATGTGCATGTTGTAGATATTGGTTGATAAAAGAAATGTTTCAAATTATTTTCTAAATCCCGATTCTAGAAAGGATGTTTCAGTCTATAATTTATACTTATTTCTGTAACATCCTCTGCCTAGCCTTTTCCCAACTTTATTGGGGTCGGCAATGCAGCTGAGTACCAGTATTTTACATAAAGCGACTGCCTATCTGACCTCCGCAACCAAGTAACTGGGTAATACGATACCCCTTAGTAAGACTGGGTGTCAGACTTTTTGGCTTCTGACTATTCGTAACGACTGTCAAAGATCTACAAATAACAGCCGGGACCAACGGCTTAACGTGCTTTCCGAGACACGGAGGAAACTCGCTATGTAATTATGGTCACCCAGCCACGGACCAACCTCGGCAAGCACGGCTTAACCTTAAAGATTGACCCGTGGCCCCTGTTATTATTTAGCCACGAGCTTCTCAAGATATTCGCATCCAAAGCAATAAAAATTATGCACCCACACAATTTTTGAAAGAGGAGGAAACTTCCTTTGACGGTCAACAGATTTTTCATTCATTTTTTAAAAGAAGAGTTCACTGAGCAATCAGCAAGCTATCGTTAAAATCAAAATATTTTATTTTACATAGGCCTACATGGGCACTTATAAAACGTCGACAGAAGAGGCACGGTTCGGGTTGGTCGTTTCCTATGGAGAAGAACCGGCAAGAAACTCCATGGTTACTCTTTTAAAATCATTTGGTTTTACAATATTTGGATGTTACAGCGTTAGTACCTAAGTATGAGAGGACAGCGTAGGCCCGACAATAAGTCATTGCTTACTACAAAAGGTAGAAAAAGATAATAGTGAAAAAAAAACAAAGCCTACAATGTCCACACATTCAAAAAAAATATGAATGAAAAAGAATCTATACAAAAGTAAAAATAAAACTAAGAACAATTAATTAAACAATTGACACAAATGTAGTCATCAGTACTGTGTGATCGATTAGAACCAACTAGGTATAGCGAACGGATATAGGTGAATAAGATAATAATGTCTTTAGTTTAAGCGGGTTCCTTATCTACTCATATTATAAGTAGATAATATATTATAAATGATTATGGTTGGTCAATGTAATTATGTGTCACGTTTTTAAATCGACTGTTGACCACAGACAAAGATGCTTAAATATACACACATCGACACGGTCTAGGGATATTTCGTACTCAATTAAATAACTCGAAAAGTACTGGCCGCATTGGAATCTTTTATACACAGATTTGTTTGTAATTTATCTCAGACTAATTCCAAATTCGAATTTTTGAAAATTCTTTTGTTTCGGTGGCATAAAAATGTCTTGATGTGTAGGAGAGGGAATTTTCATTTGTGCGAAATTTAGAAAACAATACGAATTACGTTTAGTTACAGTTTTTTTTTCATTTTTAAACGAACGATAAAGTTAAAATTGAGGTATTGTAGCCATGCAAAGCCAACATTTGACGAGGGCGGAGATGTTACGAGCTGTGGGAATGCTGGAAGCTGGGTCTGTTCAGCGTAATGTTGCTGAGACCATAGGGACCCACCAAAATGTAATTTATAGATTGTGGACACGGTTTGGGCAAGAATTCGTCTTGGAGGACGGACGGATCACGTTTGGGTGCGGGGCAATATGACGGCAGAACGATACGTCCAACAGGTGCTGGGGCCCGTAATCTTGCCCCACAGAACACAAATGGGGCAAGATTTCCTGCTCATGCACGACAATGCCCGGGCACACACGGCGAGAACGGTAGCAGCTTGGTTACATACACACAATGTTAGGGCCATAGACTGGCCTGCTCAATCGCCAGATCTAAATCCCATTGAGCATGCGTGGGATATGCTGCAAAGAAGAGCTCTGAAGGAAGTTCCTGAAAATCTGGCTACAGAAGATCAACTTTTTGCGCACCTCAGAAGGACATGAGACAATATTCCGCAGCAAGACATTGACAACCTTGTTCTGAGCATGCCGAATTGTTGCCGATGTGTTATGAACATCATGGGCGCTTTCTCAGACTACTAACTTCAAGTTTATAAACACAAATTAAATGATTTTTCATTTGTTTTCAGTTTTTACTCATAAATTAAAAGTTAATTCATATACGGTTTCCGTCTATGCTTCATTTTTAGGGTTCCGTAGCCGAATGGCAAAAAACGGAACCCTTATAGATTCGTCATGTCTGTCTGTCTGTCTGTCTGTCTGTCTGTCTGTCTGTCTGTCTGTCCGTCTGTATGTCACAGCCACTTTTTTCCGAAACTATAAGAACTATACTGTTGAAACTTGGTAAGTAGATGTATTCTGTGAACCGCATTGAGATTTTCACACAAAAATAGAAAAAAAACCATATATTTTGGGGTTCCCCATACATAGAACTGAAAACCAAAATTTTTTTTTTCTTCATACCCATACGTGTGGGGTATCTATGGATAGGTCTTCAAAAATGATATTGAGGTTTCAAATATCATTTTTTTCTAAACTGAATAGTTTGCGCAAGAGCCACTTCCAAAGTGGTAAAATGTGTGTCCCCCCCCCCTCTAATTTCTAAAGTAAGAGGAGGAAAATTCTGAAAATATTCAGAATTGTAGAACGTAAAAAAAACTATCAACGAAAATTGGTTTCAATAAGATATAATGTTTAGTTTTTGAGATATGGGACTTTTTCATCAAACTGCAGCAGTAACTTTGTTTTTGATTAACATACTATGAAAAACCAATTTAGTTTTGCGGTTGACTTGAAGTTTACTAACTAATACTACTAACTAATGAATGACAGTTCAAAATATTGTTTGGGGCTATGGAACCCTGTGTGTGAGTAAGACTCGCACTTGGCCGGTTTTTTTTTAAACTTCATACGCATAAGCAGAATACATATGTCTATAAAGTTACTAAAAACATTTACGAAAAATAGTGTTGAAGTTAAATTAGGCCGATTATAAATTATCTATAGAAATAGAAATTTCCAACTATCAATATTTTTTAAAGACATTTCGATTTTTTTTTTTACTTTCTTGACCTATGTACCCTGCGTATGCGTTTGAAGTTTCATTAAAATCGGTTCAGTCATTTCGGAAAATAACGACTTGAAAGTTTGTATGAAATGTCGTAAGGCGTAAACGCTTTTTTAAACCTTTTTGTGTCATTTGGCTCTCAAAATACTGATCCACCCATTTGTCTGCTCATAAACACCCATCCGCAATAAGATATTTGCTTGTTTCTCAGTCTCTCTGTACCCAGATCATTATAATCTGGATGATCTCTTAAAAGTTCGAGTGAATCGTGTTCTTCTAGGCAAGCGTGCTCCATCCTCCCTAGTCCGCATCATGGCTTCACATCAGACGTGTCCCGGCCATACGCAAGCCTATTTAGTATAAATAATCAGCACTTTTTGAACGTCAAAATTACAAGAGACAGTCCCTGAAAACGGCGGCCCTTCGCCACTTCCTAGAGTTTTAGCTGGGAAGAAGAAGTGGCGGAACAAACTCCCCAGCAACACATCTGTCTGTTAGGTTAGAAGAATCAGATTCTACACAATAGTGTTCAAGTTCATATAAATTAAATTAAATTTCATTTATTTCAGGCAAGCACAACCCATATACAGAAAAAAAAAACATAGCCATACAATTAAATTACAATTAAATACAATAAATTCATTATAAGAGTTAAATCTAAATAAATTATATAAAATAACGGGTTGCACTCCGGGAGTGCCGGCAGAAGTGAAAACTTGAATAGTAACGTTGTGCATTTTTGGATATGGTTAGGAAATAATTTTGAACGAATTGCTTTAATTATCTAGTTCTATCATTTATGTGGTAAAATACAATATTCATTTATTGCGCTATCATACACAAACATGACTACTTACATTACATAACAAATTTAACACAGAAATATTACGATACGTTTTACGAATTTTACCTCTTTGGAGAAATCGAAGGTTTTGTTTGTGCATAAGATAATTATCCAGTTTTGGAAAACCAAACTCAATGACAGATGTCATAAAGTTCAAATTCCTTCGCAACCTAATGTCATTTCGTCTTACGAATTTTCGATCAGGACACGTGACCTGACGCAAGTTTAAGATTTTATACCCATTACAGAAAAAGTGCTCAACGCCGCTAAAGAAGTTTTCACTTCAATAAAAAAATTCAAATTACAATAATCAAATTAAATTCAAATACAAAAAAAAATTACAAATATAATAATAAAATTACAAATTTCGCTCCAGCATTGGCGGACCTACATGTCTGCTGGAACAATGCCGGATGAAAGGGCAGTCCAGCCTTTCCCCAATCATCGCCAAAACGGTGTTGGAGCTGGCCCGTACTCTGCGCACCAGAGAAACAAAGAATCTAATTAATGTCACATGTCAGCTAGCCCACACCAATAATAAAATATTAAAAAAAAATCTCAAGAATTATTAAACCCTCCAAACATAAAGGGCGTGCCCGCTTACACGTGGATAAAGACGAAAAAAAATATACAAGATGTTGTTTTGCAACCTCGTCAAATTTCAGGAGGTTGTCATATAACACATAAATAATCAATTTAAAGTTCGGTACCGGTCTATAATTAATAAGCGTTGTTTTTTTTGGTTGTTGAAATTTAACAGTATTTCAGAATAAAACCCTTGATTCAAAACACTTAAAACAGAATCACCAACTACGCACACAGCTACAATGCAGCTGCTCTGTGTGCGTGAGAGTCGACAGTCGACGTCTTACCTACGAAATGCAACAGTGTTGCGACCGTGCGATGACCTACGGCGACCGGTAGCAATTTTGCCTAATTTTATTTCGAAAATCACCTACATAATTGTCATAAATTTCGCGGTTCTCCAAAACTCCTATTATTTTTGAAAGACCTATCCAACGATATACCACACTAAGGGAAGGACGAAAAAAAAAATTATCATCCCCACTTTACATATAGGGGAGGTACCCTTAATAATTGTTTTTTTTCAAAATTTTATTTTACCACTTTTTCGGCGTCGTCAACGTGTATACTCATGCCAAATTACAACTTTGTAGTACCAATAGTTTTTGAGCTAAACCGCGGACAGACAGACAGACAGACGGACATGGCGAAACTATAAGGGTTCCTTGTTGACTACGGAACCCTAAAAACGGGCTGCACTCCGGGCGTGCCGGCAGAAGTGAAAACTTGAATCTTATATTATATTTTTGATATTTTGGAATGGTTAGGGAATAATTTTGCACGAATTGCTAGTATCACTATAAATAAAGTACTATCAATTATGTGGTAAAATACAATATTCGTTTATTGCGCTATCGTACACAAACATGACAATATATGTTACATTAAAAATTGAACACTTCAGAACTATTACAATCCGTCTTACGAATTTTATCTCTTTGGAGAAACCGAAGGTTTTGTTTGTGCATAAGAGAATTATCCAGTTTTGGAAACCCAAACTCAATGTTAGATGCCATAAAGTTCAAATTCCTTCGTAACCTAATGTCAATCCGTCTTACGAATTTTCGATCAGGACACGAGTTTAACATTATTTACCCATCACAAAAGTGCACAACGCCGCTAAAGAAGTTTTCACTTCAAAAACTTCAAAACAAAATACTAATCCTCTCTTCTCTCTTACAGCCACCTCATACAAAACAGCTGCCCGTACCAAGACAAGTAGCAACATCACGTCCACCACATCCCTGTCGAGAAACCATGGCACCGCTTGTGGTTTTGAGACGCAATGTCCGGACCCTTTCGTGTGTTCTGCGTTCGGATTTTGTGTGTGCCCAAGAGGGTACTATCCTAATGCTGCTGGGACCGCGTGTCTTGCTGGTAAGTAAAAGTTGCAAGTCGCAAGTCGCAAGTCGCGCACTCAAATAGTCATCACCAAAGAATATGTAGATTGTTGCATCGAGCGCAAAGTGAGTTATTAATGCACGAGTGTTATGTTGGTGCCCAAGCGTATGCAAGGGCACTAAATTAACACGAGTGCATTAATTACTCACTTTAGCAAGGTGCGTAATCTGCTTTTCTTTCAACTACCGTGACAAAATATACCTTCTTAAAATAAAAACTCAAATTAATGAAACAAAGTTTAATTCATCTTCCCTTCAAAAATACAATTATTAAAAGTGCACTTTTTAAAGTTTATTAACAACTTCATTTGCAGCTGTTTTATATTTTCTAGAGTTGAATTCATATCGCTATCGCTGTCCATTTTATTTATTTTTTACTTTTTTTTCGCTAATTATGAAGTATCAAAGTTTTACAATGGTACAAAATGCGCGTTGTTTTTTGCATTTTTTTTTTTACCAAGTCGGTATTATTCAGCAGATTTTTACTTTCAGCCAGTATCTTTTTGATCTAATGCATACATTTTATTAAACTTAATAGGAGGCATTAAACCTCTGTGGTAAATTTAATTCCAAATTTAAAATTTAAAACAGTGCAGTAATGAAAAACAGTGCAATAATGAGATTTCATATAACTTTTCTGCACTGTTTTGGTTCTAAGCAAAAAAGACATCCTTTGTGATCGGTTTTGTAGTGATTAATGATAACATTACTGCGTAGTTGAAAGAAAACATTTTTTCCAACAATAACTTACTAGGACTCTATAAATATTTCTTGTCACAACTTATGCCCTTGTCCTATTCTACTTGGGTCGACGCAACATAAATTCTTCTTCCATTCTTCCTTGTCAGACTCATGGCATCATTTACTTAATCTAATTTAGAGTTAATTATAATGTTTATTATTAGCAAAGACTCGTGCAAAATCCAAGAGAACCTACTGCCGACAAATTGCTTTGCAGTTTTGCAGGTGTAATATAAAAATAAAACATTGTATCATTACCGATTAAATAAGTCATAAGTAATTTATTTCGAAACAATATACATTGTGTGGAAATTTTGTAAAATAAAAACATTACAATTAAAACATTACAATCGAAAATATCCAATAAAAATAGTACTATTAATAATTCGCATATGTATATGTAAAATAACAAATTCTAAACACTATAATCCACATTCAATTTAAAATAATTAATATACAATAGAACAAAATTCAGGAAAAAAAAGGTAAAACGAAACGAAAATTAAATTATTGTAAAACGATATGTTATCTTGTTTATACAGCAAGATTTTTTAGTCACCGTCCAATTTTTTTCTAGGCATTATGTATCATTCACTAAAAACTCCATTTTTGAAAAAAAGTCGATATGTGAAATTTTCATATTGTCATATGAAATTATTTTCTCGAAAAAATTATCCGCTCTGCCTGGTCACTAAGTTAAACGTTAAAAATACTACACTTGCCGCGCAAACATTCAATGGGGCGGGGGCGGCCAGCCCGCGTAGTTACCCAGCGTGTACCTACGCACGGCGCGGCGGTGTCCATGATATCTCAATATTTTTGTATTGAGTGATACTAAAAGAAATAAAACCGGCCAAGTGCGAGTCGGACTCGCGCACGAAGGGTTCCGTACCATTATTTACAAAAACGAAAAAAAAAACTTTTTTATATGGGAGCCCCACTTAAATATTTTTTTTTCTGTTTTTTATTTGTTGTTATAGCATCAACAGAAATGCACAATCTGTAGAAATTTCAACTCGCTAACTATCACGGTTCATGAGATACAGCTTGGTGACAGACGGACCGACAGACGGAAGGATGGACAGCGAAGTCTCAGTAATAGGGTCCCGTTTGACCCTTTGGGTACGGAACCCTAAAAACACGTATTCAATGGTTTTCGCCAAAGATTAATATGTTTTAATTTGGACGGTGACTAAAAAATCATGCTGTATATAGCAATTAAAAAAAAAAACTTAGAATGTCAATAATAAAAAAAGAATGTCTATAAATAAAACAAAAGAATAAAAAAAATGGATTTAAATGCAATATAAATAATAGCTATAACTATAGCTATGATATAATAATAGCTATTTATGCAACTGTTACGTTATGGACGGTCTTTTAATACGAGTGCCATTTTTCGGTACAAGCGTAGCGCGTACCGAAATAGGTGGGCACGAGTTATTAAAAGACCAATAACGTACAGTTGCATACAAGATTTTATCTACGAAGGAAGGAATAAAACACAGATATAGACAAATAAGCATTTTTATCTACTTCGGTTTCATAACATTTCTCATATACATGTCTTGATTTTTCTGGTAGTAAATTATTTGTAGCCGCAACTGCTCTATTTGTTATATCTGGTGGAGTATTTTCAATATCACTTGATGTTGAAGACATTTTTAATAAAATTTCACTCAGGAATTCCCGCGTCCACTTTTTTATATTAAACAGTTTTATTTAGCTCACCCCGTTTGTTTTATTTATTTATTATTCTTGTGTCAAATTTAGTAATTTAAATTTCACTCTCTTCCTGTCAACCGAGTAATCTGAAATTTTATATACACTTTGGATTCTGGTGACAATACAATTATGTTTATTCGTTTTCATTATAAATTCAAGATGGCCGCCGCTACAAAATGGCGGATAATTTATGTTTTATTAATCCCATCAATATGGGTATCAAATGAAAGGGCTCAACAAGCAGAATACAATATATTATAAAAAATTGAAATCCAAGATGGCGGCCGCCACAAAATGGTGGATAACGTAGGTTTTATCAATCCCATCAATATGGGTATCAAATGAAAGGGCTCAACAAGCAGAATACAATATACTATAAAAAATTGAAATACAAGATGGCGGCCGCTACAAAATGGCGGATAACGTAGGTTTTATCGATCCCATCAACATGGGTATCAAATGAAAGGTCTCAACAAGTAGAATACAATTTACTATGCAAAATTGAAATCTAAGATGGCCGCCGCTACCAAATGGCTGATAACAATTTTTTATCAATCCCACCAATATGGGTATCAAATAAAAGGGCTTGACAAGAAGAATACAGTGCACTATACAACCTAAATATTGGCAAGAAACCTTGCAATAATGAAGCACTAAATGAATTAAACAGAATGCGAAAAAACTAAAAACTAGAAAATAAAAATAGGTAAAAAAACTTTTTAAGTTAAACGGTTTTATGCTAAACATACATTGCAATGTTTAAGATAAATGTACTAAAAACCAAAAAATAATAAAATAGATACAGTCGTGGGAATTATAAACATATGCATAGACTAGACTAAAATAAAACCGTGGGGCACATCAATTGTCTACAATCGTTGATTAAAACGTGCCCCACGGTTTTATTTTAGTCTAGTCTATGCATATGTTTATAATTCCCACGACTGTATCTATTTTATTATTTTTTGGTTTTTAGTACATTTATCTTAAACATTGCAATGTATGTTTAGCATAAAACCGTTTAACTTAAAAAGTTTTTTTACCATTTTTTTTTATACTCTTTATTAGGTATAAGGCAAAAATCTTGTAGCCGCAACAGTCAAATAGTATACGATACTTTTGTTCTAAACTTGTTCCATTTTTAAAACATCATTTACATTGTCTCGATTTCGAAGTAATATTATAGAGTACCTGGCTGTATGTTCAGAATATCTATGCTTGTGTTTTAGAATTTATGACGATTCGCATAATGCAACTTGTGTCGTTATGGGTATCATAATGAAACCGCTGTCAATTTTGTAATTCGAATATAACGAAACCGAAGTAGATAAATTTAAAAAAAAACTCCTTTCACTTTCATATTATACTAGCTACCGAATTATTCCCAATAGTCCCCTCCGCGCAACTTCGTCTGCGTCACATTTTTCCCGGTTTCGCAACATTTTTATTGCTGTTCCGCTCCTATTGGTCGTAGCGTGATGATATATAGCCTTTGTCCTTCTCCAGGTTGAAATCTATTTTCTTGCCAAATTTCATTAAGATCCGATCAGCCGTCGTGAAAAGGTAACAAACAAACAAACAGAGTGACTTTCGCATTTATAATATTAGTATGGATTATTCCTCACACAGAATTAAAACCTCTATTTTATTTATAGAACTTGGCAGCACATCTACGGAGGCACAGTGCGCCGGTTTTCTAGCTGAAGTTATAGATGGTGTTTGCAGCTGCCCTCCTAATGTTTACTTCGATGAAAACATGCGGGATTGCGTTAAAGGTTGGTTCCTGAAACTTTTTTTTGTAGAATACTTGCTTTTACGCGCGGAGGAAAATATCCAACAAGCAAGTAAGCAGGTATTTGAAAAATTTACATCATATATTAGTAAAAAAGCAACTTAAAAGTATCTCATCTCCCTGTTCTAGCCACTCGTCGCAAATCAGACTCCTGTGTGACAGATTCTATGTGCCACACCTTCGGAGCGGCCACCATCTGCGGAGAACCTCACGGATGGGGTTTCAGGAACTGCACGTGTATTCGTGAACAAGCCGTTTGGGATGAGCAGCAAAATATGTGCAGACTGTATGCTGGTAAGTGATAATTTATATACAGTAGAATCCGTTTATTATGTCTCCGCCTGTATTGAGCAACTGCCTATTACCTATGACGTAATTACACAACGAAGTTTGGTTTGTAACAAAAGTCGGATATAATGACTTTGCTTACAGTGATAGGGGTAGTATTATATAATCGCATAGCCCATATTGTGTGAGTCCTATGTACTAGATAGCTATCATTTACTGGAAACCTACGTCTTTTATTGACTTGAATGTGCCCTGGCGGTTGAGAGTATGTCATGCTTACTCAAATGTCACGCTGATGGCGGCGTGTGTGTCGGGTCATTTAGTTCCCTTCAAAATGGTTGAGTTGAATGATGGCTGATCCATGCGTCATGTTCGTGAACGGGCGCTGTCAGTTGTGCCTGGTCGTCTCTTAGCTGCCACGGCTTATTTCGAACTAATTATTTTATCTTTTAATTGTTTTTTTTTTTGTTTTTGCTATGGACACTTTTAACGTGAAGTCTTGCTACATCGTTCTCACATAATGTACCATCTCAACATGAATGATGTAACCAAGGTTTTTGTAACAAGATTCTGATTTAAAAGAGTGTCCATGGAGTTTCTTGCCCATTCTTCTCCATAGAGATCTACGCCTTGGAATGGGCAACTACAGTACTTTCACAGTTATTGTGTCTTGTGACTGGGACTGTAGCTTAATTTTTATTGTTGTTCGACCATTCAAAAGTGCCTGTAACTGGCTTATTTGAAATAAATGATTTGATTTGATTTGATATGTCACTTATTATGACCCATTTTTAATAAATTTTGTCCACTTACATTGACCGACATGATTCATTACAGCTTCGGCAATGTTCGTTGACACCCGACGACGACGTTCGGCACGTGGCTTGTGTTTGTTTTGAATCTGAGTAATTGACATTTGAATGTCACGCATTGTGTTTAGTGATATCCTATGTAAAAAAAAGGCAGAAAAAAAGAAGGTTGTTTTTTCAAAAATGCTTTGTATGACGTCCGCTTAGGATGACGTTATTATAAACGGATTCCACTGTATATATATCTCCAACGAAAGATATAAATACACAAAACATCAGGGTGTCCTCCTTCATGTACAGGAGACCACAAAAAAATTGAGCAACTAATAATTAAAATTTATTTTGTCAGTTAAAGAATGTTAAAATACAAACAAAATTTGAAAGATATTATAATGGCTAGTTTGCGGTTGGCTCGTTCGTCTAGTGAGCTCAATCGTGGCTGCTGAGCGATAGGTCCTCGGCCTCGGTTCGATTCCCGGGTCGGGTAAAGTGTTTTTTGATTTTTGCATCAGGAATTTCTCAGTAGCAGCCACGGAGTCTGGATCTGTGCCCAATTGATGGCAATAGGTTAACAGAAATAAGTTTAACAAAGAAGAAACAAACGGTCGGTAATGTGGACGATGGCGCTGTGGCGAGCCGGCCGGTGCGCGGTCGCAGCTCGAGTGCCCCCACCGCGCCTCAGCTCACCGCCCGCGGTCAGCCGGCGTGGCGTGATATTCGCGATATGTTCCCGGTGTTGCGTGATATTCGCGACATGCTCCCGGCGTGGCGTGATATTCGCGACATGCTCCCGGCGTAGCGTGATATTCGCGAAATGCTCCCGGCATAGCGTGATATTCGCGACATGCTCCCGGCGTAGCGTGATATTTGCGACATGCTCCCGGCGTGGCGTGATATTCGCGACATGCTCCCGGCGTGGCGTGATATTCGCGAAATGCTCCCGGCATAGCGTGATATTCGCGACATGCTCCCGGCGTAGCGTGATATTCGCGAAATGCTCCCGGCGTGGCGTGATATTCGCGACATGCTCCCGGCGTAGCGTGATATTCGCGAAATGCTCCCGGCATAGCGTGATATTCGCGACATGCTCCCGGCGTAGCGTGATATTCGCGAAATGCTCCCGGCGTGGCGTGATATTCGCGACATGCTCCCGGCGTAGCGTGATATTCGCGACATGCTCCCGGCGTGGCGTGATATTCTCGACAATTGGCTCACCACCTATTACATAGAACTTAACCATAACTGACAAAATGGGGGTATACTATTAGGCACACCTCTTTCTAACCATTCGGGTATTTCAGGAGGGCAAAATAATGCTGGGTATGAGGTCCTGTATGTTCTGTATGGTGTCGGACGTAAAGAATAGCACCATCCCATATCTTCCCGTGGGTGTCGTAAGAGGCGACTAAGGGACTTGCCAGAGAATGGGCAGCATCGTTCTCTGTGCTTTTGTAACAACCGTACTGCGATCGCCAACCCGCCTGCCAAGCGTGGCGATTATGGCAAAACACCCCAAAATGACAATGTTGTGACAATTGGGGAAGACCTATGTCCAGTAGTGGACGTCTTTTGGTCTGCAAGGATGATGATGAGGTCCTAGGTTCAATACCCAGGTTGGAAGTCTTATTCAGGTTTCCAAACTGAAATTACTCAGCAACAATCGCAAAATCTGGATTTATTGCATGGGACTTCAAAATAACGATGGGTGTATTAGTAAGATTTAAGCCGTGGGTACTTTGTGTAATTTATTTCATCACCGCTGCCCTCAACAAACGGTGAAGGAAAACATCGTGAGGAAACCGACATGTCCTAGAACTAAAAATTCGAAGACATGTGACATCTACCAACCCGCACTGGCCCCGCGTGGTGGATTATAGCCCACTCTCTCTCATTGAGAAGAGGCCTGTGTCCCAGCAGTGGGAACATGATGTACTATTAAGAAATTTCCGTAATTTGACCTCTGCTAAATCCTTCAAGGATTGCAGGCGTGATGTTCATATGCTATTCTTTTTACAGGTGTTGGTGAAATGTGCCAAGATAACACTGACTGCTTAGCTGGAAACATACAGATCCTGTGTATCAAGAATGAAGAGGATCAGGGCATATGCACTTGTCCTGAAGGCACCATCAACATAGAAGGCTTGTGCCTTAGTACTGGATTGTGTGAGTAGATGATTTTTAGTGATATTTTAGCAGTTCTGTTTATTTTTTAAACATTGCCCCACAATAGGAATTTGTCCCGTATCGTGGATGCGTTTACAAACATTTAAACTGACATACACAAACAGCCAGACCCGGAACAACTATCGGTAGGCCATACCAATATTTGTTCCGTGCGAGGATCGAACACGCGACACGCAGCGCATCAGTCGATCGCTCAACCACTGCGCTAACCGTGCCGTCAAATCATCTTATTCTGCAGTTACACGATTTTATCAATGCGTGGTTATTCAAATTTGTTTTTCGGGGATAAGATCCATATAAACCTTCCTCTTGAATCGTTCTGTCTGTTAATGAAAACCGCATCACAATCCGTTGCGTAGTTTAAAAGATCTAAGCGCACAGACGGCGGGCAGCGACTTTGTTTTATACTATGTAAAAAGTAAAGGTACTGTCAAACCCAGTGCACTGGACACAGGACCAGGCTGCGAAAGTGCAGACAGCGGTATTAGCCAAAAACTGTACTGAAATCTCTGATCAATTCGAAACTGCAATTTACAATAATCATAAAAGCGTAGCACCTCCGTAGACCCTCGTAGCACGCGTAGCCTATTTGCTACGAGGGCCTACGACACACGAAAACTGCCCACATTTTGTTTTTACTGAATTGTTTTTTTTTTCAGCGCTGGGTGATGAATGTCAAATGACTCAGGAATGTACGGAGTATGAGCACTCTGTATGTGACCAGGGGCGGTGCTCCTGTGAAGTTGGGTTCCAAGAGAGGGAAGATATCTGTGCTCCTAGTAAGTATTCTTAAACTGGTATTTTTATAACTAAGTCGGACTTAACCACGGCTACATTCCGCCCAATTTGTTAATAAATTCACATATAACCGCCTACTTTTCATCTGTCAAATTTGAAGTACCAATTACGAAGGTGACAGCCGGAGGACTTAAAAAAAACCGAAATTAATTAAAATAAGAGTTTAATTACTTTTCGTATTATAAAATTAAATCTCAAGTCTAAACTTGGACGATGCTAGTACCGAAGTCCTAAAAAAAAACTTGAGAGATCTCAAGGGACACCCGGATGGAACGAAGTTCCTTTTAACTGAGTTGCTTTCTATGAGAGAGAGAGAGAGACCGAGAAACATGCAAACGCCGCACGGCTTACAACTATAGCAATTTGTCCTTGTCCCTGTCCCTGTCCCTGTCCTTGTCCCTGTCCCTCTCCCTGTCCCTGTCCCTGTCCTTATACGCCGCACGGCTTACAACTATAGCAAAAAGTGTCGTTACAACTTTTTTGGTCTTAATTTTTTCCGTATAACCCCCTTTGGCAACGCGCGATAAGGAACTTCGTTCCAATTAATAATCCTAAAAATACATTGCTAAACAATGGCGAATCGCGGGTGCAGCATCAGCAGGTATAAAGTACTTCAAAGTAGGTGATCGGCGTCAACACGAGGCTTGGAGTCAGCAGAAATGCTGTGTTGCAATTTCATGTGTAAACGTCCATTGTACGTAAATAGCTATCATGTCACTATTCAGCCGATTTGGTGTAGGCAGGGCACGTAACATACCGGAAAACTAATTATTATGTACATCTTTAACATTGATTAAAGTGACATTTGACATCTTTAGCTTTGATTGAAGCAGAATATTATATAAATCTGTTGAAAGTCTGCGTCGCTCAGATAAACTGCACACATTGCCTACTAAAACGGAGTTTATGTATAAAAGTGTATTTGCCATGGCACCCAGATTGTACAATAAAATTCCTAAACAAATTAGAGAGTGTAAACAACTCAATGAATTTAAAAACAAACTGTCACAATTATTAATCGAAAAAGTTTATTATTCTGTTAGCGAATTTCTAAATCACAAACTGTTGTAATGTTGAAATCTTATTTATTATTCCTAATTCGCTCATACACTTTGACTTTTACTTATATTGACATAACTCTGACATTTTATGCATGTTATTTAATTTTAATTACGTAATTTTAATCTTGACATTATAGCTGACATTTTATGTAATGCAATGTTATTTGATGATTTTAATTATTTATTTGACCAAATTGTATTGTTGTACATTGAGGTTATTGTAGTGCTTACCTAAATTATAGAAACATTTTGTATGCTTAACGGCGGAACATAGATAGTTTCTGAATGTTATGTATTTTACCACCTAATTTTCACTTATGTTCACAAAATAAATGAATTTGAATTTGAATTAGAATGCAACTATGGGTTTGACAAAGATAGCTAGTACTGAGGAGGTACCTTATTCGAAGATCCGCCAATTGTGGCCAAGAAATTCTAGGAATACGATTTGGTGGGTTGTTGTTGTGTCAACTGTTGTCATGGCAACATAGGTAGACTTAGTTCAAAAATGGATTTGGGAAGGCTTTTAGAATATGGGTGTTTAAGTAAAGACAGGTTGGATTCCAGTATAGTCATAGCGACTTCTTCAATTAAATCAGCAATCTCTAACCCATCAAAGTGTTTTTTTTCTTTTTGATGCATTTTTAATAACCACCACCGCTGTAATCAACACAAGTTCGTTTAGCGACATCTTGTCAACTACTAATCATGCGTAACAGCTATCGTTGGTAAACAAATGTTCCGCGCTAACTTTCAACTTGTTGACCAACATGTTGTGCAACATGTCGCGCGCCAAATGTTGCCTAGCGGTTTAAGATTCCTGCTTGAACTATTGAACATCATGTGCCTTTGCCCCCAGCTATCGGCAGCCCCTGCCAAGCGAACGATGACTGTGCCATTGAGCATACAGTTTGTTTCAACAACACCGGTGTGCTGACCTGCCAGTGTGACAGCAACTTCTTGGAGTACAGCGATGTGTGCTGGCCTGGTGAGTACTCTCAATACACCTATCATCTCATCATCTGCCTAGCACTTACCCAACCGGGATTGGCCCTGCGTGGTGAATGATAGTCCGTTCATAGAAGACGATATGTCCCAGTAGTGGGCACATTGTAGGCTGATTTTTCATCATCATCTGCCTAGCCTTTTCCCAATATATACAACGTGTAACGTTAAATGCGCAAAACCTCAGACACCCCAAATGATTTTTCATTCAATTGACCTAATTCTGAGAGAAAAAAAATCATTAAAAAAACGTAAAGGTTTTATGTGCTGTTTTAGTTTTACTCTGATCGTTTCTTTCTTTCTTTCTTTTTTTCCCGCGTATGAGAAAATTTAAATAGGACGACTAACATTTATGTTTGTTTACCTATTTTGTCGGGTTTGCGCACGTTATGGCTTGACCTATGAACAAATAGACAGGGCAACATAAAAAAGAAAGATTTTTTGAAAAAATGTGACCTATATTAAAAAGTGGTTCAATTGATTCTGCTCGTTATTCTGATCAAACTATTTTCAGGTTTTGCGCATTTAATGTTGTATATATTCCCTATGTTAGGGTCGGCTTTCAGTCTAACCGGATGCAGCTGCATGCCAGTATTTTAAATGGAGCGATGACGTATCTGATCTCCACAACCTAGTTAATACTGGGTAGAATAGAATAGAATAGAATAAAACTTTATTGTACACCAAAAATTAAAAATAACGGGCTTACAAAACTGGGTAATACAATACCTTTAGGTAAGACGTCTGGTGGTCAGACTTTTGGTGCACTAACTACCTGTAACGACTGTCAAAGATCTACAAATGACAGCCGGGACCAACGACTTAACATGCTTTCCGAGGCACGGAGTAAATTCTGTATGTAATGGGCTTCACTGGCAGCTTCGTTGGTCTATTGCTGACCATGAAGTCCCTGGGTAGATTCCCGGGTCTGGGAAGCTTTATTGGGTTTTTCCATCAGGAATTTCTCAGCAGCCGCCACGGAGTCTGGATTTGTGCCCGGTTGATGTCAATAGGCTCGCCCCCTATTACATGGGACTTAAACATGACTGGCGAAATGTGGGTGTACTGAAGAGCGTTTACACCTTACGGCATTTCATAAAACTTTTTGAAGTCCTTATTTTCTGAAATGATGCAGTCATTTCAGAAAATAAGGACTTCAAAAAGTTTTATGAAACTACAACGCGTAAGCAGGATACATGGGTCTAAAAAGTTACTAAAAACATTTTCGAAATGTCTTTAAAAAAAAAGATCATTGGAAATTTCTGTTTCTATAGATAATTTATAATCGGTCTAATTTAGCTATAACACCATTTTCCGAAAATGATTTTTAGTAACTTTTTAGACCTATGTATCCTGCTTATGCGTATGAAGTTTTATTAAAATTGGTTCAGTAATTTCGGAAAATAAGGACTTGAAAGTTTGTGTGAAATGCTGTGAGGCGTAATCGCTCGTAAGTACACCTCTGCACCCTTCTCTCTTCTCTGGTAACCTTTCTCTTATTAATTCTTCTTGTTGTGTTTCTTCTTTTATTTCCAGCTTTACCCAACCACAGAGAAGAGTGTAGCGTGAACCTCCAATGTACGGAACTGCTAGGACCTGGCAGCAACTGTACTGAAGACAATGCCTGTCAGTGCACTGAGGGTCACCACTTCAGGGATGAAAGGTGCTGGCCGATGACTGGTAAGTTATTAAACGGGGCAAATTAAAACGCTACCAAATAAACGCCAAATATCTTTATTAATCACAAATCACTTTTACACTGAGGGTTACCATGACGTCTTAAAGAAGTATTGTTTTACTCTTATTCCAGAGTGGGAAAGAGACGGAGCTATATATGACGCCTAGCGCCATCTCTTTCCCACTCTGAACCTTCTTCACAACTCATTTTTTTTTTGTATCTGTTGCCCCACACTAGGAATTTCTCCTGTATCGTGGGTGCGTTTACAAAAATTTAAACTCACATACACAAACAGGAACAAATATTTGTTCCATGCGAGGATCGAAACCGCGACACGCAGCGCAGCAATCAATCACTTAGCCACTGCGCCAACCGTGTCGTCTCATTAGTGGAACATTTTAGGATTATTCTCGACACTGCTACACAGTTCCATAGTGGAACATTCTAGGCCCTTCGTAAAATTATCTATGCAATTCAGTCCTAATATATGTATAATATGTGTTCTGCATGGTGTCGGACGTAAAGAATAGCACCATCCCATATCTTCCCGTGGGTGTCGTAAGAGGCGACTAAGGGACTTGCCAGAGAATGGGCAGCAGCGTTGCTTGTGCTTTTGGAACAACCGTACTGCGATCGCCAACCCGCCTGCCAAGCGTGGCGATTATGGCAAAACCCCCCTTATGTCAATGTGGTGTTGGGGGAGGCCTATGTCCAGCAGTGGACGTCTTTCGGCTGAAATGAAATGATGATGTATAATTTGTCCCCAGGTCTATTCGAGTCGTGTTCCAGAAGTAGCGAGTGCTACCTAGGAGAGATTACTCACAGAGTACAATGTAGGAACAGCATCTGTCAATGTTCCTTCGACTTCCCTTACTCTGAAGAGCTTCATACTTGTAGTAAGTATCTTATAAACACAAGACTTAATTATCTACTCTGAAGAGCTTCATACTTGTAGTAAGTATCTTATAAACACAAGACTTAATTATCTACTCTGAAGAGCTTCATACTTGTAGTAAGTATCTTATAAACACAAGACTTAATTATCGTCATCTGCCAAGATTTTTCTGAACTATTTTGGTATCGGCTTCCAGTCTTTACATGTCAAATCAAAAAATCTAATCAAAATATTCTTATTTTACATAGGCCTACAGGGGCACTTAGAAAACGTCGACGAAAAGGTGCTCGGTTCGGGTTGGTCGTTTCCTATGGAGAAGAACCGGCAAGAAACTCCATGGTTACTCTTTTAAAATCATTTCGTTCTACAATATTTGGATGTTACAGCGTTAGTACTTAAGTATGGGAGGACATCGTAGGTCCGACAATAAGTCGTTGCTTACTACAAAACGTAGAACGAAATAAAAAGTTACCAAGGATCTAGGAATCTATAAGGCCTACAATGTTAACGCACTTACAAACAATCGGTAAATAAGAAAAAGAGTCTTTGCAACAAAAAAAAAAGTAGAAAATATTACAAAAAGGCTAGATTTAACAAGTGACACAAATGTTGTCAACCGTGCTGTAACTACTGGACTATGTGCAGTACTAAGCTTTACCCATGTAAAGTACTGCATCACTGGAGGTCAGATAGGCAGTTGCTTCATAGCAACTGCCTATCTGACCTCCACAATCTAGCTAGTACTGGGTAATACGATACCCCTTGGTAAGACTGGTTGACAGACTTTCGGGTCACTTACTATCTGTAACGACTGTCAAAGATCTACAATTGACAGTCCGGACTGACGGCTTAACGTTCTTTCCGAGGCACGGAGGAAACTCGGTTTGTAATGGCTGGTCACCCATCCACAGACCAACCTAGGCACGCGCGGCTTAATAGAAATGTTTACACATAAACTCACACCCTTTTAACATAAGAAGGCAGAAATTACAAGACGTAATCTCATACGATCAACCTGCTTCGATACTCTTGCGCCATCACATCTTCCAAGATCATCGTGCTGTGCTGGCGCGGCCGGTGCCGCAGCGGAGAACCTCAAACGGCAAATATCCGAGTTACCTTTGTTGTAACTATATTTTGGAGCCGTTTGAAACTCTGGGGCCGTGGAGTCCGAGTGCTCACAGCCATTTTAAGGAAATCTCCAAACGCTTAGTTGACGCTTCCCGTGACCCAAGGGCTGGCTTTTACTTTGGCCAGAGACTAAGTTTTGCCATACAACGTGGCATTGCTGCCAGTCTGTATGTATATAGTTGTTATTTAAAATTCAAAGCAGTTTTAGATACGACCATATTTTTGAAGTGAAAACTTCTTTAGTGGCGTTGTGCACTTTTGTGATGGGTAAGAAATGTTAAACTCGCGTCAGGTCACGTGACTTGACGGTCACGTGTCTAATGATAGTATCAAAGTAGTTTTACACTGATAATTAAAGCAATTCGAGCAAAATTATTCCCTAACCATTCCAAAATATCAAAAATGCACACCGTTAATATTCAAGTTTTCAGTTCTGCCGGCACTCCCGGAGTGCAACCCGTTTTAGTTTTTATTGCCCCACATTAGTAATTTCTCGTGCATCGTGGGTGCGTTAACAAACATTTAAACTCACATACACAAACAGCCAGACCCGGAACAACTTTCTTTAGGCCATACAAATATTTGTTCCGTGCAGGGATCGAACCCGCGACACACAACGCAGCAGTCGATCGCTCAACCACTGCGCCAACCGTGTCGTCAAAAGATACTTGTTTCGCCTCGCTCATAGACCTACATACACGTGTGCTCAACGTTTTAACGTACTCTCCGAGGCACGGAGGTGTCTCGAGAGATTAATGACACCCATCCACGGACCGACCTCGGCAAACATCATCATCATCAGCCTATAATGTTCCCACTGCTGGGACACAGGCCTCCTCTCTATGAGAGGGAGTGGTCTGTAAACCACCACGCGGACCCAGTGCGGGTTGGTAGATGTAACATATCTTCGATTTTTTAGTTCTAGGACATGCCGGTTTCCTCACGATGTTTTCCTTTACCGTTTTTGAGGGCAGCGGTGATGAAATAAATTACACAAAGTAATCCGCCTGCCTGAGTTTGAACCCACGGCTTACTGCTCGTAAGTCGGGGCTGCAACCACTGGGCCACCGCTGCAAACGTTGCTTAATAATAATTCTTTTTTTTTTCTTACAGCTGGAGTCGACAGTCTTGGAAGCAGTCCACCCTCATCTGCATCTTTTGCTGTTAGCAGTATCTTAACAATAGTTGTAGGCTTATTCGTAACGCTACATTAAAATAAAACCTGCGGGGTCATCATGACGTCAGCAGTATTGTTAATGTCACTCCACTTTGGGAAAGAGACGAAGCTATAGAGGACTTCTCGCGCCATCTCTTACCCACACTGGAATGACGTTTTAAAGTTTAGTTGGTTATGACAGAGTGGAAAAGAGATGGCGCTAGACATCCTCCATAGCTCCGTCTCTTTCTCACAGTGGAACGTCATTAAAACATTATAGCTTTAAGACGTCATGGTAGCCCCTATGATCCTTGGTTCTCAGATGGCAAAAAAATTATAGAGAATCATTAAAATGTAAAAGAATGAATTAAGACAGAGAAAGACTAGAGTAAGAAGTAAGAATAATTTAATTTGTAAATATACTCAACAATTTTTATTTTTTATTATTGTGTTTTATTTCATCATGTTGTGTTGTTGGAGAAAACAACACGGAGAGAAGAATGGAAGGCTATGGGGGTGGCTTTTGCCCAGCAGTGGGACAGAATAAGCTAAGGAAAAAAATGGTCGTCACGGGATGCCCGGTAGATGTGAACATCTGTGTTTTTAATAGAATGAATCATTAATAGAAACCTATAAAGAAATATGAAAAAAAAATACGTCGATGTTTCCAAAACAAAACAAGATCAACAATAAATCCAAAACAAACTTTATTGTAATGGGTAAAGCTTGATTTTACGTGGCATAGGGAGGGGCAACACCATTTCCCGTCACGGCATACGAGTCAATTTTACAAAAACATCATGAATGATCCAATGGACAAGGACAGAATAACAAATGAGTACATAAGAGAGAGATAAAAGGAAAAAAAAAGCTTCTTTTTTCGAAATTGTTTGATATGGTTCTGTTGTCAAGGTATGGGGTACGTCGTGGGCCTGTGGACGGTGAGTCACGGGCTCACCGTCCGTCCGTCTTATGACGACAGACCGTGCCGACGGCGCGTTCGTGTTCCACGCGCGCCTCAAGGAGATATCAGTAAATCGGAAGGGCTCCGTGAGGGCCGATTCCCTCGATGATGATAAAAGTGAATGAGCATGCAAAAAAATGTTTCTTTGGGAAAGTTATTTGTTATCATGAGTACAATCACGTGTTTAAGTATCGGGCACTAATTACCAGTCACCTTATATAGACTGATTCAAATCATCATCTACCCTACCTTTACCTATGTTGGGGTCGGCTTCCAGTCTAACCGGATGCAGCTGAAAACCAGGATTTTACATGCAGCGACTGCCTATCTGACCTCTACAACACAGTTAATGCCAATATTCTCGTATAAACTCTATTAGGCCATTGCCATTTAAAAACAATAGTTTAAGCCTTAAATCACCATATTTTACATTCATATCAATTTAAAGAATCATCTAATACATTTTTAAATACTTTTTGTACTATAATTAATTATTGCAAACGTCATAATTTGACATTTTCGTGTTTAAGTGTGATTAAATATCAATTATGCCTGTCAAGGCTTTTTTTAAACATGGCTTACAATCTAGCTGTTACCATGCAAGCTACACGTTTCAAATTCAATTTTTTTAATATATTATTGTGGTTGTGGTATTGTTAGGAGCTCGTGGCTAAATAATAACAGCCGCCCAGGTCGATCTTTAAGGTTAAGCCGTGCTTGCCGAGGTTGGTCTGTAGATGGGTGACCATAATTACATATCGAGTTTCCTCCGTGCCTCGGAAAGCACGTTAAGCCGTTGGTCCCGGCTGTCATTTGTAGACCTTTGACTGTCGTTACGAGTAGTCAGAAGCTAAAAGTCTGACATCCAGTCTTACCAAGGTGTATCGTATTACCCAGTTACTGGGTTGTGGAGGTCAGATAGGCAGTCGCTTCACGTAAAATACTGGTACTCAGCTGCATCCGGTTAGACTGGAAGCCGACCCCAAGATAGTTTGGGAAAAGGCTAGGCAGATTATGTATTGTTAGGTACAGGTCTAAACAATAAATTAATAATATCAATATGTCCTTATTAATAATTTAGTAGTGGCATTACGTTTATTTTTTTACATACAGTCAAATTAAAACATGGTCAACAATTCAATCAATGATTCAAGAAATCTTGGATGGTGTAGCATGATTTTTCAATAAAAAAAATTACGCAGTTTATTTTTAAATACCGGAGGTTCCTTAGTGCTCAGAATGTCAATTGGTATCTTGTTGTATATTTTTGATGCCATGCCAAAGTCATCATCATCATTTCAGCCGAAAGACATCCACTGCTGGACATAGGCCTCGCCCAAGTGTCGCAAAATTGACATTAGGGAGGTTTTGCCATAATCGTCACGCTTGGCAGGCGGGTTGGCGATCGCAGACCGATTGTTACAAAAGCACAGAGGACGCTGCTGCCCATTCTCTGGCAAATCCCTTAGTCGCCTCTTACGACACCCACGGGAAGATATGGGATGGTGCTATTCTTTACGTCCGACACCATACAGAGCCATGCCAAAGTAGTTTTTGTTAAATAGAGCCGTTTTATTTGGTACATGAGAGATTTTTAACTTATATCTTCTCGATTTGAGTTTATCAAATAAGTTTTCATTTGTTTTTATAAATACGGCTACTTCATAAATGTAAATTGCAGTAAAGGTCAACATTTTATATTCTTTGAAATAAGGTTAACATGAATCAGGACACGGATACCGGCAATCGCACGATACATATTTTTGCGCTTTAAACACTAAATCGCTATTAGTGGCATTTGCGTTTGTAGGATACTGTATAAGATAACATAACGCCGTTAATCCCCGAAGGGTGAGACAGAGCATATATAATTTGGGTTTCAAGAATTTCTCATTAGCAGCCAATAGCAAAATAGGCTCGCCCCTATCATCATTTCAGCCGAAAGACGTCCACTGCTGGACATAGGCCTCCCCCAAGTGTCGCAAAATTGACATAAGGGGGGTTTTACCATAATCGCCACGCTTGGCAGGCGGGTTGGCGATCGCAGTACGGTTGTTACAAAAGCACAGAGAACGCTGTTGCCCATTCTCTGGCAAGTCCCTTAGTTGCCTCTTAAATTACGACACCCACGGGAAGATATGGGATGGTGCTATTCTTTACGTCCGACACCATTCAGGCTCGCCCCTATACATGGGACTTAAACATAACTGGCGAAATGTGGGTGTAATATTATGTACGGCGTAGAAAAAGAACGAGATCACAGAAATGGCAATGGGCAGGACACAAATGCAGAATGTGTAATAATAAATGGACAAAACGTTTAACAGAATGATTACCAAGAGAATTGAAAAGGAAAAAAGGGAGAACAATTAAAAGATGGAGAGACATCTTTAAACAGAGATGTGGCTCGTATTGGATGGGATTAGCGCGTGAAAGAGGTATATGGAAAGGTTTAGGAGAGGCCTACGCCGCGGAGGCGACTTATACAAATAAAGTTTCACTTACAAATAAATTTTAATTTAAGCATGCATCCAAACATTAAAATATCAAATCAAATCATTTATTTCAAATAAGCCAGTTACAGGCACTTTTGAATGGTCGAATAACAATAAAAATGAAGCTACAGTCCCAGTCACAAGACATAATAACTGTGAAAGTACTGTAGTTGCCCATTCCAAGGCGTAGATCTCTATGGAGAAGAATGGGCAAGAAACTCCATGGACACTCTTTTAAATCAGAATCTTGTTACAAAAACCTTGGTTACATCATTCATGTTGAGATGGTACATTATGTGAGAACGATGTAGCAAAACTTCACGTTAAAAGTGTCCATAGCAAAAACAAAAAAAAAAAACAATTAAAAGATAAAATAATTAGTTCAAAATAAGCCGTGGCAGCTAAGAGACGACCGGGCACAACTGACAGCGCCCGTTCACGAACATGACGCATGGATCAGCCATCATTCAACTCAACCATTTTGAAGGGAACTAAATGACCCGACACACACGCCGCCATCAGCGTGACATTTGAGTGAGCATGACATACTCTCAACCGCCAGGGCACATTCAATATAATTATATTGTTAAAACCTATATGTGTTTAAGCAAAAACTTGTAGTAGAAAATAAAGGCTATTTTTGTTTATTTTATGCGTGGGGGTTCAGAATCATGTACTGAGTGCGTGGTAACCGTTTTCGCGTCGGTGTCCCTTACACCCCGTTTAAAGAAACTTTAGTATTGCAAAAAAAGAAATATTTTCGTATTAACACCGAGCTACACACACACGTCGGGCGTAAAGAATAGCACCATCCCATATCTTCCCGTGGGTGTTGTAAGAGGCGACTAAGGGACTTGTCAGAGAATGGGCAGCAGCGTTCTCTGTGCTTTTGTAACAACCGTACTGCGATCACCAAGCCGCCTGTCAAACGTGGCGATTATGGCAAAACCCCCCAAAATGTCAATGTGGCGACACTTGGGTGAGGCCTATGTCCAGCAGTGGACGTCTTGTGGGCTGAAATGATAATGAATGATGAAGATAGAATGTAGCGGAAACCTTCAGCTATTGTATCATCTTAAACGTGTACCTACATTATTGCCAAATAAATAAATCTGAATTCAATGTTATGTCAATGTGGCGAAATTTGGGGGAGGTCTATGCCCAGTAGTGGCCGTCTTTCGACTGAAATGATGATGATGATGACGACGAGCGACACTGAATAAAAAAAAACAACATATCATAGACAAATCGCGAGCAACGATGATGATTAAGGCCTCTGATTGGTCGAAAATTTTGGACGTTTCGCACTTATAGATATGTATATTAGTTAACAGTTTCCCACAAGCCCTGCAATCAACCAGAAAAAAGATATAATTTTTATAAATAATGGATAAATATGTCTGTAAGAGTAGAGGAAGACCAAAGAAACGATGGATGGACTGTGTGAAGGATGATATGGCAAGAAAGGAGGTGGCTGATGAGATGACGAGCAATAGAGAAGTATGGAAGAAGAAGACATGCTACGCCGACCCCAAATAAATTGGGCTAAGGCCAAGAGAATGATGATGATGATTAGATAATACACACATCAAAAGTGTCTAGGGATCAAGCATTTTTATGCGGATTTCTTGAGATTGAGATGTGGCTTTGTAATAAATTTATGATTTTATAAATTTATATGGATCCTTTTTGGTGCATTTCATAATTTGAATCAGGAACTGTGAATCAAATTCGAGTAAAAGATGAAAATCAGCTGTCAATATTTTCCCCATAAAAACATACAACGCATTGAAGACATTATTAGTGCTACTGTTTCCCTACTACTGATTAAAACCAACGTTATTATGGAGCGGCGACGTCATTTAAGCAGGGAAGAAATGCTCAGAGCCGTGGGAATGATAGAAGCTGGTTCCCGGCAACGTACTGTGGCTTTAGCTCTGAATACAAGTCAGAGTGTTATCAGTCGACTTTGGACACGTTACCGAAGCACTGGTACCGTGGCTGAGCGCCATGGAGGACGGTATCGCTGCACCACACGGAGACAAGACCGATACATTCAAATCTTAACTCGAAGAGCTCCAACAATAACCGCCATGATGTTAGCCGTGAGGCTTCATCACTCTTCAGGGAACTTAATTAGCGACCAAACAGTCAGAAACCGCTTGCATGAAGTGAACCTTCATTCCCGAAGACCGCTACGGGTACCACCTATAGCAATGCACAATCGTAGGATTCGATATCAATGGGCTCTTGAACACAGAAATTGGGCAGAAGAACAATGGCGTTTCGTGTGCTTTTCTGATGAGTCTCGTTTTGGTATGAGACCGGATACAAGACGTATACGACACTGGAGAACCCCTGGACGCCAACAGCGATTAAAATCCTGCCAGGAAGTCCATCCTTATAGTGGTGGAACCATCATGGTATGGGCGGGTATTTGGATCGGCGGAAGAACTGAGTTGATTTGGATCAGAGGCAACCTCAACGCTCAAATTTATGCTGAGACGATTGTATCAGACGTCATCGTTCCTCTACAAGTGCAAATCGGTCCCTTATTTCAGTTAATGCATGATAATGCACGACCGCACACCGCAAGAGTTGTAAGACAGACTCTCGCCGCAGCTAACATCAATGTCCTGCCCTGGCCTGCTCAGTCGCCAGACTTGAACCCGATTGAGCATGCATGGGATATGCTACAGAGAAGAGCTCTGCCGAATATGGAGGGTATCCAGTCGCAAGAAGACCTTTTTTTGTTGTTGCAACGAACATGGGCGGCCATTCCACAGCGTGATTTGGATGAACTCATTTTGAGTATGCCAAACCGATGTTCTTGTGTTGTTAGTGTTCGCGGTAGAAACACGGATTATTAATTGTTTAAGTTACCCAATAAAATTTTAAAGAAAACTGTTATTTCAGTATTTTTTTCGAACTTTAATGTTAGTGGTTCAAATGTCGAAAATCCCTTTATTAGAAAATGGCAAATTTCTTTATTAATGCAAAGGTGACTTGGTTTATCGTTACTGTGACAAACGCAAACACTTTATTTGATGAATCCTTAAAGAAAATTTTAATTAATATCAATCAGGAGAAAAGTTATTGCAAAAATATATGTTGATCCCTAGACACTTTTGATGTGTGTATGTCAAATCAGTAATCAAGTTTCCAAAACACCCTGATTTCAGGATACATCATCATTTCAGCCCAAAAGACGTACACTGTTGGACATAGGCCTCTCCAAAGTGTCGCCACATGGTCATTTTGGGGGGTTTTGCCATAATCGCCACGCTTGGCAGGCGGGTTGGCGATCGCAGTACGGTTGTTACAAAAGCACAGAGAACGCTGCTGCCCAATCTCTGGCAAGTCCAGCCACCTCTTACGACACCCACGGCCACGGGAAGACATGGGATACAGGATACATTAATAAGTAATTGAAGAGCTTTCCTAACACCTTGGTCGGTAGACCGACCTCCTGAAACCCTAGCGTGAAGGCCCGAAGGTCCTCAACTCCTGACCTTTTAGTCAGGTACATGAGCTTGCGTGTGATATCGATCTGATCGAAGGCGCCGGAAGTTTGTAGGGACGGGCGGCGGTAGCTTATCAACGAAGTCGGCCTTTTGGAAACGTTTAACAGTCGTTTAGACGGTAGGTAATAGGTTAAGGGGGTACCAACCTTTAGAAGTTTGATAGACAGGGGTGCCAACCTAAAAGATTTTAGTTTGACTTTGAAGTACAGCTTGGCAAAAAAGAGTCTGATTGAAGCCTTCCATGGTGTTTGCGTAGCGTCCGAGGGACTGAACCACCCACTTGGAATTGGGATCATATCCCTAAAAATAACAAGTATCAAAATCTGTTGAGTTTTAGTATTACGGGTTTCCACAATTGCGATACTGGCGACCTCATTTATTCCACACCCTTTTTTGCCAAGCTGTACAGTTAAAATCAATATTGACAAAATTAATTGAACTGTGTATGTCAGCGTTCTTTTTACCACATTCATCATCTGCCTAGCCTTTTCCCAAACTATCTTGGGGTCGGCTTTCTGTCTAACCGTATGCAGCTGATTACCAGTATTTTACATAAAGCGACTGCCTATCTGACCTCCACAACCCAGGAACTGGGTAATACGATACCCTTGGTAAGACTGGATGTCAGACCTTTTGGGTTCTGACTACTCGTAACGACAGACAAAGATCTACAAATGGCAGCCGGGACCGTTATCGTGCTTTCCGAGGCACGGAGGAAACTCGGTACCTATGTAATTTTGGTCACCCATCCACGGACCAAACTCGGCAAGCACGGCTTAACCTTAAAGATCAACCCGTGCGGCTGTTATTATTTAGGCACCAGCTCCTCTTTCATGACATAACATCTCGTCTCTTATCCCAGAAGGGTTTCCTTTTTTTATGGCACAAGTCCGCCACACTTTTCCTAAACCACTGCAACTCCTGAAAGCATGAATCAATAGTGGGAACCACCAGAAAAGCGCTCCGAAGCGTTAGGTTAGGTGTACCTAATAGTACAGCCACTTTTTGCCAGTGTGTTTAACTCCCATGTAATAGGGGGCGAGCCATAGAGATGAACCGAGCACAAAACCAGTCTCCGTGGCTACTACTGAGAAATTGTGTTGGAAAAACCTAATAACACTTCGGCTGACTCGGGAATCGAAGCCAGGACCTCATGCTCAGTTTCTCAGTCAGTCGCGCCTGCCACTATTAGACGACCAACGAGGCAGTCACTCACCATTCACCATTTCCGCCGAAAGACGTCCACTGCTGGACATAGGCCTCCCCCAACGTCACATTGACATAAGGGGGGTTTTGCCATAATCGCCACGCTTGGCAGGCGGGTTGGCGATCGCAGTACGGTTGTTACAAAAGCACAGAGAACGCTACTGCCCATTCTCTGGCAAGTCCCTTAGTCACCTCTTACGACACCTACGGGAAGATATAGTATGGTGCTATTCTTTACGTCCGACACCATACAGAACAGGCAGGCAGTCATTATAATTAATTAAGTTCTTAAATGACATTTACCAACTAACACTTCTTGACATTCCAACCATCGGATACAATACACACGTCAAAAACCACACCGAAAACAGTACCTACAAACAAAATTCGAATCAAAAATTGTATTCCTTTATTTCTTTTGATATTTACTCCATTCCCAACATAACTCCTAGTAACTTAGCGCCATAATACGAGTCGAAAATTCCTAATTACTAACTAAAGGGCAATCACGCATGCCGTAGCACGAAAGAAGGTTACTTCAAATAGGAAAAACCTCCTTTGTAACCGCGAAAGTAAGCTCTGTATAACCTGTGGTAAGTTTGACAGTTGCGCGCGGAAGGTTGGTAGCGTTTTTTTTCTTTTTAAATCAGTGGCGGTGCAAAGCATGTGTTCGTGTTATGCCAAAGGTCAGATCGTTAAGCATATTATGCCCTTTCTTTAGTGAGGGGTATGAATTTTTAACGGTGGAGTGGTTAACTTGATTTTTAATTGGAAAACTGATTTCCTGGTTAATGGAATGAAATACATTGAAATGTTTTTTTATTCAAGAAGATTCAGATTTATATATTTGCCAATAATGTAGGTACAAGTTTAAGATGATACAATAGCTGAAGGTTTCCGCTACATTCTACCTTACGGTAAGCAAATTCATAGAAACTAATAGTTTAGATACTTTCATAATATAAAATTCTCGTGTCACAATGTTAGTTGCCATACTGCTCCGAAACGGCTGAACCGATTTGTATGGTTTTTTTTTGCATATCGGGTAGGTCTGAGAATTGGTCAACATCTATTTTTTCATATCCATAAAAAAACCCGCGAACGAACGGGCAGCAGCTAGATTTATTATTAATTACCATGTCATACTAATTAACAATAATAAACATAAAAAGAATTATCAATTCCACATCATCATCATCATTTCTGCCCAAAAATCGTTCTCTGCTGGGCATAGGCCTCCCCCAAGTGTCGCCACATTGGCATTTTGGTGGGTTTTGCCATAATTACCACGCTTGGCAGGCGGGTTGGCGAACGACACCATACAGAGCCAATTCCACATAAATAAATCAAAAAGTCCATTTTTTAGGGTTCCGTAGCCAAATGGCAAAAAACGGAACCCTTATAGATTCGTCATGTCTGTCTGTCTGTCCGTCCGTATGTCACAGCCACTTATTTCCGAAACTATAAGAACTATACTGTTGAAACTTGGTAAGTAGATGTATTCTGTAAACCGCATTAGGATTTTTACACAAAAATAAAAAAAAAAAATTTTTCTTTTTTTTGGGGTCCCCATACTTAGAACTGAAAACCAAAAAAATTTTTTTCATCAAACCCATACGTGTGGGGTATCTATGGATAGGTCTTCAAAAATGGTGTTGAGGTTTCTAATATCATTTTTTTCTAAACTGAATAGTTTGCGCTAGAGCCACTTCCAAAGTGGTAAAATGTGTCCCCCCCCCCCCCTCTAATTTCTAAAGTAAGAGGAGGAAAATTATGAAAATATTTAGGATTATAGAACGTAAAAAAAACTATCAACGAAAATTGGTTTCAATAAGATATGATGTTTAGTTTTTGAGATATGGGACTTTTTCATCAAACTGCAGCAGTAACTTTGTTTTTCATTAACATAGTATGAAAAACAAATATTTAGTTTTGCGGTTGCGTGGAAGTTTACAAACTAATGAATGACTGTTCAAAATATTTTTATTAGATTGTTTGGAGCTATGGAACCCTGTGTGCGAGTAAGACTTGCACTTGGCCGGTTTTTTATTATCATTTAAAAAGTCATTGATACTATAATAACATTTATCTAAGCTTAGATTTTAACATTCCAATAGGGTGTTCTTTAAAATTGAGCGGATTTTTTTTTTGTATATGGTGGGTCCCATTTACATAATATTTTCCTTATTATATAGCTAGCCTGTATTGTCCCACTCCAAGGCAAAGGCCTCCCTCCATTCTTTCCAACATCACGATTCTGTGATGCTTCTTTCCAATTATCAAGGAAGACATCCAGTTCGTCCCTGGATATTTTCCTTTGTAGTGCTATTTTGTAATTGCCTGTACCTATGTACTAAGTTTTTATATTGTAGTCTGCTTGCTGATTGCTAGATTGAAGTAAGGGACTGTTATTATAGCAAGTACCTAACAGAAAACTGCCTATCTTTATATACTTACTAATAATAAAGCTGAAGAGTTTGTTTGTTTTTTTGTTTGCTTGAACGCGCTAATCTCAGGAACTACTGGTCCGTTTTGAAAAATTCTTTCAGAGTTAGATAGCATTTATCAAGGAAGACTACATGTTATATATCATCACGCTACGACTAATAGGAGCGGAGCAGCAATGAAAAATGTTTCGAAAACGGGGTAAATGTGACGCAGACGCTGATCGCGGTGATGTTGACCCATTGAGAAACTTGTTCAGTTTGCGGCCTTTTCCCTACTATGTTGGGGTCGACTTCCAGTCTAACCAGATGCAGCTGAATACTAATAATTTTGCATGGAGCGACTGCCTACCTGTTCCACAACCCAGTTAGTACTGGGTAATACAATACCCATTGATAAAACTGGTTGTCAAACTTTCGGTTCACTGACGACCTGTAACGACTGTCAAAGATCTACAAATGACAGCTGAGACCAACGGCGTAACGTGCTTGCCGAGGCACGGAGGAAACTCCGTATGTAATGGGTGTGCACCCATCCACGGACAAACCTAGACAAGCACAGCTTACCCTAAAGATCGATCCGAGCGACTGTTATTATTTAGCCTTGGTCGTTTGTCCGTCTTCTAAAGGCTATCGAAATCGGGCAAACGACCAAGTATAAGTGCGTCATTATAAGGACAATTAGGAACATAGGTAGTCGTACTACAATACCCTTTCCTTATGACATGGCCGTTTCACAAGAAATCTAATTATATAAAGTGCTTACTGACACCTATTGACACTTGTAAAATGCCAGAGGCATCACAGAAGGCGTTTGAGACATTGATTTTTTACTATTCGACGAATACGAATACCTGGCTAATTGTTGTTATAAATTATTAGTTTAAAAAAATAATACACAATGATCATCATCATCTTCATCAGCCTATAATGTTCCCACAGCTGGGACACAGGCCTCCTCCCTATGAGAGTGAGTGGGCTATTATCCACCTCGCAGGAACAGTGCGGGTCGATAGATGTCACATGTCTTCGAGTTTTTAGTTCTAGGACATGCCGGTTTCCTCACGATGTTTTCCTTCACCGTTTTTGAGGGCAGTAGTGATTAAATAAATTACAGAAAATAATGCGCCTGCCTGGGTTCGGACCCACCCACGGCTTACTGCTCGTAATCGGGGCTACAACCAATGGGCCACCGCTGCTCTCTTAAACACAATGATACATTATTTTATTACTACTTTAATAACTTCTCGTACATTGTTTAATATAAAATCAAGAGATTTCTTTTTTTTTGACAAACGGTTTGTACCAAACGATACCATTACCAACCGCCAATTACCAAGTAACCAAAGCGTCATCAAAATAGTATGTTCCGTAACCTACGTGAATCGGGTGCTCGGGCTCTTCTGCACAGATAACTAGCTTAGTCTTTGACATTGTGTAGTAGTCGCATCCGCTAGCCTTATGTCACGATTTTTTAGAGCTCAAAAACTCCGTACCCTAACTCTAGAAACAAACTTATATGCGCACAACACTATCCGTCATTTAGTTCAGAGAATCAGCTCATAGCATACATATATGTATACCTACTAACTTTCATTATTTTACGACAAAGATTCCTTGTTTACAGGGTAGAAATTATTTTTAAATAAGTTTGGGGGTTTGGGATATAGGTTATCATTTCGAGACTATGCAGTTCGTACAATTAAAATGGAACTTCACTTAGGTAAGTTCGTTTAATTTCTAATTGTACTTCACTGCATAGTCTCTTCATGATAAAGAAGACATGTAGATGTTTAGAGAGTCGTAAAATAATTATAACATACATTTAAAAATATTTTTATTAAGTACATATTTTCATAAAATTAAGCATTCGAACTTAAAACAATTGATAAATCTTCATTAGTGACAACCTCCCTATTATAAAACTGAGCAAAAGTTGTGACATAAGGCTAGCGGATGCGACTACTGAACACAAGTCACGATAAAATTGAAACCCAGGCGAATAATATGTAAAAAAAAAATGATCTACAGCTACTCAATATTACACTGTTTTTAATTCAAGTGACAATCATTTGACAACAGGATTTAATTAAGATTTTCTTTAGCTTAACAACATAACAGCATGCCTGTAGGTAATACTTGAAAGGGCCCCGGCTGTCATTTGTAGATCTTTGATAGTCGTTCCAGGTAGTCAGTGGACGAAAGTTTGACAACCTGTCCTATAAAAGATTGTCATGGTAGCCCGTATTAACTGGGTAGTAGAGTTAGATAGGCAGTCGCTTCATTTACAATATTGGTATTTAGCTGCATCCGGTTGGACTGGAAGCCGACCCCAACATAGTTGGCAAAAGGGTAAGCAGATAATGAGCTTTGAACAGAATTCAAGACCTATAAACTTCTAACGCAAGGCTTAGGCCTGGCCTGGGCTAGGTCTATTTGGCGCAGCCGTGAGGCACCCAATATAATCTTTTTCGTTTTTTTTGTTTTTAACATATTTATTTGGCACATGCCACAAATGCACACAGCATTTGTGGCATGTGCCAAATAAATATGTTTTCTTCCTTTTCTTTCTGAAAATGTTTTTTGTAACTTTTTAGACCTATGTATCCTGCGTATGAAGTTTCATTAAATTCGGTTCAGTCATTTCGGAAAATAAGGACTTGAAAGTTTGTATAAAATGCCGCAAGGCGTAAACGCTAAGTGTAGGTAAGTGTATTTTTTTGCCCTTTATAAGGATATCAAACCTACTGAAAAGTATGATCGATTATTTAGGAAAGTCGGCATTACTTTACATGAATAGCTACATAGCTTAGGTACTGGTTTTAGGTCCTACATTGTTTTTAGGCTGTTCACCCTTTTACTTATTCAAATCGATGTCTTGTAAAAAAAACAATCGTCATTGCAAATGTCAAACTATGCCTTGTCAGAATAAAAAGGTCAAAGTCATTACATTCAATACAAAAATACTCCATTGCTATAAAAAACAATTTCGCAACGTTATTTATTGTTGGTAGTATGTACCTTGAGCTTTCGTCATGTTTTTCAATGGTATAAAAGGTTATCCATAATCTTACTAATATTGTAAATGTGTTTGTTTGAATGTTTGTAACCCTGTCGTGCTTTTACGACGGGTAACGAAATTCAAATTTTCCTTGGTTTTTGACAATTTGCAGGACAATGTCAGACTGTTTGTATAGACAACGTCATTAAGTAGTAACCCCCTGGCATACTCGGCCGGACTGTAGATGGGTTAGCGCATACTGACGCTGTCTGTACGCCCGAGAATCATATTTTAATCAGCACGACACTGACCTGCAAATGCTGCAAAACCAAAGAAAATTTGCATTTGGCGGCTACTTTGGTGATTCCCCCGTAAAAGGGTGCATTCAGAAATCTGGCAACGTCGCACATAGCTTTCAAAATTAACCGTTTTGATAAATTAATATTACTCAACGAAATTATGAAATATCTCTCTATGTTGCACTTAAGTATTGATTAAGAAAAAGCCAAATCCCAGAAGGGAACACGTTGCAAACGACCCCATCATAGTTAAAATAAGGTTAGGCAGATAATAAAATGTACTAGTTTCCCAAGGAGGCGAGTGAAACCGCAGGGAACACTAGTAAGCCAAACCAATAAACCGTAGTCTATGGTCGATGTTCCGTTGAATTCGCAAACATGGCCGCTTGCTTAGCTGTCAAGATTCCCGCGCTCTACATGTTTGACTAAGAAGGTTGTAGTGCAATTATTTTAAGTGGTGTCGAAATATACTTGATCTATTTTTGGCCGATATATCTGAAGGTCGTTTTAAATATTTCTATAAGAGTTTGGTAATGGTGTATTGCTAAGGTTGTTTTGCGAGTTATGTGAAGAACCTCATATAAAAAGTACCGTCTGACACAAATTCAGATTTCAAGTTGCTACTAAGATTTTATCAATGGAGATTACCATATACACTGAAAACGGTATATTTACCATGTTTACTGTTTGTTTTGAGTTCCCGATATTTTGGCGCTGTTGCAAGAACCATGATCCCGGATAAAGGCAGTTTATCCCTCGTTTAAGACGTGACGATATTATGTAATAATAAAATACATTTTTGCAATAAAATAACCGACTTCGAAAACGAAATTGGACCACTATTTACAGTGAAATCGATGAACATACACGAAAAAATACGCAATTCCGTCACATTTACCCCGTTTTCGCAACACTTCATTGCTGCTCCACTCCTATTGGTCGCGTGATGAAATATAGCCTATAGCCTTCCTCGATAAATGGGCTATCTTACGCAGAAATAATTTTTCAAATCGGTCTAGTAGTTTCGGAGTCTATTCAATGCAAACAAACAATCAAATCTTTCCTCTTTATAATATTAGTTTAAATGACATAAGTTACAGATATACATCCACATAATGTGTTGTAGATTTCAGCCCACACCATGACGTAGCAGCTACCTAAACTTATTACCTGCATGCAAAACACTCATGTACTAACACTTTGCCAGCGTGTTTCTGCTGTAATTGTTTAACAAAGTTTTCTATATGTACGAGGCATACATGGCGAATTACTGAATAATTGCTCATAGGTTTCCAGAAGTTTCTACAGTAATTCTAGCAAAAAGAACATTATTCATAGCATAATTAGCTATGCATAATCAGCATACAGTTTGCCTAGGTTGGTGAATGGATGGGTGACCTAACATACATATCGAATTTCCTCTGCGCTTCGAAAAGCACGTTTAGCCGTTGGTCCCGGCTGTCATTTGTAGATCTTTGACAGTCTTTACAGGTCGTCAGTGACCCGAAAATTTGACAACCAGTTCTATCAACGCGTATCGTATTACCCCGTACTAACTGGGTTGTGGAGGTCAAATAGGCAGTCGTTCCATGTAAAATACTAGTACTCAGCTGCATCCGGTTAGACTGTAAGCTGATCCCAAGATAGTTTGGGAAAAGGCTAGGCATACGATGGGCACATAAGTAAGTACAGACAGCGTTATTAAGTAGTTACCCTCCTGGCGTACTCGGCCGGACTGTAGAGGGGTTAGCACATACTGACGCTGTCTGTACGGCAGTTATCAATAAAACTAGAAACGGGTTTTTACCATGTTTACTATTTGTTTTGAGTTCCCGATATTACAATCCCCCCGCAATAACTTCAGTTTATCCACGATTATGGCGTTTGCAACGACGCCGAAATATCGGGAACTCAAAACAAATAGTAAAAATGGTAAATATCCCGCTTCAAATGTTCTTGACACTGTTAGTGACCATGTCAGTTTAAAAACTTATCGTACGTCGGTTAGTCTTTAACTTGTAATTCTTTGGATGCAAATTTAACAGTAAAGTTATTAGTTTGTACTTCCATACGTTGCATGGCTTTAATGAGTTATTTAGACTAGGTACTACTGCCTGAGGTGTGGGCGCAGTCCGAGCGGAGCGGGGTTGTGAGCAAATTTTTCTTTACGTTAGCACACTGCAACATAATCAAGACCTTACTTTGTATGAGTTTATCGGGTATATGAGAGATCAGCTTAATTTGGCTTTAATAACTTGCTTGGTCGTCATGCGTTTAAAATAAGAACAAAAATGCCAATGACCTTTATATCAACCGTCACATGAAAACGTCATTTTTAAAACAATATTGTCAGAGCGGTTACAAGAAAAGTGTTTCTACAGCATAAAATAATTTTTAGATCATAAAAATGTTTGATAGATTACTAGAATTATTTTGTAAATTGATTAAGGACATTTGTATGTAATAATAATGCGTGATAATCTTGCAAAAAACTTTTGGAAAATGCAAGATGCAAAACGCTCGCCGTAGGTAAAACGCCGTAACTACAACCGCACCCTAACTACGTCACAAACATAACACAGGTTTAATTCTTACAATAATACAATGTTCATGTTATTTATAGACTGAACTGCTCCCAATATAGCCTGGCCTGCAATTGCATGTGTTATATGAGCTTCCAGAGGTCAAGAGTAAACTACCAGCGTTTTTAAAAAGTAGTGTTTGATGTCATTTTTGTTTGCCGCATTTTGTACGAATTGTGGATAACGCCTCGAAATTAAAGTTTGAACACAACTGACATTAAATAACCCGCAATGTGCTAACGCACCGCCACTGCCCTCAAAAACGTTGAAGGAAAACATCGTGCGGAAACCGGCATGTCCTAGAACTAAAAATTCGAAGATATGTGACATGGTTGTTTTATATGCAGGTACTGTTCGTTTTATTTTCCTTAGTCATGTATTAAAATGTTTACGCTGTCTTGATTTCCGTACGTTTTTTTTTTACGGGTGACCACTGAAAACCAGCGCTGTGCTGTGGGCCCCCCATAGCACAGCATCATGCTGAGTGGGAACCTGCTTGTCGCAGTCACGACGTGCAAGCTGACGAATCTTTTACTTAAATTCTGTTTTATTTTGTTATTTTTAAAATCTTACTGTTGTATATTTTATGTTATTGTACTTACAAATGTTTCTTATGCTTTGTACCTATGTTTACTGTTTTCATTTTGTATGCACGTCATGTCCCTGCGACAAATAAATATTTTTTCTTTCTTTCTTTCATGTACCAACCCGCACTGCCCGTACCAGTCCACTCCCTCTCATAGAGAGGAGGCCTGTGTCCCAGCAGTGGAAACATTATAGCCTGATGATGATGATGGGCTAACGATGTGGATACAGACCCATTGGTGGTAAAGTGGTGATAACAACCCCGTCTTAGTCTTTCAAGTGTCCCACTGCTAGACAATGACCTCCCCTTTTTCCTTCTAACCTCACAATCTTGTGCAATTTCTGTCCATGACCGCCCCCAAACAAGATCAGATTGTCACACCACCTTCGCTGCGGTCTACCTCGGCGGCGATTTCCTCCATCAGGTGTCCAGTGAGTGACGATCCGTGCCCACCTCTCCGGGTGCATTCGTGCTACGAAGCCAGCAGGCAAGCAGGCACATTACTTTGTGTAATTTATTTCAGCACAACTGCTACCAAAATGGCGACGGAAAACATTGTCAGAAAACAGGCTTAAAAAAGAAAGAAAGAAAACATTTTTATTTGGAGCCACAAGTGAAAGCTGAAGAGTTTGTTTGTTTGCTTGAACGCACTAATCTCAGGAACTGCTGATCCGATTTGAAGTCTTTCAGTGTTAGATAGGCCATTTATCGAGGAAGGCTGTAGGTTATATATCATCACGCTACAACCAATAGGAGCGGAGCAGCAATAAAAAATGTTGCGAAATCGGGGAAAATGTGATGCAGACGAAGTTGCGCGGGACAGATAGTAAAAAATAAAGAAAAAAACTTAAATCTAAACAGAAAATAAAAATATAATATTGTGTGTCTCAAGGCTGCGCCAAATAGGGCCAGTCATAAAACAAAAAAAAAAATAAGACATCTGACATCTACCAACCCGCACTGGGCCCGCGTGATGGTTACAGCCCACTCCTTTTCATAGAGAGGAGGCCTGTGTGCCAGCAATGGCAGCAGTGGGTATATAATAGACTGAACATGCTATGCCCGAAGATATCTACGCCTCTATGAGCTCGTCATCTCAGCCTTTAGCTGGCCTACCATGACGTCTTAAAGCAGTATTGTTTTACTCTTATTCCAGTGTGGGAAAGAGACGGAGCTATACAGGACGGCGCCATCTCTTTCCCACACTGGAAAAGGAGTAAAACATTAGACGTCATGGTATGCCAGCGGCCTTTAATTGGATTCCTTTGGACGGGAACATGTGATTGGCATTTTCAATTAGACTCGGTAAGAACTAGGTGGTTTGATAGACGTGCTAGCGTGTCGGCCTGCCCCCGTACCATGACGTCTTAAAACATTATTGTTCCATTCCTATTCCAGAGTGAAAAAGAGACGGAGCTATACAGGTCGTCTAGCTCCATCTCTTTCCCACTCTGGAATAGGAATGGAACAATAATGTTTTAAGCGCCATGGTACGGACTCTGATCTCTTTACGGTGGTGACGGATTGCTGTTCCCATCCGACCCATAGTTGTGTAGGCTCCTCTGAGATTTGCTAAAATGAAAACTTTATCATCATCATCTGCCTAGCCTTTAGCCAAACTTTTGTTGGGGTCGGCTTCCAGAGTAACCGGAAGCAGCTGAGTATCAGTATTTTACATGAAGCGACTGCCTATGTGACCTTCATAATCCAGTAATACGGTAACCCTTGGTAAGACTGAATGTCAGACTTTCGGTTTCTGACTACTCGTAACGACTGCCAAAGATCTACAAATGACAGCCGGGACCAACGGCTTAACGTGCTTTCCGAGGCACGGAGTAAACTCGGTATGTAATTATGGTAACCCATCCACGGACCAACCTCGGCAAGCACGGCTTAACCTTAAAGATCGACCTGGGCGGCTGTTAATATAATATTTAGCCACGAGCTGCTCCCGTTCTGCATGGTGTCGGACGTAAAGAATAGCACCATCCCATTTCGTCCCGTGGGTGTCGTAAGAGGCGACTAAGGGACTTGCCAGAGAATGGGCAGCAGCGTTCTCTGTGTTTTTGTAACAACCGTACTGCGATCGCCAACCCGCCTGCCAAGCGTGGCGATTATGTCAAAACCCCCCATATGTCAATGTGGCGACCCTTGGGGCCTATGTCCAGCAGTGGACGTCCTTCGGCTGAAATGATGATGATGAGCTCCTCCCAAAAAAAACTGGATTCAGAATGATTACATTATGTTTCATGTGTGCCTCGTTTGTCACGTGGTCGCAAGGGTAACTGCTGAGCATGGAGCTAGGGTTCGATTACCAGGTAGGGCCAAGTGTTATTTGAATTTCTCAGTAACAGCCACGGAGTCTGGATTTGTTCCGGTGAAACTTAAGAGCGATTACACCTCACGACATTTCATACAAACTTTCAAGACCTTATTTTCCTAAATGACTGAACCGATTCTAATGAAACTTCATACGCATTAGCAGGATACATAGGTCTGAAAATTTACTAAGTAAAACAAATTTTCGAAAAAATTTGACCGATTATAAATTATCTTTAGTAACAGAAACCAATTATCTTTTGTTTTAACAGAAAATGTTTCGAAAATGTTTTTTGTAACTTTTTAGACCTATGTATCCTGCTTATGCGGATTAACTGTCATTAAAATAGGTTCACTGATTTCGGAAAACAAGGACTTGAAAGTTTGTATGAAATGCCGTAAGGCGTAAACGCTCTTAAACATAACTGGAGAAATGTGAGGGTAGGTACTATTAGGTACGCTTCTGCCTATTCCATCGAGGCTTACAGGCGCGATGTTATTTATGTAAAGCAAACCTTAATCTTATAGTGAGATTTGCAATGAAGTTACCAGCACGCGTAGCATGACCTTAGAAACGGGCTAATCGACAAACTGACACATTGTCATTGTCTATCTGTCATTATGTCGATTCTTCCGAAGTAGTAAGTTGCCGAAGTCAGTTACAGAACTGACCGAAGGAAAGTTTAAAAAATATTTTTTAAACGTGTAATTAAACGTGTTCTAGCTCATAAACGGCACAAATGTGTGGATGTCTCGAACTATTCTCAATATTATTATTTTTTCCATTCTTTTTAATCAGATGTTTTACAATCGTTTTGATATCATTATATTACCGATATCGTTATGGTATTTGTTTCCAAACATAAAGTCGATGTATTTCTAAATGACCAGTTGTGGCCGGATGGCATTACCTTTAGGCGGTTTGTACATTTTATGTATAGAACCAGACAAGAGTCTAGAGTTAAAGTTGATTAAATGTTTTTAAAATGTTAAGTTACACTATTAACTACTCAACTTTTACGAGCTTTAATTGTAAGTCGGCAAAACGCTCTGTTGATGATATTCGAGCTATCTGTGCTTGGTCAGATATTGTAGCCCTCCAAGAGACATAGCTTCTTCCTCATGATATATTGATGTTAGGTACCATTAGTCAAGACTTTGAATTTACGGGTAACTCAGCGGTTGACACAACCGTAGGACCGTTAACAGGAAGGCCGTATGGGGGAGTGGCCATTCTCTGGAGGAAAGGCATGTTTGAGTCTGTCTCTGTTTTGGACTGTACTAGTAAACGGATTGTGGCCATAAAGGCAGCTATGGGGGAGCGCTCCATTCTTGTTTTTTCTGTCTACATGCCTACAGACTCATCAGACAATTTGACGATCTTTACTGATGTATTAAGTGAGATAAATGCTATTGTAGTAAGTTATGATGTTGAAAATGTGTTTATACTGGGCGATTTTAACGCGCACCCCAAACAAAATTTTTATAATGAATTGACGAACTTTTGTACGGACCAGTCATGGCTGTGTGCCGATATAGAATTTTTAGGTGCTGAGCAAAATCACTACACTTTTATTAGTGATGCGCATGGGTGCAGAAGATGGCTCGATCACTGTGTGGTATCTTTATCGGCTTGGCAAACTGTTGTAGATGTATGTATTAAAGAGGATGTATATAACTCTGATCATTTACCCATCTATATGAAATGTGATTTGAGTTTGGTAAGGTCAAAACTGGTGTCTCAGACTGTGCCCCGTAGTGCGATTGTATGGGGTGAAAGAAACTGTTCTGAAGTTGACAGGTACAGGCTTTTATGTAATAGTAAACTGCGTACTATCGACCTTCCCCAAGAGTTTACGGAGTGCAGTCGTGGGTCATGCGGTTCGGTTGAACATAAACTTATTTTAGACAAAATGTATGACCGGATTGTGAAGGTTCTTAGTGAGGCAGCTATGCAATCTAAAGAGACCAGTGAATATAGGCCTCACAGAAAATATAGATCTCTGTGTGGCTGGAATAAACATGTACGTGATGCGCACAGTGAGGCTAGGCTTAAATTTAAAACCTGGATTGAACATAAACGACCAACCTGTGGTTATGTTTTTGAACAAATGAGAGAGGCTCGTAAAGTTTTCAAAAGTCGCTTGAATTGGTGTCAGAATAATCAAGAACGTATTAAAATGGACATATTAGCAGAACAACGAGCTACTAAGAACTTTGGCAAATTCTGGAAGTCCACAGGCAAGTTGAACGTTAGGCCTGGTCTTGCTGTGAGTGTGGAGGGGATGAGTGATCACGGGGATATTGCAAAACTGTTTGTGAAACATTTCCAGGTGCAATCTCCCCTTGGTCCCTCAGCTCCCTCTGCAGAGGCTGAGTGTTGTTGTCGGGTTCAGGAGACATTTGTGCACTTCTCTGCCAAACAAGTCAAGAGAGTCATACAGGGAATGAGCAGGGGCAAGTCTCCAGGTCATGATGGACTCAGCATTGAGCATTTGAAATTTGCGGGAGTCCACATGCCGAGGGTCTTGTCTTTGTTCTATAGGATGTGTATAAGTCATTCGTACCTACCGGAAAATTTTATGAAAACGCTTGTGGTTCCCATCGTTAAGAACAGGGTGGGGGATATATCGAATAAGGCGAATTATCGCCCTATTTCCCTGGCTACAATCATGGCTAAGGTGTTGGACAGTATGCTTGACTCATATTTGAAAACAATTCTAAACCTTCATGAAGCACAGTTCGGGTTCCAGCCTGGGCTATCTACTGAAACTGCAATCTTGAGTCTCAAGCATACTGTTCAATATTATACTGACCGTAAGACGCCCGTGTACGCCTGTTTCCTCGACCTCTCGAAGGCCTTCGATCTCGTTTCCTATAAGGTGCTTTGGGACAAGTTGAGGGACAGGGGTACCCCTGCTGAAATACTGAAAATCTTCCAATACTGGTATGCCAATCAACAAAACCAAGTAAAGTGGTCTGATACACTCTCTCCGGCATATGGATTAGAATGCGGTGTGAGACAGGGGGGTTTGTCATCCCCTAGGCTCTTTAATCTATATGTTGATGGCCTCATCACCGAGCTCAGCAGCATGACTGTCGGATGTCGAATAAATGGGGTGAGCGTCAATAACATCAGCTACGCGGATGACATGGTGCTGCTGGGCCCGACTGCTGGGGCAATCAGGGGATTGCTCAGAGTCTGTGAGACTTATGCTGCTTCACATGGACTTATTTATAATGTCTCTAAGAGTGAATATATGGTCTTTAAGGCCGCAGGTAGGTGTCCAGACGCTGTACCAGAACTTATTAGGCTGAATGGGCTCCTTTTAAACAGAGTGTCTAAGTTCAGGTACCTTGGACATTTCATCACTGACGACCTTAAGGATGATATAGACATTGAGAGGGAGCGTAGGGCACTGGCGGTCAGAGGTAACATGTTGGTCCGTAGATTTGCTCGGTGCTCTGACCTAGTTCATCATTCATCATTTCAGCCGAAAGACGTCCACTGCTGGACATAGGCCTCCCCCAAGTGACGCCACATTGACCGGTTCCGTGCGCCTCGCATCCAGCGGATCCCCGCAACCTTGACCAGGTCATCGGTCCACCTAGTGGGAGGCCTTCCAACACATCGTCTTCCGGTTCGCGGTCGCCATTCCAGAACTTTTCGGCCCCATCGGCCATCCGTTCTGCGAGCAATGTGCCCTGCCCATTGCCACTTAAGTTTGGCGATTCTTCGGGCTACGTCAGTGACCTTGGTTCTCTTGCGGATGTCCTCATTTCTAATTCGATCACGCAAGGAAACTCCGAGCATAGCCCTCTCCATTGCCCTTTGGGTGACTTTAAGCCTTCTGATGAGGCCCATTGTGAGCGACCACGTTTCGGTCCCGTATGTCATCACTGGCAACACACACTGGTCATAGACTTTCGTCTTGAGACACTGCGGTAAGTTGGACGAGAAGATATCACGCAGCTTCCCGAACGCAGCCCAGCCGAGTCGGATTCGACGATTGACCTCTTTCTCGAAGTTAGACCTACCCAACTGGACCGTTTGTCCCAGGTAGACATAATCGTCTACAACTTCGATAGTAGAGTCTCCGATCTTGATAGGAGTGGGTGTTACATGGGCATTCAACATGACCTTGGTTTTGTCCATGTTCATTCTAAGACCCACTCTTTCGGAAGCTCTACTGAGGTCATCGAGCATTGTACTGAGGTCCTCCATGGTCTCAGCCATGACCACTATATCGTCGGCAAATCGAAGGTGAGAGATGTACTCGCCATTGATGTTGATGCCTAGCCCTCTCCAGTCCAGAACCTTGAAGACATCTTCCAGTGCAGCGGTGAACAGTTTCGGAGATATGACGTCTCCCTGTCTCACACCTCGCTGCAGAAGGATAGGTTCCGAGGTCTGGTCCTGAAGTCGGACTGACATGGTGGCGTTTTTGTACAAACACTTCAACACCTCGATGTACCGATAATCAATTTGGCACCGTTGGAGAGACTGCAGTACAGCCCAAGTCTCGATCGAATCGAAGGCTTTCTCGTAGTCCACAAACGCTAAACAGAGAGGCAGGTTGTACTCTTCGGTCTTCTGTATAACCTGTCGCAGCGTATGTATGTGGTCTATGGTGCTAAAGCCTTTACGGAATCCGGCTTGTTCGGGAGGCTGAAAATCGTCAAACCTGCGCGCGAGACGATTCGTGATGACTCTTGAAAACAACTTGTAGACATGGCTTAGAAGTGAGATGGGCCTGTAGTTCTTCAACCGGGCATTGTCGCCCTTTTTGAAGAAGAGTACCACCACACCCCTGCACCATGCCTGAGGCGTTTTGCCCTCGAGTATGACGGAATCAAACAGCTTCTGAAGGGCCTTAAGTACCGGTTTTCCACCCGCCTTCAGAAGTTCGGCCGTAATTCCATCATCACCCGGTGCCTTGTTGTTTTTAAGCTGTTTCAGAGCCATCCTAATCTCGTACAGGCTGATGTCCGGGATGTCTTCGGTATAGTGTCGGGTCAGTCTAGCTCTTGGGTCATTCGCTAGATTTACAACGGGTTTCCTGGTTGACGTGTACAACTGCCCATAGAATCTCTCGATCTCCCTCAGTAGCTCCGGTTTGGCGGATACGATCCTGCCATCGTCGGTCTTCAGTTTCGTGAGCTGGCTTTGCCCAATAGCCAGATCTCTTGCAAATACCTTTGAGCCTTTATTTCGCTCAATTGCGTCTTTAATACGCTCGGTATTAAAGCGGCGGAGGTCGCTTTTTAAGGATTTGGAGATCCGTCTATTGAGCTGCCGGTATTTCCACGCCTCGTCTGAAGACTGCAGGATCATCTCACGCCGTTCCTTCATGAGCTTGAGAGTATGATCGGAGAGTTTTTTGTTCTTCTGTGCACGACGTGTCTTGTAGAACTTAGACCCCGTCGTATGGACAGTTTCCACGAATCCATCGTTGCATTCGTCCACTGAGCTTCCTAGGCACTCGAAACGATTCTGAAGTTCCAGCTGAAAGCTCTCGGGGTTTTGGATCTGGATCTGTGCTGGTCGGAGCGTAGACTTCATCAGTCGAGACCTTTCAAGCTTAATATTAATGTTCAATGTGCCTCTTACCATGCGGTGATCGCTCCCGGTTTTCACTGAATTGATCACAGAGACATCATTGAACATTTGCTTTCCGGTTGACATGATGAAGTCAATCTCATTTTTTGTTGCACCATCGGGGCTCTGCCAGGTCCACTTCCTGTGCTCACGCTTTCTGAAGAAGGAGTTCATCATATAGAGGCCCTCCTTCTCCATAAAACTAGCCAGTTGGTGTCCCCGGTGGTTCCGACGTCCAACCCCAAATTGCCCCACCTGCAGCTCATCCCCGTCTCGTTTGCCCAGTTTCGCGTTGAAGTCCCCCATGACAACGGTGAAGTGAGTTTTGAAACCATGCATGGCTTTAGAGATATCCTCATACATGGTCTCCACTTCGTCGTCGGGGTGTGCCGAGGTCGGGGCGTAGACCTGTATAACCTTCAGCCAATATCTTGAGGATATTCTGAGTATAAGGCACGCCACCCTGGTCGACACACTCTCGATCTTCACCACGTTATTCACAAGGGACTTGTGGACGATAAACCCAACACCACCCTGGGACTGCCGGTCACCCTCTCGGAAATAGAGCAGGTTACCGGATTTCAGGATCATCGTGTCCTCCCCCTCTCTTCGGACTTCAGATAATCCTACAATACTCCATCGCAACCTGCTCAATTCCTCTTCGAGTTCGGTTATCTTCTCGTCAGTTCGGAGTGTTCGCGTGTTGTAAGTTGCCAGGTCTAGTCGTCGGTATAGGCAGCCGGATCCCTTCCGGAGATTCTTCGCACCCCTTGCCACGTCATTACCTCGACCGCTACCGTAGTCGAGGGTAGACGGGCTGCCGGGTACTAGGGGCCATTTTGGTATTGCGCTCATTAGGGGGGGTTTTGCCATAATCGCCACGCTTGGCAGACGGGTTGGCGATCGCAGTACGGTTGTTACAAAAAGCACAGAGAGCGCTGCTGCCCATTCTCTGGCAAGTCCCTTAGTCGCCTCTTACGACACCCACGGGAAGATATGGGATGGTGCTATTCTTAACGTCCGACACCATACAGAACAACTGACCATACTGACCTAGTTAAAATTACCCTTTTTAAGGCCTACTGTCAGAGTTTTTACACGGGCAATCTATGGGTCAACTACACTAAGAGATCGCTGGATGTCCTGCGCGTTCAATATAATAATACTTTCAGGATGTTGTTGCGACTGCCCCGTTTCTGTAGTGCCTCGGAAATGTTTGCTGTGGCCCACACAGATGGCTTTCAAGCCATAATACGAAAAAAAACGGCTTCACTGCTATGCAGAGTGCGGAGTAGTCGCAACTATATCCTGAGAGCTGTGGCGGAGAGCTATACTCCGGATATCAGGTGTTTTGTGCGGAGGGTGATAAGGTAGGAACTATATTTTCCTGCCTTGTCATCCTTTCACAAAAATAGATTTTATTTTTATATCACTTTTACTAACACTAGAATATAAGCAGTTTGTATTACTAACAAAATATGGATCCTCGTTGTCCGAAATAAATGAATTTTAATTTTAATTTAATTTAATTACACTTTTTGTTTAGAATAGTTAAAGCACGGATGACAACATTTGTGTCACTTGTTTTATCTAGTCTTTATGTGATATTTTGTTTTTGTTTAGACTCTTTTTCTTATTTACCGATTATTTGTAAATGTGTGGACATTGTAGGCCTTATACATTCCTAGATCCTTGGTAACTTTTTATCTCGTTCTACGTTTCGTAGTGAGCAACGACTTTTTGTCGGGCCTACGATGTCCTCCCATACTTAAGTACTAACGCTGTAACAGAAATATTGTAAAACCAAATGATTTTAAAATAGTAACCATGGAGTTTCTTGTCGGTTCTTCTCCATAGGAAACGAACAACCCGAACCGAGCACCTTTTTGTCGACGTTTCGTAAGTCCCCGTTTTGGATGTGTATGTAAAAGAAAAATATTTTGATTTCTTCCGTAGACAAAACTCTTTTCATTACTCATATTCTGAAAGTAGGTCTGAAGTTGCTTGAGGAGCGGGATGAAAGTAATACTTTTCATCCCTAGGGAGAATCGATTTCAACTGACGGATGTCAAAATATTAAAAAAAACTAGTTCTATTTTCACATTTTTATTGAACCATGAACCATTTCATCACCACCACCATACCAACTTTCTATTCAGCCACGATGTAAAATTGAAATAACTTAAAGTTAAGCATTGATTAAAGAATATATATTTTTTAAATAACTTTATTATAATTTAGTTTCAACAATTTCTTTATAATAATTTTCATGAATGAAAAATAATGGCTGAATAGCTGGCTGGCCACAGGAAAAAAAAAACAAAATAGATGGGAAAGCGGCAATCCGAAATGAAATTTGCTAATTTTTTCTTTAGCTAATTCATGTTTTTATTTTTAGTTTCCTTGTATTCGTAATGAAAAGCACAGTGTTTACCTCGGGTTAAAGACTTATTTAGTCCCTCGAAGTATTGGCGCCCTTACTTCATTCGGGCGCCAAACCCCGTCTCGGGACCCAATAAGTTACTTTCACCCCTGGGGTAACAATGTACTATTCTACATTGGTCATGCTAATGTGCAGATCCGAGTTTAAACATCTGTCCATCGATTCATCCATGCATAATTTTTACCACCAATGACTTTTGAAGATCACAAAAGTATATTTTTAAAAGGCAATTCTTATTTTTATTCTTTATTGCACACAAAAAAAAAAAAAAAAATATACACACAAATTGCAATATACTAAAAACTTATGACAATCATTTTAAATAAGTTCCTTGTGGCTTTTGCAAAACACACAACACTTCCTTACTACGCAGTAGGTTTATAACAAAGAGGTACGATAACATAAGAATTATATTTCCCCCTTAGCCCCCCCCCCCTTTTGACCCCGAAACGTAACGTCGGATATAATATACAGCGGTGGGGGCGACCCCTAATTTTATACAGTATACAGGTTGATGTAGAAAGGTAACAGTAATTATCTGCAGAACTTTTCTGCTTAAGAGCGTTTACACCTTAGGACATTTCATACAAACTTTCAAGTCCTTATTTTCCGAAATGACTGAACAATTTAAATGAAACTTCATACGCATAAGCGGGATACATAGGTCTATAAAATTACTAAAAACATTTTCGAAAAATAATGTTACTGTTAAATTTAACAGTAACATTATTTTTCGAAAATGTTTTTAGTACCGATTATAAAATTACCTATATAAATAGAAGTTTCCAATTATCTTTTTTTTTTAAAGACATTTCGAAAATGTTTTTAGTTACTTTTTAGACCTATGTATCCCGCTTACGCGTATTCATTTTCATTGAAATCAGTTCAGTCATTTCGGAAAATAAGGACTTGAAAGTTTATATGAAATGTCGTAAGGTATAAACGCTTTTAATACAATGAAAAAGCAAGCAGTGACAACCTAGTGCTGTGACCACCGGACTGCCAAGTCACAGTTCTCAATTTCGAACCCCCAGACACGCACCCCTGATTTTTCGGATTCATCTGCATATATTGATAATTATCACTTGCTTCGGTGAAGGAAAACATCGCGAGGAAACCAACATGCCTAGAGATACTTCTCGACGGCATGAAAAGCCAAGTCCAAGAGACCCATGGGGACATCAGGTTAGTCACTTAGAACCACATGATAAAGAAATAATGAATAAGTGCGATGCAATCAGAGGGGAACGCTTTAAAACTGTGAAGATTTTTGCATTCTTAGCATGATAAGGAAAAACATTATCGGTCTATAACGCACTGTTGGACCTCAAAAAAGGAGGCCGTGAGAAACGTGAAAAGCCGGTTTTCACCGTTTTACATCTTTGCTTCTTTCGAAAACAAGTTTCAGTCTTCGAATAATAGCCTAAAAATAGATTGTTTTAGATTTTTACGAATGTATCATTAGCGTTTGAAAAGGCATATTACTCAGTTAAGGAATTTCTTGAAGAAAAATAATTATGTGATATTGGAATCATTGTGATACTTAATAAAATGACATATAAATTATAAGAATAGGAAATGTATGATATAATATAAAATGTATGAATATTAATAATTTTAATATATAAGATAATGTAAACTGGAACAACTGAGAACTGACAATTGAGTGTGTGTATATTTTTTTTATATTTAAAAACCATTTAAATTGCAATGCCCTAACAGGCAACTAAGTTATAAGAACCTACCTATTGTCAACATATTCAAGACTACACTTAGTTCGCAATAATTTGAATTTGAGCGTTATACAATACATTTACACACATACACTAATTAGTTACTTTTAACCCTTTTTTGGCCTTCAAAAATCAACCAACAACAAAGAACAGAAAAAGAGGTTTGTTACAAAAAAAAAAATTTCAACCAGCCTGTATACCAAGAAACTAAATCAACCTTGCTTTCCACCTTGGGGCTTAGTACCGCGGCAAGCTTCGTGCCACTAAGACGCAAGAACTAACTGTAACTATATCTCAGTCCTTACATAGACACCATATAGTCTAAACGTGAATTAAAAGTTAAACTAACTAAAAAGACCAAAATCTAAACAGAACAAAGTTGAAAAAAAGAAAAACGTTTGTCTAAAAATGGAATTCTAAAATTGAATGTTTTAAATCGTTGTTGTTTAAATGCGAACGCACGCTTTTGCACTTTCTTTTTTTTATTTAGTTTCTTTTATCCTGTGTCCTGATTTTGTTCCTGAATTCGTATTTAATATTGTGTATTTATAATTCACTTAACATGTTTTTATGATGGTTAATTAGTGTTTTCGCAAGCAGCAATGTTTATTAAAAAATCACGACGCAGGATTCATCTACTTTGCATAATATTTAAATATTATGTCTGTATTTATTTTTGAACATCTCTAATGTGTAACAAACAAGCAAAAAAAGTAAATTATAAGTTTTAAAGAAGATATTTAAAAAAGGAGTTTTATGCTAATCACCGCAGCTTTTTGCACGATAAATAAGTACTTATACTTTTCTACCAATGTAAATAATTTAAAACACAAACAGTTCTTATCTTTGATTAGTCAACTAAGAGTTATAAGTACTATAAAAATGTAATAAGACTTACATCAGCTTCCTTAGACCTAATATGTTTTTCATTCAATTACAGTCAAGAAGGAAGCGCTAATGTAGCCCGCAAAATTCAAATTTTCTTACGCTCTCTGCTATTTGCAGCTCAATATCAATTTGTATGTTGATTATAAAATGATTTTTGACTGTTACAAATATGGCTTTACGGAGTTATAAATCATTAAAATTATCAATACAACCAATAAAAAATTGAATGTTTTTTCTCATGAAATAGACATACTATGGGATTCAATTAACTTAGAGGTTTGTATTGATTTTACGGCGCGATTAACATTTTGTTCAACATAAAGCTTAACACAGACTTAAATTTCGCGGGCTTTCCATGCGCTTCCCCCTTATGTTGGCAAATCTTTTTCTCTATGGTTATTATTTGGGTTGTATTATAAGTTGATCAATCAAAGACAATGTTAAAATTAATTGTAGTTTTATATTAAACCGGCAATATAAATTTCTCATTTCCACCAACGGCCACACACACGTTTGGTTTATTAAGTCATTGTTTTAAATAAATACTCAAGTATTACTCTTGTTGGAATACTGGCCATAAAACGAAAAATGTAAATGGGGTGGGGTGGGGGGGGGGTCAGAATGATTTTGTAAATACGTGGAAACCGTTTTAGCGTCAGTGTCCCAGGTATAAATTGACACCCTCATCATCATCTGCCTAGCCTTTTCCCAAACTATCTTGGGGTCGGCTTCCAGTCTATCAGGATGCAGCTGAGTACCAGTATTTTACATGAAGCGACTGCCTATCTGACCTCCACAACCCAGTAATTGGGTAATACGATACCCCTTGGTAAGACTGGATGTCAGACTTTCGGCTTCTGCTGACTACTCGTAACGACTGTCAAAGATCTACAAATGACAGCCGGGACCAACGGCTAAACGTGCTTTCCGAGGCACGGAGGTAACTCGGTATGTAATTATGTTCACCCATCCACGGACCAACCTCGGCAAGCACGGCTTAATCTTAAAGATCGACCCGTGCGGCTGTTATTATTTAGGTACGAGCTCCTCGATAAAATTTAAAAAGACGCCTTGTGACAGACGGACGGAGACGGATAGAAAGACAACACACGCGTTATAATACCGCGCAAAACTAAAAATATTGTGTCCGAAGAAAAAGAATGGGAAAAACGAGCTTTATCAAATGAACAACTTCTGTTTGAATATGAAAGAACATCTTCTTGTTCTTTAAACTTTTACCGCAGATTTGCTAAGGCGATTATAACACAGAATCATACTACACTGCGCATAGCACTGGGCGGCAGATTTTAACATTGTAAAGCCGTGCGTGTTTTATAAACAAATTGAGAGACTAGCTTACAATGTTAAAATCTGCGGCCCCACGATACTAGGCGAAGCGTGGTGCAGGGTGGTAATCACCTTACCGCGTCAGAACAGATTCCCGACGGCAAAATTCGGGACTAAATCAATGTACCTACTTCAGTTACATCCATTTCGTTTCCAGAGTTGATTACTCCTACTGTTGAGAGTTCTATGTTATCAGTCATAATATCATATAATAAGTGTGCACTGATTGACATATAAGTACTGCAAAAATCTGGCTGAATCGTGTACTTTTATGGACTTGGTCCTAAAAATATATCCGCGATGCTAATTTCGGATGGAGAAATAGACATTAGATTGCTTTTTAACCTAAAAAGCGGGAAGTAGTTATTACTAGTCCCCGCGTTTTGTCCGCCATTACTTTATCTCAAACAAAATTCCATAACCAAAAAGATGTCTGGGGCCGTAACCTTCCGTTTACACGACTTTCATCAAAACCCAGTTACGTTATTTTGTAGTATTATATAAGGATCACATGGAGGAGCTCGTGGCTAAATAATAACAGCCGCACAGGTCGATATTTAAGGTTAAGCCGTGCTTGCCGAAGTTGGTCCGTGGATGGGAGACCATAATTACATACCGGGTTTCCTTCGTGCCTCGGAAAGCACGTTAAGCCGTTGGTCCCGGCTGTCATTTGTAGATCTTTGACAGTCGTTACGAGTAATCAGAAGCCGAAAGTCTGACATGCAGTCTTACCAAGGAGTCTCGTATTACACAGTTACTGGGTTGTGGAGGCATAGGCAGTCACTTCATGTAAAATACTGGTACTCAGCTGCATCCGGTTGGACTGGAAGCCGACCCCAAGATAATTTGCGAAAAGGCTAGGCAGATGATGATATTGACGCGTGATCCCAATTTTTACTGTCAAATGTCATGTGAAACGGGATGTCACTTTATCTACGCCGTGTTTAGGTGCACTTGTCTTGTATGTCATTTGTTTTAATTAAAACGCAATAGACCCGAATTAACTTTACATGGAATAAAACAAAGTCACTTCCCGCCAGACCCTTAGATCTTTTAAACTACCGTACGCAACGGATTTTGATGCGGTTTTCATCAATTGACAGATTGATTTCTTGAACGTTTATACCCTACGGCATTTCATACAAACTTTCAAGTCGTTATTTTCCGAAATGACTGAACAGATTTCAATGAAACTTCCTTCGCATAAGCAGTTTACATAGGTCTAAAAAGTTACTAAAAAACATTTTCGAAATGTCTTTTAAAAATGGAGATAATTGGAAATTTCTGTTTCTATAGATAATAAAAAATCGGTCTAATTTAGCTGTAACATTATTTTTCGAAAATGTTTTTTAGTAACTTTTTAGACCTATGTATTGTATACTGCTTGTGCGTAGGAAGTTTCATTAAAATCTATTCAGTCATTTCGGAAAATAACGACTTGAAAGTTTGTATGAAATGCCGTAGGGTATAAACGCTCTTAAGAGGAAGGCTTATACAATTTTAAAGTATAAATTAATTCCTGAAAAACCATGCGAACGAAGTCTCTGCCAGCAGCTTTTAAATAAATTATATTCTTACTGAAAATAGGCTGATTACAAAGACAAACATACTTTTTCTTTGCCCATTTTTTTGTTTCTAGCCTGCATGGCTGTCGGACGTGTGTGTGGTCATTAATTTTAATTATTTCTTAACAAATACCTAAACCTTTGAGGCTTGATCAGTATTATTAATATTCATATTGATTTTATTTGCGTTCTACAATGTTAAAAAAGTTGTTACAAAAGGCTTAAAGCTAAGAACAATATCATGGACCCTGTTAGGGCACAGCAATACATATTTTATGTTAAAAGAAAAGATGAATCTTCACAGGATCTCTGCCCTTCTTGAATCTTCGTGTCAAAATTAAATCAAGGGGCCTATATATTGAATTTAATATTGTTTTCGAAATATATTCTTGAATTTTCGCTTCATTTATTTGCAAAAAAAAAGTGAGCATAGGATTTTATGCCCACTTTTTTATTACAAACTGTTCTCTCTCAAACATCGATGAAAAAAAGAAAATTCGCGTCTATGTTTCCTTCTGCCACAGATTTAATTTGTGTTATGCTCATGTTTCTTAATAAATCGCATTCACATATTTTTGTCTGAAATATATTGATCAAGCCTTCTAATAATTTAATAGCTAAACCATGTAAGTTTCTACATAATTTCTTCTTTTTAATCCAGTGTGCATTAAAAAATGTTTAAATACGTTATTTCATGGAATTTTGCTCGTAATTCCCGCTTGTACCGCAAACCATTTAATACGAAAAGCACGCTCCCGGCTCTCTATTGAAAACCTTTGACAGTCGTTACAGGTAGTCAGTGACCTGAAAATCTGACAACCAGTCTTATCAAGGGGTATCGTATTACTCAGTACTAACTGGGTTGTGGAGGTCAGATAGGCAGTCGCTCCATGTAAAATACTGGTATTCAGCTGCATCCGGTTAGACTGGAAGCCGACGCCAAAATAGTTGGGAAAACGCTAGGCAGATGATGGGCATGACCTTTAGCACTACACCGATTTAAAAAATCATTCTATTTCTGACTCACTGAGTCTTCAAACGATACACAAAAACAGAACAATGTTTTACATTCGTTTAGCTTTAATGTATTTTGTGATTTGTGTTGCAAGCGGAAATAGCTATGCATTCCCGCTGGCGTAAACATTCATATAAAACATGTTGAGATCTCTATTTATGTCACTCTCTCTTCTCTTAGTTTCTTCTTCTTTAAGTGCCTCTCCAATTACTTAGGGTTAGCGATCAATTCAGAATATTTCTCCTTGTGTTTTGCACGCCGTATTTCTATTTTTTTTAATCTTTTCTCGTCAGACAACATGTTTTTTCTGTTAAGTTTCGCCAGTGAGAACACGTAGTAAGAATATACCAGCAGAAATCTATGGCTACAATCTAAGCCGCTAAAAGGACTTAACATTTTTGGTCTAGCTATTAACCTAAACCTCTTTAAATAAACGCTCTTTACTAAAAAAAAAAACTTATAAATATCACCGTCGTCCACCATTTTGTATATTACGTTCATTTATTATTCTGACAGCTAATATATTCAAAATGGACGCCTATTGTTACGTTGACTATTAGCAAAAGGGCCTATAAAAAGAATGGAATGAGCTGAAAGGCTATTTTAATAATTATAGGGCTTTGATTTGACTTTCAAAATCAAAGTCATCGGCTACTGACGTTTGTTTCTTTTTAATCGCCATTTTGATGAGCTGTCAGAATATTCCATATCAATGGAGTACCTAGATTACACCATTAACCATGACACAACTTCTCTTAAAAAACACTTTAATAAGACCAAGAACAATGTTTTTCTATTAACTGTAAATATTACATTTAGTGGCTTTAAAACCAATAAATACCTCAGCCACTGAGTTGTCAAATAAGTGACATCGCAGGTTGCAATAGCCATAGAAAAACTATGGAGGAATCGTTTTGACATCTCATTAAAAGTACTTATGTCAATTGGTTAGTGGTGTCATCTATCCTATTTTCACTATGATGTCGTTATCGGGTAATATCAGTATTTGATAAAATATTATTCTGACCATAATTATGCGATATTGGCATGACATGTGAGTAAAATGCGCCACACCTTTTTTTTTTCAAATTGTTTTTCTGGTGGTAAAAGTATGCCACTGTTTTTTGAATAGCTAACTGGCAAACAAAAGCAGTGCTATTTTCCAACTTCAAAAAGGTTCCTTGACGCATTTCGCACACTAAAATAAAAAAATAAAAACAAATCGCAGTTCCAAATTCGAACCACCATACCATAAAGGATATACAACGCTCGCTTGTGGTTTTTGTAAACGTAAACTGTTGCGTTTGAAAAACCGAAAATGTTTGGAATTTTCGAGATGTGCCGGAAACAAGTTGCTGCTATCATTCTGCCATTGGTCTTGGCCTCGCTGACGGGGTACTCCTCAGAAGCACTCAGCACTTTTGGCGTTTCCAACACGAAGGCGCCTTCTGCAGCCCCAACAGCACCTCCCGGTAAATATATTTTTTTTATATAATGGGACGTTTACACACTGCACATCCACAGATCCGATTTAGAATAAAAAAACACTGGTCACTGTTTGAAAAAAAAGAACATGGTTTGATAAAAAAAATACCTACACGATTTTTTATTTACACATTTATGTGTGTTTTTTTGAGTGTTAGAAGCACGAGTGGTTATTTTTTTTAATAATTACAGGTACATAGAGGATATTCTAGTCCCATTATATGAAAAAAAATGTTTGCCCATTATGCACAGGCGTTTTTTTCACCAGGCGACCTTTGAAAGGAACAACGTAGTGTACATGAATTGAAATAATCTACAAAGCTTTTATTATTCACAAAAAAAAACTTTAATAACGTTAAAAACACTAAACATTCTGTATCTATTGTACATACATGACTTTTTTACACAATATTTTGACACATTTTTTCCAAATTCAAAATTTTGACAGTTTTTGCAGAATCGGTTTAAATAAAAATGCTACTAAAGAAACGTAGCTCTCTGCCTATTTTTGTGTTCTTATCGCTGATTGGACAATATAATAGTGCGTTTAGTCCTGTTTTTGGCGTTATTAAAACTGATTCTCCTCTAAAAACACCATCGCCTACTACGCCGTCGGGTAAGATATTTTTTTATATAATGGGACCTTTTTTCTATTCGTATTAAATTGAAAATCTAAATAAAATGACGTGTACAGATTAAATAAAATAAAGACTAAAAACTTTTTGGTTTTTTGTTCGTATTCTTTTTTGTAATTTGTGTCTAGCTTGTAAATGTTTGCATTTTATTGTGTTAGTGTTTTTACAATATTCAAAATTGTAAATATTCTATGGATATCTTTGAATTAACTTGTATTACAGTCGTTTATTTGTCTCATTATATAAATATAAGTGTTACGGCGACGTCACAACAGAAAACAAACAACACAGAACACACACAAACACACTTACCGGGTTGTAATAAAATAACCTTATTCACTTATACACTCTAGAATCTAGATGACACACAAAATTCCTCTGATAACAAAATGAAAAAATGCAAAAACTTTTTGAATGCCATATATAATTTTTGTGAGATTTTTTTTTTTGCAAAAAAATGGACCGTATTTCAATTTAGAGACAACTGCTACTTTTCACTTATACTAAGCAACACTGATTGAACGCCAAAGTATTCGCTTGTTTTAGACAATATGACATTACTCGAAAAATAAAAAAAAAGTACTCGACAGTGTTTTTTTTTAAGTTAGACTAAAAATATTTTCATTAAATTGTTAATTTTTTTGCATAACTATAATAGAAAATTTATAATATTAAAAGAAGATGAAAGGTTTATTTAACGTATTTCATTACTTAATTTAATATTTGCTTTCGCAAATTTTATATTCAACTATAAGCAACATAGAAAAATCTAAATTATTGACTATGTCATGCTTGCCGCAATCGAGCAATATAGTTGCACTATTGGAATTTTAACTCTCAGCAGTGAACCGACTGCTGAAATAGAAATTCAACGATGTGCTTTCATTTAGGCAATCATTATGTGTAGTCTTGAGTAAGTGAAAAGGGCAGTCCTCCTCGCATCGTAACGGTCAGTAGTCATGTTTTAATTTGTGATTCAGTGGAATATGAAACACCAGAATAGACGCCTTTTTAGTACAAAAATAAATACATTTATATTGATTTAGGCTGACACACAGACATTTTTAGCCGTCTCGCTCAACAAAAAAACACTGCTTAGCATCACATTTGGGTTATTCGACAATTTGACAAACGAATAGGCGCCAAATACAGCCATCTTTGATACATAGACAACAACATAATTCTGCATTTCTTTTTCATAGACATAAACAACTGTTACAAACCTTTTTTTATTATCAAATCGAATTAGAAAAACACAGCAAGGTATACCAGTGTAAAAAAAATGTGGTGCAAGAGGCAAATATTCGCCATTTTGCCTATTATTATAGTCGGTTGGCTAAACACAAAGTGTATCGACGGTTTTGGTATCTCATCCTTCGGGAAGGCCAATACTGACCCGCCAAAGCCTGCAACGACTTCAGCCGCCCCTGGTAAGAATTTAAAACAATAATATTTCATACAAAAAAACAAGCTTTCATACATTCATACAAAAATGCAAAACATTCACATACACACACATACAACCGCTGTTTAATCTAAGCATGAGACGAAGCTGTGAATAAAAATAAGCTTAGTTGTCGATGTTTTAGGATTATGTTAGTTTTTAAGGTGTATTTCTTAGGAACTCCTTGACAGAAAAAGGTACAACATTATGAGGACACTCCAGAGACACAAAAATTACAAAAAACATAACAAAACAAAATTCTGACGTACAAAATCTAATAAAGTTTCAAAATTGTCATGCAACACATTGAGAAAACGACACAAAAACTATCTAAACTACAATACTTTTCGAAAAAGTACAATCATGGAAAAAAAATGCCTGAAATTTACTGACAGCACACCACATCTTAAAAAAATATCGTTTAAAAATAGAAGTAACAGAAATAGTTATTTGGATATGCGATTTGGTTAAATCTCTTTTAGTAGAAAGTTGTCAAAACTCAATTGATACTGTAATGACAACTAAATTAATATTTAAGCACAATTCGAATGTAATATAATATCCATCTTGAACACTTGAACAGTAGGTTCTATTCATAGATTTAAGTTAGTTTTTCAAAATTCACTTGTAGTTAAAAATAACAATACTATATTTATTAAAACTGATTATAAATAAATAAAAAAAAATACGTGCGAGCGATTATTAAACTCATTTGAATCAAAAAAAGTCACCTTCTGTCAAATATAACCCGCCAAATTTTGTACCATAGACCAAAACTTATCCATTAAAAATAATAAGTGAACTAAAAAAAATTGAGATGTGGTGTCAACGACAATCCTTGGCGGTCATTTTGCCGTTGATTCTAATTGGCTGGATGACGGGAAATTCTGATGCCCTCACTACATTCGGGAAGAGTAACACTGTTGGACCTACAGTGGCACCAACATTGCCTCCTCGTGAGTATTCTTAAGTCCTTTCAAAGTTATTTTACGATTGACAGCAGAAACTTGTCATCTACCTTATTTATCGAAAATAAAGATACTGTAATTTTGACATTGTTGTCAGTGAAAGAAACCTTATTGTTTTGAGAATAAAGATGATAGTGATTTTAACAGTGATGCAAAGTTAAAAGTAAAATAACCGTGTAAGAGAGATGCGTGCATTCGAATTTAGAAAATGAAGTTGGATGTTGGATGTTTCCTGAAACTTTTGGAAGACAGTCTTAAAAAATCTTATGGAGTTTGATAATCAAAACAATCGTTTGCTTGATCATAGTAACTCAGGAAAATGCCAGAATTTCTTTAACATCTCTTTTCTTTTTCTGGAAATACAGGTGAAGCGTACCTTCCTAAATTTACGTTATGCATGTTGTTCAAAGTTTTATAATTTTAATGAACGTAACTCTCCTATTTTTCTGCACAGGTAGTTAGTTACTGTGAATGCTTTCTCATTGTAATTTTGATATTAATTACTGCACGTTACATTAAATCCACATAGGAGCGGCATATAAAGAATATTAACAAATAAAAACAAACATAATTTAATAAAAGCCGTGAAAAACTGCGGAAGTTGTTTTTATTTAGTCTAAATTCTGCCTTAACTCTTATCTTTGGGGCCGTCAGGAAAATATAAATTACATATTTCATATTGTTAACAGGCAATATTTCCAACATACACATTAAAAAAAAAACAACCATTTTTTAGGGTTCCGTAGCCGAATGGCAAAAAACGGAACCCTTATAGATTCGTCATGTCTGTCTGTCTGTCTGTCTGTCCGTCTGTATGTCACAGCCACTTATTTCCGAAACTATAAGAACTATACTGTTGAAACTTGGTAAGTAGATGTATTATGTAAACCGCATTAGGATTTTCACACAGAAATAGAAAAAAAAACAATAAATTAAGGGGGTCCTCATACTTAGAACTGAAAACCAAAAAAAAATTTTTCATCAAACCCATACGTGTGGGGTATCTATGGATAGGTCTTCAAAAATGATATTGATGTTTCTAATATCATTTTTTTTTAAACTGAATAGTTTGCGCTAGAGCCACTTCCAAAGTGGTAAAATGTGTGTCCCCCCCCCCTCTAATTTCTAAAGTAAGAGGAGGAAAATTCTGAAAATATTTAGGATTGTAGAACGTAAAAAAAACTATCAACGAAAATTGGTTTCAATAAGATATGATGTTCAGTTTTTGAGATATGGGACTTTTTCATCAAACTGCAGCAGTAACTTTGTTTTTCATAAACATACTATGAAAAACAAATTTAGTTTTGCGGTTGTGTGGAAGTTTACTAACTAATACTACTAACTAATGAATGACAGTTCAAAATATTGTTATTATATTGTTTGGAGCTATGGAACCCTGTGTGCGAGTAAGACTCGCACTTGGCCGGTTTTTGTATATTGCTATGGTAATATAACAGCCAAATTATTGTAGGAACTTTAAAGTCAAAACGTCAACTATAAGAATCGCCATAAAATAACATCCTCACCGTGTAATATTTTAAAATTATTTTAAAATTTAATACTAATTATGAGAAATAAAACTACATAACTTATTACTTGAAACCCATAAAACAGCCGTTAACCTAACCGTAAAGAAAGTAAAAAAAATTGTTAAAATTCTCTATGGTGTCGCCACTTTTAAAAAACATTATTGCACTTTTACCTTTTTCAATTTACTTGTTTTTGCTATTTCAGACAGCGTAAGTAAAATTATGTTTTAATTATTTAGTATGTAATGTTTGAAGTTAAGAAATGTTTTTTGTGTTTAATTTAAGATTTCAATAATGATATCATACAGATATTTGAATATTTATGAATCTGTAGGTAAGCAATTTATAGAATGTAGTTAGATCATGAAGTATAGATACAGAATTAGTTAATTTTTTAATAGTTTTAGAAAGATCATGAAGTATATATAGTAATATATAGTATGTGTAGAGAAGTAGAAACTTTAGTTTTAGGTGACGTATTTCTTTTTTTTTAATACATAATAGGCTTGCATTTGGCTGTAACTCGCCTGATGTAAAGCGATCATGCGGTCAAGGTAGGGTAGACATTGTTATTGCAGAAAAATTTGGTTGTGGTCGTAATTTGTTTTACGAATAGCTTGTATAAAACAGGGCAATAGGCTCGCTCCCTATTACTTACAAGGGACTTAGATACCTGGCAAACAGTGGCGTGCCTAGAGGTCAACAATGCGGCAACTCCATAAGGCAAGCAGACTTCAAAAACTCTGACACGTGGTTAGGCAATAACCACACGATAAGACGCTGGCAGAATAGTCGACATGGGCTCAGTTGCCATACAAGGAAAAAAAAACACACGATAAAGAAGGAAATTTGACATTAACATTTAACTGGAATATAGCACAAACATATCGATGTTTTACTAGTCACCATTTCACCCGTGCGAAGCAAGGACGGGTCTCTAATCAAACCATTAAAATTCAAACAACAATTCGTGTTCTTACCAAACTGTCACATTGACAAATGACATTTCAAAATAGAACCGTCAATTTTGTTTTGTTACCAACCTTCAAATATTAATCAGGAGTTACGTCTGAAATGAATTATGATGGTCTAATAGTTATGTTGGCTGTTTACGATACGCCCTTAGTTTTTAGCGTAACAACATTTGAAAGGGTCAATATCCTTTGAAAGTTTTATTAGTAGTGTAGCTACACAGGTTTTAAAATAAGTATGTTATTACCTACTTAAAGCGGCGATTATTTTAAGTATCAGTATGAACAAAAATTTGTAGATCTTTGACAGTCGTTACGAGTAGTCAGAAACCAAAAGTCTGACATCCAGTCTTACTGGGTATCGTATTACCCAGTTACTTAGAGGAGGTCAGATAAGCAGTCGCTTTATGTAAAGTACTGGTACTCGGCTGCATCCGGTTAGACTGGAAGCCGACCCCATGATAGTTTGGGAAAAGGCAGATTATGATGATGAGTATGAACAAAAATCGGCCAAGTCGGAAAAGAGGTTATTAAACTATTTATTGTTATATGTATGTTGTATGTGTGTTGTTCTGTATAATGTCGGACGTAAAGAATAGCACCATCCCATATCTTCCCGTGGGTGTCGTAAGAGCTGACTAAACTTTTTTTTAGGATGGGAAATCATCAAATGACTTCTTCCGCTCTGGGCGGAGCGGAAGGGAGTGTCAGACTTGACTGACTAAAACCCATCCATGTTCCTTCTTAGCCCTTTGCGTTCCAGGGGCACGGTATCTCTTTCGAACAACCCGCAGCCCTGGCAGGCATCGGCCCTCTCGGACCCCTTCCGATTTGCTGACATCTCCTTGAGGCGCGCGTGGAACACGAACGCGCCGTCGGCACGGTCTGTTGTCATAAGACGGACGGACGGTGAGCTAGCCCATTACTCACCGTCCACAGGCCCGCGCCTACGGTGGCCGGGGGCCACTGGTTGCCCCCCGACGCCCGGGGCGTCTCCCGCGGCGGCTGGGACGTGAGGTTCTCTCCCTCTCACGTTCCGCCACCTCCTTCGCTAGCATGACTGCTTCGCAGAAGGAGGCGACGGCTTCCCATTCCCTCTCGCTCCGGATCATGGATTGAACCAGGGCCGGACGCGAGAGGTCGCCGCCGCCAATCACCGCTACGAGGACACGGCGGTGCTCAGCCCAAGCGGGGCATAGCTCCACAGTGTGCTCCACCGTGTCCTCCAGCCGATCCTCGCAGTGGTGACACCCGGGCGTTTCCTCCCGCCCGATTCGGTGCAGGAACCTCCCGAAACAACCGTGTCCGGTGAGGACCTGCGTCAGGCGCAAGGTGAGGGCGCCGTGGCGCCTCTCTAGCCACTCCTCAAAGAGGGGACTTATCGCCACTATTGTGGCGTGCCCTGCACGGGGTTGCGACAGTCGCTCTCTCCATGTCGCCATGAGATCGCGCCGGAGGTCTGTCCGCTGAGCGACAATTTGGCAAAACCCCCTTATGTACACTTGGGAGAGGCCTATGTCCAGCAGTGGACGTCTTTCGGCTGAAATGATGATGTATGTATATCAGAGATGACTGGCTCGTTGGTATAGCAGCCGCAAGCGCGACTGTTGAGGATAGGACATAAAAAAATCTCCAAATTATTCGTTTGAAAACCTTTACTTAAAAATGTTCTTTTGATATTAAATTCTAGTATTAGACTTAGACGCTACAAAACCCTAACTGATTTGTACCTATAAAAATCCATAATAACGTTCTAATACCTACCTAGAAAAAAAAACAAATAACCTACTTTTATCCACGCTAAAACAAAAACCATAAACAATCTAGACTCAAGTGCGTAGATACTTATCCATGTTTGAAATACAAATGAGAACCATAAACATAGACTTTGTGGAGGTCAATTGTCTTTGGTAAGAATGTCTACCAATGGCACAAAATGGTACAGAAAGCATAAAAACTATATCGCATGCTTAGGAAAAATAATAGCTATCATTTTTTTTTATAGAAAGCTAGCTGTCACATAAATCTTTGATTTGACGTGAAAACACGTGGTTTGGGAAAAAACTCGCAATTATTTTAGCTTTGGAGCCTTTTTGATAGCTTGGGTTAGCGTTTTCGGGGTCTAACCTTGGTATGAACAAGATGTTGTTTTGCATCCTCGTCAAAATTCAGGATGTTGTCACAAAAGAAATAAATCATGAATATAATTTCGGTAAGGTTTTAATTGTTTAAATTTTTCAGTATTTCAGAATAGCCCCTTTAACGTGGTTTAAGGAATAAGAAATTATCGAATAAACGTTTGAGATTGTTTGTATGTATGGAAGCGCGGGTATAGGGCGAGAATCGGACGGGCAGGTTTTAAAACACGCGTGGTTCACACTTACCGATTTCCGTAAATAAGAAAAAAAATATGACCTACCCATTTTATTATTGATTCGGGACGAGAATCATTCGCATAGTTACCTCCTTGAATTTGACGTGGATGCAAAACAACACCTTGTATAAACAAGTTAAAATAATTACTTGAACTAAAGTAATTACTTATGCATTTTTATGCAATAGACAAGAATTTGAACGGAATAAGAAAGCTTACGGTAAGAACTTTAGTAGTCAATTCTGAAATCAACTTAAACTCGCATTCCTAAGTTTTTTAAAAATTATGAAGAGGAATAATTTCATTGTTTGTTTGTTCAATTCAATTCAATTCATTCATTTATTGCATCAAATATGGTAGGTACATGAAGTTCTTATATAATATATTTAGTGTCACACATTTGGCCAATATATAGCATGCAATATTACAAGATTCTGCACTTAATTTAAGAATTACTAGGTAACTACATACTTAACAATGTTAGATTTTCCAGTACCCAGTTAAACATATCTGTGCTTTAATGTATAAAATTTACAGGGACATTTTTGAAAGTACTCATCTATCGAATAAAAACACTCTTGTAACAACCACTTCCGCAACGCAACACAAAACTTATTGAAGGGTAGTTGAGTAATTGACCTAGGCAAGGCATTGTAGATTAGGGGGGCCATGTAAACGCAGCTCCGCCGAAAAAGTTCTAGCTTTGGAACGGGCATTTCAAAATCTAAATGCGTAGGTTTCCTTTTATTTGTGTTATCTTTCCGTTCGAATAGTTCAAGATTGGACCTCACAAACCTGGCAACTTCGTAAATATAAATGCATGGGACGGTCAATAGATTGTGCGACTTGAATATAGGTCTGCATGAGTCAGACCACTGCATTTTGAATATAGCACGAATGCACTTTTTTTGGGCGATGAAGATCTTCGCCATTTCGGACGAGTTTCCCCACACAACTATACCGTATCGTATTACTGAGCAGACGTATGCGTGATATACCATTACGGCGGTCCGCAAAGATGTAATATTTTTAATTCTTTTTAGAGCAAATACGAATTGATTGATTTTTTTTGAAATTATTTCGATGTGATTCTTCCAAGTAAAATGCTCATCAATTGTTACACCCAGGAATTTTGCATTACGTACCTGTTCTATATTATTGTTTTTCAGTGCAACATTAAAGCGTACAGGTTTACTTTTAAATGTTTTGCAATGAAGCACTTTAGTTTTGGAAATATTTATTTTTAATTTATTAATATCTAACCATTTTATAATGTCATTTAATGTTTGTTTAATTTCAATGTCAAAACTTTGTAAATTTTTACATTTGATAATAATAGTGGTGTCATCGGCGAACAATACACACTGATGTTTTATTGCCTGAGGCAGATCATTTATATAAAGAAGGAATAATAATGGCCCCAAGATACTACCTTGTGGTACACCACAGCAATTAGTCCGTGCTTCAGAATCAAAATCTTCTAAAGTGTTACTTAATTTATTTAATTTTGTCAACCTCGTTACCTGATTTCTGTCAGATAGATAAGATTGAAACCATTCTTTTGCTGGACCTCTGATGCCGTATCTTTCAAGTTTTTCTAAAAGCTGCGCATGATCAACACGATCGAACGCCTTACTTAAGTCTAAAAGCAATGCGCAAGTTGGTATTTTATTATTAATATTCGTCATCATTGCTTTCACTAGCGTAAATATTGCCAAAGTCGTCGATTTATTTTGTCTAAACCCGTATTGTTGGTCAACAAGAATGTTGTGTTTCGTAAGAAATTTAATCACTCGTCTGTACATAATTTTTTCAAATATTTTTGATATAATTGGAGTGAGAGCGATAGGTCGGTAATTGTCAACGTCTGATTTTGACCCTTTTTTGTGTAACGGCTTTATCAGAGACAGTTTAAGCCTATCAGGAAAGCGGCCCTGTTCCAAAGATAAATTGACAATGTGAGCCAATGGCGATGCTATATGTTGAGCGATTTTTTTAACGAGCTCGGTTGTGATGTTATCATACCCAGCCGATTTAGTGTTTTTTAAAGACATTATTATACGATATATTTCAGAGTCGTTAGTTGGTTCTATAAATATACTTTTGTCATTTAATTCTATTTTATGTATGTCAGTTTTATTATTTTTAAGAGTAGAGCAATTATCATTATTATTAGAAATGTCAACAAAGTGATTATTAAATTTATTAGCAATGTCAGATCCAGATGTGAAAGTTATACTACCATCAATAATTTTGCCGATATATTCCCTAAACGGTTCGTTACCCATGTTGCGCTTCACAACATCCCACGTGGCTTTAATTTTATTACGCGAAGAAGTAATGTGTCTTTCATTACACAAGGACTGTAGGTTATTCATGCACTTCCGTAATAGTTTAGAATACGCTTGGAACTTACTCTTATTTTCATTATTTTTATTTAAATAATACTTGTACCTTAATGAGCGCTTAGTATTACAACATTTCTTTATGCCTTTTGTAATCCATTTAGGTTTACCACTATTGTGTTTTATTTTAACTCTAATACAAGGGAAACATAGTTTATAAAATAATGTCAACAAATCATGAAACTTGTTAAAAGCTTCATTGGTATCTGTTATACCATAGACTTCACTAAAACTTATGCAGTTGATGTAATCCACGAATGTTACGATTTAACTCAAAAACTACTCAACTGATTTTAAAATTCTTTCACCATTAGAAAGCTACATCTTTACCGAGTAACATAGGCTATATTTTATAGCAATTCTCGCGGACGAAGTCGCGGGCGAAGTGCTAGAGAGCTTTCCCCTATGCCTACATAGGTACAAGTAAAAAACAATGATATGTAGACTATTTTTTTGGTTGACTGCATCATTGGTCAAATAGTCACAATCGCGACTTCTGAGCAAGAAGTCCTCGGTTCGATTCCCGTTCGTTTTCCTTCAGGAATTTTCTCAGTAGCAGCAACAGAGTCTGGACATGTGCCCGGTTGATAGGAATAGACTGGCCCCTATTACATGGGACTTAAACAAATCTCCTAAAAAATTAAATTAAAAATTTTAAAAACCCCCGATTCAAAAAACCTCGAAATAGCCAAAAAAGTATCAATCCAAGCGTCGTTGCGTCGGGGATCCGCGTTGTTCTGTGCTTGTTTTAAGCGGTCTTCTTAGCGGTCCCCCGACGCTACGACGCTTGGTTTTTGAGATTTTCTCGAAACATAGCTAAAAACACTCTCGATTAAAATACCTTTCAAACGACAAAACCTTTATCAAAATCGGTTCATTCATTTAGGAGCTACGATGACACAGACAGACACACAGATACACACGTCAAACTTATAACACCCCTCTTTTTTGGTCGGGGGTTAAAAACATCCAAGAATGCTTGGTTCTGGGTGTCTGAGGTTTTGCGCATTTAACGTTACACGTTGTATAACATAACTCCAAAAAACGTCATTTCTCAGCAGTACAAAATGCTTGGTTCTCGGTTTCGTGAAGGGTCTGTTTACACTTTGTGTAGTAACCCTTTGAAGGACACAATATAACTATTTGTTATACTATTGATCGCTACATGACGTATTAAGGAGGGTCGACATTATGCAAATACATTTTCGTAATGGCAACGCAACCTTTTTGCAAATCACTGTGTGTAATTTGAAGATAGGTAAGAAGCATGGCTTGGTTTAATAGTTTTTTTTTATACAGGGTGTACCAGAAAGGGTATATACATACTTAAGGGTGTGCTGCAGACCATCAAACTAAACATGTTACTCCATCGGACAAACATCGTAATAGCGAAAAAATTATCTGCTGCCCATAGAAAAGTTCAATACCTCATCATCATCATCATCATCATTTCAGCCGAAACACGTCCACTGCTGGACATAGGTCTCACCCAAGTGTCGCCACATTGATCGGTCCCGTGCGACTCGCATCCAGCGGATCCCCGAAACCTTCACCAAGTCATCGGTCCACCTAGTGGGAGGCCTTCCAACGCATCGTCTCCCGGTTCGTGGTCGCCATTCCAGAACTTTTCGGCCCCATCGGCCATCTGTTCTGCGAGCAATGTGCCCTGCCCACTGCCACTTAAGTTTGGCAATTCTTCGGGCTTCGTCGGTAACCTTGGTTCTCTTGCGGATGTCCTCATTTCTGATTTGATCACGCAAGGAAACTCCGAGCATAGCTCTCTCCATTGCCCTTTGGGTGACTTTGAGCCTTCTGATGTGGCCCGTTGTGAGCGGCCACGTTTCGGTCCCGTATGTAATCAATACCTATTCGAACCATATGTATGGGGCAGCTGATATTTTTTCGCTATCACGATGTTTGTCTGATGGAGAAACATGTTCAGTTTGTTGGTCTGTAGCACACCCTTAAGTATGTACCCTTTCCGTTACACCCTGTATATTAAAGTTACTAACTGACCAACAAAATAACATCACGACTGTAATCTCCGAAGGGTTTGGCAGAAGTGTACCCAATAGATTTTTTTTTTAACTTTTCCTCACACTAGGAATTTCTCCTGTATCGTGGGTGCGTTTACAAAGATTTAAACTCACATACACAAACAGCCAGACCCGGAATAACTATCAGTAGAGCTTATAAATATTTGCTGCGTGCGGGGATCGAACTCGCGACACGCAGGGCAACAGTCAATCGCTTAGTCAATGCGCCAACCATGCCGCCAACAATGTAACGCACTTAAAAAATTTTGCTGATAGATGCATAGAATAGTAGGTACAGGGATCATGGAGGTGTTTAAAGTACAGTTATAACCTTATAACATAAGGAGGAGCTCGTGGCTAAATAATAACAGCCGCCCAGGTCGATCTTTAAGGTTAAGCCGTGCTTGCCGAGGTTGGTCTGTGGATGTGTGACCATAATTACATATCAAGTTTCCTCCGTGCCTCGGAAAGCACGTTAAGCCGTTGATCCCGGCTGTCATTTGTAGATCTTTGACAGTCGTTACGAGTAGTCAGAAGCTAAAAGTCTGACATCCAGTCTTACCAAGGGGTAGCGTATTACCCAGTTACTGGGTTGTGGAGGTCAGATAGGCAGTTGCTTCATGTAAAATACTGGTACTCAGCTGCATCCGATTAGACTGGAAGCCGACCCCAAGATAGTTTGGGAAAAGGCTAGACAGATGATGATAAACCTTATAACATAATAATTACAACATAATTATTAAAAAAAAAAACTTGTAAATAAGTTGGAACTTCGACTCCTAATATCTCCTGTAACTAGATGGTTCCCATGTAGGTATGGTCTAGAACAAAAAAAACAGCCATGTGCTAGTCGTACTCGCGCACGAAGGGTTCCGTACCATTATTTATAAAAACAAGCAAAAAAATCACTTTTTTGTATGGGAGCTCCCTTAGATATTTATTTTATTCTTTTTTATATATATTGTATTTGTTGTTATAGCGGCAACAGAAATACATAATCTGTAGAAATTTTATTTGGCTAACTATCACGGTTCATGAGATACAGCCTGGTGACGTACGGACAGACGGACGGACAGCGAAGTCTCAGTAATAGTGTCCCGTTTGACCCTTTGGGTACGGAACCCTGAAAAGACTTGTGAAAAAGTCGGAACTTTGACCCGTAATATCTCAGTAACTAGATAGTTCCCAGGTATGGTCTAGATAGAACAAATACTTTTTAATACAGTTGCTCAAAAAGTGGCGTATTGCAAGGACGTATAGCGTTCGGGATGTGGGCTATTACACACTCGAGCTTCTTCTTTACCTTTTCCGAACTCGTGCGTTCCCTTTCCCAACTGTCAAAATAATGTCTATTAAAAATAAAAAAAAACAACCACGGAGTAGAAGAAGATAGATAGTTTTTATGATAGATAAGTTTTTAAGATTCATACAAATATTTCTAAAAAGAAGCTACTAATTTGTTTCAATATCAGATTTAATGATTTGATTCAATGAGTTAGGTTAGGTTTCATTTCATTTTCATTTCATATCAATAAAAAAGTTCTACTGAAGACTTGGCTGTATGGGCATAGTTCCCTTTGCCTACCCAGAATGGGTGAAGAAAACAAAAAAAAAAGTCTGCTTATATTCTTTTACAGTTGGCGCCATTTTCCAAAAATGTTCTTTATTAAATTGCTTCATTTTTTCCCAACTGTATTAAAAATAGTTGTTCAGTACACGTGCGGAACCGTCATTGCAACTTGTTCCGACTGTCAACCCTCACCTTCGGCTGCGCCTCGGCTCGGGTAGACATTTGTCGGAACTCTTTGCAATGACAGGCTTTCCGCACTCGCAATGAAATATACTATTTCGGGTTATAATGGTATTTTTACACCTATTTTGACGTTGCTCTTGCTACGATCCGGCTACAAAAATGCTACGACATGCCTACGGCGTGCTACGGCGTAGCTCGCAGCTACGCAGTGACTATGGTAAAAGTGTTTCACCAAATTGAACACGCATACTGTGCGTGCCGTTAATATATGAAATTGCCGTTTTTTATACAGATTACAAACAACACAAACATCGATATATATATTTATTTATGTATTATATTTATATTATATGTTAGAGGTTGCAAACCTATAAGTTTAATATAAACTAGATCTTGTCTACTGCTTATCGTGTCCTAGCAACCGTAGTAATAAAAGGTCGAAAAATTATATTTTTCTGTTGCACTACAAATAAGTATTTTCTTTCTGCAACCGTATCCCATTCTCTAATATGGTAGCAGAGCGTGAGGAAGCAGAACGCGTATGGTATAAATAATTATATTATCAAGTAAAAATTACGAAATCGCGAAAATGAGTAACCAGTCCGTCGCAATTGAAAAACTCTCCGGGGTAAATAATTACACCACCTGGAAATTTCAAATGAAGATGTTGCTTATTCATGAAGACTTGTTTGAATGTGTCAACGAGGTCGATAAGAAAAATAAACCAGAATGCGAAGACAAGAAGAAACAGGAAAAAGCGCTAGCACGAATCTGCCTCAGTGTTCAGCCATCTGTTTACTCCGTTGTCAGGAATTGCAATACTGCGTTTGATGCCTGGAAGAATATACAGAAATCGTTCGAGGATAAAGGTCTGTGTAGACGATTAGGTCTCCTCAGAATGCTATTTAGCTTAAAATTAGAGCAGTTTGAGAGTATGGAGGCGTATGTTACAAAAATTCTAGATACTGCCCAACAACTGCAAGACATAAATGCTTCTCTGGAAGACGAGTTCGTTGCTATAATAATGCTCAGTGGGCTTCCCAAGCAGTTTGACCCACTCATTATGACGTTAGAGCATAGTAGCCTTTCTCTCTCAAGTGAACTGGTGAAAATTTAACTACTCCAGGAGGCACAGAGACGAGGTGATGCAGAAGGTACGGAACAGAATGCCCTAACGACTTCGACTTCGATCTCGAAGCGTCCCAAGTGCTTTCGATGCAAAAAATTAGGTCATTACGCTAGAGATTGCAGACAGAAAGCACCGCATAAGGATAAGCCATCTAGTTCCAGTTGTCAAGAGGAGGAGAAGGTTCAGAAAACTTCTGGTAAGACGACTATGTTGTCGGCTCTGACGGTGAAGCTGGATCGAGATGTGTGGTACGTTGACAGTGGTGCAACTTGCCACATGACGAATAGTAGAGACATTTTACATGATTTTGTGTGTGATACGCCAAAGGAAATAAGCGTTGCGAACGGTGAAAAACTTTTTACATCGGGTCGTGGTAATGTGGAACTCTTTTTACAAAAACAATGGGTAACTGTCAGTAATGTAGTTTTTATACCGAACTTGTCATGTAATTTGTTATCTGTCAGTACTTTGACACAAAAATGTTTTGAAGTAAAATTTACATCGAATTTTTGTAAAATTTACAAAAACGGAAATGTAGTAGCTGTAGCAAAACAGGATGCATGCGGTCTTTATAAATTAGAAACCGGGGATGCGTATATAAATTCCGTTTCGCGCGTACACAGTATGCCAGTAAGCGTCTCCTTGAGTACCCAGGTAGATCTTCCATCTCAGGGTTTATGGCATCGTCGGCTTGGACATCTGAATAGTCGCAGCATGAACCTACTCAAGAGTGGTATGGCGGCTGGTATCGACTATGATGTATCCACATACGAGCAATGTATCGCCTGTATTGAAGGTAAGGTTACTAATTTACCTTTTCCTAAAAAATCCTTTTCACGTGCAAGTGAGGTGTTAGGACTAGTTCACACGGACGTGTGCGGCCCTATGCCAGTGAAATCTATAGGCGGTGCGAGATATTTGCTAACATTTATTGACGATTTTTCTAGGAAGACGTTTTGTTATTTAATAGAATCGAAAGACAAAGTTTTTGAGTGTTTTTTGATTTTTAAAGCTCTTGTAGAGAACGAAACTAATAAAAAAATTAAAATACTGAGAAGCGATAATGGTGGCGAGTACATCAATACGAGATTTAAGCAGTATTTGAGTAAGTGTGGAATCCGGCATCATACTACTGTTCCTCACTGTCCACAGCAAAATGCAGTTGCCGAACGAGCGAACCGAACGATTATTGAGGCGGTGCGCTGTATGCTTCTGGAAGCAGGTTTGGATCAACGATTCTGGGCTGAGGCTGCGAACACTGCGGTGTACATAAAAAATCGATCACCTACAAAGGCAGTTAGAGGTGCAACTCCAGAAGAGATTTACACGGGACATAAGGTAAACTTAGATAACTTACGTGTATTTGGTTGTTTAGCATATGCTGTGCAAAATAATCGTAAAAAACTGGATCGCAAATCTAAACCTTACATATTTGCGGGATATTGTGAGAACACAAAGGGATACCGGCTATTGGATCTTGAGAGTTATAAGCTAACAATAGCGAAAAATGTTAAGTTCATTGAGAATCAATTCCTCAAGCATCTGAATTTCAATAAAGTGGAATCAGATGTGATTATAGAACTTAAGACTCCTTATGTATCCGAGAATAGAACAGAGTCGGAACAAACTTCTATGACTACTGATGATGCTAACGATAGCGAGGCTTCGACCAGTAGCTTGGTCACAGATCATCACTCAGATGTTACTTATGTTCCAGATGTTTCATTTGAGACAGATGACTCGAGAGCAGAATACGTGGAAGCTGATGAGAATTCCTTCCTGTGTGGTTTTTTGACGGGGGAAGCATGTGGCAGTGATGATCCAAGAACAGTTGAAGAAGCGTTGAATAGTTCTGAAGCCAGGCAGTGGCGAGCTGCTATGAAAGACGAATATCAGTCCTTTTTGGACAATAAGTGCTTTACCATAACCGATTTGCCGAAAGGTGCAAAGCCAATAAAGACCAAATGGATATTTAAGAAGAAAAGAGGGCTTAACGGTGAACTATTACAAAACAAAGCACGTCTAGTGGCAAAAGGATTTACACAAAACTATGGAGTGGATTATTTTGAAACTTTTTCACCTGTAGTGAGATACGAAACTATAAGAATGTTATTAGCTTTGGCTGTGGAGTACGATATGGAGATTGACCACATGGATGTAAAAACAGCCTTTCTAAACGGTGATTTAAAAGAAACCATTTTCATGGAAATACCAGAAGGTTTTGAAAAAGGTAGAGGCAATAACAAGGTGTATCGACTACACAAAGCTGTGTATGGTCTAAAACAAGCGCCTAAATCATGGAATGAAAAGATCAATCATATTCTTGTCAACAAACTCAAGTTCAAGAGATTGGTCTCTGAACCATGTGTATACATAAAGCAAAATGGCGACAAGTTTGTAATTATCGCGTTGTATGTTGATGATTTAGTAATTTTCAGCAATTGTAATGCGGAAAAAACAAAAACTAAATCATTGCTGATGAAAGAATTTGTGATGAAAGATCTTGGTCCTGTAGAAAGAGTTCTAGGATTAAGAATCAGGAAAGATCATGGCAAAATCACTCTAGATCAAAGTGCCTATATTAAAAAGATATTAGAGAAATACAACATGCAAGACTGCAAATCTGTTGAAACTCCAATGCAGTGCCAAAAATTGAACAAAGCTGATAAAAAGGATGACAGTTTGGAGTATCGAGAATTGATCGGTTGTCTTATGTATGTAGCGGTCTGTTCGCGTCCTGATATATGTCACGCTGTAAGCGTATTAAGCCAATTCAATAACTGTTTTTCCGATGTCCACTGGAAAGCAGCTAAACGCGTGTTGCGTTATCTTAAAGGTACAGTAGTTTACTGCATTACCTATAAGAAAACTGGCTTATCTGTGACGGGTTTTGCTGATGCAGACTGGGCTTCTAATGAAATCGATAGACGTTCTTATACGGGATATGTTTTCAAAATTGGGAATTCTATTACATGTTGGGAAAGTAGAAAACAGCGTACCGTTGCGTTATCGAGTACTGAGGCGGAGTACATGTCACTCTCCGATGCTTGTAAAGAAGCACTGTTTATAAAAACTTTCTTGCACGAATGTATAGTGTAGCGAAAATAAAAATAAAAGTCGTCACTGCTACATGTTAAAACGTATAATTTTGCTGTTATAAAAAAAAACTAATACAATTTTTTATAAAAAAAATTAAAAGGATCAAAAAAAGGAATTAAATAATGGACGACATGTAATATAATTTTATGTAAAGCAGCGAAATGGGTTGTTCAGAATTGTATAAAATCTGTAATTTTGAAAATTAAAACAAGGTGAGAAAGGGGTTGCAACGCCTACTCAGCCCTAGGCGCGATCAAAATGTATACGAGTTTAAATATTACACCGGAAAAAAATACATTGCGCGACCTTTTGACACGAATAGGGTTTAAATAAATTAAATGATTGTACAACAAAAAAAAAAAGAGAAACTATACTATTGCTAAAGATTTAAAAAAAGGATTAAAACAAAATTTGTTCCCTGAAGGTCCGGATCCTCGCTCGAAATCGGATCTTCGCTGTTGCTCCGGGTCTCAGGCGGCAAGCCTCGGAGCCAACCGCCAGTACGCGTCTCCCGACCCCTGGTCGGCCTTGAGTCGCGGCGCCGAAAGTATATGGGTCACTAGATCTTAGCTAGGATAAAAGTCCTAGAACCGATTCTGAGCGAATCGGTTCTTGGTGAAATCACTGATAACCGACTATACAGTACAGCACTACAAAATTTATCTTTCTTAGGTCCTTTTTTACTTTATCAATTAAATTACGAAACGGAATAATATGTCTGTTATTTCCAAAGATTTGTCGTCCATCTGAGAAAAAATTTTCCTCTGTCACATCCATGGAATCGTCATATTTTTAAATTTGAACCGAAGTAAGAAAAAGTAAATTGATTAGAAATGAGGTCGACTTACACGAACAGAATAGTTTTTATTCAGCCGAAAACAGCGTGATAATGCTGCAATACCCTCTTTCTAAGAAAAAAAGGACGTAAGTACGAGTGAGAAAGAAGAAAAAAAACTGGATCAGGCAAAAACAAAAAAAACAGGCATCATATCTGAATCAAACGATATCGAAGTGCAACAAATACTGAATAAACACGGAGGCCACCATATCTAAACGTTATCCGCGCGAACTCGCGATATCTCAATTACATCTATGGAGAATATGAAAGAAAATAACGAACTCCTAAATCTAAATATATATTGTTCAGTTAGAGCCAAACTCTAACCTGCCACATCCTTACAATTAGTAAACTTTAGATCTAAGTAAAATTAACCTAACTTAACATAAGACTTAACTATTACCTATCAACTATAAGAAAAAACTTGGGAATCCCCAAAAATAAATAACGTGAACACGTAAAGTCCAACCTCTAGTTATAGAAACTAAGACAAGTTGAACAAAAAAAACTAAGTTTAAGAAAGAAAACCTAAATTAATTAAGTCAAAGAAGAACTCAAGACAGAACTTAAATCAGAGAACTCAAGTCATAAAACTCAAGTTTAAATTCAAATTTAAAATTAAATGTTGAATGTCACGCCATCTGTGTTAAACTAAAAGAAACAAAATAACCTTAGAACACAAGTTGACATAACACAGAAATAAACAGATGTCACTATTAACAGATAATCTATGAAGTTTTTAATCTAATCGAAAAACTATGCAAAGAAATATTCCAAAGAGGAAAAAGGATTAGAAAGCAAATGTCAATGTCAAAATGGAACAAAGAGAATTTAATCCAATTTATTTTAAGATATCTTTGATATGATATTGTCCGGAGTGGACTGAATCACAATCCTGTAGCAAATAGGTGGTCCTTGAAATGACTCTTATTACACGGCACTTAATAAAACGTGGAGCAAGCTTCCCAGAGAAAAAATCACCTCCAGAAGACTTGGAAAAATTCCTTCTCCATACAGTATCACCAACATTTAGAGTGACAGCTGATCGATTCGAATTATATGCACGAGAGTTACGGAGAAAAGCTAAAGAAAGATTATCAGCAACCTTTGCATAAACTTCGCTGAGAGAGGATAGGTTTGAAGCATGACGAGCCCGACTGTCTGCCAAATTAGAGCTTCGAGTCTGACTATTTACATGACTGCTATCCATAAGGACCTCTCTACCAAGCATAAGAAAGTTAGGCGTAAAACCAGTAGCTAGATTAACACAAGAATTGAGGTAAAGCTTCACTTTAGGTAACATTTTAGCCCAACTTCTTTGGTTTTCTCCAACCAAAATACCTAAACATGTTATAACGCTTTGGTTGTATCGCTCAACCGTATTTGCTTGGGGTGTATAATATGGCGTAAAAGTAGGTGATTGAATATGGAAAGATCTGAGAAAATTAAGGAATTGATTACTACGAAAAACTGTAGCGTTGTCACAAAGAATAGTACGCGGAACCCCAAAATTAAAGAAAATTTCAGACTCTAACGCTTTTATAACAGAAAGAGCGTCAATCCTTTTCAGAGGAACTAACCAAACATATTTGGAAAAAACATCTACCATAGAAAGGATATATTTATAACCATAATAAGCGCAGGGCAACGGACCAATTATATCGATAGAAATCATCTGTAAGGGCAAGGAAACCTCTTTAGGGTAACACATCTGACCGCGAGGTTGTGTGTTCGAAATTTTATAGGCTTTACAAACCTCACATTGACTTAACGTCGAAGTAACGTCACGGAACATATTTGGCCAGTAGAACAACTCCCTAAGCTTTAGATACGTTTTAGTAACACCGGGATGTATCGAAGGAAATCTATTGTGAATTTCCCAAATAGCGTCTGGAACCTTTTCAGCTGGTAACACCACACGCCATGGTTCAGAAGATAAAGGACTAGAAACAGGCATGCGTCTCATAAGGATACCGTTATTTATAGCGTATGCTGGGAACATTTGTGGCGTATCTCGAGCACCTATATATATCTTCTTATACCAACGGTCATTAGTATGTTCAGGACCCTGGTCAAATGACACAGGATTAGCATGGATCCTGGAAAGAACATCGGGGACTATATGTTGCGAACCTTTACGATGCACAATATCAAAAGTATATTGGGAGATAATAGTAGCCCAACGAGCTAAACGACCAGATGGGTTGTTAAGAGAGAGGAGCCACTTAAGAGCCATATGGTCTGTTATGACAGAAAACTTCATACCATCTAAATAACATCGAAAATGTTTAATTGAATCCAAAACTGACAAGAGTTCACGCTCTGTAGTACTATAATTGCGTTCAGTTTGAGAGAATAAACGCGAATAATAGGCGATTGGATGTTCCACATCGTCTATCTTCTGTGTCAGTACCGAACCAAGACCAACAGCTGACGCATCACACTGCAGGATGAATGGCTTCGAGAAATCAGGACATGCCATAACAGGCGTATCAATTAGCGCTTGTTTCAACTGAGTGAAAGCTTGATCGGCTGCATCGTTCCAACTTATTGGATCATTACCCTTTCTCTTACCGATAAGGGCAGTAAGCGGAGCAATTATAGAAGAAAACCCTTTAACGAAACGCCTATAATAGGAACACATACCAATGAAACCGCGTAATGACTTAGCTGAAGTAGGAGTAGGATAATCTTTAATAGCATCAAGTTTGCCGGGATCGGTTTGAAGACCCTTTTCATTAACAATATAACCCAAATATTTTAGTTCGCTTTTACAAAACTCGCATTTTTTTAAATTTATAGTTAAGCCTGCTTCTTTAAGTCGAGCAAGTACCTTCCTGAGCAGCGCCATATGACTAGAGAAATCTTTAGACACGATTATCAAGTCGTCGACGTACCCAAAAATACAGTCGTCGCTGGTAGAAGTAAACTCGAAATTCACGATCATATCAGTAAGGCGTTGCATCTCCGAAGCAGCATTCGTTAGACCAAAAGGCATCCTAACAAACTCAAAGAGACCACGTTGTGGAACAATAAACGCTGTTTTCTCACAACTTTCTCTATCAGCGAGTGGAATTTGCCAGAAAGCACTTCTAAAATCCAATGAGCTAATATATCTAGCACCACGAAGGTTGTCGAGGATATCGTGAATACGGGGAAGAGGATATGAATCTCTAACTGTCACACTATTCAGTTTTCTACTGTCGACACAAAACCGAACAGAACCATCTTTTTTTGTCACCATTACCACTGGACTAGCCCATGAAGAACGAGATGGACGAATAACACCCATATCTAACATTTTGTCAATCTCTTCATTGAGAATCTTCAACTTGACAGGGGATAAGGGATAATATCTTTGACGGATAGGGTAACCCGTAGTATTAATTTTATGGGACAACCAAGATGTTTTACCAAGACCAACTTTTTCCGAAGAGATAACTTCGTACTCTTTAATAACTTGTTGAAGACAAGCCTCTTGATCCGGCGATAGGATGTTACGAGGATGAATATAACGGACCTCGCTGACAGAGGAAACTTGAGGGGAAGAGTGCTGAACAGAAGGGATAAACATATTACCATCAATATTTTTATTAAAAGCCTGACTAAAAATAGACGTCAAACCGAATTTATTCCAAAATTCGATACCTAAAATAACAGAAGATGACATCGAACTTGCAACTAAAAACTCATGAATAAAAGTTGTACCATTAAATTTAACTGGAAGGTACACAGAACCAAGAATATCAATCGGCGAATTATTAGCCGATATAACACGGGGACAAGCGTCTTTTGATGTCAAAGAAACACCAAGTTGCTGAATAAAATTATCGCTAACAAGCGACATCTGAGCACCAGAGTCGAGCAATGCTTTAACAACTCTACCACATAATAATACTTCTATAAACGGTCGGTTATCAAATGAATCTGAAGTAAACACTGGGGATACTGTACGGAAAGAAGCGTATCGCCAGTGGTTTATGCATTTTTTGGATTACATTTCGGACATTCCCTAGTAATAAATCCAGGAGTGCGACACTTAAAACAAATCATGCCTGTGATCTCTGGGCAAGAACGGTAAGAATGACCAACTTTGTTACATTTTAAACAAAGCTGAGACTGACTACAACCAGGACAAATCTGAGAGTTACTAGATGTTGGCTGATGGGAAGTTTTGTTCGGCCTAGGTTTTGGTGGGTTAAATACTTGAGAAGTCGACTGGTCGGCAACACAGTCGAGACTGGCTACCGCCTTTGAAGGTTTTAAAAAGGACTCGAAATGAGTAACGGCCTCGATTAAATTATTGACATCATGGAATTTTTGAATAGACAAGCAAGGAGTATACTTTGGCAACATGTTGTGAGTGATGATCTGCAACAACTCCGATTCTTCAATAGGCTTGCTCAGTTTAGCGTTTAAGTAAGAAACTTCGATAATAAATTCTCTTATTAACTGTTCCGGTTTCTGCTTGAGGTTACGGACCTCCTGGCTTGTCTTAAATTCAAAATCGGTCGTACCGAATGTCTGAAGAAAGGCATCTTTGATCACAGAAAAAGAAAGACCCGGTCGACGGATCGACCTAAAATATTGAAGTGCGACACCTGACAAAACTTCATGAAATCGCTTAACTAAATAACCATCGGACAAATTGTCGGCCTCCCTGCACTCCTCTAAACTCGTGAAAAATTCCCGTACGCAGGTCTTACCATCGAAAACAATCTTCCACTTAGTAAGAGAGAACTGCCTGGTAAATTGTAGGCATTCCTCAGATCTTATTGGGGAAGGAATGATACTCTGTGAAGAAGCGTGAGAAGGTCTTGGCGGAATAGGAGGAGGTGGTGGTCGCGAAATAATGGGACTAGCACGACGTGGAGTCTCAACAATAGGGAACCCCTCTTCTGACATGATGTAACTAGAATAGACCTAATAACGTATGAAAGAACAGACAAAAGGCGATTGAATCCTAGCGAAAAAATAGGCACGGCATGAACAGACGGATAAAAATAATCCAGCAACCAGCAGTCAGTAAACGCCAAGCTATTAAACAAAGATACAGGCTACATAACCGTTCATACTAAGCTTACCTTGAAAACCGACGCCTATAAATTCATACGTCACCATATATACTCTACGGGTTCTAACTACCGCTAGCTAAGGATATGGAATAAAAATCAGGAGACCTATCGTTATATTTGCTGCGATAAGTGGGTAAAATAAAAGACAGTTATGTGTTATATAGTTCACAAAATTATTTTTCCTTTAAAATAAATTACATTTAATGAAAAAATATATATATATGTCAAGGAAAAATGACAGCTTCACAGATCTGAACTGGTGGTAAAAATCCCAGAATACCTTTCTAGAATGAAAGAATATCCGTGTCCTGAAACAAATAAGCTTAAGAATCATTAGCTCCCGGAGGGAGTGACCATCCTCAATAAGGCAAAAAAGATTTTATGTAGAATCATTCAAATTTCAAAGTTATTAGGTAAAAAACACTTACTTTAGTTGTTCGGGCGCCATTTTTGTAGCGAAAATAAAAATAAAAGTCGTCACTGCTACATGTTAAAACGTATAATTTTGCTGTTATAAAAAAAAACTAATACAATTTTTTATAAAAAAAATTAAAAGGATCAAAAAAAGGAATTAAATAATGGACGACATGTAATATAATTTTATGTAAAGCAGCGAAATGGGTTGTTCAGAATTGTATAAAATCTGTAATTTTGAAAATTAAAACAAGGTGAGAAAGGGGTTGCAACGCCTACTCAGCCCTAGGCGCGATCAAAATGTATACGAGTTTAAATATTACACCGGAAAAAAATACATTGCGCGACCTTTTGACACGAATAGGGTTTAAATAAATTAAATGATTGTACAACAAAAAAAAAAAGAGAAACTATACTATTGCTAAAGATTTAAAAAAAGGATTAAAACAAAATTTGTTCCCTGAAGGTCCGGATCCTCGCTCGAAATCGGATCTTCGCTGTTGCTCCGGGTCTCAGGCGGCAAGCCTCGGAGCCAACCGCCAGTACGCGTCTCCCGACCCCTGGTCGGCCTTGAGTCGCGGCGCCGAAAGTATATGGGTCACTAGATCTTAGCTAGGATAAAAGTCCTAGAACCGATTCTGAGCGAATCGGTTCTTGGTGAAATCACTGATAACCGACTATACAGTACAGCACTACAAAATTTATCTTTCTTAGGTCCTTTTTTACTTTATCAATTAAATTACGAAACGGAATAATATGTCTGTTATTTCCAAAGATTTGTCGTCCATCTGAGAAAAAATTTTCCTCTGTCACATCCATGGAATCGTCATATTTTTAAATTTGAACCGAAGTAAGAAAAAGTAAATTGATTAGAAATGAGGTCGACTTACACGAACAGAATAGTTTTTATTCAGCCGAAAACAGCGTGATAATGCTGCAATAGGTAGTAACATTGAAATAACTATTTTCAATGATAATCAGTCGGCCTTGAAATTGACTGAAAGTAGTATGTTTCATGGTAGGTCAAAACATATAGACATACGTCATCATTTCGTCCGGGAGGCGGTCAGCAATGGTGCAGTAAAAATAAATTACTTGCCAACGTCCAAAATGACGGCGGATGTCTTGACTAAACCTTTGTCGGTAGAGAAACACAAGTATTTTGTAAACGAGTTAGGTTTGGCTACTGATGTATGTTAACAAGATAAGTTTAAGGGGCGGTGTTAGAGGTTGCAAACCTATAAGTTTAATATAAACTAGATCTTGTCTACTGCTTATCGTGTCCTAGCAACCGTAGTAATAAAAGGTCGAAAAATTATATTTTTCTGTTGCACTACAAATAAGTATTTTCTTTCTGCAACCGTATCCCATTCTCTAATATTATACATGTATATGTACATATGAAAAAGATAACTTTACTTTTGTAATTTAAAATTTTTGTGTTGTACACCACTGAGTACCCCTTTTTTATTTTAATTCCATAATGTCTATCCAAAGGTTGTCTAGAAGATATCGCTATCAGCGATAAGACCGCCGTTGTAACCATGAAATTAGCAGTTTTTTAGGCCCGTTATGTTTAATTTTTGGTGTACAATAAAGTTTTATTCTATTCCATTCTATTCTAATCTACATACACCTATGTTCTGCGAAGGGTAAGGCAAATGCGTTCTTTTTTTTATGAATCTTTAGATAGTTACCTAGACGAAGTACCTATTGGCAATTTTCTTCGCCGCTCGTTTATCTATTTTTTAGGCGATTATTGATACTTAAATGTGAAAGAAAGAGCGAAATTCTAGCGTCTGAAATCGGAATTTTAGAAAGATGTTTTAACCGCCTTATCGAGAAGAAATATGTTTTTAATACAAAAAAAAAAAAACAAATAAAGCACGGATTGGCGACCATTATACTTATACGTTAGAAACCCATATTTTCTGATGGCAAGGTTGGCGCAGTGGTTGAGCAATCGACTGCTGCGCTGCATGTCGCGGTTTCGTTCCCCGCACGGAACAAATATTTGTATGGTCTACAGATAGTTGTTCCAAGTCTGGCTGTTTGTGTATGTTAGATTAAATGTTTGTAAACGCATCCACGATACAGGACAAAATCCAAAGATGGGGCAAGGTTTAAAAAAAAAAACATAATTCCGCCACCATTAACCTACAGTGATCATGAAAGTACCTAAACAACCTCTAATACCATTTTAAAATAGTCTAAAAGTCCTTCTCCTTGAATTCAAAACTACTTAAAAGCTGCAATTTTAAAACGTAACTCGACAGCTCATCAGATAAAAGAAAGTGGTAATTTTCTTTTAAAGCACTCGAGTTCAATTATGCAGATAAAGTAGTAACTACTTTTATTTAAAATAACATTAAAATAGCTAGAATTGTACTGAATTAAGCCTTTTTATAGTGAACAAAATAAAAGAATACCTATGTGTAAAAGAAAATTAGGTGTTTGAGCCGTTTGGGGTTGAAACACTAGGGCCATGGGGACCCGAGTGCCCATCTTGTGTTTCGAGATATGGCCAAGAGGTCGGTCGACTCTACACACACGTGACCCGAGGGCTGGCCTTTTTTTTGACCAAAGAATCAGCATTGCACTCCAACGTGGCAATGCGGCCAGCCTTCTGGGCACTTTTCCTGTTGACAGCGATGTGGACGAATTTTTTGACGCCCTGTAATTTTTATACTTGTACGTATTTTATTTTATATCTATTTGTAGTTTGTTAATAATGTTGTTAAAACCTTTCTAACACGAACGAGGCATTCCATAGCTGCACTGCTTGGACTGCAAAAGATTTGTCGTAGAAACTACTGTAATTAGTCAACCGTAGGTTAGGTATTCTCAATTCAAGACATGTTGATACATTTCAGCCCGTATTCAGTATTGTTTTGTGTACTTACGACGCCGTATCAATTCCAAACTTTTGAACTACATTCCTAATTTTGAACTACAGTTCATCATTATTCTCCTGGCCTTATCCCAATTCATTTGGGGTCGGCGCAGCATGTCTTCTTCTTCCATACTTCCCTATTGTTCGTCATCTCTGTAGTTACCTGCTTTGTAGCCATATTATTCTTCACATAGTTTTTTTAAACAGTCCATCCATCGTTTCCTTTTTCTTCCTCTACTCTTTAAGCAATCTACATTTTGAACTACAGTAATTGTACTTCTACACGGCGGTGAAATACATTCGTCGTAAATTCCTTTAAAATATTAACGTATTGTAACAAAATTCTTACAAACTTAGTCAAGTTATAAAATATTTTATGATAATAGTATGAATACAACATACCTACATACTTTATGGGATTGTTCTACTATAAGCATACTTGCCTACATACATGACTTAAAACTAACAGCATTGTGAAATGTAGCTCTGAGTGTTATATGCCTCTGCGAAGCCGTTTTTAGGGTTCCATACCCAAAGGGTCAAACGGGACCCTATTACTAAGACTTCGCTGTCCGTCCGTCCGTCCGTCTGTCACCACGCTGTATCTCAAGATCCGTGATAGTTAGCCAGTTGAAATTTCTACATATTATGTATTTCTTTTGCCAAATACCAAAAACAGAATAAAATAAATATTTAAGGGGGCTCCCATACAAAAAAAGAGTTTTTTTTTTGCACGTTTTTATAAATAATGGTACGGAACCCTTCGTGCGCGAGTCCAACTTGCACTTGGACGGTTTTTTTATGTTAATAGCAAGTCTTTCAGAGGAGCTCGTGGCCAACTAACAGCAGCTCAGCTCGAACTTCAGGTTAACCCGCGCTTGATTAGGTTGGTCCGACAATGGGTGACCCCCCATTACATACCGAGTTTCCTCCGTGCTTGGAAAAGCACGTTGGTCCCGGCTGTCATGTGTAGATCTTTGACAGGTTTTGATCGGTACAGGTCAGTCGAAAGTCTAACAACCAGTCTTATCAAGGGGTAGTGTATTACCCAGTACAAACTGGGTTGTGGAGGTCAGATAGGCAGTCGCTCCATGTAAATTACTAGTATTCGGTTGCATCCGGCTAGACTAGAAGCCGGCCCCAAAATAGAAAAAGGCTAGGCAGATGATGACTATTGAGATGCCGTTGGCGTTGGCTAGAATTTCCCAGGTTAATTGAAAACCATGAAGTTCATTTATTCAGAATGAGGACTTACTTAGTTAGCTCACCGTCAGTACGCCTTATGACGACAGGCCGTGTCGACGGCGCGTTCGTGTTTCACGCGCGCCTCAAAGAGATGTCAGCAAACCGGAAGGGGTCCGAGAGGGCCGATGCGTGCCAGGGCTGCGGGACCGTTCGAAAGAGATTCCGTGGCCCTGGAACACAAAGGGCTAAGAAGGAACATGGCTGGGTTTTAGTCAGTACAAGTCTGACAGTCCCTTCCACTCCACCCAGAGCAGGAGGTGTCATTTGAAGAATTCCCACCAGTAAAAAAAAAAATACATAAAAGGGACTTACTTACTGACTAATAGTTTACGGCTTTTTTCCTACGTTCAAAATCAAAAGACGTACGAATACGGGTGCTATTTCCTCGCGTTATTTCACAACTCATGCAACTTGACCTTATGACCTAAAATTCCAACTCCACGCAATTTTCCAACCAAGCAACTCGATCTATTTTTAAATCAAATACGTCCTTCAAGTTAAATTATTCACCAACCAGTTCCGCTACTCGGCAATAGATGGCGCTGTCCGATAGCCATCGGAAGCGGTTTAGATTTACACGTAGCAATTACCGCTTTATCTTGATCTCTTGATATATGTTGATAAAAGGGATACAGAGGTCAGTTTAAAACGGATTTCTTGCTTGCAACCGGCCACTGTATCTACTGATTTGAAATTTTAATCAGAATTTGAATACAACGGCTGTTTGTACTAGAATGAACTCTATTTTTTTCAAAATAAGGCTTGTTATGATTTTATCACGATTTATAACATCGCGTTTGTTATTTTAATCAGTGTTGCTAGCGCTTTCAGTTTACTATTTTATTATAACTACTTTTAGCCTGTATGAACTTTGTATGAGATAGGACAGAATTAACGTACAAAATCGCAATCATCCATCAAAATCTACTACGATTAGGTATTTTCTTAAGATTTCTTTAACAATGAGTCCAGAACGATATGAAAATATCTCATTACAATAAAAACGAACCAAACTTATAACATTAAAATGAGAGATATGACATTTCATTCGTTTAATTAAAACAGTAGAACGACTGTTCTTAATGTGACGATAATCCAACATTTCTGGGGAGGAATCATGTGGCCTACCATATCGTCTTAAAACATTATTGTTTTACTCCTTTTCCAGTGTGGGAAAGAGATGGCGCTAGACATCCTGTATAGCTCCGTCTCTTTCCCACACTGGAATAAGAGTAAAACAATACTGCTTTAAGACGTCATGATAGGCCAGCAGGTCTAAGACCAACAATTTTACGTCACCATCATCACCATTATGATCACTCTGCAGCCCTCATCGCAATTTAGTTGTGGTCGGCGCAGCATGTGTTCTTCTTCCATACTTCTCTATTATTCGTCATCTCGTCAGACACCTCCTTCCTTGCCAAAACTTCCTTTACACGGTCCATCTGTCGCAAAAAAAATTATACAGGGTGAAAAGGGTATATACATACTTAAGGGTGTGCTACAGACCATCAAACTGAAAATGTTTCTCCATCGGACAAACATCGTAATAGTGAAAAAAAAACCGGCCAAGTGCGAGTCGGACTCGCGCACGAAGGGTTCCGTACCATTATTTATAAAAACGAACAAAAAAAACCGGCCAAGTGCGAGTCGGACTCGCGCACGAAGGGTTCCGTACCATTATTTATAAAAACGAACAAAAAAAAAACACTTTTTTGTATGGGAGCCCCCTTTAAATATTTATTTTATTCTGTTTTTAGTATTTGTTGTTATAGCATCAACAGAAATATATAATCTGTAGAAATTTCAACTGGCTTACTATCACGGTTCATGAGATACAGCCTGGTGACACACGGACGGACGGACGGAAGTCTCAGTAATAGGGTCCCGTTTGACCCTTTGGGTACGGAACCCTAAAAATTATCTGTGCCCCATACAAATTTTCAATACCTATTCGACCCAATGTATAGGGCAACTGATATTTTTTTCGCTATTATGATGTTTGTCCGATGGAGAAACATGTTCATTTCGATGGTCTGTAGTACACTTTTAAGTATTTATTTAGCCTTTCCGTTACAGCCTGTTTTTACTTGTTATCTCTGGTAAGGATTCAGTCAAATACGCCGTAGCTCGGTTTTATCTACTAAAATATATAAGGTGTAAGAGACACCGACGCGAAAACGCTTACTGCATACTCAGTGCATTATTCTGAACTCCCCACATAGATTTTATTTATCGGGAATTTAAAAAAAAATGTATTGATTCTTTTGTAAATCAACTAATTAGTCAAATTAAAGCCCTCTCCCAGTCTACTTTGCTGTGCGCTTACAGGGTCCATATTTATGTTTAGGGTTACGTATCGAGCACGTCTCGCATGACGCATTCGGATACTCAGGTCATCAGACATGCCTGATATCACACTCGTGAGGCTCGATCGGCGCCAAGGATCATTCAGAAACCGGCCGACAGCCAATCAAACGCGCAACTAAGCATTACGCAACAAGCACTATTCTCTTCAAGAGTCAATCCTCAAGAGTCAATCCTCATGATAAGCAGGTTTTTGATCATAATTTGTATATTTTTTAAATTAATTCATTTTCCCTTTTTAACTTATATAATGTACAAATTAGCTTATTTCTTTTCATCATTATGAAATAAGCAAGTTTGTTACAGTATGTGGTACGTTTTCGCGTCGGTGTCCCTTAGACGTTGTATACATAAGTTAGGCAACCTAAAGTGATGATGATGATTAATGATTTCAGCCGAAAGACGTCCACTGCTGGACACAGGCCTCCTCCAAGTGTACAAGGGGGTGTTTTGCCATAATCGCCACGCTTGGCAGGCGGGTTGGCGATCGCAGTACGGTTGTTACAAAAGCACAGAGAACGCTGCTGCCCATTCTCTGGAAAGTCCCTTAGTCGCCTCTTACGACACCCACGGGAAGATATGGGTTCATGCTATTCTTTACGTCCGACACTATACAGAACGTACAACCTAAAGTGTACATAATAAATTACCAACACTACTGTTAAAGGCCTACATTAACTTGTACCTAGAAAAAATGCACAGGTATTCTTAAAACTACATTTTGAATAGAAACACCATGAATTCGGATAATTTCGGACACTATCACTACTTTATAGGCAGCATATTTTGGCAAAATATTGCAACCTTTTGCCAACAATATTGGGATCGGCTTCCACTTTTGCCGGATGCAGCTGACTGAATACCTAGCAGTATTTTAGTCGGAGTGACTGGTTGGCTGACCTCCACAAACCAGTTATTATGCAAAACAATTTTTCAAGACTGGTTGTCGGGTCATTCGTTTCAAATATTTAATTTCGATCGATCCCAGACGATGACTTGTTCTAGACAACTAAAACTTAACATCTCCTTCTTTTCTTTTCTTTCTTTTTGGTGTGGTTAGTAACCTGGTGTCAGTTTAGGCACTAACTACGTTCTTTACGAGTTTTTAAGCCTCCCATGGGCGTCTGACGTGGCTTTATGTGCCGTCGAAAAATATCTTTCATCTTTTTTTTTGTTCACTAATTTTATCATCATCATCATCATTTCATCCCAAAAGACGTCCACTGCTGGACATAGGCCTCCCCCAAGTGTCGCCAAATTGACATTTTGGGAGGTTTTGCCATAATCGCCAGGCTTGGCAGGCGGGTTGGCGATCGCAGTACGGTTGTTACAAAAGCACAGAGAACGCTGCTGCCCATTCTCTGGCAAGCCCCTTAGTCGCCTCTTACGACACCCACGGGAAGATATGGGATGGTGCTATTCTTTACGTCCGACACGATACAGGGCCCTTACTAATCTTATATGTGCGTCAAAACAATAGCTGTTTAGTATGGCGTGTTGAAGAATCATCATGTCATCCTGTATATGTTTTGAAATCAATATTTCTGAAATTGGACTGTTGCAGTAGTTGCGTATTAACTACTTAATCTTCTTTCTTTATTGTGTGGTTTGTATCTACCCTGGTGTCAGAGATTTTATGTAGCCCATGGGCCGCTGACCTGGCTTTACATGCCGTCGAGAAATATCTCTCAGGCATGCTGGTGTCCTCAGTGATAATTACACGATACGCACGTGAATTCGAAAAATCAATGGTGTATGTCTGGGGTTCGAACTCAAGACCTATGACTTAGCAGTCCATCGGTCACACCGCAAGGTTATCACTGCAATATCACACATCATCACATCTCATTCAAATGCTGTCTTCCTACCAGCTCGCTCCTGCCTTCCCGTGTCCCATGTTGCCTACAACTTTTTTGTTCGTTCCCATATATAATTTCGTTGATTTGAAGGCATCGCTCGTCGATGAGCCTACCTAAAAAAATATACATCTTATTTATCATCATCATAAGCCTATAATGTTCCCACTCCTGGGACACAGGCCTCCTTTCAATGAAAAGGAGTGGGCTGTAATCCACCACGCAGGCCCAGTGTGGGTTGGTAGATGTCACATGACTTCGAATGATTAGTTCTAGAACATGCCGGTTTTCTCACGATGTTTTCCTTCACCGTTTTTGAAGGTAGCTGTGATAAAATAAATTACACAAAGTAATGCGCCTGTATGCGTTCGAACCCACGACTTACTGTTTCTTAAGTCGGGACTACCACCACTGCGCCACTGCTGCTCTCTACATCTTAATAAAAGCTAATCAAACTTACAACCAGATGGTTTCCCATGACGTCTGAAAACAGTATTATTATCTTATTCCAGAGTGTCAATGAGATGGCGTAAGATGTCCTCTATAGCTCCGTCTCTTTCTTACATTGGAGTCACATTAAAACAACACTGCACCAGTTTAAGACGTTATAAAAACCTCCTGTGTGACCTTCTCTTCTTATTTTGGCATAAGTTCTTTGTGAAGACGGCTCCAATAATACAAACCAACAATGTTTTTTGCCATGCCAAAGTAAAACCGTATCTACATCTCATCATGCGTCCCATTATTCTATCATCAGAAACCATACATCGTATACTTTATTACTACTTAACTGCTACCCATCCTACCACAACCCTTACGACCTTACATCCCCCCTAACAACCAGGTTATTTTAAACCAAGCAAGGCCTACATAACCTCGGCAACAAAAACACATAAAAAAAACTCTGAGACAGTCTCCATTACCGAGCATTTATGGTCGCACTCGTAACCTTTAGAATCCTATCATATATTATGTTATGCCCCCATCATTTGCATATCTTGGCACGCAAGGCTTGGGTCTTGGCTCTTGGCCGTTGGCGACAAATGTTGGTAGCGGACATTTTACTTATATATACATGGCGTTATCTTGACGTAATAGAGGTGTATCGGATGTGGGTGTTTTGTATGTGGATACTTTTACTTATGTAGATGTACATAGTGTAATCTATACGAAGGGTCAAATAACCAGTTTCGGAAACTAGTGTTACAGCAAAATTTGACCAATTAAAAAAAAAGATTTCAATTATCTTCTTTTTTTTAAGGAATTTCGAAAATGTTTTTTAGTAAATTTTTAGACCTATGTATACTGCTTATGCGTATGAAGTTTCATTAAAATCGGTTCATTCATTTCGGATAATAAGGACTTGAAAGTTTGTATGAAATGCCGTTAGGTGTAAACGCTCTTAGGTACATAATTCTGAACAGGGGTGGAGGTTCCAAAAAATGTACACCATGAAAATTTTGGTCGGTTATAAAAAAGAAACAACTGTTTCTTATGAAACAGCAATGAAAAAGGATTAAAATAAATAGATAAATGATCAAAAAAAATCCATGAGGTTCAAAATTATTTACTGCATACGGGTAACCGTTTTGGCATCGGTGTCTATTCTACCTGTACATAGAGGTCAATGTCACTTCTCAAAAACCTCGAAGGGAAACCACGCGAGCATCCAACGCGGATATGTAAGGCTCAATTTTACTTGGTTAGCGCATTCATTTTAGATTTTAGATGGGTCGTCTGGAACCTTGATTAATACAATATTGAACTGTTAACATAACAAGATTTTAGATTGGTCAAAAGTTCAAACAATTAAAAGGAATTCAGCGAGTTGAATTTTGCTGCATGGTAGCTTTCAAGAGAATTATAGCTGTGAAAGGCATGTAGATCCAACAAATAAGCTTACCTCACCTATAAAGACTGCGGATATGTTAAATGTTTCTATTAAGCATTTTTCATTGCCATACCATTTAAATCAGAATTAATAGTAGATAGTCAAAATCAAAATATTTTATTTTACATAGGCCTACATGGGCACTTATAAAACGTAGACAAAAGTCGCTCGGTTCGGGTTGGTCCTTTCCTATGGAGAATAACCGGCAAGAAACTCCAAGGTTACTCTTTTAAAATCATTTGGTTACACAATATAATTGAATGTTACATGCCATAAGTCGTTGTTTACTACAAAAGGTAGAAAAAGATAATAAATGTATTATAGTGATAGTATTTCTATTGGTAGATAGATAGAAGTATGGATAGATGGATACTTAGACGTAGCATTTTTTTAGTTAGACATAGCAGTCGGTAAATAGATAACTTAAAACAAAAACCAACATCTTCAAAGCCATAGAGAAGACTAAAACGTTCCTATTCACTAATACTCCGTCACCTTACGTTCTAGCTCGACCATGTTCACGGCAGGCGGAGTGCGCGGGCATCAGCAGCACATCGTGTGTTCGTACTCACTACGACCCGGTCACGAGGTGCCTCTGTGGGGATAACAATCCTCCGGTGAATGGACAGTGCGACTCGCAGACTAAAGGTAGTTTACTTTACTTTCATATTGTCATATTACGATACTTTCTTACGCGTGGTAATGGCCGAAGGAGCCAGGCTTTGACCAAGTTCTGGTCAAAGAAACCAGGGCCGTTCTAAAGCTCGTTGGGTCGACGATATCGTCGAACTCGCGGGGAACACAACAACACTGCACCATAAAAAAACCGATCTAAATCGATCGATCGATATCTGATAAAGGACGGACAGAACCGGGAAGTGTGGCGGAAAAAAGGGTTGACCTGTACCCAAGAGTGGGTGATTCCGAGCTGATATTATGATAACTATTCTCATAGTTATCATAATATCGGTTTAGTTAGTTATCATGGTATCGGTGGCCCAGTTGTGGCAGTCCCGACTTACGAGCAGTAAGCCGTGGGTTCGAACCCAGGCAGGCGCATTACTTTGTGTAATTTATTTCATCACGTCCTACAACTAAAAATTCGAAGACATGTGACATCTACCAATCCGCACTAGGCCCGCGTGGTGGATTACAGCCCACTCCCTCAGTTGGAGACCTGTTTCCCAGCACTGGGAACATTAAAGGCCGATGGTGATGATGATGACCCCAGAAAAACGACTTTACCAACACGTATTGAAGTTCTTTGCACTAGAAGTAAGTGCAAGCGCAAGCGTTTTGTTTTCTGCTCAATTTTTTTTTTCTCGCCATTCAGCCGCTTATAAGAGGAAGCAGGGCCTGAGAGGAATTTTAAAAATAGGCTTTAGAAGAAACAAGTGCCGTTGTGCTGTTATTGCTTGCCTCCGGAGAATGTGATAGGGACGGCTGCAGCTCAGACCGAGTATATCACCAAAAAATTGATGAGATTGACGTTTCATATTCCCCTTTTTTCTTCTCGAAAACTGGGCCGTTTCAATTATTTTTTACCATACATTTTTCAGAAAGAGTCAAGATCTCTAATTCTCTATCAATTACAGCTTGGCAAAAAAGAGTGTGGAATAAAAGAAGTCGCCAGTAGCGCAACTGTCCGTCATCTACCCCGGTCGCACCGGAGAATGGAACCGGCGAGAGGTGTCGTGCGGTGTTCCGCAGGGATCGGTTCTAGGGCCGCCCTTGTGGAACATCGGCTACGACTGGGTGCTGCGCGCCGACCTCCCTAGCGGTGTCAGCGTAGTTTGCTACGCTGACGACACGCTGGTGCTGGCACAAGGGAGGTCGCACGAGGCGGCGGCCGAACTTATGACACGCGGGGTTGCGATAGTCGTGGAGAGAATCCGGCAACTGGGTCTCGAGGTGGCATTGCACAAGTCCGAGGCCATGTGCTTTCAAGGGCCTCGGAATGCGCCACCGTCGGGATCCATACTGACGGTGGAAGGGGTTCCCATCGGCGTCGAGTCAACGCTGAAGTACCTAGGGCTTGTCCTCGACAGCCGGTGGAACTTCGTGGAGCATTTCCGACGTTTTGCCCCCAAACTGGAACGGGCAGGGGCTGCGTTCAAGCGGCTCTTGCCCAACCTGGGGGGTCCAAACGCCTCCTGCCGCAGGCTCTACGCGGGGGTCGTGCGGTCCATGGCCGTTTACGGGGCCCCGGTGTGGGCGCGTTCTCTGAGGCGGCGAGCCGCCCATTACCTGAACGCGCCCCAGAAGGTGGTAGCCGTAAGGCGGCTCCGGGGGTACCGCACGATCTCCGGCGAGGCGGCGAGCCTCTTGGCCGGATTGCCGCCATGGGACCTGGAGGCGATAGTCCTCGCGTGCCTGCACGAATGGCGCGCGGAGGCACTACGCCGGGGGGAAACTCCGCTGCCGCGGCAAATTGTCGCTCAGCGGACAGACCTCCGGCGCGATCTCATGGCGACATGGAGGGAGCGACTGTCGCAACCCCGTGCAGGGCACGCCACAATAGTGGCGACAAGTCCCCTCTTTGAGGAGTGGCTGGAGAGGCGCCACGGCGCCCTCACCTTCCGCCTGACGCAGGTCCTCACCGGACACGGTTGTTTCGGGAGGTTCCTGCACCGAATCGGGCGGGAGGAAACGCCCGGGTGTTACCACTGTGAGGATCGGCCGGAGGACACGGTGGAGCACACTGTGGAGCTGTGCCCTGCTTGGGCTGAGCACCGCCGTGTCCTCGTAGCGGCGATTGGCGGCGGCGACCTCTCGCATCCGGCCCTGGTTCAATCCATGGTCCGGAGCGAGAGGGAATGGGAAGCCGTCGCCTCCTTCTGCGAAGCAGTCATGCTAGCGAAGGAGGTGGCGGAACGTGAGAGGGAGAGAACCTCACGTCCCAGCCGCCGCGAGAGACGCCCTGGGCGTCGGGGGGCAACCAGTGGCCCCCGGCCACCGTAGGCGCGGGCCTGTGGACGGTGAGTAATGGGCTAGCTCACCGTCCGTCCGTCTTATGACGACAGACCGTGCCGACGGCGCGTTCGTGTTCCACGCGCGCCTCAAGGAGATGTCAGCAAATCGGAATGGGTCCGAAAGGGCCGATGCCTGCCAGGGCTGCGGGTTGTTCGAAAGTGATACCGTGCCCCTGGAACACAAAGGGCTAAGAAGGAACATGGATGGGTTTTAGTCAGTACAAGTCTGACACTCCCGTCATTTGATGATTTACCATCGTAAAAAAAAAAAAAAAAAAGTAGCGCAACTGTGGCAACCCGTAATACTACAACTCAACAGATTTCGATACTTGTTATTTTTAGGGATATGATCCCAATTCCAAGTGGGTGGTTCAGTCCCTCGGACACTACGCAAACTCCATGGAAGGCTTCAATGTCCAGTACGAATTTTTGTTCCAACTGTCACCGCGTCAGACTCTTTTTTGCCAAGCTGTACTTTTATGTTAAAAAGTTTTTCGAATTTGTCTAGTAGTCCTCTAATCACGGAATTAAAAATGGGGCATTGTAGGTAATTTTTGGTGGGTTATATTTTCCTTAATTAAACACGACACGCCCTTGTCATTCCCTTTTTTCAGCAACGAGTTGAGAAAAAGGGAATGACAGGGGCGTGACGACACCACACCTTGTTTTTTTTTTAAATTGCTCTAGATGCATTAGTCATGAAGAAAAAAAGAGAGTACATTTGTATTGAGAACCCCTGTTCCCTCTTAACCTTCACTCAAAGCTAATAAGCTGTCCTCAAAACTACAACACCCACTCACCTTAACACTGAAAAAATACCTACTTAGCTCTTATCACTTTCAACAATTTATTTAAATACCTTTCAAAAACCCACTTCACCAGCGTTTCATGACTGAAATTCATAATTATTGCGACCGCGAGTAAATTACTACTTAAATTAGAACTTTTACTTAGTACTTATATATGAAAGATTTTGATCTTTAATTCTTGTTTGGCACGTGACTTGAGCTTTAGAATTCTTACAATGGAACACGAAGTACTTGGTCAGTGTTCTTTAATTTGGTCTGATAACGGTTCAGGGTCGGTTTTAGCTGTTCATTAAAAATATTATAGGTTAATATTATGTTATCAGGGTTGCTTTTGGATGTCGTGATACTGGTTAAATAGTTTAATATTACGATCAAGATAAAGATAATAAGCCCCTAAAGCATAAGCTCACACGCGCTTGTAACGTCCCTTTGTGCCTATTGGCCTTTTTTTTGTTGTGTCCTGCTGGTATGGAAATTATGGTTTTCCTACTCCCTCTCGCTATTATTTTCAGATTAATTTCGTTGCGGGATCCAGTTAAATTGTCTCTCTGGGACTTTGTCGAGCTTCGTTGGCTTGACGCTTTTCTAGTGGTCGCCACGGTGGGTTCTGGCCCACAGAAGTTGCAGTGGTTTGAGAATAATGTGACGAGCTATTCCCAAATAAAAAGAAAGAAGTTGTAGCACCACGACCCGACTTTCGAAAACACGCTACTTACAAATCTGTGTGATTCTTTTTTAACTTAAAAAAAAGGTCTTAATAAATTGAAAAGAAAAAAACTAGGTTTAGCAATCAACATGTTTGATTCTATAAGACCCAGCATATTATGGATACTTCTGTTTGTTTATTTTTATTCATTCTTTTTATTTTAGTACCTAGCTGTTAGCTGAAGGCGCATAATATAGTGCAAGTATTGCTTCTTTAAGTGATGGGGCACTTAGATTTAAGTTGGAAATGTTTTCTCTAATATGTATAGTGTACTAATTGTTGAAGAACCAAAAAAATTAAACACGTACACTAAGTTTCGTGTCCGTGCTATTAATCGTTGAGGAGTTCTCTCGTAAAGAGGCGGTCCTGGTTGCAGGATCAAGTCATAAAAATGTAGTGTCTGGAAACTAAAGCTGTATGCAAAATTTCAGCTAGAATGATGTAGTGAGTACGCGGTAAGCGGTGCCCCTTTCACCCCGTGTTTACATACATACGAATAGTCCCAGTTGAATAAAAGCTTGTACCAACGACCAACCGACGGCTTAACAGGCTTTCCGAGACTCGGAAACTAGATATCTCTTTGCCAAACCTCATCATCATCATCATCAGCCTATAATGTTCCCACTGCTGGGACACAGGCCTCCTCTAAATGAGGGGAAGGGGCCTGTAATCCACCACGCGGGCCCAGTGCGGGTTGGTAGATGGCACATGACTTCGAATCTTTAGTTCTAGGACATGCCGGTTTCATCACGATGTTTTCCTTCACCGTTTCGAGAGCAGTGATGAAATAAAATACACAAAGTAATGCGCCTGCCTGGGTCGAATCCACGGCTTACTGCTCGTAAGTCGGGGCTGCCACCACTGGGCCAAGGCTGCTCCCAAACCATACCTGCCAGTAACAAACTCACGTTTAACCTTCTCTCTTCCCCACAGCCCTCTACCATGTCTGCGCAAACAGTGACGAATGCAACGACGGGCTGATCTGCGGCACTCCTAACATCACTGGTACTGCGCCTCTTCATCTACGAGTCCACGCGCCTTCGGATAAGATCTGTCTTTGTGATGCTGATACGGGATTTGTTGAGAAGGAGCATACTTGCAGCGGTAGGTGGTGTTTTTTTTGTTTTTGTGTGGAGGAAATTTTGATTTGTTTTTTCAGTTTGAAATGTTCAAATAACTCGAGACTAAGCTAAGCTCTCTAAGCTCGGGTGGAGCACGTGACTAAATAATAACAGCCGCACGGGTCGATCTTTAAGGTTAAGCCGTTGGTCCCGGCTGTCATTTGTAGATCTTTGACAGTCGTTACGAGTAGTCAGAAGCCAAAAGTCAGACATCCAGTCTTACCAAGGGGTATCGTATTACCCAGTTACTTGGTTGTGGAGGTCAGATAAGCAGTCGCTTCATGTAAAATACTGGTACTCAGCTGCATCCGGTTCGACTGGAAGCCGACCCCGAGATAGTTTGGGAAAAGGCTAGGCAGATGATGACAGACCAAACAAAAAAAAATTGAAACAAAGGAATCTAAACTAAAATTCAAAAGCCATGGGGGAGACTTTTGCCAAGCAGTTGGACATAGTAGGTTGATATAATAATATAGGGTTTATTTATGTCTTCAATTTTTTAATTCGTCATGATGTTTTCTTTTGCCGTATTAAGAGTAGCTGGCCTACCATGACGTCTTAAAGCAGTATTGTTTTACTCTTATTCCAGTGTGGGAAAGAGACGGATCTGTACAGGATGTCTAGCGCCGACTCTTTTCTACGCGCTGCACTCCAAGAGTGCCGGCAGAAGTGAAAACTTGAATATTAACATTCTTATTCTTATTCTTATTCTTTATTGCACACATAAAATTAAAAGATATACACACAAATAATATATAGCTAATGTACAACATTGTGCATTTTTAGAATAAAACTACTATCATTTATGTGGTAAAATAAAATATTCATTTATTGCGCTATCGTACACAAACATGGCAATTTATTTTACATTAAAAATTTAACATTTCAGAACTATTACAATTCGTCTTTCGAATTTTACCTCTTTGGAGAAACCGAAGGTTTTGTTTGTGCATAAGATAATTATCCAGTTTTGGAAACCCAAACTCAATGACAGATGTCATAAAGTTCAAATTCCTTCGTAACCTAATGTCAATCCGTCTTACGAATTTTCGATCCTCAGAATTGTCCTGACGCGAGTTTAACATTTTTTACCCATTACAAAAGTGCACAACGCCGCCAAAGAAGGTTTCACTTTAACAATATTTGAAGACGTCGTGGTAGGCCAGCAGTAGTGATGGAATAAATTACACTAAGTGAAGGGTTAAAATTGTCGTGGCGGAGTGGAGTTTCCTAGCTAATCCGCTTCTTACACCCCCCATGTTGCGAGTTCAAACTCAGCATCATACGTACTTTTTAAGGACTTATAAGAACTATGCGAGCTTTGGCAGTTTTTCTATTCTGTTATTATGCGCTGCTAAAAGGTAGAAGAAATGAGACAGTTTATGTAAGATAAATGTTAATTTTTTAATTGGAAGATAGAGAAATCCACAAAAAAAACACTTTATTCAAAGTACCCTCTTTTTGGTCATTAAGTACTTTTGGCATACAAAGCCCATTTGTAGAATGCTAGGCATTTTACGAATTGGGCATTTAACGACTAAGCCAACGTGGCAAAGCCGCCAATTTCTTGGGGCATTACCCGTTGACAGCGTTGAGTTCAACTTTTTTGCAGTTTTTAGGGTTCCGTACCCAAAGGGGACCCTATTACTGAAACTTCGCTGTCCGTCCGTCCGTCTATCACCAGGCTGTATCTCATGAACCGTGATAGTTAGCCAGTTGAAATTTCTACAGATTATGTATTTCTGTTGCCGCTATTACAACAAATACTAAAAACAGAATAAAATAAATATTTAAGGGGGCTCCCATACAAAAAAAAATATTCGTTTTGCTCGTGCGCGAGTCCGACTCGTACTTGGCCGGTATTTTTACTTTAGTCTCGTTTATTCATTTAGGTACTTTATAATTTATAATATTTAAAAAACATATTGTTATTTATATTTTTCTTTTGTCATGTAAAGTTTGTAGTCTGTTTAAATAACGTTCACAATATTTTGATTACAGATGCCGATATCCTGAAGACTTCCCTGATAGCCATCTTTCTCGTTTCATGCATAAGGAAAATCTTAACTAATTAATTTAATTAATTCGCTGATTTCATTTCCATAAAAGTTTGTGACAATCACGTTTTTTAAGCTCATTGGAAAATCTGGACTGAGAAATGAATACGGAATATTTAATTTTATATTTTTTTACTATAACCTACAAAAACTAATGTTAAACAAATTTGCATGCCCTAAACAGGCAAAATATGGTTAATACATACATCACCAACTTTTATATTATGGTAAAAACTGTATTTTATGCAAATAAATGATTCTTATTCTTAAACATAAAAATCAGAAACTTAAATTTCCATTTTATTTAAGAAAAATGACATCAGTAAGATTGAAAATCCCAACTTTTGGAGGACAATCCTAGAATTTCGTTTTTTGCCGGATTTTTCAAACGTAGAACTATTTGTAGATTAAAGCTCACGGGTTTTTAGAAGTAATTTAAAAGAGATATATGTAAAATAAAATTTTACAATAAAAGAAAAACAGTTAAAGCTAAATTAAATTTGCGAATTTATTCATTTATTAACACTTAAGAATTTAGTACAAATACACATAAATTAGCTTAAAAATATATTAAAAATGCTTATACTAAAAACATGAAATAATAAAAAAGAAATAACATACGGCCATTTATTGTAAGATTAATGTAAATAGTTTTAATATCAAAATAAATTTTAATAAATTATTTAAACAAAATTTACAGAATGAACAAATTATAAAAAATAAAAACTACATAAACCAGCTTCTATAAAAATAGATGGAATAGCATTGAAACCCGTTTATCATTTCGAAAACTAAAACAAGACAATTTTTATTCATTTAAAACATCCCTTGACCATCATTTTTTCGAAGGAGTTTAAAAGAGAGGACCTAATAGATTTAAAATTTAGCTGGAAACAATTGGACCGTACCAAGCATATTTGTCATAAATATTATATTACCTGGATTGAATCAGAACAAAACTTAAAAAAAGCTAAAATGCAAGGAAGACAAATAAGAAGAAATTGTTATCTGTTCATTCTGTAAATATGAGCTTAAACGTAAAGCTAAAATAGCATTTAAAGTAATTTTAGACATAACTTGTGGTTATAGTAAACAAAACGCATTTATAAATTTATTATTTTTATAATAGTAAAATTTAGGCCAAGGCAGACGTTTATAGCTAGAATATTTGAAATTTTAATTTAGTTACTTCTTTGGTTGCTTTATTTTTTGACGAAGAAGCACTCTTCAAAAAATTTAAAACTGGTCGCGCTGTATTTTTTGCGGTAAACAGTAGTTAAGTAAAATAAATAATCATTAAGTAAGTTAAATACAGACAAATAAACATATTTGACTTGCTATTTAATAAAAAAAATATGTCTTAAAATAATGGATTATATGATTAAATAAAATAAAATAATTGTTTTAATTTAATAAAATCATTATAAAATCATGCATTATAGAATTTTATTGTAAAATAATTTACTGAAATCTACTTACACATCTCAGAGTGAAATAAATTTTACTATTTAAATTGTAGAAGAATTTTTAGAAAATAATTAATATGTAATGTTTGAGAATTAATAAAGAGTTTAAAATTTGGCTGTGGTTTTTGTTTTATTTTTAAGGATCTTAGAAAGTACAGAAATCTATTGTCTTGACATCTTACCTCTTACCTCATTAGTAGATTGCACGTCGAAAAGTCGAGACGACTTTAGTAAGAACGAAGTTATTATTGTGATTAGCCGTGCTTAAATAAATTACCAGTAATGGAAAGCAGTAGGCAAATATCTTTTAATTGCTTTTTTTCACATTTGGCAAAGATAGAGATGGCCAACGGGCTACAATGGCCAATCTTCAGCTTAACTCCGTTTTCGACACATATGGGTGGAAAATAAATACCACGTTGGTACTTATTTTTATTCACTCCAACGATAATCACTCAATGATATCAAAACCTGCTTATAATAGTTATTGTATTCGGATTTTTAAATTCCACGCAAATAAACTGTTTTCTATTAATGGCAGCATTACATGTAGCGCCATCTATTATCGAGTAGCTGAACGAACACAAACTTCATTCTACTTGTAAGAATTGTTTGGTCGTCAATGGATGTCGCTAAATAAGGTTTAATAGTGCCATATAAAAGCTACAATCATGCTAAAATGTAATAAAATGGGAGATGAATGAATAGTTATAGTACCTAACTTTAATGTTAAAGCATCTTTCAATTATTATTAGATATGAACAAAAACATCAAATATTTAGAAATGTACGAAATGCATCTTAAAATAAAAACTTATTTAAAAATAGATACCACGAATAATAAAAAGCAGTTAGAAGTAAAATAAATAACCTTACCTTAATTCATGTTATAAGCTTACATAACCTCAAAAGATGTACGAAGATAAAGATTACGCAATATTTTACTGATATCGAAAGTGTCGAACTGTCAATGCACGGCCATTGTGAAATGTTGACGTCAATACCGCTATGTACCTTTTTAAATCGTTTCAGAAACTGATTACTAATTTCGACAATGTTGTCATAGGGGTTCCGTGGTGTAGTGGTTATCACATCTGCTTTACACGCAGAAGGCCGCCAGTTCGATCCTGGCCGGAATCACATATCTTTTGGCTTTTTGGATGATTATTATCATATACTTAATTTTTTTTTGCCCGCCAGACTTATGAACTTTTTGTATTTTTTTATTTGTTTTTTTTCTTTCGAATTATTAAATTCTCTAAATCTGACTTTTCCGTCGTACATTATATACTCCTAATATTATAAACTAGCTGTCCCGCGCAACTTCATCTGCGTCACATTTTCCCCGTTTTCGCAACATTTTTCATTGCTGCTCCACCCCTATTGGTCGTAGCGTGATGATATATAGCCTATAGCATTCCTCGATAAAATGGGCTATCTAACACTGAAAGATTCAAATCGGACGAGTAGTTCCTGAGATTAGCGCGTTCAAGCAAACAAACAAACTCTTCAGCTTTATTATTAGTAGAGATATTATTTTTTTATATAAATTGATAGATGATAGATAACAGTGTTACGTCATCTGCTTTTATAGACCATTCTAGGATTAGATTCGAGTCTAGAATGATTATTTTAATGAAATGGCGCTTGACGCGTGACGACACAAGTAAATTTTATACCTACCTACATGGTGACGTAGTGAGCGTGCCCACACTCCAACTTTAATGCGTTTTAACATAGTATTTTTTTGGTGATTAAACAAAAAATACGTGTCCAATATTTTTGTATTACCTGACTGACGGACAAAATATCTTTTATTTTTTAATGGGTATCATTTAAGCTATCACCAATTTAATTAGTTTTGTGTTTCTTAAATAATAGGGTTTGTCCTCAAAATAGTAGATCTGTCACCAAAATGTAGTCACCAAACAATGCAAAATCAGTTCCACAATAAATCACCTAAAATCCTGAGATATAAGGTCTAGTACCAAATAAATGTTTTTGTATGTATTATAATAGGTGTGTCCTAATAAGTATTTAAGCAAACTAATTTAAAGAGATCACCAAACCACAGGTCCAAACTAAAGCGTTGTCGACGTAGCCCCGCTACGCGGGGCTCCTATTTCTGTCTGCAGGGTTTACAGTAACCTAACACGAAGAGGATGTCGGGGTCTTAGTTCGCTCGCTCCGCTCGCTCACTAGACCCCGCCATCCTCTTCGAACCTAACCTGTCCGAGTCGGTGTGCCCAATGTCTCGTATAAAGCATTTCTTCATAGAAATAAGGAACTGATCTATTTATTTGGTGACAGATCTACCATTCCGAGCACAAAGCTATTATTTAAGTAATAAAACTATTATTATAAGAACGAAGTTTATATTCATCTAATGCACTACAATTTTATTGGTAATCCATCTCTTATTTTACACATGTATCAACATTTATTTGATAATTCATACCTGGGAACACTTTTTGTTTATCTGAGAACGAAAATATTTCGTGGCGATAGATCTATTTACTAGGTGATACAACTTTGATGACAAATATAAATTTTGGTGACAAGAAATATAGTTCCCTTTTTTAATTTAGTTTTTTTTTGACTCCGTCGTCATCCCTATTCATGCATCGTAGGTATATTATCTCTTTCTGCAGCTCAAAGTGTGAAGTGCTATATTCCAAGCCCTTCCTTATTGCTTAGATGTCGTTGATCTAGCAAATATTCGTTGTTATTATGTATGCTACGGGAAAACCATGAGCCCTAGAGATGATACTATTGTATGCTTAAGTTATTTTGTAAGGGTTAATTCACGCTGTCAACGTTTTAATAGGATTCAAAGGAAGAGAGGCAGAAATATTACTTTGGCCCTGTAAAATTAACATATCAGTACGTCTGTAATAACCATAGATCGGAGTGGGTAGATTGAATTGGGGTCATTGATCGAAAAAGGTATATATTAATATGGACATTCCTCCGGAATTGGTTGATTTGATTGAAATTTAAGTGCAACAATTTATAAAAAGTTAAGCCATAAAAAGGCTAAAAATAAAAATAATTATTAATGCTTCGATCGGAATTCGATTGTTTTTATTATTCAACGGTTAGATAATAAATTAATTTAGTTTTGATACCTTCCTTTTAAATTTTGAATTGAGTACTAATAATATTACTACCAACATTTACAATATTTAAGTGAATCCGGAAATACCGGAATTACTTTCCGGAAAAATGGCGTATCCATGTTATTCTTTCTGTGTGCATTTGTGATACAAGTACCAAAAATCAATCTACCTACTCCGATCTATGGTAATAACCAGAGGTCGGAATTAGGTAGAGTTATTTTTGTACTTGTATCGAAATGTTGATATTAATATGGATCTTCCCTTGCATTAGAATTTTTCCACTTTGGACATCCGATGTCGGATGGTTTAAATTGTGTAAAAGTAAATAACTTCGGGATTCATCTGCTCTTTAAAATTAATCTCGGGATTTGAGGCATATCAACTTTATTCTTTCGCTGTATGAAATCAGTGTAAGTACACAAATAACTCTACCTAATTCCGACCTCTGCTAATAACCAATGCGTGCGTCAGGAAGAAGTGTAGGTACTTTTAGTAAGTTCACACATTTCGACAGTTATGTTTATTTTAATCTCATAAAACGGGGGGAAAGGCTACGACATCATCATTTTCATTTCAGTCAAAAGACGTCAACTGCTGGACATAGGCCTCCCCCAAGTGTCGCCACATTGACCGGTCCCGTGCGACTCGCATCCAGCGGATTCCCGCAACCTTCACCAGGTCATCAACCACGCACAAATCCTGGCACCTAGCCAGGAGCTAGCTCTCCGAGTAGCTATTCGGAGAGGTATATTTTCATACTAGTTGTCCCGCGTAACTTCGTCTGCGGCACATTTTCCCCGTTTTTGCAACATTTTTCATTGCTGCTCCGCTCCTATTGGTCGTAGCGTGATGATATATAGCCTATAGTGCTACTTGATAAATAAGTTATATAACACTGAAAGAATTTTTCAAATCGGACCAGTAGTTTCGGAGCCTATAATGCAAACAAACAAACAAACAATCAAATCTTTCCTCTTTATAATATTAGTTTAGATAAAAAAAAGAAGTACTTGAAAAACCTGTTAAGATGATACTTCACGTAAAATTTATTTCCACAATGTGTCTAAAGCCTTATTTAATAATAAACATGTTTCTTTGCAAATCCGGTTTGGCATATAAAAACTAGTATACGCTCAAGCTCGTTTCATGAAAGACGCGTTCAAATAAAGTTCACAAAGTTTTATTGTTTTTTAAGTTTTCGTAAAAGGTGAGTGATTTAGTTGTTATTCTTTTAGTTTTTTTTTTTAAATAGTGGTAAAACAGGATTTTGATCATGTTTTGTGTTTTTACTTTCGATCTTTTTTCTTTTAATTAAACTTGCTGCTCTGTAAAGGTGCTTAAATCCTTCCTATTTTGACTTCTTTGTCTAGTAGTTATTTTTTGACGGCACGGTTGGCTCATTGGCTGATCGATCGACTGTTGCGCTGCGTGTCGCGGGTCCGATCCCCGCACGGGTCAAATATTTGTATGACCTACAGGTAGTTGTTCCGGGTCTGGCTTTTTGTAAATGTGAGTTTAAATGTATGTAAACGCACCCACAATACAGTAGAAATTCTTAGTGATGCTCTAACATAGCCAACGTTGATAAAAACAAAAGTTTCGCATTTCAAAAATTCGAAGACATGTGACATCTACCAACGCGCACTGGGCCCGCGTGGTGGATTACAGCCCACTTCCTCTCATAGAGAGGAGGCCTGTGTCCCAGCAGTGATGGGAACACTATAGGCTGATGATGATGATGGATATTTAAGATTATTACACACAGATCTCTGATGCTTTGACATGTTCTAACACACCATGCGAAGCTGGTTCGTTCAGGTCCCCAGTCTAATCTTTCTCGACAAATTAGAAGACATTTTCAACTCTTAAAAAAGCCAATACTTATCAAAAAATACAGTGCAAAAAAAAAATACCATACCAAAAATACCACATAATTTAATAATTCATAATATTTTCTGACAGTGATATTAATTTTATTCGCTAATACGCTCATTGAATTTAGTTTAAAAGTTTTTCTTTTTGGCGTATCGATGGCAAGCTAAATTTAATCGGCCCAGAACTGAGCCACTGCTATGGCGCTTGAGTAGCGTCCATCAGTTCCTGTAATTTATCAAACAAATAAAGTTAATATAAAAGTTATCTGGTAAGTTCAGTACTAGTGTTCAGCCTAAATAAACAACGGAAATCCAAAAATAAATACCGAAAAAAAACCCGAACTCCGAAAATCCGTAATCTAAACCGACCCTGAAGGTTCGGAACAATTATTATTTACGAGCTGTCCCGCGCAACTTCGTCTGCGTCACATTTTCCCCGTTATTGCAGCATTTTTCATTTTTGCTCCGCTCCTATTGGTTGTAGCGTGATGATATATAGCCTATAGTGTTAGGTCGTATACTGTTTTTAACCATTTTTATAAGTAAATGATAGTCAGTAGATGAGTAAAGAAGTCATGGATTCGTAAATTGATTAGTTTAAGTGATTTTAATGATTAATTAATTAATGTGTATAAATAATCGTGTAATATAAATTTATTTGTGATATAAGTTTGTCAAAGTATTTAAACTGATTTATTTATTATTTGTTGGTCACTCATTTGTCTAACGGTTCTTCACTGAGTGGCGGGGCAAAATGTTATAAATGATCGCTTCGTCCGCCATTACAGTCAGTCGTTGTTGAACATTCAAGGAAATAACAAGTGTTAGTTGCATTGTGTTTAAATAATAAACGTTATTTTGTGATTACGTTACGTGTTTTATTCCTGGCCAAAAGGTCAGAAGTGGGATATCCAAGAAAATTCCACATTTTCTTGTCACGTTCACGGCTCGGACTAACGTAAGTAACGTATTTATAATAATTTTTGAGGTTTGGGTAACCTCGTTATTTGATATTTATTTTGTTTTTTTTTAAACTTCGTGGTTACGGTTGGATTTGATTCTCATTATTTTATGTAAACCTGGTCATGACACTTGGTATTTTTAATCTTCCTTACAATATATTTACTGAAACTTTTAACGTTTAAAATCGTTTAAAAAAAATCTTAAGTACCTTAGAAAACGTTTTTCTTTTGTCAAATATTTAATCTCTGGGAAATGAAAGTCTTGTGATGACGTAAGAGAATTAAATATAAAATGTATTTTTCTGGAACGATATAATTGAGATAATAATTGTCTGTAAATGACTGAATGTCGGTAAATAATCATTGTTTTGGATTTATAAGGGTTAGTTTGAAGGTGAAAAAGTGGTTAAGGGTAAACTAAATCTATTTTTTTATAAATTACTTGCGTTTCTCAAAATTAGTTTTAATTACTTAATTGGGTAGCTATTACAGCAGGTGTAAATGGGCACTAAGCGAATCCGAATGTCATGTGTTCTCCCAGCCTTTTAAATATTTTTGAGTTAGACTATGGCTTGGAATTTTTAGGTTAAGCAGATATTGAGGGCCAAAGTTTGAACAATTCCGCAATTTATTTTTAATGAAAGGGTATTTTAAATACCATGACCCCTGTATTCTTGCAGGATCTATAGTCAAAGTATTTAGCGTGTAACGCACAACGGCATTGCGCACTCGCGTAAGTCGCCAATATTCACAACAAAATTTTTCCCCAGTAACAATGTTTGCTTGTTAACGGTTGTACAATGGGTTATGTATAATAAAATCAAATAAAGTTAGCTGAAATGAATTAAAATACTTTTATTAAACTGAAATAAATTAAATGAGATTGGAGTAGGCTTGAATGGACTGAATTAAATTAACCTACTGTGCCTACTTAATAGCTTTCTATTAGCTAAATATAGAATACATGATTGGTCTAGTGGTCGTAGGTGCAAATACTGAGGGAGGTGACTTGGGTCTAACACTCAGGAAATGGACCCGCTTCATTACATGGAAATTTGGACATGGCTGGTGAAATGTGGGTTTGCCATAGGCCTGCTCCAAACAATTCGCACAAAATTGGCGTCATGTTATCGTATGTGTGATGATGGGTATGACATGACAGATACTAAGCTTACTTTAAAAGTTTCAGAACTCACTGTGATGGAAGGATATGAAAGGGGAACCCGAGGTAAAGGGTCAAATATAGAAGAAACCCGAGGTAAAGTGTCAAATATAGAAGAAACCCGAGGTAAAGGGTCAAATATGGAAGAAACCCGAGGTAAAGGGTCAAATATTGAAGAAACCCGAGGTAAAGGGTCAAATATGGAAGAAACCCGAGGTAAAGGGTCGTACAGAGAAGAAACCCGAGGTAAAGGGTCGTACAGAGAAGAAACCCGAGGTAAAGGGTCGTAAAGAGAAGGAACCCGAGGTAAAGGGTCGAATATAGAATGAACCCGAGGTAAAGGGTCGAATATATAAGGAACCCGAGGTAAAGGGCCTTATGGAGAGGGAACCCGAGGTAAGGGCCCTGTTGGAAACCAAACCCGAGGTAAAGGGTTAGGGAATACTTGTGATGTGACCAGTCGAGGGGAAGGACTGGCACATGCGCAGGAAGGAGTACCCCAGGTTACGGGTCAAAATCGGATCATAGGCAATTTAAACTCTGAAAGTTGTACACAACGCTCGAGGCAAGAGCATGATCTAACTAGTTCTGATGGAAATCACAACATTATACTAGGGAACCAGGATCAGCCGGAATATGAGGAATGGAACGAAAGGAGAGAAAGTCGCAGAAGGCAGTTTTTAAACGATAATCGCGGCCAAGGAGAAAGCGCTATTATTCTAAGTCTTCGGAGTCAGGAAGTGAGTCACTGTCACCAAAAAGAACAAGGAGATCGAAGCTATAGATAGCAAGCGGTAGATTGCCCTTTGTATGGGATAGACGAATGTGCGGTGAAGGTTGGCGCTAAAGTAGCGCAGTTCAAAGAACCAAACAGGTACCTAAATATTTAAGAACTGTTAAAAGTGGCCGAAGTACAGTGGCTCAAGACTCTTTGCAGCAACCAAATGTCCGACGATTTGGAAGTGACTCAAATCGACCGGGCCCATCTAATCCAGGTACGAATATTAATTCTAATATAAAATGTTTTAATTGGTCACTCAAGCTTTAAATGTAAAAACTCCTGTGAAATGCACTAATTGTGACCGGTCTGGCATCTGACGGCCAATTGTCTTAGGAATAAGAGGACAGGGAAGTTCCACCACCAGGTAATGACCAGACCCAAAAACAGATTTCAGAAGTCAGGGCAGAGGATACCGGTTTAAAAAAAAGTATAGTAATCTTGTCACATTGATCTTGGGAGTCAATGTTCTCTTGTTAAGGTAAGTGTTGCTAATTCTCTAAACCTTCAGATAATAAATCGCCCAAATTAACCGGTACTCAGAGGCAAAGGTGGTAACTTGATAATTCCGCTAGGAGTCGTTGTGAGCTCTGTCGAAGTTCAAGGGCTGGAAGAAATACTAGATTTATATGTTGTAGAGGATTACGTGCTGGTACAGATTGTTTTGTTAGGCCATTCCTTTTCAGTAAAGCCTGACATATTAATTATTAAAACTCCAGATGAAATCAAATTTCAAAGACTACCACCCAATAAATTAGGTATTAAGTGCTTACTGATACTGAGATTCCTGCCAATACGTAAAAAAAAAAATGTATTATGATTTGTGATTTTGAATGTTTTAATATTATATAAATTAACTGATAAAGAATAACAAAATAAAAGCGATGGGACTCGCTTGATACAGGATGGCCGAGCTGTTAGGTCGTATACTGTTTTTAACCATTTTTATAAGTAAATGATAGTCAGTAGATGAGTAAAGAAGTCATGGATTCGTAAATTGATTAGTTTAAGTGATTTTAATGATTAATTAATTAATGTGTATAAATAATCGTGTAATATAAATTTATTTGTGATATAAGTTTGTCAAAGTATATAAACTGATTTATTTATTATTTGTTGGTCACTCATTTGTCTAACGGTTCTTCACTGAGTGGCGGGGCAAAATGTTATAAATGATCGCTTCGTCCGCCATTACAGTCAGTCGTTGTTGAACATTCAAGGAAATAACAAGTGTTAGTTGCATTGTGTTTAAATAATAAACGTTATTTTGTGATTACGTTACGTGTTTTATTCCTGGCCAAAAATAGCCTTCCCCGATAAATGGGCTATCGAACACTGATATATTTTTTTAAATCGGACCGTTAGTTCCTGAGATTAGCGCGTTCAAGAAAACAAAAAAAAACAAACTCTTCAGCTTTATTATTATTAAGTAAAGTATAATCTATGGATAGATATATATTAAGCCTTGTTAATGTCCCTACCCACAGTTTCTCTGGAAGGGTCAGTCCTGGCCAGCCCAAAATGAAATATGACGATATTTATTTGTTGAAGTTGTCGTAAAAAATCATGCCGGCTGCGAGCATTAAACCAATAAAATCAAAAAAAAAAAACAATGTATTACGGAATCAACTCTTTAAAAATATTTATTAAAATCGGTAGCAACGCTTTATATCTAAAAAGAAAAAAGCCGGGGTGGTTTGCTAGTTATACTAATAGTAATAATACAATAAACGGATTTTTGATGAAGGAAAACATCGTGAGGAAACCAAAATGCCTGTGAGATATTTCTCGACGGGGCATGTAAAGCCAACTCAGAGGCCCATGGACGCCATAAAATCTCTGACATCTGGTGGCTTACCATGACTTCTTAAATTAGTATTGTTTTCTTATTCCAGTGTGGGAAAGAGACTCAGCTATAGAGGACGTCAAGCGCCATCTCTTTCCCACACTAGAATAAAAATAAATAGTGCCTACACTAACCACACGATAAAAAGAAGGGAGTTCTTATCCCAGTTCGTTCTCGTGGGATAACTCCCGACATCGAACGAAGCTGGTGGCAAAACCCTAGTCACAACAGCTTTGTACACTGTTCTGACAAATAAATGCATTCTATTCTATTCTATAGTAAGAGGTGCCTATTTTAAAAAAATAACTGTCCGGCGCAACTTCGTTTGCGTCATACTTTCCCCGTTTTCGCAACATTTTTCATTGCTGCTCCACTCCTATTGGTCGTAGCGTAATGATCTATAGCCTATAGCCTTCCTCGATAAATAGGCTATCCAACACTGAAAGAATTTTTCAAATCTGACCAGTAGTTTCGGAGCCTATTCAATGTAAACAAACAATCAAATCTTTCCTCTTTATAATATTAGTTTAGATTTAGAAAAAACGCGAAGTTGCAAGAATACCTCGTTGAAATTGTATGTTTTTCTTTCATTGCTTGAAATTTTCGTTCGTTAAAGTCAGTATTAGTTGGTTTTCTCTACTACAATAATGATAAAGCGAATTTTAATTTAGCCAATAGCGTAATTGCCAGGAGCCTTGACAAATATCTGACGAGGGTCGTTAGGCAACTGGATCAAGAGCTTGATTCAGAAAGCGGTACTCGTGGATACGGCTCGTATTGTTAGAAGGTTCCTTTCTCTGGAGCCCTAACCGCTGGCAGCTTGGATTCTGCTCCCGATACCGGTGGGCTACATTTTTATTTTTATTTTTTTTAGAAATGTTTAAATATGCAGCAAAGTATATAGAAATGAAAACGAATTTTAAATAACTTATTTATTTAGTAATAATTATTCTCTCGATGAAGGTTTAGGCAAAAACTCGCGGAAACCTGATAAGGAACCTCTGATTTGTAGATTCTGTTGAGTATAGACCATTAACATATTTTTTCGTTGAATTCCATAGTTTTCATGGTAAATGAAGTCAGCGAAATATGTGAATCATTTTTATTTGTAACATCACAATGTACCATATTTTATGCAAGTAAAGAATCATGAATCTAACATTTTTGGAGTGGAAATACCTAATTAACTTTTAGTTAACTTTTACCTTTTTAGGGTTCCGTACCCAAAGGGTCAAACGGGACCCTATTACTGAGATTTCGCTGTCCATCCGTCCGTCCGTCTGTCACCAGGCTGTATCTCATGAACCGTGATAGTTAGCCAGTTGAAATTTCTACAGATTATGTTTTTCTGTTGCTGCTATAACTAGAAATACTATTAGCCCCCCCTCCCTACCATACAAAAAAATGATTTTGCATGATTTTTATAAATAACTAGCGACGCACCCCGGCTTCGCACGGGTGCAATGCTGATACTAAATATACTACAGAATGTCTGTCGATATCACATTAGAAACTTCTAAAATTATCAGTGTTTCTCTACTATATTATGCACGTGTTATACCTATAAACCTTCCTCTTGACTCACTCTATCAGGCCCGAAGGCACCTAATAAGCCGATTCCTACCGGCTTCCCTTTGGGAACAAGGCACTATATACGTAGTGTCTATTGTAGTCAAATAGTAAATTATGTACACATCTGTAGGTATCACATCACAGTATAGACATTGAATACATCATAGGATTGAAAACATTACAAAAATTCCAAAATTTTTAAAGTCAATAAAGAAAGCAACATGTGGCGCCAGTAAGCCGATGGTCGGGTGTCAGAATTCAGAACTAAATTCGTTTGGACGCAGACACGTGACTTCGCGGCTATCAGCAGCGTTTTATAGGAACTAGGTAAGCCGAAGTTTATCGAGTTACGACAAAGATTCTATGTACAGAAAGCTAAATTTGAATCACTTCCCGATCTCTGATTGAACTGAAATTTTGCACACACCTTTGGTTCTAAGAACAATACATTCTCATGACAGACATAACTGAATCCTGCAGCCAGGATTGTCTCCTCACGAGGGAACTCCTCAACGGTTAATAGCACAGATACGAAACTTTACATACGAGTTCAAATTTGATGGATAATCATGATTTGTATCATGAACTCATCCTACCGCCAGGATCGTCTCCTCACGAGGGAACTCCTCAACGTTTAATAGCACAGATACGAAACTTTGCATACGAGTTCATATTTGATTGATAAATTTGTATCATGAACTCATCCTGCAACCAGGATCGACTTCTCACGAGGGAACTCTTCAACGGTTAATAGCACAGACACGAAAATTTGTATGCACGTTCATATTTGATGGATAAACATGAATTCTATCATGATCTAAACCTGCAGCCAGGATCGTCTTCTCACGAGGGCACTCCTGAACATTTAATAGCACAGACACGAAACTTTGCAATCGAGTTCAAATTTGATAGATAATCACGATTTGTATCATGAACTCATCCTACCGCCAGGATGGTCTCCTCACGAACAGGCTCCTCAGGGAACTCCTCAACGGTTAATAGCACAGACATGAAACTTTGTATATATACGCGTTCACTTTTTATAAATAAACATAATTTCTATAGTTACCTGAAGCTTGTCGAGTGAATGGTAAATGCTTTAAAAACTAAACGCGACAAGCTTTTGTGAAAATTATCCTATATCGTTTTCATTTACTCAAAGATTTATTTTCTAGCCTGTTTCAAAAAGGTTTTTAGCTTATATTTTTATTGGTTAATAGTTCATGGGTGAAATTTTCATGGTTTTTGGGGTCGCTGATAACGATACTGACGCCAAAATTAAAAATAGCGCCGATGCGTGACGTAAAATTCTGGTATTTTCGTCATGGGTGTCATTTTCCGGGTTTTCTGGTTCGCTGATGACTAAAACGAAAATAACAAAAATAAAAAAAATAAATTCTAATTTTTTTCTTCGGCTTCCCCTTTCAAAATTTCTACCCTTCGCCACTGCACTCTATGTATGTAATCTAATCACTCTATCTATTAAAAATATATATTAAAAAAACTGCATCCAAATCCGTTGCGTAAAGATCTAAGCATACATAGGGACATCCATCGGAAAGCGACTTTATTCTATACTATGTAGTGATGTAACGGAACCATTCGTGCGCGAGTCCGACTCGCACTGAGCCGGGTTTTTTTTATTTAGAACACCACAATGTACCATAATTCATGCAAATAAAGAATGTTTAATCTTGCATTTTTGAAGTGAAAATACCAAAGAGTCAAATTAACTTTCACTTTTTTTTTTGTTTTAAATTTGTTGGTTTTCCTCCGACGGTCTACGTGAGAACCAAAAGGTACCTACTTGGAAATTACGCCGAGAGGATGCAGATAGATGAGATGCAGTTACATCCTCCTTTTAAATCAGCATAGGTTAGTTATCCTGCTCATGACATCATCATCATCTGCCTAGCCTTTTCCCAAATATGTTGGGGTCGGCTTCCAGCCTAAAGCCGCTGAATACCATGGAGCGACTGGCTGTGTGATCTCCATATCCCAGTTACTGGCTAACCTGATACCTCTTGGTAAAACATGCTTTCCGAGACACGAACAAAATTCGGTTTGTGCCGATGGTCACCCATCCACGGACCGACCTTCAAAAGTAACAAGTTATTTTCGAATTGTTTGTTTTTAGTACAAAGTTTTAATTGGTATTACTGTTACGTGCAACTTGATTAACTGGGCATTACTTATAAGGACCGGCCATTATTAATAATGCCCAAGAGCGATGGGCAAAGTGATTAACTTATCACTTTCATCCTCATCCTCAGCCTATAATGTTCCCACTGCTGGGACACAGGCCTCCTCTCTATGAGAGGGAGTGGGCTGTAATCCACCACGCGGGCCCAGTGCGGGTTGGCAGATGTAACATGTCTTCGAATTTTTAGTTCTAGGACATGCCGGTTTCCTCACGATGTTTTCCTTCACCGTTTTGAGAGCAGCGGTGATGAAATAAATTACACAAATTAATGGGCCTGCCTGGGTTCGAACCTAGGACTTACTGCTCGTAAGTCGGGGCTGCCACCACTGGGCCACCACTACTCTCTTATCACTTTGACCGGCCATTATTAATAATGCCGGACGGCCCGTGGTCCATATAATAAGTCAGTGTTTGAGATAGCTTGAATTTATCACTTGGAGCGGGCAGTATGAATAATTCCCTACTTGTAGCCGCGCAATTGGGTTAGGTTAGAATAAGTTAGGTTATTTTTAGTTAACTTTTCATGAAAATTATGTAAGATTAATTTCATTTAATAAACAAAAACACTACAATTCACCTATTTTATTATTTTGCCCAAGATAGGGTGGGCATTATTCATAATGGCCGGGAAAAGTGATTAATCATGCTGTTTTAATCATATTGCCCAATTGTGTCGGGCATTATGAATACAGACCGGCCATTATTAATAGTGCCCGGACTTATCAAATTGCCCGTAACATAACCATATATGTATATTAAATACCTCCATCATCCCTGTACTGTTCTTCTTTTTAGCATGTCGATGGCAATATAAATTGTGTCAGCCCAGAGCTTAGCCACTAGTTTGGCGCCCTCTGTAGCGTCCATCAGTTCCTGTAATGAACAAACAGCAGGACACGCAGGACACGATATTAAGTGCCGCATCTTTTGTGGAACACCACCACATTTTGTACTGTTCAATGCATCAGGCATCGTCCTAATAGAACGCGAATGTGCGATCATCGCGCGAGTAAGTTAGGCATCGTCCTAATAGAACGCGAATGCGCGATCATCGTAGGTTCGCGCGAATTTTACTCGTACGAACGCGCGTTTAAACATATTGAACTCGAATAGGTGTTCTAACTGACAATCGCACGACGCGATCGCGCGACTCAAATGTTTGTAACTCTATTCGCACGAACTTAGTTCGTACGAACGCGCGATCAAACATATTGAATTCGAATAGGCGTCCTAATTGAAATTCGCGCGATAATTGCGTCGGCGGGCCGCTGTGCCCGCGCCCCTCGCTCGCTCGCGTCGTCAATTCGCGCGATGATAGGACACCCAGTTTTTGCCATCGCGCGAACACGCGGTGGTCGCATCAGGCATCGTCCTAATAGACTAGTAAACTGGGTGTCCTATCATCGCGCGAATTGACGACGCGAGTGAGCGAGGGGCGCGGTTACAACGGCCCGCCGACGCAATTATCGCGCGAATTTCAATTAGCACGCCTAGTCGAATTCAATATGTTTAATCGCGCGTTCGTACGAGTAAAATTCGCGCGAACCTACGATGATCGCGCATTCGCGTTCTATTAGGACGATGCCTCAAACAGCACGGTATATTTTGAGTGCGATACATTGATCCCTACTTACCGTGAACTCACACCAAAAATAAAGCCGTTTCCCAGCAATAATTTTTTTAGAGTTACTTATTTTGATTATAGAATGCTTGGTTGACTGCTTCGTGAAGGGTCTGTTTGCAACTCGTAGGTAGGTGTACGATGAATAACATCATATTATTATGACAGTTCGTGAATCATTGTCATTGCTCATTCAGCATCATCTGCCTAGCCCGTGCCAACTATCTTGGGTTCGGCTTCCAGTCTAACCAGCGCCCGTTTTCACAAGCCCTTTTTTTTTCGGAGAAATCATCAAATGACTCCTCCCGCTCTGGGTGGAGCGAAAGGGAGTATCAGACTTGACTGACTAAAACCCATCCATGTTCCTTCTTGGCCCTTTGCATTCCAGGGCCACGGTATCTCTTTCGAACAGTCCCGCAGCCCTGGCAGGCATCGGCCCTCTCGGACCCCTTCCGATTTGCTGACATCTCCTTGAGGCACGCGTGGAAAGTCGTATGTCTATCTCGCTCGCTTTCGTAATGCCAAAACAAGATAGACATACGACTTATCGAATCGAAATCGAATCCGAGCGTTTGTCAAGTGGGGGCCTGATGCAGCTGAAAACCAGTATTTTTACATGGAGCGACTATCTATACAACTCGACCCACCAACAGTAATCAAAAACAAGATTTCTCCTACACTGATATTATGAACAAAACACCTGAATTAATCATACAAGTAGGTTCTATCATCGAAGCAAAAAGCTTATCAGTAATAACCTTACTAAACTAAACCGGTAAAAGCCGGTTTAACAGGGAAAAACAGTTTAAGGAAGATCTTGCAAAATAACACGACATTTCGCCAGTTGTTTGGCATGTAATAGGGGGCGAGCCAATTGCCAACGAGCGGGCAAAAATCCAAGCGAAGTAGGTGCGTTATTACAGTGTGTTTGGTGCATCGTTTGCCAAATCGAATAGGCCGAAAGGAGAGGTCATTTGCTATCTCTTCACGCCCTATAACTCATTCCTTGCCACACCGGTTTTTTTATTACAACTTCTTACTTTTAGTTTTTGTAAAATTCCAAAGTTTATCATCAATTCAATTCAGCATCTAACGTTGAAATTAAAAAAAAAGAAGCTGTTACAAGTTTGTAAAAAGTTTGTTTGTTGTATTTGCCTGTAAATTGCGTTTTAATTTTGATGTGTAGGTACTGTTGTATGGTTCTATTAAATCCAAAATTACTTGCTACAATTTAGTACCTAACATTAACTTTCGTTTTTAATAACTCGTAAAGTGCGTGCGTGCGTTTTGTAAAAACAAGAAAAAAATATATATAAAGCTCCTAACTCGGAAACGGTCGTCAAAATCAACCTGATACTGCAACAAAACGGGAAATTTCTGAAAAAAATAACGGATATATTTGCCCTCGCGCCATAGCGCCTTTAAGGCTACACTCCAACCCTCCGTTTGCATCGTGAAGGGTCAGTTTACAGCCTGTAGGTATATTTGTGCTGCAGCCCGTATAATTTATCAAATTCCAAAACGATGTGGGTACTATTTAGTATGCAGGTTAAAATACCATAGCTTTTATGCAACAAAAAAATTCAAAAGGCACGTGGAAATGTGGTCCACAATGATTGTGACAGTATAGGTATACAGCGGTGTTAGTGCTGTAACAGTTACACCTACAGTATTAGGAGGTATTATACCTAATACCTCCTAATACTGTAGGTGTAACTGTAACTCTTGGTATTTTTTAAATACTTCTTTATGTCTTTCGTTAATCATCATCATCTGCCTAGCCTTTTCCCAAACTTTCTTGTGGTCGGCTTCCAGTCTAACCGGATGCAGCTGAGTATCAGTGTTTTATACGAAGCGACTGCCTATCTGACCTCCACAACCCAGTAACTGGGCAACGATACCCCTTGGTAAGACTGGATGTTAGACTTTTGGCTTCTGACTTCTCGTAACGACTGTCAAAGATCTACAAATGAAAGCCGGGACCAACAGCTTAACGTGCTTTCCGAGGCACGGAGGAAACTCGGTATGTAATTATGGTCACCCATACACACGGACTAACCTCGGCAAGCACGGCTTAACCTTAAAGATCGACCCGTGCGGCTGGTATTATTTAGATACGAGCTCCTCCTTATTTATTTCGTTAATCATGGGTGATAATTAATGGAGACGTTGACAGCGGAGAATCGAGGAAAAAAACGTTGAATAAATGAAATATTACTTGCCGTCGGCCCAACACGTTTTTTTCAAAGGCAAAAAGCAATTCCAAATTACGTGGCTAACAACGTTTTCGAAATATCGGATGAAACCATAAATCTAAACTAATATAATAAAGAGGAAAGATTTGATTGTTTGTTTGTTTGCATTGAATAGGCTCCGAAACTACTGGTCCGATTTGAAAAATTTTTTCAGTGTTATATAGCCCATTTATCGAGGAAGGCTATGGGCTATATATCATCACGCTACGACCAATAGGGGGTGCGAAGAATCTCCGGAAGGGATCCGGCTGCCTATACCGACGACTTGACCTGGCAACATATAACACGCAGACACTCCGGACCGACGAGAAGATAACGGAACTCGAGGAAGAATTGAGCAGGTTGCGATGGAGTATTGTAGGATTATCTGAAGTCCGAAGAGAGGGGGAGGACACGATGATCCTGAAATCCGGCAACCTACTCTATTTCCGAGAGGGTGACCGGCAGTCCCAGGGTGGTGTTGGGTTTATCGTCCACAAGTCCCTTGTGAATAACATGGTGAAGATCAAGAGTGTGTCGACCAGGGTGGCGTACCTGATACTCAGAATATCCTCAAGATATTCGCTGAAGGTCATACAGGTCTACGCCCCGACCTCGGCACACCCCGACGACGAAGTGGAAACCATGTATGAGGATATCTCCAAAGCCATGCATGGTTCCAAAACTCACTTTACCGTTGTCATGGGGGACTTCAACGCGAAACTGGGCAAGCGAGACGGAGATGAGCTGCAGGTGGGGCAATTTGGGTTTGGATGTCGGAACCACCGGGGACACCAACTGGCTAGTTTTATGGAGAAGGAGGGCCTCTATATGATGAACTCCTTCTTCAGAAAGCGTGAGCACAGGAAGTGGACCTGGCAGAGCCCCGATGGTGCAACTAAAAATGAGATTGACTTCATCATGTCAACCAAGAAGCAAATGTTCAATGATGTCTCTGTGATCAATTCGGTGAAAACTGGGAGCGATCACCGCATGGTAAGAGCCACATTGAACATCAATATTAAGCTAGAAAGGTCTCGACTGATGAAGTCTACGCCCCGACCAGCACAGATCCAGATCCAAAACCCCGAGAGCTTTCAGCTTGAACTCCAGAATCGTTTCGAGTGCCTAGGAAGCTCAGTGGACGAATGCAACGATGGATTCGTGGAAACTGTCAATACGACAGGGTCTAAGTTCTTCAAGACGCGTCGTACACAGAAGAATAAAAGACTCTCTGATCATACTCTCAAGATCATGAAGGAACGGCGTGAGATGATCCTGCAGTCTTCAGAAGACGTGTGGAAATACCGGCAGCTCAATAGACAGATCTCTAAATCCTTGAAGAGCGACCTCCGCCGCTTTAATACCGAGCGTATTAAAGACGCCATTGAGCGGAATAAAGGCTCAAAGGTATTTGCAAGAGATCTGGCTATTGGGCAGAGCCAGCTCACGAAACTGAAGACCGACGATGGCAGAATCGTATCCGCCAAACCGGAGCTACTGAGGGAGATCGAGAGTTTTTATGGGCAGTTGTACACGTCAACCAGGAAACCCGTTGTAAATCTAGCGAATGACCCAAGAGCTAGACTGACCCGACACTACACCGAAGACATCCCGGACATCAGCCTGTACGAGATTAGGATGGCTCTGAAACAGCTTAAAAACAACAAGGCACCGGGTGATGATGGAATTACGGCCGAACTTCTGAAGGCGGGTGGAAAACCGGTACTTAAGGCCCTTCAGAAGCTTTTTGGTTCCGTCATACTCGAGGGCAAAACGCCTCAGGCATGGTGCAGGGGTGTGGTGGTACTCTTCTTCAAAAAGGGCGACAATGCCCGGTTGAAGAACTATAGGCCCATCTCACTTCTAAGCCATGTCTACAAGTTGTTTTCAAGAGTCATCACGAATCGTCTCGCGCGCAGGTTTGACGATTTTCAGCCTCCCGAACAAGCCGGATTCCGTAAAGGCTTTAGTACCATAGACCACATACATACGCTGCGACAGGTTATACAGAAGACCGAAGAGTACAACCTGCCTCTGTGTTTAGCGTTTGTGGACTATGAGAAAGCCTTCGATTCGATCAAGACTTGGGCTGTACTGCAGTCTCTCCAACGGTGCCAAATTGATTATCGGTACATCGAGGTGCTGAAGTGTTTGTACAAAAACGCCACCATGTCAGTCCGACTCCAGGACCAGACCTCGGAACCTATCCTTCTGCAGCGAGGTGTGAGACAGGGAGACGTCATATCTCCGAAACTGTTCACCGCTGCACTGGAAGATATCTTCAAGGTTCTGGACTGGAGAGGGCTAGGCATCAACATCAATGGCGAGTACATCTCTCACCTTCGATTTGCCGACGATATAGTGGTCATGGCTGAGACCATGGAGGACCTCAGTACAATGCTCGATGACCTCAGTAGAGCTTCCGAAAGAGTGGGTCTTAAAATGAACATGGACAAAACCAAGGTCATGTTGAATGCCCATGTAACACCCACTCCTATCAAGATCGGAGACTCTACTATCGAAGTTGTAGACGATTATGTCTACCTGGGACAAACGGTCCAGTTGGGTAGGTCTAACTTCGAGAAAGAGGTCAATCGTCGAATCCGACTCGGCTGGGCAGCATTCGGGAAGCTGCGTGGTATCTTCTCGTCCAACTTACCGCAGTGTCTCAAGACAAAGGTTTATGACCAGTGTGTGTTGCCAGTGATTACATACGGGACCGAAACGTGGCCGCTCACAATGGGCCTCATCAGAAGGCTCAAAGTCACCCAGAGGGCAATGGAGAGAGCTATGCTCGGAGTTTCCTTGCGTGATCAAATCAGAAATGAGGACATCCGCAAGAGAACCAAGGTTACTGACGTAGCCCGAAGAATTGCCAGACTTAAGTGGCAGTGGGCAGGGCACATTGCTCGCAGAACAGATGGCCGATGGGGCCGAAAAGTTCTGGAATGGCGACCGCGAACCGGGAGACGATGCGTTGGAAGGCCTCCCACTAGGTGGACCGATGACCAGGTGAAGGTTTCGGGGATCCGCTGGATGCGAGTCGCACGGGACCGATCAATGTGGCGACACTTGGGGGAGGCCTATGTCCAGCAGTGGACGTCTTTCGGCTGAAATGATGATGATGATGACGACCAATAGGAGTGGAGCATCAATGAAAAATGTTGCGAAAACGGGGAAAATGTGACGCAAACGAAGTTGCGCCGGACAGCTAGTTATCTCATAAACTCAACATGGGTTCACTAACCTAACACATGAAGATTTAACTTCACAGTTTTCCTTAACGAAAGATATGTAACCAGTTATTTTTATTGTCAATCAGGGCAAGAGGAAAGACACATTGAAAACTTTTATCTTTAGTACCTTAGCGGTAAACTTAAAATGAAAGGTAATGCCCCTTTCGGGCTTTTGTGGTACTTTTAGGGTTCTGTATCGAAAATCGGAACTCTTATAGTATCACTTTGTTGTCCGCCCGTCCGTCTGTCCGTCTGTCTGTCAAGACCCTTTTTCTCAGGGATCCTTTCTCTCTCAAAATATCAAGCCGGAATTAACAGGTCTACTGTCCCTTGGTGCTGTGAAAAAATCGAACTTCTAAGCCAACACAATCAAAAGATACAGCCGTTTATGCCGCAAATTTCCGCTAATTTTCGACACTCGCAAGGGAATCAAAACCTACAGGGTACTTCCCGTGAACTCAGAATCTTGGAATTTGGTACAAAGCAACGTCTTATAGCACAGATAAAGACAAAGTTGCGAAAACCGTAAATTTTTAGTAACATCATTTAGTAAACATATTTTTAAACAGGTTTGTACGGAACCCTCGGACTTGGCCGGTTTTTTGGGAATTTGACCCCTAGTGTGTCATACCTTTTTTTTTGTTCCGGGTTGGAATATCCTCATGCATGTCCTGCGCTCTGGGGCGAGCGGGAGAGTAGGTACAGCACTGATGACAACATTTGTGTCAATTGTTTAATTTAGTGTTTTTAAGTTTTATTTTTACTTTAGTATAAATTCTTTTTCATTTGTGAATGTGTGGACATTGTAGGCTTTGTAAATTCGTAGGGTTTTTTTTTCTTGTTGTACCTTTTGTAGTAGGCAACAGCTTATTGTCGGTCCTACGCTGTCCAACTATACTTAAGTACTAACGTTCGGGTTGGTCGTTTCCTATGGAGAAGAACCGGGAAGAAACTCCATGGTTACTCTTTTAAAATCATTTGGTTTTACAATATGTATTTCTGTAACAGCCTTAGTAGTTAAGTATGGGAGGACAGCGTAGGCCCGACAATAAGTCGTCTCGAATCTTTGGCTAGCGCTAAGGCGTCCATCTATAGCAACCACTATGAAGTCCTATACTATTTAATGAGCAATAATTGTATATGACAAGGGTGTTGTTTTGCATCCTCGTCAAAATTCAGGAGGTTGTCACAAAAGACATAAATAGTCAATTTAAATTACGTTACCAAATTAATTATTAGTAAACGCTGTGTTTTTTTGTTATTTAAGTTTGTCAGTATTTCAAAATAACACCCGTGGTTTAGGGAATAAGAAATTATCGAATAAACGTTTGAGATTGTTTGTATGTGTGGAAGCGCGGTTACAGGGCGAGGATCAGACGGGCCGCGTTTAAAACACGGGTGATTCACACTTACCGATTTCCGTTTTAAAGGCAAAGAAAAAATACATACTCTTTTTAAAAGCTTTTATTTTTATTATTGGTTTGGGTCGAGAATCATGATTACCTCCTTGAATTTGACGAGGATGCAAAACAACACCTTGTATTTTACTATAAGTTTGCCCAGCGGCTTCTCTCCCGTTATTGTCGGAAATTTATATCCAACGAGAACGTTTCAAATATAGCCTATGACCCTCGGGGTTAAAGTAGCTTCCTATTTGTGAAAGAATTTTCAAAATCGGCTGAAGACTTCCGAAGATTACCCCTACATACAAACTAACAAACATTGCTTATTATAATTCATATATTAGTATAGTGAACAGAGGTGGCCCAGTTGTGGCAGCCCCAACATACGACGAGCAGTAAGTCGTCGAACCCTAGCTGGCTGGCTCATTACTTTATGTAATTTATTTCATCACCTCTGCTCTCAAAACGGTGAAGGAAAACATCGTGGGGAAACCGGCATGTCCTAGAACTCGAAGACATGTGACATCTACCAACCCGCAGTGGGCCCGCGTGGTGGATTACAGCCCACTGCCTCTCATAGAGATGGCCTGTGTCCCAGCAGTGGGAACATTATAGGCTGATGATGATGATGATGATGATGAGGATTAGTATAGATTAAAATGCATCATGAACTTTAAGACTTGTCATCATCATCTGCCTAGCCTTTTCCCAAACTATCTTGGGGTCGGCTTCCAGTCTAACCGGATGCAGCTGAGTACCAGTATTTTACATGAAGTGACTGCCTGTCTGACCTCCACAACCCAGTAACTGGGTAATACGATACCCCTTGGTAAGACTGGATGTCAGACTTTTAGCTTCTGACTACTCGTAACGACTGTCAAAGATCTATAAATAACAGCCGGGACCAACGGTTTAACGTGCTTTCCGAGGCACGGAGGAAACTCGATATGTAATTATAGTCACCCATCCACAGACCAACCTCGGCAAGCACGGCTTAACCTTAAAGATCGACCCGTACGGCTGTTATTATTTAGCCACGAGCTCCTCCGACTCTATAAACTTTAAGACTTGTATTTTGCAATAATGCCTATGTTTTGTCTAGAACCGGCTTCGAACAGGAAATTCGATTCATTATTTCCTTATATAAAACCGGTAAGTATATACATAGACTATAATTGTGTTAAACTTACTAAATAACATTAATAATCCATTTATCATCATATCGTCACGCTTGTGATTCCCGAAAGGTGTGGCAGAGATCTACCTACTAGTAGGTACATCACTACATCCACAATTCGCCAGTTATGTTTAAGTCCCATGTAATAAAGGGCGAGCCTATTGACATCAACCGGTCCCAAATCTAGATACCGTGGTTGCTACTAAGACATTTCTGAAGGAAAAACGCAATAATACTTTGCCCGACCCGGCAATCGAAGTAAAGACCGCATGCTCACCTACGTCTTGTGACATTTAGATCAACGAGACATCCAGTTTGTGATGCCTGTTGTGAAGGTCACCGGCAACAGATATTTCTCAAAAAACCTACTACGTATCGGTTATTTTGTCGTTTATTTTAAGGGTTCCGTACCCAAACGGTCAAACGGGACCCTATTACTGAGACTTCGCTATCTGTCCGTCCGTCTGTCACCAGGCTGTATCTCATGAACCGTGACAGTTAGCCAGTTGAAATTTCTACAGATTATGTATTTCTGTTGCCGCGATAATAACAAATACTAAAAACATGATAAAATTAATATTTAAGGAGACTCCCATTTTTATAAATAATGGTACGGAACCCTTCGTGCGCGAGTCCGCCTCGCACTTGGCCGGTTTTTATAAATAATGGTACTGAACCCTTCGTGCGCGAGTCCGACTCGCACTTGGCCGGTTTTTTACACTAAATAATTAAACTACAAGATACAGTGACTCATAACAGGTTTCATCTTTGTTTTTTATTAGCAAATCGTTTAAAACGTTAGTTAAATATTTATAGTTCACAATATAAACACTTAAGAGCGTTTACGCCGTACGGCATTTCATACAAACAAGACTTTCAAGTCCTTATTTTTCGAAATGACTGAACCGATTTTAATGAAACTTCATACGCATAAGCAGAATACATATGTCTAAAAAGTTACTAAAAACATTTTCGAACAAGCGTTTCACAGAAACCATTACAAAAAAAAAATAGTTTTACATTTAAATTTCTCAATAAAAATCTGAGAGACATAATTATTTTACAACAGAACTTTGAAAGCGTTTTTTGTCAGCAGTCCTTCGCAAAACTGGTTCTAAAATGTTATGTTTCTTTTTCCGGTCCGAGTACAGTTTATTTTAGTTCATGATTGAAACCAAAGACTATGTATATAAAATCTATGATTTAACGTCATTAACACAAGCATAATGTTCCCACTGTTGGGCCAGAGCCCACAGCTCTCCTCCGTGAGAGAGAGCATTGCAGGTCTCATAGTCTCTTATATTCAAAGATATTAGTATTACTAACGATTGGTTTTGTTTGAATCGACTACTAGTTGACCATAGAGGTAAATTTTGACAGAACGATTTAGAAATTTACTTTTTTTTATATTAGCGTTTAAGTTTGCTGGTTGGATCAACGGTAACGCTTGCGCGTACCGAATTCGGTACGCGTGGGACGTAAAGGTAGCATTTCATTGAACATACCTTCGAGAGACAGGAGAGGAGCTCGTGGCTGAATAATGCCCAGTACTAACTGGGCTGTGGAGGTCAGATAGACTGTCGTTCCATGTAAAATACCGGTATTCCAGATTCATGATTCTTTATTTGCGTGAAATATGGTACATTATGGTCTTATAAATTAAAAGGCATATTTTGCTAACTTACTTCGGCATGCAAACTTAAAATTAAATTAAAATACCTAAAAAAATGTTGTCATCCGGTTAGCAGATGCGCAGCAGGCAGATGATGATTAAAACTAAAGTTCAGTCGATTAAAAAAACAAGATGGCTGACATTCGCGGGGTGTTGAGTTTGGAGTATATAAAAACGGGTATTTGTCGAAAGAAATGAAAAAAGGCCCTTAGTATCGCTAACCGGTCAACCAAACACACTGTATATGGGCTAACTCGTAAGCGGGCCTGTGGACGGTGAGTCATGGGCTCACCGTCCGTCCGTCTTATGCAGGCCGTGTCGACCGACGGCGCGTTCGTGTTCCACGCGCGCCTCAAGGAGATGTCAGCAAATCGGAAGGGGTCCGAGAGAGCCGATGCCTGCCAGGGCTGCGGGACTGTTCGAAAGAGATACCGTGGCCCTGGAACACAAAGGGCTAAGAAGGAACATGGATGGGTTTTAGTCAGTACAAGTCTGACACTCCCTTCCGCTCCACCCAGAGAGGGGGGTAATTTGATGACACCCGAAGAAAAAAAAAAAAGGGCTAACCCGTAATGGTTTTAATCAAACCAACTAATTATTTATACATGGGTCTCACCGGTAAATTTTAAAAACCGATAGTCACTTTGTCTAGTCAATGAAATTCTCTTTCTAAAGTATGCAGTTATAAACTAAGTCAGGTGGTCCACCATGACGTCTTAAAACATTATTGTTTTACCCCTTTTCCAGAGTGGGAAAGAGATGGCGCCAGACATCCTGTATAGCTCCGTCTGTTTCCCACACTGGAATAAGAGTAAAACAAAACTGCTTTAAGACGTCATGGTAGGTCAGCTAGTGGTTGGTGACAAATAAAATGTAATTTTCATCATCATCATTTCAGCCGAAAGACGTACACTGCTGGACATAGGCCTCCCCCAACGCCACAATGACATAAGAGGGGTTTTGCCATAATCGCCACGCTTGGCAAGCGGGTTGGCGATCGCAGTACGGTTGTTACAAAAGCACAGAGAACGCTGCTGCCCATTCTCTGGCAAGTCCCTTAGTCGCCTCTTACGACACCCACGGGAAGATATAGGAAAATAAAATGTAATGGAAATGTAATTTTAGTTTCTTTAAATTCAAAGCGGTCCGCTTCGATTTTTTTCGCATATAATCTGTCTAGGTTTTGCTTACGGGTTCGCTCGTGTTATGATCGTAAATTATCCCAAGGACGTTCTTGTGGGATAATTGAAGTATAGTCGTTATTAACCCATGAATACGTTTTTAATATAACCTCTAACACTTGGGGTTAATGTAGCTTACCGTAGTGTTGGTATTTACATTCAAGTCTTTAAGAGCGTTTACTAAGCTGCACCTTACGACATTTCATACAAACTGTCAAGCTCTTATTTTCCGAAATGACTGAACAGATTTTATTGAAACTTCATACCCATAAGCAGTATACATAGGTCTAAAAAATTACTAAAAAACATTTTCGAAAAATAATGTTACAGCTAAATTAGACATTTTATAAATTATCTATAAAAATTGAAATATCGAATTTGCTTTTTTTTTTTAAAGACGTTTCGAAAATGCTTTCTAGTAGTTTTTAGACCCGCGTATCCTGCTAACGATAACGATTTAAACGAAACGAACGAACGAACAAGTTTCATTAAAATCGGTTCAGTCATTTCGGAAAAAAAGGACTTGAAAGTTTGTGTTGTAAATGTCGTAAGGTGTAAACGCTCTTAAGCTTGGCTTACCTTTATAACCTACTACTCTCCATGATTTTATGGCTTCTGAACATTTTTGCTTACCTTGTGGGCTTGCCGTATTATTAGCCGGGACGTACGCTACTGAGTTCCCGTTTTCTTCTTCCATACTTCTCTATTACTCGTCATCTCATCAGACACCTCCTTTCTTGCTATATCACCCTTCACAGTCCATCCATCGTTTCTTTGGTCTTCCTCTCATCTTATACCCATCCACATTCATACTCAAAACTTTCCTCACGGCACTTTCCTCATTTCTCCTCATCACATGCCCTTACCATGTCAATCGATATACCTACGATTGTATTGATAGCATGAGAACCGCGCAGAAAGATGTCAAACTTAAAATTGTTGGTCCTAAAAAATACCAGTTTCCTTACGGAGTTTCTTTGCATCTGGCCCACCACTGCTCAAAATCAAACATTTATTTCAATTAGACCATTACAGGCATTTTTGAAAGTAAAAAAAACAGAACAAAACGCAAAGCTACAGTCGCAGCTTCAAGGCATAATAACTTGTGAAAGTACTGTAGTTGCCCATTCCAAAGCGTAGATCTCTATGGAGAAGAATGGGCAAGAAACTCCATGGACAGTCTTTTACTAAAACAAAATATTAAAGCAAGCAGCAGCAGCTAAAGAAGTAAGGGACCATTATTTAAGCACTGCTTAACCAAATGATCAATCCCAGTGGCTATTCATATTTAGTCACAAGGTCCTCCAAGATACCTATCTTGGCAAGAGTGGTTTAACCTCGAAGATCGACTCGTGAAGCTTTTATTATTTCGCTTCGAGTTCCGAGTACCTACTTATAAATCTGTTATAGCACTCATAAAACCTCTAATTAACATGTTTTATTGATTTATTACAGGTCCTGATCAAATATTGTGCTGTGCTGATCCTTTTGAAGTGCCAGAGACAATATGACGATGTATCGGATCTTTTTCCTGTTCTTTTTTTTCTCGACTTCCGCTAGAGGGCAGAGAGGTTAGTAAGTTTTTTTGTTTTTTACAAAGCCTGACTCATAACTCGAGAGAGTTATGTATGTTTATAAATTGTCATCTTCTGCCTTGACTTTTCCCAAACTATCTTGAGGTCGGCTTCCAGTCTAACCGGATGCAGCTGAATACCAGTATTTTACATGAAGCGACTGCTTATCTGACCTCCATAACCCAGTAACTGGGTAATACGATACCCCTTGGTAATCCATGGCAGTCGGGATGGTGACGCACTAGTTTGTAACAGGTATTCTACCAGGTCGATGACAGCAGGCAAATATGATGTACCCAGAGTGATTAATTACTATGGCGATAGAACTTTTAAAAAACGCGTTCCCTATTTATTGAACACTTTGCCTGCTGATATCAGACAAGAAGATAATAAATTAAAATTCGCACGGAAACTTAAAAAATATTTATTAGATTCTATGTAGTAGATTTAGGTTAAGTAGTTAAGTATACATTAGGTTATAGATGTACTAGATAATAAGAGAGACTCAATGATCTCACAGTTAAACTGCGTAAGCAGTTTTGTGGGGCAATATACTAGCATTAAGGAATTTTTAATCTATTAATCTAAATAAATCATTCACTCATTCATTCATTCAAGACTGGAAGTCAGACTTTTTGCTTCTGACTACTCGTTACGACTGTCAAATGACAGCCGGGATCAACGGTTTAACGTGCTTTCCAAGGTATTGAGAAAACTCGGTATGTAATTATGGTCCAATACACGGACCAACCTCGGCAAGGGGCACTCAAAACGTACATTGTAAGAATAAATGAATCACAACATAATTATTATCCTCATTAAAATGCAAAACGGCAATTCGCGTGTATAAAATTTGTAGGATTAAAAATCCTACAAATTTTATACACGCGAAAGTAATGCGATTTATGAATGTTTGTTACTCTTCCATGAAAAAACTTCTGAATAGATTTGGATTCAGTTTGGCACTGGGATACTAGATAATAATCTGGAATAGCACATTTAACAAAAAACTGATTATGAATTGATTAAAAAGAGTGTCCTTGGAGTTTCTTGCCCATTATTCTCCATAGCTCTACGCTTTGAAGGGCAACTACATTATTTTCTGTGTGGAACTGTAGCTTTGCGCTTTGTTCTGTTTTTGACTTTCAAAAGTGCCTGTAATGGTCTAATTGAAATAAATGCTTTGAGTTTGAGTTATAGACAGCTTAAATGAGCTTTGGTAGGAACACAATTTAATGCAATACAATCTAAGAACTAATCTGTAGATACACAATATGGAAAAACCCTGCCTATCAAACTAGCTATAGACATGTTTCTTGAAAGACAGTGATTCAGCTTAAAATGTGATCCTATAAGTATTATAGTAGACTGTGTCGATCTACCTGAGTGATTGAAGATTATACAATATATTTATGTAAATATTTTATACTTGATGTGTGTGTTTTTTTGCGTGTGTGTTGTGTGTGATAGAAGATATGTAGGTAAGGTTGCCATCTCTAAAATTTGGCAACCAGGACAAGACGCGTGAAAACTTCGGATCTTAGAGCCCAGAACATGTCAACAGGTGTTTTTAACATAGTCGGTGTAATAAAAGACTGTTGATCGCGACGTGCGGGCACAGTGCGTGTATCGCGGACGGCCCAAGTCTTTACATTTTTAAACCCGGACTACAAATGAAGCCCGGACCGGACGCTCCTCGGATGCCCTCTAAACTAGGACAAATCCGGGGTAACCCGGACGGACGGCAACCCTATATGTAGGTAGTTAAACGACGTACTTAAGTAAGGATTCAGTTTGAAGATGGTCCTGTTTCAGTAGCCGTTCCGTTAATTTTGATTTAATTCCATATTTATTTAGATCGACAATGTTTTAGATTTTGAGAATTTGTCTGTAGATGTATGTACTAAATAATTATGTAGTATTGGTTTTGATAGAGAGCGGTTTTGTGAGAGTACTTAAGGATAGTTTTTTTAGGGTCCTTCAGGCTCGCCCCCGCTAACATGGTACTTGAACATAGGGACCGTCAAGTATTACGTAAGCACTATAGGGGCGGGGGGGTCTTTACTTTGCTTATTTTTGATGACATGGGGGGCGGGGGGATCTAGGTGGTGATTACGTCAGCAGTAATTATTTACTTTTTTACACAAATGGCAACCCACACATTGTCTATGCTTGAAAACGAAAAGCATTTTCGGGGATTCCTACAAATAATGAATACGTTCAGGTACTCGCTTAGAACTGATTATGGAATTACCGCGCGCTATTCACTTGTCTGTCACTTATAACTGCTGCTCATGATTCAATCAATTGTACCAATGTTACGTAAGCATGGGGGGGAGGGGTAAGAGCTTTGCTTACTTTTGCTGACGAGGGGGAGGGGTGGGTTAATAATTGCAAAAAATCTGCTTACGTTATACTTGAACGGCCCCATACGAGTAACTGCTGAAATATGGGTATATACTTGTTAGGTACATCTCTGCCTAACCCTTCGTCAGGCATGACGTAGTCATGCTAGCGAAGGAGGTGGCGGAACGTGAGAGGGAGAGAGCCTCACGTCCCAGCCGCCGCGGGAGACGCCCCGGGTGTCGGGGGCCACCGTAGCCGCGGGCCTGTGGACGGTGAGTAATGGGCTAGCTCACCGTCCGTCCGTCTTATGACGACAGGCCGCGTCGACAGCGCGTTCGTGTTTCACGCGCGCCTCAAGGAATGGTTCGGAAGGGGTCCGAAAAGGCCGATGCCTGCTGGAGCTGCGGGACTGTTCGAAAGAGATACCGTGGTCATGGAACACAAAGGGCTAAAAAGGAACATGGATTGGTTTTAGTCAGTACAAGTCTGACACTCCCTTTCGCTCCGCTCAGAGCAGGAGGGGTCATTTGATGATTTCACATCCGAAAAAACCTACTTCTATTTAATAGCACTTTTGTCGTTCAAAAAAATTACTTGTCCTTTAAATTAGTAACTCAGTAACACTATCTCAGTCACCATATATCAACGATGTCAGCTACTGTAAATACATCTCAGCATGGTTTTGATTTTATAGCATCTTTAATTGTAATATTTATTCAAGCAGTTAGCTACTAAAAGAACCTTAAGTATAAGACGTCCTTAAAGTAATTCTATCGACTTCTAATTTTATAACTTAGCACGTTTAAAACCTAGTTCTGTGTCACTAATTCATAACTCGTTAATTTATTGATCCTAGAATGTATCTAAAATAATCATCAAATAATTATCTATGGCCACTAAATTTAAGAAACAAGATGATAGTAACTTTTTTTTGGGTAGTATAACCTTTTTTGTGTTAATTTTGAAGTTGACATGCATGTTAAATATTCATATTTTGTGATAGGCTATCTGCAAGGTTTAAAGTAACCTAACACGAAGTGTATGGTGAGGTCTTAGTTAGCTCAATTGGCTCGCTCACAAGACTCCGCCATCCCCTTCGAACCAAACCTGTCCGAGTCAGAGTGCGCAGGTCCCGAGCTCGCTTCGCTTGATCTCGCACCCTGTGTTATCCTTGCCGCAATACCTTTTTTACGATGTTGAAGAGTTTTAGTGTTATTTTAACTAAATAAAATATCTACAATCTAGTAGACTATTATTTTTCTGACTACAGAAAACGACACGTCCCCGCATGTATCGAATAGCGCTCTCTCATTGATGGTTGCGGGCGTTTCGCTCAGTGGCGCTCATCTCGCTCCATCGTTGTAGTTGCTATTTTCATGTTATAAGAAAACGATGTATAATTTTACATGCTGAGTCATTTTAATTATGTTTTCGAGTTGATGCCTGCAATACATTTTTTTAAAGGAACAAACGTTGTAGCTGTACAATCTTTAGGCCCTAAGCACACGGCGTATTTTAAACGCGCAGACGACGCGCGTTTCACGATCGCCTCGTGTGCTTAGGTTACAAGGTTGCGTTCAAATCTCGTTTGAAGCGCGTATACGCGCGTCATCTGCGCGTCGTCTGCGCGTTCAAAATACGCCGTGTGCTAGGGGCCTAAAATGTTGGTGAGTTGTAAAATCCGTGGCTGAGTTAGTCAAAATCAAAATATTTTATTTTACTTAGGCCACATGGGCACTTATAAAACGTCGACAACAGGTGCACGGTTCGGGTTGGTCGTTTCCTGAGAAGAACTGGCAAGAAATTCTTGCAGAATAGTAATTTAGATGGTGATGTATAAATCAAGGAAACAAGTAAAATAACTGTTGCGCTTTCCGAATAAAGCGCCAAAGCGCTTTCTTTGAAATATGTATTTAGTTGGCTTTGTAAAAAAGACGAATTAGTTTATTAAAAGCCATCTAATTTTCCCCTGGGTTAAAAAGAAAATTAGAGGTAGGGTTCTGTGGCCGAACAAAAATTTTGCGGCTAGATTTATAATTTCCCATATTTAAAGCAGCAGCGTTCTCTGTGCTATTGTAACAATCGTACTGCGATCGCCAACCCGCCTGCCAAGCGTGGCGATTATGGCAAAACCCCCCAAAATGTCAATGTGGCGTTGGGGGAGGCCTATGTCCAGCAGTGGACGTCTTTTGGGCTGAAATGATGATGATAATATTTAAAGTGTTTTTCTTTGCTTTCAGAGGGAGATCCGTGCGTAGATAATTATTCCAACACAGTCGGCCAATGTAGGGTTTTGAATGAGTGCGAAACAGCTAGGAGAGACTTTCAGTAAGGTTTTTAATATTTTTATTTTCTTGTAGTTTTTAAGTTTAAACCCTGACGCCAAAACCCGCTTTTCGCGTAATACACTATTCACCCGCCCTTTTTTACGGATGGGAAATTATTTATTTATTTATAGTTAATTAAAACGGTATAAAATCAATTACATTTATTAACATAGAAACATAAAAAGATAAAAACTAAAATTGACGACATTCACTAAGTTAAACTAAAACTAACACGGAACAGTGGACACTCTTGCATACTCGTATTTTTCTCACAGAACACCAGACATATAAGCATTACTTTATTCCATCCATCCGCAAACACATCACATTCAGGGTTGGTAGTCAGAAGGGCGTTGAGCATTTGGAGAATACGACACACCGGCGAATTCGCTCTGGCGACAGTTTTGGAGAAAGGTTGGGCAAACAGATTGTGCCGGCGGCTTAGACGGCGGGAAATCATCAACTGACCCATTCCGCAGCGCGCAGCGGAAGGGAGTGTCAGACTTGTACTGACTTAAACCCATCCAAGTTCCTTCTTAGCCCTTTGTGTTCCAGGGCCACGATATCTCTTTCGAACAGTCCCGCAGCCCTGGCAGGCTTTGGCCCTCTCGGACCCCTTCCGATTTGCTGATATCTCCTTGAGGCGCGCGTGGAACACGAACGCGTCGTCGACACGGCCTATCGTCATAAGACGGATCATTTACCTGCCCTTATCCCAATTTATTCGGGGTCAGCGCAACACGTCTTCTTCTTCCATACTTCTCTATCACTTGTCATCTCATCAGGCACCTCCTTTCTTGCCATATCACCCTTCATTGTCCATCCATCGTTTCTTTGGTCTTACTCCGTTCTTATTTTGCTTTTGTTTTTTTTCAGACAAAGTCGCATATCTCCCACATTTTGCTCGTACAACGCGTTTGGAGACAGAATAGTCTGTTGTCGAGATGGCACCAATATCCTCAACTCAGCTGGGAATCGAGAGTGAGTATAAACCTTAAGTACATTATCAAGAGACCAACTTGGCAGTACATGCGTCATGTTCGTGAACGGACGCTGTCAGTTGTGACTGGTCATCTCCTAGCTGCCACGGTTTATTTTAATTACTTTATTTTTGAATTGTTGATTTAATCTTTTACTCTGGACGCTCTTAACTTTCACGTATTTCTACATCGTTCTCACATATTTGTAATTCTCAACATGAACGATGTTACCAAGATTTTGTAACAATATTTTGATTTAAAAGAGTGTCCATTTCTTGCCCATTCTTCTCCATAGAAATCTACGCTTTGGAATGGGCAACTACAGTACTTTCACAAGTTATTATGCCTTGTGTCTGGGACTGTAACTTTGCGTTTTGTTCTGCTTTTTTTACTTTTAAAAGTGCCTGTAATGGTCTAATTGAAATAAACGCTTTGAGTTTGAGTTTCAGTCAAACACATTTCAGTATTATGCCCGCCACCTCTTTTTCTTTCGCGATGTGGAAATTCTCAATGGATGTCCTCTGACCTGACATCCATTGAGAGTTTAAGTCTGACAGACCCCTCCACTCTTGGAGGGATCTGTCAGACTTGTACTGTGTAAAACCACACCGGTGTTCCCCCGCACTCTTGCGTCGGGGGGCAGCGGGAATGCACTGCCCCGGATTAGTGCCGGCTTACTTGACCTCCGGGCCTCATCCCGGGAAGAATATGCCCTCCACAAACTAACCTATTGGTTAACCCCCACCCCCCACCGATCAGCTTTTTTTTATCCAGGGTTTTGTTTTCATTTTACAGTGACCGGCCTATATGGGGCAATCCTGTTAGCACAAATGATCGCAGAAGAATCAGCGAAAGAAGTAAGTTTCATTCTTCATCATCATCATCATGATCAGCCTTTAATGTTCCGACTGCTGGGACACAGGCCTCCTCTCAATGAGAGGGGTGGGCTGTAATCCACCACGCGGGCCCAGTGCGGGTTGGTAGATGACACATGTCTTCGACTTTTAGTTCTAGGACATGCCGGTTTCCTCACAATGTTTTCCTTTGACGTTTTTGAGGGCAGCGGTGATGAAATAAATTACACAAAGTAATGCGCCTGCCTGGGTTCGAACCCACGGCTTACTGCTCGTAAGTCGGGGCTGCCACCACTGGGCCACCGCTGCTCTCATCGTCATCATTATATCAGCTCGAAATCACCCACAGTTCGGTATCTTTTAGGAGTATTAAGAACAGGGTGTAAAGTGCTTCATCCCCCATAGACAAGGGAGGATCTTCCGACCAGACGAGTGTTGTGTCCGATGAGCTACTGCCCGACACTTCAGCTTTGCTATATAACCTCTTAAGAGCGTTTACACCTTACGGCATTTCATACAAACTTCCAAGTCCTTACTTTCCGAAATTACTGAACCGATTTTAATAAAACTTCATACGCATAAGCGTCTAAAAATTTACTAAAAAATATTTTCCAAAGTTAGTGTTACAAATAAATTAGAACAATTATAAATTATCAATAGAAACAGAAATTGGCAATTATCTTTTTTTTAGGGTTCCGTATCCAAAGGGTCAAACGGGACCCTATTACTGAGACTTCGCTGTCCGTCCGTCCGTCCGTCCGTCCGTCTGTCACCAGGCTGTATCTCATGAACCGTGAAAGTTAGCCAGTTGAAATTTCTACAGATTATGTATTTCTGTTGCCGCTATAACAACAAATAATAAAAACAGAAAAAAATAAATATTTAAGGGGGCTCCCATACAAAAAAGTTTTTTTTTTTTCGTTTTTATAAATAATGGTACGGAACCCTTCGTGCGCGAGTCCGACTCGCACTTGGCCGGTTTTTTAAAGACATTAAGAAAATGTTTTTAGGAACTTTTTAGACTATGTATCCTGCTTATGCGTATTCATTAAAATCAGTTCAGTTATTTCGGAATATAAGAACATGAAAGTTTATAATGAAATGCCGTAATGTGTAAACGCTCGAAGTCACGATAACTTGAACTGCGGGATTTACAATGTTTTTCATTTGTGTCATAGATTGGCTGCCATAGACGAAAATTGTCAGGAGAATCTTTACTCCATCTAAGATCAGGTCTGAGGCATTAAGTTTTATATATTTTTCTCTTCAGAATGCGAGGAATACAGCAAAAGTGTTGTAAACAAAGTGGGATATATCCCTCTCATACCAGACCCAGAATCTTTCTCTGTGTACGAAGCCAATTGTGAATACACGGGACTTGAGCTGATCGTTGGCGGGAAGGATGCCAAGCCTGGAGAGTTTCCGCACATGGTGAGTTCTTCGAAAAGATTCATTTATTTGCAAAAACATGTGTAGATGATATACATAGTATGATGCTTATAATAAGTGCTAGAAAGTCTTTTTTGGCTCAACATCTTTGACCATGGCTGGTGCACAAATTTGGTCGAAATACAATTAGATTACAAAAATACTAAGAATAATAATATAAATCATTATAAGAAAAAAAAAACATAGGCAAATCCCTAATCGGATTATTCTATCATGCAATTCAAATTAAATAGAATAGATTGAGTATATTTAGAGAGATTTGTCAGTTAAAAATTCATTCACAATATAATAAGCTTTTTCTGTCAGTATTTTTTTAGGTGTCTGAATTTGTTTTTTTTTTTTTCTTCACTTTATTTTTTTGCGTTGGGATTGCTCTTGACTCTAGTCTAGGTCAGAGATGACTGAGACAAAGTCGAGCTTACCCAGAAGAATTATCATCATCTTTCTGACCATGTTACTTGGGATTGGCGAAACAGTTTTTTTTTCCATTCTTCCCATCAGCCATCACGCTATTTATTTATCTATACTAATATTATAAAGAGGAAAGATTTGTATTTTTTTATGTATGGAATTAACTTAAAAACTACTAGACCGATTTTAAAAATTCTTTTGCCGTTAGAAAGCTACATTATCACTGAGTGTCCTAAGCTATATTACATTTCCAAAAAAATTGGGGATCCTTACTAAAACTCCAATAATGTAACCTAAGGTGTAAAAAAATACCTAAAATATTCTTTACATCGCGTGCGCTGCGAAAACTACTGGTGAAAGAATAAAATAATGTACTACGACTTTGCAGAACACATTATTATTAACAAAAAGTATCGCGACAGCATATGTCTATTATAGTTGTGCCACAATAACTGTTCTTTTATTTTAAAAATTAATTTATACTGTGCCGCCGTTAGAACAGGCTCTTTATTTGTATCTTGGTATTAATCCATAATGAAAAAAATTACTTCATATTCAAGACTGCTTCAATACCTTTATAGAACTGTTTGAATTATTCAATTCGGACATTCCATTCGAAAGATATCACGAGTTTAAAAATGTAATTATTAGAAAAAAGTTGCGTGGTCGCCACTCACCCTGCTCAGCTAGCTAGCTAGGCAGCACCTTATGCGATGTATGCGTCACTGGGGTATGGGCCGTACGGGAGGGGAATCAATGTGTATTTGTGTATAATAATTTGTAATTTTTTGTTCAATATACCCGTGCGAAGCCGGGGCGGGCTGCTAGTATTTACTATATATGTACACACAGTAAAGATAAAATATTGAGAGTACAAAGGTACTGCTTATTTCAAAAGAAAATAATTTCAGCCAGCAGACCTGCGAAAGGATAAATGAAAAAGAATCATTGACGCTTTTTAGGGTTCCGTACCTTGAAAGGAAAAACGGAACACTTATAGGATCACTTTGTCCGTCCGTCTGTCTTTCTGGCAATACCCTTTTTCTCAGGAACGCGTGGAGGTATCAAGCTGGAATTTATATCAAATACTCTCAAATACTCAAGTTTACTGTCCCTTGGAGCTGTGAAAAACTCAATCTTCTAAGCCAACGCAATCAAAAGATACAGCCGTTTTTGCCGCAAATTTTCGACACGACCATTGCAAGATCTTCAAACATTCATCATCTACCTAGCCTTTTCCCCAAACTATCTTGCGGGCGGGAGGGTGAAGCGACTGCCTATCTGACCTCCACAACCCAGTAGCTGGGTAATACGATACCCCTTAGGAAGACTGGATGTCAGACTTTTGATTTCTGACTACTCGTAACGACTGTCAAATATCTACTAATGATAGCCGGGACCAACGGCTTAACGTGCTTTCCAAGGCACGGAGGTAACTCGGTAAGTAATTATGGTCACCCAACCACGGACCAACCTCGGCAAGCACGGCCTAACCTTAAAGATCTACCCGTGCGGCTGTTACTGTTTAGCCAAGAGCTCTTCACACAAAATCTTCAAAAATTATGGAATGCAAATAAAGATATGAATGATTTTCTTGTTACAGGCTGCAATCGGCTGGGCAGATTTCAACGGAGGTTACCTGTTCAGCTGTGGAGGGTCTCTGATCAGTCCTCGCTTCGTAGTCACAGCCGCTCACTGCCAGAGGAACGCTAGGGCACAAACTCCTGAACCGGTCATAGTCAGACTTGGAGACCAGAACATAGATAATAATGTGTTTGATGGGGCAAGTCCTATTGATGTGAGTTTTTTTACTGATAATAATTTACTAGCTGACCCGCGCCAAGAGCAGCGGTGGCCCAGTGATGGCAGCCCCAACTTACGAGTAGTAAGCCGTGAGTTCGCACCCAGGCAGGCGCACCGCTGCCCTCAAAAACGGTGAAGGAAAACATCGTGAGGAAACCGACATGTCCTAGAACTAAAAATTCGAAGATATGTAACATCTACCAACCCGCACTGGGCCCGCATTGTGGATTACAGCCCATCTCCATCTGGTAGGGAGGAGGCTTGTGTCCCAGCAGTCGGAACATTATAGGCTGATGTTTCGATGATCCGGTGATGATACATAGGTCTAACAAGTTACTAAAATCATTTTCGGTCTTGAAAATCGCCTAATAGTTGCCAGCCCATCGGTATTTTGCTGGATATACAAGGTGTCGTTTTGCATCCTCGTCAAAATTCAGGAGGTTGTCACAAAAGACGCAAATAATCAATATACCTAGTTAATTATTAATAAACGCTGCTTTTTGTTGTTTATGTTTGTCATTATTTCAGAATTTGAAAAGAGAGAAATTTGAAAAGTTGTTTGTATGTATGTGTGTAAGCGCGATTATAGGCGCTTACACATACAAACAACCTCAAACGTTTATGCGATAATTTTGAGGGCCGGGATCAGACAGGCCGCGTTTAAAACACGGGTGGTTCACACTTACCGATTTCCGTAAAGAATTTTATTATTGATTCGGGTCGAGAATCACTGGCATAGTTAAACCTCCTTGAATTTGACGAGGATGCAAAACAACACCTTGTATTTCGGGGATGGTCATATGGAATTACACAACATAATATTCACATCCTCATTCTAACATCGGACGATCAGAGACAAGACGAAGCGTCACCGTTATATGGTTGAAGTTCCATCCTACCCGAACAAAGTGCTATGCTTCCACATATTGTGCGAACCGCCGGTCTGTGGTATTCACTGCCGGCTTCACTGTTCCCGATGTGAAATTCTAATAAACGTAGCGTGAGCTTTAGGCCCCTAGCACACGGCGTATTTTAAACGCGCAGACGACGCGCAGATGACGCGCGTATACGCGCTTCAAACGAGATTTGAACGCAACCTTGTAAACACACGGGGCGATCGTGAAACACGCGTCTGCTGCGCATATAAGCGCAGATACAGCGATACAGACGCGCTGTAGTCGCTCATATCTTCCGCGTTTTTGTCAGAAATTCCTCGTCAATTGTGCCTCTCTCACCCCTCCTCTACCCCTCCTCCGACCCCTTGTACACGATTCAAACGAGTTTCGAACGCGCTTCACACGCACGTTTGATTCTATAAAAACGCAAGAATCGGCATCTACGGCGTAGAAAACGCGTGTTCCTGAAACGTGCATCGTCTGCGCGTTTAAAATACGCCGTGTGCTTAGGGCCTTAGGGTTACGTGTCGAGCAGTCCACACTTATCCCGGGTAGCGAGAGCACGTACCCTCAAAGTCATTCATCTACTTACTGATAATTTGGTGGTTTTATTCTAAACCCTAACTAATGTAATTAGTGAACACCACCTAATCATTATAATCTGGATGATCTCTTCAAAGTTCGAGTGAATCGTGTTCTTCTAGGCAAGCGTGCTCTACCCTAGTCCCCATCTTCGCTTCACATCAGCCTTCACGTTGCGGCCAAGCATATCCAGTATTAAAAAAAAAAACTTGAGAGGTGTCAAGGGACACCCGGATGGAACGAAGTTCCTTTTAACTGGCTTGCTTTCTATGAGAGAGAGAGACATACAGAGAAACACGTACACGCCGCACGGCTTACGACTATAGCAATTGTCATTGTCCTTGTCCCTGTCCCTGACCTTGTCCCTGTCCCTGTCGGTGTCCCTGTCCCAGTCCCTGTCCTTGTCCCTGTCCCTGTCCCGGTCCCTGTCCTTGTCTCTGTCCCTGTCCTTGTACGCCGCACGGCTTACAACTATAGCAAAAAGTGTCGTTACAACTTTTTTGGTCTTAATGTTTTCCGTCTAGCGTCTAGCGATAAGGAACTTCGTTCCAAAAAAAAATTTACAGTTTAAAAACTCATATCTTCTTTACAGGTTGCAATCCGTCGCATGCACATACACCCAGACTATAACTCTCCGAAGACATACAACGACATCGCTCTACTAGAATTAGTAGCAGACGTAAAGTTCCGGACAGCCATACGTCCCGCTTGTCTATGGTCTAATCGAGACTTTGGAGGACATAAAAATGTCATCGCTACTGGCTGGGGAGTCACTAATCCAAGTAAGTTTAAATAAACAGTACATCACGCTTGTAATTCCCGAAGGGTTCGGCAGTGTACCTAATAAGTATTACTTACAACCAAGGGGCGGTCCATTAATCACGTGATGATTTTTTAGCATTTTTAACCCTCTTCCTCCCCTTAGTTAAACGTGGTGAGGTTTGAGACTAACCACCCCGCCCCCACCCAAAATCACGTGTATTTTTAGTACCTACATGGAATCTTAAAATGTTTAGAATATTATCTTTAAATACAGGCACTTCGTTGGTTGCCTGACAACGGCGAGTCAAGGTCACACTACACGCCGCTTTTCGGTTTAGAAATCGCGCGTTTGACGAAAAAATAATTACACGTGATATATTACTAGTACCCCCTCCCCCCTTGTTATCTTTCATGATTTTTGCTAAACCCCCTCCCCCCCTTTCAAGCGTCACGTGATTAATGGACGGTCCCCAATTTCGCCTGCTGTGTTTAAGTGATATGTAATATGGGGCGAGCATAACGAGTACGATCAACTGAGTAAAAATCTAGACTCCGTGGGAGCTAGTGAGAAAAAAAAACACTTTATTCGAATTGGGAATCGAAATCAAGAAAAGTGAGGGTTTGAAAATGTCACATTATGTCTTCGTTACGTTTTTCGATCAAGAATTACTCCTCAGCGACGTAGTCTCGATTTGTGCCCATCATCATCATCATTTCAGCCCAAAAGACGTCCAATGCTGGACATAGGCCTCCCCAACTGTCGCCGCATTGACATTTTGGGGGGTTTTGCCATAATCGCCAGGCTTGGCAGGTGGGTTGGCGATCGCTGTACGGTTGTCACAAAAGCACAGAGAACGCTGCTGCCCATTCTCTGGCAAATCCCTTAGTCGCCTCTTACGACACCCACGGGATGATATGGAATGGTGCTATTCTTTTGTGTCCGCTTGATGGGAATAGGCTCGCCTGCTATTCTTCTTCTTCGTTCCCTCACTGCTGAGGATCGAGGATCGGAACATAATTTTCAAAATCTCGGTGTAGGTACTTTTATTTTATAGATCTTTGACAGTCGTTACGACTTACGAGTAGGCAGAAGCCAAAAGTCTGACATCCACTCTTACCAAGGGGTATCGTTTTACCCACGACCCACTTTTACCTACTGGGTAGTGGAGGTCAGATAGGCAGTCGCTTCATGAAAAATACTGGTACTCAGCTGCATCCGGTTAGACTGAAGACGACCCCAAGATAGTTTGGGAAAAGGCTAGGCAGATAATAATGGTGTAGGTACTTTTACATACGCCTCTGATTACACTACGGGCAGTGGAGGATTTACCAGCACTCGTGAGTAGGTTGGAGCCTAGGGCGGCAGATTTTTGGGGCGGCGAATTTGGGGACCGAATTTATTTTCTTTTTTTTGCTACCTCGTAGACTTCAAAAAGATTTCTGCATGGCGGTTTTCTGATATTTGTACATGATTGATCTTTGATTAGCTCAAAAATGAACCCAAAAAATATTTTACGTGCAATTTCAACGAAATTGTTGGATTGTAAAAATAATCTAGGACATGAAAATTGTAGAGGCAAGGGCGGCAAAAACTTTACAGCCTATACCTTGAAAATTTGTAAATGCGCCACTGACTACGGGTATAACAGGCGTTAATCATTATATAATTTTTACAGATACCGGGGAAACTGCGAACGAACTGCAAAAGGTTTCGCTGCCCATTTTAGACGTAGACTCCTGTAACAGAACACTCAAGTCTATTATCAATAGGAATTGGATGTACGGGTTCATAGACTCTCAAATGTGTGTTGGTGAATTAAGCGGCGGGAAAGATACCTGCCAGGTAAGACATAATCTTCACATAAGTGTAGGTACAGTGCAGCATGAATCTTTTAGCACGTGGTCAAAGTTGGAACTAACGCCAAAAAAACGGCCGAACTGAACTCCACAAATGCTTGCGCCCTCTTGAAAATGTCGTTCAAGTGCCAAAAGGATCATGCAGCACACTAGCATAATCCATGTTCCCTGTGCTGCTAGCCTACCATGACGTCTTAAAACATTATTGTTTTATTTCTTTTCCAGTGTGGGAAAGAGATGGCGCTACGCATCCTGTATAACTCCGTCTCTTTCCCACACTGGAATAAGAGTAAAACAATACTGCTTTAGATAGGCTAGCTGTAAACCCCGAAAAGAACCGAGTGATTTCACACTTCAATTTTCTTTTAATTGCTTACCTATTTGTCTTTTATATTTTCAGGGTGATTCGGGCGCCCCCATCCAAGTGGTATCGAAGGACAATAACTGCATCTTCCATATCGTAGGACTTACGTCTTTCGGCAAGAAATGCGCAGACAAAGGCCGACCAGCTGTCTACACCAGAATGTCCAGTTATGTGGACTGGATTGAGAGCGTTGTTTGGCCGGGACAGTGATATAATAATCATCATCATGCTCTTGCTTTTATTATATTACTCTTCATCTCAGTCACTTCATATGTGGAGTATTTAGGTTTAAAATAAATAATAGTATGTAGTTAAAAATTACCAGAGATGTTTTTTTTTAATATTTACTTTCTGTGGGTTTACTAACTCATGAGTTGAAATTACTTAAAACACTCACTTAGAAGCTACATCACTTGACCACACAAACTCGCATGAATACAGTCACTTACATGACCAATCGACAGATCAATCGCCTAGTCACTCTTAGGAATAATTCCATTTTAATTTAAAAGTCCTGTCATTTCACTTTCGAAAATGGCACGAACGTGATAATTGCCACTAAAGTTCACATTCGCTCACAGTATCTCAGTCAGTTATATGACCACAATCAGCCACTGAAGTGACCACAGGCACTCACATAATCTCAGTTAGTAAAGTGGTTACAACAACAACATTAATTTATTAGCAGGCAACTTTGACCCATAGGTATATGTATACTTTACAGACTAAATAGAAATTGGTTTTTATCATATGTATAAGAATAACAATTTGTGTTAGATTACAATATCTCTTGTGACCAAATTCACTCACATGACCACATCCACTCACTTAAGGTGGACGCGACAGAGTGGCCCACGAAATTCATATTTTCTTACGTTTTTTACAATTTGCCGGTCAGTGTCAGTTTTTATGTTGAATAAAATATGATACGCGGCCGTAAAAAGTATGTATTTATTTAATTGTAGTCATTAAAATCATTAATACAACTCTTTTAATTTCATCTAATCCTCATGATCCCTATCCCAATGAATATTTCATGAAAAGTTATTCTATAAAGTTAAATGAACTTAAAGGGTGGCTTAAGGGTGGGTTTAAGGGGGTATTGATGAATTTAATTATTTAAACTCAGTAAAGCCATTTAGTTACGGCTCCGTACGTATTCAACATAAAAACTGACACTGACTGCCGGTCAGTGTCAGTTTTACGCAAATTGCAAAAAAACGTAAGAAAAATTTTATTTCCCGAGCCACCCTGTCGCTTCCTCCTTAATCAGTCACTCTAGTGACCAAATTCACTCATGTGACCACAGTTTGGTACTATTATAGAGTGATCACAACCACAACATCTGTTACTGCTGATCTTAAATGTTTTACGTACAAAATGTGCAATAAAACACAACAATTTAGTAATGTTTAACAGTTTTTATTTACATGATGAAGATTATCACTGCGATTATAATATATGTATTATATTTATGGAAATTATTATTTTATGTGAAAAACTGTGTCATTTTATAATTGATCTTCTGCTAAATACATTTGTAAACAACAATTAAATACCTAATACATTCGTAGAGCATTATTCTACTGACTAAAAAGTCAGTAGTTAAGCACCATTCTTATCAGTAGGTAACACAACAGTTGGTAGAAAATGGAATAACTTGATTTATTACTTAATCATAAAATGTTATTTTTCATGTTTTTTTTTAGTACAGCAGTCATTGTGCCGATAGTCGTGTCGGCCAATGGCTAAGCTTCGACCAACATCTAAGGAGTCTTTCGCTTGGCAGCTGGATCAAGGGCTTGATTCAGAAAGCAGTACTTCTGGACACGGCACGTATTGTTAGGAGGTTCCTCTGTCAAGAGCCCTGACCATCGGTAGCCCGGACCCCGTTCCCGATACCGGTGGGCTACTATTTTTTATATTTTTAATAAATTTTTTAGAAGTAATATTCCGAGATAATATAATAGACCTCTACTTGATTTTAGGCCATTTTTTTACATTTCATCCTCATTGACCATCGTTATTAAATACTGTTTTGATTTTTTATTACAAGCAAAATTGAGGCCATGAGTTATTTTTTACACACATCAATATCACACACTAGCGCCAGAGACGCGGACAAAGCAGGAACCATATTTGTTGCTTTCCGTTATTATGCAAAATAATACGTTAATTTCAACAAATACATAGTAAAAAGTGAAGTTTGGAATTTTAAAAAAAGTAAAAAACTCATGGTACACACGGGGTCACATCACGCTATAGATTTCCAGTATAACATGGCCTCATTTTGTATTGATTTCCAGTACATTGAGAGATGCGTCTAAACTGGATTTGTATAGCTCGATTGGTCGCTATGCGTACTTACTCATCATCTGTCTAGCCTTTTCCTATGTTAGGGTCGGCTGTCAGCCTAATTGCATGCATCAGGTAACCAGTTTTCTACAAATCTATGTAGTAATAAATAAAACATTTTATATTTACAATTTCATACAAAATTTTCTTTCAATATGCAGTCAACAAAAGTAATAAATATGCAGGACGGTTACTATAAAAATATTATGCTTATGCTAAGAATGAGATGAGTGTCATCATCACCTGCCTAGCCTTTTCCCAGTTATGTTGGGGTCGGCTATCAGTCTAATCGGATGCAGCTGAGTACCAGTATTTTACATGGAGCGACTGCCTATCTGACCTCCACAACGCAGTAAGTTCTGAGTAATACGATACCCCTTGGTAAGACTGATTTTCGGGCCACTAATTACTTAACGACTGTCAAAGATCTATAAATGGCAGCCGGGATCAACTGCTTAACGTGCCCCTGGCTGGAGGCCTTACTCTCAAGGCACCCACAGGATAGTCCGGTTAAGCAGACGACAACCTCCTAGGTAGAACTGGGAAATGCCATTCAAAAAAAAAAAACATCTGCTTAACGTGCTTTCCGAGGCACTTCTTGTAGCCTGGATCTCAAATTATTTTGTGACTGAACATTGTTAAATAAATGCCTACTAGGCAGGAAGGATTGTCATTAATAAAATAAATCACAACAAACTTTGATCGATAACATTTTTTTATGTGCCTTTTTTATAAATAGTTTTGTCAATAAAAAAAACAGTTCTATTCCTATCTTAACAACTAAATGACTTTAATATAATATGACTTTCTACGGAAATATTGGAGATCAAAGTTCCAACTTTCTCACAAGTTTTTTTTTTTTTAAATAAATGATTTTGATGTTATAACCATAGGTCGGAATTAGGTAGAGCTTTTTTTGTACTTGCATCGAAATGTTGATATTAATATGGATCTTCCCTTGCGTGTGCGCATTGGAATTTTGCAACTTCGGACATCCGATGTCGGAATATTTAAATTGTGTAAAAGTAAATAACGTTTTTATTTATTAAACCACGGGATTTTGCTGCTCTTTAATTAATTTCAGGATTTGAGACATATCCACTTTATTCTTTCGCTGTATGAAATCAGTGTAAGTTCTTAATAAACTCTAGCTAATTCCGACCTCTGGTTATAACTTACTTTAAATACCACCCCCATACTATTAAATGCAACCATCAGCATAATAAAAAAGTAGTTTCCCAGAAATATTATTTTTGCGTAGAGTTAACTATTTTGATATACAGAATGGTTGGTTGCTGGCTTTAAAAATGTTCCTTTACACCGTGTATAACATCATTTACAATTTTATATCTTAACATGTATAAGTAGGCCTGCTTGAGGAACTTAAGAAGGCTACTAGCATTGCAATACTAAATAATAAAAAATATTAAAAGCAATTCATGAAAAATCCTACACAACCAGACTATTATCAACAGTAAAAGTTTTAATAAAACCTCCTTTACACATATGGTATACACAAGCTATTACATGTGGCAACACAGCCAAAATAAAAAGATACAAATTATAGTCTATGGGTGGTGAGCTTCCAAACGGGTAGAACCATATACCTCTTCTATTCCCATCTCTAAGATGATGACTAGAGTATGCAAGAATTAGCATGAAGCATAAAAGACATAGGCTTACTTTTTTTTCCATGTAACTGTATAAAAGTATTATTGAAGTAAGAAGTAGCCAGAATGTGGTGCAGTGAAAAATTCCTCTGCTTTTTAAGTTTGTCATGTCCTGAAATAGGGGAGAAAAGATTTGAATTAGTTTATTTAAATTATAAATAGGTGTGGCAACTTTGGGGTTGACAAATTATGATTTGCAGTTTTGTATTTTAACATAGAGGGCAGCGGTGGCAGCACTGACTTTCAAGCAGTAAGCCGAGGGTACGAACCCAGGTAGGCGCATTACATTGTGTAATTTATTTTATCACCGCTGCTCTCAAAAACGGTGTAGAAAAACATCGTGAGGAAACCGGCATGTCCTAGAACTAAAAATTCGAAGACATGTGACATCTACCAACCCGCACTGGGCCCGAGGGGTGGACTAGCCTACTCCCTCTCATAGAGAGGAGACCTGTGTCCCAGCTGTGGGAACATTATAGGTTGATGATGATATTAACATAAGACTTCTTTACTTCATAATATTATAAAGATGTCAAGTTCAGTCTAAAACTGTCATGCTACTAACCAGGATGCAGATTCGTTTGAAGAATGTTACATATTTATCTTATGTTTTGACATGGAAAGCAGTAAGACAACCTCTACAATATCCTATACGATTAAATAAGCTGTGTTTTTAAGCACATTGCCGAGAAAGGCGCAGAAGGATTTATAAGGATAGGAAGGTTGATAAGGAGGAGGAAGGAACCAAAATGGAGTGGTATAAGGTTTTCAACCTAGCTAGGTCTCATATCTGAGAAAATCCGTTTTCTCTACACAAGCAGCGCTCAATCACCCAGCTGCTATAGTGGAACAAGCATGCATAGAAGATGCCAGTTCCCGCTTGGTCTGAAGACTTGCCAGTTATCAGTGGGAAGGTAAAGCAATGCTGGGAAAGTTCTATGCTTGGGCATAATAAAATAGCCATAAATGTATAGTGCTGCTAAGCAGTTACACTTCACAATAAAAAGGTTTTTTTTTGGATTTGACAGGCAACCTATTATTTTTATTTTGTTTATAATATGCGAAGCCGACCTTAGTAAAGGCAGGGCAGATGAGAATGTGTGTTGTTATTGTTTTGATTAACAGTTTTTGTCTTTTTGTTCTTACTTTCTAACCTTCAATAATTGGTGAGGCACCAAAAGAAGAAGAGCTGGGGAAATGTAGGTGTATAATCACTTGTCTATACAAGTGATACTAAAATAACACTTTAACCGCTATGAATAATTAAAAACTATGTATATTGAACTCACCTTCAAGTAAATAGACCTAGCAACAAACGCATGGTCAACATCAATGAGAGACGACACAATCGTACAAAAGGTCACATTTACTACTCTATCTTGTAAATTTAAATTGTTTTCATGGCTGAAAAATATCAGAGAAGATAAAAATCCCAGGCTTGCATGCACCAAACTGTCTGCTATGGCGCGAAATGTTAAAGAATTCGAATATTTTGATCGAAATACAATATAATCTCCAATATAAGCGGTAAAAATTATCGCTAAAGTGAAGAAAACTCTTAAAAACCTCATTTTCATGTTTCGTTCACGATTTTTTGGATTGTATTTGTCACTTTATGGTTTTTATACGGGTGGTTTAGTTTGTACATTTGATTACTTTTGTAAATTACATAGTTAAATTGTGAATAGGACTTTGTTTTTAATAAATTATTGTTAATTTGCGATAACAATAACAGTAGACTGACATTGCATTGCAATGTTTTGGTAGGCGTTCGAAAATATAAATAAAAGATTGAATGGGAGATGTTTGAAATCAATAGGTAACAAAAATGTAAGTGTAAAATACCTCCACGTATCAAAAGTAGAAAAAAATCTAGTAAATAAATAAAAAACAGACTTTTTTTTACTTTTTACAAATAAAATATAAGAACATTACTAACTTAAATTTTCAAAAAAAACTTTTTGTGTTCAATTAGGTTTTCGACCGTACTACGAATAATGTCAAAATGACATTAGGCCGGCAGTGATGTTTAGTAATTTTGTTCGAGCGCTGGCACAGGCAATAACTTTAACAGCCATCTTTAAGAAAAGAGTTCAACTGTAGGATTTTTCTATTAAAAAACAGAAAAAAAGCTACAGTTCGCTTCATCTGAAGGGAACAATCATCAATAATTGTCAGACGGGTAGGTACCGGATTAGTAGGTTCCGGTACAGTTAGAGCAGCAGAAAATGTAATTCAGTATTTATTTGTCTGGAAATCACTCTACCCCTCATCCCTTTTTCTGTCATTGTATGTCATGCTAGTAAATTTCTTTCACGTTTTGGTTAGTTTATAAAAACAACAATAATATAAATAGCTACTTAGCTACTATTCTCGCCTATTTTAGCGCGCGGCATTGACATTCCGTTTCAAGCAACAAAGTTCAACTTGTAATCTCCGAAATACAAACACACAGTATTTATACAATGCCACACCTTTATTCCGATAACATTTTTGACCCATTGAGTAATAATAAACCAACATTTCATCTAGAACTCTTTACAAGGAACATTTTTTATGATAGCAAAGATCTAAGTCTTTGGTTAATTTCACTAGTGTGTAAAAAACTCTGATAACAAAGATTTCCTTAGTACGGAGGGGTCTAAGTCATTGGCATACGATTGTAATACCTGAAACCTTATCATTTTATCTTTATAAGTCGCTACATTAGTTATCAGTTGGGGTTGCTAACGATTGGAACTAAATCTACTTCGATTCTTTTCTGAAATTCACGCCGCCGCCGTAGATAACGAACACTATCAACTTAATGTATAATTAATTAAAAAAATAATTATCTAAGTATTCATATCATATCAAACACGCTTGATGAGCGCATCTAGTACATTGTTACCCATCCAGCCCCCGTATTCACAAACGCTTGGATTCGATGTCGATCGACAAGTCGTATGTCTATCGTTTTTGGGCATTACGAAAGCGAGCGAGATAGACATATGACTTGTCGATCGACATCGAATCGAAGCGTTTGTGAATACGGGGGCAGTTCTTTAAGACCGCAAGTATAAGCCAGTCATGCAAAATTATGATCTCTTCTGCAAATAGCCATTTATATAGAGTTGAAGTTGTGTATGAACAGAAAATACTTCTGGCCATCCACATAATATACTAACATAATTTATAATCATTAATCACACATCGCTCGACATTGAAGTATTTTACTAACGACAAATTAAAAAAAAATTGCAGAAGTTTTCAATTCAAACATATTTCAACACAAATGAAAACCAAAATACTATACATAAAATACGAAATCATCAACAAAATACTTACCGAGTCTGTATAATATAAAGTAATGAGCACGTTTTCAGCTTATTTTAAACAAAATCTACTAAAAACTAGCCCTGTTAGGCGATTTTAAAGTTTTTAACACTAATTATTTCACCTGGCTACTACATTAACCGTCTCCCGTAAACGGTGTGAATTTGTAACGCGGCAACACTGTTAACTCGACAATCAACCTTTACTGGGAACTGAGCGCTATGAGATAAAAACTTTGATAAATCACTTTATATTTGTTCAACGTGCGGTTTCGAACCTATTATACCAAAAGGTTCATATAACCGAGTAAAAAGTTAATCAATATGCGTGAAATAGTGCATGTACAGGCTGGACAGTGTGGAAATCAGATCGGATCCAAGGTCAGTTAAATTTTTCCAGTATATTTTCTACAATGCAAAGTGATATGTAGCGCTATCTGTTGTAAGAGACAGGAAATACCAGTAATAACGTTCGAAATTCAATTTGCATAGAGAAAACTAATAAATTATCGTGAAGAAAAAATGACTGCAGCTAAGATGGACCATCGTGGGTAGTACTTGGCCCTTACTGGACAGATTAGTCATTGGAAATTTCTTTTTTTCTGCTTATCGACAATTTTAAAATGGGCTTATTTTTGATATCAATAGCGGGGCATGGATGTAAATTAAATATCAAGGACATTGTTATTAGCACCTACCTACACAAATGCTGATAAATATGAAATAATTCATGCCGGGTATTTCGATATAAATGTACATAAAAAGAAAGTGCTAGAAAGAGGTTATGTGCCGGCTTTCAATGCAGATGCAATGCACCCCAAAATGATTGTGATTGGTTGACCTACTTTCCGAGAAATACATGAAATGAAACGTGCTTTTTGTCGCAGTACGTCGTTCTGCGGTGTAATTGAGTTTAGCGCCATCTATTGCGGAGTAGTTGAACTAAATTCCGTAACGTCTAGAAGGATAAAGAAAACAACATTTTTAATTTTACGTGTTTTGTTTTACTATTCATTACGAGTTGAGCCCTATTGTTTATAAGTTGTTTTGTAAATAAAATAGTTATATGAGTTCCTTCACAGTTTGATGACATATTTCTACAGTTATTGCACAAGGACTTGAGACATATTTTAGCCCTCGTCCTAACTGCCGATTTTTTAACGCGCACTTTATTTTCAACGCACAGCCTAGCGCTGATAGTTGAAAATCCAAAACTAGCAATCTTATGTTTTTTTTGACAGCGTAGAATGCGCTCTGTTAGGAGAGTCGAAAATACAGTACGCGATAAAAAAAAAAACGGGCAAGTGCGATTCGTACTCACACGCACACGGGGAGCCGAAGCACCAAAAAAAAAAAAAATTGAAGGCTTATTGAACATGAAAACAAAAAAAATATTTTTCATATTATGTTAATGAAAAACAAAGTTACTGCTGCGGTTTTACGAAAGTCCCCTAACTCAAAAACTAAACATTAATCTTACTTTCTAAAATCCTAATTTTGTTTCAAAATTGTCCTTGATATATTTTAGAAATTAGAGGGGATCTTTCAACTTTGAAAAAAAAATATGCTTTTAGGAACAAAGGGTCAAACAAGACCATATTAGGTACTGAGACTTCGCTATCCCATACAAAAAAATTTTTGGTCGTTTTTATAAATGATGGTACGGAACCCGTCGTGCGCGAATCCGACTCGCCCCCTTAGCAGGTTTTTAAACACCTATCTACAGACAACCATCACGTATAGGATTGATGTTTTGTTTTTTAGTCCAGTTCCATTCTTAATATTTTTGTATAATAATCGTAATGCAATTCACAGAATACATCTACTTACCAAGTTTCAACTGTGTAGTCCTAATAGTTTCGGAATAAACTGGCTGTGACATTCGGACGGACAGACAGACATGACGAATCTATTACAGTTCCTTTTTTTGCCATTCGGCTACGTAACCCTGACTAGGGTTTAACTACCAAGACTATGGGGCCTTTACAATTCTTTTTTTGTACAAATAAAACTATTCTGTTCTACAGTTCTGGGAGATCATTTCGGACGAACATGGGATCGACCCTAATGGTTTCTACAAAGGGGAAAGCGATTTGCAGCTGGAGCGTATAAGCGTATACTACAATGAAGCGTCCACAGGTAAGAAATATATTTAGTTCTTTTAATTCCAGCAGCAAGCTAATATCAACCATATTCCACTGTAGATAAAGATCATTGGTGGTAAAAGGAGGTTTGTTAAGTTCGTACGGACGGCCAATCAAGGTATAGAAAACCAGTATAAGATGATCTCTCATTGTAAGGGAACTCTATACATAGGGAGGACATGTAATGCTGGCAATTCATATCTTGATATATCGCCGTCTTTTCCAGCAGCAAGTTAATAGCGACCATATTTTAACGGTCATAAAGATCATAATAGGTATACAAGGATGTTTTTGAAAGCAGCTCGTGGCCCAAAAAAAACCGGCTAAGTGCGAATCTCACTCGCACACACAGGGTTCCGTAGCACCAAACAATAAAATAACAAAATTTTGAACGCTCATCCATATCTAAGCACATTTACCCTGAACAGCAAAAATAAATTTGTTTTTTCATACACCTTACGGCATTTCATACAAACTTTCAAGTCCTTATTTTCCGAAATGACTGAACCGATTTCAATGAAACTTAATACGCATAAGCAGGATACATATGTCTAAAAAGTTACTAAAAACATTTTCGAAATGTCTATAGAAGAAAGATAATTTGAAATTTCTGTTTCAATAGATAATTTAACATCGGTCTAATTTAGCTGTAACACCATTTTTCGAAAATGTTTTAGTAAAATTTTAGACATATGTGTTCTGTTTACGCGTATGACGTTTCATTAAAATCGTTTCAGTCGTTTAGGAAAATAACGACTTGAAAGTTTGTATGAAATGTCGTAAGGAGTAAACGCTCTTAATGAAAAACAAAGTTACTGCTACAGTTTGGTGAAAAAGTCCCATATCTCAAAAACTAAATATCGCAGAGTTTTACGAAGTCCGTCCGTTTATTAGGGTTCCGTACCCAAAGGGTCAAACGGGACCCTATTACTGAGATTTCGCTGTCCGTTCGTCCGTCTGTCACCAGGCTGTATCTCATGAACCGTGATAGTTAGCCAGTTGAAATTTCTACAGATTATGTATTTCTGTTGATGCTATAACAACAAATACTAAAATCAGAATAAAATATATATTTCAGACAAAAATTACAAAAAAAAAATGATTTTTTTTTGCTCGTTTTTATAAATAATGGTACGGAACCCTTGGTGCGCGAGTCCGACTCGCACTTGGCCTGTTTTTTCTACTAGACAAAAGAGGTATTGAAAGTGACTGCTATTAGTCTAAACAATGGGCTAACGCGTTCTTTCTACCGCTAAAAAGCTACAATACATCTATACAAATAAACGACGGAACAGTTGGCGCAGTGGTTGAGCGATTGACTACCGCGCTGCGTGTCGCGGATTCGATCCCCGCACGGAGCAAATATTTGTAAGGTCTATAGATAGTTGTTCCGGGTCTGACTGTTTGTGTATGTGAGTTTAAATGTTTGTAAACGCACCCACGATACAGGAGAAATTCCTAGAGTGGGGAAAAGTAAAAAAAAAAGGAAATTAAAGTGTCTATTTGCAATTTCAAAATAACAGCGTATGTCTGTCCGTCTTGTTTGATCCGGCTAATCTCCGAAACGGAAGACCAATTTTGACGGGACTTTTACTGGCAGATAGCTGTTTGTGAGTGAGTGTGTGTGTTTGTCACTCCTTCACGCCTCAATGGCTGAATGGATTAGGATGAAATTTGGTATATAGATAGCTTATACCCTGGATTAACAAGGAATACGTTGAAAATAAAGAAGTTTGGCTGTAGTTCCTTCTGCTCATGCGGCTTCCCTGGTAGCTCATAAACGACACAAATATGTGGATGTCTCTAACTATTCCCTATTGTATTTATTCCATTCTTTCTATTCCGATGTTTTACAATACTTTTCAAATCATTGCACCGTTTATTCATTGTGCAGAATAGTTACAGCACTGATGACTACATTTGTGTCAATTGTTTAATTTATTGTTCTTATAACCTTGCCGGTTATTCTCCATAGGAAACGACCAACCCGAACCGTGCACCTTTTTTCGACGTTTTATAAGTGCCCATGTAGGCCAATGTAAAATAAAATATTTTGATTTTAACACAGGCTTTTTATCCCGGTCTTCGCAGGTGAAACCGCGGGGCGTAGCCCGTTTGTCATAAAAATCCGACCACCGATTACTCAAATAAAATAATTTATTGAAATACTCGTCTATATAACAGCCTCAATGACCGACAATCCACAAGGTGAAGCTGCGGTTGTCTCAATCGCATATTGTGAATAGAAACGACCATATTTGACAAATTCAGAGCATGTTAGACGGTCAAACAGAGGAGCTCGTGGCTAAATAATAACAGCAGCACGTGTCGATCTTTGAGGTTCAGCCGTCCTTGTCGAGGTTGGTCCGTGGATGGGCGACCATAATTACATACCGAGTTTCCTCCGCGCCTCGGAAAACATGATAAGCCGTAGGTCCCGGCTGTCATTTGTAGATATTTGACAGTCGTTACCAGTAGTCAGAAGCCACACTACACTAAATTATGCCCTCGGCTTTGCCTGGGTGGACTTTGGAGATTGACCCACAGTAACTGGGTAATACGATAACCCTTGGTAAGACTGGATGTCAGATTTTTGGCTTCTGATTATTCGTAACGACTGTCAAAGATCTACAAATGACCAGCCGGGACCAACGGCTTAACATGCTTTCCGAGGCACGGAGGAAACTCTATATGTAATTATGGTCACCCATCCACGGACCAACCTCGGCAAGCACGGCTTACCTTAAGAATCGACTGTATATGCGCCGTTTTTCTTCTACCGTACTTTCATGTTCCGCGCGTCCCTCTACCAAGTTTCCTACGACTTTGACGAAAACCTTACCTGTTTTCGAACAACCTTGGATAAGTAAATCTTAAGTGAGAACGAAAAGCGTTTACGCCTTACAGCATTTCATACAAACTTTTCAAGTCCTTATTTTCCGAAATGATTGAACCAATTTTAATGAAACTTCATAGGCATAAGCAGGATACATAGGTCTAAAAAGTTTCTAAAAATCATTTTCGAAATGTCTTTAAAAAAAAAGATAATTGGAAATTTCTATTTCTATAATTTATAATTGGTCTAATTTAGCTGTAACACTATTTTTCGAAAAGGTTTTTAGTAACTTTTTAGACCTATGTATCCTGCTTATGCGTATGAAGTTTCATTAAAATTGGTTCCGTCATTTCGGAAAATAAGGACTTGAAAATTTGTATGAAATTTCGTAAGGCGTAAACGCTCTTAAAGTTTAAGTTACGTCTAATTCGGCCGTTGCCAAGGCATCCGGTACGCAACACACATTAGAATATCATCTAGTTCCCCATAATTGGGTCACAGAGGTCATATTCCGGTCAGCCTTGTTATTTATAAGTTAATTGGATGACGAATGACGACTTAAGTATCAACCTTGAGTCACGTGGATTCGGTTACGTAAATTTAAGGTTGCCATCACCTAAACTAAAAAAATACTCCGGACATTTAAGTAAAATTGATTTTTTGAAGTGAAAACTTCTTTAGCGGCGTTGTGCAGTTTTGTGATGGCTAAAATTTGTTAAACTGGATCGAAAATTCGTAAGACGGATTAACATTAGGTTACGAAGGAATTTGAACTTTATGAGTCTGTCATTGAGTTTGGGTTTCCAAAACTGGATAATTATCTTATGCACCAACAAAACCTTCGGTTTCTTCAAAGAGGTAAAATTCGTAAGACGGATTGTAATAGTTCTGAAGTGTTAAATTTTTAATGTAATATAGATTGTCATGTTTGTGTACGATAACGCAATAAATGAATATTGTATTTTACCACATAAATGATAGTACTTTTATACTGATAATTAAATCAATTCGTTCAAAATGATTCCCCAACCATTCCAAAATATCAATAATGCACAACGTTAATAATCAAGTTTTCATTAGTCATGGTCAGCAGTTTGCTTCTAAAAGGTGTATTCTATGGAAAGTAACTGTCGAAATGTACTACAATTTGAACGCAACCATAGCTGTGTAGGTTCAAACGTATCCGGGATACAGCACTTCAAAAATCAATCATCACTACATAGTATAAAACAAAGTCGCTTCCCGCTGTCTGTCTGTCCCTATGTATGCTTAGATCTTAAAAACTTCTTTTTAATTTCATAGATATATTGATTCAAGAAGAAGGTTTGTATGTATATATTACATGGATTGCATATATAGTAGAAAAACACTGATAATTTTAGAGGTTTCTAATGTAATGTCGTAAATAAACACATTTTTTTGGGCTTACATTGCAAACGCAGAACGCAAAACATCGTGAGGAAACCGGCATGTCCTAGAACTAAAAATTCGAAGACATGTGACATCTACCAAACCGCACTGGGCCCGCGTGGTGGATTACAGCCCACTCCCTCTCATAGAGAGGAGGCCTGTGTCCCAGCAGTGGGAACATTACAGGCTGATGATGATTGCAAACGGTGGCTGAACCTTACGAGATAGATCAAAATAATGTACTACAGTATTGTACACCTTAAAAAGCTCTACATAAAAGTCCGCGATGGTATATGTCTATCTCTTACAGATTACCCACAATAACCATTTTTTTACCTTTTACTTTTTATGAGAAATAATGGCTTATTTACGAAGCAATTTTAAGCAATACAGCATTAATCCTAATCCAATTAAATATATTGTGCATTTAATATAGATCAATATGGCCCTTTACAGTATTGCACCCGTGCGAAGCCAGTTAATCCATTAATCATAGTTGAGTCGGATTAAGAAGACTGAAAAATAACTGAAATTACGAGGTTTACCGAGCACCACACAGCACAACGAAACTGTCAACTTGGTTTCAAACTGTTGACTAAACAAAAAACAGTACAGTGCTTTCTTTGTGACCTAAAGGCGCTCCTCCTCCGTTCTCCAAACTAGGGTAAATCAGAGGAAACTAGACGCACTGCAAGTTACCATCTCTACCTTATTGCTATTCCACCAATTCGCACTAAGCGTTTTCAAACGTCTTTCATAATCCGCACACCAAAGGAGTGGAACTCTCTGCCTGCGTCTGTGTTTCCGAACGCTTACAACCCTAATCTCTTCAAAGTTAGAGTGAACAGGCTTCTTCTGGGTAAGCTCGTACCATCGTCGAGTTTGTCCCTGTCATCTCTGACCTAGACTAGAGTCGAGAGCAAACCCATCGCAAATTAAAAAATAACTTTGGACGGATGGAAATATCGGCAACCCTGCATAAATTGATAAATTGCGACATACGACACATAAGGATCATTGTTGGAAGTTACGCGTTAACGAACATATAAAGACTTCTATGAAAGAAAAAAGGACTGAATAGAATGACAACTGGAAGGGGAGAGAGAGGGGGAGAAGAATAAAACGTGTTGCCGAACGACCCCCAGGATAACCCAAAAGGGGTCTGTATTTAAATATGAGAGGACCTGAAGGGTGTAACAGTGTTTGCACCTGTCCCTTCAATACAAAATAAGATACCGGCCTATGAAGCACAAGACGTGGAAGGAAAAAAAATTTGCAAAAAAATACCGACTTGCGTAAAAAGTGTTAGGAAAGATTATATTATTATACTACATACACGGTGTAAATCACTTCATCACGAAGCCGTCAACCAAGCATTCTGTACATGAAACTAAGTAACTTTACGCAAAAATTATTGCTGGGAAACGACTTTTTTTTTGGGGGTGTAAAATCATGTTTTGTGGTAGAACTCAATGTAACGCATTCAAAACATTGTGCTGATGGACGGATTGAATAGTACGGGGGTCGTGGAGGTGTTTAAAGTAAAAATCTTCCCTTAAAAAATTTGTATTAAAAAGAAATTTGTCAAAAAGTTGGAACTTTGACCCCTAATATCTCCGTAACTAGAAGGTTCCCAGGTATAACGTCGAACAAAAAAATGATCGCAATGACAGGGATAACCAGTGCCTTTCGGCTTCGTTAAGAGGTGTTTTACACCCTTTATATTATGTCTTTTTGACATTTCTTATATTATGTCTTTTGTGACAACCTCCTGAATTTTGACGAGTATGCAAAGCAACACATTGTAGATATTCGATTTTACCCCCGAATTCGGATTCAAACAAATCTGTAGCACGGATCACTCCTAAAACCAGTCATGACGTAATATTATCAGCTTTTAATGTTCCCACTGCTGGGGTACAGGCCTCCTCTATTTGAGAGGGAGTGGACTTTAAATGCTGTAATGTAATTCACCACGCGGGCCCAGTGCGGGTTGGTAGATGTCACATGTTTTTTTTTTTTTTGTTCTAGAACACGCCGCTTAACCGTATCATAGTAACATTTATTTTGATCAACAATGGTGATTCATATTTCATATATAAAAGCATGGCGTCACGTTGTGTCACGCGAGAACGAGTAAGTTCGACGACCAATCAAGGTATACGAAACCAGTTTATGCTAATCTCTTAATGAACGGGAAAACTATAACAAGCTAAGCCATGTTATACTGGAAACTTATACTTGGTGTTTCGCAGTGTGTGAGTGAGACATCTTTTACCTTACGATCGACAAACGACGTTGTTTGGACACGTCTGACTTTGGCCTATGAGGGTTAACCTTTGACTGAATTGCGGTCAAGTTTAGATCAAAGACACCATCATCATCTGCCTAGCTTTTTCCCAAACTTATCTAGTTGTCCATACTAAAATTATAAAGTGGTAAAATTGTAAGTTTGTCTTACTTTTGTGTGTAGGGTAAATCTACGGAACTGCTGATCCGATTCCGAAAATTCTTACACCGACGGGATGCTACTTTATCCACGTCTGTCGTAGGCTACACTTAAAACGTTCCGTGGCTTAATTTCCGTACATAAAAGGAGCGAAGCCACGAAAAAAAGCTAGTGTATAACAAAACATTGATTCTCAATCTCTACTAAAATTAAAACTTACCTTTTTTCCTTTTCAAAACTTCATATCATCATCAGCCTATAATGTTCCCACTGCTGGGACACAGGCCTCCTCTCTAAGAGTGAGTGGGCTGTAATCCACCTCGCAGGCCCAGTGCGTGTTGGTAAATGTCACATGTCTTCGAAGTTTTAGTTCTAGGACATGCCAGTTTCCTGACGATGTTTTCCTTCACCGTTTTTAAGGGTAGCGGTGATGAAATAAATTACACACAGTAATGCGCCCGCCTGGGTTCGAACCCACGGCTTACTGCTCGTAAGTCGGGGCTGCCACCACTGGGCCACCGCTGCTCTCCATGATTTACAAAACTTAATCTCATTTAAAATTACTTACCAAAGTACCAAGCCTCCCCCAAGTGTCGCCACATTGAAATTTTGGACGGTTTTGCCATAATCGCCACGCTTGGCAGGCGGGTTGGCGATCGCAGTACGGTTGTTACAAAAGCACAGAGAACACTGCTGCCCATTCTCTGGCAAATCCCTTAGTCGCCTCTTACGACACCCACGGGAAGATGGGATGGTGCTATTCTTTACGTCCGACACCATACAGAACATAACAAAACCTTGATTCTCAATCTTTATAAAAATTAAAACTTACCTTTTTTTCCTTTTCTAAACTTAATCTCACTTAAAATTACCTATTAAAGTACAGTCACATATAAACACAGGCTTGCACTAGTTGCATTCTGCATGGCGTCATGGTTACGTAAACAATTGGTTGCTAGACAACGCGATGATGCAATGATCTAACCAGTGACGCATGCTTACAGTGTCCATTGTTTACACTCATGGTCATACTTGGATGAGCTGTGGTGGGGATGCCAATCCATAGGTCTCGAGTTCGAACCCTAGGCACGCACCTCTGATTAATGTGCGTTTTGTATAATTATCACTTGCTTCGGTGAAAGAAAACATCGTGAGGAAACCAGCATGTCTGAGAGATATTACTCGACGGCTTGCAAGCCCATCATCATCATCATCATAATTTCAGCCCAAAAGACGTCCACTGCTGGTCATAGGCCTCCCCCTAGTGTCGCCACATTGACATTTAGGGGGTTTTGCCATAATCGCCACGCTTGGCAGGCGGGTTGGCGATCGGAGTGTTACAAAAGCACAGAGAACGCTGCTGCCCATTCTATGGCAAATGCCTTAGTCGCCTCTAACGGCACCCACGGAAAGATATGGGATGGTGCTATTCTTTACGTCCGACACCATGCAGAGCATAACAAAACCTTGATTCTCAATCTATATAAAAATTAACCTTACCTTTTTCCTTTTCTAAACTTAATCTCACTTAAAATTACCTATTAAAGTACAGTCACATATAAACACAGGCTTGCACTAGTTGCATTCTGCATGGCGTCATGGTGACGTAAACAATTGGTTGCTAGGCAACGCGATGATGCAATGATCTTACCAGTGACGCATGGTTGCAGTGTCCATTGTTTTCGCTCGTGGTCATACTTGGATGGGCTGTGGTGGGGATGCCAATCCATAGGTCTCGAGTTCGAACCCTAGGCACGCACCTCTGATTAATGTGCGTTTTGTATAATTATCACTTGCTTCGGTGAAGGATAACATCGTGAGGAAACCAGCATGTCTGAGAGATATTACTCGACGGCTTGCAAGCCCATCATCATCATCATCATTTCAGCCCAAAAGACGTCCACTGCTGGACATAGGCCTCCCCCAAGTGTCGCCACATTGACATTTTGGAGGGTTTTGCCATAATCGCCATGCTTGGCAGGCGGGTTGGCGATCGCAGTACGGTTGTTACAAAAGCACAGAGAACGCTGCTGCCCATTCTCTGGCAAATCCCTTAGTCGCCTCTTACGACACCCACGAAGATATGGGATGGTGCTATTCTTTACGTCCGACACCATACAGAGCATAACAAAACCTAGATTCTCAATGTATAAAAAAAAAATTACCTTTTTTCCTTTTCTAAAAGTACAGTCACATATAAACACAGGCTTGCACTAGTTGCATTCTGCATGGCGTCATGGTTACGTAAACAATTGGTTGCTAGGCAACGCGATGATGCAATGATCTAACCAGTGACGCATGCTTACAGTGTCCATTGTTTTCGCTCGTGGTCATACTTGGATGAGCTGTGGTGGGGATGCCAATCCATAGGTCTCGAGTTCGAACCCTAGGCTCGCACCTCTGATTAATGTGCGTTTTGTATAATTATCACTTGCTTCGGTGAAGGAAAACATCGTGAGGAAACCAGCATGTCTGAGATATTTCTCGACGGCATGTAAAGCCAAGTCAGAGGCCCTGCATGGGCGGCATAAATCAAATCAAAATTATTTATTCCAAGTAGGCCAGTTACAGGCACTTTTGAATAGTCAAACAACAATAAATATTAAGCTACAGCCCACTAGACATAATAACTGTGAAAGTACTGTAGTTGCCCATTCCAAAGCGTCTCTATGGAGAAGAATGGGCAAGAAACTCCATGGACACTCTTTTAAATTAGTAAATCTTGGGTTCCATCATTCATGTTGAGATGGTACATTATGTGAGAACGATGTAGCAAGACGTGCACGTTAAAAGAGTCCAAACAAAAACAAAAAGAAAATGAAAATTAAAAAAAAATAAGTTCGTAAAAACTCTGACACCAGTTTACGGGCTCACTAACCACATGAAAACAAAGAAGTGGAGTAATTTATTCCATCGCCACAGCTCTCAAAACGGTGAAGGAAAACATCGTGAGGAAACCGGCATGTCCTAGAACTAAAAATTCGAAGACATGTGACATCTACCAACCCGCACTGGGCCCGCGTGGTGGATGACAGCTCACTCCCACTCATAGAGAGGAGGCCTGTGTCCCAGTAGTAGACACGTAAGCTGAACATGCTTATGACATAACATCAAGCCTGTAATCCCCGGCTTAGGCAAAGGTATACTTGACAGTGCACCAACATTTCACCAGCTATGTTTAAGTCCCATGTAATAGGGGGCGAGCCTATTGCCATCAACCGAGCACAAATGTAGACTCCGTGGCTGCGGCTGAGAAATTCTTGTGGGAAAAAACAAAAAAAGATGGTCATAAGAATGCTTAACCTTTTGAACGCCATTGTCACTTATACGTGACGAGCAAGCGAGTGCTCTGTACGCCAACGACACAAATATGTGACAAAAAATGTAGTGCATTATATTATAACACGAAATAAACAATTTAAATGTTTACGCATATTCGGATTTTGAATTAAATTACTTTATTTCAGAGCTTGATCCATGTGATAGTATCAAACCTAACAAAAGTTTTTATTCATTTGTCTGCTGCACTCACCTTACGCACCAGGTACATAGAATAATCTAGCACTTATAACCTTCCATTGAAATATGTAAACAAGTCGGTTGCTAGGCAACGCAGTGATGCAACCATTACGGCGCTGACGCATACAATAGACTAGACGATGCGCTTGAGTAACTTTTTAAAATACCGTGAGTAATATAAAATAAGTAGTGCATGTGAATTTATCTAATACTAGCAGCTCCCCACGACCTTCATTCGCGTGAAATTATTATAAAAATGTTGCTGTTCTAGTTACCCATCTGCCAAGTGTGGCGATTATGGCAAATCCCCCTTTATGTCAATGTGGCGACACTTGGGGGAGGCTTATGTCCAGCAGTAGACGTCTTTCGGCTGAAATGATGATGATTACTGCCCTAGTTGAAGTTTGGTAAAGTTATTGCCTATAACATCAGCGATTTCTCAGTAAAAGTCCCTTCAACATCGGTTCTGCTGTTACGAAGATAAGCCGGTTTTTTTTTTGTTAAATGTGCATACAAGTACATATATTTTATATGTTTTCAGTAAAAAGCTGTTGTTTTGAAATAACAGACACTTCAATTTTATTTATCTGATAGATTAACTTTAAGTAAGTATGCATGAAAAAACAATCTGGAAAATACCTTTTTTTTGTTGTAAATATTTAGTTTTAATCATTCTACATATAAATTAATCTTCTAGTTTTAATGTAAAATGAACAGATGACAAGTATTTGTGTGGAATGCTTCAACTAAAAAGTGTTAAAAAAAAGATTTTTGTTATAAGTTTTGCTCGTTACCGTTATACTGTCTTCCTGCTAATGACTGACAGATGGAAATGAGGACATCCGCAAGAGAAACAAGGTTACCGACGTAGCCCGAAGAATTGCCAAACTTAAGTGGCAGTGGGCAGGGCACATGGCTCGCAGAACGGATGGCCGATGGGGCCGAAGAGTTCTGGAATGGCGACCGCGAGCCGGAAGACGATGCGTTGGAAGGCGTCTCACTAGGTGGACCGATGACCTGGTGAAGGTTGCGGGGATCCGCTGGATGAGTCGCACGGGACCGGTCAAAGTGGCGACTCCTGGGGGAGGCCTATGTCCAGCAGTGGACGTCTTTCGGCTGAAATGACTAACCATCACATTTCCATTGATAAATAATTCTTAGGTTGCTGCTCCACTAACTTTCTCTAAAACGAACCCAGGGCTAAAACTAGTCCACCATTTGTAAACATGATGTCATTTTTCATATTCGTCATGTTATGCATAACTATAATTGCCATCACGTAAACTAATGTCTCAATAGCCTCTCTGGAATGCTTACCTAGGTTGGTCCGTGGATGGGTGGCATTACGTACCGAGTTTCCTCCGTGTCTCAGAAAGCACGTTTAGCTGTTAGTCCCGGCTGTGATTTGTAGATCTAGGACAGTGGTTACAGGTAGTCAGTGGCCCGAAAGTCTGACAACCAGTCTTACGAAGGGTTATTACCTAATACTAACTGGATTGTGGAGGTCAGATAAGCAGTCGTTTCATCTAAAATACTGGTATTCAGCTGCATTTGGTTAGTGTTCTTCTTCTTTTTGTCGTCTCGATAATGATCATCATCATCATCATTTCAGCCCAAAAGACGTCCACTGCTGGACATAGGCCTCCTCCAAGTGTTGCCACATTGAAATTTTTGGGGATTTTGCCATAATCGCCACGCTTGGCAGGTGGGTTGGCAATCGCAGTACGGTTGTTACAAAAGCACTGAGAACGCTGCTGTCCATTCTCTGGCAAATCCCTTAGTCGCCTCTTACGACACCCACGGGAAGATATGTGATGGTGCTATTCTTTACGTCCGACACTATACAGAGCACTTCAAGTATCGATGATACTTCTTTGTTATATGGTTTGGGCCCAGTAGCCACATTTACGGCGTTATTTAGGGCGTCGAGAGTGCAGGTAAACGGACACGTGGGACACTCCAGCAGGTGGGGCATACTTTGATCCGGAGCGCCGCACTCGCACTCGGTGTTGGAGGAATCAATGATACCCCATTTTGCCAGATTATGTTTGCAGCGGCCTACTTGGGTACGCAATCGATTTAAAGCTTTCCAGATAGGCCACTGCAGGTTTCTACCGGGAGCCAGATGTTCTTGGGGCTTCCCAAAGTTGTGAGATGGAGGACATCTTTCTTGCCACAGCATGCGTCGTTCTTTAGGTTTTGGATTGCATGAGTGGAGCGCAAGAGTGATTAGGCTAACAGACCCCAATAAAGTTGGCGACATATACGGCGCTGACTCACTTTCATTCTTGTATTGTCTTGGGCACCACTCCGTTATAATAAATAAAATAATAATAATAATCAATTTATTTTCAGGTTACAACGACCCATAGATAAATACCTTAACCTAAATATACATACTATAACAATTGTGTTAGTACATAAAACTTATAATTATGTTAGTAACACTTCACTTGCACGATGTTGTGTGCGTTCGTGTGGAATTTGTCCGCGGATTATGTTCCTTTAGTCCTTACTAAGTGTTGGTCTCCGCAAAATCTTTCCACTTTTGGCGATTCTGTGTCATGGGTATCAAGTGTCCACAGATGGGAGTTGAACATAACAGGGACAATGTAGGCGTTCTGTATATGGTATGGCCAACCCAGCGGAGTACAGAACTGATGTTATGTTGTCCTTTTTTAAGAGCGTTTAAACCTTACGGTATTTTATACAAACTTTCAAGTTCTTATTTTCCGAAATGACTGAACCGATATTAATACGCATAAGCAGGATACATAGGTCTAAAAAGTTACTAAACGAACCTTTTCGAAATATCTTTTAAAAAAATTGATTATTGGGTATTTCTCTTTCTGTAGATAATTTATAATCGGTCTAATTTAGCTATAACACTATTTTCGAAAATGATTTTTTAAATAGGTAGTTATTTCGGAAAGTAAGGGCTTGAAATTTTGTATGAAATGCCGTAAGGTGTAATTGCTCTTAAGAGCGTTTATACCCTACGGCATTTCATACAAACTTTCAAGTCGTTATTTTCCGAAATGACTGAACAAATTTTAATGAAACTTCCTACGCATAAGCAGTATACATAGGTCTAAAAAGTTACTAAAAACATTTTCGAAAAATAATGTTACAGCTAAATTAGACCGATTTTTGACTATCTATAGAAACAGAAATTTCCAAGTATCTTTATTTTTAGGGTTCCGTAGCCGAATGGCAAAAAACCGAACCCTTATAGATTCGTCATGTCTGTCTGTCTGTCTGTCTGTCCGTCCGTATGTCACAGCCACTTTTTTCCGAAACTATAAGAACTATACTGTTGAAACTTGGTAAGTAGATGTATTCTGTAACCCGCATTAAGATTTTCACACAAAAATAGAAAAAAGCAATAAATTTTGGGGGTTCTCCATACTTAGAACTGAAAACCAAAAAATTTTTTTCATCAACCCCATACGTGTGGTATCTATGGATAGGTCTTCAAAAATGATATTGAGGTTTCTAATGTCATTTTTTTCTAAACTGAATAGTTTGCGCTAGAGCCACTTGCAAAGTGTTAAAATGTGTGTCCCCCCCCTCTAATTTCTAAAGTAAGAGGTGGAAAATTTTGAAAATATTTAGGATTGTAGAACGCAAAAAACGCTATCAACGAAAATTGGTTTCAATAAGATATGATGTTTAGTTTTTGAGATATGGGACTTTTCCATTAAACTGCAGCAGTAACTTTGATTTTCATTAACATACTATGAAAAACAAATTTAGTTTTGCGGTTGAGTGGAAGTTTACCAACTAATACTACTTACTAATGAATGACACAAATACAAAATATTGTTACTATATTGTTTGGGGCTATGGAACCCTGTGTGCGAGTAAGACTCGCACTTGGCCGGTTTTTTAAAAGATATTTCGAAAATGTTTTTTAGTAACTTTTTAGACCTATGTATCCTGCTTATTCGTATCAAGTTTAATTAAAGTCGGTTCAGTCATTTCGGAAAATAAGGACTTGAAAGTTTGTACGAAATGCAGTAAGGTGTAAATGATCTTAAATTATGTCATATTTCAGATTCGCCATGTTATATGCAAAACTACAACCAATTTTATTATAGACTGTTTATATTATATTTTCTCCTGCTTTATCGTGTGGTTAGTGCCTAAAAGGTCTCCCTTCAAACTTTTCCTGATTTAAAAAGTGTTAACTTGTTTTTTTTTTCTGTTATTTTAGGCAGATATGTCCCCAGAGCGGTGTTGGTGGACCTCGAACCTGGCACCATGGACTCAGTCAGGGCCGGTCCATATGGACAGCTCTTCAGACCAGACAACTTCGTCTTCGGCCAAAGTGGCGCCGGTAAGTAACGCCATCTAGTAGCGAGTAGCTGAAGTAACAAATTACATAACAAGTACAAAACAACAAATCAAATCAAAATCATTTATTTGAAGTAGGCCAGTTACAGGCACTTTTGAATAGTCGAACAACAAAAAAAATGAAGCTACAGTCCCAGTCACAAGACATAATAACTGTGAAAGTACTGTAGTTGCCCTTTCCAAAGCGTAGATCAATGGAGAAGAAAGGGCAAGAAACTCCATGGATACTCTTTTGAATCATAATCTTGTTACAAAAACCTTGGTTACATCATTCATGTTGAGATGGTACAGTATGTGACAGTAAGGCAGTGCCAAGACAGTAGAAACTGCAATGGCAGACTGACACTCGTATCTATAGTAAGTAATTACTTAGGTTGAAGTAATAACCTATACAATTTTTTATGCAATAGACAAGATTTTAAACGAAGTAAGAACCGTCAAAGAGAGCAAAGGTATAAATTCTAACTTTTGATAGTAGCAAGCAATAACTATTAGAATAACAACCGTATCTATTTTGTAGCTAGACATGCTTTTAACCCGTCTTTGCTGACTTGTTTATACATACATAGGGTGTGAATGCACATCCCAGCCGATAGGCTGAATGAGTTCTCTGTCTTAGCACTGACGCCACCGCCGCTTTACTTGGTAAACGTGCAATCCTTTCAGTTATAAAAGCAGATAAGAGAGACGTTGTAAATAGCGCCATCTTGCGGCGAATAGCAAAACTGACTATTCTGTCACAACAATATATTAATGGTGATATTTTAATTTGTCTCATAACAAATAGTAAACGATATGGTAAATATTCCGTTTCCAGTGCAATCTATTCTGTCGTCGGGGCCAGTGGCACTTGTAACGCCATCTACCGGCGAGTAGCGGAACTATTTAGCTTAGATGTGTCATTCTGATTCATTTCTATTAATCTGATGCAGTCATGATTTTATATCTTTTAAGGACAGATTATAAGACTGATGAAATGCAATGTAAGGTCTTAATCTATCACGTAGTTTTGTTGTCATCTATTTTTAATTGATGAATGAAAAAATAAATCTTTTTCATTAAGATTTAGCGTAATTGAGAATTGAAAAAGTTTTTTTAGTAACTTTTTAGACCTATGATCCTGCTTATGAGTATGAAGTTTAATTAAAATTGGTTCAGTCATTTCGGAAAATAAGGACTTGAAAGTTTGTATGAAATGTCGTAAGGCGTAAACGCTCATAAAGGTACATGCGGTTGTGCAGAATTCGCAGGACAGCAGGTGGGGCATATCGTGCAAAGGGGCTCTGTTTGAGACTGGCGTTCTGTTTGATTTGGAATGAGGAGAATGTTGAACAAACTCGTTGGTTTAATGAATGCGACTATTTCTGTTGAAATGACGACTTAAGTTCAATACTCTAGTGGGGAAATATTTTAATGAGTTAAGTCAGGGTTACCCATTACATACCGAGTTTCCTCCGTGCCTCGGAAAGCACGTTAAGCCGTTGGTCCCGGCTGTCATTTGTAAATGTTTGACAGTCGTTACAGGTAGTCAGGGGCCCCTAAGTCAGACAACCAGTCTCACCAAGGTGTATCGTATTACCCAGTACTAACAGGGCTGTGGAGGGTCAGATAGGCAACTGCTCAAAGCTAAAAATTACATCATGGTTTTTTTGGGTAAACGGTCAATATCAACTCGATCAGCAGAGGATGGTATTATGAAGAACGTTGTAATTTCATGCTATATTTCTCCTGCAGGTAACAACTGGGCGAAGGGACATTACACAGAGGGCGCTGAGCTCGTTGACTCTGTCATGGACGTGATCAGGAAGGAGGCTGAAGGCTGCGACTGCTTACAAGGTAATTATATTTATATCATCATCATCAGCTTCTAATGTTCCCACTGCTGGGACACAGGCCTTCTCTCCATGAGAGGGAGTGGAATTCACGTGACTGAGTCTTAGACAAGTTTGGCCGTAAAGCAATCATCATGTTGGGACACAGGCCTCCTCTCTATGAGAGGGATTTGGCTGTAATCCACCACGCGGGCCCAGTGCGGGTTGGTAGATGTCACATGTATTCGAATTTTCAGTTCTAGGACATGCCGGTTTCCTCACGATGTTTTCCTTCACCGTTTTTGAGAGCAGCGGTGATGAAATAAATTGCTCAAAGTAATGCGCCTGCCTGGGTTCGAGCCCACGGCTTACTGCTCGTAAGTCGGGGCTGCCACCACTGGGCCACCACTGCTCTATATTTAATTAGATCTTATTTATTTTCTATTTTTCTAGGTTGTTACAAGATTATAGAGCATAATGGAAATTCGCCGTTTTCTCACTATGTAAGAAGTCTAGCCGACTTCGGATCGAAGTTTACATTTCAAAGTTAAACATAGCCAATGCTAGCTCACTCTATGTTGCTCTGAATATTTCCTCATTACTACATTTTATTTAATTTTGCATCGGGGTATTCTTTTACTTGTTTTACCAAAAACAATCTAATCGCGGTACCTGGTAATGACCTCACAGATTTTATAGCGTTTTTTGGGGTTCCGTACCCAAAGGGTCAAACGGGACCCTATTACTGAGACTTCGCTGTCCGTCCGTCTGTCACCAGGCTGTATCTCATGAACCGTGATAGTTAGCTAGTTGAAATTTCTACAGATTATGTATTTCTGTTGCTGCTATAACAACAAATACTATAAACAGAATAAAAGAAATATTTAAGGGAGCTCCGATACAAAAAAGTGTTTTTTTTTTTGCTCGCTTTTATAAGTAATGTTACGGAACCCTTCGTGCGTGAGTCCGACTCGCACTTTACATATTGTATAGTATGCTAACCCCGACTTCCTCTCCCCAGGTTTCCAGCTGACGCACTCCTTAGGAGGCGGTACGGGCTCAGGCATGGGCACACTGCTGCTGAGCAAGATCCGCGAGGAGTTCCCCGACAGGATCATGAGCACTTTCAGTGTGGTACCTTCCCCCAAGGTGAGAGGCATTAATGGCACTACTTTTCTAGGGCAAATAACACTCGTTGATATACTCCTCCTGACCTGAGGAGCTTGTGGCTAAATAATCAGACGCTCGGATCTATCTTTAGGCTAAGCCGCGTTTGCCTAGGTTGGTCCGTGGATGGGTGACCACTCATTACACACCGAGTTTCCTCTGTGATAGGACGTTAAGCCGTTGGTCCGCGTAGGTGGATATTTGACAGTCGTTACGAGTAGTCAGAAGCCAAAAGTCTGACAACCAGTCTTACCAAGGGGTATCGTAATCGTATTACCCAGTTATTGGGTTGTGGAGGTCAGATAGGCAGTCACTCCATGTAAATACTGGTATTCAGCTGTATGCTAGACCACCAAGCGTAGATAATTTGTTGACTGTTGTGTGCAGGAAATCAAAATCATTCTGGTCTGGGTATTGAGAAAGAAAATTCTCCATATCATGATTTTTTCTACACACATTCAGAGTTTCTGGCCCATTCTTACAAATAGAAACATCACAAATGTTTGTAATATATAAAATTCTCGTGTGCGGTGTTGTTACCAAACTCCTCCAAATCGGCTGAACCGATTTGTATGTTTGTGTGCATGTCGGGTAGGTCTGAGAATCGGCCAACATCTATTTTTCATATCCCTAAAACCCATCAAAATTTCCACGCGAACGAATTTGCGAAAAATTCGTAAAAAATAAATTTTGCATGCCTTATTGTAGAATCACTTAGAATATGTAAATTTTATAACACCATAAACACTGCTAGTTTTCTGCAAAAATAAATGATTTTATATAAGCAATAGATAATAGATTCAAAAAACTAACCAACTAATTCTCTATCCAGGTCTCGGAAGTAGTTCTGGAACCGTACAACGCCACCCTCTCCATGCACCAACTCGTAGAGAACACTGACATGACGTTCTGTATCGACAACGAAGCGCTCTACAACATCTGCTTCAGGACTCTGCGGCTCACCAGCCCCAGCTATGGCGATCTGAACCATCTCATATCGGTGAGTCTGACCGCTTGGCTTCTACCTTCACGCTGACTATCAGCGACAGCAGAAAAAAAAAATATAATAGCTATTTATGCAACTGTTACGTTATGGACGGTCTTTTAATACGAGTGCCTTTTTTCGGTACAAGCGTAGCGCGTACCGAAATAGGTGGACACGAGTTATTAAAAGACTAATAACGTACAGTTGCATACAAGATTTTATTTACGAAGGAAGGAATAAAACGCAGATATAGACAAATAAGTATTTTTAATAGAAACTTAAGTACACTGACTGACTATTGTTTATTTATATGTATATTTTGTATTGTACATTTTTTTATTTTATATAATCTTTATCTAAATCTAAACTAATATTATAAAGAGGAAAGATTTGATTGTTTGTTTGTTTGCATTGAATAGGCTCCGAAACTACTGGTCCGATTTGAAAAATTCTTTCAGTGTTTGATAGCCCATTTATCGAGGAAGGCTATAGGCTATATATCATCACGCTACGACCAATAGGAGTGGAGCAGCAATGAAAAATGTTGCGAAAACGGGGAAAATGACCCGCAGACGAAGTTGCGCGGGACAGTTAGTGGTCAATAAAGTGACTATTTACTCTAACATGCTTCTACACTTACAGCTCACAATGTCCGGAGTGACAACGTGCCTGCGTTTCCCGGGACAACTGAACGCTGACCTCAGGAAGTTAGCGGTCAACATGGTGCCTTTCCCTCGTCTGCACTTCTTCATGCCTGGTATGTGTGCTCGTGTTCGTGTGTGACTGAGGTTTCTTATAGGCAAGCGTGCTCCACCCGCATCATCGCATCACGGAGTTCCATGGAGTTTCTTACCTATTCTTCTCCGTAGAGATCTACGGAGGAGCTCGTGGCTATGTAATAACAGCCGCACGGGCCGATCTTTAAGGTTAAGCCGTGCTTGCCAAAGTCGGTCCGTGGATCATCATTCATCATTTCAGCCCAAAAGCCGTCCACTGCTGGACATAAGCCGCCCCCAAGTGTCGCCACAGTGACATTTTGGGGGATTTTGCCATTATTGCCACGCTTGGCAGGCGGGTTGGCGATCGCAGTACGGTTGTTACAAAAGCACAGAGAACGCTGCTGCCAATTCTCTGGCAAGTCCCTTAGTCGCCTCTAACGACACCCACGGGAAGATATGGGATGGTGCTTCTTTACGTCCGACACCATACAGACCTCCGTGTATGGGTGACCATAATTACATATCGAGTTTCCTCCGTGCCTCGGAAAGCACGTTAAGCCGTTGGTCCCGGCTGTCATTTGTAGATCTTTGAAAGTCGTTACGAGTAGTCAGAAGCTAAAACTCTGACATCCAGTCTGGCCAGGGGGTATCGTATTACCCAGTTACTGGGTTGTGGAGGTCAGATAGGCAGTCGCTTCATGTAAATACTGGTACTCAGCTGCATCCGGTTACACTGGAAGCTGACCCCAAGATAGTTTGGGATAAGGCTAGGCAGATGATGAGAGATCTACGCTTTGGAATGGGCAACTACAGTACTTTCACAACTTATTATGCCTTGTGACTGGGACTGTAGATTTGCTTTTTTTCTGTTATTTTTGACATTCAAAAGTGCCTGTAATGGTCTAATTGAAATAAATGGTTTGAGTTCGTCAATTTCGTATGAAATAAATAACAAGAATGTCCTTCTTTGGTGTAGAAACGACCATAAAAACCAGCCGTTTCTTAGTTTTTGTCAGATCTAAACATCGTCATCTGCCTAGCCTTTTCTCAATCCATTTTGAGGTCGGCTGCCAGTCTAACCGGATGCAGCTGCAGTACTAGTAATTTATATGAACCGACTGCCTATCTGACCTCCACAACCCAGTAACTGGGTAATACGATACCCCTTGGTAAGACTAATGTCAGACTTGGTTTTTGACTACTCGTAACGACTGTCAAAGATCTACAAATGACAGGTGGGGCCAAAGGCTTAACGTTTTTTCCGAGGCATGGAGCAAACTCGTTATGTAATTAAGGTCACCCATCCACGGACCAACCTCGGCAAGCACGTCTTGACATTAAAAATCGACCCGTGAGGCTGTTATTATTAAGCCCCGAAAAAATATTTTATAAATTTTTGTCTTGCTGTTTATTCCGGCCGGCTTATCTCCGAAATGGCTGGACCGATTTTGTCGGGAACTATTACTGGCTCTGTATGGTGTTGGACGTAAAGCTCTGTATGGTGTCGGACATAAAGCTCTGTATGGTGTCGGACGTAAAGAATAGCACCATCCCATATCTTCCCGTGGGTATCGTGAGATGCGACTAAGGGACTTGCCAGAGAATGGGCAGCAGCGTTCTCTGTGCTTTTGTAACAACCGTACTGCGATCGCCAACCCGCCTGCCAAGCGTGGCGATTATGTCAAAACCCCCCAAAATGTCAATGTGGCGACACTTGGGGGAGGCCTATGTCCAGCAGTGGACGTCTTTTGGGCTGAAATGATGAATGAATGATGATTACTGGTAGATAGCTGATGTAATATCCTTCTTCAACGGTTTGGTCATATTAGTTTATTTACTAACATAAATGTCTAAATATTTCAGGTTTCGCGCCACTAACCGCTAGGAACGCTCAAGCTTTCCGTGCAGAAACTGTCCCTGAACTGATGAGCCAAGTAAGGATTTAATACTTGTATTTTAATATTTAGTTCTGTCTTCATTTAAGGATAGAGATGAAGCAGCAGTGGCCCAGTGGTGGACACCCAGACTAACGAGCAGTAAGCCGTGGGTTCGTACCCAGGCAGGCGCATTAATTTGTGTAATTTATTTCATCACCGCTGCCCTCAAAAACGGTGAAGGAAAACATCGTGAGGAAACCGGCATGTTCTGGAACTAAAAATTCGAAGACATGTGACATCTACCAACCCGCACTGGGCCCGCGTGGTGGATAACAGTATGTGTTCTTCATATCAAAATCAACGGGTTCGATTCCTGGCTAGGGATAAATCGATTTTCCGAAAATCCAACGATGCAGTTTTACTTTTCATCAAAATCGGGCTCGAGACTCCTTTGAGTATTTTTCGCTATTCCTCATAGTTTCGGATTTGGGTAACCACGCTCACTTAGAAAATTCATCCTGCATACTTCTTTTGAAGAAAGGACGTAAATACCGTTTTATAGATTTTTTTAAAGTTTTCACTTTTATTTCACTTTCACAATGTGTTTCATCATCATCATCATCAGCCTATAATGTTCCCACTGCAGGAACACGGGCCTCCTCTCTATGAGAGGGAGTGGAAGACATGCCGGTTTCCTCACGATGTTTTCCTTCACTGTTTTTAAGAGCAGCGGTGATGAAATAAATTACACACAGTAATGCGCCTGCCTGGGTTCGAACTTACGACTTACTGCTCCTAAGTCGGGGCTGCCACCACTTGGCCACCGCTGCTCTTTATAACAATGTGTTTATTAACCACATAATATCTTTTCTAACTGTTCTTCTTAAAACCTACCTAACTTACCCCCCTCCCCCCTCAGATGTTCAACAGCGGCAACATGATGACAGCAGCGGACCCGCGCCACGGTCGCTACCTCACGGTCGCCACGATCTTCCGCGGTCGCATGTCTATGAAGGAAGTCGACGAACAGATACTGGCTATTCAAAATAAGAATTCCAGGTGAGTGCTCTAGCTATTTAATTTAAGAGCGTTTACGCCTTATGACATTTCATACAAACTTTCAAGTCCTTATTTCACGAAATTACTGAACCGATTCCAATGAAACTTCATTAAATTTCGAAAAATTTTGTTACAGCTAACTGATTATAAATTATCTATAGAAAAGGAAATTTCCAGTTACCTTTTTTTTTAAAAGGCATTTGGAAAATGTTTTTTAACAACTTTTTTTAAATGTTTAGTAACTTAGACCTATGTATCCTGCTTATGCGTATGAAGTTACATTAAAATCGGTTCAGAAATTCAGACGAAAAAGGTTTATCCTATTAAAACTAAGCCTCTCTTCCCCACAGCTATTTCGTAGAATGGATCCCCAACAACCTGAAGGTAGCCGTCTGCGACATCCCACCCCGCGGCCTCAAGATGTCCGCCACGTTCATCGGCAACAGCACGGCCATACAGGAGATCTTCAAACGTATCTCTGAGCAGTTCACCGCTATGTTCAGGAGAAAGGTGAGCCATTATCACACACTGTGAGCCATCATCACACACAGTGTGACCCAACAGCACGGCCATACAGGAAATCTTCAAACGTATCTCTGAGCAGTTCACCGCTATGTTCAGGAGAAAGGTGAGCCATTATCACAGACTGTGAGCCATCATCACACACAGTGTGACCCAACAGCACGGCCATACAGGAAATCTTCAAACGTATCTCTGAGCAGTTCACCGCTATGTTCAGGAGAAAGGTGAGCCATTATCACACACTGTGAGCCATCATCACACACAGTGTGACCCAACAGCAGTGCCATACAGGAGATCTTCAAGCGTATCGCTGAGCAGTTTACCGCTATGTTCAGGAGAAAGGTGAGCCATAATCACACACTGTGAGCCATCATCACACACAGTGTGACCCAACAGCACGGCCATACAGGAGATCTTCAAACGTGTCTCTGAGCAGTTCACCGCTATGTTCAGGAGAAAGGTGAGCCATCATCACCATAGATCTGAGTAGGTTGATTGAATTGGGGTCATTGATCCGAAAGGTATATATTATGGACATTCCTCCGGAATTGGTTGATTTGATTGAAAGTTGTGGAATGGCGAGCGCGAACCGGAAGATGTTGCGTTGGAAGGCCTCCCACTAGGTGGTCCGATACCTGGTGAAGGTTGCGGGGATCCGCTAGATGAGAGTCGCACGGGACCGGGCTATGTGGCGACACTTGGGGGAGGCCTATGTCCAGCTGTGGACGTCTTTCGGCTGAAATGATGATGTTGATTCCCAGTGTACCTCCTCTTTCCTCTCTTGTTTATGTTTTACTGTTTGTTCCAGGCTTTCCTCCACTGGTACACTGGCGAAGGCATGGATGAGATGGAGTTCACGGAGGCTGCCAGCAACATGGCGGATCTTATCTCTGAATACCAGCAGTATCAGGTATAATCATTAAAATCATCAAACAATACTCTTAAGTTCATTTAATCCCATATTGAATGACCATTTCATGAAAAAGTGATTATTTATTTATTAGATTCACCAACAGCAATACATACTGTGAATTACAGGAAACCATAGAATTAAAATAAAAGCTCTGGTATGTATGCCTATTATAGGAATACGGAGCATTCACCATAGTAACAACAAAATAAAAATCAAATATAATGCAAATGTAATTTGCAAATTGCAAAAAAACGTAAGAAAGAGAGCAGCAGTGGCCTAGTGATGGCAGCCCCGACTCACGAGTATTAAGCCGTGGGTTTGACCCCAGGTTTTGGTACTTTTTTTGTAAATTATTTGAAACACTGATGCTCTCAAAGCGGTGAAGGAAAACATCGTGAGGAAACCGGCTTGTCCTAGAACTAAAAATTCGAAGACAAGGCCTGTGTCCCAGCAGTGGGAACATTACAGGCTTATGCTCAGGATTATGCTTATTCTAAGACATTTTGAATATCGTGGCTCCCCCTTACGCCTTACACACATTTCATACATACCTTATTTTCTGAAATGACTGAACCGATTTTAATGAAACTTAACACGCATAAACACATAGGGCTAAAAAGTTACTAAAAACATTTTCGAAAAATAGTGTTACAGCTAAATTTGACTAATTATAAATTATCTATAGCAACAGGAATTCCAAATATCTTTTATTTTAAAAGACATTTTGAAAATGTTTTTAGTAACTTTTTAGACCTATGTCTCCTGCTTATGCGTGTTAAGTTTCATTGAAATCGGTTTAGTCATTTCAGAAATTAAGGACTTGAAAGTTTGTATGAAATGTCGTAAGGTGTAAACGCTCTTAAGCAAAAAGATTACTCGTACTAACAGTATTTTATATTTACAGGAAGCAAATGTGGATGACGACGAAGTTTTCGACGAGGAGGAAGAAGCGCAAGAAGAATATGCAGGCAACACCATGGAAATGATTTAATTCATTAACTTCACCAGAAAAACAACGTGTTTTTACGGAAAAATATATATTTTTTATTGATAATTATGTAATTACAACTATTATTGTATAATTTAAGATTAAAAACATTACAATTTTTTTGTTGAATCATGATGAGGATAATTCTTTTGTTCGGTTTTTTGTAAGTTTAAAAATGGTCTAAGATTTTCTTCATCTGTCTAGCCTTGTCCCAATTATATTGGGGACGACTTCCAGTCTAACCGGTTGTAACAGTATTTTACATAGAGCGACTGCCTATCTGACTTCCAGAAGTCAGTACTAAGGGAATAACTCAGAAATCAGAGGAACAAATCAGATTTTACTTGCATTTACGATCGTATAATTCGACGTAATGGCGAGAGGAACAAATGTTCTTTTTTTTTCATATTACAAGGCTAGTTCAAACTTTTTTTTTTTATTTCCATGAGTACGCACGACGAACAAGCTATACAAAGCCAGTTTATGCGGAACTCATTGTATTGGAAATCTATGCAAAGCAAAGCCGTTATACTGGAAATGTTCAGCTTAATTTGTCGCCATGTGTACTAATACCGCTCAGCTGACCTACCATGATGTCTTAAAACATGATTGTTTTACTCCTTTTCCAGTGTGGGAAAGAGATGCCGCTAGACATCCTGTATAGCTACATCTCTTTCCCACACTGGAATAAGAGTAAAACAATACTGCTCTAAGACGTCATGGTATGTTACTGCCTTCGGTATAAAAAAAAAACGTGCGCCTCGGGTCGCTCGACAGAAGTGATAACTTAAACTAATCTAAGCCTGCTGCCGTATGCGTGAGAGCAAGGGAAGCCAGACAGAGTGGCGCCGTAACGCGTTACGTTACGAAGCGGTTTACCCTCCCATAAGAAGTTATCACCAGAGGTCGGAATTAGGTAGAGATATTTGTGTACGTACACTGTTTTCATACAGCGAAAGAATAAAGTGGATATGCCTGAAATCTCGAGATTAATATTAAAGATCAGAAAAAAAAACCGTGTTTTATTAAATTAAAAGTTATTTACTTTTACACAATTTAAACCATCCGACATCGGATGTCCGAAGTTGCAAAATTCCAATGCGCACACGCAAGGGAAGATCCATATTAATATCAACATTTCGATGCAAGTACAAAAATAACTCTACCTAATTCCGACCTCTGGTTATCACTTCATAAATTGGTAAACAAAACGATCCATTTTTAAACTTATAAAAACCGGACATAACAGTGAAAATCAATAATTTACTTGTGGTGTCAAATTATAATGACCATAGTATTGTAAACATATTGTATGATTGTTTGATTATTATTATAATAATAAAAAGTCGCTTTTAGATCATTATGGGATATCTAGAGGCTTTTTGAATTAAAGGTTTGAAGTACGGGACAAGATGTAGTAGACGCGGCGGACCAATAAAGATATACAAAACCAGTCTATGCGGATCTCTCAGTGTATTGGAAATATATGCAAAGCGAGGTCATGTTTTACTGGAAATGTATGGTTTGTTGTGTCACCGTGTTTACGAGGTTAAATTGAATTACTGAACACAACTCCACATGAGACACGGGTAAAAAAAAAAAAACAATGTTTTGATGATTATTTTTTGAGGGTCAACGACAGCTAGTATTTTAGTTACTTCAGGGGAGCGTTCAAGTATTACGTAACGCAATTTTTGGAGATTTTTGAACCGCACGGCGTAACGTTTTTCTGTACCCACCCCTCCCCGCTAGTAAATCGTTACGTAACCAAGTGACCATTTTTACCTAAAAGTCACAATTATGTGGCATAAAGTACTGTAAAATAGCGTGTTTAACATTTGGAGATTAAAAAAATAAATATATATATATATATATAATTATATTTGATTGTTTGACAGTATTTACATATCGATATCTATGTATTTAATGTAAAAATGTTTTTGTAAGCTGATATTTTAAATAATTACACCAACTAAAGTCGTTGATCCAAAAAAAAAAACATCAAATCATATTTTTTTGTAATCTTGTTTGCGTAACGAACCACACGTCTGCGGAGCTGAGTTAGGTAATTCAATTTTGCCGTGTTTAAGAACAGCTAATACCATGGTTGAAAATAATAGCATTATTATTTTGATTTTACTTCAATGTGATAAAGAGATAGACGTACAGCTTGGCAAAAAAGTGTGTGGATTAAATGAGGTCGCCAATATCGCAACTGTGGCAACCCGTAATACTACGACTCAACAGATTTTGATACTTGTTATTTTTAGGGATACGATCCCAATTCCAAGTGGGTGGTTCAGTCCCTCGGACGCTACGCAAACACCATAGAAGGCTTCAATGTCCAGTACGATTTTTAGTTCCAACTGTCACCGCGTCAGACTCTTTTTTGCCAAAATGTATGCAAGACTTATAAAAAGGTGTAAAAATTCCCTTAACGAAGTCGAAAGACACTTTGTTCTCCGCGTCATTGTGATGATTTTTTTTTGTTCTGGACCATGCCTGGGAACCTTCTAGTTACAGAGATATTGGAGGACAAAGTTCCAACTTTTTCACAAGTTATCGTAAAACACTTGTTTTAAAAAAACACAACATTGCTTTCATACCCCCTCCATGGTAGCGTTAAACGTTTAACGCAACCTTGTTGGAAGTCGCATAAGAAGATTCACTTCAAAAAACTCGTGTCATCGTCGACTTTGTCTCTGTCATCTCTAACCTAGACTAGAGTCCAGAGAAAATCCAACCGCCACTAAAAATAAATAAAACAACTAAACCAATATCTAATTTAACGAAAATCCAGTGAAAAGAGAATATACAAAAAAAATAGTGCGTGGAGTCCCTCCGCCCGGAAGAAGTGAAAGTTAATGCAACAGTGCTTTCATACCTCCTCCATGGTAGCGTTAAACGTTTAACGCAACCTTGTTGGAAGTCGCATAAGAAGTTTCACTTCAATAACTTTTGCGTGAAGTTACTTAGTTTGATTTACAGAATTCTTATTTGACGGTTTCGTGAAGTGTTTGTTTACATCTTGTATACCACACTTAACTAAAATCAACGTAATACTGCTACTGCTCTTTTCGTTGTTATTATTACCTCTAAATTTCCAGTAAATTGACCTTTATTGCCGTTGCTATAAAGGCTATGTTAGAGGTAAAATAAAGGAATAGCAAGCGCAAAAAGAACTTGTCTCAATGTTAAACTTATAATATACGCACTATAGTAGCGATTTCTAGATCAAGCGTCTTTTTCTTACAGCAGCTTAATTTTTAATATCGTTTTATTTTAAAAGATGCAGATTTTTTCTTTAAAAAAAAATTTGGTGTCCTTTTGATATAAAACCACAAAGAAACCGTTTCATTTAAATTAAAAAAAAAACTAGGATGTATATTTAGCCATTTCAAAGTCATCGGCGTGTCATTTCCCAACTATGTTGGGGCCGGCTTCCAGTCTTACCGGATGCACCTGTATGCCAATTATATCGGGCAACTTGTATGTTTTTTTAGCCATTTTTTTAATTATAATCGTTAACATTAAGCCTTCGTTTGTTGAGCTGTGTTGAGCATTTAGGTGACGATCAGTGTTGTCTTATATCATTTTTTAAATAAATATTCGAAAATTTTGTACAACTGCCTTTTTTTAACACTCCTTGGTTGCTGGGTGGTGCTATTCAGCACGTGCTGTATCTCGGTCTAGCAAATGACGGTTCTGAGCCCCAGAAACGAAAGGGTCGAACATTCCCATTCGCCCCCAATGGATTGCGCATGGGTGGCCACTGGGAAGTTATTGCCCCAACTTCAAGACGCTGTACATTGCGGCTTGGATTATTATTATTATTTATTTATATTGACACTAGGTTTGTATTAAAAATTATAAACTAAGCCCCACAAAATCGCCAACATCGCTGTCTGCTTTACGGCCGCGATGGTTGGTTGGCGATCAGACTTTTCCAATGCGGTTTTATTAGTATTAGTGGGGGCAATAACTTCCCAGTCGCCACCCTTAGGTAATTGGGAATTTCTTTCCCGATAATCCCGATTGTAGCCCGAAGTAAGTCGAGGGTTCGAACCCTGGCAGGCACATTACTTTGTGTAATTTATTTCATAACCACTGCTCTCAAAAAGATGAAGGAAAACATCGTGAGGAAACCGGCATGTCTTGGAACTAAAAATTCGAAGACATGTGACATCTACCAAAGCACACTAGGCCCGCGTGGTGGATTACAGCCCACTCCTTCTCATAGAGAGTAGGCCTGTGTCCCAGCAGTGGGAACAGTATAGGTTGATGATGATGATGATGAATCCTGATTGCCACCAGGGGAAAACCATTGGGGGCGACTGGGAATATTCGAAAAGGATAAGAGCGTGGAAAATTCGATTCCATGCGGATAGATATATTATGAGGCCTAAAAACTCTTATGCGATTATCACACTGCACCGCGTTCCGTCACGTAGCGCACGAACGCAGATTTTAACATTGTAAAGCCAACACGTTGTACGTTTGTTGAGTTAGGCGTGTTTTCTCTATAGAGATAATTGTTTACAATGTAACCATTCAATACAACGATAACAAAAAAAAACAAACGCCATAAACGATTAAAAAAAAAAAACAGAAAATATGGAAAATTACTTTCGAAAGTCGGTGAGTTTTGTCAGTCTCACGTTTTTAGGGTTCCGTACTCAAATGGTTAAGGGACCCTATTACTGAGACTTCGCTGTCGTCCGTCCGTTTGTCCGTCTGTCACCAGGCTGTTTCTCGTGCACCGCGATAGTTCGCCAGTATTTTTTCTTTTTTTTTAAATTGTTCCCAAGGAGTTCGTGCAAAAAATAAACAAAAAGGTCAGCAAATTAAACATTTATTTCCCTAGATCGTCGTAATAAGACCAGGCTATGTTCTGATTGTTGTTGTTTTTAGTATTTACTTGTTTACCAGTTTCCTGAGTCTTCTTGGCGAATAAGTTTTGAAGAACTCTTAGCATTTCTGAAAGGAAGGCTTCGGCGTCTTTGACCTGGAACATAGTACACCACGTCTGTATTTCCTGAAGAGTAGGCAGATCAGCCCCCGTAGCCTGAACCTTCAATCTAACCTGGCCTCAACATATTTGAGAATAGCCCCCGCATTCACAAACACTCGGATTCGATTTCGATTCGATAAGTCGTATGTCTATCTATCTTGTTTTGGCATTACGAAAGCGAGCGAGATAGACATACGACTTTCCGAATCGAAACTGAATCCGAGCGTTTGTGAATACGGGGGGTATTCTCAAATATGTTGGGGTCGACTTCCAGTAAAAGGATGCAGCTGAATACCGGTATTTTACATGGAGCGACTGTCTATTTGGCCTCCACAATTTCCAGTTTTACCGGATGCAGCTGAATACAAGTATTTTACATGTAGAGACTGGAAAGTAAAACCCAATAGCACTTTGCTCGACCTAGAAATCGAACTCAGTACGTTTAATGCTCAGCAGTCGCGCTTGCGACCTATACGGCGCGTTCCCACTATGTCGTGACGATAAATTTATCGTTGGACGGCTGTCGTCTCTAGCTGTTCCCATTATACCGGTTGACTTGACAATCTGTCGCCACCGGAAAAAAGTCGTGGACGACAGTTAATCGTGTCGTCCTATATGTGAACACCTCCGTTTAAAAACACAAGGCACGACGCTTTAACATGTAGCGTAATAAATATATAATTATTTTATGACTGACATTAAGCTCGAAAATTTTTAAACGCACATAAGCGCCGTATCGCACTTGGGCAAGGTATTGAACGCCGCACTAATGCGTCCAGCCGCACTGGGTAGACTTTCTTCAACCGCGCATACGCGTTTATAGCACCACACGAAATATTTATTGAACGCGCAAGTGCGTTTGCCGCACCCGGTTAGCGATCTATTTACTTAGCATCTGCAATTATTTCACAGGCAATTAGTTATACGACACGATAATGTGTCCGTTTCAACCACGCGGCCACCTCATAATACTTGATGAAACTTTGCCAGGAATTAGTCCTAATTTGTCCCTATACACACCTCTTTTCATGAATTTGTTCCAAAAAAAACCAAGGCGCTATGACCAAGACTAGTTGGCCGCTAGAACCGCCACTTGCCGTAGTCATCGCCCGTGATTACAGAGAAACTATATGATGGAGATAGACGAATTATGCATCAAAAGAAAGGTCTTAATTTGTTCCATTTGTTTCAAAAATAAAAAACATCAAAAAGTAAATAAATGAAAAGTTATGCAATATTTAGTTTTCGGGTTATGAGTAGGTAGGTATCTCACCTTATCCTCTTTATCCTTTCGCGCGAACAGTAAAACCCCGCGTGTAGCCCTTCGGGGGCCACTTGATTACGCCATCGCGTGAGTCATCCGATATCGTAAAGATAAACACTTATAACTCGAGTTATATTAGCTCTAATCTTAAACGGTAAACAGTGTCGGGTTCGTCATGAACGGGGCCATTTATTAATAATAAACAACTCTTTTAGAACTACTTGAGAATTATACATATCCCATAGATATGAGAGAGGTCGCAGCAAATACGTCTGTTTTCGTTGCTTATTTTTGTTTGGTAAAACTACTCATTCAATTTACACGAAAATTTATATCTAACAACACAAATATACAAGTAATCTAATGACAGTGTTTTTTAGGAGTCCTACATATATTATTCTTATAAGATCCTAACTCAAACTTCTTGTTAGAATCGGCCATTTTAGAATTCCGCTGTTCAAAGCATGAAAATACTTGAAATATCAATAAATATGAATAGATATGCCTCGAATACATGAAATAATGAATTATCACTATTTTTTCTTTGCTACTATTGTTTCCAAGACCATTTTACATGGTTAAAGAGTCAAATTATTTTTTTTAATTTCGAATAACAAACTTCACAACAAAGGATTTTTTGTTGGCTCAAATCATAATTTTTTTGTTATTTTTTCAAGCAAATGACTATCTAAAAAGTTGCATTATACACTTATAACATACTATACATTTACTTACCAAAGTTTTACAACGTATATCTCACAAAAACAACACTTTTCCGAACATAATAACACGGGTTGCCATTGACGTTTGACATTCGACATAGACGAGTTTTTTTTTTAAATTTAATTATGTTGTGCCGTTTAGTATTACTAACGATTGGTTTTGTTTGAATCGACTACTAGTTGACCATAGAGGTAAATTTTGACAGAACGATTTAGAAATTTACTTTTTTTCATATTAGCGTTTAAGTTTGCTGGTGTTCCGAATTCGGTACGGCGAGGATCAACGGTAACGCTTGCGCGTATGGAATTCGGTACGCGCGGGACGGTAAGGTTAAGCTTAGTTATAGTAGTAATTGACGGGTAACGTAACCTAGTTTGGATAAACATGGAGAATATAACTGCAGCATTCATATTTTAGAAGAAATTTACAAAAAATCTGTAGTATGAAACCGTATGAGAGTAGGGTGACCATGATTACATTGGTACGAAGGCATGTTTTTAATGTTGGACTCTGTTTGAACGAATATGCGGTTCGTTTTGGGGCCATTGTCTATTGTTCTTAATCCAAAACAAAATAAGAAAAAATTATAAAAGAAAAAAATAATAATAAAGAAATAATAAGATTTTCAAAAGGAGATTTTTTCGTTTGGGAGCAGCCAAAAGCAGGCTTGCTTCAAGTCATCATGAAAAAGTCTCTGCAATACTTTTTGGTGGTGAGTTCCACATTAACAAATCCAACATATAAGTAACACAACTCATAGCTAAGCACTCTTAGACACTTCTGGATTTAGTGATAGTTGTCTCAGTAACTTAGTAGTTTGTAAATCTCGGGAATTAAATACGTACGAGGTACGAGCACACAGTTCAAAATTAAGCACAGTAATGACTATATTCACAACAAAAAATAATCGTTCAAACCCCTTGTGACAAATATTTTTAACAATAGTTTGGAAACAATAGAGATCCTTTTTCTGGAATCGTTCCCATCATAAAGCACCTGTGGAAAGTCAATGAAACGAAAATTTAATCAGTAAATACTTTAAAGAATTAAGAACAATAGACAATGGCCGCAAAACGAACCGCATATTCGTTCAAACAGAGTCCAACATTAAAAACATGCCTTCGTACCAATGTAATCATGGTCACCCTACTCTCATACGGTTTCATACTACAGATTTTTTGTAAATTGCTTCTAAAATATGAATGCTGCAGTTATATTCTCCATGTTTATCCAAACAAGGTTACGTTACCCGTCAATTAGTACTATAACTAAGCTTAAACCTGCTTTTAATAACGAGATAAACGCCATTGTATTTTAGGCATATTGCCGTCCGAGCGGCCAACTAAAATCATCTCTAACAAATCATTGAACCTACTTTCTAGTATTTTTTTCTGTTTATTCGCTGTAACAAAATAAGGACTAATTGTCCATACACATTAGGTTCTAACAATTTGATATATAAGGTGAGATACCTACCTACTCATAACCTGAAAACTAAATATTGCATAACTTTTCATTTATTTACTTTTTGATGTTTTTTTTATTTTTGAAACAAATGGAACAAATTAAGACCTTTCTTTTGATGCATAATTCGTCTATCTCCATCATATAGTTTCTGTGTAATCACGGGCGATGACTACGGCAAGTGGCGGTTCTAGCGGCCAACTATTCTTGGTCATAGCGCCTTGGTTTTTTTTGGAACAAATTCACGAAAAGAGGTGTGTATAGGAACAAATTAGGACTAATTCCTGGCAAAGTTTCATCAAGTATTATGAGGTGGCCGCGTGGTTGAAACGGACACCACGATAATCAGTCGGCACGGCATAATCGGAACGCGCCCTTAGACCTACAATCATAAAAATAAGGTTCATATTCATATTAACCGCTAACTTGACATAATGTTCATCTAAATCTAAACTAATATTATAAAGAGGAAAGATTTGATTGTTTGTATGTTTGTTTGCATTGAATAGGCTCCGAAACTACTGGCCCGATTTAAAAAATTCTTTCAGTGTTAGATAGCCCATTTATCTAGGAAGGCTATAGACTATATATCATCACGCTACGACCAATGGGAGTGGAGCAGCAATGAAAAATGTTGCGAAAACGGGGAAAATGTGACGCAAACGAAGTTGCGCCGGACAGCTAGTTGTTCATATACCTATACTAAGGGGCCATCCGTAATTACGCCAATGAATTTCATGATTTTTTGAGGACCTCCTTGTCACAGCTGGTCACATTTGTGTGACTCCCCTCTCTGGTATGACGTCACATAAGTTCAAACAGATAAAATTGGTAATTTCGTTACAACAAACAAACATTCGATTTTTAAATGTGACTTAATCTCACGTTTGGTCGACCCCGTTAGCATGACGTAGCATGACCACTGTAAACCGTTCCTACGGCGGTCATGCTACGCGCGTTCGATGTGAGTTTATAAATAATATGTATGTAGGTGTACTTAATACCTTCTTGTCTTCATCATCATCAACATCAGCCTTCAATGTTCCCACTGCTGGGACACAGGCCTCCACTCAATGAGAGGGAGTAGGCTTGAATCCACCACGCGGGTTGGTAGATGTCACATGTCTTCGAATTTTTAGTTCTAGGACATGCCGGTTTCCTCACGATGTTTTCCTTCACCTTTTTTGAGGGCAGCGGTGATGAAATACACAAAGTAATGCGTCTGCCTGGGTTCGAACCCACGGCTTACTGCTCGTAAGTCGGGGCTGTCACCATTGGGCCACCGCTGCTCCTTCTTGTAGTATACAGAAAAGGATAAAGTGTCTATGTTACACTAAGTGGCAAAATCGACGGCCTTTGTCCTTACCAAGTAGTCACAGTGTTTAATAGACGTAAATTGAACACAGTTGCATGGGCCAACTAGCCAACCAACCGTAGTAGTGATTTCACGCAATCAATGTCACGGATTTAACACGGATACAAAAATACTAACCTAACCCGTTAGCTACACGCTCGAACGACACGCGTGTCACGACATCTACACGAGATAAGTTGTTCAGGCCCCCTATTTCACAACGCTCGGATTCGATTTCGATTCGATAAGTCGTATGTCCAACGCGAAATGGAGCGCAGTATGTTAAATATTAAAAAAAATACATAAAATACGACATACAAAAATAAGAAACACCACAAAAGCAACAGACGGTCTGGCACAAGCACTAGTAATAAAATGGAAGTGGGCTGGGCACGTAGCACGTCTCCAAGACCAGAGGTGGACAAAAAGTGTGACGGCATGGAAGGGACCAGCAGGCAAAAGAAAAAAACGGAGACCCCACAATAGATGGGAGGACGAAATAAAACACACAGCGGGTCCAAACTGGATGCAAGTAGCTAAATACAGAGAACACTGGAACACTTTGGAGAAGGCCTTTACCTGCAGAGGGGTTCTTGCGGAATAATTATGTTACAATAAAAACTAATAATAAACAAAAATAGACACTAACACTAAAAATATAAATTCACTGTATGTTACTAACAAAAAGATTAAGTATTTTGTAAGAAATAAAAGGTTTTTTTATTTTATTTATTTAAGTCGTATGTCTATCTTGTTTTGGCATTACGAAAGCGAGCGAGATAGACATACGACTTTCGGAATCAAATCCGAGCGTTTGTGAATACAGGGGCAGATTAGAGCTTGCCCCAAGTCGTAAGACGCGTCTTGCAGACCGACCGACGACGGCAACAAAAAACGCGCGCGATTCGTAACAATGGTCAAGTCTATATATAGTCAAGTTAAAGTAATTAATCATTTCAATAAGCAAACAATTTTAATCAATAGACAAGAATTTGAACGAAGTAAGAACTGTCAAAGAAAGTAAAAGGGTTGCTAAATGGTAAAGCATGTCGTGTACTATCTAAATTACTACAAAAAGATACGATCTTCAGGGTATTTTTATTACTTCTTGAGCATGAACTGCTAAATTTTGAGAATTGGGACACGAATGGTGATGAGATTTGAGGAGCGATTACGTTGTTTTTAACAATAGAGATATGTTAGTGACATCTGTATATAGTGCTGGAACTATGCATTACACTACATTAAAAAAAAAACATGACTTTATACATCACTAAGTAGTTATCCGCGCCCCGTCAAATGCACATCTTCAAAGAATCACCCATATAGATCTGTATGCTAATACTTACCTTACTCGTATTGTATCCTAAGAGTAATGTTGATGCTGGTTTGAAACGCCTACTTGACGAAGGGAAGCCCTATTATGAGGAAAACGAATTTTTGAAAAGCGACCCAATAAAAAACGACCCGCATTCTGCAGTGTCCAGACATCCCGCGATCATGGCGCTTGTACCAGCGTCGAAGTATCGGGAGGTCACAATAAATAATAATCACGGAAGATATCCCGTTACTGACAGTGCAAGCTTAGTTATAAGCAAGTAAACCATGAAAGCTTAAAACAATAAGCGTTATTTCGCGTTACCTTCTTCTATGTTAACGTAACAAGATGCATGTTACTCTATGTTACAAAGTGGCAAAATCTACGGTCTTCCCAGCAGTCACAGTGTTTTTTGACGGGATATCATATCAAATGTCCCCTCCGGTCAGTGGATACGAAACGGGGCACTAAGAAAAAAAGACTTACGGACTACTTCTGGGTGGTTTAAAAAAAAATAACCAACTATCCCAGTCTGGATTCCCAGGAATCCCTTCGACATCGTTTTTACGAGAAACGGTTGGTGTGAGAAAAAAATCACCCAGATGCCTTTCGCCTTATTTTTAGGTGTTCTATACGATAGAATCGAGAAAATAAAGAATTTACCAAAAAAAAAAAAAAATTCTTGCAAAATTTCGTCTGTTTTCCTCAGTGCCCCGTTACGTACTACAACTCCCCTTTGTGTTCCAGGGCCACGGTATCTCTTTCGAACAGTCCCGCAGCACTGGCAGGCATCGGCCCTCTCAGACCCCTTCCGATTAGCTGACATCTCCTTGAGGCGCGCGTGGAACACGAACGCGCCGCGCCGTCGACACGACCTGTCGTCATAAGACGGACGGACGGTGAGCTAGCCCCTTAATCACCGTCCACAGGCCCGCGCCTACGGTGGACGCCCGGGGGCTGGGACGTGAGGCTCTCTCCCTCTTACGTTCCCACTATGATAGGACCTCAGATCTTATTTCTGCTTGTTAAGGTTCAGAATCCAACATACACACAAGCATTTTAAATCATAGTAAGCGACGTGTGTATTTTGGATTTGTGGTGTAAAATGAGGCCAGTCTGTAAGAATGTATTTGTGTATTTTGAATTAATAAATACATAGTAACAATATTAAATAATAGATAACAATATATAAATCTAGACTACTTATTTTAAAAATAAATTTACAGGGTGTCATGTGTCAATTCAGCTCCTTATTCATATTACATCGAAATTTTACTAATTTTTTTTCAGTTACTAATCATTTACTTCAATGTAAAATTACTTTGTCTTTACGCAGCACTACATTTATGCAATAATAAGCTAAAACCAATAGACCAGCAATACGAGGGTGCCCCGTTTGATATGTTCGTGACTTTTAGGCCTCATTTCCAGAGACGCGGTGCGTCATGCGGCACGTCTCCGTAAATGTGCCTTTGTGATGTTTCCTGTGAAAAGTTCCCATGGAATATGATTAAATTCCCAGTATATGTGTATGAAGCGTACAAAAAATATTAACAATTAACTAATATTAAAAGTAATTAATACTAATGTTAGACCAAAAATTACCTAAATACTAACTAGGTATATTACATATATACATGTTAATAAAATACTCATGGTTTTGTTTACATATCTACAGTGATAACTATACAAAACTAAAAAACTACAGTCTATGTGAACAAATCGCATCTTAAAAGCAGGACTTTTATTAGTTGTGACATTTTTAAACGAATTGAATGTTATCTAATTGTTATGAATGAATTTATTTTGACTATTGGATTTTTGAATGCTACTATTATACTTTATGAATTGTTGTGCTCGACAGGGTCCATGTGAACTAAATTATTATTTAAGATCTTGTAAAACACATGTGAAATGCAATAAATGATTGAATTGAAATGAGGATGTACACACGGCGAGTACACTTTAAGCTACATGGTAAGTTCCAAAAGTTTCTTCAAACGGCATAATTAAACAAAAATATTACTTTTTTACTGTGGGCAACTAAAAACTTCCGAAATCATTAGGCGATTATCACACTGTCACGCATCACGCTGCATGTTGCGTGTCAGCGCACCTACGCGCGTACTTGCGGGAGTGCAGATCTGCATCATCGTGCGGATTTTTTTACGCACTCACTCATGATATAAAAGAGAAAGGTGCAAATGATGCCGTGACGTCATTGCCGGCGTGTTGCGCCGACCCCAAGTAGAATGGGACAGGGCAGGAAGATGATGCACGTCACCGTTTGCCGCGACAAGAATAGACGAGGGTTCGACTACGTACTTATCGTACGTAGTTGCATTTTGTGGATTCACGGCGGCTCTGACTCATTTCATTCAAAGCCGTTCGCTAGTGCAGTGCAGAAGTTCCAAAATCACGCACGGCACTGCGAGACTCGGTGTGCTATACCTTGCTTCTCGGCCCACGCTCGTTTTCGCATGTTTCTCCGCTTGGAAGCGCGTGATCTGCATGAACGCGCATGGATGCATTTTCTGTGTGTTGGACTGTGCGTGTTTTCTATACAAACGGAGATACTTACAAGCAACGTTAAAACACGCATTCACGCGCACGCTGCGTGGTGCGTGGCAGTGTGTTAGTCGCCTTAGTAATTTAGTGACATGATGTTTTGTATATCTGATCTTTTGGACCTCCTTACACATCTGCAGTAGGTATAAGTAGTGTATTTATTTACTATACGGTATTTAGCAACCATCTGGTATCCAACTAATTTCTTATTTCTTATGGCATTTTAGACTCAATGGCTGTTAAAGACCCGAACGAAGCCAAAAGATACTTTTTCTTTCCGTCATTTAATTACTATCCGGCCGGATACTGGAATACTGGATAGTTGCTGAATATGCGTCCCATCTATCTACAGGGTGAAAAAGAAAGGGTATTTACATAAGGGTGTGCTACAGACCATCAAACTGAACATGTTTCTCCATCGGACAAACATCTTAATAGCGAATAAATTATCTGCTCCCGATAAAAAATTTCAATACCTATTTGACCCAAATGTATGGGGCACCTGATATTTTTTTGCTAATACGATGTTTGTCCGATGGACAAACATGTTCAGTTTGATGGTCTGAAGCACACCCATAAGTATGTATATACCCTTTCCGTTACTCCCTGTATAGTCAAATTAAAGTAATGACAGCAGCAATTATTTATGTATTTTTTATGCGATAGACAAGAATTTAAACGAAGTAAGAACCGACAAACAATGAAAAGCCAAGAATTCTAACTTTTCCAGTTCCAACTCAGGTTCCAAGCAATACTAAGCTACTTACATAATAACAATCGCATCATAAATAATGAATGACATTTACTTACTCAACACACTTTGACTTGTTTATGGAAACGAGTTTTTCAATCACAAAAATCTACGTCTATTCCTCCTCAAACCTCTACGTTTACTAAATCCAAGATGGCTAAGAAAACCAAAGCTTAATTTCAACTTATTATAATACGAATACACTTCAAAAATCCCATTATAAGTAGCGTTAAAATACCCGTGTAACTTATTTAATAATAACATTTTTGCGTCTACCTCTTTTTTAGTATTTGTGAATAAAGTTAACAAATTATCTTTGTCCTTTTCGTCGATTCTCTCTGTCATAATATTCGTCCTGTCGGCTAGTTTTGCAGAAATATATGGAATTATTTCTAAGGACTCGTAGGAGTTCGGTTTTTGAGTCTGGACCCTGTTTAGCCAGAGTTTCGGACGAGCCGTTGGTAGTATTTGTAGGTTTGCTACCAGGCAGATTGTGTCTGAAAAGATTAAATAAAACAGGTTTTCTTACCACTTTGAAATTGTCTGTCTTACAAACGATTGACATTTAGAAAAAATGGTTATAAACCACAATGTAATTTTAAAAGACCTAAGGTCAGGTGGGGCAAGTGAAACGAAGGGGCAAGTGAAACACCCAACCCTATCTATTAAGCTATAGAGTTCAGCTCTAATAGTGATCGGTCGATAAAACAGGATCGACGAAGAGGTTTCAATGCTCTAGCACAGATGTCGCTACGATCGTTCTACAAGGTTATATAAAAAAAAGAAATCTGACATCTTTGAAACTTCAAAACACGAGTTGGACGTGTCTAATCTTTTCGCTGGTGTCAAGCAATTTAATAGCGTTTTTGGAGATTTTTATAGGTAAAGAACGTATTCAAACTATAGATTTCATGTTCTAATAGGTATTTCTAGCTTAAACGTGCAGGCAATTGAATTATAAGTTTTAGAAATTCTAACCTCGAAAAGTACTGATTGGGGAAAGTGAAACAGTGATGGCCGGGGTAAGTGAAACATATGGCCCACTTCCCCCGTGCCAGAGTTTACAAACATTTTTTTTGGTAATCTCGCGTAAAATGTTTAGTTTTACTAAGTACTTAATTTATTGTTTACCGTCTTTGCATTTCGTTCAGAACGTAACCTAACCAATAGATTTTGACCAAATATTTACCAGTTTTTTAGTCGAACTACGAGGTACTTGTTTGCTTTTCATTAAAATTGCAGGCAGTTTTTGCAAAAATTCCGAACAAACCGATAAAAATCAAAAAACCGTTCGAGGACCTCTAATATTATTCGGTAGAGCCATCAATAAAAAAAAATGTTTATTAACAGGCAGCAATTAATCATTGTACAAACAAAACTTTTAAACTTTTTATGAGAGTTTTTTGATAAACTTTTTAGATTTGTTTGCTTAACGGAGAAGTTAATTTAATTTATTTATGTTATAATCGGATTTTTTTCCAGGTCTTGTAATACATGCCTCGAAATTACATTCGTAAAACTAATAAAGCTGCTTACTCTGATGAAGACTCTTACTTGATTGAGACTGAACCTAGACATATGAGTATTTTTTATCTTTGCATTAGTTTCTTTGTTGTTCTATTTATGCCATATGAGACTACAATTTTTTTAAACATGTACGACTGAATATTTTTATTGTTATTTGAGTTTAAATTGTTGATTTATTTTAGATTTGTCACTACTAATAACTACTACACTACTACTACTACTTATAATTATGTAAGTACATAATTATGTAAGTACATAATTATAAGTGAATTAAGTAAGCTGAATTTGTTAAATAAGTACCTAAATAAACACATTGATATGTTTTATAATATTTTCGCAATTTATTTTAGTTGTTAATTTTTGTTCGATTTTTGCACTGGTTTAGTACCCCTGACCACCGTGACTATGTTTCACTTACCCCAAATTCAATTTTTTAAGTGTATATCCTAAATTAAACCTTATTCCGACGAAATACAACTCGTATTAGATAAAAGCATTTTGACACGTCATTTTAGCCCTTTTATTTGTTTCGCAGACTCAATATTATACATATTATGGCGACAGTTTCACTTACCCCATACACGGGGGAAGTGAAACAAAACCATAGTCTGCTTAAATTCGATGATTTTATCGATTTAAGAACGACTATAGAGCTTTGAACTGGTATCATAGATAACCGATTAAAGGAAGAGTAGTTCGCATCAATCGTTATTATAAATGCAACTCATATTACTGTGCTAGAGCTGTTTATGAAAAATTAAAAGTAAAGTATGTTTCACTTACCCCACCTGACCTTATCTATAGACACCCCGGGTGTCTTCATATACAAGTGAAATTAAAAGAGGAGGGAGGGGTCTGAAAAAAAACGCTATCGGGAGGGGGGGAGATATCATTACAAGACGTGTTTTTTTCGTAAGAAAAAATAAAAGGAATAGGTAACATATTATATATATTGTTTTCCAACTTACCGATCTTTCAATAACAAAAAAAAATACCAGTGATGCTGGGAGGGGGTTGGCTTAAAACCTCACAAGTCACAACGTATCATCAAGAGAGAGAGAGGGGTATAAAAGTACCCTAAGAAGGACGCGACGGCTTCCGCATTCCCTCTCGCTCCGGAACATGGATTGAACCGGACGCGGACGTGAGAGTTCCCCGCTGCCAATCGGCGCTACGAGGACATGGCGGTGCTCAGACCAAGTGGAACAGAGCTCTACGGTGTGCTTCACCGTGTCCTCGCAGTGGTGACACTCGGACGTTTCCTCCCGCCAGGTACGGTGCAGGAACATCCCGAAACAACCACAAACATACCTTACATAACATTTAACATTCCTAGTGTTAATGTTATAAATCGTTCAGAAACGTTGTCGTTTATACAGAGGCCATAAATCACATGAGGTTCTTTAGACCACTTTAATAGTCTCCCTTCCCCCTTTGTGATACGTCGTGAGTTTTTAGGCTACCCTCTTCCCCCTGCCTAATATCAAATATATTTTTTAATAAATAATATCACACCAATATTATAAAGGCGAAAGTGTGAAGTGCGTGTGTGTTTGTCACCCCTTCACGCCTCAATGGCTGAACGGATTTGTTGTTGTTTGAAATTTGGTATGTAGATAGCTTTGGCTTAGGATTAACACATAGGCTTTTTATCTCGGTCTGCGCTGGTGAAACCGCGGGGCGCAGCGATCCCCGCGGCTAAGTAGTAAGCATCATCACCCCCCCCCCCCCGATTCTAATTATTTTCTAACCGGCCCCTTCCCCTGTTCAAACTTCACGTGTTTAAAGTCTAATTGCGAGAGATGAGAAATATTAGAAATTTACTACGACTTCACGTTTCCAATAATCGTTATAATCTATATATATAAATTACGCGTCACGTTGTTTGTCCGGGATGGACTCTTAAACTACTTAACCGATTTTAATCAAATTTGCACACCGTGTGCAGTTTGATCCGACTTGAAAGATAGGATAGATTACATCTCAATTTATAGTCGCAATATTATTTTATTGCAAATTAAGCTTCAAGCGATTCTAACAGATGGCGGTATCCGTTGACTGGATTGAGTAAGTATTCAATAGATGGCGCTGTATAGGAGCGCAGCAGAAATGAAAAATATTGCGAAAACGGGGAAAATGTGACGCAGACGAAGTTGCGCGGGACAGCTAGTCCCTTATAATTAAAAAGAATACATGGTTACTTGAGCGAAACCGAGGGTACAGCTAGTATTATTATACCGGGTGTAAAGTACATCGACGCGAAAACGGTTACTTACCACGTATTCAGTAAATCATTATGAACAAATAAAGTAAAATAAAAAACGGCCAAGTGCTAGCATTATTTAACAAACGTGCAAAAAAGCACCTTTTTGTATGGGAGCCCCCTTAAATATTTATTTTATTTTGTTTTTAGTATTTGTTGTTATAGCATCAACAGAAATACATTATCTGTAGAAATTTCAACTGGCTAACTAAGTATCACGGTTCATGAGATATAGCTTGATGTCAGACGGACGGACGGACAGCTAAGTCTCAGTAATAGGGTCCCGTTTGACACTTTGGGTGCGGAACCCTATTATAGGGTTCCGTTTTACACTTTGGGTACGGAACCCTTAAAAGAGCTGTTTCCTTCCTACAAAAGTGCAATACTTACTACACAGTTAAAATGTATGTAACAGCTGATTTTTTTCCGCTGATTTTAGTAACCGTTTGAGCGTTGGTTTCCCTTCCATTTTGTATATATTTTGGTTTAAATTCGAAAGTATTTAAAATAATACTTACATAACAAAAAATTGGCTGTCATGTCGTATTACTTCACCGATATCACAAAAATAAGTGGCAATATAGTTATTTAAACGCATATAAATCGATTAGACAGGGCGTGCACAATTTATACGATAAACTAACAGGACATGAAATAAATTAAAATTTGTTGACAATTCTGTGTTGCTTTTAGGGTTCCGTACCTCGAAAGGAAAAAACGAAACCCTTATAGAATCACTTTGTTGTCCGTCCGTCTGTCCGTCTCTCCGTCTGTCTGTCTGTCAAGACTCTTTTTCTCAGGAACGCGTGGAGGTATCAAGCTGGAATTATATCAAATACTCAGGTCTACTGTCCCTTAAAGCTGTGAAAAAATCAAACTTCTAAGCTAACGCAATCAAAAGATACACCCGTTTATACCGCAAATTCTCGACACTGGCAAGGGAATCAAAACCTACAGCATACTTCCCGTGAACTCAGAATATTGAAATTTGGTACGAAGCAACGTCTTATAGAACAGATAAAGGAAAAATTGCGAAAACCGTAAATTTTTAGTTACATCATATATAAAAATATTTTATTAATTTTTGTACGGAACCCTCGGTGCGCGAGTCCGACTCGCACTTGGCCGTTTTTTTTTATTGAAAGTCTTTAATAATTATAAAGAGTAATTACATGCTTTTAACTTAGACGATAACAGTATTAATTTCATTAACGGTATTTGAAGTTTTACAACATATAATTTACATTTTCAAATATTTTTACAAAATTATATAATAAAACATTTAAAAATATAAAAATAGTAGTCCACCGGCATCGCCAACAGGGTCCTGGCTACCGGTGGTCAGGGCTGTTGAGAGAGGAACCTTCTAACAATACGTGCCGTGTCCAGAAGTACTGCTTTCTGAATCAAACCCTTGATCCAGCTGCCAAGCGAAACACTCCTAGGTTGGTCCGTGGATGGGTCCCCACATACCGAGTTTCCTCCGTGCCTCGGAAAGCACGTTAAGTCGTTGGTCTCGGCTGTCATTTCAATTTTTGACAGCCGATAAAGGTAGTCCCAAAATACTGACAACAAGTCTTACCAAGAGGTATCGTACTGCCCAGTACTAACTGGGTTGTGAAGGTCAGATAGGCAGTCGCTCCATGTAAAATACTGGTATTCGGCTGCATGCGGTTAGACTGGAAGCCGACGCCAACATACGTCAGGAAAAGGCTAGGCAGATGATGACCTTAACATAACTGGAGAAATCTATTTAAATATAAATTACGTGTCACGTTGTTTGTCCGGGATGGAATCCTAAACTAGTTAACCGATTTTAATCAAATTTGCACACCGTGTGCAGTTTGATCCAACTTGAGGATAGCTTACATCTCAATTTATAGTCGCAATATTATTTTATTGCAAATTAAGTCACAATTATCTGTTAGCTCCAAACGATTCTAACAGATGGCGGTATCTGTTGCCTGGATTGAGTATGTATTCAATAGATGGCGCTGTATTCCTATACAGCGCCAATAAGCAAGCCAAGGAGCAGCAATGAAAAATATTGCGAAAACGGGGCCAGCTAGTTTTGCTATACCTAGTTAAGTACTATGGGTTCAACTAAGCTCAACCCTCCTGGGAAATACATAAGTATTAAATTAAAGTAATTATATTTGATTACCGATTACATGCTGAGCTTGTAGTTATAATTAAATATTTTTTCTAAAAATGTGAAGAGTAGGTAAGTATTATTTTGCTAATCAATTAATCAAATCATTAAAATATGCGTGCAATTTGGTCAACCTCGTACCTTAATGCATGTTTCATAGAATGGACTTGACAAGTTTCAGCATTATCGTTTCCCTGACCTTATCCCAATTTATTTGGGGTCGGCACAGCATGGCTTCTTCTTCCATACTTCTCTATTACTCGCCATTTGATCTAAAATTTAACATCTTTTTTTTTCCAAAACCAAAATATTTTAATTCAAGATTTAAATAACTACTATATACATTACAAGGATTAAGAAACTAAAAAATTTAATAACTAAAATAAGAATAAACTATATAAGGGCGTCAAAAAACTCCTCCCCAACGCTGTCAGCTGATAATGTGCCCAAGAGACTGGCAGCATTGCCACGTTGAATGGCAATACTTAGCCTCTGGCCAAAGTATAAGCCAGCCCTTGGGTCACGGGAAGCGTCAACTAAGCGTTTGGGATCTTAAATTATATCTAAGTATTATTATTACGAGAGAGCAGCGGTGGCCCAGTGTTGGTAGCCCCGACTTACGAGCAGTAAGCTGTGGGTTCGAACCCAGGCAGGCGCATTACTTTGTGTAATTAATTTCATCACCGCTGCGCTCAAAAACGGTGAAGGAAAACATCGTGAGGAAACCGGCATGTCCTAGAACTAAAAATTCATAAACATGTGACATCTACCCGACTTACGAGCAGTAAGCCGTGGGTTCGAACCCAGGCAGGCGCATTACTTTGTGTAATTTATTTCATCACCGCTGCCCTCAAAAACGGTGAAGGAAAACATCGTGAGGAAACCGGCATGTCCTAGAACTAAAAATTCATAAACATGTGACATTACTAACCCGCACTGGGCCCCCGCGTGGTGGATTACAGCTCACTCCCTCTCATAGAGAGGAGGCCTGTGTCCCAGCAGTGGGAACAATATAACGTGACTGCTAGAACATTATAGCGTACTATAGCAACGAGGCAGTCCACGTTTAGATCACTCCACCTAAATTGCACAAAATCGTTGTTTGCCCAAATTTTGACGTCATCATCATCATCATCATTTCAGCCGAAAGACGTCCACTGCTGGACATAGGCCTCCCCCAAGTGTCGCCATATTGACATTTTGGGGGGTTTTGCCATAATCGCCACGCTTGGCAGGCGGGTTGGCGATCGCAGTACGGTTGTTAGAAAAGCACAGAGAACGCTGCTGCCCATTCTCTGCTAAGTCCCTTAGTCGCCTCTTACTACACCCACGGGAAGACATGGGACAATTTTGACGTAGGTAAAACAAATATCGTCGATATACCTAATTACAAGGCGTATATCAGAATTAGGTATGTCAACGACATTTGAGATATCATTTCGCGCGTAAATTCCCTTAAATAAAACAATTATAATCGATTACATATTATTATGCATTTATTAAATAAATTATTCACTTGTATAATAAAATATTTTCTAGAAATGCATTCTTTATTCACATTACAATATACACACAATTATTTACATTATTATTTAATTTTACTATGGATACTTAGCCGCCATTTTGGTTTTCATAACCAGCGCCTCTAGCGGTCGATGGTGAAACTAACGTAAGTCAAATTCAAACTTAGGGCATTTATTTCAATAGGGATGTTTTTTTTGTTATCAGATAGTTCATTAAAAAGTATTGGACACGCATTTTTTATTTTTTCACGTAATCAAAATATTACGGAGGTATATTCGGTTGAAATGGCGCATGACGTCACAAGTACGGTACATTTTATACTTGCGACGTAGTGAGCCCCCACTCTCCAACTTGAATGCGGTTTAACAAAGTCATTTTTTAGGGTTCCGTACCCAAAGGGTCAAACGGGACCCTATTACTGAGATTTCGCTGTCCGTCCGTCCGTCTGTGTCACCAGGCTGTATCTCATGAACCGTGATAGTTAGCCATTTGAAATTTCTACAAATTATGTGTTTCTGTTGCCACTATAACAAGAAATACTAAAAACACAATAAAATAAATATTTAAGGGGGCTCCCATACAAAAAAGTGATTTTTTGCTCGATTTTATAAATAATGGTACGGAACCCTTCGTGCGCAAGTCCGACTCGCACTTGGCCGGTTTTTTGTTACGTTGATAACAAAAAATACATGTTTAATATTTTTGTATTACCTGACTGACGGCAAAAATAGAATTTCGTTATCTTTACCAAGTCATCATCCCTATTAGACCATTAGGCACCATTGAATGTCAAAAATACTAATTAATAGTTATTTTATTTGTTAATCTATCTTACTGTGATTAGCGCTGATGTGAATGCAATAGCTGTTTTATAAATATCATCTATTATTAAAAATATAAATCATCTATTTCTTTATTAATAATTAATTTAATTAAACTACAAAATACTTTCAATAGCTTCTCTAAACTATGGCCTCGTTATTCGTACACGTTAAAAAAAACATGAAATCCTCTGCAATAAAATTCTAAGAACAAATTGTATAAAATTACAGGAATTGACTTTTCTTGGCCCATTTGCAACACAAATCACTCAATACATTTAATATGTCGGATCCAGTCAATAGTACGGACAGAAAATGAATCGAAAGCGCGCCAAAGGTGGCATCAAGCGACCTACTTACCAGTCTACCCACACCTAAGCGCGCTTACTACAGAGTCGTGATGTTTCAAGCTCGCTGCGAGAAGAACAGTCAGTGTCTGATCGCGGCGGAGTCAAGACGTCCCGAAACAGTATCCCGATTCATGGTGCCTAGTGTTATTATGTTGGATTGTAATTTCAAGTAATTTGTTAGTTCGATAAAAGCAGTGTGTAGTGTGTGTTTTCATAGCACGAAAACCATGTGCTGTTCACATGATGACCGAGTCTAACGGAATAAAATCATCTAACTGCAACAAATACATATTTTTTTTAAGTATTAAAAACATTTTGTTGTTTTGTCCCTGTCAACTTCAAAGAATTGTACAGGTTGGAATACACAGACGCCGAAACGGTCACCACGTATTCTGTACATCAGTGTTTCGTTTCCCAAACATTATACTACCATGGCCCGGTAAATGTCACACGGGCCCTTAGTGACCCACTTCAAAACCTCTTCCCCCCCGCTGATTACATTAAGTAAAATAGACCGGTACCTCCTATTTTGTGCGAATGGAGCAATTTTTTATCGTATTACCCAGTTACTGGGTTGTGAAGGTTAGATAGGCAGTCGCTTTCTGTAAAATACTGGTACTCAGCTGTATCCCGTTGGACCGACCCCAAGATAGTTTGGGAAAAGGCTATGCAGATGATGATGATGACTTCGATATTTAAGTTCGTATTAAGGGATTTGTAGTACAAATGGACCTAAAGTTTCTACGGAACTATTTGAAAAACTATATTTTACGTACAATCTCAAGATCTATATTGTCCACACTTAATTATTTTTAAAATTATGCTCTATTTATTATCTCTAAAATTAATGTTTTCATAAATTATATATTTGTTCGGGGTTTACCTTGTCTAAACTAATATTATAAAGAGGAAAGATTTGATTGTTTGTTTGTTTGCATTGAATAGGCTCCGAAACTACTGGTCCGATTTGGCTACACAATAACAGACGCTCGGATCAGTCTTCATTGCATAGGTTGGTCTTTGAATGGTGACCACCCATTACGTACCGAGTTTCCTCCGTGCCTCAGAAAGCACGATAAGCCGTAAGGCTCCGAAACTACTGGTCCGATTTGAAAAATTCTTTCAGTGTTAGATAGCCCATTTATCGAGGAAGGCTATAGGCTATTTATCATCACGCTACGACCAATAGGAGTGGAGCAGCAATGAAAAATGTTGCCAAAACGGGGAAAATGTGACGCAAACGAAGTTGCGCCGGACAGCTAGTATAAAAATAACTTAATTATACTTCTAACCTTACTAAACATAAGAGTTATTATTTACAATAATTATTATTTCAGATCTTGATTCCTTATAGAGAATGGTCTTCACCAAAGAAACGATGGATGGACTGAGTGAAAGATGATATGGTAAGAGAGGTGACTGATGAGATGAAAAGTAATAGAGAAGTAATGGAAGAAGACATGCTGCGCAGATCCCAAATTAATTGGGATAAGGGCAATATAATGAGGATGAATTTACATGATTTAACTTAATAGACTAACTAAGAAATAGTTTTTTCGAGTTCCAAATAAAATAAATATAATATGTATTCTATAATTTCAACGAAATATCTCATCTTTCATAATATATCTCACTAAAACATCACAAATATTTAAAAATAGCTGTTTGCTCGCTCGCGTAAAATGATTATAAAAATATTACTCTTTTTGAATCGGATTTTGTTAACAAATAACAAAAAATCAAAACTTTGTTTTTTTTTTGCTAGGAAACCTAGTTCTTTTTCTAAAATAAAGGTAGCCTAAGTTACTCCTTATAACACTACATCATCACCTATCTGCCAGTAAAAATCCCGTCAATCGGTCCAGCCGTTTTAGAGATTAGTCGGAACAAACAGACAGACAGACCATAATTAATGTTTGTTTGTTATAAGTACTGTATACAGGGTGTAACGGAAAAGGTATATACATACTTAAGGGTGTGCTACAGACCATCAAACTGAACATGTTTCTCCACAAACAAACATCGTAATAAGGAAAAAATTATCTGCTGCCCCATACAAAATTTAAATACCTATTCGACCTAATGTATGGGGCAGGTAATACGATGTTTGTCCGATGGAGAAACATGTTCAGTTTGATGGTCTGTAGCACACCCTTAAGTATGTATATACCCTTTTCGTTACACCCTGTATACATTCAGTAAAAAGCTGTTATTTGAAATAACACATAGACACTTCAAATTTAATTTATTTGTTTAATATATGTTAAAACTGATAATTAGTCAAAACTACTTTTGAATGGTTTAAACTATTTTAAAAAATAACTGACATTTACATAGGTTTCATTAGCTTGTTAGATTTTTTTGAGACACTTTGAAAAAACATCGTGTTGTAGACTTTGCCCCACACTAATAATTTCTCCTGTATCGTGGGTGCGTTTACAAACATTTAAACTCACTAAATACACAAACAGCCAACTATCTGTAGGCCATACAAATATTTGTTCCGTGCGGGGATTGAACCCGCGACACGCAGCGCAGCGGTCAATCGCTTAGCCACTGTGCTAGACTTGCCGTCAAAAATTTTAACTGCGCCTCAGTTAGAATTATCAAATCTCAATCAAAATATTGTTAATAGAGAAAACGCCATTTAACTCAAAATTGGTTTTGTCTGATTAACAGTTTTGACTGTATTACATACATAATTTTTTATCGGTAATTTAAAAAAAAATCTGCTGCTCTATACATTTGGACCGTGTAGGTTTTGCACTTTTGTAAAAAACAGCTGTTTTTTCTTCAGAATGTTGCACGTGGTAGGCGTTTTTGCGTCGATGTCCCTTACACCCGAATTTTCCAGTTTTGGAAACCCAAACTCAATCACATATGTCATAAAGTTCAAATTCCTTCGTAACCTAATGTCAATCCGTCTTACGAATGTAGATAATTTCACTCACTGCTAAAATTACTCACATCACACAGTTAAATCTTCAAGTTATAGTACACAGGTTTGTCCTCTATCATGGGACCCATTTCTCCCATCTTGGGGTCACAAGGTGGCCACATGGGGGCTTGCATATCCATGTCCTCATCTTGTGGTGCAAGCTGACCCTGAAATAGAAAAAAAATATAGAAAAATACCTCTTTGGTCTCGTAGTCACAAGCGCGATTGCTGAGCTTAAGGTCCTCTGTTCGATTCCTGGTTCGGGCAAAGCTTATTGGATTTTTCCATCAGGAATTTCTAAGTAGCAGCCACGGAGTCTGGATTTGTTGCCGGTTGATGGCATTAGGCTGACCCCAAGTAGTATATGACAAGCGCAGGAAGGTGATGATGATGGCGATAGGCTCGCCCCCTGTTACTTGGGACTTAAATATAACTGGAGAACTGTGGGTGTAGGTACGAGACTGCCTCACCCTTTAGGCATAACAGTCATGATGTTATGTTCATGCCAGAATCCATCATCACCATCATCCCCTATAATGTTCCCACTGCTGGGACACAGGCCTCCTCTCTATGAGAGGGAGTGGGCTGTAACCCACCACGCGGGCCCAGTGCGGGTTGGTAGATGTCACATGTCTTCGAATTTTTAGTTCTAGGACATGCCGGTTTCCTCACGATGTTTTCCTTCACCGTTTTTGAGAGCAGCGGTGATGAAATAAATTGCACAAAGTAATGCGCCTGCCTGGGTTCGAGCCCACGGCTTACTGCTCGTAAGTCGGAGCTTCCACCACTGGGCCACTGCTGCTCTCCTCAGTTCGAACTGAGGAGAGGGTTCGAACCCAGGCAGGCGCATTACTTTGTGTAATTTATTTCACCACCGCTGCCCTCAAAACCGGTGAAGGAAAACATCGTGAGGAAACCGGCATGTCCTAGAACTAAAAATTCGAAGACATGTGACATCTACCAACCCGCACTGGGCGCGCGTGGTGGATTACAGCCCACTCTCTCTTATCGAGAGGAGGCCTGTGTCCTAGCAGCGGGAACATTATAGGCTGATGATAAACTGAACTTTATAGTACTGCTTTTAGTCCTTACCTGTCTAGTATCCGATCTCCGCTTCCCTCTCGCTCGCTTCGGCCACGGCTTCTTAAGATGTACGTAGGTAATGTGAGCTCGTTTCTCGCTCGCGTGCTTGAAGCCTTTGCCACACATCTCGCATTTGAACGGTTTTAAGCCGGTATGGATCTGAAAAGAAAGATGATTTGAAAACCATCATGTCACTAAATTACTGAATTTTTCTCCAGTTACCTACAGTAAGAAACCGGCCAAGTGCGAGTCGGACTCGCGTACGAAGGGTTCCGTACCATTATTTATAAAAACGAGCTTAAAATCACTTTTTTGTATGGGAGGAGCTCCCTTAAATATTTATTTTATTCTGTTTTAAGTATTTATTGTTATAGCGTCAACAGAAATACATAATCTGTAAACATTTCAACTGGCTAACTATCACGGTTCATGAGATACAGCCTGGTGACAGCGAAGTCTCAGTAATAGGGTCCCGTTTGACCCTTTGGGTACGGAACCCTAAAATGTAATAGTCTCCCTTTATTTCAATCCATTTTTGTTTGGATATTAATCCTTAAGTTTATAGCTGAAGCTGGCAAGTTTTGTAACTTACCATGTATTTTATTTCTTTCTTTCTTACACCCACTATACTTGGGAGGAGCTCGAGGCTAAATAATAACAGCCGCACAGGTATATCTTTAAGGTTAAGCCGTGCTTGCAGAGTTTGTTCCGTGGATGAGTGACCATAATTACATACAGAGTTTCCTCCGAGCCTCGGACACCACATTAACCCGTTGGTCCCGGCTGTCATTTGTAGATCTTTGACAGTCGTTACGAATAGTCATAAGCCAAAAGTCTGACATCCAGTCTTACCAAGGGGTATCGTGTTACCCAGTTACTGGGTTGTGGAGGTCAGATTAGCAGTCGCTTCATGTAAAATACTGGTACTCAGCTGCATCCGGTTAGACTGGAAGCCGACCCCAAGATAGTTTGGGAAAAGGCTAGGCAGATGATTTCCAGTGATCGGAGTAGGTAGATTGATTTTTGGTACTTGTAACATAAATGCACACAGAAAGAATAACATGGATAAGCCATTTTTCCGGAAAGTAATTCCGGTATTTCCGGATTCAATTTAATATTGTTAATGTTGGTAGTGATATTATTACTACTTAATTCAAAATATAAAGAAAGGTATCAAAACTAAATTAATTTACTATTTATCTGTTTTTTTTTTATTATTCAACCTATTCCGGAGTAATGTCCATATTAATATACAGGGTGTAACGGAAAGGGTATATACATACTTAAGGATGTGCTACAGACCATCAAACTGAACATGTTCCTCCATTGGACAAACATCGTAATAGCCAAAAAAATATCAGCTGCCCCATACATTTGGTCGAGTTGGTATTGAAATTTTGTATGGGGCAGCATATAATTTTTTCTCTATTACGATGTTTGTCCGATGGAGAAACATGTTCAGTTTGATGGTCTGTAGCACACCCTTAAGTATGTATATACCCTTTCCGTTACACCCTGTATACGTTTCGGATCAATGACCCCAATTCAATCTACCTACTCCGATCTATGATGATGACCCACTATACTTACAAACATATGTCTCTGCCGATTGCTATGCGTCGAGAAGTGCTTCCCACAAAGCGCACACACATAACTCGCTCGCACTTGACTGTGCACTCGTCTATGCGCGACCAGTCTTTGCTTCATCCGGAACGATTTCCCGCAAGAATCACATTTGAAGGGGCGTTCCCCTGTGTGGACCCATGTGTGGTCTTTTAGAAGGGCGAAGCTCTGGAAAGAACATAAATAATAAACGATTTTTTTTTTCCTTTTTGAGGATGACAATCAAAAAGTTGGCCGCGCATCGTAATAGCGAAAAAAATATCAGCTGTCCCATAAATGATATTTTTTTCGCTATTACGATGTTTGTCCGATGGAGAAACATGTTCAGTTTGATGGTCTGTACACCCTTAAGTATGTAAATGTTACCGGCCAAACCCGATTTCCGGCTAAACTAGATTGTCCTAGGCCAAACTAGAACTCTAAATGGGTTAGGTTAGGTTAGAAAAGAAACCATAAACGCGCGAGCCGAGCAAGCGTAGCGAGCGGTGCCACATCCAAGTTAGGCACATTGTAAATGTATTTTTGGGTCAGTATAGCCTGACACGATAAACCAGTAAACCGGTTTGGCCTAGGACAAACTATTTTGGCCTGAAATCGGGTTTGGCCGGTAACATATATACCCTTTCGGTTACACCCTGTAGATCTTTGACAGTCGTTACAGGCAGTCAGTGGCCTGAAAGTCTGACAATCAGTCTTACCAAGGAGTATCGTATTACTCAGTACTAACTGGATGTGGAGGTCAGATAGGCAGTCGCTTCATGTAAAATACTGGTACTCAGCTGCATCCGGTTAGACTGGAAGCTGACCCCAACACAGTTGGTAAAAGGCTAGGCAGTTGATGATGACAAGAACTTACTTGGAATATCCTCCCGCAAACTTCGCACATGCAGGGTGACTTCATCGAAGGGTAGTTCGTTCGATTCTTGTCCGGGTGCATACGTCTGAAGTGCCCGTGGTATGCCCTGGAATCTTCTAGCTGCATGCCGCACTAGAACATAAGAAACAACATTATGCTTTACTATAAACGGTCAAATTATACGAGTATTAGATAGATTAACTGTGCCCGCGACTTCGACCGCGTGGAATTTAACAAAAAAGTTATTTAGTTTTTCTAAAATATATGTAGCCTTAGTTACTCCTTATTACACCAGTTATCTGCCAGTGAAAGTCCCGTCAAAATCGGTCCAGCCGTTCCAGAGATTAGCCGGAACAAACAGACAGACATACAGACAAAAATTGTAATAAAAATATATTTTGGTATATGAACCGTATATACATTCATATGCATGTAGTTAAATGCGGTTATTTTAATATTACAAACAGACACTTCAATTTTATTTATTTGTATGTATGTATTGATTTCCACTAGTTGTCGCCCACGTGGGACGCGTCGATACCCTTGCTCCATCTCATGCTGAAGATTATATAAACTAAGTTTGCAATTAATTTAGTATTGCATAGTCACACAGCCCATATTGTGTGAGCACTATGTACTAGAAAGCTATTATTTACTGGAAACCTACGTCTTTTATTGACTTCAATGTGCCCTGGCAGTTAAGAGACATGCTTACTTAAATGTCACGCTGATGCTGGCGCGTGTGTCGGGTCATTTAGTTCCCTTCAAAATGGTTGAGTTGAATGATGGCTGATCCATGCGTCATGTTAGTGAACGGGCGCTGTCAGTTGTGCCTGGTCATCTCTTAGTTGCCACGGATTACTTATTTCAACTTATTTCGAACTATTTATTTTATTTTTGAACTGTCTTATTGTAACTGTTTTTACTGTGGACACTTTTAACGTGCACGTCTTGCTACATGGTTCTCACGTAATGTACCATCTCAATATGAATTATAAGCTACTAATTTAAAAGATCTACGCTTTAGAATGGGCAACTACAGTACTTTCACAGTTATTATGTCTGGTGACTGGGACTGTAGCTTAATACTTATTGTTGTTTAACTTCAAAAGTGCCTGTAACTGGCCTACTTGAAATAAATGATTTTGATTTGATTTGACATGTTGCAAGCACGGCGGGCTGTGCTGGAGCTGCCGCTGCGGCTGCTGAGAGCCTCAAACGGCGTAAATACTGTAACCTAAATGGTAGTTATAGTTTTGAGCTGTTTGACGTCGAAACGTTTGGGTCATGGGGCCCAAGTGCGCATTTCCTTTTTAAGTAAATATCTCGTCGACTGGTTGAGACTTCGCGAGACCATTGGGTTTGCTATTTCTTTGGCATAGCTATTCAACGTGGTCTTCTGGGCAAGTTTCCGCATGACAGCGATGTGGAGGAGTATTTTGTCGCCAAAGCGTCCTGTTGTTTTTAAGTTAGTTTATATTTAGTTAGTTACTTTATGTAAATATTTAGTTTTAGAAAATAATGAAAGTTTGTAAGTAAATCTTAATAAATTCAATAATGTTTAATTATTACTCACTCATCATATATTATTTACTCATCACGTTGTTTGTCGGGGATGGGCTCCTAAACTACTTAACCGATTATAATCAAATTTGCACACCGTGTGCAGTTTGATTCAACTTGAAAGATAGGATTAGCTTACATCTCAATTTATAGTCGCAATATTATTTTATTGCAAATTAAGTCACAATTATCTGTTAGCTCCAAACGATTGTAACAGATGGCGGTATCTGTTGACTGGATTGAGTAAGTATTCAATAGGTGGCGCTGTATAGGAGCGGAGCAGCAATGAAAAATATTGCGAAAACGAGGAAAATGTGACGCAGACGGAGTTGCGCGGGACAGCTAGTTTTAATATAATACTGCTTACCTGTTCACAAGGTATAGGTCCCTCCGCCTTACGCATCTGACTCGGGTATATCCGTCTCTTTTCATCCGTATCGTCCTTGTCTTTCTCTCGCGCTCTCCGTTCCAATTCCTTGGATTCTTTAGATTTTCTCCCCTTTTTGGGTTTGTTAGATTCTCTTGAGTTTTTATCGGTACCTGTAGACGAAATTAGTCATTTAGAAAAATAGTTTTTTTGAAGTGAAAACTTCTTTAGCGACGTTGTGCACTTTTGTGATAGGTAAAAAAGGTCAAACTCGCGTCAGGTCACGTAGGTTGCGAAGGAATTTGAACTTTATGACATCTGTCATTTTTTGAATTTGGTTCAAATCGTAAAACTAAAAGAAAAGCAATATAAATTAGCTTCTAAAAATCTAAATAGCCAGCAAGTATTGTGGCAGCGCTAGCCGCCACCGACACACGCGCCGGTCGGCGTGCCGCGCCGTCACAATTACACTACAAAGTACTACTAGTTTGTGTACGATAGCGCAATAAATGAATAATGTATTTTACCACATAAATGATAGTACTTTTATACTGATAATTAAAGCAATTCGTGCAAAATTATTCCCTAACCGTTCCAAAACATCAAAAATGCACAACGTTAATATTCATGTTTTCACTTCTGCCGGCACTCCCGGAGAGCAACCCGTTTGTTTTTTAACGAAATAGGCTTGCGTATGGCCGGGACACGTCTGATGTGAACCGAAGATGCGGCGTAGGGTGGAGCACGCTTGCCTAGAAGAAACGGATTCACTAGAACTTTGAAGAGATCATCCAGATTAGAATAATCAGGGTACAGAGAAGCCGGCAGGGAATTCCACAGACTGGCGGTTCGCAGCGCCTTAGATTACAATCATTTCAGCCCAATAGACGTCCACTGCTGGACATAGGCCTCCCACAAGTGTCGCATTGACATTTTGGGGGGTTTTGCCATAATCGCCACGCTTGGCAGGCGGGTTCGCGATCGCAGTACGGTTGTTAAAAAGCACAGAGAACGCTGCTGCCCAATCTCTGGCAAGTCCCTTAGTCGCCTCTTACGACACCCACGGGAAGATATGGGATGGTGCTATTCTTTACGTCCGACACCATACAGAGCACTTCGATTACAATATGCGTTACCTTTTCATGGTAGAGATATTCACTAAACATCGATATATCGAATTTATTCAATGTTTTCCGTGCGATATATCGGATTGATTCGATATTTTGACAAATATTTACTGTATTCGTTATATCGATATTTTTATTTATATAAACCTCGAATATTTGCTTTTTTATTTTTTGTCGAATTTGTTAAAAATGCTAAATAATTTTAAAACTACATAATGATTTCAATTTTAAATTCGTTTTATTAAGATAGTGACATCTGTGAGTGACCAGCTTAATTACCTAATCTATCCTGACAGACCATTCACTCTCAATAAGTAAACTTTTATTTTTGCAATTTTTGTCTAAAGAGCATTGGTCTTAAATAGGTAAAGTGACCGTACTGCGATCGCCAACCCACCTGCCAAGCGTGGCGATTATGGCAAAACCCCCATATGTACTTGGGGGAGGCCTGTGTCCAGCAGTGGACGTCTTTCGGCTGAAATGATGATGATGATGATGAGGTAAAGTGAAAGTAAGTTTATGTTTTTGCAGGTACCTAGATTACGACTAGTACTAAATATGTATTGTTTTTCTTTTACTGTTTTGAAGTTTTGTGGTCTGTAATTATTATTTTTTATTAATTTGTCGTTTTTATTTCATTTGCAAACGTAGGTATAACGCCTCTCAGCCATCTCACCACTATCTAGAGGATTCGATCCCGGTCGATTTTTCTAATCCCGGAATTACGGGATTACCTACCGTTAATCCCGTGATCCCGGGATAGCCCCGGGATTGTATTGGTAATGGAAAGTGGTAACAAAAAGGCAGTGAAATCTTTCACTGCCTTTTTGTTACCACTTTCAAAATCAATTTTTTATTTAACTTTTGTTTTTGTGAGGACATAGAATATTTAAGAGCGTTTATACCCTACAGCATTTCATACAAACTTTCAAGTCGTTATTTTCCGAAATGACTAAACTGATTGCAATAAAACTTGCTACGCATAAGCAGTATACATAGGTCTAAAAAGTTACTAAAAAACATTTTCGAAACATAATGTTACAGCTAAATAAGACCGATTTTTAATTATCTATAGAAACAGAAATTTCTAATTATCTTCATTTTTAAAACACATTTCTAAAATGTTTTTAGTAACTTTTGGGATCGAATCCTCTACCACTATCTTAGTAGTACAATTCTATTCGAGTAACTCTAATAGAAAATCAGTTTTATTACACTACTAGTTTAGCTATGTTACTCTGGTCTCTGATTCTACATTCACACATACAAAATCAAGGACCACAAACTTTGCGCGTTTCAACGTTTACCTGTATTATGCCTAGCTGAAACGCTCAGATGTCGTTTATGAGCCTCCGAAGACACGAAGCGAACGTTACATGGCTCGCAAAGTGGACCATCTTCTGGTATCTGAAACAAAAATATCATTATCATCATCTGCATAGCCTTTTCCCAACCATGTTGGGGTCGCCTTCCACTCAAACCGGATGCACCTGAGTACAGTATTTTACATGGAGCGACTGCCTATCTGACCTCTACAACCTAGTTAGTACTGGGTTATACGATACTCTTTGGTAAAACTGGTTTTTAGGGTTCCGTACCCAAAGGGTCAAACGGGACCCTATTACTGAGACTTCGCTGTCCGTCCGTCCGTCTGTCACCAGGCGGTATCTCATGAACCGTGATAGCTAGCCAGTTGAAATTTCTACAGATTATGTATTACTGTTGCTGCTATAACAACAAATACTACAACAGAATAAAATAAATATTTAATTTACGTTTTTATTAATAATGGTACGGAACCCTTCGTGCGCGAGTCCGACTCGCACTTGGCCGGTTTTTAGACTTTCGGAACTTTTGAAAAAAAAAATACAAGGTTTTGTTAAGGTACAAGGTTTGTTTGTTGTTGAGTTCTTCCAATCTTCTCTTGAAAACTGCATTATATTTGTTAATGGTGACACTGGTTGGTAAGAAAGACTGATTGTTAGATTTTCTAGCTTATAAGTTCTAACTGGTTGTCTGGAAGATATCGCTATCAGCGATAAGACCGCCATTGTAACCATAATGTTATCAGTATTGTACAACCGTTATGTGTCATTTTTGGTGTACTATCGCAAAAGTGGCAATAGGTACACTTTTCAAACCAAATCCCGTGCACACGAAGACCACATCTGTTTAACACCCTTACTGCTATTGGTCCGCAACTCCGCACAAATAGTTTGCGGACCAATAAACGCGACCCTTTTTTAAATACGTTTTGTTTAAAAAAAAACTTAGTCTCTGTTAATAATCCCAGATGTTTGACCACCGTTTTTCAACTAATAGGAATAAAACAAAAAAAGGAATAGAAAGTTTTTAACTGTTTTAATGCTCAAAGCAAAGATAGTCCTTACGGGGGTCCGATACCCAATTAGTTGACTGTACAATAAAGTTTTATTCTACTCTGCCGATAACGACTGTCATATCCTTCAAATACTGCGAAAGACTAGTAAAATATTATTTTGTTAGAAGTCACATTACCTGTACATTCTCTAAACGATGTTTGAGCTTCTTATGTAGCTCTATGCCCTTAGCGCTGACGAAAGAGTACCCGCACAGCTCGCAGACGAAGTCGGACGGGTGCTTGATGCGAATGTGGCCCATGTACGTTGTGAATTTACTGTGGACAAAACGACATGTGACACATTAAAAAAATATGAACACACAAATTAAATATGGTCACCCATCCATCGAATAACCTCGGCGAGAGTTGCTTAACCTGGAAATTTGAATCAGTATGGTCACCCATCCACGGACTGTCCTCGGCAAACCTTATTTAAGCTTGAAAATTTACCTTTGGCTGAAAGCTAGAGAAATTGTATGGAGTCAAAGTAAATTAAGCAGCGAAACTTTCAAAATAAATTATCTAGCAGAACTTTAAAAATAAATTATCTAGCAGAACTTAAAAAAAATAATTATCTAGCGAAACTGACGAAATAAACTTGCTAGCGGCACTGTCACAATAAACTCCCCGGCTACTCACACGAACTCGTCCTGACAGTGCGGACACCGGTACTTAGTGCCCTTGTGCCAGCGCTCGTGCAGGCGCGCCGTCTGCCGGTGCGTGGTGACGTAGGCGCACTGCTTGCAGCTGAAGCGCTGCGTGTGGTGCGCTGTGACGTGCTTACGAAGCGCATGAGGGTGCTTGAAATGCGTTTTGCATATCTCGCATTCGTGTTCGCCGCATTGCTGTAAAGAAAAACACGTTATCAAAATCGGTTCATCCGTTCAGGAGGTATGATGCTACCCCTTTTATTTGGTCGAGGGTTAAAACTAACATATCATCAACTAAGCACAAATCTGAACTCCGGGCTTCTACTGAGAAATTCCTGATGGGAGAACCTTATAACACTTTGCCTGCCCTGAAATTCGAACCCACCAGACACCGCCAGCACCACCCCGCCCCGATACACTGCTTCCTCCGCCAGGACTCTCATGATGGCGTCAATGGTAGAGCGCCCACGACAGAACCCTATCTGGCTGTCGTCCAGCCCCCGTATTCACAAACGCTCGGTTTCGATTTCGCCAACCCGCCTGCCAAGGCGGGTTGGCGATCGCAGTACCGTTGTTAAAAAAGCACAGAGAACGCTGCTGCCCATTCTCTGGCTAATCCCTTAGTCGCCTCTTACGACACCCACGGGATGATATGGGATCGTGCTATTCTTTACGTCCGACACCATAAAGAGCAGAGTTTTGGAGATATTGGGGGTCAAAGTTCCAACTATTTCACAAGGTTTTTTTTTACAAGTTTTTAATGTTATGACTTTAGTTTAAACACCTCTCTGACTCCCAGTACTGTTCAATGCATCCTTCAGCACAAAATTTTGAGTGCATTACATTGAGCCCTATCATCATCTGCCTAGCCTTTTCCCAAACTATCTTGGGGTCGGCTTCCAGTCTAACCGGATGCAGCTGAGTACCAGTATTTTACATGAAGCGACTGCCTATCTGACCTCCACAACCCAGTAACTGGGCAATACGATACCCCTTCATAAGACTGGATGTCAGACTTTTGCCTTCTGACTACCCGTAACGACTGTCAAAGATCTAAAAATGACAGACGGGACCAACGGTAACTTAGCTAAATAGTAAATTTTTGGACCTATATATCCTGCTTATGCGTATGAAGTTTCATTTAAATCGGTTCAGTCATTTCGGAAAATAAGGATTTGAAAGTTTGTAGGAGTAAACGCTCTTAACTTTTATTTATAAATAGGGGATAATACTGGGTAAAGAAAACGAAATTCTATTTTGTCCGTGTACAAAAATATTAGACATGTATTTTTTGTTTTATCAAAATATCAAAAAATTACTTAGTTAAAACTCATTAAAGTTGGAGAGTGGGGGCTCACTACGTCACAATTAGGTATAAAATTACCTACAAGTGACGTCATGCGCCATTTCAACCCGTAATTTTATGACCACGTGAAAAAAGAAAAAATACGTGTCCAATACTTTTTAATAATCTACCCGACAGACAAAGAAAAAAAAATAGTGATCATTTCCTATTGTATACTTACATCTGTATGTCTCGTCATATGGCTGTTGTAAGCATCTTCATCTAAGAAGCCTTTAAAACACGCCGTACATTTAAACACAGAATTCTTATAATTCGAACTGTCCTGTCTCTTAACTATTTCCGCAATCTGCTCTTCAAAAGTCAAATCAGTAATCGTAAAAAGAGTTTCGTTCAAATCGTCGTTTAAAAACGGTTTTTTCCGCCGATCGATTTTCGGTTCAGACGGATCTTTGATCTTTTTAACCCTTTTAACTGTCTTTACCGGTTTTTTCTCTTTCTCTTTTCTTTTTCTGGTTTTTTTCGTCTTACATTTTTCTAAAGGAAGACTATCGTCTGAGGAATAGTTCAGATCTTTGTCAGACAACACATATTCTTTTTCTGAAACGTCATCTTTTTCTAAAGCATCTTTTATTCCGGTTTCGTCGACTCCGTTGTCGTCAAGTCCGTCGGCGTTGATTCCGTTGTCGTTAAAACCGTCATTTTTGTCTGAAATGTCGTCTGTGAGAAAGATTTCGTTTTCTTCTTTGATGTCAACATTATGTGGCGATTTATCCTGTATTTCTATTGGTTTATCTTCGTCGTTATTTTCTATGGAAGAATCGTAGTGGTTGACTTCGAAATGTTTTTGTGATAACGTTGATGTGAGCTGGTTGTTTAATCTGTTTATCGTTTTAATGTTTTGGACGGTTAACTGAAACAGAGAAGGTTGAATTAGGAAAGAGATCAGTGCTTCGGTTCAGTGATTTCGACGTATAACTTTGGATTCGAATCCAGAAATTTAATGTTGTGAAATTTATTTCAAAACTGCTGCTGTCAATACGCTGAAGCAAATTACGTGGAGAAACAATGTCCGAGAATCAAAAATTCGAAGTTCGGGTTGGTCGTTTCCTATGGAGAAGAACCGGCAAGACTATCCATGGTTGCTCTTTTAAAATCATTGGTTTTACAATATTTCTATGTTACAGTACTTTAAGTATGGGAGGGCAGTGAAGGTCCGACAATTAGTCGTTGCTTACTACAAAATGAAAAAACAATATGAAAAAAAAAAAAAAAAATACACTTAATACTACAGTACTTACACAATCCTGCTTCTTAACAACCTCTAGCATGAGCGAGTTGGCACGTAAACACTTGTGTCGGAACCGACTGCAGTTTAGCAACCTTTGTACGCATTCCATGCATAATTTCTGTGGTAATTTGTCTTCGTCACATATCTGAAAAAAAATCATCATCATTCTAGCGACAGTCTTTTTTTGAAGTGAAAACTTCTTTAGCCGCGCTGAGCCATTTTTCGTAGGCAAAAATCTACAGGTTCGCGTCACCGATGACCTCGACATGCTCGTGATGTATTGCACCAGACCAGTGACCCGTAGTATAGCGGCCTGATATTTTGTATTGAGCTTGTGCAGTCCATCATATTTTTGATTAATTAATAAACTGTGTAAATAATTTCCACTCCCCTCCATACAGCAGGATACAGAACGATACTAGGGCAATAGGCACAAAGGGCCGTTTACAACTGAGATAGCTCAGTTGCCTAGAAAGCGCTAGCGACAGTCTGAACACTTTCGCCGCTATCATTATTTCAGCCGAAAGACGTCCACTGCTGGACACAGGCCTCCCCTAAGTTTCGCCACATTGACATAACATGCGGGGTTTTGTCATAATCGCCACGCTTGGCAGGCGGGTTGGCGATCGCAGTACGGTTGTCACAAAAGCACAGAGAACGCTGCTGCCCATACTCTGGCAAGTCCCTTAGTCGGCTCTTACGACACCCACGGGAAGACATGGGATGGTGCTATTCTTTGCGTCCGACACCATACAGAGCCAACGCCGCTAATTAAAGTTCAAATGATTCATTTTTACTTGTATGCTCAAAATTCCTAAGTCTCTCATCTCTAGCTACGTATAACGACGACTCGGGAGGCTGGTTGTGCGCACATCATCATCATTTCAGCCGAAAGACGTCCACTGCTGGACATAGGCCTCCCCAAGTGTCGCCACATTGACCGATCCCGTGCGACTCGCATCCAGCGGATCCACACCACCTTCACCAGGTCATCGGTCCACCTAGTGGGAGGCCTTACAACGCATCGTCTTCCGGTTCGCAGCCGTCATTCCAGAACTTTTCGGCCCCATCGCGCATCTGTTCTGCGAGCAATGTGCCCTGTCCACTGCCACTTAAGTTTGGTAATTCTTCGGGCTACGTCGGTAACCTCGGTTCTCTTGCGGATGTTCTCATTTCTGATTTGATCACGCAAGGAAACTCCGAGCATAGCCCTCTCCATTGCCCTATGGGTGACTTTAAGCCTTCTGATGAGGCCCATTGTGAGCGACCACGTTTCGGTCCCGTATGTAATCACTGGCAACACACACTGGTCATAGACTTTCGTCTTCAGACACTTTGGTAAGTTAGACGAGAAGATACCACGCAACTTCCCGAACGCTGCCCAGCTGAGTCGGATTCGACGATTGACCTCTTTCTCGAAGTTAGACCTACCCAACTGGACCTTTTGTCCCAGGTAGACATATTCGTCTACAACTTCGAGTGTAGAGTCTCCGATCTTGATAGGAGTGGGTTTTACATGGGCATTCAACATGACCTTGGTTTTGTCCATGTTCATTTTAAGACCCACTCCTTCGGAAGCTCTATTGAGGTCCTCGAGCATTGTACTGAGGTCCTCCAAGGTCTCAGCCATGACCACTATATCGTCGGCAAATCGAAGGTGAGAGATATACTCGCCATTGACGTTGATGCCTAGCCCTGTCCAGTCCAGAACCTTGAAGACATCTTCCAGTGCAGCGGTGAACAGTTTCGGAGATATGACGTCTCCCAGTCTCACACCCCCTGCAGAAGGATAGGTTCTGAGGTCTGGTCCTGAAGTCTGACTGACATGGTGGCGTTTTTGTACAAACACTTCAACACCTCGATGTACCGATAGTCAATTTGGCACCGTTGGAGAAATTGCAGTACAGCCCAAGTCTCGATCGAATCGAAGGCTTTCTCGTTGTCCACAACCGCTAAACAGAGAGGCAGGTTGTACTCTTCGGTCTTCTGTATAACCTGTTGCAGCATATGCTTTAAAGGCTTTAGCACCGTAGACCTATGTGGTCTACGGTGCTAAAGCCTTTCAGGAATCCGGCTTGTTCGGGAGGCTGAACATCGTCAAACCTGCGCGCGAGACGATTCGTGATGACTCTTGAAAACAACCTGTAGACATGGCTTAGAAGTGAGATGGGCCTATAGTTCTTCAACCGGGCATTGTCGCCCTTTTTGAAGAAGTGTACCACCACACCCCTGCACCATGTGGCGTTTTCCCCTCAAGTATGACGGAATCAAACAGCGTCTGGAGGGCTTTAAGTAACGGTTTTCTACCCGCCTTCAGAAGTTCGGCTGTAATTCCATCATCCCCGGTGCCTTATTGTTTTTAAGCTGTTTCAGAGCCATTCTAATTTCGTACAGGCTGATGTCCGGGATGTCTTCGGTGTAGTGTCGGGTCAGTCTAGCTCTTGCGTCATTCTCTAGATTTCCTTCGGGATTACTGGTTGACGTGTACAACTGCCCATAGAATCTTTCGATCTCCCTCAGTAGCTCCGGTTTGGCGGATACGATCCTGCCATCGTCGGTCTTCAGTTTCGTGAGCTGCCTCTGCCGTTTTTTGTTCCTCTGTGGACGACATGTCTTGAAGAACTTAGACCCTGTCGTATGGACAGTTTCCACGAATCCATCGTTGTATTCGTCCACTGAGCATCCTAGGCATTCGAAACGATTCTGGCTGGTTCAAGCTGAAAGCTTGAACTGCAACCCCAAATTGCCCCACCTGCAGGTCATTCCCGTCTCGTTTGCCCAGTTTCGCGTTGAAGTCCCCCATGACAACGGTGAAGTGAGTTTTGACACCATACATGCCTTTAGAGATATCCTCATACATGGTCTCCACTTCGTCGTCGGGGTGTGCCGAGGTCGGGTCGTAGACCTGTATGACCCTCAGCGAATATCTTTAGGATATCCTGAGTATAAGGTACGCCACCCTGGACGACACACTCTCGATCTTCACCACGTTATTCATAAGGGACTTGTGCACGATAAAACCAACACCACCCTGGGACTACCGGTCAACCTCTCGGAAATAGAGTAGGTTGCCGGATTTCAGGATCATCGTGTCCTCCCCTTCTCTACAGACTTACGATAATCCCACAATACTCCATCGCAACCTGCTCAATTCCTCCTCGAGTTCCGTTATCTTCTCGTCGGTCCGGAGTGTTCGCGTGTTATATGTTGCCAGGCCAAGTCGTCGATATAGGCAGCCGGATCCCTTCCGGAGATTCTTTACACCCCTTGCCACACCGTAACCTCGTCCGCTACCATAGTCGAGGGTAGACGGGCTGCCGGGTACTAGGGGCCATTTCTTTTTTGCGCTCATAAGGGGGCGTTTTGCCATAATCGCCACGCTTGGGTGGCGGGTTGGCGATCGCAGTTCGGTTGTTGCAAAAGCACAGAGAACTACTGCCTATTCTCTGGCACGTCCCTTAGTCGCCTCTTACGACACCCACGGGAAGATATGCTACTGCAACACATACACACACACACATCACATACTGCTATGCTGCTACTGGTGCTATTCTTTACGTCCGACACCATACAGAGCAACTGGTAAAGTTTCAACAGTATTGCATTTTACTTCTTTTTAGCGTGTCGATGGCAATCTAAATTGTGTCGGACGACGTTGTGCGCACACGAACGAATTTTTGTTCGACCCTTATTCTGGGAGCTAAGCATCGAAAGTGTTACATCGTCTGCTTTACGAGAACATTTTAGGATTAGGTTCGAGTCTAGAATGATCCAGCATGTCTAGAAGGTTCAAGAAGGTTGTGGAACTTTCTCGAAGGCTGGGTTTCGCCTTAGGAACAGCCTAGACGTTCACGGAAGTTGTGGAAGTTTCTCGAAGATGGGTCGGCCATATAAATAGACGAACGGTTAGCGGGAGTCTCTTCTTTCTCTTTAGTAAAATTTTGGCTACAAAACGAAGCGATCGAAGTGAACTACAAATGCGATATCTAATAGAGATCAGTTGTGTATTTGTGATTAAGTTTAAATCATTTCAGCCGAAAGACGTCCACTGCTGGACAAAATCCTCCCCCAAGTTTCGCTACATTGACATTTTAGGGGGTTTTGCCATAATCGCCACGCTTGGCAGGCGGGTTGGCTAAGTTTAAGTGTTTAGTGTTAAATAAAGATTTTTAGTGTTAAATTGGTAGTGTGTTAATTTATCCTATACCCCGCTCTTAACAATAGTTTTCAACATTCAAACACGTCAAATAGTAACTTACTGATATTCCTGTGAGGTTCTGATAGGCTTGTTCCAGTTTATAGATTCTGATTGATATCAAATTCGCGTCCATTACTAAGCAGATTCTGCAAGCCTGAAATGAAACGAAAACTTATATTAGTGACTATCTGTGCCCGCGACTTCATCCGCGTGGAATTTAACAAAAAAGTTAGTTCGTTTTTTTTTATATTTATTTTAGATGTTTCTAAAATAAAAGTGGCATTAGTTACTCCTTATTACATCAGCTATCTGCCAGTGAAAGTCCCATCAAAATCGGTCCAGCCTTTCCAGAGATTAGCCGGAACAAACAGACAGACAGTCAGACAGACAAAAATTGTAAAAAATGTTATTTTGGTATATATTATTTTCTCATCACAAACGTTACAGTGAACAGAATCACTACATAGTATAAAACAAAGTCGCTTCCCGCTGTCTGTCCCTATGTATGCTTAGATCTTTAAAACTACACCAGCATTGCACCCGTGCGAAGCCGGGGCGGGTCGCTAGTTCTTTAATCAAAAACACTGGTAAACATTTGTGAGAGACTGGTGCCCGAAATAGGCATACAATACCTGTGTTACTGTTTCATCCTAGAATACTGAGCTGGGATGGGACTAACTTGCAACCGAACATATGATTAGTACTCAAACTTCTAGGTTAAAACTTTTATTTGAAAATATTATAGAAATCGGACTGTCCAGTGTGTCCAGATAACAAAAATACTATACCTTCAAACTGGCAGGCTCTCCGTAATCACAGTTCGTAGAATCCTGTAACATAAATATTTACTACAGCCACTTTACTCTGGGTATATTATTTCATCACAACTGCTTTCCAAATAGAAATGACAAACATTCGAAGATGTAAGACATCAACCCACATTGGGTTTTTTACATTATTAGGGCATTTTGCTAAAGTGTCGTTTTGTTAATAGGTCATTTTTCTAAAGTGTCGTTTTGCTAATAGTACATTTTGGTAAAGTCTCGTTTTGCTAATAGTACATTTTGGTAAAGTCTCGTTTTGCTAATAGTACATTTTGGTAAAGTCTCGTTTTGCTAATAGGAGATTTTGCTAATATGTCGTTTTGCTAATAGTACATTTTGCTAAAGTGTCGTTTAGCTAATAGGAGATTTTGCTAAAGTGTCGTTTAGCTAATAGGACATTTTGCTAGTGTCGTTTTGCTATTAGGACATTTTGCAAAAGTATCGTTTTGGTAATAGCAATTTTTTTCTAAAATCTCGTTTTGCTATCAGGACATTTTGCTAAAGTGTCGTTTTGTTAATAGGATATTTTTCTAAGGTGTTGTTTTGTTAATAGGACATTTTTCTAAAGTGTCGTTTTGTTAATAGGACATTTTTCTAAAGTGTCGTTTTGTTAATAGGACATTTTTCTAAAGTGTCGTTTTGTTAATAGGACATTTTTCTAAAGTGCCGTTTTGTTAATAGGACATTTTTCTAAAGTGTCGTTTTGCTAATAGGACATTTTGCTTAAGTGTCGTTTTACTAATAAATAGGACGTTTCCATATGGGGACATTGGGGTGTCAACGTTCGTAGATAATAAAGGTATATAAGTTTAAACCACAACTGCGACTATAAGTAGTATTTAAAGCTATCTAGACACCTAAGCCACCGGCGCCCTGGCTGGGGGCCTTAAATTCATTTGAGGTCACCACAGGATTGCCCGGTTGAGCAGAAATAACCTTAGCAGGTAGATCTGCGAGTGGCCATGTCAAAAAAAAAAAAAAAAACTAAGCCACCGGCCTAACGGCCCAATCCACCGGGCAAGACTGGCGGGCTTATTTTGAAACAATCTTGCCGGCGGCTTTTGCCCGCGCTTTTTACCCAGCGGCAAGCCTCCGTTATTTATTAATTTGAGGGATCTACCTATAATAACTGGACAAAGAACACAAGCTGCTAACATTAGATCGCTTATATAGTCCTTGATGTCAAATATACTGAATAAATAATCATAAATAAATAAAATAAAATAAAAAGCCTTTTATTTCTCATCTAAGGTAATTTACACATTGACATTTGGTACTTATTAATAATTTAGTATTCTAGTTAGGATAAGTTTTTATTATTAAGGGTTGGAGATGTAGACCCATTACAGGTAAAGGCCTCCTCCATCTTTTTCCACTTGACGCGGTCCTTGGCAAGATTTAGCCGGTTTGAGCCAGCAGTTAGCAGTCTTCGCTATTTTATCAGCCCATCTTTTGAGCGGTCTCTCGACCTTTCTTTTGTTCGGTGGTCCTGTCCATTTCGTGGTTTGAATATACTGAAACGTCGTAATACGTTCGAAATACACGCGCAATCTCTCCGAGCACTTGACTTAATTGTGAACGCTACATGCCGCGACTGTCGTGCTGCCGGCAAAATTGTCCGACTGACAACTACCATAGCCAAAGGGCCAGACTGCTGCAGTATGACAGTGTGTAGACAGCTTAAATCTTTGTAAGAGTCTTTCTTGCTTGATTAAAAAAATACATAAACATACCTGAACTATCAAAGGCACAGCTCCAGCCCTAACCTTCCGTAAGCCACTCTTGGTCTCGTACAAGTCTTCGCATAGAAAATGTTCAGAGCACACCGCACTCCTTTCCTTCGGTTCCCACGAGTCCTTGCCGAGAGCCTTAAGCCATGCCTTGCGGAGTGATGACTCATTGGGGAAGCTGGGAATGAGATAAAGTAGTCATCATCATCATCATTCCCACTGCTAGGACACAGGCCTCCTCTCAATGAGAGGGAGTGGGCTTTAATCCACGACACGGGCCCAGTGCGGGTTGGTAGATGTCACATGTCTTCGAATTTTTAGTTCTAGGACATGCCGGTCTCCTCACGATGTTTTCCATCACCGTTTTTGAGAGCAGCGGTGATGAAATAAATTACACAAAGTAATGCGCCTGCCTGGATTCGAATCTACGACTTACTGCTTGTAAGTCGGGGCTGCCACCACTGGGCCACCGCCACCCATTAATGTTATCTATTGTTATAAAAATAAGACTGTCACATTTGTCTCGTGGTCGCAATTTCGAATGCTAAGCATGACGTCCGCTGTTTGATTTTTAGTTCAGCCAAATTGTTATTGGATTTTTTAGTTCCCTTCAATATGGTTAACTTGAATGATGGCTGATACATGTATCATGTTCGTGAAGGGGCGCTTCAGTTGTGACTGTTCATCTCTTAGCTGCCATGGTTTATTTAAATACTTTATTTTCGAATTATTGATTTCGTCTTTTACTCTGGACGCTCTTAACTTTCACGTATTTCTACATCGTTCTCACATATTTGTAATTCTCAACATGAATGATGTTATCAAGATTTTGTAACAATAATTTGATTTAAAGGAGTATCCATGGACTTTCTTGCCCATTCTTCTCCATAGAGATCTACGCTTTGGAATGGGTAACTACAGTACTTTCACAAGTTATTATGCCTTGTGTCTATGACTGTTGCTTTGCGCTTTGTTATTTTTACTTTCAATAGTGCCTGTAATGGCCTAATTGAAATAAACGGTTTGAGTTTAAGTTTGAGTTTGAATCAGGAATTTCTCAGTGGCAGCCACAGCGTTTGGATTTGAGCCTGGTTGATAGCAATAGGCCTGCCCTACTATTACATGGGACTTAAACATAACTGGGGAAATGGGGATGTACTAGCTAGCTACACCTCTGCCTAACCCTTCGGAGATTGCAGGACTGATGTTATGTTATCTAAACTAATGTTATAAAGAGGAAAGATTTGATTGTTTGTTTGCATTGAATAGGCTCCGAAACTACTGGTCCGATTTGAAAAATTCTTTCAGTGTTAGATAGCCCATTTATCGAGGAAGGCTATAGGGTATATCATCACGCTACGACCAATAGGAGTGGAGCAGCAATGAAAAATGTTGCGAAAACGGGGAAAATGTGACGCAAAAGAGGTTATGCGGGACAGCTAGTGTAAAAATATGAATATAGCATGAACTCTCTAAGTTAACTTGAAAACTATTTAGACACAGTGAACAGGCTTCTTCTGGGTAGAGCTCGTGCCATTGTCGACTTTGTCTCTGTCATCTCTGACCTAGACTAGAGTCAAGAGCAAACCCACCACAAATAAGAAAAAGGCACAATAGCCTAACATAACTAAACCTATAACTTAGCATATTATCAAGCTTGTAATCCCCAAAGGGATTGGAAGGGATGTACCCAACAGAACAATTGGGCCTATTTGGCGCAGCGTTGAGACAAACAATAATTAAGTTTTTTTCTTTATTCATCTTAACCGAAGTGATGGCTTCCACGCCGTCATACGCAAGAAAACCACGTCGCTGTTGTCAATGTTGCGGGCGAATGGCAATAGCATTCTAAAAACTGTGGCAGAAAGTGTTGACTGTCCGATTATTAAAGGTTTTGTGAGAAGAACAATCCCTAAACATTAATTTGAGGATGTCCTTTTCGCAATGCTATCTAGTCTGTCTGTGTTCTTCTGTGTTGTAGTTTAAGAACTAACACACACTATTAAGGTATTTTATTGTTTACTAACACGCTGGATCATTGTTGTCCGATAATAAAGAATATGATTATTATTATTTTGTTTAATGTAGTGTGCACTTGTGATACGTGCCAAATAAACTAATTTTCTTTCTTTCCTTTTTGACAACCTTATTTCGCCAGTTAAACATATTAATAAACAAAAATAAGCATGGCATGGAGAAAATATCATGCATCACTGTTAACACTGAAGACTGCTGTTATTGCAACGTTACTGTAGTCATTAAAGATGTAGTTGAGCCCTACATCTAGTAGTACACATAGATATATGAATTGCTGATCAAAATAAATTTAGTACATTAAAACATTGCAGTTCTTTTTTCACATTTACTTCAGTGGGCCTTAAAATAATTGAAAACAACATTAACTACCACTGTAATTAGTTAAAATCATTCAAAAAAATACGTAAAATAGCATATTTTGAGTCTAAAATGCGCGTAGGCGAAAAGAAATACCAATGACACAAGTGTAAAAAAATTTGCGTAGACTTACACATGGAACGTGATTCCCTGTGATTTCGATATGTGTCTCGAATCATTCTTGCAGGTCGGCACACAGCACCTCATTTTCAATATATATTTAACACAATAAACAAAAATAATGTGCGACTGAAAACACAACACAAGGTTGCAGATGCAAACATCATTTTTTCCGTGTAAAACACATTTCTTTAAAAACTTTTAGGAAAAACATTTGTAGTTTGTTAACAAGAATCGTATTCAGCAATGGATTTTTGTTTATTTCACGAGGATTAGATAATATTTAGGAATAAATCGTAGAGTAATTGACTGTCATAATTCTAGCCGACACTTAGCAATTTAACAAATTAGGATGTCAATCTCACTAGGATATTCTAAACGATTGTACTCTTCTCACTCGCTGAAGTTGGCGCATTGAAGAAAGAGGGATAAAACTTCAGTTGTCAATCAAGGCACTCCCGAATTTAGGAGCGTTACAATAACAATGTATGTAAACATAACTATACTTCGATGCTTGCACTCATTCGCACCTATGCCAGCAAAAAAGATGTTAGATAAGATAGAATACTAAGCTTTGGTAGCTTTATAGAGTTGGCCTTGTAAAATAATACTAAGCATTTGACCTTCAGAATGTTTGATTTGATTTTGATTTTGACCTTCAGAATGATCCATTAAACCCTAGTTTGCATGTTTTGTTGAGTTAATACGTGCGCTACTTACATCAATCTACAACAACATTCCCCTTTTCCATAGTCAAACAAATGGCCAATAAACGTTGGCAGCGGGGTCAGCTTAGCAATGCCGTCTCTATAGCTAATTCCTCTATGTTCGCAAATGACAACAGTTCTGTTGTTCTGCCTGTGTTGACATTGATTGTCAGATTCCCACTTCCCATTGAGTGTAAGGAAAAATATTGATGAATTTGGTGAAATTAGTGGGTCTAATGTGAAATTTATGCTCTTTTAAAGTATCTACGTTCTGTGAACTTTTAATTATTCTGAAAAAAGTCACGAAGCCGAGACTTAAACATGTATTCCTCATTAATAAAAACCTTTCTTTTCGCTTCAGTTTTCTGAAGCTAACTTTAAATGATTATAATTAGTATTCCTTTTTTTGTTTTAATTTTGTATATTATGTATGTACTTAACTATTTAAGTATGTACTACGGTTTGTCCAGTTTAAGTGGAATTTAACTAAAAAAAGTTATAGTTTACTTTTAATTTCTTCATATTGGAAAAGTTGTGATTTTTAACACTGAAGCCATTAATTATTGAAGACTTAAAAATAAATAAAACTGTGTGAAAGTCGACCATGAAGTGTTGTATAGAAAACTGTGTGAATAATGGGAAAAAGAAGAAAATAAATCAGTCCAGCGCTTCCATCACAGAGAGAATCACTTATCATTCGTAAGTATAAGATATTATGTATATTACTGTAACATCAACATACAGAGGGATGGCCAAGTGGTGACAACCTCCACTTAAGAGCAGTAAGTCATAGGTTCAAAACCCAGGCAGGCACATTACTTTGTGTAATGTATTTCATCACCGCTGCTCTCAATACGGTGAAGGAAAACATCGTGAGGAAACCGGCATGTCCTATAACTAAACATTCAAAGACATGTGACATCTACCAATCCGCACTGGGCCTGCGTGATGGAATTGTAGCCCACTCCCTCTCATTGAGAGGAGGCCTGTCTCCCAGCAATGGGAACATTGTAGGCTAATGATGATGATGATGATGATGATGACTGCAACATCTGCTGTCTGCTGTGCATGTGGTCCTGGATGCGATTCCTGGGTGTGATTGGGATTTTCCATCAGGAATTACTCAGTATCAGCAACGGAGTCTGGATTTGTGCCCAGTTGATGTCAATAGACAATTCATATTAAAAGTCGTGAGCAGTAAGATCAACGCCTTCGTCAGTTATGGCGTTAGCGGAAGCTGCTGCGTATACCGTGGACCCCAATGAGAATGAATGAATCCAAACTGGAGGAGCTCAACATCACCAAATGGCTTTCCACAATCTGCCTGGAGTTTACCCTCTGCTTTTTTGGAAATATTATGTGTTCACCTAGGCATTGTCTGGAAAGGCTTATAATACATTATAGTAAAAGCGCACAAGGCAGGGCACCGGCAAGATGGGCAAACGCTATCAAAAAGGCTGCTGGAGGCAGCTTGTACCAAGCTGTTCACACTGCAGGAGCCCACATAGCTTGGTAACCTATCATATGTGATCACGATCCTCAGCAGTAAGAACGAACAACGAAGAAGAAGAAGATGGCAATAGGATCTCCCCCTATTAGATATGACTTAACCGGCGAAATGAAGGTGTGCTATAATTGGGCACACCTATGCCTAAGCCTGGGATTACAGGTGTGATGTTTTGTTACAGCAACATCATTCAGTCCAATTCCACTTCAACTTCACTTGTGTTTTGGTGCTGTTGTGTTCACCTAGAACACATAGGCTAGCCCCTATTACATGGCACTTAAACACATAGGCTAGCCCCTATTACATGGCACTTAAACATAATTGGCGAAATGTGGATGTCATCATCTGCCTAGCCTTTTCCCAAACTATCATGGGGTCGGCTTCCAGTCTAACCGGATGCAGCTGAGTACCAGTATTTTACATGAAGCGACTGCCTATCTGACCTCTACAACCACTAGTAACTGGGTAATACGATACCGCTTGGTAAGACTGGATTTCAGATTTTTGGCTTCTGATTACTCGTAAAGTCATGTTACTCGTAAAGTGTCAAGATCTACAAAAGACAGGTGGGACCTACGGCTTAACGCACTTTCCGAGCCATTGACGAAACTCGGTATGTAATTACGGTAACCCATCCACAGACCAACCTCGGCAAGGACGGCTTAACCTGAGAGATGACGACGACCCATCATCGTCATCAGTCTATAATGTTCCCACTGCTGGGAAACACGCCTCCTCTCTATGAGAGGGAGTGGGCTGTAATCAACCACGCGGGCGGGTTGGTAGATGTCTTCGAATTTTTAGTTCTAAGATATGCCGGTTTCTTCACGATATTTTCCTTCTTTTTTGAGGGCAGCGGTGATGAAATGAATTTCACACATTTTGATACAAAGTAATGCACCTGCTTGGGTTTGAACCCACGGCTTACTGCTCGTAAGTCGGGGCTACCACCATTGGGCCACCGCTGCTCTCTGGGCCACCGCTGCTCTACGACGACGACGACGACCCGTGCGGCTGTTATTATTAAGCTACGAGCGAAATGTGGGTGTACTATTAAGAAATGTAGGTACACTTTTGCCATATCTTCGGGGATTACAGACATGATGTTAAGTTATCATCTCTTCCTTTAATTCCAGATTCCCGAGAGATCCAAAACAGCGTGAAACATGGCTGAAGTCCCTCGCCATACCAAACTGGACGCCGACAAATAAAACAATGATCTGTTCCGATCATTTCAAAGAAAAGGATTTACACTATACTCAAAATAGATTCAGAAGGATCAAACCAGGTGCGGTGCCATTTATTAAGGTAAGAGATTACTGATATTTCCATTTCAACCAATCATTTTTAACCCCCGACCAAAAAAGAGGGGTGTTATAAGTTTGACGTGTGGATCTGTGTATCTGTCTGTGGCATCGTAGCTCCTAAACGGATGGACCGATTTTGATAAAATTGGTTTCATTTGAAAGCTATGTTTCGAGAAAATCTGCTCAACCGTTTGAAGATCATCATCTCTTTTCTAGTCGATTTGTAATCTTGTCACTTGTCACCATGGGAATTGCCGGGGAGGGGGCTGCACCCACCCCTCCCCCCAAAATTATAATATAAAATGTATTTAAATTTACAACTTTCCTTGTCTGCATTAATTAACGAGAAGAGGCGCAACACCGAGAAAATTGGAAGGAATGGGGGAAGCCTATGCCCACGAGTGGGACAGTCAAGGCTAAGAACAATAATAAAAGTTTAAAAAGCATGAAAAAAAATTAAATCAAAACGGGGACCGCTAAGAAGACCGCTTAGAGCACAGAACAAAGCCGACCCCCGACGCTACGACGCTTGGATTAATTTATTTTTGGCTTATTAGAGGTTTTCTGTGTCAAGGGTTTTTTAATTTTTTAATATTATCAGGCAACTAAGGGCCATACATAAAATTCACAAAACAATCTTATACAATTAAAATAAACTAATACATATTAAAAAACCTTAAACTATATGCGTCGTGTTCCGCTGCGTGGTGTCGCGTAGCCGTCCTCGGAAACGTCGAAATACGACACCTTTCGGCCAAAAGTTCTCTCTCACGCAGGTCTGTAGATGGTGGGTTGGAACTCGTACCACGAACGACTTAAAGTTATTGTCGTGGCGCGACTCCAACCTTTCTACCCTCAGAGTCCAGTTGGAAGGTTGGTTGTCTTCACTTTCACGTACTGCACGACATCCTCAACCGTCGTGGAGTGATGCAGACGCGAAATGTACAGCTGCGTCATTTCTGTGTCATTTGATGGTTTCGTGACGGTGCAGAGAAGGAAACGCCAGTCACGAACACCCAAGAACCGCTGTGGCAAGGCCGAAGTGAGCCTGCGTGCCGCCAAGCCTAATACCCCGGTGTACATTTCCCGCTTGCATTACACCACTAAAGCGGAGGACATCGTGTAGTACGTGCGCCAAAAGACGATGTACACACCGAGGGTGCAGTTACTGGAGTCGCGCCGCAACGTTAACTTCAATGCGAGTACCGAATTTTTATCTGCCCATCGTGATGCAGGAAGACTTTTGGCCGCAGGATGTGGTGTTGCGTCGCATCCGCGGACAAGTTCCACTGGCCAGTCAGCACAAGTGAAGTGTAAACAAGTGAAGTGCTACTAACATAGTTTAAAGTCATATTTATTAACATGAGTTTTTGTAATTACTTTATAATATGTTAGTTTATAAGGTATATATCTATGGCCCATTGCAGCCTGAAATAAATGATGTTATGTTATGTTTATTTCTCTTGCTGTTCAATCAAATCAATTCAGCCAGTTCTCTTCGGGATGTAGGATGTCTCCCAAGCGGTTCCACAACATCAATTCTATGTTCCGCATCGTGCCCTTCATCATCTGCCTAGCTTTTTCCCAACAAGGTTAGGCTCGGCCTCCCAATCTTACTAAATGCAGCTGAATACCAGTATTTTACATGGAGTGACTGCCTATCTCACATCCACAACACAGTACTAGGTAATACAATTTTCGATAGCTGGCAGCCTAGCGTATTTTGCGAACGGGTAGGAAAATCGATCATTTGATCCACCTCAATTCCCCGAGAAAGGCCAGCAGCTTCTTGGTGTTACTGACGCTCTCGCAGAACCAATGCACTATGAACTGCACAAAGCATTCCAGCCCATCATGCCGATTTATTATCCTCTTTTGACTCAGATCTTACTCATGCTGTCCTGATTTCTGAAACTTTCCTCAAACCTGCTCTTCCTTCAACGCAGTATTCGTTACCCGGCTACAAGCTTGTGCGTAATGACAGAATAGGCAAGGGTGGTGGGGGAGTCGCCATCTATCTCCGTGGAGATATTGTATACAAAATCGTTGATGAGTCTCCAAGTAATTATTCCAAATCTGCCGAACACCTTTTTATTGAAATTACATTTAATCACACAAAATTACTTTTAGGTGTTTTCTATAGTCCCTCCTGTCATATTGATTATTTTACTTCCTTCGAAACGAAACTTGAATATCTTTCTTCCTTATATGACCACACTATTATACTCGGAGACTTCAACACCTGTCTGATCAAAGATGATGTGCGCAGCCGTAAACTCAGGTCCCTTGTCTCTTCTGTCAATATGCACATCCTTCAACTTAATGCTACTCATCATGCTCCTCACTGCAATCCCTCACTTCTGGACCTTATTCTTGTCTCCGACCCAAGCAAAGTAGCCACGTATGGACAACTTTCTGCCTCATTCTCTTATCACGACCTTTTATTTATTTCATACAAAATTCGCCCTCCTAAACGCAAATCTAAATACCTCTTGCTTCGCAGTTTCAAGAACATTCATCTGGAGCGTTTGGGAGAGGATGCGGACAATATTGACTGGTCTCCTGTTTATGACAGCAATGACTTGGACACTAAGGTGGCAGAATTTACCAAGATAGTGTTGAAACTTTTTGATGTGCATGCTCCACTTAGGAAGGTCAGGGTGAAGCATCTTCCAGCTCCCTGGTTGTCTGGTGAAATTAAAAACGCCATGTCTATCAGGGATAAGGCGAAAAGGCGTTATAAAAAGGACCCTACGGATGAGAGCTGGTGCCTCTATAAGAAACTGCGTAATCGCTGCGGTCGTATGTGTAGGGATGCTAAAAGGCGTCACATACACAACTCAATCCAAAATTCGAACACAGCACAAGTATGGCAATTTCTGAAATCCCTTGGAATCGGCAAAGTTGCGAATGACAGCACGCCTGACTTTGACTTGAATGAAATTAATTTACATTTTTCTAAATCTCCAGTGACTCTGGATGACAATCTTAAATCTGACACTCTAAACGATCTCTCTAATCTTCCTCGGCCATTATGTACTTCATTCTCTTTTCACCCAGTTACAGAAGGAGATATTAAGCGGGCCATTACATCTATTTCCACGAAGGCAGTGGGTGATGATGGGATCCAACTTCAGATGCTTCTTCCTATCCTTGATGTCCTTATTCCTGTAATTTTACACATTGTAAACTATTCCCTCTTTACTAGCTCCTTTCCTTCTGCATGGAAGAAGGCCTATGTTTTGCCTCTTCCCAAAGTTGCAAATCCCTCTTCAGTGTCTCAGTTTCGTCCTATCTCCATACTTCCAATCCTTTCTAAAGTTCTTGAGAGTGTTGTTAATAATCAACTGTCTCATTTCTTTTTCTCTAATAGCCTGCTTAGTCCTTACCAGTCTGGATTTCGTCCTGGCCATAGCACTGTTTCAGCCTTACTTAAAATAACTGACGACATCCGATTGGCCATGGAAAACCGGCTTCTTACAGTGTTGGTTTTATTGGACTTCAGCAGTGCTTTTAATTCGGTTGATTTTGAGATCCTCTTAGGTATCCTTTCCTCTCTAAACATATCTCCTCCTGTGACTGCTTGGTTTGATTCTTATCTTCGGGGTCGCTCGCAGTCGGTACACTTGAATGAGGCTTACTCTGATTGGTGTGATCTTTCTGCGGGTGTTCTTCAGGGTGGCGTCCTTTCTCCTCTTCTTTTCTCCGTTTTCATTAACGCTATCACTAAGATTTTAACTTCTCATTATCATCTTTATGCAGACGACTTGCAGCTTTATCGCCATTTTAAACTGGAAGAGCTTCCAGAAGCTATCGATGCCATCAATAATGATCTTCAAAACATCCGTCAGTGGGCTAAAAATTTTGGCCTGTTAGTGAACCCATCTAAATCTCAAGCTCTCATTATTGGTGGCAGATACTTCGTAAATTTATTGGGTCATCAGTCCCTCCCGCCGGTTGTGTACGTTGGTGTCGCTATAGCCTACTCCAAGAAAGTAAGAGACTTAGGTGTATTCTTGGACTGCAACCTATCTTGGCATGTTCACATTGCTGAAGTAAGCAGGAGGGTTTTTTGTTCGTATCGGTCACTTAAGCGTCTTCAGAAATTCCTGCCCTTTCAAACTAAAATTACTCTCGCTCAATCTCTTCTTCTACCTCTTCTAGACTATGCTGATGTCTGTTTTCTTGATGCAACTGAAGAACTTCTTGATAAGCTCGAACGTCTGCAAAATTTGTGTATCCGCTTCATTTTCGGGCTTCGAAAGTACGACCACGTGTCGGAATTTCGGAAGCAGCTGAAGTGGTTACCTATTCGGCAGCGTCGAGATTCTCACACTCTTTCTTTTCTTTTCTCTGTTCTTCATAACCCTAAAGCTCCTTCGTATCTTCGGGAACGCTTCGAATATCTTGTTCCTCGAGGTAAACCCTGTCGCTCATCATCATCTCTTCTCCTTCGCTTCCCTCCCCACTCCTCAAGTCGGTATGATGGATCTTTTACTGTTCGTGCTGTGCGTCTTTGGAATTCACTTCCACACTCCTTGCGGGATAGCCCTTCGTTAGACGTGTTCAAGAGAGGAATTAGAGAACATTTCCTGTCAACATGATTATAGTATACGTGGGACACTCAGAAAGTTTTGCGAAACTAAAAAAAATTGTTCTATACGTACATATATTTTTATTAAATCTTTTCAAAGTACTTTCCACCAGCCTCTATACAAAGATTCATGCGCCTAAACCAGTTTTCAAAACACTTTTTCCAGTCCGCCGCAGACACCTCGTTTACAGCCTGCTCGAACCCAGCCAGCGCATCTTCCGGCGACGAAAATTGTATCCCTTTGAGCTGATTTTTTATTTTTGGGAATAAAAAGAAGTCACACGGTGCTAGATCAGGGCTGTAAGGAGGGTGACCCAGGAGTTTGACTGGCGTGCTGTCCAGGAAGTCCCTCGTTTTGAGTGCGGTGTGCGCAGGTGCATTGTCGTGGTGGAGCAGTAGCCCGCGGAGCCCTGTGTTTGGTCGCTTGTTGCTTATAACAGAGAAAACTTCTGGCAAACATTTGGAAGTATACCATTCGGCATTAATGCTTCTTTGATCCCGTAAGGGAATTGATACCAAGTGGCCAGTCAAATTAAAAAAGCTAGCGATCAAAATCTTACCCCCGCTTCTAGATCGCTTCACTTTGGTAGGCGTTGGCTCATTTTGAAACACCCAAACAGTCGACTGGCGCTTGGTTTCTGGGTCGTATTGATAAATCCAGGACTCATCACCTGTAACGATGTCGTAAACACGCCGAGACGAGCCTGCTTCAAATTTGTTAAGCATATCACGGCACCATTCCACCCGGGCCTGCTTCTGAGCATCGGTGAGGTTGTGCGGCACCCAGCGTGATACTATCCTCCTCACGCGAAGATGGCTGTGTAGAATCTCGTGAACGCTTCCCGATCCAATCTTCAATATGTGTTGAATCTCCTGATATGTAATTCGCCTATTGTCTTGGATTAAATTTTTCACTGCTAGCACGTTTTCTTCGGTAACAGCCGTCAAAGGGCGACCGCTTCTTTCGTCATCCCCCAAAGTTGGTCGACCGCGCTTGAATTCGTTATACCAACGATACACGGTTGCCTTGGAAGGGCCTTCATCCATGAATGCCATTTGAAGTCTATCGTACGATTCATCCGGTTTCAGGCGACACTTGAAATCGTATAAAATCATAGCTCTAAAATGTTCCCGGCGCAGATCCATATTTCAGTGAGACACAATACTTTGAATTAACTCGCAAAAAATGTGGAGGGAAATTTTGAAATTGGAACTTACTTATTTTTACTTATAAATAATCATATTTTCGAAAAACATAATAACTGGCCAGTCTCCCATATATAAAAACTTTTTTTCGCAATACTTTCTGAGGGGCCTGGTATATATAGTATTTTATATGTATGTTGATCTATATATGTATAGTATGTATTACGTTTATTGTATGTATTAGTTTAGTTTATAAAATTAGTTAAATTAAGTTTTAAAAGTACTGTTCATGCACAAAGCTGTATCCTCTTTGGCAAATACTCCTGTTAAATAAGGTTTGCTGTAAGAAAACCCATTTCTGGGTTAAGCTCGCCGTTGTACATTAGCTATATATTATTTGTGTGTATATCTTTTAATTTTATGTGTGCAATAAAGAATAAGAATAAGAATAAGAACTGTAAGAGGCAATCTCTGGGCAGTTGAAAAGCTTGTGGGCTGCTGTCTCGTCTTCCTCCATGCAGGCTCGGCACGGTGGACTGTCTATGACTCCTCTGACAAAGAGGTGTTTATTAAAAGAGCCGTGACCAATGGCGGCTGGAACTGTGCGCAACTGTAGTTTAGTCAGCCGAACCGCCTGTTTAGTGAAGCGGCTGTTGATACTAGGAAGTGCACTTCACAGTGTGTGGTGTTGTTCCCTAGTGCGTTTCCTTACCGGTGTGCGTAGGTATCCGAAAGGGAGTGGTAGGATTGGTGCGGGTCCCACTGCTGCCATGCTCGATCCCTTTCTAGCGAGTTCGTCCGCTGCATTGTTGCTCCGCGAGCACTGGTGACAGCCCCGACTTACGAGCAGTAAGCCGTGAGATCGCACCCAGGCAGGCGCATTACTTTGTGTAATTTATTTCATCACCGCTGCTCTCAAAATGATGAAGAAAAACATCGTGAGGAAACCGGTATGTCCTAGAACTAAAAATTCTTAGACACGTGATATCTACTAATCCGCACTGGGCCCGCGTGGTGGATTACAGCCCACTCCCTCTCACAGAGAGGAGGCCTGTGTCCCAGCAGTGGGAACAATATATGTTGTTGATGATTATTGCCCCGTAAATCGCCGTCTTTTGGACGGTTATGTTATTGAGATATTTCATAGATCCTGCCATATTATAATAGCATTCACATGCATAATCAAATCCACATAATAACTAATATTATATTCTTGTGTTTCTTTTTAGAATGGCTGTTATGGACCTGCTGCGTCAAGGGTAAGAAAATTTGCTAAAATAAAATTTGTTAAAATAGAAAAAGATATAGAGAGATAGAAGTTATATGAAACCATTTTGATGTGTTTTTCAGGGATAATTTATACATATAAACCTTCCTCTTGACTCATTCTGTTTATAGCTGAAAACCGCATCAAAATCCGTTGCGTGGTTTGAAAGATCTAAGCGTATGGACGGCGGGAAGCGACTTTATTTTAAACCTTGTATAGACTACGGTAGAAATTCGAACAACACCACAACCACTGACCTCAATAGTGCAACCTTGCAGCTGAAAGACGTCCACTGCTGGACATAGACCTCCCCCAAGTTTCGCCACATTGACATAACATGGGGGGTTTTGCCATAATCGCCACGCTTGGCAGGCGGGTTGGCGATCGCAGTACGGTTGTTACAAAACCACAGAGAACGCTGCAGCCTATTCTCTGGCAAGACCCTTAGTCGCCTCTTACGACACCCAAGGGAAGATATGGGATGGTGCTATTCTTTACGTCCGACACCATATAGAACGATAAAGTACAGCGATACAACTGGGTTCTACGTAACTATGGAAACGGCCACTGGTTGCAATGTTGCGAAGTATTTTCATAAGGGTTCGAAGTAAAAACAAAATTATAGAGGACATAGGACAGGAATTATAGAAGTCTCCAAATAATAATTAAGTATCACTGAAGGAACTAGGGTTCCGTGCAAAAAAATTAAAACCCTTGAAATTGTTAACCAAATCCGTTTCAAATAGGGAAGTAATATTTTTTTTTATAATTTCACGCGGATGAAGGTCGAGGGTATTAGCCGGTTTTCAGGGTTCCGTAGCGTATTACTGAGACTTCGCTGTACGTCTGTCCGTCACCAGACTGTATCTCATGAACCGTGATAGTTAGCCAGTTGAAATTTATACAGATTATGTATTTCTATTGCCGCTGAAACAACAAATACTAAAAACAGAATAAAAATAAATATTTAAGGGGGCTGCCATACAAGAAAGTGAATTTTTTGCTGGTTTTTATAAATAACTAGCTGTCCCGAGCAACTTCGTCTGCGCCACGATTTCCCCGTTTTCGCAATATTTTTCATTGCTGCTGTAGTGTATGTAGATATCATTACATCGCACTACAAACCGATTACAGTACTGTGACGTTGCCTCGGGCGCGCACGTCGCACGTTTATAAATACCGGTCCGAGTAGTGGGGCGGGGAGTCGTTGTCGAACTGTCGGCCTGTGCGGTGGCGTGTTGGCGAGTCAACTATTAGTGTAGATAATTGTGCATATTTTACATTGGCGACGAGGAGAAAACCGTAAGTTTTATATTTTTATAAAAAAGAAAAGAAAAGGTAGTCTCCTACAGGTACATAATTAACTGTATTTCGGAAAGAAATATTCAAAATATTAATACATTAGAATCTTTCATTGGACTTATTAACTGTAAATAAATAATTTTGTGAAGGCTGAAACAAAAAGTGGTTCGTTAATTTATTGTTTTGCAACATAACATCATGCTTGTGTTCCCCAAGGGGGTAATCAGAGATGTGTGATGCAACCACATTTTCTCCAATTACGTTGAGCATGCCTGTTACCATTAACCGGACGCCAGGGAGGTTCCTTATGGAGAAACTCAGTGACACTGCCTGACCTGGGACTCGAAACTGGGACCTCATGTTTAGTTATTTGATTTGTGCTACATGATTAGTAAATCAAATAGCAGTAGAATATATCTACTGGTCATTAAATTGACAAGTCATCAGTGAATGGCGGTAATAGCAGTATAATATACCTACTGGTCATTAAATTGACAGTCATCAGAGAATGACTAACAGCAGGAGAATATACCTACTGGTCATTAAATTGACAGTCATCAGATAATGACTAACAGCAGGAGAATATACCTACTGGTCATTAAATTGACAAGTCATCAGAGAATGACTAACAGCAGGAGAATATACCTACTGGTCATTAAATTGACAAACCATCAAAGAAAATTTGGTCAACAGTAGTGGTACTTTGGATGTACATACTGGTCATTAAATTGACAAACCATCAAAGAAAATTTGTGTCAACAGTAGTGGTACTTTGGATGTACATACTGGTCATTAAATTTCCAAATATTTTAACTGGGCAGATTAGTGCAAACCCTTTATATAATGGTTCCAGGTTATTTATTAATAACATGAGTTCTCAACTCACGTTAGAGAAATTTGATTGTGAGGGTGAACCTTCAACAGTAGGAACGAGACGGGAACGCTGGAAGCGGGCACTATTGATCTACCTGGAAGCTGCTGGAATTGAGAGTAGTGCGAAGAAACGTGCTTCGCTGCTACATTTTGGTGGGCTAGAATTGCAGGAAATATTCCATAATATACCAGATGCAAATGTATCACCAGCAGATGAAGTGGATGTCTTCGGAGTGGCTATAACCAAACTGGACGCATACTTTCTACCTAAACAAAGTAAGATCTATGAACGTCACCTTTTTCGATTGATAAAACAAGAGGCAAATGAAAATTTTGAAAAATTCCTAGTACGGCTTTGGCAATAAGCTGACAAATGTCAGTTTAAGGACAAAGACGATCATATAATCGATCAAATTACAGAAAAGTGTTCCTCTAAAGAGCTTAGAAAGAGAATTATACAAACAGGAGACGCAATAACACTAACAACTACAATTGTCGAAGCAAATACTCTTGAAGCTGTAAGTCGAAAATAGAAGAATTCGGAGAAAGCAGCACATCAACTGAAAACATAAACACAGTGAATAACAGGAAAACAAGATAAGAAGTGGAAAAGAAACACAGGATGTGGAAGATGTGGGAGCTCAGGATACGCGTCTCAAGACAGCCAGTGCCCAGCAAAAGAAAAAGATTGCCACAAATGTGGGCCTAAGAGACATTTTAGACAATTTTGCAGGACAATGATACGAGACAGAACGAATAAAAGGGAAACAACAACAAATAAAATGAAAAGAGATAACAAAAGAAACGACACAAACCAGATAGATCAAACAGAGCCCGAAGACATACAATATGTGTTCAAAATCGATGATGACAGTGTATTAGATTGCCATATTGGCGGAATGAAGGTTAAAATGTTAGAAGACTCTGGGTGTAAATGCAACTTGATCACAAACAAAACCTGGGACAGTATGAAACAAAATAACGTAACGTAACCAAACAGTTGCAATAAGACTTTTTATGGTTATGGAAGTAAGAAGCCCTTGACCTAAAAGGATCATTTGACGCAAATATAAAAACCGCTGGTAGATCAGAAAATGCAACTTTTTACGTCATCGCTGATGGAACCAGAGATCTGCTTGGGAAAGAAACTACCATGGCTATGGTTTTCTTAAAATTGGATTAGAAATCGACCAAATGGAAACTAAGACAGAGTTTCCCAAATTCAAGGATGTTTTAGTGGAGGTACCAACCGATGAGAAAGTACAACCAGTTTCTCAACCATAAAGAAGGATCCCCCCATACCACTGGAAGAAAAAGTTGAAAAAAAAAAAAAAAAAAAAAGAACTGTTGGAGAAAGACATTATTGAGGAAGTTCAAGGATCCTCAAGTTGGGTATCACCAATAGTGCCGGTTTTGAAAAATACTGGAGATGTTCGCATTTGCATAGATATGAGGCGGGACAAATAAAGCAATTCTACCTGAAAATCACCCATTGCCCAATATGGACAAGCATCTAAAAATTTAAAGTGCGAAGTACTTTTCAAAACTGGACATAAAAGATGCTTTTCAACAGATTGAATTACATCCCGACTCTCGACACATTACAACCTTTATTACAAGTAAAGGCCTGTTCAGATACAAAAGGCTAATGTTTGGAATATCCTGTGCCCCGGATTTTTTTCAAAAAACCCTAGAACGAATGTTATTGGGAGGGATGTAATGGCACTATTAATTTTATAGATGACATTTTGGTATATGGAAAAGATTTAAAGAACATGATCGAAGATAAGAATCAGTAATTAAAACTCTAGAAGAAAATAATGTGGTACTGAGAAAGGACAAGTGCATTTTCATAGAAGAAAAGGTTCAATTTTTAGGATACGAATTATCACAGAGGTGTAAAACCATTAGATAAGTACGTGACAACTAGTCAAGAATTTCGTCCACCTATGAATATAGGTGAGCTTCAGAGCTTCTTGGGATTAATCAACTATGTTGGAAAATGGATCCCTAATTTGGCCACAACTACAAAACCATTAAAATAACTGCATAAGAAGAAACAGACCAAAACCACAGAATTAAAGTCTTTGGGGCAGTAAACAGGAATTTGCATTTAACGAATTAAAATTGGCCTTGTCTAATATTCCTACTCTAGGATACCATGACGTCAAAGATCGGACTATAGTAATAGCAGATGCTAGTCCGTTAGGACTAGGAGCAGTATTAGTTCAAATTAATGATCATGAACCTCGCATTATTGCGTATGGTCACCGGACACAAACAGACTGAAAGGCGATATTGCCAGACAGAAAAAGATGCCTTAGCTCTGGTCTGGGCTGTGGAACATTTTTATGTTTTTCTGTTTGGAAAAGAGTTTGAATAGGTGACCGACCATAAACCACTAGAGGTTATATTCGGTCCTAAATCAAAACCATGTGCAAGGATAGAAAGGTGGATACTACGCCTTCAAGCATATGCATTTAAAGTAATATACAAGCCTGGCAAAGAAAATATAGCAGATAGTTTATCAAGATTGTGTAAATTAAGTAAAACGTCACAGGACAAGTCTAAAAACTATATACACCAAGTTGTTGAAGGAAGCAGGCTAATAGCAGTTTCACTGAAAGAAATTATGGAGGCATCAAAACAAGACAAGGAAATATTAAAAGTAAGTGAAGGCCTTTATAACAACAAATGGGATGAAGAGGTAAAAAAATTACAAAATCTTCCAAAACGAATTATGCTTTTACGACGGAGTTTTATTGAGAGGCACTAGAATTGTTATTCCAAAAAACATTGCGCAGTCAGGTTCTGACAGCTGGTCACGAAGAACACCCAGGAATAGTCCTAATGAAGGTGAGACTAAGAACCACAGTATGGTGGCCTAGACATGACAAGGAAACCGAGAATTTGGTCAAATGCTGCAAAGGCTGTACATTAGTATCAGCTCCAAAACCTCCAAACCCATTGAAACGACGGGCATTACCATGTGAACCTTGGGTAGATACTTGTATTGATTTGTTGGGCCCTTTACCACGCAGCGATTACATATTAGTAATCGTTGATTATTTCAGTCGATACAAGGAGGTAAAGATTTGTCGTAATATTACCAGTGGCGACATAATAAAATCTCTAAAAGAGATTTTTGCAGACTTGGTAACCCGATGACGATAACAGCTGATAATGGCAGACAGTTCTGCAGCGAGGACTTCAAAAAAATTCTGTACTGAAAGGAATATAGTTTTGCATAATACGATACCATAGTGGCCTCAACAGAACGGAGAAGTGGAACGTCAGAACCGAGACATTCTAAAGCGGAAAAAATTTGCCAGTTGAGCGAAAAAACTGGCAAGAAGCTTTGTTACAGTATCTGGCTATGTATAACAGTACCCCGCATAGTGTTACAGGTAAAACTCCTACAGAATTATTTTTCAAACTGCAATACCGTGACAATATACCTATGGCAGGAGACATCACACATACACATAAACCAGAAGATTCAGATGTCAGAGACAGAGACCAAGAAAAGAAAGAAACTGGGAAAGAATATACAGATAAGAAAAGAAGAGCTCGTGAATGTCAACTAGTGCCTGGGGATAAAGTTTACGTTAAGAATATGGTCAAAGATAAACATAGCCTAAATTATGACCCAACTTCCCATACTGTAGAAAAGAGTAAAGGTGGAGATATAAGTGTTCGAAACGATATAACTGGGAAGAGATCACGAAGAAATGTAGTTCATTTGAAGAAAGTTGAAGGCTAATGGGAAGTTATAAGTGACCAAAATAAAGAAATTAACATAGGAGAAGATATAAATGAATCAGAAAATGAAATAGAAGAAGAGGAAGGGTAAAAGGAAACTTTAAACTAAATCATAGTATAATGATTTACTAAATATTATTGTGCTGTGATTTTGTTGTGCCAGAGATGCTCAATGTCTTATGGTTTTGGTTACATAAAACTTGTTAAAACAAGGAAGGGATGTAGTGTATGTAGATATCATTACATCGCACTACAAACCGATTACAGTACTGTGACGTTGCCTCGGGCGCGCACGTCGCACGTTTATAAATACCGGTCCGAGTAGTGGGGCGGGGAGTCGTTGTCGAACTGTCGGCCTGTGCGGTGGCGTGTTGGCGAGTCAACTATTAGTGTAGATAATTGTGCATATTTTACAGCTGCTACACTCCTATACAGCGCCATCTATTGAATACTTACTCAATCCAGTCAACAGATACCGCCATCCGTTAGAATCGTTTGGAGCTAACAGATAATTGTGACATAATTTGAAATAAAATAATACTGCGACTATAAATTGATATGTAAGCTATCTTATTGTGGCGACCTACAGAAAAGCAACTTAGAACAAAAAGTACTACAGCGCCATCTATGAGTATACAGAAGAACTAATATGGTCTGTATCGCGCAAGCAGAGTTTACATCGACTTAAGACTATACAGGGTGTAACGGAAAGGGTATATACATACTTAACGGTGTGCTACAGACCATCAAACTGAACATCTTTCTCCTCAATGAAAAATGATCATAGCGAAAAAAGTATCAGCTGCCCGATACATTTGGGTCGAATAGGTATTTAAATTTTGTATGGGGCAGCAGATAAATTTTTCGTTATTACGATGTTTGTTTCTGGAGAAACTTGTTCAGTTTGATGGTCAGTAGCACACCCTTAAGTATGTATATACCCTTTCCGTTACACCCTGTATACAGATACCCGACTAGAACTGTCGGACAGTTGCCCACCAGACACAACACCTGTCTGGTCGGAGGATCCTTCCCTTTTCTACGGGAGATGAGAAACTTTACACCCTGTTCCTCATACCCCCTTTCAAGTTGGATCAAACTGCACACGTTGTGCAGATTTGATAAAATCTGTTAAGTAGTTTGGGAGTCCATCCCCGATCCCGACAAACAACATGACACGTAATTTATATATATACATATATAGAAGATGGTACGGAACCCTTCGTGCGCGAGTCCGACTCGCACTTGGCCGGTTTTTATTTTATTTTACTTTTTTGTATGATAGACAATAATGTTTCTAACTAAAGTTGTCTTTGTTTTCTAGACCTGCAAACTCTGCCTCTCATTAGACCTCAAGATGTACCAAATAAAAGATCACGGTTTGGACCGAATGTATCAAGATATCATGGGAATACCAGTAAGTCTACAAGTGTAACACACGTTACAATTAATTCAGAATTATTTATTCGCAAATGTGATGAAAAACATTGTATGTTTCACGGGCGGTACGGGAATTACGAACATCGACTCAAAAAGCCCTCAGTCTTCGACTTCGGGCTTCTACTAGAGCCTCGATCGTAATTCCTTACTTACCGTCCTTACTACACAATGTACTATTATGTACACCTCCTGTCACCTATTAGATTCATATGTAACAGAAGTTTACTGGTTAAGTTGTGCGTTAAAAGTTCAACGGCTTACCACTAGATGGCGCTGTGCCTATGACGCGCATTATTTTCTGAAAGTCGGTGTTCAGATTCTCCGTGACTTAATGACCCTCGCCGGAACAGTGAATTTCGATAACGTACCTAACCAGACGGTGCATTCTGGAGCCTCGTCCTAGTTGGAAAGACTACTGGAGACACCCCTGGCAGTTTTAGCTCGTTAAATTTCTTCAGGAATAGTTTTGGATTGAGGGACTTCATTCCCCGACCTTCGTCCCAAGGTCTTGGTCGTGGGAACTGTTCCTAGTGTAGTATCCAAAACCACCATCTGCTTCATCTTAAATTTGTAAAACCTGTTTTGTGTCACCTGTAACTGCTGCTGAAAATACATCCCTTTTTTTTTCGAGTTTGAACCCCTGCAACCCCTCCTACACAAGGTGTTTTTTTGCATCTTCGTCAAAATTCAGGAGGTTGTCGCAAAATACATAAATAATCAATGAAAATGACGGTGCCTAGTTAACTATTAAAAAACGCAGATTTTTTGGTTGTTTAAGTTTGTCAGTATTTCAGAATAACCCCCTTAACGTGGTTTAGGGAATAAGAAATTATCGAATAAAAGTTTGAGATTGTTTGTATCTGTGGAAGCGCGATTATAAGGCGAGGATCAGACGGGCCGCGTTTAAATCACGGGTGGTCCACACTTTCCGATTTCCGTAAAAAAAAAAAAGAAAAAAAAATATATACCCATTTTGTTATTAATTCGGGTCGAGAATCATTAGCATAGTCACCTCCTTATTTGACGAGGATGCAAAACAACAGCTGTCATCATCATCTGCCTAGCCTTTTCCCAAACTATCTTGGGGTAGGCTTCCAGTCGAACCGGATGCAGCTGAGTACCAGTATTTTAACTGGAGCGACTGCCTATCTGACCTCCACAACCCAGTAACTGGGTAATACGATATCCCTTGGTAAGACTGGATGTTAGACTTTTGGCTTCTGACTACTCGTAACGACTGTCAAAGATCTATAAATGACAGCCGGGACCAAGGGCTTAACGTGCTTTCCGAGGCACGGAGGAAACTCGGTATGTAATTATGGTCACCCATCCACGGACCAACCTCGGCAAGCACGGCTTAATCTTAAAGATCAACCTGCCCCCGTATTTACAAACCCGTTCGATTCGATGTCGATCTTTTTTTGGCATTATGAAAGTGAGCGAGATAGACATACGACTTGTCGATTGACATCGAATCGAACGGGTTTGTGAATACGGGGGCTGTGCGGCTGTTATTATTTAGCCACGAGCTCCTCCTTGTATAGATGAAAAAATACATTTAATGATATTTAGTAAAATATCCTTAGTTTACGTCTGTTTTCACTCATAACATCAAGCCTTTAATCCCCGAAGGGATAGGCAGAAGTGTACGCGATAGTACCTACACCCCTATTTCGTCAGTTATGTTTACGAGTCAGTCCTATGTAATATGGGGCGAGCGTATTGCCATCAACCGGGCGAAAATTGAGAATCCGTGCCTGCTACTGGGAAAATCATAAAGAATAAACCCAGTAACAATATCATCATCATCATCATCATTTCAGCCCAAAAAAAGACCACTGTTGGACATAGGCCTCCCCCATGTGTCGCCATATTGACATTTTGGGGGGTTTTGCCATAATCGCCACGCTTGGTAGGCGGGTTGGCGATCGCAGTACGGTTGTTACAAAAGCACAGAGAACGCTGCTGCTCATTATCTGGCAAATCCTTTAGTCGCCTCTTACGACACCCACGGGAAGATATGGGATCATGATATTCATTACGTCCGACACCATACAGAGCTCTGTATTGCCATCAACCGAGAAATTCCTAATGAAAAAACCCAATAACAATTTGCCCGACTCTGGAATCGACCCACGCTCAGCAGTCGTGCTTGCGTCCGCGAGACCCACGGAGCAGATAGAACAGAGGTAACATAACTATGCAACGATTGTTTCTTACCGTTGTATTATGTTTTGCAGCCAAGAACAGATGACCAGAACAGACTCCCGATGGGTATATGCTGGGAGTGCACCGCGCGGCTGCAATCAGCGTCTGCGTTCAGATCTAAAGCGCTGTTCAGCGATGCCTTGCTGCAAGATCACCTGAAGAACAACGCTGACGTGAGTATACTACGCTAATTTGACTCTTATGTAATTGTAATAGAGTATAAGTTGGTCTGAATCTGTGTGGCTGCAGATAGCCGCTTCATTTAGATCTAAAGCGCTGTTCAGCGATGCCTTGCTGCAAGATCACCTGAAGAACAACGCCGATGTGAGTATACCAAGCTAATTTGGTTCTTATACCATTTTAAGTGTTGCGCTATGCGCCGATTTTTGTCCTTATTGTAATAGTATAAATTGATTAAATACTATTTATAATTTGAGATATATTTCAACTAGCTGTCCGGCGCAACTTCGTTTGCGTCACATTTTCCCCGTTTTCGCAACATTTTTCATTGCTGCTCCGCTCCTATTGGTCGTAGCGTGATGATATATAGCCTATAGCCTTCCTCGATAATTGGGCTATCTAACACTGAAAGAATGTTTCAAATCGGACCAGTAGTTTCGGAGCCTATTCAATGCAAACAAACAAACAATCAAATCTTTTTTCTTAATAATATAATATTGGTTTAGATTAAATTGGTTATAGGGGTATGCTTTAATCAAGTTAGGTTTAAGGGTACCCCTCCTCCCCCCATCCATCATTTTTTTTATTGTAAAGATTCAGATAGTTTCAGAATCAGTTGTATAAAAACATAGAACAATGTTGGATTTCTAAAGCAAAATTTGCTTACTCGGGTATTTAATTTATTATTGGTAAAAATATTTAATAGAGGTGGGCAAATATCGTCACTAGCTGAACGCGTGGCTGAGGAAATCGCCGTCGAGGTAGACCGCAGCGAAGGTGGTGTGATGATCTAATCTTGTTTGCCGGGCGATCATGGCCAGATATCGCACAGGATAGAGACGTTTGGAAGGAGAAAGGGGAGGCCTTTGCCCAGCAGTGGGAAACAGGAGAGGCTAAAAAATATGCTTCACTGTTACTCGTCCCACCAAAAACACGTGAATGTCACAATTATCTCTCATAATGATTGATTATGATTTTTTCTGAGCACTTTTTAAATATCACGTGATTAAAGTTTTGAGAGCAGCGGTGTCCCAGTAGTGGCAGCCCCGACTTATGAGCAGTAAGCCGTGGGGTCGAACCCAGGCAGGTGCATTACTTTGTGTAATTTATATCATCACCGCTGCTCTCAAAAACAGTGAAGGAAACCGGTCCTAGAACTAAATATTCGAAGACATGTGACATCTACCAACGCGCACTGGGCCTGCGTGGTGGATTACAGTCTATTCCCTCTCACAGAGAGGAGGCTTGTGTCCCAGCAGTGGGAAAATTATAGGCTGATGATGATTAAAGTTTTATTTAATTTAATTTCCATTATGACCATTACTTTTTGTTTGTTGCAGCTAAGAATAATTGACATACAAAACATACATCATCATCAAAAAAGTAATTTAAAATCTTCAATGACGGTTCAAGAGGTTTTCAAATTTAACAGTCATAATATCGAAGAACATGCCCCAAATACTTTTATAAAAACTGAAGTCATAGGCATACCCAATAACGAAGAAATCGAAGTTGAAGTTCAAGACTTAGTAAGTGAAAAAATTACTATTAAGGACGAGCGAAAAAATGAAGTTGTAATAGATAATTTTCCGAACACCGAAGTTGATCTCATACCAATAACTGAAATTGAAATCGGTGACAAAGAAACGAGCTTTGATGATGACTTTAGTGATAATGATAATGTGGAAACAGTCACAGAAAAAGTTTTTGTGAAAGAAACGAAGAAAGGTTTTGAGAAAGTTTTGAAAAATGAGAAGGAAGTAGACTCGTCTGAATTTGCAGCGAATCTTTCAGAAATAATGGAGACTAATGATGATGAATTGATGAATTTGGCTAAGAATTTGACGAGTGAAGATGATGATGAACGGAGTAATGGGTCTGATGACGAAGGTTTTAAAATAAATCTCACGAATAAAACTGTTAGGTGTGTTAAAGTTAAACCTAAGAAGATTGATGATGACGTTATTATATGGGTGAAAGGAAGGTACGTATTTACATACATACAAAACACAAAATCCCATATCTTCCCGTGGGTGTCGTAAGAGGCGACTAAGGGACTTGCCAGAGAATGGGCAGCAGCGTTCTATGTGCTTTTGTAACAACCGTACTGCGATCGTCAACCCGCCTGCCAAGCGTGGCGATTATGGCAAAACCCCCCAAAATGTCAATACGACACTTGTGGGAGGCCTATGTCCAGCAGTAGACGTCTTTTGGGCTGAAATGATGATGATGATGAAAACACAAAAAAGACAAACATAACAAAAAAAAAACGTGTGCGTCTCGGGACGCTCAACAGAAGTGATAACTTAAACTAATCTAAGCCTGCTGCCGTATGCGTGAGAGAAAGGGAAGCCAAACAGAGTGGCGCCGTAACGCGTTACGTTACGAAGCGGTTTACCCTCCCATAAGAAGTTATCGCTTCAACAACATTCAATTGATTTGGCTCTTGTTGAGTAAGTATCTGGCCCATTCTTCTCCATAGAGATCTACACTTTGGAAAGGGCAACTACAGTACTTTCAAACAGATTTTTTTGAAAAAAACAGCTGTTCTATTCATTTTAACCGTTAGATATTGCACTTTTGTAGGAAAAAGCAGTTTGTTTTTTAAATTACGCCGCTTGTTTTCGTTCACAGAGCAAAGAAGAAACAGCCGTATGTAAAGCCATGTATGCCCATAGACGAGAACATTTTCGCCGTGAAGACGTTAAACCATGAAGATTTAAGGAGGGAAATACTCGCGAGACGGCACTCTGATAAATATATAAACGCGCCTCACAAGTGTGGTGTGTGTTTTACTGGATTTCCCACCAAGGATAAGAAGGATAGACATTTGATTAAACATAGCGAGGTAAGTCATTTATGAGTCTTTTTTTTGGGTTCCGTACCCAAAGGGTCAAATGGGACCCTATTACTGAGACTTCGCTGTCCGTCCGTCTGTCACCAGGCTGTATCTCATGAACCGTGATAGTTAGCCAGTTGAAATTTCTACAGATTATGTATTTCTGTTGCCGCTATAACAACAAATACTAAAAACAGACTAAAATAAATATTTAAGTAATTTATTTGCTCGTTTTTAGGGTTCCGTACCCAAAGGGTCAAACGGGACCCTATTACTGAGACTTCTCTGTCCATCCGTCCGTCTGTCACCAGGCTGTATCTCATGAACCGTGATAGTTAGCCACCGTATTAGTGTTGCTGCTATATCAACAAATACTAAAAACAGAATAAAATAAATATTTAGTTGTATAGGGGGCTCCCATACAACGAAGTGATTTTTTTGCGTTTTCATAAATAATGGTCCGGAACCCTTCGTGCGCGAGTCCGACTCGTCTGATCCGTCCGACTTGGCGGATTTTTTTTAGAATGCTGTTGCGATTGCCTCGTTTTTGCCGTGCCTCAGAAATGTTTGCGGTTGTCTATACTGATGGGTTTCATGCCATCATTCGCAAGAAAACAGCTTCGCTCCTGAGTAGAATAAGAGGCAGTCAGAATAGCTTTTTAAACTGCCATGGTCACTAATACTATCAATAACACTTGTAACGGGATATTTACCATGTTTATTACTTGTTTTGAGTTCCCGATATTTCGGCGCTGTTGCAAACGCCATGATCACGGATAAACTGAAGTTATTGCGGGTGGGTGTTTATGAGCAGACAAATCGGTCTACCCTCTTTCTTGTTCGTTTTTTGCGCTCCGTACCACTACCACTGTCACTCACAAGTCGATTCTGTTCCCGACACACGAACTCACTGTGTCCACTCGCGAACTTTTTACGGCACTTTTTCGGTTTTTACACTCAAAACAAATAATAAACATTGTTTTGTCCCGTTACAAGTTTTATTGATAGTCACAATAGCATCCTGAAAGATGTGCCGACCGATACTTCCTTCACCATAGTAAGGCAATTGGTGAGGAGAATTTTACCCTAGTATTTCGTGTTTTAGCTGATGGTTCTCTCATTAATTTGTCTTTAGTTAAGTTACTAACAATTTATGGATCGAAATTCAACTTCGTTAAGGGTCTGTTTGGCTTTGTATGGTGTCGGACGGCTCTGTATGGTGTCGGACGTAAAGAATAGCACCATCCCATATCTTCCCGTGGGTGTCGTAAGAGGCGACTAAGGGATTAGCCAGAGAATGGGCAGCAGCGTTCTCGGTGCTTTTGTAACAACCGTACTGCGATCGCCAACCCGCCTGCCAAGCGTGGCGATTATGGCAAAACCCCTCAAAATGTCAATGTGGCGACGTTTGGGGGAGGCCTATGTCCAGCAGTCGACGTCTTTTGGGCTGAAATGATGAATGATGAAGGGTCTGGTTACAAATTTTATACATGGTTGATTATTTAAAACTATGCTTCAATTAAAGGGCAAAATGTCTTCTAGCCTCTTCTACAGTTGCTAGAGGTGTTCTGAATCTGAAATGCGAATGAATTACCTTCATACAGCATTACTTTTAAAAATAGATAACTTGCAAATTGCATGAAAACGTATTTTACAAAAAAGTCTGGTTTCCCGAATAGCCGTGGATAAGAGTTGGAAACCGTAGAGACAACGTTCTTCTAAAGAGAACTTTTTCCTTATCTTAATAAAGCATTCTAAGAGCGTTTACGCCTTACGGCATTTCATACAAACTTTCAAGTCCTTATTTTCCGAACAACTGAAACTTCATACGCATAAGCAAGATACATAGGTCTAAAAACTTACTAAAAATGACATTCGAAAATTTTTTTTAGTAACTTTTTCGACCTATGTATCCTGCTTATGCGTATTAAGTTTAATTAAAAGCGGTTCAGTCATTTCGAAAAATAAGGACTTGAAAGTTTGTATGAAATGTCGTAAGGTGTAAACGTTTTTAAAGGCCTGGTTCTGTAAATAATTTTCTGTATTTCTTACAGCAAAGCGGTCCCATAAAATGTAAAATATGTCACGTCCGCATGAAGAAAACTCGAGATTTACGCGCGCATATGAAAAGACAACACACCATGGAGTTTATTTGTAAAATATGTCCGATGGTCACTAGGATTCGGTAAGTGATCTAAACTAAGCTAACTTTGTTTGCATTAAATAGGCTCAGAAACTGTTGGTCCGATTTGAAAAATTCTTTCAGTGTTAGATAGCCTATTTATCGAGGAAGGATATAGGCTATATATCATCACGCTACGACTAATAGGAGTGGAGCTGCAATGAAAAATGTTGCGAAAACGGCGAAAATGTGACGCAAACGAAGTTGCGCCGGACAGCTAGTCATCAATATATTTTCTGTCTTTAGTCCAGTTTTATTAGAGCAGCCCTAATCTTAAGTTTCTTCTTAGCGAATTGATGGCAATCTAAATAGCCATCGACTCGCATCATCGACAGTAAATGCTGATGGATATACACACATCAAAAGTGTCTAGGGATCAACATATATTTTTGCAATAACTTTTCTCCTGATTGATATTAATTAAAATTTTCTTTAAGGATTCATCAAATAAAGTGTTTTCGTTTGTCACAGTAACGATAAACCAAGTCACCTTTGCATTAATAAAGAAATTTGCCATTTTCTAATAAAGGGATTTTTGACATTTGAACCACTAACATTAAAGTTCGAAAAAAAGACTGAAATAACAGTTTTCTTTAAAATTTTATTGGGTAACTTAAACAATTAATAATCCGTGTTTCTACCGCAAACACTAACAACACAAGAACATCGGTTTGGCATACTCAAAATGAGTTCATCCAAATCACGCTGTGGAATGGCCGCCCATGTTCGTTGCAACAACAAAAAAAGGTCTTCTTGCGACTGGATACCCTCCATATTCGGCAGAGCTCTTCTCTGTAGCATATCCCATGCATGCTCAATCGGGTTCAAGTCTGGCGACTGAGCAGGCCAGGGCAGGACATTGATGTTAGCTGCGGCGAGAGTCTGTCTTACAACTCTTGCGGTGTGCGGTCGTGCATTATCATGCATTAACTGAAATAAGGGACCGATTTGCACTTGTAGAGGAACGATGACGTCTGATACAATCGTCTCAGCATAAATTTGAGCGTTGAGGTTGCCTCTAATCCAAATCAACTCAGTTCTTCCGCCGATCCAAATACCCGCCCATACCATGATGGTTCCACCACTATAAGGATGGACTTCCTGGCAGGATTTTAATCGCTGTTGGCGTCCAGGGGTTCTCCAGTGTCGTATACGTCTTGTATCCGGTCTCATACCAAAACGAGACTCATCAGAAAAGCACACGAAACGCCATTGTTCTTCTGCCCAATTTCTGTGTTCAAGAGCCCATTGATATCGAATCCTACGATTGTGCATTGCTATAGGTGGTACCCGTAGCGGTCTTCGGGAATGAAGGTTCACTTCATGCAAGCGGTTTCTGACTGTTTGGTCGCTAATTAAGTTCCCTGAAGAGTGATGAAGCCTCACGGCTAACATCATGGCGGTTATTGTTGGAGCTCTTCGAGTTAAGATTTGAATGTATCGGTCTTGTCTCCGTGTGGTGCAGCGATACCGTCCTCCATGGCGCTCAGCCACGGTACCAGTGCTTCGGTAACGTGTCCAAAGTCGACTGATAACACTCTGACTTGTATTCAGAGCTAAAGCCACAGTACGTTGCCGGGAACCAGCTTCTATCATTCCCACGGCTCTGAGCATTTCTTCCCTGCTTAAATGACGTCGCCGCTCCATAATAACGTTGGTTTTAATCAGTAGTAGGGAAACAGTAGCACTAATAATGTCTTCAATGCGTTGTATGTTTTTATGGGGAAAATATTGACAGCTGATTTTCATGTTTTACTCGAATTTGATTCACAGTTCCTGATTCAAATTATGAAATGCACCAAAAAGGATCCATATAAATTTATAAAATCATAAATTTATTACAAAGCCACATCTCAATCTCAAGAAATCCGCATAAAAATGCTTGATCCCTAGACACTTTTGATGTGTGTATGTATATTGATACAATGCACTTTTCCTATCTACCTACCCTACGCTACCCTACCTACCTACCGACCTACCCAAATTTTTTTTTATTCAGTTTCAAAGAATTTGCAATTTGGAGCAGTCGTTCGGAAGTTATGCGCGTACATACATTTCGGCGATTCATTTTTAAATACAGGGTTATTGGTAAAACACCAACAACCTCTTAAGAGGTCATTCTACTCATCATTATGAACAACTTTTACTGACACCAAACCCGAAATCGTGAAAAATAAATCAGCTGTTCCCTACAGTTTGACAAGTTATGTGATCATAAAGTACGGAACAGCAGATTTTTTTTTCGCGATTTTAGTTTTGGTCCCATAGTAAATGTTGTTCATAATGATGAGTACAACGACCTCTTAAGAGGTTTTTGGTGTTTTACCAATAACCCTCTATACATATACGGGGTATAAATCACCTCATCACGAAGCCGTCAACCAAGCATTCTGTACATGAAACTAACTTTACGTAAAAATTATTGCTGAGAAACGACTTTTTTTTGGGGGTTGTAAAATCATGTTTTGTGGTAGAACTCAATGTAACGCACTCAAAACATTGGAGGTGGATTGGAGTGGAGGTGTTTAAAGTAAAAATCTTACGTTAAAAACTTGTATTTAAAAAAATACTTGTCAAAAAGTTGGAACTTTGACCCCTAATATCTCCGTAACTAGAAGGTTCCCAGGTATGGTGTAGAACAAAAAAATGATCGCAATGACGGGGCGAACCAGTGCCTTTCGGCTTCGTTAAGAGGTGTTTTACACCCTTTATAGATGTACTTGGTACACCACAGACTGCTTGAAGACTGCTTGTCTCTCTCTCTTCATCCAGAGGTTGTCTTGAAAAGACCACTTTTTGCGATGAGACCGCACATTGTGTCACCCTATAGGAAATATTTTCTTTTATGAATGTTACTTGTATGGTGTACATAATAAAGAATATCCTATTCTTTGGTTCCAGGAACGTCGCATTGGGACACATGAAGTATCACGCTGGTAACAAATACGAGTGTCAGCAGTGTTCCGCTGAATTCGAGTGAGTATCTCTTTTAGACTAGCTTTAGTCCGCGGTTCCGCTCACATCGTCAATATAAGTAAACGTAGTTCTGCTAAAATGTACCAACCCACATCAAAGTTGGTCTCGTTTTTCAAAGGAAGTGTAATTTTGGATAGTTAACACTGATTAATTTTAAATCTGACTAATTAAGAGCATTTACGCCTTACGGCATTTCATACAAACTTTTAAGTCCTTATTTTCCGAAATGACTGAAGTGATTTTAATGTAATATCCTCTTTTACTACAAGTACACGCACTGTATGGTGTCGGACGTAAAGAATAGCACCATCCCATATCTTCCTGTGGGTGTCGTAAGAGGCGACTAAGGGACTTGCCAGAGAATGGGCAGCAGCGTTCTCTGTGCTTTTGTAACAACCGTACTGCGATCGCCAACCCGCCTGCCAAGCGTGGTGTTAACGGCAAAGCCCCCCAAAATGTCAATGTGGCGACACTTGGGGGAGGCCTATGTCCAGCAGTGGACGTCTTTTGGGCTGAAATGCTGGGTACAAGTACAGGGAAAAATCCGAAAACTATATATTCTTAAAACAATTAAAAAAAATTAACGCGTATAACAAAAATTAATATGTAGGTACGAAAGGTTTATTCCCGCTGGCCACCCCCTGCTTGGCCACCCCGGGTGGACACGGTCACAACTTTTAAAAATAATACCCGCTGGCCCCGGGGGGTGGCCAGCGAGAATCAATATTAAAATAATTCGCTGTAGCCACCCCTGGTGGACACGGCTACAACTTCTTTGAACATTTACAATGACCACGTCTAGACAGCGTCACGTTTAAAAACAAACATTATCTTCGTCCAACCCTGGCTGATAGGCATTTAATAAACTTATTGAAATTAATTTTAATAATCAAAACCATAATAAAAATCTTCGTTTATCCTCTTATTATTTTTTTATAAAAACAGAAACATAATTCTTTTTCTCATCTTCTTAATTTCTCATAACTTCTAGAAATTGTCCAACGGTTACTCGGCCATTTACAAATTCCTGTCGCGTTTCTAGAATATACGGATTACTGAAAATATATTTCTTTTTTCGTTAGTTAGTATTCACTATATTTTGGCTTAGCTGCATTTTTCGCACAACGAAAATAAGTGCGTGTTCTCGAAGAACGTTTAAAGCTTGTTTGGTTTCTTATTACCTATTGCTTTATTCAGTTTATGGTGCTATCATTCAACAGCATTAGTCGTGCGATGCCTTTCCCCAAAAATACACCATACTTTAAATAAGGTATCTGTCATCTAATGATCTTCTACGTATTTCCGAAATTTCAAACATTTGGATCTGTAGTACTTCTGCGAGTTATATAAAGCCATCGAATCAAAAAGATAAAAGTTATATAACCCTAAATGGGTTATTTGTGAGGCTTGTCCAACACAAAATACTATAAATAATACGATTGCCATTACAATAGTAAATCCGCTAAAAGAAAATGCTTGTACTTTTGAGGAATTTGCAATTCTTCTACATGAAATGCATTGAATTGTCTATCAGCCAGGGTTGGATAAGGAGAGTGTTTGGTTTAATAGCGCTAACGAAAAAAGAAATATATTTTCAGTAATCCGTATATTCTAGAAACGCGACAGGAATTTGTAAATGGCCGAGTAACCGTTGGGCAATTTCTAGAAGTTATGAGAAATTAAGAAGATGAGAAAAAGAATTATGTTTCTGTTTTTATAAAAAAAGAATAAGAGGATAAACGAAGATTTTTATTATGATTTTGATTATTAAAATTAATTTCAATAAGTTTATTAAATGCCTATCAGCCAGGGTTGGACAAAGATAATGTTTGTTTTTAAACGTGACGCTGTCTAGACGTGGTCATTGTAAATGTTCAAAGAAGTTGTAGCCGTGTCCACCAGGGGTGGCTACAGTGAATTATTTTAATATTGATTCTCGCTGGCCACCCCCCGGGGCCAGCGGGAATTATTTTTAAAAGTTGTGACCGTGTCCACCCGGGGTGGCCAAGCAGGGGGTGGCCAGCGGGAATAGTACGAAAGCCTCGGTGAGCGAGTCCGACTCGCACTTGTCCGGTTTTAATTTGTCATATTTGCTTTTTTATATGCTTTTGTTTTGTTAATTTTGCCGTTTTTAGGGTTCCGTACCCAAAGGGTCAAACGGGACCCTATTACTGAGACTTCACTGTCCGTCCGTCCGTCTGTCACGAGGCTGTATCTCATGAACCGTGATAGTTAGCCAGTTGAAATTTTCACAGATTATGTATTTCTGTTGATGGTATAACAACAAATACTAAAAACAGAATAAAATAAATGTTTAAGGGGGGCTCCCATACAATAACGTGTTTTTTTTCTAGTTTTTTATAAATAATGGTACGGAACCCTTTGTGCGCGAGTCCGACTCGCGCTTGGCCGGTTTTTTCTTTGTCTTGTGCTAGAGTACTAAATATTTTTTGTTTCTTTTTCGACAGGAAACAAACAACGTATCTAAATCATCTACGTCTTAAGCACATGTCTGCTTATGTCTGTGATCTCTGTGGCTACACATTTATAAGCAAGAATGGCGTGGATGTACACAAGCGAATGAAGCATAAGCTTTTTGATGCCACCAATGTAAGTTTTTTTTTATTATATCCTTTATTCATAAATCTCATTTTTTATAGCTGAACAAATAAAATTATATTTTTACATATTTCTTAAACAAAAAGTATGTACAAAACATTTAAAAATATAATAACCTGCCAAGTGCGAGTCTCGCGCACGAAGGGTTCCGTACCATTATTTATAAAACGAGCAAAACAATCAATTACTCTTTCACGCAAAAACTGTACTGAAAGGATTTTGATAAAATTCTGTATGTAGATAGCTTATACCCTGGATTAACACATAGGCTACTTTTTGTCCCGGTCTGCGTTGGTGAAACCTCGGGGCCCAGCTAGTATAGAAAGATTTGATTGTTTGTTTGTTTGTTTGCATTGAATAGGCTCCGAAACTACTGGTCCGATTTAAAAAAATCTTTTAGTATTAGATTGCCCATTTATCGAGGAAGGCTATAGGTTATATATCATCATGCTACGACCAATAGGAGAGGAGCAGCAATGAAAAATGTTGCGAAAACGGGGAAAATGTGACGCTAACGAAGTTGCGCGGGACGGCTAGTTTATTATAAAAATATTACTTCCCTATTGGATAAAGTTTTTTTTTTGCACGGAACCATAATCGCTTTTCTACAAATAAATTAAAAATTAGCCTAAGTTACTCCTTATAACATCAGCTGTCTGCTGCCGATTTCACTAACGGTCGAGCACTTTTCAACCTTATTACTTAAGTCATAAGGGTGAAAATAGGCAGACCGTCAGTTAACTCAGTAGTACATTAATGTTTTATTTTATTTATTACAGACTGTATTCAAAGGACCACATTGTGATGTTTGCGACGTGAAGTTCTTGACTGAGAAAGCGTATAACCGACATTTGAGGTTGTCTTCTAAACATATCACAGAAGATGACCCGTAAGTAGTACTTAAAAACTCCTTCTTCAAAATTATACTTTTTAATCGTTGGTTTAGTCAATGAATACTACTCGACCAAGCTAAGTTTGCACCTCACATTTTTTTTGTGTATATTTTATTGTACCTTTGTATAATATAATGATAAAAACAATAAATGAAAAGTATCTAACATACATTTGTTTACTTTTATAAAGTCATAGCGAATCCTTTTTTGCAGACCGTACCTAAGCATCAGTGTGACATAATCGACGCGAGATGCATACTTAGCTTGGTCGAGTAGTAAATAATAAAAAGCCGCACGGGTCGATCCTAAGGTTAAGCCGTGTTGCCGAGGTTGGTCCGTGGATGGGTGACCATGATTACATATCGAGTTTCCTCCGTGCCTCGGAAAACACGTTAATCCGTTGGTCCCGGCTGTCATTTGTAGATCTTTGACAGTCCTTACGAGAAGTCAGAAGCCAAAAGTCTGACATCCAGTCGTCAGACTTTTGGCTTCTGACTACTCGTAAGGACTTTTTCACTTTCCAAGGGGTATCACATTACCCATTTACTGGGTTGTGGATGTCAGATAGGTCGCTTCATGTAAAATACTGATACTCAGCTGCATCCGGTTAGACTGGAAGCCGACCCCAAGATAGTTTGGGAAAAGGCTAGGCAGATGATGATGATGGTTTAGTGAGAGATCAACAAAAATAAAAAAAAATTAAAACATGCGGGGTCAGCGTAATACCTACGTTTTTTTCTTCCATTCTCTTCTGTCAACCAAAACTAAAAAAACATTATCATCATACCGTTTTTGAGAACAACGGTGATGAAATAAATTACACAAAGTAATGCGCCTGCCTGGGTTCGAATCCACGGCTTACTGCTCGTATGTCGGGGCTGCCACCACAGGGCCACCGCTGCTCTCCTACTAAAGAAATATGTACTAAGAAGAAGGGGTGACAGAATTTAAAATTTAGTGGTTAAAGACACAAAATTATACAGCTAGCATAGCTGTCCCGCGCAACTTCGTCTGCGTCACATTTTCCCCATTTTCGCAATATTTTTCATTGCTGCTCCGCACCTTTACAGCGCCATCTATTGTATACTAATTCAATCCAGTCAACAGATACCGCCATCTGTTAGAATCGTTTGGAGCTAACAGATAATTGTGACTTAAATTGCAATAAAATAATATTGCGACTATAAATTGAGATGTAAGCTATCCTATCTTTCAAGTTGGATTAAACTACACTCGGTGTGCAAATATGATTAAAATCGGCTAAGTAGTTTAGGAGTCCATCCCGGACAAACAACGTGACGCGTAATTTATGTATATATAGACTAGCTTCTGCCCGCGGTTTAGCTCCCGTTATGTACAGAAATTAACCCATAGGAACGTTTTAAAAAAAACCGGCCAAGTGCGAGTCGGACTCGCGCACGAAGGGTTCCGTACCATTATTTATAAAAATCACATTTTTGTATGGTGTCCCCCTTAAATGTTTATTTTATTCTGTTTTTAGTATTTGTTGTTATAGCGGCAACAGAAATATATAATCTATAAAAAAATCAACTAGCTTACTATTACGGTTCATGAGGTACATCCTGGTGACAGACGTTTTTATCCGGGTTCCTATAATGTTCGCAGGCACGTTAATCTCTACATCGCTGTACTTTTATATGGCCGAACAATATTTTACCACATTCCTTTGTTTCCAGTAACCGTATGAGCAACGATCCCTCTATAAAACAGCGGCGTCTCGGCACATCAAATTGGCATAACGCCAGAAGACCAGTTATACATCGGAAGACCGAGAACACGCCAGCACCCAATGGACCTGTTACTTGTGAGCAGGTGAGGAAGAAAAAATACTTATTGAAGTGAAAACTTCTTTAGCGGCGGCACTTCTGTGATGGGTAAAAAAAGTTAAATTCGCGTCAGGTCACGTGTCTTGATCGAAAATTCGTAAGACGGATTGACATTAGGTTATAGGTATTTGAATTTAATGACATCTGTCATTGAGTTTGGGTTTCCAAAAGTGGATAATTATCTTATGTACAAACAAAACCTTCGGTTTCTCCAAAGAGGTAAAATTCGTAAGACGGATTGTAATATTATTATAACTCAAGAACTACTCGACCGATTTCAAAATTCTTTCACCATTAGAAAGCTTCATCTGCTTTCATCAACCGAGTAACATAGGCACATAGGTGTAAACGCTCTTAAGAATACTTTTAACCTGATGTGTTCTTTCTTCCAGTGTGGCGTAGTACTGGAAAGTCTCCGGGTATACGCGTCCCACTTCAAATACGCTCACCCTGGTGTCAATCGGACACAGTTCACGTACTCAACCACTCCTTATATGTGTGAGCATTGTGGCAAGTTCTTCCTGGTAAGTACTGTAGGAGCTAGTGCCTTATTTCTGATAAAAGGGGTTTCAGCATCCTAAGCTATAGAGGATGGACTATAAAAAACCGGCTAAGTGCGAGTCGGACTCGCGCACGAAGGGTCCCGTACCATTCCGGCCCCCAAGATACAGGCACAGCCTAGTTTGGGGTCCACTGTTATCTAAATTAGTTAAAATAAAACTTGTTACCGATATCCTTAATGATGTTAGACTAAGAAAATGACTGTAACTATGGTTTAATAAATTTATTCTTATTCTTATCTATATATAATAGGTCTTTACCTATGAAATTGCCGTATTGCAGTACAGACTTTTTCAAACAAAAAAAAGTTTTGATTGGCTATGAGTTCTAAATTCAAATTAATTTTGTTTTAAAAATATGACATTCTATTTACAAAATCAGTCTTTTGTTTATTGATTAGCGTTGTATTTTCATTACATTTCAACATTTTTTCTCATAATGGATACTTTGAAATTTCGTGTAACTATGGAATATGAGTTCCGTCGTGGCACCAACGCGGCACAAACGACCCGTAACATCAACGACGTTTACGGAGAGAACTGTACAAACGAACGCACAACCCGTTATTGGTTTGCTCGGTTCCGTTCTGGGAATTTTGACTTGAAAAATGAACCTCGTGGTCGTCCGGAAACTTTGGTCAACAATGATGAATTAATTGAAAGGTGATTGTTGAAGCTGATGAAACTCAATCTACAGCTGAGCTGGCAGCAGCTTTTGATGTTAGCATTAAAACAATATTGGTCCATTTGCGACAGATTGGCAAGATAAAAAAGCTTGATAGATGGGTGCCCCACGAACTTAACGATCGCCAGCGCAACGTACGCGTCGAGACTTGCCTTGCGCTGCTTAACAGGCACAGAAATGAAGGAATTTTGAACCGAATTGTTACGTGCGACGAAAAATGGATTCTTTTTGACAATCGAAAGCGCTCAGCAAGTTGGTTAGATCCTCGTTCGGTACCAAAGCAATGTGCAAAACGAAAAATTACCCCTAGAAAGGTGATGGTCACAGTTTGGTGGTCTAGTGCTGGTGTGATTCATCATAGCTTTTTACAAAACGGCGAGAGCATTACTGCAGATGTGTACATTGAAGAACTGACCACAATGATGGCGAAACTCGCACGTCTGCAACCAGCTTTGGTCAATCGGTCGTCTCCACTGCTACTTCACGACAACGCGCGGCCCCATACTGCACAACAGACCGTCTCTAAGCTGCATGAGTTGGGTTTGGAAGCTCTCCCTCATCCGCCATACTCACCAGATCTTGCGCCTTCCGACTATTACTTTTTCCAAAATTTGGACAACTTTTTAGCGGGAAAAAAATTCAATTCCCGAGAGGCAGTACAAAACGCCTTTGAAGAGTTTGTTGTCTCCGGTCCAGCTGATTTTTTCAAGAAGGGCATCCATAAACTGCCACAGCGTTGGCAAATATGCATTGATTGCAGGGGTGATTAATTTGAATAAAAGAAATAAATAAATTCGAAAAAAAAAATCTTTAACTTTTTTCAAACAAAACGGCAATTTCATAGGTAAAGACCTAATATATAAATTACGTGTCACGTTGTTTGTCGGAGATGGACTCCTAAACTACTTAACCGATTTTCGTAATTAAATGATAAATGAAGTTTATTTTGCAAATATGGTTTTACAAACACTTTTACATGTCGTCGTTTTTAGGGTTCCGTACCCAAAAGGTCAAACGGGACCCTATTACTGTGCCTGTCTGTCCGTCGGTCACCAGGCTGTATCTTGCTTGTTTTTGATAAATAATGGTACGGAACTCTTCGTGCGCGAGTCCGACTCGCACTGAGCCGGTTTTTCTTAACCTAGATAAGGCTGGGCACATAAAAAAATTTTCGACGTCACCTTGGATTATTTTAAAACCATTCTTCTGTCCCCAGAACACAACAACGCTATCCTGCCACATGTGGGTGCACACTGGCCGAAAACTCTTCCAATGCGATCACTGCAACAAAGCGTTCAGCATGAAAGCGAACCTCGCGGGTCATATGCGACAGCATGAAGGCGTACGACGCACGTACGAATGTCGCGTCTGCGGTAAACAGTTCACGTTCAGCTACAACCTCACCAGGCATATGTTTGTGAGTATATATATCATTTTCATCATTTCAGCCCAAAAGACGTCCACTGCTGGACATTGGCCAAGGCAAGTGTCGCCAATATTGACATTTAGGGGGGTTTTGCCATAATCGCCACGCTTGGCAGGCGGTTTGGCGATCGCAGTACGGTTGTCACAAAAGCACAGAACGCTGCTGCCCATTCTCTGGTAAGTCCCTTAGGCGCCTTTTACGACACCCACGGGACGAAATGGGATGGTGCTATTCTTTACGTCCGACACCATACAGCTCAGTATATATATATAAATATATATATTTACTAGCTTTCGCCCGGTGATTCGAACCCGCAGCTGGGTTCTTGAGGGTGCAATATGATAGAGGGGACGATATCCCCGAATCCGTCGCCCTTTGAGCTGTATAGTGCTGGAAGATGGCATTGTCCGCCCTCTGCTCGCGCCCGTTGCATCTGCTGCGGGATGGGAAGGAGCTCGTGATCTCTCTTTCGTAGATTCCTTATGTGACATAAGTGTTTCGCAGAAGGATATCACCACCAGGACTCTGCACCTCCGTGTCTATTTGTCTCCTCCCACCTCCGTATGGTCGGCATACTCTGCCAGCATATGCCGCGCCGTATCCTCGACAGTGGACGCAGTTTTTTTATTTTTCAATATTCACAAAACTGATGTACAATCACAAATGCAATAAAGAAGTTACAAAACAACATTAATTATTGACATCTACTAGATGTGAATCTAACATGTATATTATCAGTAAAACTTTTACTATATAGAAAAGACAGTTAAACAAAACTTACAAACTGTGAACTTTTCCAAAATTAATGAAAAAGTTTTGGGAAACACAAATTAAATATCAGAAAAATTACAAAAAAAAACCGGTCAAGTGCGAGTCGGATTCGCGCACGAAGGGTTCAGTACCATTTTTTTTATAAAAACGAGCAAAGAAATCACTTTTTTGTATGGGAGCTCCCCTTTAATATTTATTTTATTTTGTTTTTAGTATTTGTTGTTATAGCATCAACAGAAATACATTATCTGTGAAAATTTCAACTGGCTTACTATCACGGTTCATGAGATACAGCCTGGTGACAGACGGACGGACGGACGGACAGCGAAGTCTCAGTAATAGGGTCCCGTTTGACCCTTTGGGTACGGAACCCTAAAAAACATATTATACAATTAAGACTAAGTTTAGTCCTAACTGAGCCTACAGAACCAGCAAATACATCGATTTCACCACGAATGGAGTTGGCCAGAGAAAGCATGCAGTAAATAGGTGAAAAATTACCTATATTAGTTCGACTATGAGGCAGGACAACCGCCAACCCGCCTGCCAAGCGTGGCGATTATGGCAAAACCCCCCCTTCTTGGGAGAGGCCTATGTCCAGCAGTGGACGTCTTTCGGCTGAAATGATGATGATGATGATGAGGCAGGACGAAAGTCGTTCTGTTAATTAAACGGCTACTACTACGTGGAATACTAAATTTCATCTTTACACCTGTGATGGGTTCATTCCAGCCTGTATTAACCTTATTTCTTTCTCTTCTCCCCAGCTACACACCGGTCTAAGGCCGTTCAAATGCGACGCATGCGAGAAGACGTTCCGTACATCAGGAGAACTTCGTGCTCATGTAGACCACGTGCATTTGAAGAAGCCAAGACCCAAGCGAGTTAGACGCAAGGCGAACAAGTGCGAGATGACAACCTTAGAGTATTAGGAGTAAAAGAATATATCAATTAAGTTGAGAGAAATGTGTAATATTGTTTGTTTACAATATTTTAAAAAAACCCTGTCCGATTCGCGAGAGTATTATTAGGTATCGAGATTCATCATCATCAGCCTATAATGTTCCCACTGCTGGGACACAGGCCTCCTCTCTATGAGAGGGAGTGGGCTTTAATCCACCACGCGGGCCCAGTGCGGATTGATAGATGTCACATGTCTTCGAATTTTTAGTTCTAGAACAGGGATGGGGAAACTACGGCCCGCGGGCTATCTCCGGCCCGCGAAGCGTTGATATCCGGCCCGCGACCATCGAACAAAAATCAAATGAAACCAAGAAAAAATTATCTTCGTATTAGGCTTTCGGATGACCACCTTTTATCACTACTAAAAATTTCAGCATCACAGATGGAGCTGGCTTGTGATGAAATCATGCGAAAACAAAAACAGTCCCCCACAGAGACTAGCGTTCCTCAACCTTCTAGTTCAGTTTTTTTTTTTTAATTTCAGTATATAGTATAGCCAAAAATGCAACAACTTGGCCCGCCATATATTTCGTTAGTAAATATGGGCACGCGAAGGAAAAGTTTCCCCATCCCTGTTCCTGAACATGCCGGTTTCGTCACGATGTTTTCCTTCACCGTTTTTGAGAGGGCAGCGGCGATTATCTCGATATCGAGATAAGATTCGATTTATGTGGTCCTTTTCAGATAACAAGTAAAAAAAATACCCCAAAAAATTTTTATCAAATGAGGAAACTGACATGGCAACACAGGACAACACTCCGGTCGTTTCTTAGGCAGTGACGTCATAAACAAACAATTGACGATCGAATGATACGATACCCTTGGTAAGACTGGTTGTCAGACTTTCGGGTCACTGACTATCTGTAACGACGGGTTAGACTATATATTTATTTGAGTAAAGAATCTGATAGCAAATATTAGTGGCCTTTAGGTTTTGTAAATATGTAAGTAAACCTATGAAAATAGTCAAAAATGGAAGAATACTAGAAGACACCAATGTCTTCTAGTATTCTTCCATTTTTGACTATTTTCTAAACTGTTTTAGAGAGATTGACAATTTTAAATTACTACATTAATTCATTTCTGTATAATACAGTGCATAAGCGTTATCAGCCTGTAATGTTCCCAATGCTGGGACACAGGTCTCCTCTCTATGAGAGGGAGTGGGCTGTAATCCACCACGCGGGCCCAGTGCGGGTTGGTAGATGTCAAATGTCATCGCAATTTTAAGTTCTAGGACATGCCGGTTTCCTCACGATGTTTTCCTTCACCGTTTTTGAGGGCAGCGGTGTTGAAATAAATTACACTTAAGTAATGCGCCTGCCTGGGTTCGAACCCACGGCTTACTGCTCGTAAGTCGGGGCTGCCACTACTGGGCCACCGCGGCTCATTCTGTATAATTAGTTGCGTTACAATATTAATAGTTTCGCAAAATAATCATTATGATTTATTTATTTTTTTGTGTAATTCATAAGATTTTTAAATTTATAAGAATACTGACACTTATTATATTATTTAAGTAAGTTTAGTGGTTAAAAAGCTCGGTTATGTCATATTTATGAGGGTCAGGGCATACTTTGCATACCCTAGCGCAATCCGTCTTACGTTGCCAAGAAAATATAAATTTTGTGTATGTTGAATAAAGTTAAAAATGGCTATTTGCGTAGGTCATCTCATATATTACTGAAAATATTTATAATGTAATAATAACATGTAATTTATCAATAAAATAAATTTGCAAATTGATGTAAATTTTGTTATTTTCTTGACTTTTCCCTTGGAATACCAAAAAAAAAATACAAACATCCGAATTGAGAACCTACTCCTTTTTTAGAAGTCGGTTAATAAAAATAACACAACATTACACCGTTAAGAGCGTTTACTCCGTACGGCATTTTATACAAACTTTCAAGACCTTATTTTCCGAAATGACTGAACCGATTTAAATAAACTTAATACGCATAAGCAGGATACATAGAACACATACACAGAAATACATACATACACTACACAGAACACACTACATAGAAATTGATCGAGATCATCTACTGATAATGTATGTGATCTTGATCAAATGATTGTATGATCAAGGGAACGCTTTTTCTTTGAATTTCCTATAGTAAATAACAAATCAAAATTAGTGCAACAACTTACGCTTCCTTTAATTTTACACAAACGAATCCTTATCTTTGTGAACGGTATCTCGCTGGTCAAAATATGACCCTGTCTTCTGCCTATCCTCTGAGTGCCTTGAATGTAGGGCCTCCAGCCAGGGTCGAAAAAACTTAAAAACTAAGTGACTACCCGCTAAGGGCATCTCCTGCGTGGTACGAGACTCGGCTTAGGGCGTCGCTGGGGGAGGACAGCATAAGGACATGCAGTATTTTATCCTTAACAAAGATATTATCGCTATGTGTAATAATACGGAACAAATATTTTGTATGGCCTACAGATAGTTGTTCCGGATCTGGCAGTTTGTGTATGTGAGTTTAAATGTTTGTTAACGCACCCACGATACAGGAGAAATTACTAGAGAGCGGCTAGGTTTAAACAAAAATACAGGATGCTTTTTAGGGTTCCGTAGTCATCATCTGCCTAGCCTTTTCCCAAACTATCTTGGGGTCGGCTTCCAGTCTAACCGGATGCAGCTGAGTACCAGTATTTTACATGAAGCGACTGCCTATCTGACCTCCACAACCCAGTAACTGGGTAATACGATACCCCTTGGTAAGACTGGATGTCAGACTTTTAGCTTCTGACTACTCGTAACGACTGTCAAAGATCTACAAATGACAGCCGGGACCAACGGCTTAACGTGCTTTCCGAGGCACGGAGGAAACTCGATATGTAATTATGGTCACCCATCCACAGACCAACCGAGGCAGGCACGGCTTAACCTTAAAGATCGACCTGGGCGGCTGTTATTATTTAGCCACGAGCTCCTCAGGGTTCCGTAGTCAACGCCCTAAAAAACTATAAGTCTTTTGCAAGGAGCAAATAAAAAAAATAACGATTTATTTGAAAGTTTTATTTTATTAATAAAATACAAGACGTATTGTTACATTTCTGGAAAAGACGAGAACTGTTAGGATCAGAAAACACTTGGCTGACCTACGCAAGGATTATTTTCAACTGTATTCCAACATACGCAACGTTGATATTGTCTTGACAATGTAAAACGTACCTATTCATATCTTTATTTGAATTTCATAATGTATGAAGATCTTACAATGGGCTTAAGGTTAAGGTTATATAAACTTGAAAACTGTTGTATAGAACCTGGTTCTTCTAACCTAACAGACAGATGTGTTGCTGGGGAGTTTGTTCCGCCACTTCTTCTTCCCAGCTAAAACACTAGGAAGTGGCGAAGGGCGGGCGTTTTAGGGGACTGTCTCTTGTAATTTTGACGTTTAAAAAGTGAAAAAGTTTAAAATAAAATGAACACAATTAACAATTTTTAAACATGTTCATAATAATAATTAACATTTTTTTAACATGGCCTTAATATTAACTTAATAAGCATGACATTTATTAGCTAAGAGAATTAATATATAATTTAATCATACACTAGTTGATGGATACGGGGGCGAGACCGGTTGTAGTCATGCACTAGTTGTGTATACGGTGGTGAGACCGGCTGTAGTCGTAAACTAGTTGATACGGGGGCGAGACCGGCTGTAGTCGTAAACTAGTTGATACGTGGGCGATACCGACTGTTGTAGTACACCAGTTGGTGTTAAATACGGGGGCGAGACCGGCTGATGTAGTACACAAGTTGGTGTTACATACGTGGGCGAGACAGACTGATGTAGTCCACTAGTTGATGCGGGGGCGAGACCGGCTGTAGTCGTAAACTAGTTGATAAGTGGGCGAGACCGGCTGTTGTAGTACACCAATTGGTGTTAGATACGGGGGCGAGACCGGCTGATGTAGTACACTAGTTGATGCGGGGGCGAGACCGGCTGTAGTCGTAAACCAGTTGATACGTGGGCGAGACCGGCTGTTGTAGTACACCAATTGGTGTTAGATACGGGGGCGAGACCGGCTGATGTAGTACACTAGTTGATGCGGGGGCAAGGCCGGCTGTAGTCGTAAACCAGTTGATACGTGGGCGAGACCGGCTGTTGTAGTACACCAGATGGTGTTAGATACGAGGGCGAGACCGGCTGTTGTAGTACACCAGTTGGTGTTAGATACGAGGGCGAGACCGGCTGTTGTAGTACACCAGTTGGTGTTAGATACGTGGGCGAGACCGGCTGATGTAGTACACTAGTTGATGCGGGGGCGAAACCGGCTGTAGTCGTAAACTAGTTGATACGTGGGCGAGACCGGCTGTTGTAGTACACCAGTTGGTGTTAGATACGTGGGCGAGACCGGCTGACGTAGTACACTAGTTGATGCGGGGGCGAAACCGGCTGTATTCGTAAACTAGTTGATACGTGGGCGAGACCGGCTGATGTATTACACTAGTTGATCGGGGCGAGATATGCCGTATTCGTAAACTAGTTGTGATACGACTGTGCCTGTTCTAGTCCACAACAGACACAGTCTACAAATCGTGTGAAAGAGCTACAGCCGTTGCTGGCAATTTATTATTTGTAATCAATCACGTAAATCTATTTATTTATCCTACGTCAAACGAAACGTGGTCGCTCATAATAGGCCTCATCAGAAGGCTAGTAGTAGAAGTCAAGAAGTCACTCAAAGGGCAATGGAGAGGGCTATGCACGGGGTTTCCTTGCGTGTTCAAATCAAAAATGAGGACATCCGCAAGAGAACCAATGTTACCGACGTAGCCCGAAGTACTACCAAACTTATGTGACAGTGAGCAGGGCACAATGCTCGCAGAACGGATGGCCGATGAGGCCGAAGTTCTGGAATGGCGACCGCGAACCGAAAGACGTTGCGTTGGAAGGCCTCCCACTAGGTGGGCCGATGACCTGGTGAAGGGTGCGGGGATCCGCTGGATGCGATTCACACGGGACCAGACAATGAGGCGACAATTTGGGGAGGTCTATGTCCAGCAGTGGACGTCTTTCGGCTGTATTGATGAATGATGATCCTCCGTCAACGCTTTCAAGCTGTAATGTTTATCTAGACTTTGTCAATGCTTCTCCCCCGGTTCTCCAAAATGTTTCAGTCGCAGGTTCTTCAAAAAACTTGTGTGGTACTGCCATGTGATGCAGAGGAATGAGGAAAATTCGTAAGTTTGAAGTTTTGAGTTTGAATGTGGTTTGGTATAAGAGTAGAGGAAGACCAGCAATAGTTGGACTGTGTGAGGGATGATATGGCAAGAAAGGAGGTGTCTGATGAGATGACGAGTAACAGAGAAGTATGGAAGAAGAAGACATGCTGAGCCGATCAAAAATAAATTGGGATAAGGGTAGGAGAATCATGATGAACTAGCGGCCCGTCCCGGCTTCGCACGGGTGGACATTTTTTTTAAACCTTTTTGGATAAATAAAGAAAATGGGTCACGCATGATGAAGAAATATTCCGAGATAAAAACACTCTGACTGCGAAGGATGAACGCTGTACACTCTTCCTGATGCCGCATCTTTTTTTGCACCAGTATGTCCAACTACTTCTTGGCCACGTTTCCTTCTAGAGAATGTATTGTTAGCCCATGTATAATAATGAAGGACTTCGTGATAGTGTAGTGTTTTAGCAAATTAATCACTAGTTAGGCTCAAAAAACGAAGTAAGTGTCGTTTTTGGTGGATTTGCATTTCAATCAACTTTTAAAATGTAAAAAAGTAGTTATAGTGACATAACTACAATAGTTGGAGATATGGTCTCACGAAGTTTTTTTGTTGATATTGATATGTTCTATAATATTGTAGATCATTGTTAGGGTTCCGTACCCAAAGGGTCAAACGGGACCCTATTACTGAGACTTCGCTGTCCGTCCGTCCGTCTGTCACCAGGCTGTATCTCATGAACCGTGATAGTTAGCCAGTTGAAATTTCTACAGATTATGTATTTCTGTTGACGCTATAACAACAAATAATTAAAACAGTTTTTTTTTTGTTTTATAAATAATGGTACGGAACCCTTCGTGCGCGAGTCCGTCTCGCACTTGGCCGGTTTTTTTTTTTTCTATCAACAATACTTTCCGCAGCGCATGCGATGAACGACATTTTATGGATATTTTTTTTACACCTTGGGTTGGTTTTAGTAGGGATTTCTAAGGATCTCTAATTCTTCTAGCAATAAATATAGCCTATGTTACTCACTGATAATGTACCTGTTTAACAGCGAAAGAATTTTTGAAATCGGTCCAGTAATTTTAAGTTCATTCGTTACATACAAAAATACAAATCTTTCCTCTTTATAATATTAGTATAGATAATAATATTTTAAAGGAACGAATTTTATAGAAAAAATACTGTAGACATATTAAATTACTAGCTGCGCCCCGCGGTTTCAGCCGCGCAGACTGGGACAAATAGTAGCCTATGTGTTAATCCAGGCTATAAACTATCTACATACCAAATTTCATCAAAATCCATTAAGTCGTTTTTGCGTGAAAGAGTAACAAACATACATTCTTACAAACTTACGCGTTTAAGTATATTATGAGTAGGATTATTATAATCTCCAAAAAAATATTACGAAAGTAGAAGAATATTAGAAGAAAAGCAAATAATTATTTACAAAATCTAAAGGCCATAATTTGTACTCAAAATAATAATGTTTTACCTTAATGATTTATGCGGTTTTTTATGTTTTAAAATTACTCTTTTTTCTTAGATCTTTGTGCAAAAGAGGGCAGATCTTAAAAACAATCGTAGTAATTCTAAAATCTAAAAAAATAAGTTAATTTTTAATTATTTATGTTTTTTTTTATTATTTTGTACCTTTATTGTTTTGCTTTTTATATTGATTAATTAATTCTTTTATAATAATAATTCATTCATTGATTGATTTTTGTATACTGTACTTTAATTAATTTTAATGTTTTCCTTCTTAGCAAACTTTTTGTACCTACCTAGATAATAAGTAAATGATGTGGTTGCCTATAATTGGAAGCGCACACTTGTATTGTCCTTGTGTATGTTAGCATGCATGTAATTGTGTAGCCTTTGTTGGCGATCCAAATAAATAAATAATATTGGGGTGAGGGGGTCAAGTCAAATCTCACGATATCTCACCAGGGGGGAGGGGGGGTCGAAAAAACGACAAATTGCCTCATGCAATGATCATTGCAATGCTTGTAAAAGGCTGCTAAGTCTTAAGTACTAACATAAAATAACACCAACATTGTACACTTAGTTCGCAATAAAAATGTTCACTTTGTAATTAATGGCCGGGTTATTTACAAATCAAATTAATTGGCTATTGAAATTGGCCGCATAAACATACTGCTAAAATAACTTAATTCTCATCATTGTCATTATCAGACTGCTCACTCTTGACTCGCTTGCGTGGAGCTCGCATGCGTGGATCTCGCTTGCGAGGAGCTCGCTTAGGTCGAGGAATCTTCAAGTGTACGTGGTTCACATGAGCGCGTAACTCTCCTAATGTGCTGAACGCTTTGTCGCAGGTGTCGCAGTTGAATGGTTTTAGGCCGGTGTGAAGCTGTGGAGGAGAAAATGCGGTTAATACAGGATTAAATTAATAAAACCGCACCACATTTGCATGCACTCTAGGCGTAGGCTGTGTCGTACGATCCTACTATCGTACTAATATTATAAATGCGAAAGATTGAGGAGATTGAGGTAGTCTGGATCTGGGATTTTACGGAGCTTCGACTCCCGACTCCGTTAAGTCGGAACTTCCGATTATTGATGGTAGGTATTTGTAACTTATTGGCTAGTTTTGTGACATACAAATTAGACAACTACCCTCCGTACTAGTTATAAACTGTACGACGGCAGAGTAGTGCGGCCAGTTTGCTGTCTCAGATGTACATAGTATAAGCAAACTAAACAGATAAACTGAATGTTATGTTTATAATAATATTACTTAACGTAGGTGATGCAATAAGTAAACTAGACCAACATTGCTGACAGAGTTATACCTTTGATTTTCCAACACTACACAATTTAATGCCATATATTACTATGTTCATCAATCAAAAATACAACCTAGGTGATATAGTCTGATTTGACATAAAAAGAAAAAGAAATTTAAATGCACATTACAACATTACTATACGCACTTAACACGTCTTATTAAATTGTACATTGTATTTTTTAAATTTATTTTTTATGAAAAAAAAAAGTTATATGATTAATGAATAAAGCGAAAAAATAAAAAATAAAATTCTCTTGAGTTACGTCAAACAACACTTATTAATAATTTCTCTGTTGATTCGTAGTCCAAATTTTTGAGATATTCATCTATAATATGCTTGCACACAAACTTGCTGCATTTTGATAAAGATACAGACTTGTTAATGCGATTGTATACAAAAGGTCCTAGGTAACGAAAGAATTTCTGTGCAAAACTTGTTCTACAGAAGGGAACAGCGTAAACCATAAATTGTCGTCTTTTATTTGATATTTGTAATGTTTTCGTGTGTTGTTTCAGTATTATTGTCTTAATGAATAATTGCCTTATGGTAAGAACTGAATATTCTTTATATAAATCTACAGTACGAAATCTGAAATTTTTAAAATTTATAATCTTTATAATTGCTCGTTGCGCTCTTTCTACTTTAATTAAGTAAGTCTTTGCCGCACCCCCCCATGCCATAATACCATAAGTAGCAATAGATTGACACAATGCAAAATAAACCGCCTTTACCATTTTATTATCATTTATATGTCTAATCTTTTTGAAAAGTGTTATTAGTTTTCGTAATCTTGAGGTGAGATTATTTATATGGTTTTTCCAGTTCAGATTTTGATCAATTAATATACCCAGATATTTGATCGAAGAGACAGAATTCACTACATGGCAGTCACATTTTGACAAAAAGCTTGAATCACACACATGAGCTCTTAAAATGAAACTATTTTGCAGAGGTTGGTCATTATTTTTTATAGTGAAGGTTATATATTTTGTTTTAGCCAGGTTTAATGTTAAAATATTTCTATTGAGCCATTTCATAATAGATGTTAATCCTTCTTCAGCAACACTCCTAACACCATCCCATGTAACATCGTGGAACACAACCACAGTGTCGTCAGCAAAAGTTATGATTTCTGCATTTTTTAATTTTATTCTGCACAAATCATTGATGTAAATGATAAAGAGTGTTGGACCTAGCACAGAGCCTTGCGGCACGCCAAAGTAGATTGGGGCACTATCACTAACCACATCATTGATTTTTACAGCCTGACTTCTATTTGATAGGTAATCAGTGAAAAGGTCAAGTGGCACACCTCGGATTCCCAAGTGTTCGAGTTTGTTTAGTAGATTAGGAACAGAGACAGTGTCGAAAGCCTTTGCCATATCCAAAAAGACTCCTAAGCATTTTTGCTTCTTATCCAATTTTTCACTTACATGACCGACAAGACGTTCAATTGCATCAGATGTGGATTTTTTCTCTCTAAATCCATATTGATTTGAAGACAGTAGATTTTGAGTTTCCAGAAAGTTTAAAAGGCGAATATTAATTAATTTTTCAATCACTTTTGACAAACAAGGTAGTAGAGCAATTGGTCTGTAATTGGATACACTGTCTCTGTCTCCTGATTTATATACGGGGACAATTATTGCTTGCTTTAATACAGTTGGAAATATTCCATTCTCAAGACAAATATTGCTTATGTAAGTAATTGGATTATTATTACACCTTCGCTTCCGACTTCGGTTCCGAAACTTTTTATTCATAGGTTTTAATCGGAGGTCCATGCATAACAAATAGCAGCGGCGGTTTGCGTCGACCGACCGCTACGCACTACTTTTTGAGTCAATTCATTTAATTTAATTTGTTTCAAAGCTTTTGTTCAATAAATAGAATATGCTACTTTGGGATTCCTTTCATTTAATTTGTAAGTTTGTAACTAAGCTTTTACAAGCAACGAAAGTTTCAATAAATAAACTAAATATACTCACAATCATATGCCTCCTGAGGTTGTAGCTGAACTTGAAATGTTTCCCGCAGTCAGGACAGCCGTATGTGCGTCGCTTGCCTAGGTGCTCTTGTTGTATATGACTTGACAGTTTTCCTTTCTGGGCGAACGCTTTTTTGCAATAGTCGCATTGGAAGAGTTTTCGGCCGGTGTGGACCCACATGTGGTACGATAGGGTGGTCGAGTTCTGGGGGAAGAAAAATGGTTTTAAAATACAAGGTGTTGTTTTGCATCTTCGTCAAAATTCAGGAGGTTGTCACAGAAGACATAAATAATGAATTGAAATTACGGTACCTAGTTAATTATTATTAAACGCTGCTTTTTATGTTGCTGTTTAAGTTTGTCAGTATTTCAGTGTGAAAGCGTGGTTATAGAGCGAAGATCAGACGGGCCGCGTTTAAAACACGGGTTGTTCACACTTAACGATTTCCATAAATATATAAATAAATATTTATTTTATTCTATTATTAGTATTTGTTGTTATAGCAGCAACAGAAATACATAATCTGTAGAAATTTCAACTGGCTAACTATCACGGTTCATGAGATACAGCCTGGCGACAGACGGACGGACAGCGAAGTCTCAGTAATAGGGTCCCATTTGACCCTTTGGGTACGGAACCCTTAAAAGCATATACATCTGTGGATGATAAGTTAATAACTTACCGGGAAGAACTTCCCGCATTGCTCGCACATATAAGGAGTGGTCGCGTACGTTGACTGCATGCGAGTGACGCCAGGGTGAGCGTACTTGAAGTGTGTCGCATATTCACGGAGACTTTCTTGTACTACGCCGCACTGGGGGAAGAAATGCAGAATGAAATAGAATGGTTATCCTTTATACATTTCGAAACAAATAATTTAAAATTTTAAATATTTTTGTATAAAATAATATAAAAAACATCTATAAAAATAAATAAAAATGAAGTGTCTGTTTGTAATATTTAAATAACCGCTTTTTACTACATGCATATGAATGTATATACGGTAGAAATACCAAAATATATTTTTTTTTAATTTTTCTCTGTCTTTCTGTTTGTTCCGGCTAATCTCTGGAACGGCTGAAACGATTTTGACAGGACTTTCACTGGCATAAGGAGTAACGTAGGCTACTTCTATTTAACAAACATTCCAAATTTATTATAAATAAAACTATTTTTTTGTTTGTTAAATTCCGAGCGGACGAAATCGCGAGCACAGCTAGTTTAAAAATATAAAAAATAGTAGCCCACCGGTATCGGGAACAGGGTCCAAGCTACCGGCAGTCAGGGCTCCTGAGAGAGGAACCTCCTAACAATACGAGCCGTGTCCAGGAGTACCGCTTTCGGAATGAAGCCCTTGACCCAGCTGCCTAACGAGAGCCTCACGAGATATTGGTCGAGGCTCTTGGCAATTAGGCCATTGGCTAATACGACTATCGGGACAATGATCTGAGTCCACATCCCACATGTCGAAAACCTCGCGAGCCAAGTCAAGATACTTGATTTCCTTATCTTTCTCGGCTTTCACGAGGTTCTCGTCATGTGGAACCGTTATGTCAACAAACATTGCGCGCCGCTATGATCGATCCACCACCACTATATCAGGCTTATTGGCTACAATAGTCCTGTCAGTGATGATGGATTGATTGGAGGTGTCTATTACGATATTAAAAATTGTTTTGAAACATTATCATCCCTCTCCTGCCCTAATCCCAATTTATTTGGGGTCGGCGCAGCATGTCTTCTTCTTCCATACTCCTCTATTACTGATCATCTCATCAGATACTTCCTTTCTTGCCATATCATCCTTCATACAGTCCATGCATCGTTTCTTTCTATTTAAGCTTATGCGTATTAAGTTTAATTAAAATCGGTTCAGTCATTTCGGAAAATAAGGACTTGAAAGTTTGTATGAAATGCCGTAAGGTGTGTGTGCTCTTAACTCAAAAACTACACGACCGATTTCAAAATTCTTTCACCATTAGAAAGCTACATCTTTACCAAGTAACATAGGCTATATTATACAATTTTCGCGCCCGAAGTCGCGGGCGAAATGCTAGTTCAGTATAAATTGAAAAAAAACTGGCCAAGTGCGAGTCGCACTCGCGCACGAAGGGTTCCGTACCATATTTATAAAAACGAGCAAAAAAAAAACATTTTTGTATGGAAATGAATAATGGAAACTCTTGAAATTTTTGTTTTATTCTGTTGATAGTATTTGTTGTTATAGCGGCACCAGAAATACATAATCTGTAGAAATTTCAACTGGCTAATTATCACGGTTCATGAGATACAGCCTGGTCAGCCGAACGGACGGACGTGCGGACGGCAAAGTCTCAGTAATAGGGTCGCGTGGCCCTTTGGGTACGGAACCCTAAAAATGACCCCTGATGAGACTTACCTGTTCACAAGTTATAGGTCCGTTATTCACAGGGGCGAACTCGTTCTTAACATGTATAACGGGACGCATCACGGGCTTATCCAACATGGCCCAGACAAATGGCCGCGGTGTTATTGTAGAATCATTGTACATACGTTTACTGGAAAAAATGGAAATACATCGAACTCCAACTCAAATCATTTATGCCAATGAGACACTTTTGAATTGTTGAGACAAAGACTACAATAAAAAAATCCCCGACACAAAAAACCTAAAATAAATTAATCCAAGCGTCGCCGTCGTAGCGTCGGGGGGTCCGCTTTGTTTTGTGCTTGTGCTAAGCGGTCTACTTAGCGGTCCCCCGACGCTACGAAGGTTGTATTAATTTATTTTAGGTTTTTTTGAGGTTTTTGGGTCGGGGTTATTTTACATTTTTAATTAAATTTTTATTTCATGCTTTTTAAACTTATATTATTTTTTCTTAGCCTTGACTGTCCCACTCCTGAGCATAGGCGTCCCCCAATCCTTCCACCTTTCTCGGTGTGTCGCTACTTCTCGCTAATTAACGAAAACAAGGAAAGTTATAAATAAAAAAGCTAGTTTTTAAGGGGAGGGGGGGTGCAGTCGCCCCTTCCTCTCTGGCGGTGCCCATGGTGAAAAGTGACAAGATTTCAAATTACGAATCGACCAGACCTGTGGAAGTGGTTTATTTCCCTTCATCAACTATTAGTCTCACTCAGTATTAGAATATACTTTGTGGAAGATTTTTAGGTAGATTGTAGGCAGGTAGGTGGGAAGAAGGTAGGTAGGAAGTAGGTAGATAAGAAGTAGGTAGTAGGTAGGAAGTAAGTAGGAAGTAGGTAAGAAGGAAGTAGGTAGGAAGTAAGTAGGAAGTAGGTAGGTAGTAGGTAGGAAGATGGTAGGTAGTAGGTAGGAAGTAGGTAGGAAGTAAGTAGGAAGTAGGTAGGTAGTAGGTAGGAAGATGGTAGGTAGTAGGTAGGAAGTAGGTAGGAAGGAAGTAGGTAGGAAGTAAGTAGGAAGTAGGTAGGTAGTAGGTAGGTAGTAGGTAGGAAGAAGGTAGGTAGTAGGTAGGAAGTAGGTAGGAAGAAGGTAGGTAGTAGGTAGGAAGAAGGTAGGTAGTAGGTAGGAAGAAGGTAGGTAGTAGGTAAGAAGTAGGTAGGAAGTAAGTAGGAAGTAATTAGGAAGTAGGTAAGAAGAAGGTAGGTAGTAGGTAGGAAGTAAGTAGGAAATAGGTAGGAAGTAAGTAGGTGGGATGTAAGAAGGTAGGAAGAACGTAGGTAGGAAGTAAGTAGGTAGGAAGTAAGAAGGAAGTAGGTAGGTAGGTACTAGGTATAATATAGGGGCTCTTAAGTACTTACGGGTCATCCTCCGTGATATGTTTTGAAGATAACCTCAGATGTAGTTTATACGCCTTCTTAGTCAAGAACTTCACGTTGCAAACATCACAATGTGGTCCTTTCAACTTAGTCTGTGAATAAACATACTTTTCATTATACATGTCATCATCATCTACCTAGTCTTTTCCCAACTATATTGGGTTCGGTTTCCAGTCTTACCAGATGCAGCTAAATACCAGTATTTTACATGGAGCGACTGCCTATCCTCTGTATAGTGTCGGACGTAAAGAATAGCACCATCCCATATCTCCCCGTGGGTGTCGTAAGAGGCAACTAACGGACTTGCCAGAGAATGGGCAGCAGTGTTCTTTGTGCTTTTGTAACAACCGTACTGCGATCGCCAACCCACCTGCCAAGCGTGGCGATTATGACAAAACCCTCCAAAATGTCAATGTGGCGCACTTAGGGGACCACCTACGTCCAGCAGAGGACATCTTTCGGCTGAGATGATGATGATGACTATTCAATGCATCCACCATCACAATGTTTTGAGTGCGTTACATTGTGTCCTACCGTAAAACATGATATTTAACCACAAAAAAGTCGTTTCGCAGCAATAATAGTGTTATTTATAATGGATGCGTTTACATTTTTTGTTTCGCGTGGGAAATCCTCAAATGACCCCTCCTAATCTGGGCGGAGCGGAAGGGAGTGTCAGACTTGTACTGACTAAAACCCATCCATGTTCCTTCTTAGCCCTTTGTGTTCCAGGGCCACGGTATCTCTTTCAAACAGTCCCGCAGCCCTGGCAGGCGTCCATCCGAGTATAGTAATTCAAAAAAACACTTACGTTTGCATCAAAAAGTTTATGTGAAGTTCGTTTGTGTATTTGGATACCTTTCTCACTCAAGAATGTATAGCCGCATAGTTCACAAACGCACGATGACATGTGCTTCAGACGTTCGTGACTTTTTAAAGTTGTCGGTTTTCTAGAACAAGAGATATTGCAAAACTTTAATTTTGTCTGGAGTGTAAATGTGGTGGTCTTCCACAAACGTTGGGCAACTTAATCCAAAGGAGATGTTCCAGAAATGTATGGAGCCTATAGTATTGGCTTACTACTCACACTTATCATCCATATTCATACTTTTATTGGTTTTTCATTAGCATTTTTTCAATCGTTTCCTTTTTATAAATATTTTTTTTGTTATGACATTTTTTACATCAAACTTGTCAGCTGTCATTTACTTTTAATTTTAATTGTTACCAGCCAAATTCTCTATGAAGGTTTCATTTAGATTTTATATTACTAAAATGACTATCACGAATACGTGAGTTCAATTGTTGCATTTTATAAATAATTACGAATATTTGCTCTGTAAAGATATTCTAAGTTATATTTATAAAAATATTATGAGCAAGGTTTTAGACCGATTGTTGTTGGCTGTTTTGAATACTGGCAAATTCCGAGCGCAACAATTTGAATATGAAAAGAAATAAATTGGAAAAGGATTGACGAGAAACGGAGGATCAGAGTGCAGGCAGAGATTGAAGGGATTACTAGCATATACCTGAGTGGAGTCAGAGGTCTTTTCGGACGACACTGGAGAGAGGAAATAAAGCACAGTCAGGCTTATTCCTTAATCTGACGGACTTGGTCACTGCCCAGGAGATCTCACTACGGACTCCTGGGACCTTTAATACTATTTCGGAGGCTGCCTTGTATCTACTGCTGAATCTACGGGAGTTGTACTCCTGTCTGTAGCTGCTGTTCATCGGGAACTATCCTGCGGTCCTGAATCGTCATCCTCTGCTATCGAGTTTGCCTTTAGAGACCATCGCGCATTGCGTTTGACGATTGCCACATAAAAATATCACATTATAACATAACGCGATATTTAATCTCATGTAACGATGCGAGCATTTCATGACAAAAGCCATCGTGTGGCGCTTCATGTCGCGGCATGTTTGGAGTCATGGTGTAATGTAACATTCCTCGGTACGAAAAGTAATGTCATATAACATCACTTTACAACGCACTGTTTTGAGCATGCCTAGAGGAAACCCGGTATGTTATGATGGTCGCTTATCCACAGACCGACCTAGACAAGTGCGGCTTAACCATGAAGCTCAACCCGAGCGGCTGTTCTTTTTTAGCAACAAGCTCCTCTTAACTTTAATAAGCGGGAATAAATAATAATTATTATTTTGACCAAGTATCTTGACTTGGCTCATGAGGTTGTCGACATTTAGGATGCGGACTCGGCGATCATTGTGCCGATAGTCGTATCAGCCATTAATTGCCAAGAGCCTCGATCAATATCTGATGACGCTCTCGTTAGGCAGCTGGATCAAGGGCTTGATTCAGAAAGCGGTACTCTTGGACACGGCACGTATTGTTAGGAGGTTCCTTTCTCAGGAGCCCTGATGTTCCCGATACCGGTGGGCTACTATATACTATAGGTTTTTTTTTAAATATTATTTTATTCTAGCTGTCCGGCGCAACTTCGTTTGCGTCACATTTTCCCCGTTTTCGCAACATTTTTCATTGCTGCTCCACTCCTATTGGTCGTAGCGTGATGATATATAGCCTGTTGCCTTCCTCGATAAATGGGCTTTATACCACTGAAAGAATTTTTCAAATCGGACCAGTAGTTTCGGAGCCTTTTCAATGCAAACAAACAAACATACAAACAAACAATCAAATCTTTCCTCTTTATAATATTTATTTATATTTATTATCATTATTAAATTAAATTATATTATATATAGTTTAGACATACAGAAATATTTAAAAATGTAAATCTTATGTACAGAAATAAATAAATGAGAATAAGTGGAAATAAGCCTTATGTTTAACTGCCGGCTAGTGTTTAAATATGAATAAAATACTTACTCAAACTCAAGAGAACACTGTGTACACTTAAATTTTTTGCCAGCATGATACCTCATATGTGCTACTGCAACGTTTCTGAAAAAAAAATGATTACTTTAATTTTTTTTTAAATACTATTATTAAAATGAAAAGAAGTTATTATTTAGCTCGTGGCTAAATAATAACAGCCGCCCAGGTCAATCTTTAAGGTTAAGCCGTGCTTGCCGAGGTTGGTCTGTGGATGGGTGACCATAATTACATATCGAGTTTCCTCCGTGCCTCGGAAAGCACGTTAAGCCGTTGGTCCCGGCTGTCATTTGTAGATCTTTGACAGTCGTTACGAGTAGTCAGAAGCTAAAAGTCTGACATCCAGTCTTACCAAGGGGTATCGTATTACCCAGTTACTGGGTTGTGGAGGTCAGATAAGCAGTCGCTTCATGTAAAATACTGGTACTCAGCTGCATCCGGTTAGATTGGAAGCTGACCCCAAGATAGTTTGGGAAAGGGCTAGGCAGATAATTATTAAAATGAAAAGAAGTAAATTAGGTTACATCATCAGCCTATAATATTCCCACAGCTGGGACACAGGCCTCCTCTCTATGAGAGGGAGTGGGCTATAATTCACCACGCGGACCCAGTGCGGGTTGGTAGATACACATGTCTTCGAATTTTCAGTTCTAGGACATGCCGGTCCTCTCGATGTTTTCCTACACAGTTTTTGAGAGCAGCGGTGATGAAATAAATGACACAAAGTAATGTGCCTGCCTGGTTTCGGGCCCCTGGTTTACTGCTCGTAATTTGGGGCTGCCACCACTGGGCCACAGCTGCTCTCTGCTGCAAATTAGGTTTACTTATCACCATTTAACGCGTTTACAAAATTCCAGTCCTTACCAAGGGGCATCGTATTAACTAGTACTATAGTGCATTCACGGAGACGAGTTAGTATAGCGCCTTCTCTGTCGCACATTATCATACAAATGACAAAGACAAAAAAATCTTTTTTAGGGTCGGTGGGCGTTTACAATACCTTAGAAATGTAAATGCGCGTTCACACTGCGCTTCTTAAAAGTTCGCTTAGTTTATTGCGGTTTCATCTGTCGTATAAATTGAGAGCCATTTATTTGGTAAGAATTTTTTATAGGTATTTTTTTATATCTGATAGATATGAAGGAAAGCAATAAAATCGAGACGAGTTAATTATTAATTTTGGTTTATTATAATATACAAGTTATTAAGGCACGTCATCACTCTCCGACGACGTATCACTACTGTCATCGTTTCCTACATTTATTACGAATCTTTCTGTCATTACTTCCACATTTCTATTCATAGCATCCATTTTGGGCTCAACTATTTCTATGACATGCTTTATACATTTTTTTCCATTTTTCTGCGTCAATATTTTGAATAGATTAGTTTAATACAATTTTTAATTCTGCCATTTTATGTGTTTTCATGTGTGAAGCTACATTTCCTTTAACTTGAGCCCATACTAGTTCACTAGTTGAGCATACAGTCACAAGTAAGAGCACGTCTGCACAGTACGGGAAGTATGAGTAGACTAAAAAGTACTCGCACTGTGTACACCGCCTTAGCGCTTATCACTGACCAATTACAGTTAAAAAATTGTGTGAGTGAGATAACGCTCTACTAACTCGTCTCCGCGAATAGACTATAACTGGGTTGTGTAGGTCAGATAGGCAGTCGCTTCATGTAAAATACTGGTACTCAGCTGCATCCGGGTAGACTGGAAGCCGACCTCAACATAGTTTTGAGAAGGCTAGGCAGATGATGATGAGACAACAATACACGTGTTTGTGTCGAGCTGTTTTTTTTAAATTCCCGTTGAATAAGTTCCATGTGGGGGGCTGCTCAGAATGCTGTGTGTGATGAATGTATGTTGTCTTGCCATGTGGCATTATGCATTATGGCTCTGTATGGTGTCGGACGTAAAGAATAGCACCATCCCATATCTTCCCGTGGGTGTCGTAAGAGGCAACTAAGGGACTTGCAAGAGAATGGGCAGCAGCGTTCTCTGTGCTTTTGTAACAACCGTACTGCGATCGCCAACCCGCCTGCCAAGCGTGGCGATTATGGCAAAACCCCCGCAAAATGTCAATGTGGCGACACTTGGGGGAGGCCTATGTCCAGCAGTGGACGTCTTTTGGGCTGAAATGATGATCATGATGATGAAATAATCTATTATAGCTATAATACGCTGCGTTTACCTGTTACACTTATTAACACTGTTAACACTTTTATATCAGTTACAGATATGTTACGGTTAAAAACACATTTAAAAGTGTTACATATTTGATTCTGTTGCCAATTCAAAATGTAACACTTATTATTAAGTAACCTTTATGAAGGTGTTTTTAAGTCCCTGGTTCAGAGTAACCAAAGAAACACTTACCGAATCCTAGTGACCATTGCACATAGTTTACAAGTAAACTCCACAGTGTGCGCTCTATTAATATGTGCGCGGTGGTATCTTCTTGTCTTCAAACGGACATGACATATGTCGCATTCGTATGGCCCGCTTTTCTGTAAGAAAAACATAAACAAACTATCGTCTACATTTCTTTTTCATTTCTCTTTTCGCAGGTCTGCTATTTTACTTATAATAATATTAATAAATTTCATTTATTTATATACAGCATGATTTTTTAGTCACCGTCCAAATTTAGACATTTTAATCCTTGGCGAAAACCATTGAATACGTGTTTTTTCTTTTAGTATCACTCAATACAAAAATATTGAGATATCATGGACTGTGCCGCGCCGTGCGTAGGTACACGCTGGGTAACTACGCGGGCTGGCCCGCGTTTTGTTCTACACCATACCTGGGAGCCTTCTAGTTACTGAAATATTGGAGGACAAAGTTTCGACATTTTCACAACTTTTTTTAAATACAATTTTTTAAGGTAGTAAACGGGCCCTGGAGATGTTTCAAGGAGATATTCCAGAAATGTATGGCGCCTGGGCTAGCACTATGTACACTATATGTAAATATTGCTAAATAATACAGTTACCTTTTTTATTATAAATTTTCTTTAATTTCACTTCGTTTTAATGTACATTCAAATTAACTTGGTCAAAAAGAGCAACACAACATAAAAATTGGCGAAAAATGACATTTTGACAATGACATTTGATTGACGTATATTACGATACACGTCAATCAAATGTAATTGTCATAACTGCTTTAATAAACAAAACAACTGGATTTTCGAAAATCTCGGGTTTTGGTTTGGTTTGGTTGAACAAAACAACAAGTTCAATCCAAACTCAATGCAAAGAAAGACTCAAAGACGGCACTTCTTAAAACTGTCAAAGTCGTCAAACGTCAAACAACTGTCATGGCTGCTCTAAAAATAGGGTTATCGTAGTAAAAAACTTTTCAAATGATAATTATTGTACGACTATACCCTTCTTCAAATTATTTTTTTAGTATTTTTATGATATTCTTCTATTTTTTTCCTATTTATCTATGTAGTGTACATAGTGGTAGCCCAAAATTAAACATCTCCTTTGTATTTACTTGAAATAACTCCATGACTGAAGCAGTGACACGGGGTCGCGGCAGACCACGAAGGAGATGGCGGGACGAACTGGACGTCTTCCTCGATAATTGGAAAGAAGCAGCACAGAATCGTGACCGTTGGAAGGAATGGAGGGAGGCCTTTGCCCAGCAGTGGGACAATACAAGCTAGCTATAATAATAATAATAACCCCATGACCCGTTTACTATTCAATGCATCGAATCCATCAGCACAATGTATTGAGTTTTACCGTAAAACGTCATTTTTCACCCAAAAAGCCGTTTCCCAGCAATAATTTATGCATAGAGTTACTTAATTTAATGTACAAAATGCTTGGCTGACGGCTTCGTGGAGGGTCTGTTTACACTTTGTATTAGCTTAGCTGATAATGTTCGCTATTTTAACCTTTTGAACGCCAGAGCATAAAGGCACGCGCGTGCCCTCCACGCCAAGCCACAAATTCACCGCAAATACTTACAAATAAAAAAAAAGGATTTCAAAAGTATGGTTAACTTATCTAAACTAATAATAATATTATAAAGAGGAAAGATTTGATTGTTTGTTTGCATTGAATAGGCTCCGAAACTACTGGTCCGATTTGAAAAAATCTTTCAGTGTTAGATAGCCCATTTATCGGGGAAGGCTATATATCATCACGCTACAACCAATAGGAGTGGAGCAGCAATGAAAAATGTTGCGAAAACGGGGAAAATGTGACGCAAACGAAGTTGCGCCGGACAGCTAGTTTCTTGATAAGACACTTAATATTTAAGATAAATAGATCACATTTTAAAGATATATAAATAAATACACACAAAAGTAATGATTTAAATTGCTTATTTCGTGTTATAGTACACCACATTTTTTTTCACATATATGTGCCGTTGGCGTACAGGGCACGCGGTTGCTTGTCACGTATATGTGACAATTGCGTTCAAAAGGTTAAACATCATCATTCTCCTGTCGACCCCAAATACCAAATTGCCAATTTTGTTTTTGTTTTTTTTTTTTTCTACGTAACAAAATGATAATAAAAGTCAGTTTAATAGTAGCCCAAGTTACTCCTTATAACATCAGCTATCTGCTTGTAAAACCCGCCAAAAATCGGTCCAGCTGTTTCGGAGATAAGCCGGAGCACACAGACAGACAGACAAAACTAAAATAAAAAAGAACAAACGGCTAATCTCCGAAACGACGGGACCGATGTTAACGGGACTTTTACTGGGAGATACGTTTTGTAGCAAGCACCGACTTATTGTCGGGCCTACGATGTCCTCCCATACTTTAGTACTAACGCTGTAACAGAAATATTGTAGAACCAAATGATTTTAAAAGAGTAACCATGGAGTTTCTTGCCGGTTCTTCTCCATAGGAAACGACCAACCCGAACCGAGCACCTTTTTGTCGACGTTTTATAAGTGCCCTTGTATGCCTATGTAAAATAAAAATATTTTGATTTTGATATTTTGAAGATAGCTGATGTTATAAGGTGTGACCTAGTCCACTTTTATTTACGAAAAAGGACTAGGGTTCCGTGCAAAAAATTTAAACCGTTAACAAAAACCGATTCAAATTATAATTTTTTATATTAATTTCACGCAGACGAAGGTCGCAGGCATCACCTGCCTAGCCTTTCAGTGGCTTTCTGGCTTCCAGTCTGACCGCATGCAGCTGAGTACCAGTATTTTACATGGAGCGACTGCCTGTCTGACCTCCACAACTCAGTTAGTACTGGACAATACGATACATACGTGTACGTGTATACGTGTCATAGTGTAGTGAAGTGCTACTAACATAGTTTTAAAGTTTCTATTTACTAACAGGAGTTGTATTTTTACGATGTATATGTTAGTCTGTAAGGTATTTATCTATGGGCCAAATTTGCCCGAGAACAAATGAATGTTATGTTATGATACCCCTTGGTAACAATGGTGTTCAGACTTTCGGGCCACTGAAGACCCGTAACGACTGTCAAAGATCTACAAATGACAGCCGGGACCAACGGCTTAACGTGCTTTCCGAGTCACGGAGGAAATTCGGTATGTAATCTGTGGTCACCCATCTACCGACCAAGCTTGGCAAACGCGAGGATTGATCCGAGCGGCTGTTATCATTTAGCCACGAGCTTCTCAAAGCTGAATTATAAATATAATAGTAAATATTCGGAAGGGGTCCTGCCAGGGCTGCGGGACTGTTCGAAAGAGATACCGTGGCCCCGGAACACAAAGGGCTAAGAAGGAACATGGATGGGTTTTAGTCAGTACAAGTCTGACACTCCCTTCCGCTCCGCCCAGAGCAGGAGGGGTAATTTGACGATTTCCCATGCGAAAAAAAAAAAGTGTAGTACATATTTACCTCGCTATGTTTAATCATATGTCTCTCCTTCCTCGCCTTCGTCTTAAATCCTACATAGCAAACGTCACATTTGAATGACGCATATATATACTTGTCAGATTGTCTTCTCGCGAGGACCTCTCTCCTTAAGTCTTCGTGGTCTAACTTTCTCTCGGCGAAAACGTTCTCGTCTAACGGAATTAACGGCTTCGGGTAAGGCTCCTTTGTCTTTGCTCTGAGGACGGAAATAGGTTAATTAGAAATAACATGAGAGTGCTAATAATATAAAGAAAAGAAAGAAGGCAATAAAAACGGCCAAGTGCGAGTCGGACTCGCGCACGAACGGTTCCGTACCATTATTTATAAAAACGAGCAAAATAGTCACTTTTTTGTATGGGAGCCCCCTTAAATATTTATTGAAGTGAAACTTCTTATGCGACTTCCAACATGGTTGCGATTAACGCTACCATGGAGGGGGTATGAAAGCACTAATTCCCACATTAAGAAGTTTCACTTCTTCCGTGCGGAGGGACTCCACGCACTATTTTTTATTTTGTTTTTAGTATTTTGTTGTTATAGCGGCAACAGAAATACATAATCTGTAGAAATTTCAACTGGCTAACTATCACGGTTCATGATGTACAGCCTGGTGACAGACGGACGGATGGACCGCGAAGTCTCAGTAATAGGGTCCCGTTTGACCCATCGGTTACGGAACCCTAAAAACATGTATGTGGGGGGTTCAGAACGATGTACTGAATACGTATTAACCGTTTTAGCGTCGGTGTCCCTTCCGCCTTGTACTCTTACCTTTCATCACTAACTTTATTCTTCTTCGTCTTCGCACCTCCGTTTTTATTTCCCCTTTTATTAGGTTTAACTTTAGCACACTTAACAGTTTTATTCCTGAGGTTTATTTTAAAATATACATCGTCGGAAAAATTACTCTTATTATCTTCATCATCACTTTCTTCAATGGTCGATTTTTTTCCAAAATCATTATCATCAGTCTCCATAGTATAAGACAGCTTCGCTGCAGTATCAATTGATTCTATATCCTTTTCATTTTTCAAGACTTTTCTTAAACCTCTTCTTGTTCTATTAACATGAACATTTTCTGTACCCATTTCGTGATCATCATCAGAACTGGCTTCTTCATCACCGGTTTCGATTTTAGTAAGTTTGCGATCGAGCTTGGTTTGAAAATTTGTATTCGGTAAATTCTGCATGGTAAGTATATTTTTTTTTCCATCTTTTATAGTACTTTTGTCTCTTTCTAAATCTTGTGCGTCATCCTCAATTTCTTCCTTGACAGGTATATTTATGACTTCCGTTTTCATATAAGTATTAGGGACGAGATATTCTATATTATGACTATTAAATTTGAAAACATCTTGTATCGAGATTGTTGATTTTAATTCAGAATGGTCCTGAAGTATGTTTTGTATGTCGACGATTTTTAGCTGAAATAAACAAATGTGTTCTCTTGTTAAATTATTTTTCATTACTCATACTTTGAAAGTAGGTCTGAAGTAGCCTGAGGAGCGGGATGAAAGTAATACTTTTCATCCCTAGGGAGAATTGCTTTCAACTGACAGATGTCAAATTATAAAAAAAACTAGTTCTATTTACACATGTTAATCAACCATGTTCCAACTTTCTATGCAGCCACGATGTAAAATTGAAATAACTTAAGTATTGATTAAAAAATTTATATTTTTTAAATAACTTTATTATAATTTAGTTTCAACAATTTCTTTAAAATAACATAGAGTTGGGCAAAATATTTACCATTTTTTCAATGATGTAAATGAAAAATAATAGCTGAATAGCTGAACAGAAAAAAAAAAACAAAACAGGCGGGAAAGCGGCAATCAGAAATAAAATTTACTAATTTTTTCTTTAGCTAGTTCATGTTTTTATTTTTACTTTCCTTGTATTCGTAATGAAAAGCACAGTGTTTACCTCGGGTTAAAGACTTATTTAGTCCCTCGAACTATTGGCGTCTCAGGACTAAATAATTTACTTTCACCCCTGGGGTAACAATGTACTATTTTTGAAGTTTTCAAGTATTTAAATACTTGAAAACTTCAAATAAAATAATTATAGACAATAAGAAAAGAGAGAGAGGGAGAGCAGCGGTGACACAGTGGTGGCAGCCCCGACTTATGAGCAGTAAACCGTGGGTTCGAAACCAGGCAGGCGCATTACTATGTGCAATTTATTTCATCATAGCTACTGTCAAAAACGGTGAGCGAAAACATCGTGAGATAACTGGCATGTCCTAGAACTAAAAATTCGAAGACATGTGACATCTACCAAGCCGTACTGGGCCCGCGTGGTGTATTACAGCCCATTCCATCTCTGTTATATTGTACATGTCTTTTCAAATAAATAAATAGAGAGGAGGCCTGTGTACCAGCAGTGGGAATATTATAGGCTGCTGATGACGATGAATAAGAAAAAGCAAAAGTCACTGGCAGTCTTGTCAACAGGAAAAGTGCCCAGAAGATTGGCAGTATTGCCATATTTTATGGCTAAACTCATTGACCTAGATATAAGCCAGCCCCATGGTTACGCGAAGAATCGTCACGGAGCAGCATTTTAGATCTAAAGGAAGTGGTGACTGTAGCCACAGAGATACAGACCAATCTATACCTTATACCAATGACATAAGAGCCAAATTTGCATAATATACTCACATCAGCGTTGTTCTTCAGATGATCTTGAAGCAAGGCATCGCTGAACAGCGCTTTAGATCTGAACGAAGAGGCTGATTGCAGCCGCGCGGTGCACTCCCAGCATATAACCATTGGGAGTCTGTTCTGGTCATCTGTTCTTGGCTGCAAACATAATACAACGGTGAGAAACAATACATGCATAGGTATTTGACCTCTGTTCGCGAAAAACGCTAGGATTCGATTTCGATTCGGAAAGTCGTATGTCTGTCTCGCTCGCTTTCGTAATGCCAAAACAAGATAGACATACGACTTATCGAATTGAAATCGAATCCGAGCGTTTGTGAATACGGGGGCTGGTCTCAACTCACAAGTGTGACTGCTGAGCGTGGGGTACTGGGTACGATTCCCGGGTCAGGCAAGAAGGTGTTATTGGGTTTTCCATAGTGCCCGGTTGATGGCAATAGGCTCGCCACTTATTACATAGTACTTGAACATAACTGGCGAAATGTGGGTGTAGTATTACGTACACCTCTGCCTGACCCTTCGAAAATTACAAACGTGATGTTATGGTAAATCACAAAGCCAATAATATTTTACTCGACCTGGGAATCGAACTGAGGACCTTACGCTCAGAAGTTGCGTTGCAACCACCAGATTAACACCACAGTATTTTGTGGTGCTAAAACACCTGCACGCGTAACATGACCACTGTAGAAACGAGTTTTGTCTACGGAAGAATCGACCTAATGACAGATAGACAATGACAATGTGTCAGTTTGTCGATTCTACCGCCGACATATATTATTGACAGCACTCATAAATAATGTTACTAGCCTACTAAACTAATAAACTGTTGACCGTTGTCTAAACTAATATTATAAAGAGGAAAGATTTGATTGTTTGTTTGTTTGTGGTCCGATTTGAAAAATTCTTTCAGTGTTAGATATCCCATTTATCGAGGAAGGCTATAGGCTATATATCATCACGCTACGACCAATAGGAGTGGAGCAGCAACAAAAAATGTTGCGAAAACGGGATTAATGTGGCGCAAACGAAGTTGCTCCGGACAGCTAGTTGAGAATAAAACCGTTGAACGTGTATCCCAAACCAATATAAAACCAAATAATTTTAAGACTGTACATTATTTTGTAATGGTGATCGTTACATAGAATAAGTTTATAACATTATGTTATAACCAAAGGTTGGAATTAGGTAGTTATTTTTGTACTTGCATCCAAATCATCATCATCATCATCATTTCAGCCCAAAAGACGTCCACTGCTGGACATAAGCCTCCCCCAAGTATCGCCAAATTGACATTTTGGGGGGTTTTGCCATAATCGCCACGCTTGGCAGGCGGGTTGGCGATCGCAGTACGGTTGTTACAAAAGCACAGAGAACGCTACTGCCCATTCTCTGGCAAGCCTCTTAGTCGCCTCTTACGACACCCACGGGAAGATATGGGATGGTGCTATTCTTTACGTCCGACACCATACAGAGCATCCAAATGTTAATATTTATATGGATCTTCCCTTGCGTGTGCGCATTGGAATTTTGCAACTTCGGATATCCGTTGATGGTTTAAATTGTATAAAAGTAAATAACTTTTTTATTTAATAAATCACGGGATTTTTCTACTCTTTTAAATTAATCTCGGGATTTAAGGCATATCCACTTTTTTCTTTCACTGTATGAATCAGTGTAAGTACATAAATAACTCTAACTAATTCCGACCTATGGTTATAATTATAACTAGTTGTCCCGCGCAACTTCGTCTGCGTCACATTTTTCATTGCTGCTCTGCTCCTATTGGTCGTAGCGTAATGATATATAGCCTTCCTCGATAAATGGGCTATCTAACACTGAAAGAATTTTTGAAATCGGCCTTAGTTTAGTTCCTGAGACAAGCGCGTTCAAACAAACAATCAAACTCTTCAGCTTTTTATTAGTAATTAATAAAGATAAAGATATGTTCTCATGTAAGTAGCTCTTTTGTCTTTTTGACAATCATTATTTCAGCCGAAAGACGTCCAGTTCTGGACATAGGCCTCCCGCAGTGTACATAAGGGGGGTTTTGCCATAATCACCACGCTTGGCAGGCGGGTTGGCGATCGCAGTGTAGTTGTTACAAAAACACAGAGAACGCTGCTGCCCATTCTCTGGCAAATCCTTTAGTCGCCTCTTACGATACCCACGGGAAGATATGGGATGGTGCTATTCTTTACGTCCGACACTATACTGAACTTTTTTTTGAGAATAAAGTATACTTATTAAACCTAAACCTACATAACCGGTTTCTACGGCGGTCATGCTTCGCTTGCAGATGTCCGTTCCCACTAACATTAAACCTTACCTTAATAAATAGTATTGTCTAATATTAGGAGAAAAAATATTTTCAAACGATAACTCACCGGCATCCCCATTACATCTTCATACATTATGTCCAAGCCATGGTCTCTTATATGGTAGATCTTGCTGTCTACTGACAGGCATACCTTACAAACCTAAAAAATTAAATAAAACATCCTTTTATTAAAATGTAAAGAAGAAAATTTGGTTTATCTATTAAGTACACTCCTCACACATTGAGAGCTGCTACTATCAATTAATTTAATTTAATTTCGTTTTTTCTCTAATTTTATTTCTATTCCGTTCTTTGACTTCAATTTCATAATTGTTAAGATAACATTTAAGGGAAGGGTGAGAGCCCCAACACAAGTACTATTGTAACTTACTGGGGCTGCCTCAGTTTATGTAACACACAATGTTTAAGAAAAAATAAATATTTTTGTATTTTTTTTTGTGTCTATTCACATAGAACTCTTTTACAAAGTTTTGTGTTTGTGGTATTAACCGTTGAGGAGTTCTCTCGTGAGCAGGCGATCCTGGCTGTAGGATGAAGACATGTCTGTCATAAAAATGTATTGTCACCAGAACCAAAGGTGTGTGCAAACTTTCTGCACACTTGGTTGGGCGAACTGGTTTGAAATTCAGTTGCAAGATTTAACCAATACATACTAAGTACTAACTAAAAAGCCAAGTTTAAAAAAAAAATTGTGCGTGGAGTCCCTCCGCGCAGAGGAAACGAAACTTCTTAATGTGGAAATGAGTGCTTTCATACCCCTCCATGGTAGCGTTAAACGTTTAACGCAACCTTGTTGGAAGTCGCATAAGAAGTTTCACTTCAAAAATGGAGTTAATCAAGGCACAATTCTAAATGATATTTTAATAATTATTTCTTACCCTTAATGCAGCATGTTCATAACAGTCATCCTAAAAAACACAAATAATTGTTATACTTTGGTTAAAAAAGAAAACAAAATAAATGGATGGATTGTGGGGAAGTTGGCTATTTTTTTTATATTACATATACTTAATCTTACAATCAGTCCTTCTGACTATGAGCAGATGTGTTGAACGGCCATTATACATGAGGTGATGTACCCCGAGAACGCCGAGATTCAAATTTCTGCGCCGTTTCAATTTACACAGTCAGGTAATGCGAGCTGGATAGCGAGCTGGTTAGGATGGTTGTCCAGTCTTGTTTTGTAGTGGTCTGCGAATGTCTATGTCATCCTTCACTGTTGGCATGCTCAGGTATTTGTGTACTTCACTGTTTCTGATGAAACCGGGTGCGGTGCTAATTTGTTTAAGGATGCAGTTCAGCAGGCTCCCCATAACTGAATCCCGTAGGACTGATTTCATGACAGCCTTGTAAATTATTATTATAATAATTAGGAGCTTGTTGATATGGCTAGTTAAGACTGGATTTGTGAGACAACCACTATTAGAGACAAAGGTAAGGCAGGAATCATACAGCAACAGCTCCAAATAAATTGAGATAAAGCAGGATGCAGATGGCCGAGATCAAGGTCTTTTGTTGCGGTTTCAGGCCGGCCTATCTTCATCAAAAGGCAATCATCAAATCATCATCTTCATCAAGATATGCAGAAATGATTGATTAAAGGGTAGAATTGATTGATTAAAGGGTAGAATTGATTGAATAAAGGGTAGAATTGATTGATTAAATGGTAGAATTGATTGAATAAAGGGTAGTAGAATTGATTGATTGAAGGGTAGAATTGATTGATTAAAGCGTAGAATTGATTGATTAAAGGGGTAGAATTGATTGATTAAAGGTAGAATTGATTGATTAAAGGGTAGAATTGATTGATTAAAGCGTAGAATTGATTGATTAAAGGGGTAGAATTGATTGATTAAAGGTAGTATTGATTGATTAAAGGGTAGAATTGGGTGATTAAAGGGTAGAATTGATTGATTAAATGGTAGAATTGATTGAATAAAGGGTAGTAGAATTGATTGATTGAAGGGTAGAATTGATTGATTAAAGCGTAGAATTGATTGATTAAAGGTAGTATTGATTGATTAAAGGGGTAGAATTGATTGATTAAAGGGGTAGAATTGATTGATTAAAGGTAGAATTGATTGATTAAAGGGTAGAATTGATTGATTAAAGCGTAGAATTGATTGATTAAAGGGGTAGAATTGATTGATTAAAGGTAGTATTGATTGATTAAAGGGTAGAATTGAGTGATTAAAGGGGTAGAATTGATTGATTAAAGGTAGAATTGATTGATTAAAGGGTAGTAGAATTGATTGATTGAAGGGTAGAATTGATTGATTAAAGCGTAGAATTGATTGATTAAAGGTAGTATTGATTGATTAAAGGGGTAGAATTGATTGATTAAAGGTAGTATTGATTGATTAAAGGGGTAGAATTGATTGATTAAAGGTAGAATTGATTGATTAAAGGGTAGAATTGATTGATTAAAGCGTAGAATTGATTGATTAAAGGTAGTATTGATTGATTAAAGGGTAGAATTGAGTGATTAAATGGTAGAATTGATTGAATAAAGGGTAGTAGAATTGATTGATTGAAGGGTAGAATTGATTGATTAAAGCGTAGAATTGATTGATTAAAGGGGTAGAATTGATTGATTAAAGCGTAGAATTGATTGATTAAAGGGTAGAATTGATTGATTAAAGGGTAGAATTGATTGAATAAAGGGTAGAATTGATTGATTAAAGGGGTAGAATTGATTGATTAAAGGTAGAATTGATTGATTGAAGGGTAGAATTGATTGATTAAAGCGTAGAATTGATTGATTAAAGGGGTAGAATTGATTGATTAAAGGGTAGAATTGATTGATTAAAGGGTAGAATTGATTGATTAAAGGGTAGAATTGATTGAATAAAGGGTAGAATTGATTGATTAAAGGGGTAGAATTGATTGATTAAAGGTAGAATTGATTGATTGAAGGGTAGAATTGATTGATTAAAGCGTAGAATTGATTGATTAAAGGGGTAGAATTGATTGATTAAAGGTAGTATTGATTGATTAAAGGGTAGAATTGAGTGATTAAAGGGTAGAATTGATTGATTAAATGGTAGAATTGATTGAATAAAGGGTAGTAGAATTGATTGATTGAAGGGTAGAATTGATTGATTAAAGCGTAGAATTGATTGATTAAAGGGGTAGAATTGATTGATTAAAGGTAGAATTGATTGATTAAAGGGTAGAATTGATTGATTAAAGCGTAGAATTGATTGATTAAAGGGGTAGAATTGATTGATTAAAGGTAGTATTGATTGATTAAAGGGTAGAATTGAGTGATTAAAGGGTAGAATTGATTGATTAAATGGTAGAATTGATTGAATAAAGGGTAGTAGAATTGATTGATTGAAGGGTAGAATTGATTGATTAAAGCGTAGAATTGATTGATTAAAGGTAGTATTGATTGATTAAAGGGGTAGAATTGATTGATTAAAGGGGTAGAATTGATTGATTAAAGGTAGAATTGATTGATTAAAGGGTAGAATTGATTGATTAAAGCGTAGAATTGATTGATTAAAGGGGTAGAATTGATTGATTAAAGGTAGTATTGATTGATTAAAGGGTAGAATTGAGTGATTAAAGGGTAGAATTGATTGATTAAATGGTAGAATTGATTGAATAAAGGGTAGTAGAATTGATTGATTGAAGGGTAGAATTGATTGATTAAAGCGTAGAATTGATTGATTAAAGGTAGTATTGATTGATTAAAGGGGTAGAATTGATTGATTAAAGGTAGTATTGATTGATTAAAGGGGTAGAATTGATTGAATAAAGCGTAGAATTGATTGATTAAAGCGTAGAATTCGATTGATTATAAAGCGGTAGAATTGAGTGATTAAATGGTAGAAATGATTGAATAAAGGGTAGTAGAATTGATTGATTGAACGGGTAGAATTGATTGATTAAAGCGTAGCCAATGATTGATAAAGGGGTAGAAATTGATTGATTAAAGCGTACGAATTGATTGATTAAAGGGTAGACTTGATTGATTAAACGGGTAAGCAATTGATTAAAGGGTAGAATTGATTGATTAAAGCGTAGACTTGATAGATTAAAGCGCTAGAATTGAATTCAAGCGTAGAATTGATTGATTAAAGGAATGTAGAACAAATGATAATTAAAAAGACCCGATAACCCATGCAAGAAACTCTTCTTACAGGTTCTTCTCCATAGGAAACAACCAACCCGAACCGTACACCTTTTATCAACATTTTATAAGTGCCCATATAGGCCTATGTAAAATAAAATAATTTGATTTTGAGGCTTTGACAAAAAACATGCTCATTGCAATGGGGAAGACTGTTAAAAGTTAGTTGTAGATGGTGCGACCATAGATTGTTTGGATTGAGACCTAGCGGTGGTCCTGAATAATGATGAGAATATAAGTAAAAATCTTACTTGAATAAAGGGCACCGCACCATTCTTGATCCTCCTAGTTCCTTGCTTAGTCATATAAAAGTCATCTTCTTTGAAATGGTCGGAACATATTACTGATCTGTTTGTCAGCATCGAATCTGGTATGGTGAGGGACTCCTGCCATATTTCCTGCTGTATCGGATCCTTTGGGAACCTGGAATTGAAAGTATGTATAACAAATTATTAGGGTGAAGGCCGAAGAAGAAACAAGGTGGAAAAGACACAGACACACAAACGGTTACTGCATACTCAGTAGATCATTCTGAACATGAAAATTTTCCATTGGTCATTTTTAGGGTTCCGTAGCCGAATGGCAAAAAACGGAACCCTTATAGATTCTTCATGTCTGTCTGTCTGTCCGTCCGTATGTCACAGCCACTTTTTTCCTAAACTATAAGAACTATACCGTTGAAACTTGGTAAGTAGATGTATTCTGTGAACCGCATTAAGATTTTCACACAAAAATAGAAAAAAAAAACAATTAATTTTGGGGTTCCCCATACTTAGAACTGAAAACCAAAATTTTTTTTTTCATCAAACCCATACTTGTGGGGTATCTATGGATAGGTCTTTAAAAATGATATTGAGGTTTCTAATATCATTTTTTTCTAAACTGAATAGTTTGCCCCTTCCAAAGTGGTAAAATGTGTGTCCCCCCCCCCCTCTAATTTCTAAAGTAAGAGGAGGAAAATTCAGAAAATATTTAGGATTGTAGAAAGTAAAAAAAACTATCAACGAAAATTTGTTTCAATAAGATATAATGTTTTGTTTTTGAGACATGGGACTTTATCATCAAACTGCAGCAGTAACTTTGTTTTTCATAAACATACTATGAAAAATAAATTTAGTTTTGCGGTTAAGTGGAAGTTTACTAACTACTACTACTAACTAATGAATGACAGTTCAAAATATTGTTATTATATTGTTTAGGGCTATGGAACCCTGTGTGCGAGTAAGACTCGTACTTGGCCGGTTTTGAAGTTAAAAATTCTTTAACCATGTTGGGCGACTTTTGGTAGGGGAAAAACCTATGGGTCCGCGTCTGTGATGACCTCGACATGCTAATGACATATTGCGCCAGAGTGGCGACTTGTAGTTCCATTGTTTTGAGTTTTCACTTCTGTCAAAATGTATGGCTTTTTTTAAAATCCTGTTTGTGTCACAAATAAAATAAATTTCCTTGTTTAACATCATCATCTGTTACACTATTTACTGCAGACTTACAATTTAACTTGTTTTAAATTTTATTGTAGAAGAAACATGAACCCAAAAGAGAGATACGAGACAGATTTTACCTTATAAGAGTGAAATAACAGGTTTAATAAGTTTTTCAGGTATCATTTAAGCAAAAATATTTTTTTAAAACATAATTAGGAATTTAATTTTTTGTTACTTGATTCACAATTCTAGCGAATTCACAAAGTTGGTGTATTTTTATGGCATATGGCACATCACCAGCAAGAGGATAGACTAGAGAATTTTTGAAGGAGTTGGAAGATATAGAATGTCACTAATTTTGAATTTAAAAGTACTGGAATACAATAAACATCTAAATAAAACTAAAATTCAGAGTCTATGACTTATACTTTTTTTAAAAAATTGTAGTTGAATGTAAAATTTGGGTATTTTTTTAATAAAACAATAAAAAGTCGATTAAAAAAAATCCACAGGGCATGAGAATTGTTTAGGGGGGTGAAAGGATAGCAGGTGACCCCCCCAGTCGACCATTTCAATTTGGCACACGATGCACCAAACAACCTGTATTATATGACTTAGACGGGATAGGATTATCCTGAAGAATATCATAACATTAAAAACTTGATGTTGGCGTAACTAAGTAGTATCTTCGGACCTACTGATCCAAATTCGAAATTTCTTTTACAATTGGGAAGGTAGATTATCCGAGAGTGTCAGAGGTGAAGTGTGGAGATCATATACCTATTTAAAACATTCTAATTTCCGACAATATCGTGAGCAAAGCCGGTGGCAAAATCAAGTGTAGTAACAATAATACTGTAAGTACTTACAAATGATAGGTTATCCTCTTATTCGTGGAAGTACTTGGCTGATTAATTTTATTCACTTTTCCACTATTGACACAGTTTTGTACACAACACTTCATGATCTACTTTCAAGTAGTTTTATTTTTCCTCAAGTCTTCAATAAAGGATGGCTTCAGTGACGAGAAACCACAACTTTTCCAACATAACAAGAGGTTAAATTAAACTAAAACTTTTTTAACTAAACCACTTATAGTTGAGGAGCCGAAATACATAATAAAACAGATATGTACGTAAATAGTATACGAAATGAAAACAAAAACAGGAGTATTCTAAGTAAAATCTAACTATATTTTAGAGCGGGCGGTAAAAGTCATAACATACGTAAATACTGACCATGGAGGAATAAGTGATAGAGACTTATAGAGAGGACATTTTGACAATACATGTTATGGTGGAAGCAAGGTGGAAGCGACAGGGTAGCCCGCGAAATTATTTTTTTCTTAGGTTTTTTGCCATTTGCAGGTCAGTTTCAAGCTGTGTGTTAAATGCAATATGATTTAAATCGTTAAGTACATACATAATATACGAAATTAAAACAAAATAGAGAATATTCTAAGTAAAATCTATCGTAAAGCGGGTGACAAAACAGACAAAAGGCATAACCTAAATACTGACCATAGAGGAATAAGTGATAGAAAGAGATAACATGGCCACAGTGGCCATTTGACAATCACGAAAAGAAACTAGTACATTAATTCGACGACAAACCATCTACTAGAGAGCATTCATTTCACTTTTAGACCTTTTAATTGCACCGAATTCATCAATATTATTGCCCTGACGTTTAGTAAAAGTATTCTAGTATTTTAGTCTTTTCTACACTCAATGAAACTACTCTGACGGTCTGACCTAATCTTACAGACAATGTATTAGAGATGGGTCTAAAATTAATAAGCTGCTAAATTAACACTGCAAAATTTTTTTAGTGTCAACACCTGTTAAATAAGTTCTGAGATAGCTGTTAAATTTAGCAGTCACAACAAAATAATATCTGGTAAATACGCCAACAGAAAAAGTTGACAGTCCTAAGCCTGTGAAAAGTATGAAGGAAATGAGAATTAATTAGGTGATAAAAATCTGTCTGACTAAATTTAACAGTTGCTAAAAATAAGCCTGTGAAAAGTATGAAGGAAATGAGAATTAATGACGTATAAACTCACTCTTTATACGTCTGTGACCAAAATTTAACAGTTGCTGAAAATAACTGCTAATTTTAACTGTTATTTATTTTTAGCATTAGCATTTAGCAGTGTTATTTATTTTTAACGTTTAAGCCCATCTCTACAATGTATGTCATTGTCAAGTCAAATCAACAACTGTCATTTGCATTGCACAGAATAAATAGAGTTAGTAGTGTAGCGTATTTATCGTAACAGATAGGAATAACTAATATTTGAATAACGATTGTTCCTCCGTACTATTTTTTTTCACAGTGTCAATTTTATAGTTTATAAATCATCTATTCATTCATTCATTCTCAGTCATATGATAGAGAATTTAAAAAAAATACACTAGTCTAGTTAAGAATTCCATTTAGTTAAATAACGATTTCTCCCACAAAGTACATACACACAAAGGCATGTGTGTGGGAGTCAAGAATCCAAACTAGGATACCCTCAGCTGCTGTGCCTGTAGTACTTAGTAATTATTACGATACCCACATTTGTAGCCATTTTGTACCATGGACGGCATAGTCATGGATTTCGTAGTTCTTACGTATCCAACCAATTTACTGTTATAGTAAAACGTTGTCCAACACTAGGAATATCTCCTGAATAGTGGGTGCGTTTACAAGCATTTAAACTTACATACAATTACAGCCAGACCCGGAACAACTATCTGTAGGCCATTCAAATATTTGTTCCATGCGGGAATCGAACCCGTTAAGTGATGCTCCCATGTTAGGTCAGTATCTAAATAGAAGCTAAGTCAATATACTTTACACAATCTGTGTGTGGTTTAAGGACCAGTGGACATTTTATTAAGGTTTGTAGGGCTTATCAAAGCTATGCTAGCGCCTCTTTGACTTTTGCCAACCCTATTTTCTGTCAAAATTGTAAAAAAAAAATAAGATGGCGTTAGGGTCAGTAGGTCGTCTTAGGGCCGGATTGATAGCTTGTTCCAATTAGGGTGGCTCACGAAATACAATTTTTCTTACATATTTGTACGGTAGTCTCAAGTTGTTTGTTGATTGAAATATGATTGTTGTCCGTAACAAATACAGCTTTACAGATTATAATAATTAAAATCATCAATACAACCCTCCAAGTTCATATACCATTCAATGACTATTTCATGAATAAGTAATTTATTAGGATTAACAAACATTGCCTAAACTGCGAAGAGTATTACCATTTTCAAGCATGAAATTCCCTTTTGCGTTGTTCTGGGGATTGTATTGATGACTTTAATTATTATAATTCTGTAAATAAATGTGAATTATGGTTGCAAATCATATTTTGCTCAACACCTGCTCAACCTGGCACTGACTGGCAAACTGCAAAAAAAACGGCCAAGCGCAAGTCGGACTCGCGCACGAAGGGTCCCGTACCATTTATTTATAAAAACGAAAAAAAAAAACTTTTTTGTATGGGAGCCCCCTTAATTTTTTCTGTTTTTATTATTTGTTGTTATAGCGTCAATAGAAATACATAATCTGTAGAAATTTCAACTGGCTATCTATCACGGTTCATGAGATACAACCTGGTGACAGACGGACGGACGGACGGACGGACAGTGAAGTCTCAGTAATAGGGTCCCGTTTGACCCTTTGGGTACGGAACCCTACAAACGTAAGAAAAATTGAATTTCGTTGTCTACCCTGCCGCTTGCACCTGAGCTATGCCAGCGCCACTTTGACAGTTCCCAACCCCATTGTCTGTCAAAACTGTAAAACAATAAATAAAAAGATATGACGCTGGCAGGAATAGTCGACATCGGCTTAGTTGCCAAAGAAGAAAAATAATAAAAGATGGCGTTAGTTTGTTCCAATTAAGGCTACGCGGCAGAACAACGATGTAGTATTGTAGAATCTTAATTACTGGCCGACGTGGCGATTGGAGGTAGGCGTCTGCACGAAATAGTATTTGAAAATGAAAGAGAAATAATAATACTTTTACGGTTAAACTAACATTTTAATTACATAAGTACTTATTTAATATTTACAACAGATTTCTGACAGAATGACAATGAAGTACTTATATCTAGTCCTTTCACAATAAATTTATTTACACTTTCTATTTATTATTCGGCGAAATAAAATTCTGCGAAACGTTGGTTGGCAAGTAGTGTTGGGATTTTATCCGGATAAATACTCAAAATGGATAAATACTCAATAAATGTCCGTTTTTACTCGAGTATTTATCCAAAAAGCGGATAAATACTACCTATAGTTTTACTTACGTTATCTTACGTGAATTTTGTTATTTTACAAGCAAAAGGATTAAAATAAATGAAAATCGGAAAATACAGATTTGTACCATGCTTTATTAATCACTTTAATAATAACAAAAAGCCTGTAATACTCAATGATGGATATTATAATCAAGCACTGCCTAAGTTAGATAATGTTATTAATTTGTGATAAAGTTATTAATCATAAAATTACGGACATAAAAAGAGGCTCCCGTGACTCTACATAAGAACCGGTTCTGCAAGGTTTGCATCCTATGGATGTACTTAGGCTTGGTGTATGCGTACACGACTCAAGCGTACGTCATAATGGGGCGGATCACCGCGGTATAATAAAGCTGCAACTAGCTGACAACTTGCTTTTTGCCGAAATCATGAAATGAAGCCTACCCAAAGCAAAGGCAGCTCGGTCGCGAGCTGCTTTGATGTGCGCCGCGAAAGACAGGTGGTTTTCGAGAAGAACTTTTAAGTACTTGGCTTGCTACTCCCAAGGGATAGGCTTGCCGTACATAGTTATCGGGTTGTTGAAAAACTTCCATGCGCGTGCGCTCTTTATGACGCAAACCTGGGCACTGCACGAACACTATGCGGCACGGGGGTGGAGGGCAAGATAAGCAAAACAAAAGAAACGGGACAATAGGTGGCCGGGATAGGGTATAGTAAGAACCACGTTGTTTCGTTTTGACATCAAAAGTAATAATGTAATAGTGTAGTATTTTGGAAAGCCCAAATAACAATGCTAGTCATAAAATTTAAAAAAATAACCATCCGATTCGCAAAAAAAATAAATATCCATCATTTTGAGTAAATATCCGATAAAAATGGATAAAAACGAGTATTTATCCATTTCGGATAAATACTCGAGTAATTATCTTCCGAGAATTTATCCTCCGCCCATCACTATTGGCAAGTGATAATCTGCCAAACAATTTTCGGCGAAAAGGCAGGATTCCCATTCCATACGAAGCAAAACGTTTTGAAAACGTTTCCCCGCTCTAAGAGTTTCTCCTGCATCGCAGGTGCGTTTACAAATATTTAAACTCACATACACAGACAGCCAACAGTCTTTATTGCAAGTCAAGACGCTAGCTGTGCATCGTGGGTCCCTCTTCAGGCAATTTCTGCCATAGAGACTTTTGTGAGGATATTATTGCTGGTGTCTGCAGACTCTTCTCGACGGTTTCTTCTGTGTAACTCAGTTGTTGTTCAGTCGAGGTGCTGGTGTTGTTGTCATTTGTTACTTTTACATTGTTTTCCTTACACCATCTCTGCCACCATTGGTATATCGTTGTACGCTGTAATAAATTAATGGTTCTGTGTCATACAATGTTTAGAGGTGTCTACACTAATGGGAGGCTTGTGACTAAATAATAACAGCTGCTCGGATCAATCTTCAGGATAAGTTGCGCTTGCTTAGGTTGGTCTATGGATGGGTGACCACTCATTACATACCGAGTTTCCTCCGTGCCTTGGAAAGTACGTTAAGCCGTAGGCCCCGGCTGTCATTTGTAGATCTTTGACAGTCGTTACAGATAGTCAGTAGCCTGATAGTCTGACAACCAGTCTTACCGAAGGTTATAAAATTACCCAGTACTAACTGAACAGCTGCTCGGATCAATTTTCAGGGTAAGACGCGCTTGCTTAGGTCGGTCTATGGATGGGTGACCATCACCTATTATAAACCCGAGTTTCCTCCGTGCCTCGGAAAGCACATTAAGCTGTTGGTCCCGGCTGTCATTTGTAGATCTTTGACAGTCGTTACAGATAGTCAGCTGTCTGATAGTCTGACAACCAGTCTTACCAAGGGGTATGGTATTACCCAGTACTAACTGAGTTGTGGAGGTCAGATAGGCAGTCACTCCATATAAAATACTGGTATTCAGCTGCATCCGGTTAGAGTGGTCCCCGAGATACTTGGGAAAAGGCTAGGCAGATGATGAGTAGGGAATGACCAGAGAAACGATGGATGGACTCTTTGAAGGATGATATGGCGAGAAAGGAGGTGACCACTGAGATGACGAGTAATAGAGAAGTATGGAATGAGAACACATGCTGTGTCAACCCCAAATAAATTGGGATGAGGCAAGAGAATGATGAAGTTGACTTACTCTTAGCTATAGATACTCACGGGAACTCGGAATTGGTTCGCAATATCGGTGACTGAAACGCCATTTTGTTTCATGGATATTATTTGTTGTTTAAGATCCTCATCGACCCTGTAAGCATAAATAAAATCATATTTTAATACTAGTAATGTTTTTCTGAAGCTCGATTTATTATACTAAGACTAGCTGTCCCGCGTAACTTCATCTGCGTCACATTTTCCCCGTATTCGCATAATTTATCATCGCTGCTCCGCTCCTATACAGCGCCATCAATTGAATACTAACTCAATCCAGTCAACAGATACCGCCGTCTGTTAGAATCGTTTGGAGCTAACAGATAATTGTGACTTAATTTGCAATAAAATAATATTGCGACTATAAATTGAGATGTAAGCTATGCTATCTTTCAAGTTGGATCAAACTGCACACGGTGTGCAAATTTGATTAAAATCGGTTAAGTAGTTTAGGAGGTCCATCCCGGACAAACAACGTGACACGTAATTAATATTTATAAGATACATTAAGTCTTATCATATCGTATCACAAGCTGAGCAGCTGCAGCGCCACATCGTCTGCGCGCATTTTCACCGTTTTAACAACATTTTTCATTGATGCTCCGCTTCTATTGGTCGTAGCGTGATGTTTGTGTCAACAATTATAATGCTGAAGACTTTGTTTGTTTTTTGGTTGAACGCTAATCTCAGGATCTACTGGTTCGAATTGAAATATTATATTAGCGTTGAATTGCCCATTTATTGAGGAAGACTAGAGGCGATACAAGGTGTTGTTTTGCAGCCTCGTCAAATTCAAGGTGGTAACTATGCTAATGATTCTCGATCCGAATCAATAATAAAATGGGTAGGTAATTTTTATTTTTTCTTATTTACGAAAATCGCTAAGTGTGAACCATCCGAGTTTTAAACGCGGCCCGCGTGATTCTCGCCCTATAACCGCACTTCAACACATACAAACAATCTCAAACGTTTATTCTATAATTTATTATTCCCTAAACCACGTTAAGGGAGTTATTATGACAAAATTAAACAACCAAAAAAAACAGCGTTTATTAATAATTAACTAGGTACCGTAATTTTAATTGATTATTTATGTCTTTTGTGGCAATCTCCTGAATTTTGATGAGGATGCAAAACCACACCTTGTATAACATCACGCTACGACCAATAGGAGCGAAGCATCAATGCAAAAACGGGGAAAATGCTACGCAAACGAAGTTGTGCGGGTCCAGCTAATGTAGCATAAATTACCAGGTGTAACTCACAAAATAAATAAGTTACATACTTTTGACTTCGGCCTGCTTTCAGGGGTACATAGGCTTCCCTTATCTTGCGTTTAAACCCTGCCTCTTTTAGTCTGTTCATTAAACACCTAGAACGAAAGAAAGGAAGAAAATGTATTTACAGTACAACCAGAAAATGTATGCGCTTCGGTAATCTTAATCTATGTGATAAAAGTATACAACGTGAAATGATATGGGCTGACGAAATTTTACTGATGTCATGGTTATCGATAGCCACTAAATGGTAATAAAGTAAAAAAAAAACAATTGCAAAAATAATACAGCTCACTGTAAAAATATTTTCTTTCAACTACGCAGTAATGTTATCATTAATCACTACAAAACCGATCACAAAGGATGTCTTTTTTGCTTAGAACCAAAACAGTGCAGAAAAGTTATTTGAAATCTCATTATTGCACTGTTTTTTTATTACTGCACTGTTTTAAATTTTAAATTTAGAATTAAATTTACCGCAGAGGTTTAATGCCTCCTATTAAGTTTAATAAAATGTATGCATTAGATCAAAAAGATACTGGCTGATAGTCAAAATTGGCTGAATAAAAGAAAAAAAAACTAATGGCGCGCATTTTGTACCATTGCAAAACTTTGATACTTCATATTTAGCAAAAAAAAAGTTAAAAAAATCATGGAAATTGACAGCGATAGCGATATGAATTCAACTCCAGAAAGTATAAAACAGCTGCAAATGAAGTTGTTAATAACCTTTAATAACTGCACTTTTAATAATTGTATGTTTGAAGGGAAGATGAATTGAACTTTGTTTCATTAATTTGATTTTAATTTTAAGTAGGTATATTTTGTCAAGGTAGTTGAAAGAAAAGCAGATTACGCACCTTGCTAAAGTGAGTAATTAATGCACTCATGTTAATTTACATAACACTCGTGCATTAATAACTCACTTTGCGCTCGATGCAACAATCTACTATAAGTTTACTTCGCCTTTAATTTAGATTACCAACAATCATAATGAAATAACTGCAGCTTTATAACGAGGCCATCAAACTGTAGTTACTTAAACTTAAGATACAAGTTTTTAAACTTACATGATCACTATCACTGTCATTAACACTGATAACGGGATATTTACCATTTTTACTATTTGTGTTGAGTTCCCGATATTTCGGCGCTGATGCAAGCACCATGATTTGCTGGCCTACCATGACGTCTTAAAGCAGTATTGTTTTACTCTTATTCCAGTGTGGGCAAGAGACGGAGCTATACAGGAAACACTGGAAAAAGAGTATAACAATAATGTTTAAGACGTCATGGTATGCCACCCCCTGGTGGCATACCATGACGTCTTATTAAATTAAACATACACACACATAAAATAAACATGGTAAATATCCCGTTATCAGTGTTAAAAGCAAGAATCAACATATTTGTGTTATTTTTCGAATTCTGTGAAGTCTCGCAAATTAATTTAATTTGACTCTGTATCTAGATATATTACTTGGGAGAAAGACCAAATTCCATAGCCAGGGATGGGGTATGAACCGTCTGCTCTTGCATCACCCTCTCTATCATGAGCTGGTCTTCTTCCGGCGTTGTCTTTCTTTTCCTTCCAGGCTGTTTGTGGTTTTGCATGTGACCTTCGTTGCACCAGCGATCCCACCACTTACTTACTGTATTCCGCTAAAATATTATAAAAGAACATGAATGCAGAATGTGCGGTATAACCTTTTTTACATAGTATAAAAATAAGTTCAATAACTAAAACCCGCCTACTGAAAAATCACGCTCTAAAAGTTGAGAAACGAGAAATATTCTCATCTGAAATTGTACCGTACCTGCAAAACCTACCTGTTCAATATTTACGGTCTATTCAATAAACAACTTACACGTTATTTTAATGTATGTATTTAATAAATATTCATAGCGATGTTTAGAGGATAGCCGTGGTCGTATGCCACCAGCCGGCCTAGCATGACCGCCGTAGAAACGGGCTATTTCTACGGAAGAATCGACGAAATGACAGATTGTAGAAAGATTTCTATCGTCCTAAGCATGGCGATGTCAAGAATGTAGAAAAGAAATGTTTCTATTCTTCAGTCGACATAAGTCTACAACGTCGAGCATGACGACCATATTTTCTCTACTTTTGACACTTGGGTGTAGAAACATTTCTTCTGACAAATGTCAAAATAGTCTTCATCACATCGGACCTAGACAACATTCTATTTGAAAAGAAACTAGCTATTATTTGTGTTTCTTGACCTTCTGTGATTTTAAAAAATATGTTGGGGACCTACCGTCGCCATCTCCTCAGTTTGCATGCCGAGTAGAATGAAAGGAAGGCCGATAGGATTGCTGTACGAGAGTTAACCGGGGCTTCGATTACCCTTAAAAAAGAATTACTTAAAAATTCGTAAAGACATGGTGCAGTATTTTTGCCAGGCTAGCTGATCGAGCATCTGTCTCCTAGCAGATCTCAGGGTCTGCCTGTTTTCGTTAAAGTAAGTTCAATCTAGGTACCATAACCATAGCTACAATGTCTGATACCTAATTGGCAGGTTCTTTGTTCGATGAAAGTCCTGCTTACAGGATATTGCCAAAGATCAAGTCTATTACTTCTAGATCGCAGATGCTGAGTGCAGAATACTCAATCTGAATGCAAATTCAATTCATTCATTCATTTCAATTCTATCATTAAAACAGAACTACATGTTTCCAAAATTTACCAGTATTATCTACTGACATAAGAGTCTTAAAAACTAAGTATGTCTGTGCATCCACCCTTACAAACATTATACCGCAATACTGTCAAGGGTGTGACGGTACATGAAAATATATGATAAGTTAATAGAACCTACAAAGACCCACAAGCCTAACATTCCCTTCGACCCTAAGCCCTAACCTATCATATACCTAATATGTGATAAATAAACATATAAATAAGTTCAGAATGTCTGCACCATGCAACCTAAGGTTACAGATGGATAGTAGACAGGTATACCAGGTTTGGGAAGGGAACACTCACTGCCAGTCCCGCAGACTCATGAGACTGATCAGAGATGGCTAGAAAGTGTCTTGGCCACAGTGAGGGGTAATGAGACAAGAATATAAAATTCACATATAATTTATTTACAAAATGTTCTGCTTATATACTACTTTGTCTTAACACACACTATTATACAAACTCTGTGTCCTATGCATGTAAGAAGCAAACAAATCATTCTATTCAAAATCTGAATACTATATTCTTGAATCCTGTAGATGCAATGGATGTGTATAAAATAATTATGTCCCTCAACAACAGTAAGACTAGTGGGTATGATGACATCGCCACAAAGGTTTTGAAAGCTTGTGGTAGCTGGATATGTCATCCACTAGCACATCTGATAAACTTATCTTTTTTGGAAGGTGTATTTCCTGACCAGCTTAAGATGTCTGTCGTTAAGCCACTATTTAAAAATGGAAATAAGTCAGATCCCAATAATTATCGGCCTATCACGATAGTACCCGTTATATCAAAAATCTTTGAGAGGGCAATGCTTATTAGGTTAAATAATTTTCTCAGTACACATGACATACTATGCAAAGAGCAGTTTGGTTTCCGTAAAGGTAGTTCTACTGCTCTTGCAATCTTTAACTTTATTAAACTTGTAACGGAAAGTATAAACAATGGCAATCCAGCGGTGTCCCTCTTCTTAGATATGAGTAAGGCCTTTGATTTTGTTAACCATGACAAGCTACTAAATAAATTAGACTTCTACGGTATTAGAGGAAAAGCTTATGAATGGATATCTAGCTATCTAGGAAACAGACAGCAGTGTACCGAGATATCCAGAGTTGTTAAGAAAAGTGACAAGATATTTTCCAAAGTAAATTTCAAATCAATAGCGGTAATAAATAAGTGTGGCGTGCCTCAGGGAAGCATTCTCGGTCCTTTACTTTTCTTGCTTTACATAAATGATCTTCCAGAGGCCACCTTGCAGAAATGTATACTTTTCGCAGATGATACCACAGTTGTCATAAAGTGTCAGGGAAAAAGCGACTATAGATCAGCCACGGTAAAGGCCCTAAAAGATATAATAAGTTGGATGCAAAATAATAACTTACATATAAATGTTAGCAAAACTAAATTGATTGAATTTAATTCTTACAACAGCAAACCTTTACCATTGGATATTATATTTAATGGTGAAAAGGTACAACAAGTGGATCATTTAAAATTTTTAGGAATTCATGTTGACAAAAACCTGAATTGGAAAAGCCATGTTGAGCATATAAGTCAAAAACTGGATCGGTTTGTGTTTGCTTTAAAAAAACTGAGACAAAATGTGTCTGTAGAAGCTGCTCTTGCGGCTTACCATGGTTACGTGTCATCTGTTATAAGCTATGGACTAATCATGTGGGGTAACTCGACCGATGCCGAAAGAGTTTTTAAACTCCAAAAACGCTGCATCCGGGTATTAAATAGGGCATGGTTTTTGGATAGCTGTAAACCCCTCTTTCAAAAATTGAAAATTCTCCCATTGCCCTGTATGTATATAAGAGATATCGGCATTTTTACAAAGACAAACATGCATTATTTTAGGCAACATACCGAGGTTATACAAAGGCAAAAAAGGGCTAAATTTCGCAACCTTTTATATCATCCTGCTGGTCATAAAGATATTTATAAGAAAAATGTGTTTAATATGTGTATATTAATTTATAATGCCCTACCAAATGAATTTAAATTGTTGCAGGGTAATGTTTTTAAAACAAAATTGTCAGAGTGGTTACAAGAAAAGTGTTTCTACAGCATAAAAGAATTTTTAGAACATAAAAATACTTGATGGATTAGTTAAGGAATTTAGTGTAAATTAATTAAGGACATTTGTATGTAATAATAATGCGTAATAATATTGTGATAATAATGTAGCAATATGTACTAATAATTGAAACTACTTAATAATTGTGATATTTAATTTTTTATATAATTGTGATAATTGAAATATGAATAATTTGCACGCTTGCTTGCAGGCAGAATACAATGACTTTAAGGCTGTAAGATCTTCCCTTGTGAACCATGTATTTTCATGCAAATAAACAATTTGATTTGATTTGATTTGATTTGATATTAACTGGGCTGCACGTGAGCCAGGCCGAGTGCTGAGTCAATGTCCAAAGATAACATTTAACAATGTCATTTAAAATAATAACAGTTATAAAATATAAGTTTTTAAAAGCTTTTATTTAACTTGTTTATTTATAATTATTAATATGTATTTTAGGGCCATTGCCCAACAGAGGGACATTCAATAGTAATGTAGGCCCATATTTTCATTCTTCTGAATCCACATTCTTTGTAATCTGAAACACAAACACAAAATATAGTTAAATATTGTTAGTTGCCAACATAACATGAACACAAAATTAATTTATCATTAATTTGCAGGGGAATTCAGCATATGCTTTGGAGCCTTGGCTCAAAACACCAAATAGAAATGCTCATGAGCCTGAGACGGCCTGCTATCTACAAACTGCAACTAATACAAGAGCTAACATTATAAGAAATTATTTTATTTAAATAAAAATAGTACCTACCTGAATCTTCGGCGTCGTCTCATTTATCTGCCAGACCATTCCTCTTCCGCTTATATCCTGAAACAAATAAGACCATTATTTCAACATATTTTTAGAACAAAGCAGAGGAGGGGTATGCCTGTATCAACTGTATTATTCTGTTGTTTTGATAATTACTTATACTTATTTTCACATTGGTAGATTAATTATGATCTAATGACACTTACCTACTATTAGAAAAATTCACACAAGGAACTCATTTCTTAAACTGCGTGCACGCTGATCTCTTTTTCTGGACTTGCTGTTTATTTTTGCATTGTGAATATGCGAAAATTAACTAATCAAACTGCGTATTTACAATGTTTCATTATTATTTTAAAGTTAACTTTGTTTGTAAACAATCCAAACTGTCATCAGAGTCCGCCAAAGATTAAAAACGAAATACGAGAAATACGTTTCGTTGTTGCGTTGAGTTACGTTCAATAGGTTGAAATGTTATGTAAAACATTTAGGTTTAATTTCGCGAAAAACATTCAAGATGCATCACCACCATCCCAACCGCGAAAAATGAAAATTCGTGCATTTGGCAACTTTTTTTGGTTAACTAAACGTAATATTATCGTAAGATTCAGGGAATATAAACATCACTAGATACTTCCCCGTTGCTATGGAAAGAGTTTCTATGTCTATGTCTTCGTAGAAACGCGAGTCGACGGGGCGCGCCATGCTCGGGCAGAAGAAATGTCAAGTATAGAAAGAAAGAATTTTGTCGTTTCTTGGTAGAATAGAGATAGAACGATCATGCTACGGGGGCAGCACGCGTAACATGATCACTGTAGAAACGAGTTTTGTGTACGGAAGAATCGACAATGACAAATAGACAATGACAATGTGTCAGTTTGTCGATTCTTCCGTCGACATAGCCCGTTTCTACGGCGATCATGCTACGCGTGCTGATCATAAACTGTTTCCGTCGCTATGCGAGCGCCGCGACCGTTTGGTTTCATCGCCTGTCACCGTTGCCGTAAAAAAAAATCTTCTTCTACAATATACCGTTGACAGTGACATTAGACTTTTATTTAATATCTACAATTTATGATTTACATATAGGGCAAGTGGCGATACGACCACGGATATCCTCGGCTATCACTGCTTCTATTATGACATTATTTTGCTACAGTGTTACTGAAACTTTAAAAAGGAAAGTTCATTGTTTTTACTCACTGAAGTATCCAACAGATACGCTATTCGGCTTGTAGATACTCCTTCTTGCTTCAGCGCTATTATTCGCCGTTTCAGATCATCATGGTGCGCTCTGCGTTCACTGAAATACGTAACATCACGCCTGTAATCCCCGAAGGGTTAGGCAGAGGTGTGCCTAATAGTACACCCACATTTCACCAGTTATGTTTAAGTCCCATGTAATAGGGGACGAGCCTATTGCCATGAACCAGGCACAAACCGGACCTCTGGGGCTCCTACTGAGAAATTCCTGATGGGAAAACCCAATAACACTTTGCCTGACCTTGGAATCGAACTCAGGACCTCGTGCACAGCAGTCGCGCTTGCAACCACTATACCAAAAAGGCACTAATAAATACATAATTATTGAAGGACCGGTTACAAGTTCATAATAATTATTTAGCGGCAGCGCGATGCTTATGTACTGTACAGTATATAAGCAAAAGCGCTGCTGCTAGGGCGTTTGAATAATGTACTGAATCTTAATTAAAACTGTGTCATTCCTTACACTGTGTATTTTTCAAAAAAATCTCTATTACACTATAACCAACATCAGACCCATACCTTGTTTTCTTTTCCAAGTTCATATTATCATCAGGTTTCTTCATGAGTATATGTTCAAGCCCAGCTTCACACAATCTTTGTCGCACTATTTCCGAACAAGCGCCCATTTCCTTGCCAGGTTCTGGAAGATTGTTTTGATTTTGTTTTGTGTTACTTTGGCCTCTCCTTCCAGTAATCTTTCTACAGGTTTTACAACCGTTTTTATTATAGCGTTGCCACCAGCAGGTTATAGATGATACCTAAAAAGTAATAATTAATCTATATTTATGTATTGTCCTGACTGACTCTATCAACGCAGAGCACAAACACTGTAGGTGTTGAGCTAAAATTTGGAATACAGGTAGCTATTATGACATAGGCATCTGCTAACAATGGGTTTTGGAAAAATTTACCTCTAAGTGGGTGAAATAGGGATTGAAAGTTTGTATTAAAATCCGTTATTGGGCGGAGCTGGTCAGCTAGTTAAAACTTTTTTTCATGTGGTTTAGTCTGTTGGAGTTTCTATGGTCGCTGACTTTGCTTTACATGCCGTCGAGAACTGTCTCACAGTCATGCTGGTTTAGTTTCCTTACGATGTTTTCCTTCACGGAAGCAAGCAATCGTATTCATGTGAGTATTTATATAATAATACAATACGCACATGAATCCGAAAAATCAGAGGTACGTGTATTAAACTCCAAACTAGTTATGACTAACAAAAACATAGCAAAAAGTTTATTTCAAGATGGATAACGAAGTGATCTGAAAAGGATTCAGTTTATTTTTTATTTTTGAGGTAAGGTAAACTTAAAACGGGAGTGTGGAGGTCGGCACAAACTAAGAGAGACCTATAGGTTCCCAGCAGTAGGTGAACTCGGGCTGTGGGTGATGATGATGAACCTCAAAAATGATAGACGTAGATCTTACCGTCAATCCTGTTTCCTTAGCTATCGCAGAGACAGGAAGACCGTTTTTCTTCATATCAATTATTTTTTCTTTTAACTTGTAGTTGATTTTGTAGTTCCTGTAAGAAACAAATGATTTTAATCATATTTCATATTACAAATCCGAAGGCCAGAGCTGTCTCGGCCCCAGACTAGTAGAATTTTGATATTTTCTTTATAAGTGGTCGTAATCTCGAGTCGGGCTGCGAAATCTATAAGGGGGTCGGCAGGGCTAAGACACATCACACGACACGATGTCGCATACAATTTGATGAAAAAGTGAATATTTACAAACCAGATGAGAGTGGCCATGCAGTGTAGTTTCTTCAGAGATACGGAACAGGACAGATTCGGCGGACAGGGCGATTCGCATTCGCACAGGTGCTTAGCCATCGCAGCTGGCGTGGGTGTATAATAAATAATAATACATATATGTGAACGTAGACGAGGCCAAAGGAATAGGTGAGTAACGTATCAGGTGGCGTACGGCAGTTTCTGCCTAACCCGACGGGAAAAAGGCGTATTCTCCTCTTATCATCCTATTATAATATTCTCATAAAAGAAGACTCTTATAGAAGTAACAGAAACGCAGAAGATGCGGGGTCCATTAATTTATTTCCATTGTAATTGATTACTAGTGAAAAGAAATGTCAACAAGTCAGCCGTTACTAAGGTTCCAATTGATGACCCTTTGACATCATGGCTGGAAGTGACATTTCGCATCGTTTGTATGTGTCAAAGTCGCGGGAAACACCTGGATAATGGACGCACAGATCCGGGAAGTGTGGCAGAAAAACGGCAGGCCTATACGATACCCAGCAATGGATTCAAATTCATTTATTTCGTGAACACAGGGTAGATACGGTAGATATTATATCTATATATATATTAATATATCTATATATATATATATATTAATAAATAGGATCCGAGCTGTGTCCCGAAAAGTATACAAAACTTCAAGGTCTTTTTTAAAAAACTTGTAGATGATTTCGAGCTGATATGATAATGATGATGTGTGTATTCTGGATCTTACCCAGTTTTTCTTCGAAAAATAACTTTTCCTTACCTGCTGGTTCCTTTTTCATTCGAAGCCTCAACTCTACTGCTCATCTCTTGCTTAGGTTCACTGACAGAGACTTCTGCTGAACTCTGCGAGTCTTCTGCACTAGAGGATTCTTCCTCAATAGTAACCCTAAGCATCGGTTTTATCTCTTTATCATTAGCTAGAACGATGTTACCCTCAGAATTTATGATCGGGACTTTACTTTGGGCATTTTCTTTTATAACCTTATCGTTATCAATAATTTGTTCTTTTGTATTACTTATTTCGTTGTCACTATTTCCTCTGGGAGACGTAAAATTTTCGTCGAAATATGTTCGATCTGAAGAAGTATCGCTTTTTGGATCTTGAATTGGATTACTATCTTCAGCTATAGGGTCTGATTCTATCTCAATTTTAATAGGAACATCTATCCAAGGTCCATCGTATTCTTGAAATTCTGTGTCTTTTTCTTCTTCATTAAGTCTTATTTTAGTTTCTCTTTCTTTTATATCTGGCTTATCGTTAGGTAAGAATATTTCTATTTCTTTGTTTTCAAAGATAGTATGTTCGCATTCAATATCAGATGAAGTATTTGAGTGAACTGTTAGAGGCGATTTTAGAGAAGTGTGATTTTGTTTCAATGTTGCGATGTCAGATTTTTTTATGTGTACGAGGTCTTTCAGGAGTGCATCACTGAGCAGCGCTTTGTCTCTGAACGCTGCAGCCGCTTTAAGCCGCGCAGCACACTCCCAACAAACCCGCTGTAGGATAATACCTTTACTGTCGATGGCCTGACGAATGAAGACAGTTGTCACGTGACTGCGTCGATCACTACATTCTTATTCGATCTCCAAGAAAAAGTATGCGCTTCGAGAATCATCGTCTATCTTCGGAAATACGAACACTAAATTATGAGATCTAATATAGAGAGGTTACAACTAGGGAAATCTATTTTGTGTTACCTTAATTACAAAATTATAGATTGACCACTCTATTGAAATTCAAAAAATGTTGTAAAGCATTTTGAATGATGATCTGCAACCAGAGTTGTTTACCTGACAGAGATAAAACTTCGTGTTAACTGAAAGACGCACTTCTACAAAGCGCGACATAACGAAAGTTAGATACACAAGACGATGTATGCGCTAATTGGGGAACACGAACATTACCGAAGCGCATACTTTTTCTGGTGCAACTGTAGATACGCACGGCGACCAATCAAGCTATACAAAACCAGTTTATGCGGATCTCTCATTGTATTGGAAATTTAAACGAAGTGAGGTCATGTTATACTAGAAAAGTATGGCTGGATTTTTCGCAGTGTGTACAACAATGACTTACCAATATTCCCGTGATGTTTTGTAACATTTCACTCAATTTGTAGTTCTTCATATCATACATTTTTATATCTAATGCTAGACATACTCTGCACATCTAAAAACAATAGTACATTGTTACCCCAGGGGTGAAAGCAACTTATCTAGGCCTTGAGACGGCCAATAGTTCGAGGGACTAAATAAGTCTTTAACCCGAGGTAAACACTGTGCTTTTCATTATGAATACAAGGAAAGTAAAAATAAAAACATGACGAAGTTGCGCGGGACTGCTAGTAGGCTATATAATAATATCATCATGCTAGGACCAATAGGAGCAGAGCAGCAATGAAAATGTTGCAAAAACGGGGCAATGTGACACATTTTGGTTCTGAGTAAAGATTTTTCTTGCTCTGTCCCACTGCTGGACAAAGTCCTCACCCATACCTTTCCAATCTTGTTTATGTTTTGTCTTCTCCAGACAAAGAATAAGAAAAAAGTTGATAATTGACATGCCAGTTTTAAACAGTGTCCATGAAGATTTTTTTTTAATAGACACTGTTCAAAACTGCCAATTTTACTAATTGTTTTTTGAAAAAACATTTATTAGAACTCTATGTGGTATGCATGATACAATTTCACTGTTTTACCTCGAATTCTTCCTGGATAGCAGGAGCCATCTGAAAAAAGGCAGAATCTTAGTGACCTTTCACAGGAACCATAATTTTTCATGCATTGCTATGGTAATCTAATCTTTATGCAATTTATTTATCAATGGATAAATAAATTGCATAGATATCAGACATTATTTTGGTATTTTTATGAAGTAGATTGGTAGATAATTACAAAAATATATACTTAATACAGTAAAAGAAGATATGAGTGCATAAGAGGGAGTCTGAAAGTGACGCCGGTGACTAAAAAGTGGTGTGGTAGTCGGTTGTCATGGTTCCACAAGAAAAAAGTTGCAAGGTAAGTTTTGAGTATGAATGTGGATGGGTAAAAGAGTGGAGAAAGACCAAAGAAACGATGGATGGACTGTGTGAAGAATAATTTCACAAGAAATGAGGTGCCTGTGGTTGTGACGAGAAGCTGGCAGAAATCTAGACTGCTGGTGCTGCTATTTCATTTAATAACTCTTTATTTAGTACTCACTATGGTAGGAACTGCTCCACTTTTGACTCTTCTCTGATTGTGCCGCGTGTCATCAAAGTCTTCAGGGAGAAAATGTTCAGAGCATACTACGAGGCATTTGTTCATTCGACAACCCAGTCTGGTTATAGCTTCTAACCATGCAGCAGAATGGTTTGGATCCTTTGGTAATCTGAAGTGTTTAACAAAAAATCATATTGCTGGAACATATATGCATAACAGCATGAAACATGAAGCTTGTGGCTAAATAATAACAACTGCAGGTCTATCATCAAGCTTAAGCCGTGATTGCCAAGGATGGTCTATGGATGGGGGACCATCATAACAAACAGAGTTTCCTCCATGCCTCGAAAAGCATGTTAAGTTGCTGGTCCTGGCTGTCATTTGTAGATCTTTGACAGTTGTTACAGGTAGTCAGTGTCCTGGCGAATTGTATTACCCAGTACCAGCTGAGCTGTGGAGGTCACTTAGGCAGTCGTCATCATCTTCATCATTTCAGCTCGAAAGACGTCCACTGCTGGAAATAAGCCTCCCTCAAAAAGGGGGTGTTTTGCCATAGTCGCCCCGCTTGACAGGCGGGTTGGCGATCGCAGTACGGTTGTTCCAAAAAGCACAGAGAACGCTGCTGCCCATTCTCTGGTAAGTCCCTTAGTCGCCTCTTACGACACCCACGGGAAGATATGGGATGGGGCTATTCTTTACGTCCGACACCATACAGAACAAAAAGCGGCAAAAGGAGTAGTTCCAGCGAAAGGAGGAGTGTAGTTCCTGCCCTGACTTTCTTCAAAGGTTTTCTTATTGTGAGCAATTCTTTTGTATTAAATGGTACTTACTTATGAAATGTGAGTCCTTGGCTTTTATTTGTTTTCTTCGAGTCATCATTAAAGCAGTTCTGTACACAGCATCTCATGTTTATTTGATAAACATTAAAAATTTCAAAAGTGATAGTAATCGGCGTATAAGACGTAAACTTACACAGAATTAGTTAGAAACTACTATTATTCTTATATTAAGTGAACAAATTACACATTAAATAGAAGATTAGAAGGTGTTTATTACATTATATCTAACTGAAAAACAATGTTGGACAGTTTTTTTTTACTTTGATTACAATAGCAGTCGCTCTCAAACGTCAAACAATTTGTGAAATTGTGACACAACACAAATAAACAAATCAGTTTGACAACTTTTGCAGTATTGCCAGACCTACACAACGCAGATGACTTGGCCCTAGCGACACAATCAGCGACTTTCGAAGATGTAGAGGAGACAGGAGCACTAGACGAACAAAATTGTAACATGGAAATATTATGACTAAAAAGTTGGGACCAGAATTTATTTGTTACGCCGCCACTGCTGCCTTCTAATTTCTACTAGCTGGGGAGCGGCATCCGATGTTCTTCGAACTACCGGGATGTCCCTATGTTTTTCTGCTGGCTTTGTGTGTCCAGAGTAGCTAGTAGTAGTTTGCGTGTCGATTCGTTCAAGCGCAGCAAATAATGCTCTAAACGAGACATGTTGGATAATATCGGGCTACCTAAAACTGACTCCTCCTAATAAGCTCTACCCGCTAGCAGGTCTCGTACCACCAGCTATACGAAGAGATCTCGCATGCGCGCTGGAAAAAAAGAACCAAGAATCCGATTCCCGCCATCCCCATACGACCACACAACTAGCCCGGGTAGGCTAAAAACTGCAAAAGCTTCTTACGCTCCACTCAGACAATCCAAGACAGACAAATTGCTTCGTTCTATAAATGGCCTAATAAAACGAAACAAATTGTGGTTAGGGAAATGTCCACCACCTCACAACTTCGTGAAGCCCCCAACAACAACTGGCTCCCGGTAGTGATCTGCAGTGGCCCATCAGGAAAGCTTTGAATCGATTGCGTACCCAAGTAGGCCGCTACAAACATTAATCTAATAAAATGGGGTATTGGGAGTGCGAGTGCGGCGCTCCTGATCAAACTGTGCCCCACCTGCTGGAGTGTCCCAGGTGCCCGTTTACCTGTATTTTCGACAACCTGAATAACGCCTCTGACGCTGCAAAAAATTTGACTGAAAATGCGATTACCCAACCACAAAGCCACGTTTCGGTATAATATGCATTACACCCCGTAAGGGACACCGACGCAAAATCACTTGCTACGTATATCATTCTGAACCCACCACATAGAAAATTTTCATCGGTAATTTATAACATTCAAAAGTGCAAAACTTACACGGTCTAAATGTACGGAACAATTTTATTATTTAGCGGCTATGAGAGTTATGAGTGCCGTTTTGCGTTTGTGGTATTCTGGTGATTTTGTTTGGATGTTGAATCTGGCGGAGAGTTAGTTGTAACTGGTCTGTTGGCAACACCTTGGCCAGCTGTTTTTGGCAGTTTTTGGGTTTTGTTTCTTCCGAATAATTTATAGTTATCTGTGATCAACTTGTTTATGTTTTATTTATACTCTTTGTATATCTGTTACTACTACCTACCTATCCAAGTAAACAGAAAAATATTGTTGAACATTTGGTTTTCTATTCGATCGAACACAATTAAAGCCTTCCATTTAATTTGTACCCTGTTCACATAAGATTGGAAGAGTAGTAGTTTTTAAATAATACTTTTTTTAAGTTTACGTTACAAAACCCGAAAAAATATATCTTTTGAAGACTTCGATTTTCAATTTAATAACAAATAAACATGAGGTGCTGTATAAAGAACTGCGTCAATGATGACTCGAAGAAAACAAAAAGCAAAGGACTCACTTTTCATATGTAAGTTACACAGCGTCAGTATGTGCTAACCCCTCAAGTTTTAGAATGTTACACTTTGTTACATCATTGAATTCGTTACGAATAATCTAAGAATACTTCAAAAAGAGTTTTGTTTGAACTTGGATCCAAACCATCGCATCACTGAACGTTTTCAATATCATACTGGCGGTTTAGACAAACTAGCCAGCGAGCACATGTGAATTGCGATGAAATTGTAACACGTAATAATTTGAGGTTATCCATTCATTTTACTTACTTACGTTTTCTTGATAAATTTAAACCATACCCTCAAGTTATAACTGTAACTGTATAACTGTAAAAATTATCAAATGAAATTGTATAAAAGGTTGTAGTAAAATAAGATCAAAGTCAGATCTTGTTTGCTGATCATGGCCAGATATCGCCTTTGCCCAGCAGTGGGAAACATGAGAGTAACAAAAAAAAAAATTATTCACTATAACAATACATTACTTCAATAAAATGATTTTAAAAATATAAAAACTAGCTAGGGCTTGTCACGGACTTGAACAAACATGTCTTTTGGGGGGGGTAACCACCTAACGGAGCTTCGTGTACCTAAACATTTGATACTGGAATGATGAATAATGATTTGCTAACAACAACTGTATCATTAGTCTAGTGGTCTCAAGAGCTGCTGCTGAGCATGGCGGTCTGGGTACAAGTCCCCGGTTGCGCATTGTTATTAGATTTTTCCATCACAAAGAGGTTAGGGTAACTTTGTATGAACCAGTGGCATGATTTTTATTCACAGCAGCTACAAACATAATTGTTACTAACTTTAGTGAAATCTATAATAAGAATGACTCCTAAAAGAATTTTGCCCAAAATTATATCGGAGCTTAACTATCTGATGTCAACATTGTGTTGTTCGTTCATACTACTAGGTAACTATTTGCATACTGTTATGTATTTTATATACAACCTGTTTTTTTTTATATCCCATAACTCTAGGGTTATATTCTGTAGGTAAAAATAATACTAAAACTCCTAGAATAGGTGGTCCAAAAATGCATAGTTTCGGAGATATCATCAATCATAATTAAATTAGGTCAAAAATTGGCACCAGTATAACGAATCTTAACTTTTGCGAGGTTGCCAAACTTCGCAGTAGTGTAGTAAAATAGTAGTAGTTTCATTGATAAATATGAGTAATTCTTTATATTCAAGCCAATCATTCATATTTAAAGCTAAGAAAATGGGAAAAAAACTAAAAAAAGAAAGTATGATTGAAACATAATTCATATGTTAGTTGATTCTATGATATGGTCTCAATCATATCCTAGAGTTACGGGATTTAAAAAAAAACAGGTTGTATATAAGAAACTAGCTGCCCGGACAGACTTCGTTCTGTCAAAAGTTAATGCAATGCACTTTTCCTATCTACCTACCCTACCCTACCTACCTACCCGACCCTACCTACCTACCCTACCCTACCTACCTACCCTATCTACCCTACTCTACCCACCTAACCTACCCTACACTACCCTACGCTACCGTACCTACCTACCCTACCCTACCTTTCTCACCTTTTAAACCTTCCCTGGCCTACGACAAACATTTCAAAACTAAAATCAGCCAAGTCGGCCCAGCCGTTCTCGAGTTATAAAATTACATTGAAAAGTGGCATTGATTCTTATATATGTATCGATAGATGTACTCTTTTCTATTGTTTGACATATGTCATTACTTCCCAAGATTTGCTCCTTCTTAGCGACACTATACACAATACAAGCATTGCTGCATGGTATAGATTCAATCTCTTAGTATTATATAATTACATAGCACATATGTGAGTACTATGTACTGTAAAGCTACCGTTTACTGAGTACCACTACCTACATCTTTCATTTTCATTTTCTTTCATCTTTCATTGACGCGAATTTACCCTGGTGCTAGTTTATCTGGTCAGATAGGCGGTTGTTCCATGTAAAATACTGGTAGTCAGCTGCATCCATTACAACTGGAAGTTGGCCCCAATGGGAAAAGGCTAGTCAGATGATGACTGTGACATGTTCAATATTTGATGTGACATTTACTGATTTTTCATTTACTGATTTGACATATTTTTTTTTATTATTATTGTGACATTTATTGATATTCGTGATTTTTTAAAATTCATTTCGTTAATTATTACTAATTACATTTAATTATTGTGAATGTGAGGACCATGAAGTTCACTTTTTTTTTTCTCCCACCACTGTCTGGCAGTTTGAGTACCTACTTTAAGCGACCTACCCAAATGTCCTTTCTTTGGTATTGTTCGTCGTTTCGTTGAGCTCCTTGAGTTATAAGTCGAGCTACACGATAACTTGACAAATGCTTGCACTGACTGGACAGGTCCACTCAAATCTGTGTGGTTCTTTCTTCAAAAGACCATTTTAGACACGTATCTGCATAGTCCTCATGTGAGTTGGCCAAGATTATGTCTGGACCTTAAAAGAGACTGTGACCTCTGAGTTTGTTTCGGCTGTTTCTTCTCAGAGTAGTCAGGTACGAAACACCGGCCCCATCTAGTTTAAAAATAAATTGACGTGTAAAAGTGTTTGTAAAAACCTACTTGCTTAAATAAACATCATTTATCATAATACACTTCAGGTTACCAAAGGATCCAGCTGATTCTGCATTATGGCTAGAAGCTATAACCAGACTGGGTTACCGAATGAGCAAATGTCTCGTAGTATGCTCTGAACATTTCCTTCCTGATGACTTTGATGACGCGCAGAACAATCAGAGAAGAGTCAAAAGTGGAGCAGTTCCTACCATAGTGAGTACTAAGTAAAGAGTTATTTAATAATATGGGGTGGATGCAAGGGAGACAACAAAACAGCTGTTCCAAACATTTTTACCATGTAGGTATTGCACTTTTGTGGGCAACAGCTGATTTCTTTAAAATTTCCTATTAAATGTTTGTATTAATATATATTATTCTATTAATGTATATAATCTTCTTATAGTGTCGGGGGTTTAATAAAATTTTTATCCATATCATTCTTTACTCAGTCTATTCAGCTATCTGCGCCATCAGCACAACTTTGATAGTTCATATTTCGGAAATGTAACATTTTAGAAGATTGTGTCTCATACAAAAGTTGTTTGTATTGATGCCAGCTATCGATTAATAAAGGTTTTATGCGTGGTCGATATTTAAAAAAAAAACTAAACTAACATTTTTTTTTTTTTTTTGGAAATAAAATAAAATGGCGGAAATTAGGCAGCTACCCTTCATGTAAAACAAAAGTCTTCTATTGTAATATTCTGATGTGTTGGTGTGACTTATTGCATAAATTCAGATTAGTATAGCATTATCATCTTGCTACCCTTGACCCATTCTACTTGGGGTCAGCGTAGCACATTTTCTTCTTCCCTCTCAGATGTCACGGCATGATTTACCTCTTTCTCTTTCATATCATTCCTCACACCATCCACAATAGCAATGCATAAAAAATGCTGCTACCTCTGAATGGCCACTAAGTTTCTGTGTCTGTTTTCAGATGGCTCCTGTAATCCAGGAAGAATTAAAGGTAAAATAGTAAAATTGTTTTATACGTAGTAGTAATGACAGTTTTAGAGAACAATCCAAGTTTTTGTGTTAAAAGATATTACCCAGATATGACAATTTGCCAGTTTTCACTCACTAATACAGTAGAGCGGTGGCCCAGTAGTGGCAGCCCCCAATTACGAGCCGAGGGTTCGAACCCAAGCAGGTGCATTACTTTGTGTAATTTATTTCATCACTGCTGCTCTCAAAACGGTGAAGGAAAACATCACGAGGAAACTGGCATGTCCTAGAACTAAAAATTCGAAGACATGTGACATCTAGCAACCCGCACTGGGCCCGCGTGGTGGATTACAGCCCACTTCCTCTCATAGAGAGAGGCCTGTGTCCCACCAGTGGAAACATTGTAGGATGATGATGTCTACTAATATTAATTGTTTGTTCACCAACAAAAGTCACAGATTTATCGTCACTGTACTAAAGAGCCAGAAGGGACACTGACGCGAAAACGCTTATCACGTACTCCGTACATCATTCTGAACCCCCCCCCACATTTTTCATAGGTAATTTAAATATATTGAACTGTCATTCATTAATTAAGTAGTATTAGTTAGTAAACTTCCACGCAACCGCAAAACTAAATTTGTTTTTCATAGTATGTTAATGAAAAACAAAGTTACTGCTGCAGTTTGATGAAAAAGTCCCATATCTCAAAAACTAACCATCATATCTTATTGAAACCAATTTTCGTTGATAGTGTTTTTTACGTTCTATATCCTAAATATTTTCAGAATTTTCCTCCTCTTACTTTAGAAATTAGAGGGGGGGGACACACATTTTACCACTTTGGAAGTGGCTCTAGCGCAAACTATTCAGTTTAGAAAAAAAATGATATTTGAAACCTCAATATCATATTTGAAGACCTATCCAAAGATACCCCACACGAATGGGTTTGATGAAAAATTTTTTTTTGGTTTTCAGTTCTAAGTATGAAATATTACCCCCAAAATTTATTGTTTTTTTTTTCTATTTTTGTGTGAAAATCCTAATGCGGTTTACAAAATACATCTACTTACCAAGTTTCAACAGTATAGTTCTTATAGTTTCGGAAATAAGTGGCTGTGACATACGGACGGACAGACAGACAGACAGACAGACATGACGAATCTATAAGGGTTCCGTTTTTTGCCATTTGGCTACGGAACCCTAAAAACACCTGTTCCGTACATTTTGACCGTGTAGTTATTGCACTTTTGTAGGAAACAGCTGTTAGTTTTAATAACTGATGAAAAATTTCAAAATGATGTGTGAATGCGACGGTGTCCTTACCACCCCGTATAATATTTTATGTGTGTGATAGTTGTGTCCTTTTCTCGACTGAGTAAGGGTGAAAATCATTTATTTTTTAGGTGTGCAGAGTGTGCCTCGCATTAGATGTAAAAATGTTTGATATGAAGAACTACAAATTGAGTGAAATGTTCCAAAATATCACGGGAATATTAGTAAGTCATTGTTGTGAAATACCTACCGTTGAACCAGAAAAAGTATACGCTTCGGTAATGTTCGTGTTACCGAATTCGCAAGAACGTCGTCTCCCAGAGGCAATGTTCTCTAGCTTACGTCCTGCCACGCTTTGTAGAAGTGCGCTATGTGCGCACTAGCTGACCCGCGCAACTTTGTCTGCGTCACATTTTCTTCGTTTTTGCAACATATTTCATTAATGCTCCTTGATCGTAGCGTGATGTTATATAGTCTACAGCCTTCCTCGATATATGGGCTGTCCAAAACTAAAAGAATTTTTAAATTCGAACCTTTGGTTCCTGAGATTAACGCGATTAACGAAACAAATAAACAAACTCTTCAGATTTATAATATTAATTAATTAATCAAGTATACATAGATATGCTATCAGTCCATTGACTATGTGCAGATGTGTTGCCAGATCGATTATCATCCTGTCAGTCTATATGGTGTTTCTGTCAGGTTACCTACCCCCGTATTCACAAACGCTCTGATTCGATTTCGATTCAGAAAGTCATATGTCTATCTCGCTCGCTTTCGTAATGCCAAAACAGGATACGACTTATCGAATCGAAATCGAAACCGAGCGTTTGTGAATGGGGGGCCTGAAGATCACATCATGTTGTGTTAATATTTCCGTAGATAGACGATGATTATCAAAGCACATACTTTTTTTGGAGATCGTATAAGTATGCACTGAAGCAGTCAAGTGACAACTGTCTTAATTTTTCAGGCTACCGACAATAATGATACTATACTACAGCGAGTTTGTTGGGAGTGTGTTGCACGTCTCAAAGCGGCTGCAGCGTTCAGAGACAAAGCGCTGCTCAGCGATGCACTGCTGAAAGACCTGACACACATAGACAAATCTGAAATCGTAACATTAAAACAAAACCACACTTCTCTAAAACCACGACTAACTGTTCATTCTATATTAACTTTAACTGATATTGAAGGCGTTATTTCTATCCCAGAAAATAAAGCAATAGATATATTAACGAATGATGAGACAGACGAAAAAGTAAGAGTTAGTGAAGAAGCTACAGAGACAGAATTGGAAAAGAACGAACCGTGGATAGAGATTCCTATGAAAACTGAGGCAGAATCCGATCCTCTAGGTGATAATGACGTTCCAATGCCAGTTCTTAAAAGCGAAACATTTCCAGAACAAACACATTTCGATGACTGTCTAGCGTCTGGCGGCGAAGATATTGAAGACGAAATAAGAGATACAAAAGTACAAATTAATAATAACAAAATGATTTTAAGAGAAAATACACAAATTGAAGTCCCGATTATAAATTCTGAGGGCAACATCGTTCTAGCTAATGATGAAGAGATCAAACCGATGCTTGATGACACTATTGAGGAAGAATCCTCAGGTGTAGAAAACTCACAGAGTACAGCTGAAGTCACTGTCAGTAAGGCTAGGGAAAAGAAGAGCAGTAAGATTGGGGCTTCGAGTGAGAAAGGAAGCAACAAGTAAGTAAGACAAAAGTTAATTTTCAAAGAACTGGGTATGCGACAAAAGATGCAAGGTGTAACTGACCCTTCACAGAGCTGTCTACAAAGCATTCTGTGCCTCAAACTAAGTAACATACGCTATTACTACTATAATTCCCGGAAGGTGCAGGCAGAAGTGTACCTAATAGTACACCCTATTTCCCCTGTTAGTCCCATGTACACTACCACACGACACCACCACCACGCGCTAGTATTGTTTTACTCTTATTCCAGTGCGGGAAAAAGACGGAGCTATACAGGAAGTCTAGCGCCATCTCTTTCCCACACTGGAAAAGGAGTAAAACAATAATGTTTTAAGACGTCATGGTAGGCCACATGGTCCAGAAAAGATCGCAATGACGGGGAGCACAAGTGTCTTTCGGCTTCTTTAAAGGTCTATTTACACCCTTTATACACGACTAGCTGTCCCGCGCAACTTCGTCTGCGTCACATTTTCCCCGTTTTAGCAACATTTTTCATTGATGCTCCTCTCCTATTGGTCTTAGCGCAATGATACATAGCTTTCCTCGATAAATGGGCTATCTAACACTGAAAGATTTTTTTCAAATCGGACCACTAGTTTCTAAGATTAGCGCGATGTATCTTATTACCCTACCTTAGTACGACCTGGGTTGTAGAGTCGAGATAGGCTGTCGCTCCATGTAAAATACTGGTACACACAGCGTCAGTATGTGCTAACCCCCCATGTTTTAAAATGTTACACTGCTACAACATTGAATTCGTTACAAATAATCTAAAGAATACTTCAAAAAGAGTTAATTGTTTCTCCTTGGATACTAACCATCGATTGCATCACCAAACGCCGTCATACTTAATTAGCCAGCGAGCCCATAGGAATTGCGATGATATTGTAATTTAAAAACGTTCAAGTCATTTTTTCTTTAGACCTGTGTCTAATCGATAGATGTTATAATTTGAGGGTATTATTAATTTTACTTATGTCTTCTTTATAAAATGACTCCATACCCTCAAGTTATAACTACAACGTTTGATTTCTAAGTTCACTTCAAACGACGAAGACTAAACGACAACGCTTATTCCAATATTTTTTCATTGTAGAAAAATTTCTAATTTTCTGAGAACAAAAATAGTTGTGCTGTATGAACAAAATGTGAGCCTAAAAGGAATTGCGAGACAGCTTGGTATAGCGGTAAGTTAATCATAATATTATATGTCATCGCTTTTTTATGTTGAGTTGGTTGCCTGGTGAGAGGTATTTTTTATTTTCGGTTTAAATTTGATTTTTTTTTATTGTGTGCACTTGTGACTTGTTCCAAATAAATATGTTTCTTTCTTTTCTTTGTTGCTTTTTTTCTTTTCTGTCTTCTCTTTCTTTCTTTTCTTTCTTTTGTCTTTTCTTTCTTTCCTTTCTTCTTTCTTTTGTCTTTTCTTTCTTTCCTTTCTTCTTTCTTTTCTTTCTTTAATAACTTATTTAAAACCATTTTTCTAACAGAGACAAACGGTGCGCCTATGGGTGCGCAGATTCCAAGAAACCGGCGATGTTAAGACAAGTCCAATGGGTCGGAGGGTTACTGGAATATATACGGACCAATCAGAGCGCCATCGAGATATCGTAAAGGTTCACACTACAACGCCGTCTGCATCCACTCGTTACATTTCACAACGGCATGGTATATCTATGTCCACGGTGCGAAGACATATACACGCAGCGAAAAATCACATTCGCCCACCTGCAAATAAAATATGTCTAGAAGAACAGAAAAGAGAACGAGTGCGATTTGCAGAGAACTACATTAATTTTGATTGGGAAAACAATGTCGTTATCTTCAGTGACGAAGTCACCTTCAGGTCAGACTCTGACGGTCGTAAAATATTGTGGAGGAAACCAAGTGGACGATACCAACCTCAAAATGTTTTAGCTAAGAGAGCCAGTGGTGGAATAACATTGGGTAAGTTACCTTTTAATGAGTAAATTAATATGTACGTGTATCCCATCCCATTTTATTACCTAATATTGTATTTAAGTAATATAAACGTATCACTGCATATACATAATATGTATACTAGCTGTCCCGCGCAACTTCGTCTGCGTCACATTTTCCCCGTCTTCATTGCTGCTCCGCTCCTATACAGCGCCATCTATTAAATACTTACTCAATCCAGTCTACAGATACCGCCATCTGTTAGAATCGTTTGGGACTAACGGATAATTGTGACTTAATTTGCAATAAAATAATATTGCGACTATAAATTGAGATGTAAGGTATCCTATCTTTCAAGTTGGATCAAACTGCACACGGTGTGCAAATTTGATTAAAATCGGTTAAGTAGTTTAGGAGTCCATCCCGGACAAACAACGTGACGCGTATTAGTCTAATACTTACGCGCGAGCGAAAGTATAAGACTAATACGCGTCACGTTGTTTGCGTTTTTTATTTATTTGAGATTTTTGTGACTTAAATGGGTTGATCCAAAATTTATTTTATACATGTCTTCCGATCTACGATGTGTGTCATGTATGGGACATGCATTTGAGCTACGGAAGACTCAAAAACTACTGAACTTCGGTAGAACATTTGGTGGCTTAATTCATTGCATTTTAACCCTACTGTGACGTCCAGTACACTTGTACCAACTTATCTGTGCAGGCCGAAAACACAGAACTAAAATAATTGTACCAAGTTTGACATAATGTTTCAAATTTTCTTAACAAGCCACATCACTTTGAGCTGCACACTTAAAGTGGTCATACTATAACCCTGTATACTGTATTATTTATTTTCCTAGCTGTACCCGGTATGCGTTGTAATGCACTTTTTCCTACCTACCCTACCTACATACCCTTACTACCTACGCTACCTACCTTCCCACCCTACCACCTACCCTACGTACCTACCCTACTCTACCTAACTACCTACCCTACCTTTCTCACCTTTTAAACCTTCCTTGGACTTCTATAAATATTCCAAAACCAAAATTAGCCAAATCGGTCCAGTCGTTCTCGAGTTTTAGTGAGACTAACAAAGATCATTTAATTTTATATAATTATACACGGTGTAACGGAAAGGGTATATACGTGGGACACTCAGAAAGTTTTGCGAAACTAAAAAAAATTGTTCTATACGTACATATATTTTTATTAAATCTTTTCAAAGTACTTTCCACCAGCCTCTATACAAAGATTCATGCGCCTAAACCAGTTTTCAAAACACTTTTTCCAGTCCGCCGCAGACACCTCGTTTACAGCCTGCTCGAACCCAGCCAGCGCATCTTCCGGCGACGAAAATTGTATCCCTTTGAGCTGATTTTTTATTTTTGGGAATAAAAAGAAGTCACACGGTGCTAGATCAGGGCTGTAAGGAGGGTGACCCAGGAGTTTGACTGGCGTGCTGTCCAGGAAGTCCCTCGTTTTGAGTGTGGTGTGCGCAGGTGCATTGTCGTGGTGGAGCAGTAGCCCGCGGAGCCCTGTGTTTGGTCGCTTGTTGCTTATAACAGAGAAAACTTCTGGCAAACATTTGGAAGTATACCATTCGGCATTAATGCTTCTTTGATCCCGTAAGGGAATTGATACCAAGTGGCCAGTCAAATTAAAAAAGCTAGCGATCAAAATCTTACCCCCGCTTCTAGATCGCTTCACTTTGGTAGGCGTTGGCTCATTTTGAAACACCCAAACAGTCGACTGGCGCTTGGTTTCTGGGTCGTATTGATAAATCCAGGACTCATCACCTGTAACGATGTCGTAAACACGCCGAGACGAGCCTGCTTCAAATTTGTTAAGCATATAAGAAAGAAAGAAAGAAAGAAAAAACGTTTATTGGTACATGCCATAAGTACACACAATATAAAAAAAGGAAATATAAAAAAAAAAAACTTAAAACTAGACAATAAATATTGTATGACTCACGGCTGCACCAAATAGGCCCAGTTCAGCAAAATGCCGGACACTAATGCCCGACGCTGGTTTTCAACTGAACCTAAATGATGAGTGAACGGATGTCAATATGTAACAGTAATTATATAAATATTGTGCACAATATGATAAGATTATGTAGTGTGTATGATGAAAATATAATAAGGTATCGGCGGGACAACAACTACATTAGCAAAAAACCGGTATCAGGCAGTTTCCACTACACCATCGATTGTCCGTAGCATCACACTGCGCCGCACGCAGCCGAGTGCGATGCACGAGCTACCGGCGGCGGCGGCTGTTGCACATTTTAAAACTAGAAGATTTTTGTGGCTGCGGGTATACTAATTAATATATAATTGATGAAGGATATTGATAATAGTTTAAAACGAACAATTACACAAGTTAATTTAGAACGTCCAAAGTGATGAATAGTAATGAACTAATGAGAATAAAAAAGAGAGAAAGAAAACGCGAAAGAAGGTAAGTGTCTAAAATCTATATTATATTACATTATATTCACGAATTTTAGTTAATTACCTATTTGGTCAGACTGACATTGTTAAAAGGTATTTCTTTTTATAGTTACACGTGGAAAGTGTTTCAAATGTTCGCCTACACTCAAATTGCGGTTAAACAACGGGCTAACAGCGTGTTCCGACACTTCACGTCTCAGGCGCATGCTGGCCAGCAACCTTGGGTGAGTTTAAGCTAAATAAAACGCAGCGACGTGGTGCACTAAACGAAATGGTGGACAGAACATATCCTAGTGACATGATGCCTTTTTCCCACAGGCCACTAGCATAAAGTACGTGTCGTGGACGGACGGACGCTAGCCGCAACTCAACCTCCGGGGCTATGAACACGAGAAGCAGCGAAAAATACAACTGGCACGAAGAATGTGCCACCCTCATGTTTTAGCTATGTATATTCTAAAATATCTTTACATTGTGTACACTGCACTAACCCATACACCACATTTCACTGGAAAACTGACACCATACTATATAATCGAAACATTTACATTGACCATGTCCAATTTACGCTGTGCGTCAATCAAATACTGCCGTAAGCGTTTTCTGAAAATATTTGTCGAGTTGGATGATCGAATGGGTGGTGGCAAATTATTCCAAATTTTTGATGCTGCATAGCGAAAACTGCCCCTGAAAGCCGCTGTACGATGAGACCGAGACGCTAGCTGCTGCGAGCATTGCCTTCTATCGCATTCTCGTGTACTAGCTATCCAACTCAACTTATTGTACAGATAGTCCGGTTTTTGATATTTTATGACACCGAACAGAAGGCACGCCAAGTGCAACTTGCGTCTCGATTTCATTTTAAGTGTGTAGTGTTTATTTAAGACCGGGGTCACATGACTCCTGGGCGGAATTTTATAACAGAACCGAGCACAAGCGTTTTGTACCCTTTGGATGAGACGATCTGTGCGGGCCAACAGGCGCGGGCCGTACACCGTATCCGCATAGTTTAGCCTAGACAACACCAGAGTCTCAACAAGCTGCTCCCGTAATGTTTCAGACAAGTAAGGCCTCATCTTGTACAGAACTTTCAGGCGGTAAAAGCAGTTTCGCACCGAATCAGCTATATGTTTTTCGAAACGAAGGTCTGTGTCCATAATGAGACCAAGATTCCGCGCTTCAAAGACTCTGTCAATAGAATCACCCATCAGTTCCAGGCCAAACTTTGCGGGTAGTTTAGCTAGTTGCTGTCTTGTGCCAAATATCAGGTACTTAGTCTTGGTTGGATTTAGCGACAAACAATTTTTCTCAGACCAGACTGCAATTCTATGAAGGTCCTCATTGAGATCCCTAATGGCTCTTTCATATTCTTCGGGCCTAAAAGACAAATACAGTTGGACGTCATCAGCGTAAATATGGTATTTACATTTCTGTAGGCAATTGATAATATCCGCACAGTATAAAATAAAAAGAATTGGACCCAGAATAGACCCTTGCGGAACGCCTCTTACTATCGGAGTACACGTTGACCTAAGAGCAGTTCCGTCATCTAACTGTAGATCTACACACTGTTTTCTATTAGTAAGGTAGCTACGGAACCACTGCGTGGCGCTGGGATCAATTCCGTAAAAAATTAGTTTAGACAATAATAGAGAAATATTAATTGAGTCAAAAGCTCGGGAAAAATCAAGCAAGACCAACACTGAACACATTCCTTTGTCTTGGGCTGATAGGAGATTATCAGTTACATCCAGTAAGGCAGTGGCGGTACTGCGTTGTTTCCTGAAACCAGACTGTAAGTCAGGCAATACGTTATTGTGTTCCAAGAAATGCGTTAACTGCTGGCTGACGACTTTCTCTAGCACTTTCGACAAGCACGGTAAAACGCTAATGGGACGTAAGTCTTTCACTGAAATAGGATTATCGTGTTTCGGTAAAGGCCTGACAGACGCTATTTTCCATAGGTCAGGGAACGTTGAAGTTGAGATGGAACAGTTTATAATATCTGTGATAGCATTTAGAGCGTACGGTAAAATCATATTCAGCATGTCAAGAGTAATGTCGTCGTAACCTTCAGCGTTGCTTTTTAAGTTAGAAATAATGCGAGAAATGTCCTTCTGTTCCACTTGTTCGAGCTTGAAAACGGCTTCACCATATCTATGGTCCTCAAAATAAGTTTTAAGTGACATGCTTGCTATAGGGTTACCAGGAACTTCCAAAAAAGAGTTATTTATAAGATCTGGATCAGTAAAATGTGACGGAATGTCTTGTCTAGGTTTGAAGGGGGATAAAGTGGCTTTAAGATTCTTCCATAATAATTTAGGATTATTTATCTTATTGTTGATATTATGCTTAAAGTACGCTACTTTTTCATTGTATAAAGAACTCAAAACAAGGGACTTCAACTCTTTGTAGTACTCCTTTTTGGAATCCGATTTTATTTTCCTATAACAAGTTAAAGCATTGTCGCGTAGACGCATCATGAGTTTAATCGTATCAGTTATCCACGGATAACACTTCTCCTTAACAGTACAAGTTTTGATTGGTGCGTGAACATCAAACAGTGAAATAACATGGGAGTTAAAAACGTGCACCATGTCATTTACATTGTCCAACGTAGAAATATTACAAAGGCACAATCCTAACAGGTCCATATTAAATTTATCCATGTCTACGTTTTTAAGTGGCCTAAATTTTATTACAAATGGTTTAAACTTATTCCGTTTAACATGAAATTCTGCAACTATAATAGAATGACCGTTAAGTGAACTAAAAGACTCAACTGACGTATATCTCGCTTTTAAGTCTGTGCATAGGACGTCTATCAGTGTTTCACTGGAAGCTGTGAAATGAGTAGGTGTAGTGACCAATTGAGTAAGACTGAGGCTATCCAAGAACTCGTTAATTTTTGCTGTTTTTGTGCCGATTGCATCCAACATATTTACATTAAAATCGCCCAGCAAAATGTAATGGTCACAATGACCCAGTGAGGTAAGGGAGTCGGTTATGGCATCCAGGAAAAGAACAAGGTCCAACCATGGTGGCCGGTACGCGGTACCTATAGCAATTTTTTTACCACTCATTGTGAGAGTTAGCCACATTTGTTCGACCGATTCGAACCTGGGATCGACCGCGCGACTCCAAGTACGTGCGCTCAGCCCGCGGCGCACATAAAATCCCACACCTCCACCCCGACCCGCGCGAACACTCGCTGGTCGAGGCGTGTGACGCAGACGATAGCCCGGCACGGTAGGAGCGCGCCCCTCCTCGCCCGGCCGGAGCCAAGTTTCGTTGATTGCCATAACGTCAAAACAATGTCTGTCGAGCGCACCAATCAAGTCATCATGCCTTGTACCCAAAGATCCTACATTCAGAAAACCAACCTTAAGAAACTTCTCTCCCTTAGTCAACATTATAGTTGTGAAACAATGATTCGGCATTTGGCAATATTGCATCTTCAACAAATAAAATCCTTATGTCATATAATATTATAAACAACAATGCAGTTAAAAGTATGTAAATATAGTATCTGTACAATATAGAATGAGTTTTATAGAACATAAATATAATAGCTAATATGTACAAACGATGTAAACAGCGGTATGGTAATTGTTTTGGAGATAGTGTATTTAAAAATAAGATGTTTGAGTAATAACGCAGTAGTATATTAGTAAATAAGATTAAAATAAACAAATATGCTGTTATAAATATTAATAATTACATAGATATAGATGCTTAACTGATTTACGCACAGTTCACTGAGGTGCGCCGTGAGACACAAACCTATCATTAAAACACTTATAAAATAGAAGTACGTATAGCACAGTATTGACAGTACTTTTGAAATAATGACACTTATACCTATCATTAGACATACTTTAGAATACAAAGTTACTAAAATTACAGATTTAATTTGTACAAGAGAATTAAATATACCAACAAAAAACAATTTTCTAGGGCGTGCAATTATCATTGTTACCCTGTGCCGGGCCAAAGATGCGCTGTAAGTCAGCATCAGAACGAATAAGGCAGGCGGCGTCCCCTTGTTTATATCGGGCAAGAATGCGGCCGCGCTTTGACCATATGTATTGCCAACCGAGGCGACTGCCAGCCTCGCGCGCGTTCCGAAATAACTCACGATTAATTTTTGTTAGCCGCTCGTTAACATAGAAGCGCCTTGCCGGGCCTGGCATATCGAGGTCAGCAGTAGTCATCTCGCGCCGCACTCGTGCACCCTCCAGCAGTTCGTCACGAAGGTCGCGTCGCGCGAGGCGAATGACGAGGAAGCGCGGGCGGGTCTCCACCGGCGCCGTTGCCTGCGTAGCATTTATGCGCCTTCCCCCAACACGCTCTGCGCTTACTATGTCGCGCGCCTTTAATTTGACGCCAATCTTAGCCGCCACCATCATGGCCGTGTGGGTAGCATTTTCACCATTGATCTCGGGTATATTTGAGATCTGGATATCATTTGCGAGTAACTCCTGGTCACGGTCATTGATGTCGTTTCGCAGCTGAGTAATAATGTCGTCCCCATCCGATGACCGCGGCACCAGGGGCTGAGCCAGTTTGGTCTCGATAACAGCCACTCTTTCCTCCAGGTTGCTCATCCTATCATTGGTAGAATTGAGTGAGGACCTCAGCTCCGACAGATCGTCACGTAGAAGCTGGAACTCCTTCCGCACGATCATTAAGAAGTCCTCTTTAAAACTGCTCAACTCTGCCCTGAGGATGTCCAGGTTGAGCTCCTGTGTGGCGTCTAGAGCTGTAGTATTTATGGGGCTGGTGTCCATGATGTTGACGAGGCTGACCTCGTGTGCTGGTGTAGGTGCCCGCGCCCTTACAGGTGTTTCATCCCGGTTATCCCTCACCAGGTGTTTTTCACACTCATTACAGTGCCAAGGAGTCGCTACAGGGCCTGAAGTCGAGATTCCCACGCACCCACGATGGTACCACTGCCTACATTTGTTGCAGTTTGCAGCCTCTGCCAACGACATAAACTTACCACAAGCAGCGCACTTAGCCATGGTTTGTGTTTGTGGAAACTGGTTTGTTTACGTTTGACGCAGCACAATCGATACGACCAAAAGTACAACGGTCAAGCAACAGATGGCGCTATTTTCAGAAACGCGTTTGCGGTGGATATCACGGCGTTTATGGTGCAGATAGACACCATAGGTTGAGCACACTTTTAGGGATAGGGGGCGCACACACCAAACGTTCAGTCACAGTTTATTTCCGTATTGCAGCAAAATACCGTTACTTATTTTAGAGGTTCGGGTACTTAGGTGCTTAAGGATTTCACTAAAACGGAATTTAGAGTTTTTTATGTATTTACACAGTATATAAACACTGCACAATATCTTCACTTGTAAGTTGCACTAAAAGTATTATTTTTACAATAAACTTATTTGAATTATACTGGTATTTTTATTTTTATGTACAAGAGGAACACAAAGTGCTTATGGCTGATTTGACATCCGTGACGTCACCACCATTCCACCCGGCCTGCGTATCACGGCACCATTCCACCCGGGCCTGCTTCTGAGCATCGGTGAGGTTGTGCGGCACCCAGCGTGATACTATCCTCCTCACGCGAAGATGGCTGTGTAGAATCTCGTGAACGCTTCCCGATCCAATCTTCAATATGTGTTGAATCTCCTGATATGTAATTCGCCTATTGTCTTGGATTAAATTTTTCACTGCTAGCACGTTTTCTTCGGTAACAGCCGTCAAAGGGCGACCGCTTCTTTCGTCATCCCCCAAAGTTGGTCGACCGCGCTTGAATTCGTTATACCAACGATACACGGTTGCCTTGGAAGGGCCTTCATCCATGAATGCCATTTGAAGTCTATCGTACGATTCATCCGGTTTCAGGCGACACTTGAAATCGTATAAAATCATAGCTCTAAAATGTTCCCGGCGCAGATCCATATTTCAGTGAGACACAATACTTTGAATTAACTCGCAAAAAATGTGGAGGGAAATTTTGAAATTGGAACTTACTTATTTTTACTTATAAATAATCATATTTTCGAAAAACATAATAACTGGCCAGTCTCCCATATATAAAAACTTTTTTTCGCAATACTTTCTGAGGGGCCTGGTACATACTTAAGGGTGTGCTAGAGACCATCCGACTGAACATGTTTCTCCTCCGTACAAACATAATAATAGCGAAAAAATTATCTGATATCCCATACAAAATTTCAATACCTATTCGACCCGAATGTATGAGGCAGCTGATATTTTTTTCGCTATTAAGACGTTTGTCCGATGGAGAAAAATGTTCAGTTTGATGGTCTGTAGCACACCCTTAAGGATGTATTTACCCTTTCCGTTACACCTTGTATAGATTCTATTTTGAACGTTATGACAATAGTTTGGAAAAAAATGTCTAAAAACAAAAATAAACCTTTTGTTGTTATTTTCAGGGTATTGGGGGTGGATGTCGTCCATGGGACCGGGAGAATTAGTCGAAACGAGTGGGCGCATGAATAGTCAGACCTATCTGAAAATTTTACAAGATGTTATGGTGCCAACAGTTCGCCTTGCTTACCCAGAAGGACAGATATATTTTGTCCTTGAGAACTGTAGGGTCTACCGTTCGCGTATAGTGATCGAATGGCTCACTACTCAGAGTGATATCATTGTAATCTTCATGCCATCGAAAAGCCCGGATTTAAATCCAATGGAAAATGTGTGGGGTCAAATGGTTTTAAACTGGGATGCAAGCGAAGTGAAGTCCAAGATTGACTTGCACAATGAAGTTTTGAGGAGATGGGAGTTGATGCGAGGTAGTGATGTAGGTTGGACGATGGTGGCACAAATGAGAAGCAGGCTCCAAAAAATAATAGAAAGCGATCATCAAGTCTCGAGTCATCAAGTGGCATGATTTTTTTTCACAGCAGCCATAAAGATCAAAGGTTACTAACGTATAGTATATGTAGATAATATAATAATAATGACTCCAAATACTTGCGTAGACACAACCTTGTAGCCAGGATTATCAATCAGCAACTTGCTCTGAAATACAGCTTTGTGGAATCGGAAGTGCCGTACTATAGGTATGTGCCCGACCCAGTTCTCGAAAATGGCAATATCACACTGTATTGGGATCAATCCATCATCACTGACAGGACTATTGTTGCTAATAAGCCTGATGTAGTGGTGGTGGATCGATCAGAGCGGCGCGCAATGATTGTTGACATAACGGTTCCACATGACGAGAACCTCGTGAAAGCCGAGAAAGATAAGCAAATCAAGTATCTTGACTTGGCTCGCGAGGTTGTCGACATGTGGCATGTTGACTCAGCGATCATTATGCCGATAGTCGTAACAGCCAATGGCCTAATTGCCAAGAGCCTCGACCAATATCTCATGCGGCTCTCGTTAGGCAGCTGGATCAAGGGCTTGATACAGAAAACGGTACTCCTGGACACGGCTCGTATCGTTAGGAGGTTACTTTATAAAATATTTAAAAATGTAAATGTACGTTGTGAAAATGGAATAATGACTCCAAAAAGAATTTTGGCGAAATTTATATCGAAGCTTAAATATCTGATGTCAAAGTTGTGTTGTTCGTTGATTCTACTAGGTAACTGTTCTATCGTTTGCTGTATGCCATTACTTCCCAGAATTTGATCCTTATTAGCGACACTATCGAATGGTCATCTTGTAAAAATATACACTTCTGGACACATCTATTGGCCCACCTTAGAGTTTAGGTTTCGATGGCCCCTACCGAAATATGATTGCTAGATTGAACAAAAACTGTTGATGCAGTTTTAAACCTGATACATTTTACCATCTTTTTGGATCGTATTGTTTTAAATTTGAATTCAGAATACCATACGACATGGAGCTACGCCTAACAAGTCGGATATGCGCCTTGTTAAAGGCAATTGATTTTTGAATAAAAAACATGTTTTATCAAATAAAGCTTTAATTTAATAACGCGTGTTGCCTCCATGGGCATCTACCACAGCTCTCATAAGATTAGGCATAGAGTTTATCAACCGCTCTATGAAATTTTGAGGGATCATCTCCCATTCCTCTTCTATGGCAGTTTTCAACTCCTGCATCGTCTGGGCAACTGGCTGACGAGCCCTAACACGTCTTTTTAGCTCGTCCCACATGTGCTCAATGGGGTTCATGTCTGGGCTTCTGGCTGGCCAGTCCATAACTGTGATGTTCACATCCCGAAGATATGCCCTGACGATGCCGGCCGCATGGGCTCTTGCATTATCATGCATAAAAAGGAAATTTGGGCCCACATAGTCCGCGTATGGTATCACGTGAGGTTCTAAGCACTCACGAATGTACCTTTCAGCATTTAATGTTGGCAGGCGTGGTCCTGTAAAAACCTCAAGTTGAGTTTTGCCGCTCGCGGATATACCGCCCCAGACATTCCATGAGCCACCGCCATAAGCAACCCTCTCTTCAAAGCAGCATTGTGCGAAACGCTCTCCCTTACGTCGGTAGACCTTCTTCCTTCCATCATTGCCATGTAACACAATTTTAGACTCATCAGAAAAGAGTACACGGCTCCAATCTTGCTGTGTCCAATTTAAATGACTGCGTGCGAAATGAAGGCGCGCTGTTCGGTGGGCTCGCGTTAGTTTGGGCCCATTAGCTGGCTTGTGTGGTACCATATCGCGTTCTTTTAACCTTCTCCGAACAGTTCGAGCGCTCACAGATACTCCGTGGAAGTCACGAAGTTGGTTTTGTATCTCAATGGAGGTAAGGTGACGATTTCTCAAGCTGGTCGTCACGATGAATCGATCCTGCCTTTCAGTTGTGACCCGAGATCGTGGCCTTCCTTGGCGACGAACAAAGCCGCCAGTCTCTAGGTACCTCCGATAAACATTTCGGACCGCAGATCGACTTAAATTAAGTTGAGCACTCACGTTTCTTTGGCTGTGTCCGGCCTGAATAAGTGCCACAGCTTGGGCGGCGACTTCAGGTGAAGTATCCATAGATTATTGATAGAACCTCACCTTAATGTTAAAAATAAGTAATGTTTGTTGCAAAACCAAAGATATCAATCACTTTTTCAAGAATTAAATCCAAGTAAACCAATAAAACCAAGTTTTCTTAGTATTCGATTGTTTGATATCAACAAACAGGCTCCAAATTGTCTTTTGTTTCTTTAAATTCTGTGTTCGAAATTCAAAAAAAGACTATTGAATGAAATTGTGAATGTGTCAGGTTCAAAACTGCATAAAAACTTTTTGCTCGACCTAATTCAAAATTTTAGCTAGGACCAAACGAAACTGAAAATACAAGGTGGGCCAATAGATGTGTCCAGAAGTGTATTTGCATTGTATAGATTCAATCTCTTAGTATTATATAATTTCATAGCACATGTGTGAGTGCTATGTACTGTATAGCCACCAGTTACTGAGTACCTACATCTCTCATTGGACGCGAATTTACCCTGGTGGTTGAGTGAATGTCATGCTCACTTAAATGTCACGCTGATGGTGGCGGGTGTGTCGGGTCATTTAGTTCCCTTCAATATGGTTGAGTTAAATAATGGCTGATACATTCGTCATGTTCGTGAACGGGCGCTGTCAGTTGTGACTGGTCATATCTTAGCTGCCACGGTTTATTTTAATTACTTTATTTTTGAATTATTGATTTAATCTTTTACTCTGGACGCTTTTAACTTGCACGTATTTCTACATCGTTCGCACATATTTGTAATTCTCAACATTAATGATGTAACGAAGATTTTGTAACAATATTTTTATTTAAAAGAATGTCATGGAGTTGTTCCCATTCTTCTCCATAGAGATCTACGCTTTGGAATGGGCAACTACAGTACTTTCACAAGTTATTATGCCTTGTGACTGGGACTATAGCTTCGCGTTTTCTTTTGTTTTTTGACTTTCAAAAGATCCTGTAATGGTCTGTAGGCTTTGAGTTTGAGTTCGGTGTAATAATCAGGGTGTGTAAGTATGAAAAGAAAATAAACAACGAATACATTGATCTCATTAGATCCTTCCGAAATATTGTATTTAGAAGCTAAGAAACCAAATTTGCAACAGTTTTCTCCATCAGTAATCCAGTATGCTTTGGAACAGTTACCTAATGTCAATTAAAATTTCCAAACATATTCCTAAATCAATAAGCGCGTCACCACTGCATTTTTCAATAAAAAAAAACAAGTTGTGGCTCCTTCATAAAACCTTTTACACTGTTAGAGAATTCTTTGAAAGTTATTAAATATAAATTAGTACGCACGTCTCCATTAAGTACTTACCCGCCCTCCCTCCACGGCCCGAGTGTTGAAGGGTTAGCACATACTGACGCTGTGTGTACTAGATGTAAATATTTCTTATTACACCTAATTGTGTGATGTTAATGTTGTTTTTTTTTTATATTATACTAGATTTAGCCCGCAGCTTCGCTCGTGTAAATTTAGAATTTGACATTAACCGTCTCGGGCACGTGGCGCTTTCTATTATCGTCAGTGTTTTCCTCGGGAACAGTAGTTTTTACGGGATAAAAGGTACCCTATGTCCGTTTCTGTACACCTGACAACGTATATGCATAAATTCAGAACGATCGGTTCAGTTGTTTAGGCGTGAAAAGGTAACAAACAAACAATATTTCTTTCGCATTTATGATATTAGTTAGGAAGTTAGTATTATAGAGTTTACATCTATTAGTTTTGTTTTTTGTTGTTTTGTTTAACTAGAGTTTAAGTAAGTTAGCCAGGATTTATGTACCTATAAGTGAGTGATATTAAATTTAAGTGTTACATATTTAGTGTAATAAGTGTAACCATTTTAATGTACTTAAACATTCGTGTAATAAATGTAACTAATTTAATGCACATACGCCAGCACCTCAAGGTACAACATTCTGTCAAATTTCTTTAATGGATTTCCAAGATTATAGTAATTAAAGATTAGGTTCGATGTTGATTAGGAAAATTTGTCAGTTTCGGGTAGCATGATGGGCTGGCGTCTGTACCAGGGATGTTCTGGAGCTCCGTAACCGTAACCGAATCTATCGGATATCCGAAATAAAAATATATTCGTAACCCTAACCGTGTCCGTTTCACAAGTTTCGGATAGTTTCGTTTAAAGGCGGAGTCTAAATAAAACGACATGTCTCAACAGGTTTTTGCTTGATGTAATTATTATAACATCTCTTAAATAATTATTTACTTATATGACTGATTATAATACCAAATGATAACCTAGACTAGATAAAACCTATAAATAAAACCAAATTATTACATACTATTTGTGTTTATATTTTACTTCAATCTAATAACCGTAACCGTACCTATCCGAAACTAACGGATAATCCGAAATATTTACATATCCGAAACCGATATAATTTTATTCCTATATCCATATCCGTATCCAGATCCGAAATATCATATCCATGACATCTCTGGTCTGTACATAAACATTCGTGTAATGAGTGTAACTATAATGTACAAAATTTTGTTATGTTAATTTAATTTTATATAAGTATGCCGCTTTAGCGGCGGATATGTTCCTGAACTGCGCTATTACCTGTAACAACTTTGTGCCTACCGAATCCTCTTTGTCTTTGTTATCATGAGCTAATAAGATATGTTAATGGAGAAGTTTCCTTATTTTGGATTAAGTTTCATAATTAAATTAAGAAGAAACAAAACAAATTGGTTGTCTGTAAAGTCGGTTTACGGACGATAGTTTAACGTGACAACGTCATAACAAAACATTGATGAAATGATTGCATACTTTTATGAATAGCAAGCCGATCGTAACATTACAATGAGCGTAACGTTACAATGAGTCATCCTTTTTCGTGCGTGCAGCCGCGTTCACCGATTTATTATACGTTGTCACGTCAAAAGTGAAAACATAATTAAAATATCCCTAGAAATGTTAAAGTTATGAGACTCTAAAGTTGCGCTTTCAATGAGGTCGTTCAAGGGCGTCACTTGACCGCATTACGTTATTTATTCTTGATGTTATTGCTAACAAAACAAACCAAAGAGAAGGTCGATAAGAAGGATTTACTTGGAAAGTTAAACTACTTTCATTTGAGTACGAACCTAAGTCGGATTTAAAGAAAAAAACGCTCTATAGGTACTGTACTTATTGTGTACTTGTTTATGTATTTTTTTTTGTTTTATTTATTCAGTTCGACTTCAATTATCTATTTCTTAGTAATTTAAGGGCATTTTTTTTTTTAAAAAAACACCGACATTTTAGTTTTGATATATATTTTTATTCGTATTAAACGTATATGTTATCAACATCATGAAACTTCTCCATTGATTATCTAAGCTGAATATATATGGAAGCGACAGGGTGGCCGGCGAAATTCAAATTTTCTTACGGTTTTTGCATTTTGCCGGTGAGTGTCCGTCTTTATGATGAATAAAAAAACCGGCCAAGTGCGAGTCGAACTCGCGCACGAAGGGTTCCGTACCATTATTTACAAAAACGAGAAAAAAAGTCACTTCGTTGTATGGGAGCCCCCCTTAAATATTTATTTTATTCTGTTTTTAGTATTTGTTGTTATAGCAGCAACAGAAATACATAATCTGTAGAAATTTCAACTGGCTAGCTATCACGGTTCATAAGATACAGCCTGGTGACAGACGGACGGACGGACGGAGGGACGGACAGCGAAGTCTCAGTAATAGGGTCCCGTTTGACCCTTTGGGTACGGAACCCTAAAAATGATACGCTGCCGTAACTAATATGGCTTTACTGAGTTATAATAATTAAAGTCACATTTAACCCCACAGAATGACTTTTTCATGAAATAGTCATTCATTGGGATTAAATGAACTTAAAGGGCTTGTATTAATGATTTTAATGACTACAATTATGTAAATACGTACGTTTTACGGCCGCGTATCATATTTTATTCAACATAAAACCTGACACTGACAGGCAAATTGCAAAAAACGTAAGAACATTTGAATTTCGCGAGCCACAATGTCGCTTCCACATTAAATTGAAAAACAATGCATTCCAAAAAGCACACAATTCAATTTATCGCGCCCAGGTTTTGAACTGTTAACCTTTATTTCTTTATTTATTTATTAACTCGTCATCACTATCATTACAGGAATGTCCTAATTCAATGCGCGTCAAGCGGGGTAGTAACCTCCGGCCCATTTAGACGTTAATTAATTTCTTGTAAATGTTAACACTATTATTCCTTGTCGGTAGACGAAAGAATAAAACTATAAAAGTACAATTGTTTTTTTTTTAATTAAATATAGATTAAGAAAAACACTAACTTATTTATTTACTTAAAAAACATAAATCATAAAAAAAATGTTTTTGCAAATACAAAAACCAACATGGGGCGTATCACTGATTTGAACGCACTTGTCTTTAGGGGGAGGGGGTAACCACTTAATGGAGCTGTGTGTACTACTCAGTTGCATACAGTTAGACTGGAAGCCGACCTCAACATAGTTGGGATAAGGCTAGGCAGTTGATGAATGTTCCCACTGCTGGGACACAGGCCTTCTCTGCCGTAATCCACAACGCAGCCCAGTGCGGGAAAATAGATGTCACACTTTCAAATTTGTGGTTCTAGGACATTAGTACATTAGTTAGGACATTAGTAGTACTTACACAATTATTTTTTTCTATTATTATGTTAAATATTGTTAAGAAATCTCGCCCATCATCATCATCATCATCATTTCAGCCGAAAGACGTCCACTGCTGGACATAGGCCTCCCCCAAGTTTCGCCAAATTGACATAACATGGGGGGTTTTGCCATAATCGCCACGCTTGGCAGGCGGGTTGGCGATCGCAGTACGGTTGTTACCAAAGCACAGAGAACGCTGCTGCCCATTCTCTGGCAAGTCCCTTAGTCGCCTCTTACGACACCCACGGGAAGATATGGGATGGTGCTATTCTTTACGTCCGACACCATACAGAGCAGAAATCTCGCCCAAGTAGTAGTTATTAGATTCAGCCGCCTGTGATACAGGTTTAACCTAGTACAGGCATCGAAATTTGTTATACCTTCATTATTTTTAAGATTTAACTGTATTTATTGTGCCAATATTAGTATTTGAATAAAATATATGATAAAAAAAAAATTGTGTCCTCACGATGTTTTTATCAACGACCTACCTACCTAACCTTTTCCCAACTATTGACGGCACAGTTGGCGCAGTGGTTGAGCGATTGACTGCTGCGCTACGTGTCGCGGGTTCGATCCCCGCACGAAACAAATATTTGTATGGCCTACGGATAGTTGTTCCGGGTCTGGCTGTATTTTACATGGAGCGACTGCCTATCTAACCTCCACAATCCAGTTAGTACTGGGTAATACGATACCTCTTCATAAGACTGGTTGTTAGACTTTCAGACAAAAGACTGCCTGTAACGACTGTAAGAGGTCAAATAAAAGTGTCCGTTTCAACCACGCGGCCACCTCATAATACTTGATGAAACTTTGCCAGGAATTAGTCCTAATTTATTCCTATACACACCTCTTTTCGTGAATTTGTTCCAAAAAAAACCAAGGCGCTATGACCAAGAATAGTTGGCCGCTAGAACCGCCACTTGCCGTAGTCATCGCCCGTGATTACACAGAAACTATATAATGCAGATAGACGAATTATGCATCAAAAGAAAGGTCTTAATTTGTTCCATTTGTTTCAAAAATAAAAAACATCAAAAAGTAAATAAATGAAAAGTTATGCAATATTTAGTTTTCAGGTTATGAGTAGGTAGGTATCTCACCTTATATATCAAATTATTAGAAGCTAATGTGTATGCACAATTAGTCCCTAATTTGTTACAGCGAATAAACAGAAAAAAATACTAGAAAGTAGGTTCAATGATTTGTTAGAGTCGATTTTAGTTGGCCGCTCGGACGGCAATATGCCTAAAATACAATGGCGTTTATCTCGTTATTAAAAGCAGGTTTAAGCTTAGTTATAGTACTAATTGACGGGTAACGTAACCTAGTTTGGATAAACATGGAGAATATAACTGCAGCATTCATATTTTAGAAGAAATTTACAAAAAATCTGTAGTATGAAACCGTATGAGAGTAGGGTGACCATGATTACATTGGTACCAAGGCATGTTTTTAATGTTGGACTCTGTTTGAACGAATATGCGGTTCGTTTTGCGGCCATTGTCTATTGTTCTTAATTCTTTAAAGTATTTACTGATTAAATTTTCGTTTCATTGACTTTCCACAGGTGTTTTATGATGGGAACGATTCCAGAAAAAGGATCTCTATTGTTTCCAAACTATTGTTAAAAATATTTGTCACAAGGGGTTTGAACGATTATTTTTTGTTGTGAATATAGTCATTACTGTGCTGAATTTTTAACTGTGTGCTCGTACCTCGTACGTATTTAATTCCCGAGATTTACAAACTACTAAGTTACTGAGACAACTATCACTAAATCCAGAAGTGTCTAAGAGTGCTTAGCTATGAGTTGTGTCACTTATATGTTGGATTTGTTAATGTGGAACTCACCACCAAAAAGTATTGCAGAGGGATCCAAATGAACTGCGGTAAGTTAAATTTTTACTTTTTCATGATGACTTGAAGCAAGCCTGCTTTTGGCTGCTCCCAAACGAAAAATCTCCTTTTGAAAATCTTATTATTTCTTTATTATTATTTTTTTCTTTTATTATTTATTCTTATTTTTTTTGGATTAAGAACAATAGACAATGGCCGCAAAACGAACCGCATATTCGTTCAAACAGAGTCCAACATTAAAAACATGCCTTCGTACCAATGTAATCATGGTCACCCTACTCTCATACGGTTTCATACTACAGATTTTTTGTAAATTTCTTCTAAAATATGAATGCTGCAGTTATATTCTCCATGTTTATCCAAACTAGGTTACGTTACCCGTCAATTAGTACTATAACTAAGCTTAAACCTGCTTTTAATAACGAGATAAACGCCATTGTATTTTAGACATATTGCCGTCCGAGCGGCCAACTAAAATCGACTCTAACAAATCATTGAACCTACTTTCTAGTATTTTTTTCTGTTTATTCGCTGTAACAAATTAGGGACTAATTGTGCATACACATTAGCTTCTAATAATTTGATATATAAGTTGAGATACCTACCTACTCATAACCTGAAAACTAAATATTGCATAACTTTTCATTTATTTACTTTTTGATGTTTTTTATTTTTGAAACAAATGGAACAAATTAAGACCTTTCTTTTGATGCATAATTCATCTATCTCCATCATATAGTTTCTGTGTAATCACGGGCGATGACTACGGCAAGTGGCGGTTCTAGCGGCCAACTATTCTTGGTCATAGCGCCTTGGTTTTTTTTGGAACAAATTCACGAAAAGAGGTGTGTATAGGAACAAATTAGGACTTATTCCTGGCAAAGTTTCATCAAGTATTATGAGGTGGCCGCGTGGTTGAAACGGACACAAATAAAATTATTACTTATAGCTGCGCAGACGCTGGCCTTCGGCCGAAAATTGGCGTCGTCGGCCTGGCGCTGGAGTGGATATATTTATTAATTTATTATTTATTTATCACTTCAAGTACAATGTACAGTGGCGGACTTAGTGCCATAGGCATTTTCTACCAGTCAACCACCAGTCCACCAGTACCAGTCAGTGATATAAGTCTTTGAAAAGTGACGTCATGAAAAGTAAAAGCCCCCCCACCCCCCCCCCCCCTTCACGTGTCACGTAATTTATGAAAGGCCCCTAATAAAAATTTCAAAAAATCTTTGTTTTTACAGGAATTACAAAATCAGCAATAGGATAAAAGAAAAAATAATAGAGATGAAGGAAGACGGCGTTCCTGTATCAGCGATAGCAAAAGAAACAGGATTGAAGGTAAGATATGACCAGACGTCGGAATTAGGTAGAGTTATTTATGTACTTACACTGGTTTCATACAGCGAAAGAATAAAGTGGATATGCCTCAAATCTAGAGGTTAATTTTAAAGAGCAGAAAAATCCCGTGATTTATTAAATAAAATAGTTATTTGTTATACAAGAGTGCAAAGTTGCTTTTTAACCGCGAGTACAATTTTGATGACCGAGCAAGCGAAGGATTCTAAAATGTTTTAAATTTAAAGGATATCAAAATTAGAATCCTAAGCGTTAGCGAGGGAATCAAAAGAGCACGCGGTGAAAAATCTTTGCACTCGAGTGCAACACTTAACTTTTCATTCCACCTCAGCGAGGAAATGACTAAATGCAAAAAAAAAACGTTTACAATCACAAGATAGGTGCACTTTTATTTCAGTTTAGGTATGAATTACTACATTATGACAGGTAAGTATTACAGAATAATCTTTAAATTATAACAAAATAATATTACGGTATAATTAACAATGACGTGAAAAAATGCCGCGTAAAGAACCGCGTACAAAGCAAATTGAAAAAAGAACACCAAGAAGGTTCCGAGCTTCGATCAATTATTGATCGAAGGTTCCGAGTCTGAGTTTTTAACAAATTAAAAAAAAGTTGTATGATATATTCGGCACCATACAGGTAAATAGGTTTAATGTTTTTTTTTATTCACAAACTTAGTGCACACGATGTTCTAAATTCAATTTACTTTATCCTCTAGAGAATAAAAACGGCTTTTCCACTCAGATATTGAAGATTAAAAATACTCTTTCCGAGATGGTGGGATGAAAAAGTTATTTACTTTTACACAATTTAAGCCATCCGACATCGGATGTCCGAATTTGCAAAATTCCAATGCAAAAATCCCGGGAAGATCCATATTAGTATCAACATTTCGATGCAAGTACATAAATAACTCTACCTAATTCCGACCTCTGGAAATGACTCATCATATTTTGGTTCATTGGCATCATCATACAAAGCAGGAGCAGAGCACGTGGATAAATTATAACAGCCGCTCGAGTCGGGTCGGGTCGGGTTCAGGTTGAGCCGCCCATGCCTAGGTTGGTCCGTGGATGGGTGACCACGCATTACATACTGAGTTTCCTCCGTGCCTCGGAAAGCACGTTAAGCAGTTGTCCCGGCTGTCATTTGAAGACCTTTGACAATCGTCACAGGTAATCAGTAGCCCGAAAGTCTGACAACCAGTCTTACCAAGGAGTATCATATTACCCAGTACTTTCTGGGTTGTGGAGGTCAGATCTTCGATCAATAATAATAATCTATTATTGATCGAAGGGTCAGAAAGACAGTCGTTACATTTAGAATACTAGTAATCAGCTGCATCCGGTTAGACTGGAAGCCGACCCCAAGGTAGTTTGGGAAAAAGGGCGGTCACATATCCACGGACCAACCTAAGCTAGCGCGGCTGAACCTTGAAGATCGACCCCAGCGGCTGTTATTATTTAGACTCGAGCTCCTCAAACTACACACATCAACACGGTCTAGGCATATTTCATACTCAATTAAATAACTCGAAAAGTACTGGCCGCATTGGAATCTTTTATACACCGATTTGTTTGTAATTTATCTCAGACTAATTCCAAATTCAAATTTTTGAAAATTCTTTTGTTTCGGTGGCATAAAAATGTCTTGATGTCTAGGAGAGGGAATTTTCATTTTTGCGAAATTTAGAAAACAATACGAATTACGTTTAGTTACAGTTTTTTTTTCATTTTTAAACGAAAGATAAAGTTAAAATTGTGGTATTGTAGCCATGCAACGCCAACATTTGACGAGGGCGGAGATTTTACGAGCTGTGGGAATGCTGGAAGCTGGGTCTGTTCAGCGTAATGTTGCTGAGGCCATAGGGACCCACCAAAATGTAATTTCAAGATTGTGGACACGCTATCGTGCCACAGGTGAAGTAGCGGAGAGGCACCGGGGGCCAAGTCGCATCACTACCCCCAGACAAGACCGATTTTTGCAAATTACTGCGCGAGCTCAACCAAATGCAACGGCGACTCAATTGGTCCAAAGGCTGCGAGTGGAACACCAAGTGCTTGTGAGTGACCAAACTGTAAGAAGGCGACTGCATGAAAGCAATCTACGCTCTCGTAGACCACTCTGGGTCCCACCTTTATGGAGAGGCAATCGTGGACGACGATTAGAATGGGTTCGGAACCACGTGGACTGGGGCCGTGAGCAATGGTCCAATGCGCTGATCACGGATGAATCCAGGTTCGGCTTCCATCCAGATTCACGAAGGACGCGTGTTTGGCGAGTTTCTGGACGATGGAGCCGTCTTCAGAACCCTCAGGAAGTCACCCATACTGTTAGCTTGATTAAAATTCATGTATTAATTTCTATTAAATATTGTGCATTTAAAAATACATTTGCCAAATTCATTACAAATAAGTTGTGAATTCTATCAAAACTGGTTGATTTACGAAAGTTTGCATAAGTAAAATATTAATTTTTGTTTATATTACTGTAAAATATGTTGATTTTTACTTGTATTTTTAGAATAATCTTACGTTTTATTTTTAATATTAATCTTACTGTTATTTTAGATTCGTAGCTCAATTTTCACTTCCGATACAAAAATGGCGGGAATAACAAAAAAAAAAGGCGGGGCCAGACGATTGAGTAGGAACTGCTGGTAATTTTTTTTGCTGATGACCCATGAGTGATTCCACGGCAGTAAATTTTGAGCTACGAAGCGAATTGTTCTTGGTTATCACCTAACCAATGTAATACCAATAAAGTTATTTTGAAGGAGAACAGTTTTTGGATTTCTAAAGAAAATTCTAACAGTTCAGAAGCAGGGATAAACACCAAGGATTCTGGTGCACCTATTGCTACCACCCTGGTGTGATCATACGCCTACAATAAGGTATGTTATTAGTGTATTTGAATATTCAATATGATTTTGTGTCATTCCTTATTTCAAGTGTTGTGCCATATTTTTCCGTTGATACCATAATGGAAAAATTTATCCGTATTGTTGCAATCTACTGGAAGATTAATTATTAAATTCGTTTGAATATAACTAGTGTAAAAGACGCTTAGCGAACCTGAAAGTCACCTGTTACTGAAATATTGAAGGTCAAAGTTCCTATTGTTTTTCTTCTCCTTCCCAACAATGCTTTTGCTCAATGTTTTTAGGTTTCATGTAGGTACAGAATGCTCAGATTATGCCTCGGGGATGAGTTTTTTTTTTACACACTGTAGGTCAGATATTAAAAATGTTTATTCAAATATCCTATGGCTATTCGTGAAAAAAAGCGCGGGAAATTCATAGCGAAAGGGCGCCTTTTTTAAAACAAATTTTTAAATAATTATTTTTTTCATCCATAAGTTAATTTTCTTGCTCTTCTCATGATGGGGAAGAAAGGGAATCCTAAGAAAAGAAAAAAAGAAGATAGTTCGCCTTCTGCTCCACCGTTGGTGTCCTCTGAAGACGATGGTGGAGCCTCAAGCTCTTCAGAGGAAGCTGTCCCTGTAGAAAAGGATAAGTATCGGGAATTCAGGATTCCCGACTACATTAGGTCATATCCTGAAAACGGAGGCAATTTTGAATATGTCGTGTTTCTAGAGAGCATTGATTTAGTCCCGATTGGTGATAGAGATATGATGTCTCTTTCAACCAGTATTAAAAAATACAACAAGGGTGTAAAACAATTATTACGGATGAATCGTTACAAAATTGGTGTCATTTTTGAACGTCCTGGTTTGGCTAATGCAGCGTTAATGAATAGAAAATTTTTGGATACTTTTAAATTGAAAGCCAGTATTCCTGCAGCCGCTACGGAAAATACAGGTGTTATCATGCATGTTCCCATTGACCTTAGCAACGAACACATCTACAACGCAATAACTAGCACAAAGAATATTATTTCTATTAGAAGATTTATGCGTCGCACTATTTCAGAAGGAGGGGGGGTGTCCTTTCAGCCTACGAAGACGGTGTCCATCACATTCTCGTGTGCAACGATACCCGATAGTGTAGACCTGAACAGCTGGCGGTTCGAAGTGCGTCCGTACATTCCGCCGGTAAAACAATGCTTGAAGTGTCTAAGGTATGGCCATATAGCTAAATTCTGTAAGAACTCCCAAAGATGTTCCATATGTTCAAAGGACCATAATTATAAAGAATGCCAAATACCATCAACGGAGGCAACATGTTGCCACTGTCAAGGTAAACATGTAGCTATTTCGTCACAGTGCCCAGTTAAACAACAAAAAGTGGAAGAAAACAAAAACAAGATTAATAAAAAATCATATGCAGATTTATTCAATGAAAAGTCATTTCCATCTCTTTCAAAGGCCAGTCCTGCTAAACAATTACAATCATTAGTTGAAACAGAACCAATTTTAAATATTTTAATACAGACAATAGTAACATTAATTTCTCAAAATAAAAATAACGAAAAGAGTATTTGCACTCAAAGCATAAAAGATGTTCTATTATCAAAAATTCAGAATAATATAAGTAAACCTTAATTTTATGGATCAGCTAAATATAGTACAGTGGAATGCCCAGAGCATCAATAGTAACAAACATGCTTTTTCATATTTTTTATATGAGTATAACATACATATAGCTTTATTGTGTGAGACTTGGCTCAAGCCTCACATGAGATTTAGTATTAAAGGATATAATATAGTAAGATTAGACTCAGGTAATACACACAATGGTGTAGCTATTTTAATACATTACAGTTTACAATTTAGTAAAATAGATACTTTATGTGATGATTCCATACAAAATATAGCGATTCGTTTAAATAATAATAATAATAATAATAATGTCATCAGTCATCAGTTGTATCATCGAATTTCTTATATAAATATTTTTGGATTTATTACACATTTTGTACCACAACAATTCTTTTAAAATAGTTTTTTGAAACAACTTAAATATTTAAAAATTGTAAATAAACTTAAGAAGAGCATCAAGTAAAAGAAAACTGGTTCAACAGCAACATGACGTCTGTCACTACAAAATTCAAAATCCATCAAAAACTTAAATACGTCGAGAAAATGGACAGCTGATGGAATGATTACACGAGCAGCTTCGAGACGCGCACGCCCATCACCCCCGGACTCGTCGCTGAGCTCCGCCTCGCCGCCGCCGGACCCCGGATCACCTGTGTCATCGGCAGCGGCAGTTGCGTCGAGCTCCAGCGACGAATATTTCTCCCCGCCGACGTCGCCAACACCTGTACGTCGGCCGGGGCGAGGCCGGCCACCGTCAAGCTTCGGACCTAGGAGCCAACCGGCCCCGAGCCGGGTCCCCGCTGCCGGTGGTTGTGTGCAGCGCATGAGATGGACTTATTCCATTAATGAGAACGTCATGCGCGCATACTATGGGTCTACAGAGGGGGGAACTAACCTCACTGCGTACCGTGTTAGGATGCTGTCTATGTTTCAGGAACTTGAACCGACTGTCAACGTTTCGGCCCAACGGTTGTCGGATCAGGTGCGGGTCATCCAACGCAATCACATGTTGGACGACGCCGCACTTGATAGGCTGCGCTCAGAGGTACCGAGCAACCACATCGACTTGACTCCGGCGCAAACCGCGGTGCAAGCGTCAACTATTGACGCAATACCACCGCGGTCCAATCTTGGTGCTGTAGAGGAGGATGATAGGGTTGCCACGGTAAGTAGCCAGTGCAACGAAAGTTTGAGGAGCGCTCTGGAAGATGCGCTTCACGAGTATCGATCCACTCCTGCCCAACTTAGGCCCCGATTACCACGGTTACCCATGCATAAGAAAAATAAGGCGCTGGTGTGTGCCTTGGACTCGCAACTCAAAAATATTTTTGAGAGTAGTGAGAACCTCGTTGATACGCACTCGATCTTGTATTGTGGGGCTGTAGCGGCTTGTCGTTTAGCTAACGTCAAATTCCCAAATTTTGACGTAGCTACTCGACCAAAACCAGCCGTACCAGCTTGGCAACGCAGGATCGAGGGCCGTATCGACGGGGCCAGGGTACTCATTGGCAAACTATACTGCTTCAGGGAGGGCAATACACGCCCACGTGTGATGCGCTTTGTGAGGCGGGCATTCTTGGGGACTGGAATCAGCCCTCAAGAATACATGTCCCGAGTCACAGAGCGCATCGACTTCCTGAAGCAGAAAGTTTATGCATGGGCGAACCGTATTCGGCGGTATAAGAAGCGTGTTGATCGGTACTCGCAGAATCGCATGTTCCAGAGTGATGAGAGGTGGGTATACAGAGCTTGGGAGCGACCCGAACAAAGTGTGACGGACGTGTGCCGCCCGGATGATGCTGCCACGAGTTCATTCTGGCGCAGCATCTGGTCGGTGCCCGTCTGTCATACGGAGGCTGACTGGATGCGTGATGTCGAGCGAGTGTGTGAATCCATCCCAGAAATGGAAGAGATTTCAATCACACCGGTAGATGTTGCCAGAGCAGTTCGTCCGTTACCGAACTGGAAATCTCCGGGACCGGACGGACTGCACAACTTCTGGCTCAAATGGCTAAGTAGTTCACACACTCGCCTGGCATCTCAATTCCAGTCATGCTTAGAGTCTGGGTCGCTACCAGAGTTTCTAACAACGGGTGTTACCCACCTGCTCCATAAGTCAGGTAGTCCTGCGGAACCCAAGAATTATAGACCGATCACGTGTTTGTCGACGGTCTATAAACTTCTTACATCCATTTTGAGAGAGAAAATTAACAAACACATCGTTAGTAATTCTATTATGTCGGCCTCTCAGAATGGATGTAGGAACGGGTCCCGTGGTACTAAGGAGCTACTCCTCATCGACATGGCCATTAGCCAACAGGTTCGTCGATCCCGCAAGGATCTGTCGACATGTTGGATAGATTACAAGAAGGCCTACGACTCTGTGCCACATACGTGGCTCATGAGGGTGCTGGAGTTGTACAAGATTGATGCAACTCTACGCGCCTTTCTTGAGTCGTGTATGGGGCAATGGAAGACGGTCCTTCGATATCCAGGATGTCGACAGATCCAGGGGAACGATGAGCCTGTATGGATAAAACGGGGAATATTTCAGGGCGACAGTCTGAGTCCACTTTGGTTCTGTCTAGCCCTGAATCCTCTAAGCACATTGCTGGAGGATTCAGGCCTAGGCTACCGGTTGAGGAGAGGTGGTCAGGTCATATCTCACCTTCTTTACATGGATGATCTGAAACTCTTTGCCCCTAACAAATTGCAACTGATGAAGCTACTGAAAGTAACTGAAACTTTCAGTAGCGCCATCAGGATGGAATTTGGTGTGGACAAATGTGCAGTCATGTATGTAAAGCGAGGAGAGATTATGGAATCCGAGGGAATCCAACTCTCGGATTCCATACACCTCAGATCTCTCTCCTCATCCGAAAGCTATAAGTATTTGGGTATGTCGGAAGCGTTAGGCATTAACGTAGCTGACATGAAGCAGTCGTTGAGGGAGCGCTTCTTCGGTCGCCTGAAGAAGGTATTAAACAGCCTTCTTTCAGGCGGAAACAAGGTGCGCGCCTTCAACGGTTGGGTCATGCCAGTTTTAATGTACTCTTTCGGCATACTCAAATGGACTCAGACTGAACTGGACGCCCTGGACAGGAGAGTCCGTTCATTGCTGACCGCAAATCGGATGCATCACCCAAGATCATCGGTAATGAGACTGTACATCCCGCGGAAGTGCGGGGGTCGAGGCTTTTTAAATGCGAAGACCCTCCACAACCGCGAGGTGTGCAGCCTAAGAGAATATTTTTTGAAAGCCGAGGTGGGTATGCACCGAGATGTGGTCGCAGTGGATAAGGTACTCACCCCGCTGTCCATGGCTAAAGAGAACTGGCGCAAACCTGTAGTACTTACTACCGATGACCGCAAGGAAGTATGGCAAGGCAAGGTGCTTCACGGGCGCTTCTACCAGGCTCTTCATGGGCCCGATGTAGATTTTCTAGCGTCCGTGTCCTGGTTACGATTCGGCGACCTCTTTGGGGAAACTGAAGGTTTTGTCTGTGCGATTATGGACGAAGTTATGCTGACGAACAACTACCGGAAACATATTATGAAGGACGGGACGGTGGACGTGTGTCGGGCATGTCACCGTCCGGGTGAGTCTATCAGACATATTATTTCTGGTTGTTCTCGTTTGGCTAACGGCGAGTACTTACACAGGCACAACCAAGTAGCCAGGATTATTCACCAGCAACTTGCCTTGAAATATGAACTTGTGGAATCTGAGGTACCGTACTACAAGTATGTGCCCGACCCAGTTCTCGAGAAAGACCATGTCACGCTGTACTGGGATCGGCCTATCATTACTGACAGGACTATTGTTGCCAATAAGCCTGACATAGTGGTGATAGACCGATCAGCGCGCCGCGTAATGATAGTCGATGTTACCATCCCGCATGATGAGAACCTCGTGAAGGCTGAGAAAGAGAAACAAATAAAATATCTCGACTTGGCACACGAGGTTGTCAGCATGTGGAATGTGAACTCGGCTATCATTGTGCCGATTGTCGTAACGGCCAATGGCCTTATGGCTAAAACCTTCGACGAACATCTGTCGAAGCTCTCACTTGGCAGTTGGATCAAGAGCCAGATTCAGAAGGCAGTACTCCTTGACACGGCTCGCATTGTGAGGAGGTTCCTGTCTCTGCAGCCCTAACCACCGGTAGCTTGGACCCTGTTCCCGATACCGGTGGGCTACTATTTTTATATTTTTAAATGTTTTTTTATGTCTTTTTGTAAAAATATTTAAAAATGTAAATGTATGTTATTTTAATGAATAAACGGAATAATAATAATAATAATCATTTATTAACAGATCATACAATCCAATTGGTTAGTAGGTAATACAAATACAACTTAAACACTAGAGTTAGTAAATAATTATAAATTGATTGAAATTTTGGTAATACTTATTAACAATGTCAAAACAATCAATAATAAAAATGTCAAAATCATAAAAACAACAATGTCAAAATCATTACTAATTATATCAACATCATTAATAATTCATAATAATCAGGAAAAGAAATAAATACAGGACGATAATAATAAAAAAGCACGAATTAAAAGACACATTATTTCAAGGCATGAGTTGAAGGAAATACTTGTGTTGTGGTCCAGTGCCTGAGTATTATACCTTCCGCCCTATCAGCCACAGTGACCAAGAGGCTATTGGAGCTGCCCCGCACCCGCCGCATCAGGGAGGCCACACGCTTTCGCATGATTGCGTAAAAATCGTCTATACGTGCCTCTGCGAACATTCCTGATGCGCTACAGTGTCGTGGCAACCCCAACAACGGTCTGTATGCGTTATTGTACTGGACGCGTAAGGCGCTGTAAGCCTTTTGCGTGTAGTCGACCCATAGACTGCTGGTGTAAAAAGATTGGCAGTATGCCCTAAACAACGTTGTTTTTACACCCCTCGAGCACTTTGCAAATCTACGGATCAACATATTGCTCCTGACTGACAGCGCCCTACGCTCCCTCTCCATGTCAACATTGTCGGTCTGAGTTGCAGTGACCCAGTGCCCCAGATATTTAAATGAATTGACCCATTGCAACTCCATCCCATCGAGTGTGACAGGCGGCACTTCACGATAGTCTTTAGTGCCTGCCTTGAACAACAGACACTCGCTCTTTTTGGAATTATATATGAGACCTTGGGCCTCTGCATGTCGCTCACAAACCGTTTAGCTTTCTGAGGGCGCTGATCGATGGGGCCAGCAGCACCATATCATCGGCGTAACTGATGTTATTGACGAATGTTCCGTCAATGGAACAGCCTACCATAGTACCGCTGAGCTCACGAATCAGCCGATCCACGTATAGACAGAAGAGTTTCGGTGAGGTCAGACCCCCCTGTCTGACTCCACACTCCAGCCCGTACGGATCGGATAGCGAACCTGCCCATTTCACCATATTTGTCTGATGGCCATACCAATACTTCAACAGCTCAATAGTCTCACTGGGAAGCGTTGTATCCTCATACAGCTTCTTCCATAAAACACCATAGGACACCAGATCGAAGGCTTTCGAAAGATCAAGAAAACACGCGTACACGGGGGTTTTCCTGTCCGTGTAGTATCTGACAGTGTGCTTGAGACAAAGTACAGCGTGCTCAGTCGAATGACCCGCTCTGAAGCCAAATTGGGCGTCGTGAAGCGACAGATGTTTATTTAACTGCTTATCAAGCACACTGTCCAAAACCTTGGCAATGATCGTAGCCAACGATATGGGCCTATAGTTATTTATGTCAGACGCGTCCCCAGTTCGATTTTTTATAATCGGCACAACTAAGGTTTTCATTAGATCATCAGGCAGATACGTATGTGCGAAGCAAAAATTGAAAAACATAGCCAGCACTCTGGGCATGTGAACACCTGCATTTTGCAGATGCTCTATGCTGAGAGAATCGTGCCCAGGTGATTTACCGCGCTTCATGTCTTTCAACACTGCAGCTATTTCTTTAGCCGAAACCCTTAGCAATGCCGATCCAGCTGTTGACTTCCTTACAGTTGACAATGACTCTCCAGTTGACCCTAGATGGGACTTCATAGCAAAGTGATTTTTAAAGAGATTGGCTATAGAGGCAGACTCACTAACGCCCTCTACACTCGCAGGAAGGCTCGACTTGCCGCTCAGTTTATTGGTGTGCTTCCAAAACTTCCCAAAATCTTTCTCTCTGTGACAAGATGCTAAAATATTCATTTTTATTTGTTCTCTGTTTTCCTGACACCACTTTAGTTTCCTTTTAAAAACCCGTTTTGTTTCCCTCATGGTATCGTATACACATCCTACTTTCGGTTCACCACATGCCACCCAACTCTGAAAAGCAAGTCGCGCCTCCGAGTGCGCATGTCTAACATGTTTGTTCCAACCTATCACTGGTTTTCTTTTGTTTTGATCCGAACCACAGTTACAAACACATGCCGCTTCGCTTAATATGTCAACAATTTCATAATACATTCTGTCAATAATGGATCTATGTTCTATATCAGTACACAATTTATCACTACATTTACTAAATTGAGAAGGAAAATCAACCAGTCTTAGTCTCGTCGTACATAACTTTTTATATAAGTCAGTTTGTTGCAAGTCCCTTTCACCCCACAAGACCTTATTGCGTTTTCTTATAACGCTTTTGGACTTAGTTCTAAGTACATTAAAGTTACACGTTATCTCTAATGGAATATGGTCAGACCAATAAACGTTGTGTAATATCTTCGCATCAACCACTGACCGCCACGCCGCTTCAGATACTACGCAGTGGTCTAACCAACTCTGAGAACCATAAATGTCACTTACGTATGTATATGAGTCCGAAGGTAATATTTCAATATCGGCACAACGCCATTGCTGCTCATCACAAAAGTCCAAAAGTTCCACTCCAAACCGCCCGCTAGGCTGAGCATTAAAGTCACCCAATATAAACACAGAGTCTATACTATATTCCTCGATAATAGCAATAGTAAAGAAATTTCATTAGTCAGTTTTTATAGTCCTGGAAACGCTCCATTTACTAAGTATAAGTTTGATAATTTAATTCGCAGTATTCCTGGTCCTCTCTTGATCGGTGGAGATTTCAATGCACATCATTCGGCTTGGGGATGTAACAGTGTGAACATTCGCGGCCGCGAGGTGCTTGAAATCATTAATGATTATAATTTGGTTTTATTAAATGATGGAGAAATGACTACTGTAGGCTCTGATAGGTGGCAAAGAAATGCACTTGATTTAACTGTAGTATCAGCTTCAATATCATTGTCTTGTAACTGGTCTGTTCATGACGATCCGTTAGGTAGTTATCATTTGCCTGTAATTACAAGGGTACATATAAATAACAATTATATTATCTCACATGATACAGAAACTTCAAATTTACCAAAACATTTTAATTTTAACTTGGTTGATTGGGTATTATATAGGAAGAATGTTGATATTTTGATAGAAGATTTTAAAATTAATCAAGATAACCCACTACAGTCATACAATGACTTGATAAAGTTGTTAAATTTAGCCATTATTAAATCATCACCCTCAAATTTAAGACCTGCTACATCTTTTGATGCAACATTAGTTACTAGTAATCGTAAAAAACGCATCCCATTACCATGGTGGAATTTGAATTGCACTAAAGCAGTAGAAGACTCTAGGAATGCCTATAAAGAGTTCAAATACAATCCCACATTAGAAAAATATATTGAGTTTAAAAAATTACAAGCACTGAAAAAGTTAGTGTTAAAAAGAGAAAGACATTTGAGCTGGATTTCTCTATGTGAGTCATTTAATAGAACTACTCCATTATCTAGAGTTTGGCAAATTTCAAAGAGATTTAATAAAACATATAAACCTCCAAGTAATAATATTTCAGCTTGGGTATTCGATTTTCTTAAAAAATATACTCCAGATACAGTTGAGGGGCCATTTCAATCAATTTCTTATGAAGTAAAAGCTTCAGGACAATATGAGTATCTACTTAATCCATTTTCTCTTCAGGAATTAAAATCTGCAATATCATCTAGACGTGATTCAGCTTTTGGCCTTGACGGAATACCCTATAAAATGTTGAAAAATGTATCAATTAAGGCACTCTCTGACATACTACAAGTTTTTAATCTACTCTGGCAGGAAATGACCATCCCTAATGAATGGAAAATAGATTGTCTCATCCCAGTACTTAAGCCTAACAAAGAAAGACATAAAGCAGAATCATATAGGCCAGTAGCATTAACTTCATGCATGGGAAAAACCTTTGAACAATTAATTAAACAAAGGCTAGAATTTTATATAGAAAGTAATAGTCTATTACCATCAAATCAATTTGGCTTTCGACGTGGTTACTCCACTCAAGATAGCATTTCTCATTTGCAATTAGATATATACAATTCTAATAAAATGGACAATCATTTTGTTGGTGTCTTCTTTGATATAGTGGGTGCATTCAATAACATCAATCACCACATTTTGTGTGGTGAACTTCGTGCCCTTGGTATTCCTGAAAAAATTATAATATGGATCTTTAACTTTTTACATGGCAGAGAAGTATATGTCAAAGTAAATAAACATTTAGTAGGGCCACGTTTTTCATACAAAGGGGTATGTCAAGGTGGCATCCTCAGTCCATTGATTTACCTTCTTTATTTACATAGACTAAACATTGTACTTGGTCTTGAAGTGGCAAATTTGCAGTTTGCAGATGATTTGGTAATCTATGCTTCAGGTTCAGATATAAGTTCTGTTGAAAGTATTTTAAACTCAGCTTTAACTCGGCTAAAGAACTATTTTCACTATCTAAACTTGGATATCAGTTCAGAAAAATCTAAAGTTATAGTGTTTGGAGAGTGTGAAACAGACCTACGTATTTATTACAATAATAGTGTTCTTCCAATAGTGAATGAAGTGAAGTTTTTGGGTATAATTTTTACAAGCAGCCTCTCATGGTCTAAGTATGTTGACTATCTGTTAGGTAGAGCTAATAAAGCATTTAATTTTATAAAGTCACTGTCATTTGCAGCTGATCCTAAAATTTTACTTATGCTATATAAATCTTTAGTTCGTAGTCATTTTGAATATGGATTTTTATGCTTTGGGACTGATCAGAGATTGGTTCACAAATTAGAGATTCTTCAAAATCACAATCTTAGATGTGTCACTGGTGCAATGAAAACAACTCCAATTAATTCACTTCAAATTGAGTGTAACACTCCTCCTATGAATTTAAGATTTCAGTTTTTAAAATCCAAATACATTCTCAAACTTTTATCTTTCAAAAATCATCCTCTATTAAAGAAAATATTATTTTATCATAGAGTATACAGTCCCTCAAATTCTGTAAATGTCCCTTATATATTTCATGACTTTTCTAATATAATCAGTATTGATGATCAATATCAAATTGAGAAATGTAAAGACAGATGGCCATGTTACTCTGGTAATTATATCAGCAAATTTTGGCCCATGGACATTTACATTAACCGTGACCTACGCACTAAAGAAGAGGTTTATCAGTTAATTGCAGAGTTCACTGGATACAGGCATATATTTACTGATGGATCCAAAAACAATAGAAATGTTTCGCTAGCTATTTATATACCTCATATTAATGTTGGACATGGAGTTCGGTTACCTGGAGCCATGTCTATATTTACAGCTGAATCTCTAGCCATTTTTGTCGCCAAGTACCATTAAATGACGAATATCTGAACTTAAATTACCTATATCTGAAAAATAAACCTAGGTACGATATGATTATAATCTAATGACCGCTGTTATTATGCAAACTGATTTCCACTGAATAACCGTTAGGTACTGAATCTGAATTATCATCGCAATGATATTGGGGGTGTCCCCCCAAAGTGGCCTCCAACCTCCCCTTATAGCCACCCCGAGCCTCTCATCTGAATACTGGTCTGATTTGGTATCATTTCTGAATCTGATCGCTGTTAAAACAATACACACACACACGACAACATTGAAAACAATATAAACTGAATATCTGGTAAATCTGAAGACACATGCACTGAGAAATAACAAGTTCGCTTACCAATATACTGCTAGCTCCGACCGTCAGGCCCAAGTGAGTCCGGGCGTGCGCGCGCGCTGTTCATCCCCGCGCAACACCCCCTCCTTCGCCTCACGCCACGTCTTAACTATTTATTATCTGTACCATAGGCTGTATAACTTCGCATTCGCGACACTCCCGCCCAGGGGAAGAAATAATTGAAAAACTGATTTATTGAAATAACTGTTTAATCAAGATCATAATATATATAATCACAACTGATATATTTTCAGAATGATGACCGGTTATAACTGAGTTGTGATTACCGTTCCATCATCATTCAACTGATAACAACTGACTTTTTGTCCACTAACTTTAATCAACTCTGATTATAGCTGATGATTGATTCAACACTGATTATGACTGATTATTGAATCAATCCTGATTATCACTGATTATTAAAACAATCTGCTTATTAACTGGGATGTCCACTCTCTAACTTTCTCTTTTGCCTTGGTTGCTGATGCCCTGATTGGTCGTCTACTGGTGACTGGTACTGACTGAACTATCGGTGCCTCATTGATAACTGGTTCATCGTCTTGAGTACTTCGAGACTCTTGGTTAAAACTGACTGGATGGACTGAACTGACTGAATTGACTGAACTGACTAAACTGACTGAATTGACTGAACTGACTAAACTGACTGAATTGACTGAACTGACTGAACTGACTGAACTGACTGAACTGACTGAACTGACTGAACTGACTGAACTGACTGAACTGACTGAACTGACTGAACTGACTGAACTGACTGAACTGACTGAACTGACTGAACTGACTGAACTGACTGAACTGACTGAACTGACTGAACTGACTGAACTGACTGAACTGACTGAACTGATTGAACTGACTGAATAACCGCCTGTACTGATTGTCCCTTCTGAAATCCTTCAGACTGTGCTCTGATTTTGACTGTTGAAACATTCTGCTCTGAGGACGATTCTGTACTTTAATCATCAATCTCCAACGGGAACAGATGGCCTACTGAACGCGTCAGTGTTTCTCCTGATGATAATTTAACTTTGGCTACTCTGATCTGCTCATCCGATCCTTTAATCAACTCTGCTATTTTACCAACTTTCCAATGTGCCCAATTATTATCTGACTTAATTTGGATTACCTCTGCTAACTTTGGTTGCCTATTAACAACGACTCGAGGTTGTTTGTGTTTTTCACTTCGTTCGCGGAGGCTAGTCAAGTATTGATTAGTGAACATTTTGGCGAATTCTGATATTATGATTTGACCACGTTTCCATCCGTCTATCAGATTCGTCTTGGTTACTGTAGCTGGTTCTAAGAAGTCTCGATCTGAAACTTCAGTGGTCAAAGTTCCGCCCGTACGCAGGAAATCCGAAGGAGTCAATATGTGCTCTAAATCCGCGCCTACAGTAGTCAGTGGCCTTGTATTAATTACAGCCTCAAGTTCTTTCATTATGGTGCATAACTGGTTATGGTTTATGAGATGTTTGTCTAAAGTTCTCTTCATACTATGCTTGACTAAACCCACTAGTCGTTCATAAAATCCTCCGAACCATGGAGCTAACTCTGGGATAAATTTCCACCGCAACTGATTCTGAATGCAATAATCTGAAGTTAACACTTCTGCTGTAAGCTTAAATTGCGCAGCATTGTCTGACACAAATAATTGAGGTAAACCTCTTATAGCGACGAATCTCCTGATGGCTAGTAAACATTCTTCTGCCGTTAGATCTTTAACGACCTCCAAATGTATTGCCCTAATTGTTAGGCATGTAAACAGGCATACCCAGCGTTTTTCTTTACTACCCTCATCCACCAGCAGTGGACCAAAATAATCCAGGCCGGTAAAGGCGAACGGAAGACTAAGGTTGACTCTTTCTGCTGGTAGATCAGGCATGGGTGGTAATTTAAATGGACCACCGCCGTATTTTATACACTGTGGACACTTTCTAATGACTCTTTGAACTATTGACCTTCCATGTGGCACCCAAAACTTTTGTCTTAATAGAGCTAAGGTATGAGAGACACCAACATGATAGTTTTTCTGATGCAGTTCGTTTATAATTTTGTGTGTGAAATCTGAATCTTTTGGAAGTAGTATAGGCTCCTTTTGATTATGTGACAAATTAGTGTATCTGAATCTACCTTTACACCTAATAAGTCCTTCCTCATCTTTATATAATTTCAGTAATCTCGATAAGTTGGTTGTGATACCCTCAACTTCTTTCGGAAAACGTTTAGTCTGAATTTCCAATATTTTAGTCTCTTTTTTGTCTGAATCATCTACTATCATCGGTTCTGGAATATCTAGACTTGGTCTACTATTATTTAAAGGCATTGAATTCGAAAGACCCTCCCCGGCAATTATCTATATAATTATAAACTGCATATAGTATCTATATTATTATAAACTGCAGGCCACTGATTTGAATTACTCGTTAAAAAGTCAGGTCCTATGAGCCATCTATTGTAATAACCAACCCGTTCCGTTCTAGTGCCTGCATCAGATGGATTTAATTCAGTTGGCACTTAACAGATTTGTAAAGTCTGGTTCTGTTTTATTTTATTGATTCTACGTACCACAAATGGCGGAAGTAATTTATCAGATTTTAGCCAACTTATTACTATTTGACTATCAGTCCATAAAACTGTGCTTTGATTTTTAATCGTAAATTTTTTGTTACATAACCCATAAGTCTACATCCGATAAGTACTCCCAGCAATTCTAATCTTGGAATCTGTAAGTCATTTTGGTCCTTTAACGGCACTAATCTAGACTTGCCAATAACATAACTGACAATTAATATTATTAGTGTGCAAAGTATCCCGTAAGTAAATTACTGCTTAGGCATGCATAGACAAATCCGTAAAACAATGTAGTTCGTATTCTATTTGCTCCGCGACTTGGCTTTTATTTAAACTATGCGCGAAATAACGATCAACCTGAATATTCTTTAAAAATACAAAATTTGATTCTATTTTTTGCCATTCTAAAAGTTGACTATCACTCAATTTGTCTTCCCATTTTACCTTTTCTTTCCATAAATTTTGAAAGAATAGTTTTGCTGGAAGAATTACTGGAACTGCGTAACCACACGGATCGTAAATTGAAGCAATGACCCTTAACACGTCTCTTTTTGATAGAACTGTGCCTGATTCTGTATTGAAGTTAGATTTCAAATATAACTGATCTTTTTGTATATTCCATATTAAACCGAGAACTTTTATGTGTTCACGGTCTTCTGCTCTAAACTTATCTGGTATGCAAGAAACTAGTTTCTTTGAATTTGAATTTCATTCACGCAAATTCATGGACAAGCTGTCAAATGATTCTTTAACAGCACAATACAGTTTATTTGCGTCTGAAATTGTTTGTGCACCAGTTACAATATTGTCTACATAAATATCGTCCGCAATTTGTTTTAGTAATATGTTGTTCGACTTATTTAAGTGATATCTGATCGTAGCATTCAGCAGAAATGGACTTGATATGACACCGAATGGCACACGACAAAAACGTTAGTGCACCACATTATCTGGGTGAACTATACTCTTTATGTCTTTGAACCAAAGAAATCGTGTTACATCCCTATCTACATCTTGTAGACCTAACTGTAGGAAAGCTTACTCGACATCTGCAACTATTCCTATAGGGTGTTCTCTAAATTTAATTAGCAATCCTGTAAGATCCTCCAACATAAGTGGACCTCTATATAGGCATTCGTTTAAATTTCGATTGTGTTTTGGGCTTATCACGACCACGAACACAGTGGTGAGGAAGGTAATATAAGTATTATATAATAAGGTAACTGGATGATTCTGTGCAATCTTTGGATCTGCTACAATCTCAATTATTTTATTCTGTAGCTGTTCCTGAATGACCTGGTCGTATGCCTTTAAATCTGAATTATCCAATCGTTTCATTAAGCCATTGAGCCGACCCCAAGCTAAGCCTAAATTATTAGGAAGATTTGTGGGTAATTCAGTCCATGGCCATTGAACGTGGTATATGTTGTTTTGGTACTGAATTGTTTCATTAAACTACATAATCGCTTCTTCATCGCGAGTGGTTTTTGGAGAATTTGTGATGCCTATTGGTTCAAGGTCCCATAACTGTTTAACATCATCTAGTTTTAGGGGAAGATCGGGTTCGTTTAACTATGTATCAAATGACCCATCTGATTGAAAGTAAGTCAGTACAGTTAACTGATCGGAACTATCATTGTTGCTCACTAATTCTTCCAGACCATACCCAACCAAAATCTGAATTAACTAAGAACAGGTCTTGATTCACTGGTATCTTTTCTTATGACATGAATGACTGATAATAATCGTTGCCGATTAAAGTAGCTATTTTGTCACCACAAGACCCATCATCAGCCATTAAATAGTATTGTTGGACCTGCTGAAGATTGTATAAACTAACTTTGCATTGTATAAATTCAATTAATTTAGTATTGTATAGTCGCACAGCCCATATTGTGTGAGCACTATGTACTAGAAAGCTATCATTTACTGGAAACCTACGTCTTTTATTGACTTCAATGTGCCCTGGAGGTTAAGAGTATGTCATGCTCACTTAAATGGCACGCTGATGGTGGCGCGTGTGTCGGGTCATTTAGTTCCCTTCAAAATGGTTGAGTTGAATGATGGCTGATCCAAGCGTGATGTTCGTGAACGGGCGCTGTCAGTTGTGCTTGGTCATCTCTTAGTTGCCACGGCTTATTTTATTTTTGATTTGACTTTTTTTTTGTTTTTACTGTGGACACTTTTAACGTGCACATCTTGCTACATCGTTCTCACATAATTTACCATCTCGACATGAATGATGTAACCAAGATTTTTGTAACAAGCTACTAATTTAAGAGAGCGTCCGTGGAGTCTCTTGCCCATTCCTCTCCACAGAGACCCACGCCTTGGAATGGGCAACCACAGCACCTTCACAGCTACTATGTCTAGTGACTGGGACTGTAGCTTAATATTTATTGTTGTTTGACTATTCAAAAGTGCCTGTAACTGGCCTACTTGAAATATATATGAGTGCTGGCTTCCACAATCGAGCAGCACTCTACATTGTAGTTTCATTTTAGTTTCTAATTTATCTACAATCACTACGGCAGTCTGCAACAGCGTAGTGCTATATGCATTATTAGTATGTAAGGTATCAGTTGGTACGGACTTCACTGGCTGTGTTAGCTTAATTGGACATAATGCTCGATTATGATAGCCGAACTTATTACAATGTCGACATTTCCGTTTAGCACGTCAATTTTCAGCCCTATGGCCTTCACCGAAACAATTATAACAACGGTTTCCTAGTTGAGCCTTTCTTTCCTGTAAGGTTTTGTGCACACTACACCCATCATTAAAATGATCCTGCTTACAAAATATACATTTCAATTTTTTTTTTTTTTTTTGCTATAGGTACTATGAAGTGCTACATAATGAGCATCAATAATTACGCTAGGTTTGCCATACTGTTCATTTAATGTGTCGACAGCAATACAATAGTTTTTGTCTGTTGTTTCCAACCCATCATTGCCTGTTTCGCGTCACCCTTAAGAACGGATTGAAGGTACAACAGTTATCGACATCATTAATAATCTCTTTATCTTATCAAACTGATCCCAAAATTGGTACCACTTCAGAACATCACCATCAAACTTGCCTAACACCATTTTTGGTAAGTTACTAATTGTGTTAACATTGCTGCCATTATTTGTAAAAACAAGTGCTCGGTTTCGATTATTCTACATCTATTTCTGCTGCTCTTCGGCCTGAATCTGTGTGGATGTAAACTGACTAATTTCCTCACATCGTTGATTTCTTTTATCAATTTACTATAATTGTGAATTTCCGATACAAACATCTCATTTATACCTTTTACTTTAGCACCAATTAGTTCCAATCTTTTATAAAAAGTCTTGGCCGTTGTCCCAGTAACTGAATATTGTTAGTAGGTATCTAAAACCATATAACTTGGTATGAGATTCTTATAAAATCTAATATACCAGCAAACTTCACACATCAAACCAAAGAACTAAATTAAATCCTTAAAACACTATTATTAGTATTATGTGAAAGACTATTAAACTAAATCTGAAACATTTTAATTGGTTCACTTAATAAGGTCTATTTACTTAGTAGGAATACTTCTTGATTACTATGACTTCATAACAAACGTATAACATAATTAACTTTTACTAATAACGTTGGTCACTGTGCAACGTAAAAATAATTATTATTTATTTGACTTCATCCGTTCATTATCGTGCACTCGGATTTACTAATTAAATAATCATTATAGTTGTGACTGAATACTGTACAGCGCGCCTAATATTAATTATTTCTTGGAATCAACTTGACGCAGGTTAGGCTTGTACCCCCGTGCAGGCTGTGTAACCCGACAAGTAACTACGTTGATGTCAAACTTTGCTCGAGTATATATAGCTATATAAACCTTACCCTAAAACCTAAAGTTCCAATGCAACACAGTTTTAGGTGGTCATTATACCATACCAATAATATAGGTATCTAAGAAAACAGTCATAAACTTCATAGTAATTACATGGAACTAAATTACTCAACACTCACAACAGCTTAGAACATTACGGGTTAGTTCGTTTTTTGTTCGTAATGTTCAGACTAAATTATCTGGCAGATGATTTCATACAAATTCTGTTCCATTTTTGAATTTATATTGTGAGTATACCTACTCACAATAGCGGTTATTCGGACAACATTTGAAATTGACCTGATTCTCTGAGGCTGGATACAATTTCGATCTACCCACATTATTTTATTCTTAGAACTGAACAAAAATTATTTTTTAAACTATAATTATGGGATCCCAGCATCTCCACCATGTCGCCAAGTACCATTAAATGACGAATATCTGAACTTAAATTACCTATATCTGAAAAATAAACCTAGGTACGATATGATTATAATCTAATGACCGCTGTTATTATGCAAACTGATTTCCACTGAATAACCGTTAGGTACTGAATCTGAATTATCATCGCAATGATATTGGGGGTGTCCCCCCAAAGTGGCCTCCAACCTCCCCTTATAGCCACCCCGAGCCTCTCATCTGAATACTGGTCTGATTTGGTATCATTTCTGAATCTGATCGCTGTTAAAACAATACACACACACACGACAACATTGAAAACAATATAAACTGAATATCTGGTAAATCTGAAGACACATGCACTGAGAAATAACAAGTTCGCTTACCAATATACTGCTAGCTCCGACCGTCAGGCCCAAGTGAGTCCGGGCGTGCGCGCGCGCTGTTCATCCCCGCGCAACACCCCCTCCTTCGCCTCACGCCACGTCTTAACTATTTATTATCTGTACCATAGGCTGTATAACTTCGCATTCGCGACAATTTTATCAGCTTTGCAGTATATACATGAAAAGAATCTTGGGCACACAGACTGGCTTATAGCGACCGACTGCATGAGTGTTCTCATGGCCTTACAAAATCCGAAACTGGACGCCAATACCGGAAATATTTTATGTGAGATTCGGACTTTATACGCTGATCTTTGTTCTAGAGGATTTACGATATGTTTATTATGGACACCCTCCCACATAGGAGTAGCAGGAAACGAAAACGCAGATTATGAAGATTATCTAGCAAGAGTTATTGTTGACGTTGACATCCCAGACACGAGAAATGTTGCCATACCAAGATCCGACCTGCTTACCAAATTACATGAACAATACACCTTTACTTGGCATGAGAACTGGCAAGAAACACTAAGAACTAAAGGAAAATGGTATGCGAAAATAAATCAAACCATTGGTTCTAAGCCCTGGTTCACCAGATCTCTTATTCCTAAGAGCAGAAAATTTTATACAATTTTAAATCGTCTTAGACTGGGACATGGAAGATTCAATGCACATTTAGCCAGAATGAAAATTATAACATCGCCTGTTTGTATCAATTGTGACATAGGAAGTGATCAGACTCTAGATCATATAATTTTTGAATGCCCTGCTTACGACTTACAAAGAATTTATTTAGTTGATAAATTATTGGAAATATATAAAACGCCAGCAAGCATCCCGCGCGACACTCAAGGTTTGCTGGAAAATTACAGTACATACATAGCACTGTATAAATTTATTGACAGCACTGGATGGGTAATTTGACCGTTTCGGTGCGACTACAAGGACCTTACTTCACAACATGATTATGACGAATACACGGATATGACCTTACTAATACTCGGATATGACAACATATAATGATTTTACTATATAATGATGAATACTGAAGACGTGGCTCAGGCCTAAAATAAATAACTACTGAGGACGAGGCTTTGGCCTTACATAAAAACCAAGAAAGATAAATAACACTGAAGACGTGGCTCAGGCCTAAAATAAATATTAAACAAGGAATAAACTACTGAGGACGAGGCTTTGGCCTTACATAAAAATCAAGAAAGTTAAATAACACTGAAGACGAGGCGGTATGGTCCAAGACCTTAGCCTGCCCGAGAAGGGCGAAGGAAAAAAAAAAAAAAAAAAAAATGGCTATTCGTGGTGTGTAAAAAAATAAAAAACATCAAGTAGCTGTTATTATTTTCATAAATGGGCTAAGACGACACTCTGACCGGGGTTTATTCTTGTATGTTATTTGAATGGTTTGAAATAAACTTTACCACCTGTATTGACTTGTATCGATATAAAATAAAACACAGTAACTTATTTATTGACTCATTTATTCAATTAGGTATTTGCTTATTATTTGAATAAAATTTTTGATACATAGGACATATGAAATAGATACTCGTTGTTTCAAAACAATTTCAGGTTCTTGGACATTGCGCTGTTAGTACAATCGGAAGATGCCTAGTGACCGGTCCGAGAACAGACAGAGGTCCATTAGAAGTCATCACAGCGTCATGGGAGGGTCCTCGAGACGCAGCCGATCCCGGACACGTGCTCGAGCCTCCGGACAAAGTCATCGCTCGTCGGCAGCACTCCGCAGCGATATTCGTTGCTCCGAGCGGCGTAGATCCAGAAGGTCACCTCGGCATGTGGACTCTCAGGCAAGAAGTCGAAGTAGATCAGTTGTAATAACGCCATTACCGCATCACAAACCTCGTGCGCCACTAACGGACACGCATGCACATGTACCAACAGATATAATTATAGATCGTAGTAGTAGTAGGCAGAGGGGTCGGAGATTGCAGACCCCTCGCAGAGAAAGCTTTAATAGATCACGTACTCCAGTCAGATCTTTTACAAATGAAATCTCTACGCCTGCGCCACCGCAGCTTGCATCTACCGATGCCGTTAATAATGAATTACTTAAATTAATCAAAGAATCGTTGCAATCCATTTCAACTGTAAATCCAGAGCGTAAAGAAAGATTTACCAATAGTAATGTAGTTCCAGAATTCGATCCTAAATTGAAAAACCAAACAATTGTAACTTGGTTGAATAAAGTTAAAGAATGCTCTGAGATCTACGGCTGGGATTGTAAACAGACGGCTCACTATGCTCTCTCAAAGCTAGTAGGCACCGCCAAAAAATGGTACGAAGGACAGCCATCAATTTTACTTACATGGAATGAATGGGTCGAAAAACTTAAATCTGATTTTCCGTCGTATGAGAATTATGGCCATTTGCTTACGGAAATGTTAGCTAAAAGGGCAAAGTTTGGAGGTGATTTAGAAGAGTACTATTATGAAAAATTAATAGCTTTGAATAGGTGCGGTATAGAAGGTAGGAATGCAATTGACTGCATTGTTTACGGAATAGATGATAGATCAGTCCGGTACGGAGCTGAAGCAGTAGGTTTTGAGGATGCTGATAAATTACTGGGCTATCTGAGGGGTGTCAAACATGAGCGATTAGATAGGTTCAATAAGAAACCAGTACGTTCTGTAACCGAAACGCGTAAACATGTAAAAAATGAAGTGGTTAGAGTTTTTAAGTGTTTTAATTGCCATGAAACTGGTCACACGGTACCAGAATGTAAAAAACCTATTGTTAAGTGCCGAAAATGTAAGCGCATTGGTCATGATGATCCTGACTGTAACAGGAGCGTTTGGACAAAAGCGGAAGTTAAGACATTGTGACTAGATAATAGTAGTAAGTTAGGAGCAGACAGCAAATTTATCAAGGATGTTAACGTTAATAATGTCCAGTTGACAGGGTACGTAGATTTTGGTAGTCAGTGTACCTTAATCAAGGAATCAGTTATAAAAGTAATTGTACCGCGTGAAAAATGGCAAACGAATGATTTGCCGTCTCTTAAAGGCTTTGGTAATGCATACGTGAATGCATTAGGTAAGACTAAAATTTCATTATTGATTGACAACGCTAAAATTTCTGTCGAGGCAATTGTTGTACCTGATAGTTATCTAAACTATGACATACTTATTGGGCAGACTGCTACGGAACAACCCCACATATGGATATTTAAATCTGATACAAATTTGGTGATTAATGATAAACGAGTTCAAGATGATTCACGACTGGTTTTGAAGTCTTACAAAACTGTTAAGGCTGAAGGTTGTATTTCTGTAAAAGTATTTACTGATTTCGAAGTTAATGGAATTGTTTTCGTTGAAAATGGTCATCGCTTAAACTATAGTGTAGAAATTGGCCCTTACAATATAAACAACGGTAGTGGTTATTTAACTGTTCTAAACTATGGCAATAAGTTAATTCAATTTAAAGAGGGGCAAGTCTTGGCACGTGCTTTTCGAATTAATAATAATATTAAAAACATTAATAGAATACACGAAATTCAAAATCGCGGCGATAAACCTCCATTAACATTGGATGACCTTAATATTGATGAAAATTTAGACGTAAATCAGAGACTAAAATTATTCAATACTTTGAACCAGTATCGCGATTGTTTTGCCAAGGATTTGTCTGAACTAGGTAAGACAACGGTTGCAGAAATGAATATTCAGCTAGTAGATACGGAGCCAGTCGTTTATCGACCATACAAGTTAAGTCATTCAGAACGGGAAGAAGTTAGAATTATGGTTGACGAACTCTTAAAATATGACATCATAAGAGAATCTCAGTCTCCATACGCGAGTCCAGTTCTGTTAGTGAAAAAGAAAACTGGAGATAAACGACTTTGTGTGGACTATCGTGCCGTGAATAAAAAAACTATTAAGCAACATTATCCGCTGCCTCGTATTGAGGACCAGATTGATCGTTTGGCTGGGAATAAGTATTTTTCTGCTTTAGACCTGGCATCTGGGTATTATCAAATTCCACTAACTGAAGAGAGCAGGGGTAAAAGTTCGTATGTAACGCCCGATGGGCAGTTTGAATTTAATAGAATGCCCTTCGGTCTAGCCAACGCACCAGCCGTTTTCCAGCGAACTATCAATTTGGTCTTGGGTAATTTACGCTATAATATTGCTTTAGCTTATATGGATGATATTTTGGTGCCGAGTAGGTCATTTGAAGAAGGTATCGAAAGATTAAAAGTCGTACTTCAAAGATTTAGGGAGGCAGGCTTAACATTAAAACCTCAGAAATGTTATTTCTTCCAAAATCATGTTGACTACTTAGGTTTTGAAATTTCCAACGAAGGTGTAAGACCTGGCTTTAAAAAAATTAAATCCGTTAAAAACTTTCCTAAGCCAAAAGATGTACACAATGTTCGACAGTTTATCGGCCTAGCCAGTTTTTTCAGACGTTTTATCAGGGGTTTCGGAGAGATAGCTCGTCCCCTTACGAAATTATTAAAGAAAAACTCTGTTTGGCTTTGGTCACAAGCTCAAGAAGAAGCATTTGAAAAACTGAAAAATGCACTGATTTCTAGGCCCGTACTAGCATTGTATAATCCTAATCTTGAAACACAAATACACACAGATGCCAGCAAACACGGTATAGGTAGTGTTTTACTTCAAAAACAAATCGATGGAGTTTTCAAACCCGTAGCTTACTACAGTAGACAGACTTCGCCTGAGGAATCCCACTTTTCGTCGTATGAGTTAGAGACTCTCGCCGTTATTGCTGCTCTAGTGAAGTTCAGAACATACGTGCTTGGGTTAAACTTCACCATTGTGACAGACTGTAACTCTCTTAGGGCAACGTTTTTAAAACGAGACATGTTACCCCGAGTTGCGCGATGGTGGAGTTTGATTCAGGAATATGACTGTAACGTTGTATACAAATCCGGCAAAGGCATGATTCACGTTGATGCATTAAGTAGGAATCCGACTATGGAAAACCCAGGGATAATTCAGGCTATTGATACTTTTGACGGTAACTGATGATTGGTTAACGACGGTGCAGCTAGCGGACTCCGAAATACAACGCATCAAGAAAATCCTTTCTGACAAAGACTTTGATGACATGGTAGAAATACGTAAGAATTTCGTCCTAAAGCGCGATAGGGTTTATAAAGTAACTGAAGATGGATTAAGATGGGTGGTGCCTAAGGGTTGTCGGTGGCAAATCCTCCAGAAAAATCACGATGAAATAGGTCACTTTGCATTCGATAAGACTTTAGACAGAATAAAAGAACATTACTGGTTTCCTCGCATGCGAAAGTTTATTCAAAAATATGTAAATTCCTGTTTAGAATGTGCTCATAATAAATTGCCGGCAGGAAAAAAGCAGGGTTTCTTGCACCCTATACCCAAAGTAAATACGCCCTTTGACACCATTCATGTTGATCATGTTGGTCCATTCGTGAAATCAAAACGGAAAAACTGTTACATTTTGGTGATTGTAGAGTCATTCACAAAATTTATTGTGTTAAAGGCGGTTAAAAATACCAAGTCCAATTCCACTATTGCAGTTCTTAGGGATTATTTTGGTACGTTCGGTTTACCAAAACGACTAATCAGTGATAGAGGCACGTCATTTACAAGTTCGAAGTTTAAAAGTTTTCTTACTGAAATAGGAATCCATCATATAAAAAATGCTGTGGCTTCACCTAGAGCAAATGGTCAGGTGGAGCGGTATAATAGAACCATCTTGGATTCTTTGGCTTCACAAAATCATGGTAAAGACGAAAGACTTTGGGATGACAGACTATTACAGGTACAGTGGGGCTTAAACAACACCCTAAACAAAGGTACGGGTAAAACCCCTTCTGAGGTTTTGTTTGGGTTAAGGCTTACTGGGATTAATGAAGGTAGCCTTGTTTCGGAAATTGATGATGATAAAATTAAAAACACTCATGACGAAAATGAATTAAGCAACTGTCATGATAAATTACGTGAGATTAGGGATGAAGTAGACAATCATATAAAAAAGTCGCAAGAAAAACAGAAGGATCGGTACGATAAAAAAAGAAAGCAACCGCTAAAATTTAAAATTGGAGACTTGGTGAGAGTTGAAAGAGCAGCACATACTGTAGGGAAGAGTAGAAAATTGTTAGCTAAATGCTCAGGGCCATACAGAATAACTAAAGTTTTGGATCACGATCGGTATGAGGTTGAAGATACCCCTATTACTAAAAAGAAAGGGTCGTCAAAGTATAAGGGTATATTTTCTATCGACAAAATACATCCTTGGCTTTGTTTTAATAATAAATGTAGTGAGTCATCTTCTGGCGAGAGTACAGATAATTAAAATAATATACGATTAGAGTAAGAGAAACCTTTGTTGCGGTGTCTGAATATTTAATGTTTGTAATAGTAATAAGTAAACTTCATAATGATGAAGTTGATTATCACTTAGGATTAGTTAATTTGTTAGTTTTATTTTATTTGTTAGATGTAATGAAACAATTTATGTGATTTGTACAATGATTGAGTAACAGTTTTCAAAATAATAAAATTAATAACTTGGCATATTCTTTTAAGAAATTATTAAATGTAAACTTGTGTTACTAAATTAAAAACTGGGGATTTGTCAATATCATTGTTAACCTATACCTACTGTTACTGTACCTGTACTGTTAGCTTGAGTGTTAAGTACTTTGAAGTCCAATATTTACAACTATATAAGCCGCTATGAGCGAATGGCTACTTTTGAAGTGCAATGTGCACATAACTATATAAGCCGCTATGAGCGAATGGCTACTTTTGAAGTGCAATGTGCACATAGCTATATAAGCCGCTATGAGCGAAAGGCTACTTATAAAGTGCAATGTGCACATAACCATATAAGCCGCTATGAGTGAATGGCTACTTTTAAAGTGCAATGTGCACATAACTATATAAGCCGCTATGAGCGAAAGGCTATTTTGAAGTGCTATGTGCACAAAACTGAGAGCCGCTATGAGCGAAAGGCTACTTTAAAGTACAAAGTGCACAATAACTGAAATAATATTAAGTATGTCATTCTAGAGTAATAAATATTATATGAAGTATTGAAGAATATTTGGGTAATTTCTATTACATACTATGTAATATATTCAAATAGTTGCTTTTGGTCAATGGTTCATTCGCGGGGACGCGAAATTTAATCAGGATGGACGAATTGTTAGCTTGATTAAAATTCATGTATTAATTTCTATTAAATATTGTGCATTTAAAAAATACATTTGCCAAATTCATTACAAATAAGTTGTGAATTCTATCAAAACTGGTTGATTTACGAAAGTTTGCATAAGTAAAATATTAATTTTTGTTTATATTACTGTAAAATATGTTGATTTTTACTTGTATTTTTAGAATAATCTTACGTTTTATTTTTAATATTAATCTTACTGTTATTTTAGATTCGTAGCTCAATTTTCACTTCCGATACAAAAATGGCGGGAATAACAAAAAAAAAAGGCGGGGCCAGACGATTGAGTAGGAACTGCTGGTAATTTTTTTTGCTGATGACCCATGAGTGATTCCACGGCAGTAAATTTTGAGCTACGAAGCGAATTGTTCTTGGTTATCACCTAACCAATGTAATACCAATAAAGTTATTTTGAAGGAGAACAGTTTTTGGATTTCTAAAGAAAATTCTAACAATACCAAGGAGGAACAATTATGGTTTGGGCAGGAATTCGTCTTGGAGGACGTACGGATCTCGTTTGGGTGCGGGGCAATATGACGGCAGAACGATACGTCCAACAGGTGCTGGGGCCCGTAATCTTGCCCCACAGAACACAAATGGGGCAAGATTTCCTGCTCATGCCCGACAATGCCCGGGCACACACGGCGAGAACGGTAGCAGCTTGGTTACATACACACAATGTTAGGGCCTTAGACTGGCCTGCTCAATCGCCAGATCTAAATCCCATTGAGCATGCTTGGGATATGCTGCAAAGAAGAGCTCTGAAGGAAGTTCCTGAAAATCTGGCTACAGAAGATCAACTTTTTGCGCACCTCAGAAGGACATGGGACAATATTCCGCAGCAAGACATTGACAACCTTGTTCTGAGCATGCCGAATCGTTGCCGATGTGCTATGAACATCATGGGCGCTTTCTCAGACTACTAACTTCAAGTTTATAAACACAAATTAAATGATTTTTCAATTTTTTTCAGTTTTTACTCATACATTAAAAGTTAATTCATATACGGTTTCCGTCTATGCTTAATTTTTTTCCATAAAATCCTTAAATTTTAATCGAAGTACCTTAACCATTATTAAAAAACCGGCCAAGTGCGAGTCTTACTCGCACACAGGGTTCCATAGCCCCAAACTATGGAATATAATAACAATATTTTGAACGGTCATTCATTGTTAAACTTCCACTCAACCGCAAAACTAAATTGGTTTTTCATAGTATGTTAATGAAAAACAAAGTTACTGCTGCAGTTTGATGAAAAAGTCCCATATCTCGAAAACTAAACATCATATCTTATTGAAACCAATTTTCGTTGATAGTTTTTTTTACGTTCTACAATCTTAAATATTTTTAGAATTTTGCTCCTCTTACTTTAGAAATTAGAGGGGGGACACACACACATTTTACCACTTTGGAAGTGCCTCTAGCGCAAACTATTCAGTTTAGAAAAAAATGACATTAGAAACCTCAATATTATTTTTGAAGACCTATCCATAGATACCCCACACGTATGGTTATGATGAAAAAACAATTTTTGGTTTTCAGTTCTGTGTATGGGGAACCCCAAAATTAATGTTTTTTTTCCTATTTTTGTGTGAAAATCTTAATACGGTTCACAGAATACATCTACTTACCAAGTTTCAACAGTATAGCTCTTAAAGTTTCGGAAAAAAATGGCTGTGACATACGGACGGACAGACAGACAGACAGACAGACAGACATGACGAATCTATAAGGGTTCCGTTTTTTGCCATTCGGCTACGGAACCCTAAAAATGGTAGAATATTAAATAACGTATCTTTTAAATATATACATGTCATATAAATAATTAACACATTGATAGTAATTCGGTTTTTTAAAAATATCCCTTGACCGTGTTGATGGGTGTATTTATAAATATGGATTAATTATAATTTTTTAGATATCATCTATTACGTGTTGGTGGAGGCGCTATCGGAAAAGCGGTTGTACAAACCGTAGATCTAAAACTGCAAGAAGAGACCAAAGTGATACAGAACAGAATAATCTTCCAGAACCCGGTAAGGAAATGGGCCCTTGAGCTGAAATAGTGCGACAAAGATTGTGTGAAGCTGGGCTTGAACATATACTCATGAAGAAACCTGACGATAATTTAAACTTGGAAAAGAAAACAAGGTATGGGTCTGATGTTGGTTATAGTGTAAAAGAGAGATTATTCTGAAAAAAAAAAACGATTTTGTGTCTTTATTCGCCTTTTAACGAAAACAGGGAAAGTTATAACTTAAAAAAAAACCCGAGCCTTTAGGGGGGTGCAGCCGAGGTGATAATCTTCAAAAAGCTGAGCAGAATTTCTTGAAACATAGCTAAGGACACTCTCGATTAAGAGCGTTTACACCTTACGGCATTTCATACAAACTTTCAAGTCGTTATTTTCCGAAATTACTGAACAGATTTTAATGAAACTTCCTACGCATAAGCAGTATACAAAGGTCTAAAAAGTTACTAAAAACATTTTCGAAAAATAATATTACAGCTAAATTAGACCGATTTTTAATTATCTATAGAAACAGAAATTTCCAATTATCTTCATTTTTAAAAGACTTTTCGAAAATGTTTTTTAGTAACTTTTTAACGCTCTTAACGAAACTTACAAACCTTTTGTTTTCTCGACGTGGAAATCTTCAATGGATGTCCTCCGCCCTGGGGAGAGTGGAGGGGTCTGTCAGACTCATCATCATCATCATCATCATCAACATCATTTCAGCAGAAAGACGTCCACTGCTGAACATAGTTCCCCCCAAGAAGGTGGGTGTTTTGCCATAATCGCCACGCTTGGCAGGCGGGTTGGCAATCGCAGTACGGTTGTTACAAAAGCACAGAGAACGCTGCTGCCCATTCTCTGGCAAGTCCCTTAGTCACCTCTTACGACACCCACTGAAAGATATGGGATGGTGCCATTCTTTACGTCCGACACCATGCAGAACTACATCCGACACCATGCATAACTACGCTCATACTGACTAAAACCACACCGGTGTTACCTCGCACACTTTCGTCGGGGGGCAGGGAGATCTTATAATGCGACTTCCGGTGCCCCAGACTAACTAACTTGACCTGCGGGCCTCGTCCGGGAGGTGAGCCTCGTCGTAGGGTTGAGGGAGATAAAGAGCTCCTAAAATACGCGTATCTGTCACCGCCTTCAGTCTAACATAACATTGCGCCTGTTACCCCGTAGGATTATACAGAACCATCCAACAGTACACCTACATTTCGCCAGTTATGTTTAAGTCCATGTAGTAGGGGGCGAGCCTATTGCCGCCAACCGGTCACAAATCCAGACTCCGTAGCTGCTACTGAGATACTGCTGATGGAAAACCCAGGACCTCAAGCCCTCGGTCTACTGCACGTCTAATGAGGACACAGCCTTCGGCTTCCTCATATCGTCAAATAGGTAGCAACTAGCAGTATTTAGGAGGTTTGGCGCTGTAGTGAGTCACAAAATATGTGTTGCTTAGTTATAAGTTTTATTTTATACTAGTTGAGTCCAGCTTGCGTTGCAGTGCACTTGTTCCTACCCAATACTTAGAACCTTCTCCTGACAATAACAAACAAAACAAAAAAAAGAATTAGCGAGCCAAGGGAAATAGGGATTCATTTTTATATATTTAGATTTGCTTTTTAGGGTTACGTATCCAAAGGTTCAAACGGAACCCTATTACTGAAACTTCGTTGTCCGTCCATCTGTCACCAGGCTGTATCTCATGAATCGTGATAGTAATTTCTACAGATTATGTATTTCTGTTGCCGCTATAACAACATACTAAAAACAGAATAAAATAAATATTTAAGGGGGCTCCCATAAAAAAGTGATATTTTTGCTCTTTTTTATAAATAATGGTACGAAACCCTTCGTGCGCGAGTCCGATTCGCACTTGTCCGGTTTTTATATTGTTTGTACTTGTGGCATGTGCCAATAAACGATTTTCTTTATTTCTTTCTTTAATTACCACCCCCACTGCTGCAATCTCCCACTACTTCAGACCTAGAATACTATTTTGTAGAGCTTCAGTTTGTAGATACATTTCAAATGAAAACCAAGTTCTACACTTAAAATTACTTTTATTGTGATATTTATCCTTATTTTACAATATTTTTAGAGAATGGTTATGGAAGAAGAAGACATGTTGCGCCGACCCCAAATAAATTGGGATAAATAAGGACAGAAAAATGATTATTATTTATTTACAATAGTTTTTAGAGTATTTCCGTGACATCCAATTCGTAAGAAGCATTCATACGAAGACCTTTTGATTTGGCGCCAAAATCGGAACTGTCGACGCCATCTTGCATCTTCAATATAATTTTACAATTATTTACCAACAACCTACTTTATGTTTGCAATAGCTAGCCACTAGAATTAAATCTAGACTAAAAAGATGTTAAGAGCGTTTACGCCTTACGACATTTCATATAAACTTTCTAGTCTTTATTTTCCGAAATTACTGAACCGATTTGTAACTTCATACGCATCAGCAGGATACCAAGGTCTAAAAAAAAAAACATTTGCGAAAAATTGTGTTACAGCTAAATTAGACCGATTATACATTATCTATAAAAACAGCAATTTCCATTTTATGCTTACGAGTACTTATTAAGTTTCGTTAAAATCGGTTCAGTCATTTCGGAAAATAAGGACTTGAAAGTTTGTATGAAATGCCGTAAGCTGTAAACGCTCTTAATATTAAAACGCCTAGCATTTTACATCGCGTTATATAAACATTTTATATAAGAGGCACTTGGCCGCGCTGAATAATTAAAGTACAATAAATACAAGGTGTTGTTTTGCAACCTCGTCAAATTCTAGGAGGTAACCATGCTAATGATTCTCGACCCGAATCAATAATAAAATGAGTAGGTAATTTTCTTTTTTTTATTTATTTACTGAAATCGGTAACTGTGAACCACCCGTGTTTTAAACACGGGCCGTCTGATCCCCGCCTTATAACGTCGCTTACACACAAGCAAAAAACCTCAAACGTTTTTTCGATAATTTTATAATCCCTAAACCACGCTATGGGGGTTATTCTGAAATATTGTCAAATTTAAACAACAAAAAAATGCAGTGTTTTTTAATAATTTACTAGGTACCGTAATTTATATTGAATATTTATGTCTTTTGTGACAATATCCTGAATTTTGACGAGGATGCAAAACAACACCTTGTATAGTTTTTTAAACAAGTTACATATGATATAAGTTTTAAACTGACATGGTCACTGATACTAACACTTGTAACGGGATATTTATTATTTGATTTGAGTTCCTGATATTTCGGCGCTGTTGCAAACGCCACGCCACGTATTTCGGTGTTGTCTGCTCATAAACACCCCACCCGCAATAACTTCAGTTTATCCGTGATCATGGCGTTAGCAACAACGCCAAAATATCGGGAACTCAAAACGGTAAATATCCCGTTATTGATAAGTTACATATGTAAGAAAACTGATTACCAGGGGGCGGAATTAGGTAGAGTTATTTGTGTACTTACACTGATTTCATACAGTGAAAGAATGAAGTGGATATGCCTCAAATCCCGACATATATTGTTAAAGAGCAGAAAAATCCCGTGATTTATTAAATAAAAAACTTATTTACTTTTACACAATTTAAACCATCCGACATCGGATGTCCGATTTTGCAAAATTCAAATGCGCACACGCAAGGGAAGATCCATATTAATATCAACATTTCGATGCAAGTACAAAAATAACTCTACCTTATTCCGACCTCTACTGTTTACGCATGTGAAGGTTGCGGGGATCCGCTGGATGCGACTCGCACGGGACCGGTCAATCGACACTTGGGGGAGGCCTATGTCCAACAGTGGACGTCTTCCGGCTGAAATAATGATGTAAAGGCAAGTCAGAGGCCCATGGGCATAAAAACTCTGACACCGCACGAAAAGAAGATAGGTTCCGTAACATATTACATAGGGCAACTTCTTAGCAATTTCTATGTAATATTGGACTGTCAGGTACGCATTCCACATCGGGCAATTTCTGCCACAGAGATTTTTGTGAGGATATTATCGCCGGTGTCTGCAGAGTCTTCTCGAGTTTCAAACCTTCTGTAAAACCCTGCTCGTGTTTGGCAGAGGTACTTGTGTATCGAGGTGCTGTGCTACTTGTTCCTTTTATGTTGTTTTCCCTACACCATCGTTGCCACCATTGGTATATGGTCGTACGCTGAAAACGTATAAAAAACTTTAATGTTCAGTAAGCATGTTGATATAAACTCTCCGATCGAATGCGCAACACCATAAGAGCGTTTACACCTTACGGCATTTCATACAAACTTTCAAGTCGTTATTTTCCGAAATGACAGAACCGATTTGAATGAAACTTCATACACACAAGCAGGATACACAGGTCTAAAAAGTTACTAAAAACATTTTCAAATTGTATTTTTTAAGTAGAGATAGTTGGAAATTTCTGTTTCTATAGATAATTTAAAACCGGTCTAATTTAGCTGTAAACTGTTTTTCGAAAATGTTTTTAGTAACTTTTTAGACCTATGTATCCTGCTTATGCGTATGAAGTTTCATTAAAATCGGTTCAGTAATTTTGGAAAATAAGGACTTGCAAGTTTGTATGAAATGTCGTAAGGCGAAACGCACGGCCAAGGTTTATCCAACTTCGACTATACGATTTAAGACAGTCATTGCCGATGTTGGCGAAAAATCTGCAAGGCTAAAATGGGACTGGGCAGGTCACGTTTCTAGAATGATGCCGGACAGATGGGCGAAGGTAGTCACACAGTAGGTGCCTGAAGACGGCCGTCGTAGCCGAGGCAGGCCAAAAAACACTATCGTGACGATCTGGACTCATTCTTAACGGATTGGTCGGAAAATGCACATCATGTGACATCTACCAACCCGCACTGGGCCCGCGTGGTGGATTACAGTGTGTCCCAGCAGTGGAAACATTATAGGCTGATGATTGCGTAGATTAAAAGATCTAACCGTACAGACGGCGGGAAGCGACTTTGTTTTATACTATTTACTATGTTAGAAAGAATTAAATATAGATACTCACCGGAACTCGAAATTGGTTGGCAATGTCTGTGACTGAAACGCCATTTAGTTTCATAGATATTATTCGTTGTTTGAGATCCTCATCGACCCTGTAAACATAAATATATTTAATTATAAAACTTAAGTTAGCTAGCGCACCTGCGTAGTTATCATATACAGGGTTCAAATTCAAATTCATTTATTTCGTGAACACAGGGTACATACAGTAGATGTTATAATAAATAGGATCCGAGCTGTGTTCCGCAAAAAAGCATACAAAATTTCAAGGTATTTTTTAAAAACACATTTTAGATAGGTAAACAAAATTAGGTACAATCACAATAAGCATAAATTATGTCTAATTAAGATAAAATTGATAAGATGTCAAGTAAAAGTAAAAGGAACCAAAGATACAAATAAAAATAATAATGTCACTAATTCAATAATACAATAATCAAAATTAACAAAAACATTAGTATGTCATAAAAAAGTAATTAGAGCAGATTCGATTAAGTAACAAAATAATTAAAATTTGTCATTTAAATATTCGTCAACAGAATAATACACCTTATTATTTAACAATTTGAAAAGATTTCTTTTAAATTCGTTAATGTTCGTACTTGAAATAACTTGACCTGGTAACTTATTATATAATTTTTGAGCCATTGCATAAAAGCTTTTGCTATGAAATTTTGTTTTTGTTGCTAACACCTGCAACTTTTTTGAGCGCCGTTTACTTTCTACAAATCTATATAAATTCAAGTTGTGTTTTATAAAAATACAGGCTTCATAAATATACAGTGACGGTAAAGTTAATATTTTAAGTTCATGAAAATGTGGCTTGCATGATTCTTTTTGTTTTATTTTACAAATAGCGCGTATACATTTTTTTTGGGCTATAAGTACCTCTTGAATCTTAGGGGCATTACCCCAGAATATGAGGCCATACCGCAGAGTCGAGGCGACATAACCATGATATGCTGCTAGTAGGGCGGTCTTATTCGCAATTTTACCCAGCATATAAAGAGCATATGAGAATCTACTAAGCTTTCCACAAACACTTTCAATTTGAGTCCTCCATGTCATGTCATTGTCAATATGTAGTCCAAGAAATTTCGTTTCACTAGCTTCAAGTATATTATTCCCTTTATATTGTATTTGAAATTGTGATTGTTCTTTGTGTCTAATTTTAAAATTCATTACTTTAGTTTTGGTTAGATTTATTTTAAGGTTATTAGCATTTAACCAGTCAATAATATTAATAAGGCTATTGTTTACATGCTCTTCTATTTCATTTGTAGTGCCAGAATCATAAATAACCGTGCTGTCGTCGGCAAATAGTGACATTTGATGTTCAATTACTTGGGGAAAGTCATTAATATAGCAAATAAAAAGTAATGGCCCCAACACAGAACCCTGCGGCACACCACATGTCAGTATTCTGGAGCTAGAGGAGTAAACCTCCTCAGTTTTGGTCTTTATATTTACTCTATTAATTTGTGTAATTTGACTTCTATTCTCCAAATAAGATTTTATAAGACTAAGCACGTTTCCTCTGATCCCATATCTTTCCAACTTAGTTAATAGTATTTTATGGTCTACATAGTCAAATGCCCTGGTCAGATCCATAAACATCGCCATCACTGGTTTACCGTTATCCATGTTATGGTGAATTTTTTTCAGAAAGTTATAAATAGCCATATTAATGGTCCTATGTTTCCTAAAGCCCATCTGTTCTTTGCAAAAAATACTATTTTTTTCCAAATAACTGTTAATGCTGTTATAGAGAACCTTCTCAAAAATTTTAGAAAAAATTGGTATCAGTGCAACTGGCCTATAATTGGTAACTTTTGTTTTGTCGTCTTTCTTGTGTAAAGGCTTTATTATTGAAATCTTTAACTTATCGGGAAAAGTGCCTTTCTGAATACTTTTGTTTATAATTTCACTTAATATGGGCGCTATAATATGAGCAACCGATTTGACTACGCCGGTGTTAATATCATCATAGCCTGTACTGTTGTATACTGTTGAGTAGTGTAGAATACTGTTGTATAGGGTGTAACGGAAAGGGTATATACATACTTAAGGGTGTGCTACAGACCATCAAACTGAACATGTTTCTCCATCGGACAAACATCGTCATAGCGAAAAAAATATCAGCTGCACCATACATATGGATCGTAAAGGTATTGTAATTTCTTATGGGGCAGCAGATAATTATTCGCTATTACGATGTTGTGAAACATGTTCAGTTTGATGGTCTGTAGTACAGCCTTAAGAGGGATCTCTAGTGGGCTTTTCTCCATACAAACGTATTCCGCTGTTTTCTTCGTGAATAATGTTTCCAAAAAATCTAGATCTTAAATTAATAATACCTGGATTATAACATGCCCCTGTCATTTCCTTTTTTTTTGCAAAACATAATCACTAAAAGAATTATTACAATCCAAAAACCAGTTTTTACCGCCATGTTCAGACGACCATCAGACAAATTAGATAAGTTTTTAACAAAAAAGAAAACAATAGAAGCATAGATATACTTTTCCTCAAAATTTTGATATAAGAATTATTAAGACCAGTTTAGTTTTGAAGAAGAAAACACCGGAATACAAAACGTCTTTTGGTCAAGATTTTTGTAGGTAAAATTTGCCTGAGCTGCAGTTGTCCCTTTCGTGCTTTACGGGGGCTTGGTCGGGGACAGCGCGACGGCAATAGGTTCTTCAAATACCTATTCTTCAAATTCCTTTAGAGGGACTAGAGTCCCCTCTTAAGTATGTATATACCCTTTCCGTTACACCCTGCATAAATAGCATATAATATCTAAACACAATACACACAAGAGCTCGTGGCTATATAATCACAGCCGCTCGGGTCGATTTTCAGGTTAAGCTGTGTTTGCCGAGGTTGGTCCGTGGATGGGTGCACATACCGAGTTGCCTCCGTGCCTCGGAAAGCACGTTAAGCCGTTGGTCGCGGCTGTCATTTGTAGATCCTGGACAGTCGTCTACCGGTAGACAGTGGTCCGAAAGTCTGACAACCAGTCTTACCAAGGGGTATTAACGCCTATCGTACGTAGCCTTTTAACAACTATTTCGGCGTCGGCTTCCAGTCAAACCAGATGCAGCTGAGTACCAGTATTTTTCATGGAGCGACTGCCTATCTGACCTCCACAACCCAGTCTCTTGGTGAGACGATGTGTCTAATTAACAAGAATCATTATCATCATCGGGAGCAGCGGTAGCCCAGTGGTGGCAGAGCCGATTTACGAGAAGTAAGCCGTGGGTTCGAACCCAAACAGGCGTATTACTTTGTGTAATTTATTTCATCACCGCTGCCCTCAAAAACGGTGAACGAAAATATCGTGAGGAAACCGGCATGTTCTAGAACTAAATATTCGAAGACATGTGACATCTACCAACACGCACTAGGCCCGCGTGGTGGATTACAGCCCACTCCCTCTCATAGAGAGGAGGCCTGTGTCCCAGCAGTGGGAACATTATAGGATAGTGATTATCAGCATCCTATGCTAGTCCCAATTTACTTGGGGTCGACCTGTCAGACATCACGGAATCATTTACTCGTTTCTCCCTCATATCACTCCTCAGACCATCTTTCTATCTGTTAACAAGAAGAATAAAAAAGTAATATGTTTAATAATTACTTATGACTCCGGCCCGCTTTCAAGGGTACATAGGCTTTCCTTTCCATGTGTTTAAATCCTGCTTTCTTAAGTCTTCTTCTTAAACACCTAGAAACAAATAAAAAAATATATTGCAATTCCATTTCATGGTATTTCCGTTAAACAAATATAAACTTAAACTAGCGTATAGTAAGTTTATTTCTCATTTAGCTGTCCGGCGCAACTTCGTTTGCGTCACATTTTCCCCGTTTTCGCAACATTTTTCATTGCTGCTTCACTCCTATTGGTCGTAGCGTGATGATATATAGCCTATAGCCTTCCTCGATAAATGGGCTATATACCACTGAAAGAATTTTTCAAATCGGACCAGTAGTTTCGGAGCCTATTCAATGCAAACAAACAAACAAACAAACAATCAAATCTTTCCTCTTTATAATATTAGTTTAGAAGTTTAGACTAGCTGTTTTTGCGCTTGACCTTCCATTACCCACAACTTACCTACCTACTACCCACCTACCACCAACCTACTACCTACTTACCACCAACATACTACCTACCTACCTATTAGAAACAATTAAAAAAAAGTTGAATGAAATCGGTTAAGTCGTTCTCAAGTTATGGCGTGACCAAGGGAAATAAGGATTGATTTTTACATAAAATTATACAAGGTATTGTTTTACATCCTCGTCAAAATTCAGGAGGTTGTCACAAAAGACATAAATAATCAATTTAAATTATGATACCTAGTTAATTATTAACAAACGCTGATTTTTTTGGTTGTTTAAGTTTGTCAGTATTTCAGAATACCCTTAACGTGGTTTACGGAATAAGAAATTATCGAATAAATGTTTGAGATTGTTTGTATGTGTGAAAGCGCGGTTATAGGGCGAGGATCAGACGGGTTGCGTTTAAAACACGGGTGGTTCACACTTACCGATTTCCGTAAATAAGAATAAAAATGACCTACCCACTTTATTACTGATTCGGGTCGAGAATCATTAGCATAGTTACCTCCTTGAATTTGACGAGGAAGCAAAAAAACACCTTGTATAGATTACTTCCCTATTTGAATCGAATTCTGTTGACAATTTCAAGGGTTTTATTTTTTTTGCAAGGAATCCTAATCCTTTTCAAAAATAAAGTACAATAAGTCACTCTTTTATAACATCAGTTATCTCAAGTCCCGTCAAAATCGGTCCAGCCGTTTCGGAGATTAGCCGGATCAAGCAGACAAAGAGACAAAAATAAATGTTTTTGTTGTTGTAACGTATATTATTATTTCGTATGCAGTAAACAGTTGTTATTTTGAAATTACAAACAAACACTTCAATTTTATTTATTTGTATTGATGAAAATTAACTTCGAACTAAAAAACAGCAATGCTGCTTGGCAGCAGAAATATGTACAGTTGGCCCAGAAAAAATATGCGCTTCGGCAATCGTCATCTATCTTAATATGACCGAACGATGATTAAATCTAACAGAGCTGTCGTACTCGGGTTGGTAAATTTAAGGTTAGCAAATCTATGCAATACGAAAAAAAATGTTCGATCTCCACTCAAGAACAAGTCTACCCCAACGGTCATCGATTCTACAGTACTCGTTCCGGATGCTATCCCTGAAAAAGACTCCAAGCATAGCCCGCTCCATAGCTCGCTGAGCGACCTTCAATTTATGGACCAAGCGTACCGCGAGTGTTCACGTTTCGGCCCTAAGCGCCGTAAGTCATATGTATATGACGGCGCCTCTGCAAGGAGGCTTTATATTATTCACGTTGCAAACTAAACTGTGACCAGAGGAGAGAGAAGCGGTCTACAATTCTCTCTGGCGGAACGTCAAGTCGTTGCGGGCAGCCATGTTGACTTGTGTGGTTGTCAAGGAAGGTGACAAGGCGTTGACGGATCGCCGATGTATGTTTTCTTAATCTAAATAAATCTGTTGCCACATATCATATGTGATCCCGATGTGGGTAGGAGCCTTTGTATATTTAAGTATACTTACTCTACAGAAATGCCAAGTTCCAAGGCCAGGGATGGGGTATGGACCGTCTGTTCTTGCATCACCCTTTGTATCAAGATTTGGTCTTCTTCCGGCGTTGTCTTTCTTTTCCTTCCGGACCCTTTAAGGTTCTGCATATGACCGTCATTGCACCACCGATCCCACCACTTACGGACTGTGATTCGCTGAAATAAAATAAGTAAGCAAGAACGGACGTCAAATAAAAAAAATAAATTGAAATTAACATATATTAACATAACATCCGCTTCTACACCCACATTTTTCAAGTTATATTTAAGTCCCATGTAATAGGGGGCGAGCCTATTGCCATCAACCGGGTACAAATCCAGACTGGCTACTACTGAGAAATTCCTTAAGGAAAACCCTATAACATTTGCCGGACCTGGACTATAGATGGCGCTAGTACCATTAGTTCTATGTTTTTGTAGAACTTTTTGTGGTGCCGCTACAGCAGGACAAGAAAATGATGGCAAAGAATACAGTAACCTTATTATGATAGTAATCTTTGCCATCATTTTCTTCTTTTTCAACAGCTATATGAAATTCGCGCGCGCGTGCGCCTGTGACCTATCAGCTGTTAGCCGCTTGATGACGTTCTGTCTCATTATTATCTGTCCGTGCCACAGTGGGTAGGCAGAGCACCCGCAAGGCTCGCAACCCCGAATTTCATATGGCTGTTGTGTTATTGTGATCAAAGTTAATAAGAGTAAAAAAATGTTTCTTTGGGAAAGTTGTTTGTTATCATGAGTATAATCACGTGTTTAAGTATTGGTCACTAATTACCAGTCACCTTATATAGAAATAAGTTCAAACCTCCTTTTTCATACTTACAGAAGTATCTAAAAGATAAGCTACCCGGCTGTTAGTAATTCCTTCTTGCTTAAGAGCTATTATCCGCTGTTTTAAATCGTCGTGGTTCGCTTTGCGCTGACTGAAACAAGATACATCATAATTAAAGTCTTAGTAGATTACAACTTGTTATTTTATATCCCTTTACTCTAGGGTATGAATGAGACCATGTAAACGAATGAACTGGTTTAATTATGAATAACTTTTCAACAATTTTTTAATTTGTTTTCGTTTTTGACACGTCGTAAAACACCCTTTTTTACGGAGGGTAAATCATCAAATGACCCCTCCCGCTCTGGGCGAAGCGGAAGGGAGTGTCAGACTTGTACTGACTAGAACCCATCCATGTTCCTTCTAAGCCCTTTGTGTTCCAGGGCCACGGTACGGCTCTTTCGAACAGTCGGTGGGATGTAAAACACCCTTACGTGAAATATGACAACATCGCATTTGTTTTTTAAACGTTGCCCCACACTAGGGTTGCTCCTGTATCGTGGGTGCGTTTACAAACATTCAAACTCTCATACACAAACAGCCAGATCTTGAACAACTGTAGGCCATACAAATATTTGTTCCGTGCGGGGATCGAACCCGCGACACGCAGCGCAGCAGTTGATCGCTCAGCTACTGCACCAACCATTTAATTCGCTTTAAACCTTTTTAAACCCATTATTGCACTAAGTAAGTCGCCTGCCTAGGCTCGACTCCACGACCTACATCTTCGTAAGTCGGGTCCATCGCAAAAAGTCATCACAGCTCTAAAAACGACGAAGGAAGTCAGTGTGTAACCGCTACTTACCTAAGTATAGGCTCCGCGCTCGCATGTCTTTCTGGCTTTTTTAAAAGTATGTGTTGGAACCCAGCTTCAAACAATCTCTGTCGCACTACATCAGAACAAGGCCCCATTTCTTTACCCGGTTCAGTCGGATAATAATGATAATTTTGTTTTGATTCAGTCTGGTCGTTCTCTGCTTTGACGGATTTAAGGTATGTGTAACCATTTTTGCGATATCGGCTCCACCAACGGTCAACGGCTGCTACCTGAGAAATTAAAACAAAACAATTTATGTAATATTTATGTAATTTCTCTCCACGACCATTCGTTTCACGGATTAGTCTTGTTTTTATTTATTTTAAACTTCATGTACAATAGTGGTACAGTCAGCAACAAAAGTCCATGAACAGATACTAATTTTCAAAACACCTGAACACTAAAACGGACCATAAATCACTTACCAGAATAGAGTACACAATAAAGTTATCATTTCAATTTTACAAAAACGCTAAGCATTAATATTTTCATAAGTCGCTAAACATCATTATAGCGTAAGTCGATGACTATCATTTTGCCGTAAGTCGCTGAACATCATTACAGTGTAAGTCGATAATTATCATTTTGCCGTAAGTCGCTAAACATCATTACAGCGTAAGTTGATAACAATCATTTTTAACCCCCGACCAAAAAAGAGGGGTGTTATAAGTTTGACGTGTGTATCTGTGTGTCTGTCTGTGGCATCATAGCTCCTAAACGGATGCACCGATTTTGATAAAATTGGTTTCGTTTGAAAGGTATTCTAATCGAGAGTGTTCTTAGATATGTTTCGAGAAAATCTGCTCAGCCGTTTGAAGATCATCACCTCTTTTCTAGTTGATGAAGGGAAATAAACAACTTCCACGGGTCTAGTCGATTTGAAATCTTGTTACTTGTCACCATGGGCATTGCCGAGTGGGGGGGGGGGGCTGCACCCTATTCCCCTCTAAAGTATAGTTTCTTTTTTAATTTATAACTTTCCTTGTTTTTAACCACCGACCAAAAAAAAGAGGGGTGTTATAAGTTTGACGTGTGTATCTGTGTATCTCTATGTCTGTTTGTGGCATCGTAGCTCCTAAACGGCTGAACCGATTTTGATAAAATTGGTTTTCGTTCAGAAGCGCAACACCGAAAAAATTGGATGGAATGGGGAAGCCTATGCCCAGGAGTGGGACAGTCAAGGCTAAGCAAAAATAATATATAACAAAAATAATTAAACAAATAAACTAGTATTTTATTTTTAGTATATAGATTATTATTATATATAATAGATATATTTTAAGGTTCTGTATTTTATTATGTAGGTAATGGGTAGGTTATCTAAACTAATATTATAAAGAGGAAAGATTTGATTGTTTGTTTGTTTGCATTGAATAGGCTCCAAAACAACTGGTCCGATTTAAAAAAAATCTTTCATTTTTAGATAGCCCATTTATCGAGGAAGGCTATAGGCTATATATCATCACGCTATGACCAATGGGAGTGGAACAGCAATGAAAAATGTTGCGAAAACGGGGAAAATGTGAGGATAGCCTATAGCCTTCCTCGATAAAAGGGCTATCTAACACTGAAAGAATTTTTCAAATCGGAACAGTAGTTTCGGAGCCTATTCAATGCAAACAAACAAACAATCAAATCTTTCCTCTTTATAATATTAGTTTAGATAAATAAATATTATTCTAGTTTTTAAAACGCTGTTTGTGTATGTTAGTTTAAATGTTTCTAAACGCACGCACGATACAGAAGAAATTCCCAGTATAGGGAGCCTATGGGAAGTTTAAAAAAAAAACAGAAAAAAATGAATTTGTATTATAAACTAGTAGCTGTGTTTATTCAGCAATGTTTTGATTATGAAAAATGCAGTGCGCTGCGCTTCCCGGATAGTGCCTTGTAGCAAACGGGTTTAATGAACTGGAAATGTAGGAAATTAGCTACGATCAGCGACTTTTGTATTTATTACAGATCATACAATTTTGTTGGTAGTAATGTATAGCAATTTATGGTTCAACTGAGTTCAGCGACTTTTGTAGTTTTATTATGACAAGTTGTTTTATAATTTACTTTGGTCAGTAACTTATGCTAAATATTAATGATTAGGAAATATTGGAAACAAATTATGTTCAACGACTTCTGTTGCTGACTGTACATAGGCGGATCATTTTCATTCATTTCAGCCCAAAGACGTCCACTGCTGGACTGGACTCCCCCAAGTGTCGCCACATTGACATTTTGGAGGGTTTTGCCATAATCGCCACGCTTGGCAGGCGGGTTGGCAATCGCAGTACGGTTGTTACAAAAGCACAGACAACGCTGCTGCCCATTCTCTGGCCAGCAACATACGCGGATGCCACAAGGCATTCTAACAGGTATACTACCAGGTCGATGACAGCAGGCAAATATGATGTACCCAGAGTGATTAATTACTATGGCGATAGAACTTAAAAAAAAAACGCGTTCCCTATTTATTGAACACTTTGCCTGGTGATATCAGACAAGAAGATAATAAATTAAAATTCGCATGGAAACTTAAAAAATATTTATTAGATTCTATGTAGTAGATTTAGGTTAAGTAGTTAAGTATACATTAGGTTATAGATGTACTAGATAATAAGAGAGACTCAATGATCTCACAGTTAAACTGCGTAAGCAGTTTTGTGGGGCAATGTACTAGCATTAAAAAAATTTTAATCTAAATAAATCATTCATTCATTCATTCTCTAACAGTCAACCTTTTAAGCTTTTGTTGCGCGAGTTCATCATCTACCCAGGCTTTTTCCAATTATGTTGAGTTCGGGTACCAGTCTAACCGGCATCTGAATACCAGTATTTTTCATAGAGCGACTGCCTCTGACCTGCACAACCCAGTTAGTCCTGGGTTGTACGATACCGGACAGTCTTAACAGATATTTAAATTATTACGAATAAACAGACATTTTAATACTAACCGACAATCCTGTTTCTCTGGAAATTGCGCGGACACCGAGGCCCTCTTGCTTCAGAGCAATGATTATTTCTTTTATCCTATCAGTGAGCCTAAAAATTTCAATATATTAGTTTTATTGAAATGGACGTGTGGAGTGACAAGAATAGATGAAGAAAAGAATGAGTATATTATATGTATCAAGTTTAAATGTGACAACATTAAAAAAAAAAGTGCACGCGTTTGTCGTCGTCAACATGCATAAAAAAATAGTGCGTGGAGTCCCTCCGCGCGGAAGAAGTGAAACTTAACGCAACAGTGCTTTCATACCCCCTCCATGTAGCGTTAAACGTTTAACGCAACCTTGTTGGAAGTCGCATAAGAAGTTTCACTTCAAAAATTACAATAAACATGTAATACAACGCATTATAAGGAATGGAGAATGATGATATAAAGCATAAAAATATTTATAAATACAACAGCACGCGTAGCATGACCACTGTAGAAACGAGTTTTGTCTAAGGAAGAATCGGTATTATAATGACAGATAGACAGTGACAATGTGTCAGTTTGTCGATTCTTCCGTCGGCATAGCCCATTTCTACGGCGGTCATGCTAGGCGTACAGGACGGAACAAGAAAAAAAGTTGACAGCTTGCACATCGTGACTGCGCCAAGCAGGTCAGGTGAGTTGAAAGTCTATCGTGGTATGGACGTTATAGTGATGACCATCGATCGGAGTGGGTAGATTGATTGTCATTGATCCGAAACGTTTATATTAATATGGACATACCTCTGGAATTCGTTGATTTGATTGAAATTTAAGTGCAACAATTTATAAAAAATTATGGCTAAACATAAAAATAATTATTAATGCTTCGATCGGAATTCGATTGTTTTTATTATTCAATAGATAAATAATAAATTAATTTAGTTTAGATACCTACCTTTAAATTTTGAATTAAGTAGTAATAATATCACTACCAACATTAACAATATTTAATTGAATCCGGAAATACCGGAATTACTTTCCGGAAAAATGGCCTATCCATGTTATTCTTTCTGTGTGCATTTGTGATACAAGTACCAAAAATCAATCTACCTACTCCGATCTATGGTGATGGCTCCGTCCATCAATTGTCATCATGGCCAGGAAAGCAAAATAACAGATAGATGGATTGTGTGAGAAATGATAAGAAAGAAAAGGCAGTTAATGATAGCGCGGCAGTTGATTACGCTTAAAAAGCAGGCCGTAATTTATAACCCAAATACACCCTTGGGAGTCAGTACTGATAATTTCATTCTTCTTATACAGGCTGTAAGGGACGCCGACGCGAAAACGGTTACCATGTACTTAGTAAGTACATCATTGCGAACCACCCACGTACAAATTTATCATCGGAATTTAAAAAAAAAATAGCTGTCTCCCACAAATGTCCAATACCTACACGGTCAAAATTCATGAAGCAGCTGTTTTTAGAGTTCCATACGTCGAAAGGAAAAAAACGGAACCCTTATAGGATTACTTTGTTGTCCGTCCGTCTGTCTGTCAAGACACTTTTTCTCAGGAACGCGTGGAGGTATCAAGCTGGAATCAAATCAAACTTCTAAGCCAACGCAATCAAAAGATACAGCCGTTTATGCCGCAAATTTTAGACACTCGCAAGGGAATCAAAACCTACAATAAAGTAAAAAACCTAAAATTGTTTCTTGACTTATTTAATTTGAATTATATGACCGTAATAATTATGTTTAATAGTGAATGTTAGTATGAGGTTGACTAAAACATGACATGTTAAAATAATTTTAATTTAATTTTTTGTACTTATTTAATGTAAATCGCATGACCAACATAATTATGACCATTAATAATGTCGGATGAAATTGACAAAAAATTGACATGTTAAACTTATTTTTATAATTTATTTCTTGATTTAATATTGTGTTAGGTAATACGTAATAATTGTCAATGTAAAAGGAGGTTGACTAAAACAGCCAATGTAATGGAAAAAACCACAAACCAACTAAGAGTGTAATTTGCTATTGTTCCTTATTTTTAACATAGCCAACAATGATTGACTTTTAATATAAATATTGTACACCCCAATGGGTATGTTACAGTGATACAATACACTAATTGTAAGATCTTATGTTTACCTGTGACAAACAATAAATAAATGAATTATGAATTACAGGGTACTTCCCGTGAACTCAGAATCTTGAAATTTGGAACGAAGCAACGTCTTATAAAAAACAAATAAAGAAAAATTTGCGAAAACCGTAAATTTTTAGACACCATATAATAGAAGCGTTTTACCTACCAATAAAACGCATATTAATTTACTTACCTTATTCGAAGCTTATTTAATTGAGATAGGCACTACGTTTCCCGCCTTCGCATTTCTATATATATCTATCTCTTTCTAGCACGTCACTTCCGCTTGGCAGTGGTAGGGAGGCTCGTTAAACGAGCCCCGCCATTTTGATTTCATTGAGTCTAATTACCAGGCAGAACTTGTTCATAAGCTTCGAATAAGGTAAGTAAATTAATATGCGTTTTATTGGTAGGTAAAACGCTTCTATTAATTTGACTTGACCGTTATTCGAAGCTTATTTAATTGAGACGTGTTTGTTATCGCCTGGTGGAAGTGACGAAGACGCCAATGTGAGATTCTAAAATGTAATTTTTTACGATGTAGGATTAGACACTAAAATGTGGATATTTTTCGATCAAATATGAAATATCGAAATCGAAGTAAACATTAAATAAGGAAGGCATAATTAATAGAAAATTTATTTGATGATCCAAACAAAAAATAATAATTCTTAGATATGGAATCAGGTAAATATTAATTACATTATTTCTAATCAACTGGATTAAATAATGCTGTTACAGATACATTGTTACTGGTGGGTCTAACCTCACGCTTATAAAATTTGCAAAAAGTATTTTGCGATCGCCAGTTACCCCTAGCAAGAATCTCCTCGAGGGGGTAATTATCGACCCAATTTTTTGAGGCCACAGCTGACCTAAAACTTCCTGGAGATGCCTTAATCCCTGCTTCTACTAATAGGGACTTGATCCAGCCCGCAATTAGGGTTTTCGATGCAGGTTTAGGTTCACCTCTAATGTTAATAAACAAATTACTACAATTTGCATCATTTCTACGATTCTCAAGAAGTGAGATCGTATGCTTAGCCCAGTAGACTGGGTCTAAGTTTTTGTTAGCTTTATTAGAAATTAATCTCCAACCAGATTGTCTGTAATCTACCGAATCAGTTTTCGATCCGAAAACCGGCCAAAACACTAATACATTATCTTGATTAGAATAATTATTAGAATCAACTCTGAGCAAAGTTAAATCATGAATTCTTCTCCCGGAGCATAGGAGAAGTAGAGCAGTTGTATGTCTCTGCACTTGAAAAATATTATTTTCATCAATGTGTTTACTCTCTAGGAAACTAGCAAGGTCGTTTATGTTCCAAACCGGGGGCTTGACATGGGGGACTGGTTTATGTAACGCTATAGATTTTAGAACATGTTTTACTAGGATATTTGAACTTAACTGGCCGGATGATTCTGGGTTACAAAGGGTTGAAACCACAGATTTGTGTAACAAAATAGAATTGTACGATAAATGATTGATTAAATGGAGATCAGATAGAAATCTAGCCAAATCGCTTGCTATTGGAGTTGAGGGGTTAATCTGGTGCGTTTCGCACCAAACTAGCCATCTCTTCCAAGCAACGCTATAAACCTTACGTGTTGAGGTACGCCATGACTTCTGAAGAAGTTCTAATTGGCTACTATTCCAGGTTGTTAGCATCCCAGACCACCCCCACATTTCCACACTTCCAGAGTCATGTCGTGGACATTCGGTGGTGGCAGTCCTGTTGTCGTGTCGATCAGGACTTTGCCTAGGTGATATATCGTGAATGGGGCTGCTAGGGCACGCGATTTGATGTCGGGTCGCCAAAAAACTCGCTCCCATCGTGGAACTACCAGAAGGTACGTCCCCTGTGCTTGGTTCAGATAACCTAGGACCTTGGGAATCAGAAATGGTGGAGGGAACACCCATGCTAGATTGTAATTCCACATTTGGGAGAACGCGTCGTAAAACAGGGCTTGGTTGTCGTTCTGGTCTAAGGAAACGTAATTCGTCACTACATGTGCCCGGTTGGACGCAAATAGGTCGATCAATGGGACTCCCCATTTGGAGAATATTTTGTTCGTGCATTCTGCAGACAGATGCCACTCTGGAGTTATGCGAAACCTCGACAGGTGATCTGCGTGGGCATTGTATAGACCTGGTATGTAAAAGATGTTCATGTGAATTTGATAGTGCTCTGTTATTTGGAAAACCTTGTAGGTTAAGTCCAGGAGAGGAGCCGACTTGGTGCCGCCCTCGTGACGTAGATAAGCGACTACCGACTTGTTGTCGCTCTGAATCAAAACCGTCTTGTGTCTCAGGAGCTGGCAATGATCTTCCAAAACTCTTAGGATTGCTATCATTTCCTTTTGGTTGCAATGAAGATGTTTCTCGGCTTCTGACCACAGACCCGAGAGTGAGAAATTGTCCAGGCGAGCTCCCCATGCGATGTCCGACGCATCTGTTGTGAGGAAATGAGAAGGAGGCGGCATGTGTATGGCCGACGGATGCTGACAATTTTGGCGCCACCATATCAGATTGTCTATGGCAGCACGAGGTAAGGTGTGTAACATCCTGTGATCCGACTTCAAGATTTCGTTCAGTAGGTTCAGAAGCGCTCGAAAATTGAGTCTTCCTTTCGGAACTGTAAAGCTGGCAAAATTGAGTAGACCAACGACGCTTTGGAGCTCCCTGAGCGTTGTGCGCTGGTTCCACAGCAACTGACAGATCTTGCCTACAAGTCCAGGAATTTTTTCGTCGGGAAGGCGCTTGCGATTCGTCCATGGATCCCAATGAATTCCTAGGAACACTAGGCTTTTCGACGGTGTAATGATCGACTTTTTGTAATTGATCAGCCAACCTAACGTTTCCAGAGTAGCGAGGACAATCTTCACATGACTCCGAAGCTTGTCTTCGTCCTGGTGAGCAATCAAGAAGTCGTCGAGAAAAACAATTATCCTGACACCTCGTTGCCTGAGTGTCTGGGCTATCCAATTGGTAAGCGCAGCAAAGGTCTTGGGCGCTGTGCTCAGGCCAAAGGGTAAGCAGGTCATTTCTAGCAACTCGTTGCGATACATTAGGCGCAGAAACCTCCTGTGGCTGCGAGCCACCGATACATGAAAATACGCCTGAGAGAGGTCGATTTTGCATAGCCAGTCCTGTGGTTGTAGAAAATCGGGGATGCGATAAGCATTTATCAGCTTGAATCGATCTGTTATGATGTAAGAATTGAGGGTTTTCAGATTGAATATTGGCCGAGTTGAGCCGTCGCCTTTGGGGACAAGAAACATCGATGACAGGAAGCTTGGTGAAGCAGCCGCCCGCTCTAGAATTCCCTGTTCTAACATTTTGTCCATGGCAGATGTCATTACGGCAGATTCTGGAACGTTCAAGTTGGTTCCGACAACACTTGGGTGAACTAGCGGTGGCTTTTGGCAAAAGGGTATGCGATACCCGGTTATGATTTTTAGAATGTAATTTGGTGCATTCATTTGTTCCCATTGTTCTCGAAACTGTAGGAGACGGCCCGCTCTGAACGAGTCAATACTTACGTCGTTTGTTGTCGTTATTCCGCTGGGGAGGCGATGTCGCGCGTTTTCGTCCGTACTTTGGATGATTATTTTGCCGAGCATTCTGTCGGCCTCGAAAGCTATTACGATTATTCGGTGCGACCGAATTATATTGAGAAGCATGACCACGAGCATTACAATCACCTTGCGGAGGTGGATTACTGCGACTGCAACCACCTTGCATAGGTGGTTTACCGCTAACACATTGCGAATGTGCGTTACTGTGTTGGCACGCCTGAGCTGTGTGAGCAAAGCCCTGCGAGGACTTATTGTAAGGCTTTGGCCCCTGCGAGGGACCACGAAACTTATTTACATCCACCTGCGAGGCAGAAGACGTATTAGCCTTTTGCAACGGCCAAAAACATTTTCTTACGCCGCCAGCTTTTTCCACAGCAGCAGTAAACTTCTCTGCGTTGAAAAGGTTGGTGCATGTCGGTGGAATTTTCTTTAAGCTGGCCTTCATCAAGGGGTCCTTTGCCTGTTTAGTGACACAGTCTCGCCGCATTGGGAGAATCTCAGCACGATGTCCACAAACGATCTGTAATAAGTCTGAGGAACACCTACTAAAGTCCCCTGCGGAAAAAAGGTCATTAACTTTTTGAAGCAAAGTGTCATAATTTAGTGACTCACTATTCCTTGCCCATTGTAATAGTTCTTGAAGGGTTCCTTGTAAAAACTCCCTTTGTTTGAGCACACACATGGTCAAGGCTGCGAAAGCCTTATCAGCATACACGAGGTGACGAGGAGACTCGTATGCTTTTACTTCCTCGTTCGTTTCAATGTCTGTATAACCCGGCGAGTGATTGTACAATTTTTGGGTGTCAGAATACCTAATTTCATTCCGATCACTTTTGTCTAAATGTTGCAAATCGCACAACATTTTCAAATAATTCTCGGAAGTCTTAGGCATTGTAGGCTCCTTTAGCTTAGTTTCAAGAGATAAAGTGAATTCTTGATCACCACTAAAATTACTAGGTTCAACATTAAGCATTTGTTCGTAACGATTTTCGCTAATGCCGGACATAAGTGAGATGGCATCATAATCCAAATTGGTACTCACGTGTTGACCGGAATCCTTGCAAGCCATTTGCCGTCGAAGGTTACGAACCTCTTTAGCTAATTTCCGAACCTTACGTTCGGAGCGACGCTTGCGTTTGCCCCCCTTTTTCTTGTTGCGGCGACTTCTCTTTAGGTTGCCTCCGCTAGATGAGGAGCTACCGGAACTTGAGCTACTAGAACTCGAGCTACTAGAACTACTTGACCGAGCTCGCCGCTTCTGCGGCGAAGAAGGTCCTGGAAGAAGATCACTAGCTGCCCTATCGGCATTAACACCCGAATTTTCCATAATGAAAATCGAAAGATTATACTTTGTTCACTTTTAAATTCGAATAAAAAACCGTTAGGAATATTTTCACTTGTACTTTTTAAATAACAAAATAATTTGCTAAGTGTCGGCAAAGTACGACCGATCACGGCGGGAAAAGAGACGCCAATGAAATCAAAATGGCGGGGCTCGTTTAACGAGCCTCCCTACCACTGCCAAGCGGAAGTGACGTGCTAGAAAGAGATAGATATATATAGAAATGCGAAGGCGGGAAACGTAGTGCCTATCTCAATTAAATAAGCTTCGAATAACGGTCAAGTCAAATTAATAAAAATATTTTAAATGATTTTTCTGCGGAACTCTCGGTGCGCGAGTCCGACTCGCACTTGGCCGGTTTCTTTTTTAAATTACATATAAAAAAATCTGAGTAAGTGGTAACCATTTTCGCGTAGGTGTCTTTTCCACCCTTTATAATTTCTTACCTTCTTTTCTTCTCCGTAGCTCCAACATTACTGTTCATCTCTTGCATCACTTTATAGTCAGGTTCCTCGTCTGCTGTACGCTGCGTGTCTTCGTCACTTGAGGACTCTTCTTCAACAGTAAGGTACACTTCATCAAGCTTAGGTTTTTGTTCGTTATCTTCTACTACAGTTACGTGGTCTTCATCAATAATCAATAATTGTTCGTCAGTATCAATTATTTCATCATCGCTAGATTCGCTCACTGTAGAATCATTTTTTCTATGTTCATTTTCGGCTATAGGATCATATTCTATCTCGTTTTTTATCGGCACATCTATCCAGGGCTCATAATCCTCAAACGCCGTCTCTTTTTCTTCTGCAGCAACTGTTTCAGTTTTTCTCTTTTTGTCATCTGCCTCGTCTTTAAGCATTATTTCTGTTTTCTTGTTTTCAGAGGCAGTATGTTCGCTTTCAATGTCAAATGAAGTAAATTCTGTGTGAACGGTTAGAGGCGATTTTAGAGAAGGGTGGTTTTGTTTCAAAGCTGTGATGTCAGATTTTGTTATGAGTACGAGGTCTTTCAACAGTGTATCGCTGAGCAGCGCTTTATCTCTGAATGTTGCAGCCGCTTTGAGACGTACAGCGCATTCCCAACAAATGTGATGGAGTTTGCTCTCCTTGTCACTAGCCTGGCGAAGGAAGGCTTTAGTCATTGTTCGTGAACTAATACAAATACATAGTTAAGCAGGTAAAATAAAATGACTAAAATACTCCTGAGAAAATTAAGCGATTCGGCAATGATCGTCTATCTCCGTAATACAATAATAATAATGCGATGATGAGATCTAATATGAAACTGTCACACCCATAGAAGTACTTGTATATTTTGGATAGACATGATTAGAAATTTATTGCTCGATGTAATTCCAAACTTTTGGGTAAAAGATGACGAGATGCGACAGGGGAATGTAACCTTTCACTGTAATGATAGGTGCATTACTACAAAAGCGCGGTAACAAAAAACTTGAAGCTCGGCCTCTGCTGCGGGGAATAGAATATAATAATCTTTATTTGTGTAAAAACATTACATTTAGGTCTTATAAATAGGGTTGTGAACTTACTTGTTTTGCCATATAATGGCATACAAATATTTGAATATGTTATACGTAAATTTAATACGAAACATAAATTTGCTAAAATATTAATACTATAGCATGTCTAGCTATTAACGCTTACAATTATGCTGTGGCGCGACTTTTGTGCTAAATTCTGAAATTAAACGAAGATTACCGAAGCGCATACATTTCCTGGTTCAACTGTACCACGATTTACAGCTCGTTAGTAGTTTCTATGATATACAAGTATTTAGAAGAATGGATGTTTGTTACCGAATCATGCCAGAATCGCAGAACGGAACTGGATGAAATTTGGCACCGAGAGACATTATAGTCTGGAATATCACATAAGGTGAATAAGATACCCCTTGGTAAGACTGGTTGTCAGGCTTCTGACTACTCGTAACGACGAGGGAACTCGGTATGTTATGACATGTATGTATGGACATTCTAGGCTTTGTAATTTTTTTTTTTCAGTTTCATCTTTTTTAGGGTTCCGTAGCCGAATGGCAAAAAACGGAACCCTTATAGATTCGTCATGTCTGTCTGTCTGTCTGTCTGTCTGTCTGTCTGTCCGTCTGTATGTCACAGCCACTTTTTTCCGAAACTATAAGAGCTATACTTTTGAAACTTGGTAATTAGATGTATTCTGTGAACCGCATTAAGATTTTCACACAAAAATAGAAAAAAAAAAACTATAATTTGGGGTTCCCCATACATAGAACTGAAAACCAATTTTTTTTTTCATCTAACCCATTCGTGATGGTTATCTATGGATAGGTCTTCAAAAATGATATTGAGGTTTCTAATATCATTTTTTTCTAAACTGAATAGTTTGCGCTAGAGCCACTTCCAAAGTGGTAAAATGTGTGTCCCCCCCCCCTCTAATTTCTAAAGTAAGAGGAGGAAAATTCTGAAAATATTTAAGTTTGTAGAACGTAAAAAAAACTATCAACGAAAATTGGTTTCAATAAGATATGATTTTTAGTTTTTGAGATATGGGACTTTTTCATCAAACTGCAGCAGTAACTTTGTTTTTCATTAACATACTATGAAAAACCAATTTAGTTTTGCGGTTTAGTGGAAGTTTACAACTAATACTACTAACTAATGAATGACAGTTCAAAATATTGTTTGGGGCTATGGAACCCTGTGTGCGAGTAAGACTCGCACTTGGCCGTTTTTTTACCTTTTGTAGTAAGCGATGACTTATTGTCGGGCCTACGCTGTCCTCTCATACTTAAGTACTAGCGCTGTAACATCCAAATATTGTAGAACCAAATGATTTTAAAAGAGTAACCATGGAGTTTCTTGCCGGTTCTTCTCCATAGGAAACGACCAACCCGAACCGTGCCTCTTCTGTTGACGTTTTATAAGTGCCCATGTAGGCCTATGTAAAATAAAATATTTTGATTTTGATTTTGATTTTGTTATAGATGGTCACCCGTCCACGGACAGACCTTGGCAAGCGTAGCCTTCGATCAACTCGCGCGGCTGATATAACTTAACCATAACAAATTTTATTTACACAAAATTTTGTTTTGCATCCTCGTCAAAATTCGAGTAGGTCGTCACAAAATACATAACAATCAATTAAAATTACAGTACCTAGTTAATTATTAATAAACGCTGATTTTTATGGTCCCTTAACGACGACCTTAACTTCCCTTATAGGGAAAAAGAAATATAAACGTTTGAGATTGTTTGTTTATGTGAAAACGTGGTTATGTGTGTGAGGGCAAGAATCAGACGTGCCGCGTTTAAAACACGGGTGGTTCACACTTATCGATTTCCGGAAATAAGAGAAAAAAATAAAATTACCTACTCATTTTATTGAAGTGAAACTTCTTATGCGACTTCCATAAGGTTGCGTTAAACGTTTAACGCTACCATGGAGGGGGGTATGAAAGCACTGTTGCGTTAAGTTTCACTTCTTCCGCGCGGAGGGACTCTATGCACTATTTTTATTGATTCGTGCCGAGAATCATTAGCATAGTTACCTCCTTGAATTTGACGAGGATGCAAAACAACACCTTGTATTTTAAAGCTATGTTTCATGAGCCTCTACATTTTTGACAGCTTAACCAATAGTCAACAACAATGACTTACCAATATTCCTGTGATATTTTGAAACATTTCACTCAATTTGAAGTTCTTCAAGTCAAACATTTTGATATCTAAAGCTAGGCACACTCTGCACACCTTAAAAAAAAACATAAATGATTTATGGCAAGCAACCGTAAAAAATCATTAAAAATTACACAATACAGGGTGAAAGTTACTGGGCTTTGGAGGTCAGCAGGCCTACCATGACGTCTTAACCTTTTGAACGCCATTGTCACATATACGTGACAAGCAAACGCGTGCCCTGTACGCCAACGACACAAATATGTGACAAAAATGTGGTACACTATAACACGAAATAAGCAATTTAATTTACAACTTAACAACAAAAACATTAACAACAAACATTAAACAACAACAAAAACATCAAAACAACAACAACAACATTCAAATAACAACAACAACAACATTTTAGCAACTTTTGTGTGTGTTTATTTATATATCTTTAAAACGTGATCTATATATCTTAAACAAATGTCTTATCAAGAAATAAATTAATAATACTTTTTAAATCCCTTTTTTGTTTGTAAGTATTTGCGGTGAATTTGTGGCTTGGCGTGGAAGGCACGCGCGTGCGTTTATGCTCTGGCGTTCAAAAGTTTAAAGCAGTATTGTTTTACTCTTATTCCAGTTTGGGAAAGAGACGGAGCTATACAGGATGTCTAGCGCCATCTCTTTCCCACACTGGAAAAAGCAGTAAAACAATAATGTTTTAAGACGTCATGGTAGACCACCAGATAGGCAGTCTCTTCATGTAAAATACTGGTACTCAGCTGCATCCGGTTAGATTGGAAGCGGACCCTAAGATAGTTTGGGAATAGGCTAGGCAGATGATGATGACAGGGTGGGAGGGGACACCGTTACACTAACGGTTACCATGTATATGGTACATCATTCTGATGGCGACATGGCCACGCTTTATATTTGCTGTATAATGAGAGATCCACATAAACTGGTTTTGTATAGCCTGATTGGTCGCATGTGCATAGGTTACCAATAGGGGATGATCATTATTTTTTTTTTGTCTGTCGGGTAGATTATTGAAAAGTATTGGACACGTATTTTTTTTTTTCACGTGGTCATAAAATTACGGAGTTATATCGAGTTGAAATGGCGCATGACGTCTCTTGTAGGTAATTTTATACCTACTTGTGACGTAGTGAGCCCCCACTCTCCAACTTTTTTTTTGATAAAACAAAAAATACGTGTCTAATATTTTTGTATTACCTGTCTGACGGATAAAATATAATTTCGTTTCCTTTACCCAGTATTATCCCCTATTAGAAAACAAAACTTTTGGAGACATGTTACGATTTTGGCGACATTTTATGGGGGATATGAAGAACAGAAATAGTAATAGTAGAGCTAATAGTAATGGTAGTAGTAGTTTAGGTAATAGTATAGGTTAAGTTAGGTAAGGAACAACAACACATTTTTCTCTTCCTTCTGTCACACACTATTGTCTACGTTTATTTTCATTTCTCCTTTCGCAGGTCTGCTGGCAGAAATTTTATATGGAATAAGCAGTACCTTTGTACTCTAATCATCATCATCATCATTTCAGCCGAAAGACGTCCACCGCTACACATAGGCCTCCCCCGATGGGGGGGTTTTGCCAAAATCGCCACGCTTGGCAGACGGGTTGGCGATCGCAGTACGGTTGTTACAAAAGCACAGAGAACGCTGCTGCCCATTCTCTGGCAAATCCCTTAGTCGCCCGCGGGTATCGCTCTTACGACACCCACGGGAAGATATGGGATGGTGCTATTCTTTACGTTCGACACCATACAGGCCTACCTTTGTACTCTAATATTTTATGTAAATAAATAACATGGATGGGTTTTAGTCAGTACAAGTCTGACACTCCCTTCCGCTCCGCCCAGAGCAGGAGGGGTCATTTGATGATGTCTCATCCGTAAAAAAAGCATAAATTTGCTTGCGATATGTAGGAAATTGATGTTAATTCTTTTCTTGTGCCATAGATGTCGCTGTAGTTTTTCTGTTTTGTTCTTTGTTTCTATAGTACTTTTTGTAGTGCCGCTACAATTTTACTTACTTTTAATTCATCCTGGTTAGTAGACGCCATCTGAAAAAAAAGGCACTGTAACTTAGTGCATAGACAATTTTTTTTTTTCAAAATAATGCAGAAGGTAGGTACTGAGTTCATTTAATGCCCTTGGGAATTCGCAGTAGTAGTAGCATGACCATTTTAGAAACGAGTTTTGTCTATGGAAGAATCGACATAATGACAGATAGACAATGACAATGTGTCAGTTAGTCGATTCTTTCGTCGACATAGCCCATTTCTACGGCGGTCGTGCTACACGTGCAGGAATTTCTGAGAAGAAACCAAGAATATTTATGGCTGGCAATAGGTTCTCCTTATTCCATGGGACCAGCAGGTGGGGCGAATGAAATGTAGTGGAACGGCGACCGCGAACAGGAAGACGATCCGTTGGAAGGCCTCCTACTAGGTGGACCGATGACCTGGTGAAGGTTGCGGGGATCCGCTGGAAGCGAGTCGCATGGGACCGGTCAATGTGGCGACGCTTGAGGGAGGCCTATGTCCAGCAGTGGACGTCTTTCGGCTGAAATGATGATGATAATTCCATGGGACTGATTTAGGATGACTGCCTCGTAGGTCCAGTGGTCATTTGTGCGACTGCTGACCATAAGGTCCTGGCTTCGATTCTCGGGTCAGGCAAAGTGTTATCGGGTTTTTCCATCACGAATTTCTCAGTAGCAGACACGAACTTTGGATTTGTGCCCGTTGATGGCAATAGGCTCGCCGCCCATCATTAGGGGCCTAAACATAACTAGTGAAATTTGGATGAAGTAACGATCTGCCTAAAATTTTGTGGATGACAGATGTGATCTTATGTTATACAAGGTGTTGTTTTTCATCCTCTTCAAATTCAAGGAGGTAACTATGCTAATGAATCTCGTCCTGAATCAATAATAAAATGAGTAAGTAATATAGATTTTGTTTCTTATTTACGGAAATCGGTAAGTGTGAAACACCCAAGTTTAAAACGCGGCCCGTCTGATTCTCGCCCTATAACCGCACACACAAACAATCCCAAACGTTTATTCGATAATTTCTTATTCCCTAAACCACGTTAAGGGGGTTGTTCTGAAATACTGACAAACTTAAACAACCAAAAAAATCAGCGTTTATCAATAATTAATTAAGTATCGTAATTTTAATTGATTATATTTATGTCTTTGGTGACATCCTCCTGAATTTTGACGAGTATGCAAAACATCACCTTGTATAAATGCCTACTCACCACAATAGGAACAGCCCCACTCTTAACTCTTCGCTGATTTGGCCGGGTTTCATCAAAGTCTTCCGGTTTAAAATGATCAGAGCACACTACAAGCCACTTGCTGAGCCGGCAATCTGCATCGGTTAAGATCTTTAACCAAGCTGCACAGAGATCTGGGTCTTTTGGCAACCTGAAATATTTCAAGTGTTTTAATGATACTGACAATAATAATAATATTTTTTAAAATAATTTTATACCTCCTCCTGAGAACGGGCACTACAGGTTGATTACCTAGCACAAGTCGGGGACTGAACCCTGTATTTGTAACCTTTCTTTAGTAATAAATACTTTAAAATCGATATACTGACTCTGCCTTCACTTTATATCTTAGAATGTATTTTATAATATATGTCGGCAAAAACGGAGGGCTTTTCAAAATTAGATGCGACTTCCATAATATAAATAAATTGTAATACCCAAATTTGGATAAACAAAAACTAGCAGCTAGCTTCTTATAAACAGTATACGCTTTTATATCTATTCTATACTAATAATAAAGCTGAAGAGTTTGCTAGTTTGCTTGAACGTGCTAATCTCAGGAACTGCTGGTCCAATTTGAAAAATTCATTCAGTGTTAGATAGGCCATTTATCAAGTAAGGCTATAGGCTATATATCGTCACGCTACGACCAATACGAGCGGAGCAGCAATGAAAAATGTTGCGAAAACGGGGAAAATGTGACACAGACAAAGTTGCGCGGGACAACTAGTTTTTTATATTTGTATGGCCTACAGATACTTGTACTGGGTCTGGCTACTTGTGTATGTGAGTTTAAATATTTCTATCAATTGGATAACTTATCACTTACTTGTGAAACGTGATTCCATTGCTTTTATTACTTTTCTTCAAGTCGTCATTAGTGCAATTCTGAACACAGCACCTCATGTTTTATTTAATGAATTTTAACATAGCATAACATAAACTTAACCCTTTGTTTACCTGACTACGGCAGAGGGTTAACACATATGAGTTAATGTGTATGTAAGTGTGTGTGTGTGTGTGTGTGTGAGCGCGTGTGTGCGTTTAAAAAATTATAAAGAGTAATAGGGAGTGTTTAAGAAGAGAGGAGGGAGTGTTTAAGAAGAGAGGAGGGAGTGTTTAAGAAGAGAGGAGGGAGTGTTTAAGAAGAGAGGAAGTAGGTTTTATTTTTAAATACTAAATGATTTTATTTTTAAATTAATTGGATGTTAAACTGTAATTTTATTCACCCATGCTTAGTAATTTTTTGAAAGTAGGACTTCTTTGAGAAACTGAAGCTGTTTTTAGAGGTGAATTGTGAATCTCAATTTGATGTCCCCAAAATTTTCAAATTTAATGTTTTAAATGTGGAGGAATCACACTAAAGCATTCCAGTCCGTGGAGTAAGTGATTCATAAAACCTGTTACTCTTTTAAGTCAACTCTGGTCACTCGAACTTGAATACAAGAAGGATTACGATCTGCCTACTACAGGCGCAGAACCATCACTCTTTGTTTTCTCTGAGACTTAGTGACATGCCTTCAGAGACATTCTCTCCAATCGCTATCAAAGATGATCTTCACATTAAAAAGTACTCTGTGATCTTCACCAATTGTATTGTATAGTACGAGCTGATGTCCGCTACTACACGGCCAAAGCGCGTATTATGTGTACGTTCTTGACCAAGCACAGCTAACACAAAACTTTATTGAAGCTGAAATTTCTCAGACGCACAGTGTAAATAAACATGAATGAAATAAGCATAAGTATTAATGCGTGCGAATTTATAATTAATATTTTTGTGTTTTCATAAAACAACACAGTTGTGAAACAATCTGTAACTGTGACACCACAGAGTACATTGTACAATACGTAATGACACTGACAATAGGTGTCATTGCCAGACTTACTATTTTTCCGAGTCGATTCCAATAAGAAAAATTCGCAGAAATAATCAGATTCATGCCTATTTATGTTTAGAACCCGACAATCCATTTTCCCAGAGACGGCGGGACGAGCGGCTCTGCAGAGTAGTTCAGGACAATTTACTTCTCACAGCTGCTACTACTGCTGAGCGTGCGCGACTGCTTGCTGTGGGTGAATGGGAGTCGGGTCTTTGGCTTCACGCACTCCCGTCGTCGAGCATAGGCACTTTGTTCGACGACACGACCTTCCGCCTCGCTGCTTCCTTACGTCTTGGTGCAGCCTGCTGCACTCCTCATCGCTGTCACTGTGTTGAAGCTGTCAACAGCCTCGGACACCACGGCCTGTCATGCAGCCGAAGTGCGGGCCGTTTTGCGCGGCACGCGAACATAAACGACATCATCCGACGAGCTCTTGATACCGTCGGCGTTCCATAGAGCCCAACGGCTTGGCACGCGACGATGGCAAAAGACCGGACGGCATGTCTTTGTTTTCTTGGAAGATGGGTAGGCCTTTAGTGTTGGACGCAACTTGCGTCGATACTCTTGCGCCATCACATCTCCCAAGCTCATCGTGCTGTGCTGGCCCGGCCGCTGCGGAAGCGGAGAACCTCAAGCGGCTTAAATATAGTACCTTTGTGGTAACTTTATTTTTGAGCCGTTTGGGGTTGAAACTCTGGGGCCGTGGGGTCCGAGTGCTCACAGCCTATTTAAGGAAATCTCCAAACGCTTAGATGACGCTTCCCGTGACCCAAGGGCTGGCTTTTACTTTGGCCAGAGGTTAAGTATTGCCATACAACGTGGCAATGCTGCCAGTCTCTTGGGCACATTACCAGCTGACAGCGTTGGGGAGGTGTTTTTTGACGCCCTTTTATAGATATATATTTATATACAGGGTGGGCCAGAAAGGCGTACGATTTTAAAAACACTCTTGCGTTTGAAGCTTTAGAGAGGGGACTGCGCGGGTGGTGGGGTTAAGTAGCTCGGTTCCCGGAAATTTAGTCGCGATGGATCACTTCACCGGAGCGCAACGTGCATTCTGCGTTAAACATTATTACAAAAATCGCGATTCGTGCGTTATTGTTCGGCGTTTATTTCGGCGTGAGTTTGGATTACATGACCTAAATCAGTGTCCGAAAGAAAGTGTGATTCGATCGTGGGTCAGAAAGTTCGAAGATACTGGTTCGACTCTCAAACAGAAGCCTGCGGGACGCCCAAGGTCAACAAGAACGGAAGACACAATTGAACAAGTTAGAGCTTCAGTTCAACGTAATCCTGCTCTATCGACTCGAAAGCGTTCAGCCGAACTTGTGGTATCCAGATTTAGCTCGGAAAATGAGAAAATTAGAGAAAAAGATGTCTCGTGTGCGTCGTAAACAACGGAGGTACCACAGTACTAGTAGTTCGGATTTCGAACAGAACCAGTATTCTGATCGTGATAATTACCCAGAAGAATCATCGCAGGAGGCTCCGCAAAACGAAGGTCGGTAACATTTTAAATTTCGAATAATAAAACCACGTCGAAGGCATCGTCAGCGAGCTCCCATTCAACATCAGCATGTATGCGGCGGGATTCCGCGTCTGCGATATAGTTATCTAGAGTCACTGTGAACATTGATAGCGAAATATGCATCCTTAAGGTCAATAGAGCACATATAACTATGCTTTGACATGAGTCTCATAGCAGTTCTGTAATCTTCAAGTTTAAAGTGTGGCGCAATGATGAATTGCTGAGTTAACTCCTTGCTAGACCATTGCCCGCTGGCCGTTTGGCCTGCGCAGCTGACCCAAGTGTGGGTATTTCATACACGTTTTTCCCCCTTTGGCCATCGTTATCCACTATTTCGTGCAAGTCAGGGGAGGATCTAGAAGTACCTTGATCAGGGTCAGGGAGGGAGTGTAATCTCTCGGGCGAATCACATCGTTTAATAGTCATCGAACGTCACTTACAGGTAAGTTCGTTTGACTTTCTATTAAACTTCAGTGATTCGTGTATGGAATTTGCAAACCATTAACCCAATTTAACACCACAAGATCATTTGTGATTCGCGACCAATTATGGTGAAAAAACTTTAATTTACCCGCCTGAGTGTTGGTATTGTCAGAACATCTTTGCGTCGCATTTTGTTGAAAGATCTGAAATTGCACCCGTATAAAATTCAACTTGTGCAGGAATTACAGCCAAATGATCCAATTTTACGACGAGCTTTTGTTGACTTTTGTTTTGAAACTGATATCGCGCCGAGGTGACATTGCATGGCCTCCTAGAAGTCCGGATCTAACGCCACTGGACTTTTTTTTGTGGGGATACCTAAAAAGTAGAGTCTACTCCAATAACCCAGCCACGATTAACCAGTTGAAGACCAATATCCGGGAAGAAATGGCAGCTATTCCCCGTGCAATGTGCCAGCGAGTTTTTACCAATTTGAGGTTCAGATTCGAAGAATGTTTGCAGCGGGATGGTGCACACCTGGATGACGTTATTTTTAAGAAATGAATTTCCCAAATGTAATTTTTTATAAAAATAAAAATTTGTATGTGAATTGTACTAAGTTTTTTTTTAATCATTTTTTCAAATTCGCATTTCTTTCTGGCCCACCCTGTATATTAATAAAATATGTTTCATACTTTATGTTTCTTAGTTTGTAAATGTGTAATGATTTCTGCGAGAAGATAATATTTTCCACACATACACTCTTTTACGTATTCAAAAAGATCACTATATTCATTACATGGAATGAATACGTTCTACAATAATTGTAAACGATCCGAGTGACATTGCTAAAAGATGCAGTTCCAATGTGTCTGTAAAAATTAAAAAGTTGAAATAAACATGGTGGCCGCTTCATGTTTGACAGCTTGTGTATATCTCAAAAATACACTAATAATTTATTACAAACAACAATACGATGGATAAAAACAGTAAATAAACGCTGGTTATTAATCACGTAATGTATTGGTACTATAAAATCGGTACCTTATTCACATAAACTGGAGAATTTGAGTCATGGCGACTCCGATATGTTTACGTTTTTTGATTTAGCATTTTAATAAATATTTATCAAAAAGCATGAGGTGCTGTGTTCAGTATTGTACTAATGACACCAGAAGAAATAACAAGGGCAATGGAATCTCATTTCATCTGTAAGTAACCATGAAATTCATGCATAATTAAATTGATCACAACAAACAGATCAAAATACTTCTTCTGCTTGTCGGTAAAGCATTGCTTATTCAACAACATCCTCTTTGTACCCTTTTCCGCACTATGCCAGGTTTCTGTCTAACAGAACTCGGCTGAATTCCAGTAATTAATATGAACCAACTCCACAACCTAGCTTCTGGGTATTTCCAATACAAATAGTTTTTTTTTTTAATGTTGCCCCAGTCTAGTAATTTCTTCTGTATCGTGGGTGCGTTTACAAACATTTAAACTCACATACACAAACAGCCAGACCCAGAACAACTATCTGTAGACCATTCAAATATTTGTGCCGTGCGGGGATCGAACCCGCGACACGCAGCGCAGCAGTCGATCGGTCAACCACTGCGCCAATTAATTAAAAGATATGCTTTTCAAAATCCACACATTTTTAGAATCGGAATGAATCCGTTCATGATGAATGATATTTTTGTAAATTGTTTTTTACACGTCTAAATAATACATGCATGATACAAATTCTAATAATTTTCATTCTGAGATAGTACCCTAAACTATGAACCAGAATTTACTTGCCATGCAAGAAACATATTTTTGGAAAAAAACAATTTAAGTTCAGTGGCAATAACAGCAATTTGAAATAATCATTTGAGTAGACTACTACCATAGCACTAACAATATTACTATGTTTTTAAATGCACTGTTTATGCACTTATATCGTCATTTGCAAATATCCCAATCAAAATAATGTTTGCTGTAAAAAAATCTAGTCTAGTCTATTTAGTTACCCACAGTAAAAAAGTAATATTTTTGTGCAATATAGTCTCCCATTATTTAAATCAATTTTTGTTTAGAAATTAATCCTTAATTTTATATAATCCTCTTTTTGCAAATCTCTCAATTAAACTAAGGTTTGCTGTAAGAAAACCCAAGTTTGGGTTAAGCTCGCCGTTGTACATAAGCTGTATTAATTCAATTTGTATGTATATTTTTTAATTTTGTGTGCCATAAAGTATTTATAATTGAACGGTTTAAATGTCTTTATAAAGAAAGAAAGAAAAAAGGAATTATTAGACTCGCACTGGACAAAACAAGATGGTTAAATCTTTTAAACTACGCAACAGATTTTGATGTGGTTTTCATCAAAAGACAGAATTATTTAAGAGAAAGGTTTGAATATGAATAATCTATCCATGAAAAACACATCAAAATTTCCACATGGACGAAGTAACGGGCAGCAGATTAAAACATACATTTTATTTCTAGATTTAAATTAAATAGCTGTCCCGCGCAACTTCGTCTGCGTCGCATTTTCCTCGTTTTCGCAACATTTTTCATTGCTGCTCCGCTCTACGCGATAGCCTATAGCCGTCCTCGATAAATGGGCTATCTAACATTGAAAGAGTTTTTTAATTTGAACCAGTAGTTACTGACATTAGCGCATTCAAGCAAACAAACAAACAAACTCTTCAGCTTTAGAATAGAATAGAATAGCATTTATTTGCAAATATGGGTAATACATAAGTAGGTAGGTTTATTATTAGTATTTGTAATTTTGTATATTAGATTCTATCTATTTAAAATTCTAGGTTCCCAAAACCCGTTGAACTCCGCACAGCGTGGCTGGAGTCCCTGGGCATGCCGAACTTTGAGGTCAAAGAAAGGAGCTGCATATGCTCAGAGCACTTCAGGACTGAGGACATTTACGAGACTAAGGCGGGCTTGAGACGGATTAAGGGTGGAGCAGTACCAGTTGTGATACCAGTGAGTATGATTTATTAAGAGTGTTTACACCTTTCGACATTTCATACGAACTGTCAAGTCCTTATTTTCCGAAATGACTGAACCGATTTTAATGAAACTTAATATGCATAAGCAAGATACATGGTCTAAAAAGTTACTAAAACACATTTTCAAAAAAAATCGCTAAATTAGACCGATTATAAATTATGTAGAAAAAGAAATTTACAATTATCGTTTTTTTTTATGACATTTAGAAAATGTTTTTTATTAACTTTTTGGATATGCATAAGCAAGATACATGGTCTAAAAAGTTACTAAAAATCATTTTCGAAAAATTTTCGCTAAATTAGACCGATTATAAATTATCTATAGAAAAAGAAATATACAATTATTGTTTTTTTTTATACATTTAGAAAATGTTTTTTAGTAACTTTTTGGATCTATGTATCCGGCTTATGCGTATTAAGTTTCATTAAAATCGGTTTAGTCATTTCGGAATAACGTTTATTCGATAGTTTCTTATTCCCTAAATCATGTTAACCCGTAACATGATTTAGGGAAATAAGAAATTATCGAATAAACATAACCAGCCAAAAAAATCAGCATTAATCAATAATTAACTAGGTACCGTAATTTAAATTAATTATTTATTTCTTGTGTGACAACCTCTTCAATTAGTATTTGTATCTTGGTATTAACCCTTATCGTAAAAAAAATACTTCATATAAATACCTCAATCAATACCTTTACATAACTTTTTGAATTATTCAATTCGGACATTCCATTCGAAAGATATCACAAGTTTAAAAATGTAAGTATTAGAAAAAAGTTGCGTGGTCGCCGCTCACCCTGCTCTGCTGGCTAGCTAGGCAGCACCTTATGCGATGTAGGCGTCACTGGGATACGGGACGTACGGGAGGGGAATATTCAAACTTTCTTTGTAATTTTTTTTAACTAAGCTTACGCAAATAGAAGGGTTCGTAAATGTGTGTACAGTAATTTTTAATTTTGAAATTGTTGTTAAATACCCGTGCGAAGACGGGACGTGATGCTAGTCATAAGATTAAAATTTAATATTAAACATAATTTTTTTTTGGTGAACGTCTCAATATTACTTTGACTCGTGACTTTTTGAGCTTGTTTTTTGACATCGGTTTTTGTATTTCCCAGGTACCGGAAGATGACCTTGACGCGCCGGCCGCATTGAGGGTAAGAAAGAATTATTATTTCTAAAGGGCCCAACATACTCAAGTCGAAAACCCCCGAGAACACCCGAGAAGCTTGAATGTGATTGGTTTCTCTCCTTCTCGTTTTCGCGCTCGCCTGGGGGTTACTCTGACATTGCCATTCCAGTGTGAGAAGGAGACGGAGCTATAGAGGACGTCTAGCGCCATCTCTTTCCCATTCTGGAATAAGATTAAAACAATACAGACTGCTTTTAGACGTCATGGTAGGCCAGCTGGTGGCCAAAGAGTATAGTAATATAGATGGAATAGAGAGCCCTCTCACGCGAATTTTTGACACCCATATTGAACGGTGTCGCCGTCTGGTACTATATCCGTTGAACTAATCCCTATAGCATAGCTATATTATAGGTACGCACCTATAGCTGCTATAGGTGCGTACCTATATTTATATATATATCTTTTTTATTGAATAGGTTTTCTATGGGTATACAAGTAATTTGAAATGTAGGCCATATAAAAAAACAGTTTTGAAAACAAAATGAAACAAATACAGTTAATGTTTACAAAACTGAATTTTAACAGAATCGAAAAACCACATAAATTACACAAAATGGGAGAGATTTACAAACATGCGCACACATCGAAAGCAGTGGCCATTTTGTAAAAAAACAATTTGCGTGATAATGTTGCCAAACCTAAAAAGAAATATTAGCAATTTCGAAATGAAAATTAAAAAAGGTTTAATCTTGTTTAAAATTAAAATTTATTATTTTTTACTCAATTTTCATTCAAATAAAAAAGGTATGGTACACTGGCAATAATTGGCGTAAGCACCATCTATGTCATTATATCGTACTAAATCTCAAGTTTATGCGAATTTTTCTAGAGATGGTGCTAGTATCTTTGTGAAAAATTGGACGCCTATGTCAAGTATAGCAGTGTCCCCCCCCTGCTGGTGGCGTTTGGCGAACAAAGACATGTGACATCTACCAACCCGCACTGGGCCCGCGTGGTGGATTACAGCCCACTCCCTCTCTTAGAGAGGAGGCCTGTGCCCCAGCTGTGGGAACATTATAGACTGATGATGATGATGATGATGATGATGTTGAAATGTGGGTGTACTATTTAGTACACCTCAGCCCAACCCGTCAGAGATGTGATGATTTATGATTATTGACACTGTTAGCTCCAATGTGGACCACTGGTCGCTGGTCTTGTCTAGCTCGTCCCGCCATCTTCTACGAGGTCTACCACGACGCCTTCTGGCTGTGTCAGGGCTCCAGAAAGTGGTTATTTTGGCCCACAGATAATGTTGAACTGATAGTGATTATTTCCAGGTGTGCCGATGTTGTTTAGCAATGGACACAAAGCTGTATCATATACGAGATTTTAAGCTGGATCAGATGTATGAGCAAATAACTGGATTATTGGTAAGTTTGCTAGAACCAATAATGCTTCTCTTGTAATGATGATTACCTTTATTAGTCAAAGAGTTTTGAATTATTTGCCCTGCCTTACTTCCGCCATTTTTTAGGGTTGCGTACCCAAAGGGTCAAACGGGACCCTATTACTGAGACTTCGCTGTCCGTCCGTCCGTCCGTCCGTCTGTCACCAGGCTGTATCTCATGAACCGTGATAGTTAGCCAGTTGAAATTTCTACAGATTATGTATTTCTGTTGACGCTATAACAAAAAATACTAAATATTTAAGGGGGGCTCCCATACAAAAAAGTGCATATTTTCGTTTTTATAAATAATGGTACGGAACCCTTCGTACGCGAGTCCGACTCGCACTTGGCCGGTTTTATTTTATCTTCCAAATAGCGGCAACGCATTGTTTTTGGTCTATACATCTATACACATAAATAAAATTGAAGTGCCTTTTTGTCATATTAAAATAACCGCTTTTTACTACATGCATTTGAATGTATATACGGTACTTATACCAAAATAACATTTTTTACAATTTTTGTCTGTCTGTCTATCTGTCTGTCTGTTTGTTCCGGCTAATCTCTGGAACGGCTGGAACAATTTTGACGGGACTATAAATTGAGATATAAGCTATCCTATCTTTCAAGTTGGATCAAACTGCACAAAGTGTGCAAATTTGATTAAAATCAGTTAAGTAGTTTAGGAGTCCATCCCCGACAAACAACGTGACGCGTAATTTATATATACAGGGTGTAACGGAAAGGGTATATACATACTTAACGGTGTGCTACAGACCATCAAACTGAACATGTTTCTCCACAAAGAAACATCATGAAAGCGAAAAAAATATCAGCTGCCCCATATATTTGGGTCGAATAGGTATTGAAATTTTGTATGGGGCAGCAGATAATTTTTACGTTATTACGAAGTTTGTTTGTGGAGAAACATGTTCAGTTTAATGGTCTGTAGCACACCGTTAAGTATGTAGTCAGTAAACTTACATTTCTTTATTTCTTTCTATAAAGGTGCGTCCAGAAGACCGGTTCCCGCACAGCGTCTGTTGGGAATGTGCCGGCCGTCTATCTTCGGCCAATAACTTCAGGATAAAGGCGTTACGCAGCAGCTCCATACTGTATGACATTCTACAGAATGGCACTTATGTGAGTATGTCAATGGTTTTTACAGCAGCTCCATCATCGTCACCAACAGTAGCTTGAAGAATTAAAAGGATAGAATAAAACTTTATTGTACACCAAAAATGAAACAGAACGGGTTGTATTGTATAGCGAGCTGGTTTCCGCAACTCCACGTCTAAAGCGCGTATTTTGCGTACGGGTGGGAACATTACTCCAACCACCCCAGCTCCCCGAGAAAGGCCAGCAGTTCCTTGATGTTGCTGACGATCTCGCGGAGAGTACCTGGGTTACCTAAGTACTTTGCCCTGTATGTTGCAACCTCTGGGCAGTGTAAAAGCACGTGGGCTACAGAACGGGTTTAAAAAACTGCTAATTTTATAGTTACAACGGTGGTCTTATCGCTGATAGCGATATCTTCCAGACAACCTTTGGATGGACATTATGGAATTAAAATTAAAAAGAGGGTAGTCAGTGGTGTACTACACAAAAATTTTAAATAACTAAAGTAAAATTACTTATGTACTGGCCGTGGTTGAGCGATCAACTGCTGCGCTGCGTGTCGCGGGTTCGATGCCCGTACGGAACAAATATTTGTATGGCCTACAGATAGTTGTTCCGGGTCTGGCTGTTTGTGTATGTGAGTTTAAATGTTTGTAAACGCACCCACGGGCCACGATACAGGAAAAATTCCTAGAGCGGGGCAAAGTAAAAAAAAAAAAATTTGCTCAATGTACTCTCCCTTTTATTTCAATCCATTTTTGTTTGGATTTTAATCCTTATTTTTTATTAATTGAAGGCGGACATTTTTTGTCCTTACTGATTTTTACGCCTCTGCAAAACCCTTTGGGGATTACATGCGTAATCCATACATCTTCTATACACACTTATATACAAATAAATAAAATAAAGTGTCTATTTTTAATATTAAAATAACCGCTTTTTTTACGACATGCATATGAATGTTATATACATTCATATGCATGTCGTAAAAAAAGCGGTTATGTTAGCGGTGCACATACCAAAATATGTTTTTTTCCAATTTTTCTCTGTGTGTCTGTTTGTTCCGGCTAATATCTGGAACGGCTTGACCGACGGGTCTTTCACTGGCAGATAGCTGATGTAATAAGGAGTAACTTAGGCTACTTCTATTTAAGAAAAAATCTATAATTATTATAATAACTTAAATTAAAATGAAAAATAAACTAAATAACTTTTTGTTAAATTGCACGCACTTATTCTGAACGGTGTCGGACGTAAAGAATAGCACCATCCCATATCTTCCCGTGGGTGTCGTAAGAGGTAAGTAAGGGATTTGCCAGAGAATGAGCAGCAGCGTTCTCTGTGCTTTTGTAACAACCGTACTGCGATCGCCAACCCGCCTGCCAAGCGTGGCGATTATGGCAAAACCCCCCCTTCTTGGGGGAGGCCTATGTCCAGCAGTGGACGTCTTCCGGCTGAAATGAAATTCCACGCGGACGAAGTCGCTGGCACAGCTAGTTAAACGTTGTACTTCAACCAAATATTTCTGTTACAGATAAAAATCCGTGACATACAAAAAGTTAACAGAAAAAAAAACAACCTTACAACTACTTTGGTTCAACAAATATACGAAGATGGGGATTTCGACCTACGCATCAAAGACTTAAGTATCAAAACCGAAGAAAAGCCGGCAATGTTTGCAAACTTAGAAATCTTACCAACAAATCATCATGACTCTGAAGAAATTGATGTCAAAAGCTTAGCACCCATCAACGAGGTCGACGTAAAAAATGAAGCCGCGAACAATCAGATATTTTTCGAAGAGTTTGATGCTAAATTTGATGATGCTGATGATGATTTTGATGATGATGATGATAAAGTTTTAAGTGAAGTGTATGTCGAGAGGAAAGAAGAGCCTCCAGTCAAGAAAAAGAAGGAGAAAGTTGTGAGAAAGGTGAAACAGAAGAAAATTGAGGAAGATGATGATCCCGATACTGCTACGGATAGGTATGTAATAGAAATATAGTATACTAGCTGTCCGAGGCAACTTCGTTTGCGTCACATTTTCCCCGTTTTTGCAACATTTTTAATTGCTGCTCCTCTCCTATTGGTCGTAGCGTGATGATATGCCTATAGCCTTCCTCGATAAATAGGCTATACACCACCGAAAGAATTTTTCAAATCGGACCAGTAGTTTCGAAGCCTATTCAATGCAAACAAACAATCAAATCTTTCCTCTTTATAATATTAGTTTTGAAAAAGTATTCTATCTCATCATCATCATCTGCCTAGCCTTTTCCCAAACTATGTTGGGGTCGGCTTTCAGTCTAACCAGATGCAGCTTAGTACCAGTATATTAGTATCATCATATCATCAGTATATATTATTTAGTGTCGGGTCATTTAGTTCCCTTCAAAATGGTTGAGTTGAATTATGGCTGATCCATGCGTGATGTTCGTGAACGGGCGCTGTCAGTTGTGCCTGGTCATCTCTTAGTTGCCACGGCTTATTTCGAACTATTTATTTTATTTTTGAATTGTCTTTTTTTTTGTTTTTACTGTGGACACTTTTAACGTGCACGTCTTGCTACATCGTTCTCACATAATTTACCATGTCAACATGAATGACGTAACCAAGATTTTTGTAACAAGCTATTAATTTAAAAGAGTTTCCATGGAGTTTCTTGCCCATTCTTCTCCATAGAGATCTACGCTTTGGAATGGGCAACTACAGTACTTTCACAGTTATTATGTCTAGTGACTGGGACTGTAGTTTAATATTTATGTTATTTGACTATTCAAAAGTCCCTGTAACTGGCCTACTTGAAATAAATGATTTTGATTTGATTACATGAAGCGACTGCTTATCTGACCTCCACAACCCAGTAACTGGGTAATACGATACCCCTTGGTAAGACTGGATGTTAGACTTTTGGCTTCTGACTACTCGTAACGACTGTCAAAGATCTACAAATGACAGCCGGGACCAACGGCTTAACGTGCTTTCCGAGGCACGGAGGAAACCAGACAGACAAACGGCAGATGATGAAAAGGGCTAGTGCTGTGTAATTTTAGCTTCAATCGTTTTAAATGACGTCTCATTAATATCTTCTTTCTAGGTACAAAAAAAACGAAATAAAACGCCGTAGAAACGTCGAATTCGACGAATCCCTGTTCACGATAACATCGCTGACTTATGACGAGCAGATAGAAGAAATACTTAAACGGCAGGAATCTTACAACTACACTAGCGCCCCCTTCAAGTGTACAGTGTGTTATAGGGGGTTCCAGATCAAGGATCGGTTTACTGCGCATTGTGTGAGGCATACTGAGGTGAGCATATACATATCTATCTATCTTTACAGGGTGTAACGGAAAGGGTATATACATACTTAAGGTTGTGCTACAAACCAACAAACTGAACATGTTTCTCCATCGGACAAACATCCTCATAGCGAAAAAAAATATCAGCTGCCACATACATTAGGGTCGAATAAGTACTAAAATTTTGTATGGGGCAGCTGACAATTTTTTCGCTTCAAGACGACACTGACGCGAAAACGCTTACCCTACTCCCCCCTAAAAGCTCGGGTTTTTTTTTTATAACTTTCCTTGTTTTCGTTAATTAGCGAGAAGAGGCGCAACACTGAGAAAAGTGGAAGCAATGGGGGGAGGCCTATGCCCAGGAGTGGAACAGTGAAGGCTAAAATAAAATAACACATGTTTAAAAATTTAAAAAAAAAAACCCCGATACAAGAAACCTCTAAAACATCAAAAATAAATTAATCCAAGCGTCGTAGCGTCGGGAATCAGCTTTGGTTTATGCTTATGCTAAGCGGCCTACTTAGCGGTCCCCCGTTACGATGCTTGGATTAATTTATTTTTGGTTTTTTGCATTTTAATATTTTTACAATAGCGGCCACACATTAAACTGGTATAGCTGGTATCAATACAAACAATTATTTTATGAGACTAAATCTTCGCAAGCGTCACCTTTTCGAGGTATAAACCGATAAAGTTGTGCAACTTTGAAAGCTTATAAAGCTTGTTTTGATAGTTACTATTGATTAATACAGGTTTTATGCGTAGCTGCTATTTTGGAAATAAAATAAAATGGCGGATGTTAGGCAAGCCACACTTCATACAAAAAAAACCGGCCAAGTGCAAATCGGACTCGCGCACGAAGGGTTCCGTACCATTAAATAAATAAATAAATTAATCCAAGCGTCGTAGCGTCGGGGGTCCGCTTTGTTCTGTGCTTGTACTAAGCGGTCTTCTTAGCGGTCCCCCGACGCTACGACGCTTGGATTAATTTATTTTTGGCTTTTTAGAGGTTTTTTTGTGTCGGGGGTTTTTTAAATTTTTAATTTAATTTTTTTTCATGCTTTTTAAACTTATTTTATTTTTTCCTAGCCTTGACTGTCCTACTCCTGGTTAACGAAACCAAGGAAAGATATAAATTAAACAAAACATAAATTTTGGGGGGAGGGGGTGCACCCCCCCCCCTCAGCAATGCCAAGTGACAATGGTGACAAGCGACAACATTTCAAATTTCAAATAGACTAAATGTGATTTTTTTTAAATCCCTACATCAACTAGAAAAGAGGTGATGATCTTCAAACGGCTGAGCAGATTTTCATGAAACATAGCTAAGAACACTCTCGATTAAAATACCTTTCAAACGACACCACTTTTATCCAAATCGGTTCATCCGTATAGGAGCTACGATGCCACAGACAGACACAGATACACAGATACACACGTCAAACTTATAACACCCCTCTTTTTTGGTCGGGGTTTAAAAACCGGCCAAGTGCGAGTCAGAATCGCGCGCGAAGGTTTCCGTACCATTATTCATAAAAACGACCAAAAAAATCACTTTTTTGTATGGGAGCCGCCTTAAATATTTATTTTATTCTGTTTTTAGTATCTGTTGTTATAGCGACAACACAAATACATAATCTGTAGAAATTTCAACTGGCTCACTATCACGGTTCATGAGATACAGCCGGGTGACAGACAGACGGACGGACGGACAGCGAAGTCTTTGGGTATGGAACCCTAAAAACGACCAACAATTAATCCAAAACATAGAGCGCACACCAATTTCCGTCTCCAGCATAAGTGTCGGTTTTACTGCATAGTATCGCATATAGATGTTTCACATCAAAAATTTTACGACCCCTTTTTGAAACTTTCTTTGCTTTTTTTCCAGCAATGCGGTGCCTACGAATGTTTCATCTGCAAAACTCGGTTAAAGTCTAGTCGAGCGCTACGGAAACATTTGACGGCGCAACATACGGAACAGTATAGCTGTAAGGGATGTCCTTTTGTTACTAGGAATAGGTGAGTAACTACTAAATTGATAATAATAAAAATACTGGCCAAGTGCGAGTCTTACTCGCACACAGGGTTTCATAGCCCCAAACAATATTTTAAACTGTCATTCATTAGTTAGTAGTATTAGTACTCAACCGCAAAACTAAATTGGTTTTTGATAGTATGTTAATGAAAAACAAAGTTACTGCTGCAGTTTGATGAAAAAGTCCCATATCTCAAAAACTAAACATCATATCTTATTGAAACCAATTTTCGTTGATAGTTTTTTTTACCTTCCCTATATATTATACCTACAATCCTATATATTTTCAGAATTTTCCTCCGCTTATTTTAGAAATTAGAGGGGGGGGGGACACACATTTTACCACTTTGGAAGTGGCTCTACCGCAAACTATTCACTTTAGAAAAAAATGATATTAGAAACCTCAATATCATTTTTGAAGACCTATCCATAGATACCCCACAAGTATGGGTTTGATGAAAAAAAATATTTTGGTTTTTAGTTCTATGTATGGGGAACCCCAAAATTTATTGTTTTTTTTTTCTATTTTTGTGTGAAAATCTTAATGCGGTTCACAAAATACATCTACTTACCAAGTTTCAACAGTATAGTTCTTATAGTTTCGGAAAAAAGTGGCTGTGACATACGGACGGACAGACAGACAGACAGACATGACGCATCTATAAGGGTTCCGTTTTTTGCCATTTGGCTACGGAACCCTAAAAATGAAAAATATTTGTTTGGCAGGGTCAAAAATAAAATGAACATTAGACATACAACGCATGTCCCAGTGGTGGCAGCCCCGACTTACGAGCAGTAAGCCGTGCGTTCGAACTCAGGCAGGCATATTCATCATCATCATCATTATTTCAGCCGAAAGACGTCCACTGCTGGACATAGGCCTCCCCAAGTTTCGCCACATTGACATAAGGGGGGTTTTGCCATAATCGCCACGCTTGGCAGGCGGGTTGGCGATCCCAGTACGGTTGTTACAAAAGCACAGAGAACGCTGCTGCCCATTCTCTGGCAAGTCCTTTAGTCGGCTCTTACGACACCCACGGGAAGATATGGGATGGTGGTATTCTTTACGTCCGACACCATACAGAGCATAGGCAGGCATATTACTTTGTGTAATTTATTTCATCACCATTGCACTCGAAACGGCGAACGGCGATAAAATATTTTGATTTTTGTTCAGTGGAATAATGTAAGGGAATTCCTTTTCAGGGGTGTAGCGAGGGAACATGAGAAATGGCATGGGGGGACGAAGTACCAATGTCCGCACTGTGCCAGTTCGTTTGAGTAAGTATATATTAATTACTAGCTGTCCGGCGCAACTTCGTTAGCGTCACATTTTCCCCGATTTCGCAACATTTTTCATTGCTGCTCCACTCCTTTTGCGTAGCGTGATGATATATAGTCTATAGCCTTCCTCGATAAATAGGCTATCTAACACTGAAAGAATTTTTCAAATCGGACCAGTAGTTTCGGAGCCTATTCAATGCAAACAAACAATCAAAACTTTCCTCTTTATAATATTAGTTTAGAAGACCAACGGGTTTTCCCAGTAGCAGCCACGGGCTTGTGTCAGCTTGATGGCAATAGGCTCGCCCCCTATTACATGGGACTTAACGTAACTGGCGAAATATGGCTGTACTATTAGGTGCAGCTCTGCCTTACCCTAATGTTATTTTATTCATATATAAAAAGCATGTCTCAGATCTTGTATGTGAACTATTTTAGTCAAACAAAAATCAAACTTGCAAACTCAAACTCAGAGCATTTATTTCAATTTGACCAGTACAGGCACTTTTAAAAGTAAAAAAATAGAACAAAACGCAAAGCTACAGTCCCAGTCACAAGGCATGATAACTTGTGAAAGTACTGTAGTTGCCCATTCCAAAGCCTAGATCTCTATGGAGAAGAATGGGCAAGAAACTCCATGACCACTCTTTTAAATAAAAATATGTCACAAAATCTTGGTTTCATCATTCATGTTGAGAATTACAAATATGTGAGAACGATGTAGAAATACGTGCAAGTTAAGATCGTCCAGAGTAAAAGATTTATTAATAATTCAAAAATAAAGTAATTAAAATAAACCGTGGTAGCTAAGAGACGACTAGTCACAACTGACAGCGCCCATTCACGAACATGACGCATGTATCAGCCATCATTCAACTCAACCATATTGAAGGGAACTAAATGACCCGACACACCCCCCACCATCAGTGTGACATGCATGCATGTACATTATTAAATAACTCACGTAAACTCGTTTTGAGGATATCGTTTTCCGACTCTATTTAAACTTGTTTAAAGTTGATGTTTACTTGTGTGTGTTAACAGTAATATTTTACAGCACAGCAATTTTTGTTTTATTTTCAGCAAAATAACGACATACATGGGTCATATTCGCATAAAACATGTATCAGACTTTGTATGTGAACTCTGCGGGTATACATTTGTCAGTGAAAAGGGCATTGCTGTACACAAGAAGAAAAAACATCGAGTTGATAAGGAGGTTAGTATGCATATCATCATCTTTGTTCTTCTTAAGAGCGTTTACGCGTTACGACATTTCAAGTCCTTTTTTTCCGAAATGACTGAACCGATTTTAATTAAACTTCATACGCATAAGCAGGATACATAGGTCTAAAAAGTTACTAAAAAACATTTTCGAAATGTCTTAAAAAAAAATTGGGTATTTCTGTTTCGATTGATAATTTATAATTGGTCTAATTTAGTTGTAACAGTATTTTTAATACCTTTTTAGACCTATGTATCCTGCCTATGCGTTTGAAGTTTCATTAATAATACATTACTGCCGCGGTCTATAATGACTACTTTGCTGGTCGCGCTGATTATGGCCGACAGCGCAGCGTAGCGCAGCTCCAGGCCGACACAAAAAAAGGCCTAGAGCGTAGCTAGGCTAGCTCGAGGCAATCATAGCGTGACCAGCGAAGTAGTCATTGTGGGCCAAGGTTTGAATAGTGCTTTACTTAAAAATGCAAGTACCTAATCTAAATAAAACCAGCAAGAAATTTAAATAATTTTAGCAAAAAATTCATTAAATAAAAACAAAATTTTCGCTGAACCGCGCTTTTGTTACTTCTTTGTTTTCTTTTTTTGAGCAATGTTTGTTCGGAACTGTACAGCCGCTAGCAGCTACAGATACAAACAGCTGTGTTTTAAATTAAATCTTTTTGAATTTGATTTTTTAAAACGGTGAAACGTCACAATAGCGGCCGGCAAAACATTGCCGGCCTGTTAGAGCGGCCAGCAAAACTTTGCCGGCCGCTCCTTGAAACAGAACGGCAAGGTCGACTTTGCTCAAACAAGGTTGTCAAAATAATGACCACATTACATGCATTTTTGAGTAAAATCGGTTCTGTCATTTCGGAAAATAAGTACTTGAAAGTTTGTATGAAATGCCGTAAGGTTTAAACGCTCTTAAAGCAGTGTAATATGTCATATAATAGTGATAGCTGTATGACTTTAGGGGTATGAGGAACACGGTGTAAAGTTTCTCGATACTCCTTAGAAAAGGGAGGATCCTCCGACCAGACAAGTGTTATTTATTTATTTATTTATTTATATTTAATTCAGGTACAACCCATAGTGTTAGTATTCCTTAACCTATGTTAGTAAAAACACACTATAACAAATAATTCCTAATTGCGCCACCTCACGGACACACCCGGCAACAGTACATGCACTGCGCACAGGTGCCCCATAAGGCGGCCCTCAGTCTTACTAGCAACAACGCTCAGAAGACTGTTGTCGCTGCCCCGCATCCGCCGCAGTAGTGAAGCGGATCTTTTACGAATGATCGCATAGAAGTCGTCAGTACGCGCTGATGCGAACATCCCTGACGCGCTACAGAAACGGGGCAGCGACAGCAGTATCCTAAAAGCATTGTTATATTGCACACGCAGGGCATTGAACGTTTTCTGCGTGTATCTGGTCCACAGACTGCAGGTATAAAAGGTCTGGCAATAAGCCCTAAACAGAGTAATTTTGACATTGCTGTCGCACTTTGCAAATCTGCGGGCCAGCATGTTGCATCTTACGGCCAATGCCCTGCGTTCCCTCTCAATATCATAGTTATCAGTGCCATCCTCTGTAACCCAGTGACCAAGGTACTTGAACTGTTTGACTCTGTTCAGAGTGGCACCACACAGCGAAACTGGTGGTACCACTTCATAGGTCTTGTTCTGTGCCATAAAAACTAACAGCTCGCTTTTCTTGGCATTATACCTTAGTCCATGGGCATGGGCATAGCACTCACAAATATTTAACAGCTTCCTAAGAGCACTGATCGACGGACTCAGCAGCACCATATCGTCAGCATAACTGATGTTGTTGAAGGATACACCATCGATCGTGCATCCGATGCCAGTGCTGCTGAGTTCCTCGATCAGCTTATTCACATAGATGTTAAACAATTTGGGTGAGGTCAGACCCCCCTGCCTTACCCCACACTCTAACCTGTACACATCTGAGTATGAGCCTGCCCACCTCACAGCGTTGTGTTGGTTATCGTACCAAAACTTTAAAACATTAGTTATTTCTGGCGGCAGGTTAGCTTCATTAGACAACTTTTCCCACAAAATGTCATACGAGACCAGGTCAAAAGCGCTGGATAAATCCAGGAAGCATGCATACACAGGTGTCCTCCTCCCTGTGTAATATTGCACTGTACTCTTAAGTGTCATGATTGCAGTCTCAGTTGATAACCCATCCCTAAAACCAAACTGTCTGTCGTTGATTTTTAATTGTTTACCCAGACAACGATCAAGTAAACAATCAAAAACTTTCGCTGTAACCGTTGCCAAGGATATCGGTCTATCGGTCGGTTATGTCTGGTGGGCAACTGCCCGACAGTTGTTGTCGGGTTTTTCTATTTAGTCTTAAGTCGATGTTTTATAACTTCCTCTAATATACTCATTCCTTACTTTATCTATTCTTCTCCGCGGAAGAGACACCGACGCACAAACTGTTACCTCACATAAAATGACCCATCATCATCTGCCTAGCCTTTTACCAAACTATCTTGGGGTCGGCTTCCAGTCTAACCGGATGCAGCTGAGTACCAGTATTTTACGTTAGCCAAAAGTAGTAAGCCAAATGATTTTAAAAGAGTAACCATGGAGTTTCTTGTCGGTTCTTCTCCATAGGAAATGACCAACCTGAACCGAGCACCTTTGGTCGACGTTTTATAAGTGTCCATGTAGGCTTATTTAAAATAAAAATATTTTGATTTTACATGAAGCGATTGCCTATCTGAGCTCCACAACCCAGTAACTGGGTAATACGATACCCCTTGGTAAGACTGGATGTCAGACTTTTAGCTTCTGACGACCCGTAACAACTGTCAGAGATCTGCAAATGACAGCCGGGACCAACGGCTTAACGTGCTTTCCGAGGTACGGAGGAAACTCGGTATGTAATTATGGCCATCCATCCACGGACCAACCTCGGTAAGCACGGCTTAACCTTTAAGATCGACCCGTGCGGCTGTTATTATTTAGCCACGAGCTTCTCCAAGAATTAACTAAGTACTGCCTAACGTTTTTGATGCTAAGAACCGTGATGTTTTGTGTTACAGTTAACATTAGAGGGGCCTTACTGCGAGACGTGCGATGTCAAGTTTTTAGATGAAGACGCTCACGAGAGGCATCTGAAGTTATCGGCGAGGCATAGCAGTGATCATGACCCGTGAGTAATATACGTATTGCATAGCTAGGGTTGCCAGATGGTATACAAAAGGAGGACATGCCCTCCTTTTCCATGTTTTGTCCTCCAGCCCTACTGTGAGTTCTCCTTTTTGCAAAACATCGTTGAATTTCGTGTCGTGCGCCATGCGTGCGGGCGTCAAACGAGTGGCGAAGCGGCGCATTTGTTATGGTTATGCCGCTGCCTGCAAGTACTCTATTACTCTTATTAAATCTTCAATTCTTACTCAATACTAGCTGTCCGGCGCAACTTCGATTGCGTCACATTTTCCCCGTTTTCGCAACATTTTTCATTGCTGCTGCATTCCTATTGGTCGTAGCGTGATGATATATAGCCTATAGCCTTCCTCGATAAATGGGCTATCTAACCCTGAAAGAATTTTTCAAATCGGACCAGTAGTTTCGGAGCCTATTCCATGCAAACAAACAAACAATCAAATCTTTCCTCTTTATAATATTAGTTTAGACAACTTCAAAAATATGACATGTGACGATTTTCATAATTATTTGTTAAAAAACCTAGAACTTCTTTCAAAATTGGCAGAGTAAAATAGTATTTTTAAAAAAGTTTGATTTCTGTATGTCCTCCATTTTTACAGAAAATCCTCCATTTTAGACCCATCTGCCCTCCCTTAACAAATTATTATCTGGCAACCCTATGCATAGCGCACCTTCATCATCTTCCTGCACCATTCTACTTGGGGTCAGCGCAACACGTTTTCTTCTTCCATTCTACCGGTAATCAGTGGCCTGAAAGTCTGACAACCAGTCTTACCAAGAGGTATCAAATACGCCTGTCAGGGCTGCGGGTTGTTCGAAAGAGATACCGTGGCCCTGGAACACAAAGGGCTAAGCATAAACATGGATGGGTTTTAGTCAGTACAATTCTGACACTCGATGAATTCCGATCAGAACAAAAAAAAAAGAATTATCATATACGCCTAGCTGGCCCCGAAATAGTTGTTAAAAGGCTACATTTTAACAACTATTTCGGGGCCGGCTTCCAGTCTAACTAGATGCAGCTGAGTACCAGTATTTTTCATGGTGCGACTGCCTATCTGACCTCCACAACACAGTCTCTTGGTAAGATGAGACCACCCGAAATCGGCTATTTTTTCATGTAGCGAGAGACACTCGCGCCACCATGACGAACCTAATGACGTATAATTTATCGATATCCGTTCATCCGTTTAGGAGTTACGAGGGAACATAGAGACGGACATACATCCATACAGGTCAAACACATTACCCTCCTTTTGGGCTTCGCCGCAGTCGGGTAAAAATGGCAACCTTTAAATTTTTCTGTAACAGGCGCCACTTTCATACTTCCTATATGCTCATTTTTAACTTTATCCATTTTAGTTACTCCACTTATTCATCTTGACTACGGAACTATTTAATATGCGCGGTCTGATACGCACAAGGCCGATTTCTTCAACAAATGAATAACTTAAGAGCGTTTACACCTTAGTATCTTTTTAGATCTATGTATCCTGCCTATGCGTATGAAGTTTCATTAAAATCGGTTCAGTAATAAAATGAGGACTTGAAAGTTTGTATGAAATATCGTAAGGTGTAAACGCTCTTAATTTGTTTTAAGAAAGTCGAGACGAAAATCAAATGCTTGCTCATTCGTTTATCCTCAGCAACCGGATCCGCAACGACTCACAGAGCATGAACGCAGAACGCAACGGTCGAGTAATGCGTCGTATAGAACGCAGGCCCGTTATACACCCTCGACTGCCTAGCGACAGCGACCAGGACCCACAGGCTCCCGTCAACTGTGAACAGGTAATAATATAATAAAGGGTCTAAAATAGACCCTTGGCTAAGTCGAAAGTTGGAAGTTTGTTCGGAAGCTTTATTATTTCCCTTTCGGTAATCATCATCTGCCTAGCCTTTTCCCAAACTATCTTGGGGTCGGCTTCCAGTCTAACCGGATGCAGCTGAGTACCAGTATTTTACATGAAACGACTGCCTATCTGAGCTCCACAACCCAGTAACTGGGTAATACGATACCCCTTGGTAAGACTGGATGTTAGACTTTTGGCTTCTGACTACTCGTAACGACTGTCAAAGATCTACAAATGACAGCCGGGACCAACGGCTTAACGTGCTTTCCGAGGCACGGAGGAAACTCGGTATGTAATTATGGTCACACATCCACAGACCAATCTCGGCAAGCACGGCTTAACCTTAAAGATCGACCTGGGCGGCTGTTATTGTTTATCTTCTCTCTCCTCCTTCCCTTTCGGTAATACAACACATTTTTTTTTGTTTGAAATTTTATCTGTAATGTGTAATCGTTAGCTCTTAAGAGCGTACCGAGGCAACGATACGTAATTTCGAGATAATTCCGTTCGTATGATCCCTTGCTGCATCATTATTACTTAACCTTTAGTTATTAAATTAATTTTTGTAAGATATTCAAGGATTCACTGTATAAATCATACACTTTAGAAACACGATTCATCATTCATCATTTCAGCCAAAAGACATCCACTGCTGGACACAGGCCTCCCCCAAGAAGGGGGGTTTTGCCATAATCGCCACGCTTGGACTGGCGATCGCAGTACGGTTCTTACAAAAGCACAGAGAACGCTGCTGCCCATTCTCTGGCAAGTCCCTTAGTCGCCTCTTACGACACCCACGGGGAGATATGGGATGGTGCTATTCTTTACGTCCGACACCATACAGACGTAACAAAACACGAAACACGATTACTTGTAGTTTTCTCGATACAAAATAATGCCAAAGTAATCTTTAAAAAAGAAAATAAATCCTCAGTACGGCGGCGTCGAAACCTTCACGGAAGGTCGTCAGCTTTTAAATAATAACAAAACTACATGTTTTCTATAACGTATACATTTTAGATTTTCAAAGTGTGTATTGGTTTTAATAATATGAAGGAAATACGTAAATTAGCGCGCGTTCCGCCCATTATAACTAGAGCCGCCACTCTTCCCGGAGCGCGCGTCTGTCTTACGCACACATACACGGAGCTCATAGATACCTACCGCCAGAAGCTCGGTGCGCTCTTAAGTTACTGGCACTTAAAAGCTTATTTTTATTTTTTTATTAATACAACACAACTCTTTCTCTCTCTCTCACAGTGCGGCATACAACTGCGAGACTTACGAGTATACGCGCAACACTTCAGACGTATGCACCCGGACAAGAACCGAACCAAGTACCCCGCGATGAAGACCCCCTGTATGTGTGAGCAATGCGGCAAGATATTCCAGGTTGGTAGAGTTTGAAAGTGACCTGCATCTAAATAGAGCCTCTGAATACGATAATGTTTGCGAGCAAGTGACGTCATGCACTTTGTCACCTGTCTTAAGAGAATTGCATTGGATTAATCTAAACTAATCTAAACTATATATTTTTTATATTATAAAGCTGAAGACTTTGTTTGCTTGAACGCACTAATCTCAGGAACTACTGATCCGATTTGAAAAATTCTTTCAGTGTTAGATAGCCCATTTATCGAGGAAGGCTATAGGTTATATATCATTACGCTACGACAAATAGTAGCGTAGCAGCAATGAATAATGTTTCAAAATCGGGGAAAATGTGACGCAGACGAAGTTGCGCGGGACAGCTAGTAATCCATACTAATATTATAAATGCGAAAGTCACTCTGTTTGTTTGTATGTTTGTTTGTTACCTTTTCACGACTAAACGGCTGATCGGATTTTAATGAAATTTGGTAAGAAGATAGATTTCAACCTGGGGAAGGACATAGGCTATATGTCATCACGCTAAGACCAATAAGAGCGGAGCAGCAATGAAAAATGTTGCGAAAACGGGGAAAATGTGACGCACACGAAGTTGCGCGAGACAGCTAGTAATATTATAAAGAGGAAGGATTTAATTGTTTGTTAGTTTGTTACGATTTAACTCATAAACTCGACCGATTTTAAAAATTATTTTACCATTGGAGAGCTACATCTTTAGCGAGTAACATCATCATCTACCTAGCCTTTTCCCAAACTATCTTGGGGTCGGCTTCTAGTCTAACCGGATGCAGCTGAGTACCAGTATTTTACATGAAGCGACTGCCTATCTGACATCCACAACCCAGTAACTGGGTAATACGATACCCCTTGGTAAGACTGGATGTCAGAATTTTAGCTTCTGACTACTCGTAACGACTGTCAAAGATCTACAAATGACAGCCGGGACCAACGGCTTAACGTGCTTTCCGAGGCACGGAGGAAACTCGATATGTAATTATGGTCACCCATCCACAGACCAACCGAGGCAAGCACGGCTTAACCGATCGACCTGGGCGGCTGTTATTATTTAGCCACGAGCTCCTCATCTGTGATACAAGTGTACGTTAATTTTAGAGATAGTTAACGTAGCAGCCGTGGCCGAGCGGTTAAGGCGTCTGACTAGAAATCAGATTCCCTCTGGGAGCGTAGGTTCGAATCCTACCGGCTGCGAACTCTTTTTGTTTAATTTCAAGTATTGATAGAACAATACAAGGTGTTTTTTTCAATTTTCAATGGCGATACATATTAAAGTCTTCGACTTTCGAAACTATAATTATTTAAGACTTTAAAGTTTAGTCGGAATTCGGTTTATTTTATTTGTTTTTATACGGATTTTTTTTTGTTTTGTTTTCGTATCCTATAAAATGAAATAAAAGTATTTATTCACAAACAAAAAATATATCAGCAATATTGTACAAATGGACATCATAATTCTGAGTAGCGCTGTGTGCTAGCTGACATATGACATTAATTTGATGTAATGGATTCTTTGTTTATATAAACTTGAGCACCATTGTGGTTCTTCTAACCTAACAGACAGATGTGTTGCTGGGGAGTTTGTTCCGCCACTTCTTCTTCTCAGCTAAAACACTAGGAAGTGGCGAAGGGCGGGCGTTTTCGGGGACTGTCGCTTGTAATTTTGACATCTAAAAAGTGCCTATCAGCCTTATTTGAATAAATTACTTTTGTTTTTTTTTTTTGAAATCATATTGGACTTTGTCTTAACAAATTCAATTCCTTGTCCTCAGAGCATGGCCCTCCTAAAAGACCATATGTGGGTGCACACCGGAGAGAAGCGCTTCAAATGTGATCGCTGCACCAAGAGCTTCACACAGAAGACGAACCTGGTGTTCCATATGAGGGTCCACAGTGCGTCGCGGCCGAGCTACGAGTGTCCTCTGTGCGGGAAACATTTTGCGTTCTTTAATAATAGAAGACGACATATGTTTGTGAGTCATTTTGTTTTATTGGTTTTTGTGGTAAGGGCACGTGATGTGGAGGAATGAAGAAAATATTGACTCGAACCAATTTTTTTAAAACATTGCTCCACACTATGAATTTCTCCTGTACCGTAGGTGCGTTTACAAACATTTAATTAAACTCACTTACACAAACAGCCAGACTCGGAACAACTATCTGCAGGCCATACAAATATTTTTTCCGTGCGGGGATCGAACCCGCGACAAGCAGCGCAGCAGTAAATGTAAAAAAGTAGAGGACGAAACTCGTGAAATAAAACATTTTGGTATTTTTATTCCTCGCTCCGCTCAGGATTCTACTGTCAAGATTCTTTGCTGCTCTCGGGATCCAACTTATAGCCTAAGATCCCGGTATACAACGACCTTCACCGAGCTGGTTACTAGATGAAACTTATTTTATATTAAATTTAATATGTCAATAAATATATTGCATATGGGTTGCCTAAAAAATTTCAGTCCAGGATATGATTAATTAAAAATAAAAAAAATTGAAACATTTCACCGGTTTGGTTAATAAACAAATTCCATACCAATCGAAAGTGTAAAGCCCATAAAATATGCAAACGTTAGGTTGCCTTTTTTTATTCATCAACCAGACCGGTGCAAGTTACTAGTATCGATTTACCTGTTTATACCTGCCTACCCGAGAGTTGTGACGGGAAAAGAAAAGGCAACCTAACGTCTGCATATTCTATGGGCTTTATACTTTCGATTGGTATGGAATTTGTCTATTAACCAAACAGGTGAAATGTTTAAAAAAAAAATTACTAACTGAAATTTTTTAGACAACCCATAATTATGCAATATATTTATTGACATATTAAATTTAATATAAAATAAGTTTCATCCATTAACCAACTCGGTGAAGGTCGTTGTATATCAGGATCCTATACTATTAGTGGGCCTATTTGGCGCTGCCTTGAGTAACACAGTATTTATTGTTTAGTATTAAGTTTTTATATTTGTTTTTTTTTTTTCATGTTGTGTATACTTGAAACTAAACGTTTTTTCTTTCTTTCTTAGTCGCTCGAATTAAATTCCCTATTTATTTAGCAAGATGTTTCTCCTCATACAAACCTCTGTCTCCAGATCCACACCGGCTTAAAACCCTTCAAATGCGACACGTGCGGGAAGAGCTTCACGACAGCCGGCGAGCAACGCGCGCACTTAGAACACGTGCACATGAAGAAGCCCTGGCCCAAACGAGCTCGCACTCGGCATCGGGACTGGAAGTGCGATGAGGAAGCCTGACACATAGATGTCAGCCCGCCCAGAGCTTGTAGTATTTTACAGACGGATGAGAGCCCTACGATTACCAGTCCGAATGCCCGTAGCGTTATACACATGTATGGGAGCCCTCCGAATACCCGCAGCGTTTTACAGGTGTATGGCAGCCCTCCCAGTGGCTGCAGCGTTATTGTTAGAAGTTAGGGGGAGGGGGGGAGGTGGATTGGTGTTGGGGACTGACATAAGTACAACACCTGCAGCGTTGTAGTTAGAGCTTAGGCGATAAGCAGACTTCTTCGGTCTTATTTCTGTCTGTAGGGTTTAAAATAAATCTAACACGAACAGGATGGCGGGGTCTAGAGAGCGAGCGAATTAAGACCCTGCCATCCCTTTCTAACCTAACTGAACTTAACTTCTTGTGGTGGGAAGAGTATTAGGGTAACATATTTCCATGTAGAACTTTTAACTTGTCGGGTCTGTCTTCAAGGATAAAGTAGGTTCGCTGAGGTAGTGCATATTATGAAAAAGTCCTGGTCTAAACGAGCTCGCCTCGACATCGTGACTGGAATGAGGAAGACTGACACACGGATAGCACTCCGCCCAGAGCCCATAGCGTTATAAAGACGCATGGCTCCCCGCGAATTGCTTGCAGAGTTATACAGACGCATCGAAGTCCCCCGAGTGCCTGCCTAATTATACGGCTGCAGGCACTCGGGGGGTAAGTGGATGGGTGGGTGTTCAGGACAGAGAGACGCATAGCATCGGTCCAAATACCGGCAGCGTAGTCAGATATTATAGGGAGGGGGGTGGGCCAGTATTTTACTGGGAACGACTTTCAATCTGCCCTCAAGAACTTATTCGTTAGATCAAAATCATCTATAATCTATACAAATAAATCAAATTGAAGTGTCTCTTTGTAATATTAAAATAACCGCTTTTTACTACATGCTTAAGAATGTATATACGGTACATATAACAAAATAACATTTGTTTAAAATTTTTGACTGTCTGTCTGTTTGTTCCGGCTAATCTCTGGAACGGCTGGACCGATTTTGACGGGACTTTCACTGGCAGATAGCTGATGTAATAAGGAATAATTAGGTTACTACTATTTTAGAAAAATTCTAACTTATAAAAAAAAAAAAAAAAAAAAATTCCACGCGGACGAAGTCTCGGGCACTGCTAGTATTTGCATAAATAAGGTTCTTCAACATAACTAAATAGAGCTCTTATTCTACCATTCATTTCGGCGTGCAAATACATAATAAATATATATAAATTATTAGATCTATCTATCAGATGATGACCGCGTACAATGATAATGATAAAGCCGACCTTCGTCATCATCAGTTCAGCCCCGAATCATCCCCTGCTGGGTATAAGACTCCTTCTGCTGTACTCCTCGGTCATCTAATGCGGCTCGGCTCATCATCTGCCTAGCCTTTTCCCAAACTATGTTGGTGTCGGCTTCCAGTCTAACCGGATGCCGCTGAGTACCAGTATTTTACATGACGCGACTGCTTATCTGACCTCCACAACCCAGTAACTGGGTAATACGATACCCCTTGGTAAGACTGGATGTCAGACTTTCGGCTTCTGACTACTCGTAACGACTGTCAAAGATCTACAAATGACAGCTGGGACCAACGGCTTAACGAGATTTCCGAACCACGGAGGAAACTCGGTATGTAATTATGGTCACCCATCAACGGACACACTTCAGCAAGCACAGCTTAACCTTAAAGATCGACCCGTGCGGCTGTTATTATTTAGCCACGAGCTCCTCCTCATACGGCTCGGCTGTTGTGTATAATTGGATTTTACCATCAGATTTCGAATGCTCTCGGTGAGGTAGTGCATTTAGAGCAAAAATAGCCCCAATACTGCATATTTATAAAGTTACACAAAATTTATTAATTAGGCACAGGCTAAGTAAGAAACACAAAATATACTGCAAAATAAACATAGGACATACACTGTAAAAATATATAAATATTATGTAACATCTATAATCGTCTAATAATAAATACTAGGTGGATTGTCGACGCGAAAACGGTTTCCAGATATTCCGTACTCATTCTTTGTCCACATACAATTTTTCATCGGTAATTTAAAAAACCGGCCGTGTGCGAGTCGGGCTCGCGCACGAAGAGTACGAACGAGCAAAAAATCACTTTATTGCATGGGAGATACAAGAAAGTGATTTTTTTCAATATTTATTTTATTCTGTTTTTATTATTTGTTGTTATAGCGGCAACAGAAATACATAATCTGTAAAAAATTCAACTGTCTAACTATCACGGTTGCATGAGATACAGCTTGGTGACAGACGGACGGACGGACAGCGAAGTCTCAGTAATAGGGTCCCGTTTGACCCTTTGAGTACGGAACCCTAAAAACGAACAAGAAAGAGGGTAGACCGATTTGTCTGCTCATAAACACCCACCCACCCAATTATTGAGACTTCGCTGTCCGTCCGTCCGTCTGTCACCAGGCTGTATCTCATGAACCGTGATAGTTAGCCAGTTGAAATTTCTACAGATTATCTATTTCTGTTGCTGCTATAACAACAAATACTAAAAACAGAATAAAATAAATATTTAAGAGGGCTCCCACACAAAAAAGTGATTTTGTTTGCTCGTTTTTATAAATAATGGTACGGAACCTTTCGTGCGCGAGTCCGACTCTCACTTGGCCGGTTTTTTATGCTTGGTCCGCTATCATTATCACTCACAATTTTATTTTCCCCGAAAATACCATTTATAGTGTTAGTGACAATGTCAGTTTAAAAATTAAATATAATAATGTCTACATAAGATAGTTTGTATTGTAAGTAGCTATAATATAATAAAGTACTAGAAATTGTATTTTAGGAATCTATATCTGATCTCATTAAGGCCTATACAATTATTTCATAGTTATATATTTATAACCTGTACACTTATATTATTGACTGGTCTTGTGCGTGTTTATCTAGATGTATGAACGTGTACGGGGCGAAAGGAGTTTGTAAGGATCGTAATAGTTGACGGTCTGTGTTTCTGCCTACCTACAATGGGAATAAAGCGTGAGGTTATGGATGCATGTAAGGATAGATTAAGGCAGCTATAAAATTATAAGATGGTATGGAACCTTCTCGTTACGGAGATATAGGAGGTCAAACTTTTTCCCAAGATTCTTCTAAAAAAGATGTTATAACTTTACTTAAAATACCTCCATGATCCGTTTACTATTCAATGTAACCATCAAGACAATGTTTTGAGAGCGTCACATTGAGTTTTACCGTAATACCTGATGTTTCACCCCATAAAAAAAGCTTCCCAAAGCAAAGCAAGCAAAGTTTCCCAGCAATAATTTTTGCGTAGAGTTACTTCGTTTGATCTACAGAATACTTGGTTAAAAGATTCGTGAAGGGTCTGTTTATACTTTGTCTGTAACGTGTGTTAGATTTTAAATATGAATAGTAATCATGTCGAATGAATTCTCGAAAATACTCAAAAATATGTACATTTTTTTGTTTTATGTGATGCTATTAGACATATGGTTTAAAATATTGTTAGTTTACTGCTAGATACGAAAATGAGTTAATGTATTTAATATGTATGTAAATTACAATTACACTTATAGCCTGCGCAGACGACGGATTTTTGTCCGCGGACTTTTTTGTCCGCTAAAATAGTTCGCTTACAACTGTATCGAGTAACGCAAACGAGGGATTAAAAGTACCGCGTACCTACAAAAAGTCACCCGAATAACCGAGGACATGCAGAGAGCGGACCGGACAAAAGTACGGGGAGTCCCCGAAAAAAATAGAGCTCGTGTGGCGAAGCAACGCACATAGCGGACTTTAGTCCGCGATGTGATATAAGGGGATGGACCCAGTATTTTCTTTTAAAATGTCTTCTCTTTTTCTTAAACTTCGTGTAAATTGCAACACAACGTAGCCTCTGAATATTTTGTTCCATAGCACTTCTCTACATTTCCGGGCAACAAATGATCGCACACCGTGTGCGTTGAGTTCGCGGTAAATCCGCGGCTGATTTTTTATTCGCGGAGTGTACTTTTTTCTTCGCCGCGGGGAAAAGTCCGTTGTCTGCGCAGGCCATTAAAGAGAAATGCGGGCAAAACTTCATTTAAATCTTCAAAACAATAACGTATTACTCCTCTACCCAACCTTTCGACTATTATAGGCGTGATATTATGTTATTCCTCTATGTCAGCTGTATTCCTGCTCAATTTGTCACACAGAGAGTTATATGTCACATTACCCAGTCATTTTTAGTTTGGCTTTAGCAATAAATCAAATTATTCGACAATTAAATTCAAAATTCTGTAAATATATACGTGTTAGGGTCGCGAATCATATTTTGGTGAACAAACAACTTGACACAGACCTGCAAATTGCAAAAAATGCAGGAAAAATTCCTTTATTCCCGGTGTCCCCGTCCTATGGGGACAGTGGAACTTCAATTAAATATTTAAAAATATTTCCCGTTGTCCCCGTTAATATAGTTGATAAGTAAAAATTGTTGCCCACAATCCCCATTTTTTCTTTTTAACCGTCAACATACAAGTGTATGGAATATTTATAGATTAGTCTTGTACCTGGTAGATTAATATAAAAGATTTAGATCTTGTTTTCAAGTAGGATTTTCAAATAATGAATTTGTCCCCGTTAGCCGAATGTACTTTATGGGGACATCGGGAAATAAATTTAATCACGTCCCGCTGTCCCCGTGACGGGGAAATGGCATACGAGGACAACGGGAATAAAGGGAAAATTGAATTTCGCGAGCTATCTCGGCCCTTCCACTTTAAGCTTGTCGTGTATATTTAATATTTTAAGGAGAGTGTGGTGTGTGTTTGTGAGAGTTATTTATTGGTACAGATGTAATAAACGCGTAATTATGATACTTTATTGTTTTATTTTAACAAATACTAGCTGATACCAAGGCATGCGTTGCAAAGCTTTTGTTCCTTCCCACTACTTACCTTCCCAAAACCTTCTGCAAAGTATTAGGAAACGTTTAAAAAAAAAGATGAATTCAATCGGTTAAGTATTTCTCAAGTTATGGCGTGACCAAGGGAAAAAGGGATTCATTTTTATATGTACATGAATTCTCATCATCTGCCTGGCCTTTTTCCAATCCACCCCAGACTAAGTTCCGGGGATACAGGTGAATACCAGTATTTTACAACATGGAGCGTCTGCCTATCTGACCTCCACAACCTAGTTAGTACTGGCACAGGTACTGGGTACCTACTTGACTGACTTTCGGGCCACTGACTACGTGGTAACCAAATTGCGGCTGCAGCGGTACCCCAGCCACGAGCCGCTGTACCTATTTGTCACTCATGGATTTGTATTGACCCCTCTCGCCGCGGCGGCGAGATCCGATTTGCGGCAGCGGCACCATTTGCCTATACAAATCAAAAGATCGCTAACAAACCAGCACCGCAACGGTGCAATGTGTAAGGGCCCTAACTCCTTTTGTTTTTACTTGCGATGGTTTTGCTCTTGACTCTTTGTCTAGGTCCGAGATGACAGAGACAAAGTCGACGATGGTACGAGCTTACCCAGAAGCCTGATCATTCTTAACTTTGAAGAGATTAGGGTTGTAAGCGTTCAGAAATAGACGCAGGCAGAGTTCCACTCCTTTGCTGTGCGCTTTATGAAAGACGTTTTTCAAAACGCTTACTTCGAAATGGAGGAATAGCAATAAAGTAGGGATGATAACTTGCAGTGCGTCTAGATGTGTTCGATGGTAGAACTGGATCGGTAGGCACACTCACCGAAGCACAGCCTGTAGAAGACCGACAAGCAGGCATCCTTGCGGCGATGAGCCAAGCTGTGAAGCTTGGCACCTACCAATTTTACGTCGTCAATCAATCTCTTTGCTCTGTGTGCCACCGAGTCAAGCGCGGCAAGTTGATATTTAGCTGAGCCATCCCAAAGGTGGCTGCAATACTCCATGCAGGATCGGACTTATGCTTACTTTATCTATTCATCCGATTCATCTGATGATTAAGCGTGGCGATTATGGCAAAACCCCCAAAATGTCAATGTGGCGATACGGTACTTGGGGGAGGCCTATGTCCAGCAGTGGACGTCTTTTGGGCTGAAATGATAAGCGTGCAAGGTTTTAAATGATTTCATACCTACTAGTAATTCTAAAATTCGGTTCTTTCAGTTGCTTTGGCACGGATAAGTGTCTGTTACCTTTGATTCATGAAGTTTTGTTGACACTGTTGTAGGTCTAAGTAGTCAAAAATAAAAATAAAACACATTCATTTATTCATTTTTTTAATGTATTTTCATACTAAGTACATCAATACATGAAGTTCTTAATTAAATCGGTACATAATTTAAGTTGTGACTAGATTTTATAATAACTTACTATTTTAATGTTGAGTATTCGCGATGTGAGTGAATTAGATATTTATTTCCTATTTATTTAATAGAGAGAAAAAAACATCAAGATTATTGAATGTACTTATACTATGGATTATGAATAAGTATATTATTATTGTTAAATTGATAATGTAGACGTTCACTTAAATATAAATTAAATATAATACTATTTAACTAGTTCAACTAGAAGCTTGTATGCTAAACGACCAACTTAAAGGTACAATACTCAAATCGACCGTAAATTTGCGGGCGGTATTGCCGCTGCAGTCTCCTGTTACGGCCGGATTTACCACTGCGGTTTGCTGTTGCGAGCAAATTTGCCGCTGCGGTTTGCTGTTGCGGGCACATTTGCCGCTGCGGTTTGCTGTTGCGGGCAGATTTCCCGTTGGTTTGCGTCTTCGGTATTATACTTTTAAGCAGCGTAACTACAAAAATAAATTGTGCTCTACTTTTACAAAGTATTTTTTACGGTAACTAGTCTGATTAAGATTGATACTTACTTAAAACTACCATCTCTTCATCTCACTTATATTATAAATGCATATATATATGTATAGTTATAGCTATCAGTTATTTCACCTCCAATTTTGGTTTGCTATCAAAATATAATCCTTATTTTTTTCGTCATAAGGTAGTTAGCCGTGTTAAAGATTCTGTCAAAATTGCAATGACCTTATTCATCACGATTCTCCTGCTTTTCTATCTATACAAATACAAATAAATAAAATGTAAGTGTGTGTTTGTAATATTAAAATAACCGCTTTGTACTACATGCGTATGAATTTTTATACGGTACATATACCAAAATAACACTTTTTACAATTTTTGTCTGTCTGTCTGTTTGTTCTGGCTAATCTCTGGAACGGATAGACCGATTTTGACGGGACTTTCACTGACAGATAGCTGATGTAATAGCATTACTTTTATTTTAGAAAAAATCAAAAATACTTAAAATAACAATGCAAAAGCGAAAAAAAAAATACGCGGGACTAAGTCGCAGGCACAGCTAGTATCCCAATATATCTGGGGCCGGCTCAACATGTCTTTTTCTTCCATACTTCTCAATTACTTGTCATCTCGGCAGTTACCTCCATCGTTACTTTGGTCTTCCTCTACTCTTAGTCTATCTACATTCATACTCAACATTTTTCTCATTCCTCCGCATCACATGCCCATACCACGATAACCGATTACCACACATCTTTTAAGTCACCGGCGCCACTTTCAGACTTCCTCTTATGTAGTCATTCCTTATTTGACCTTCGTCTTTGTTAGGATAAAGCTGTTTTTGAAGTACTTCGATCAGAGGTAAAATAATTGTGATGTATACAAGGTGTTGTTTTGCATCCTCGTCAAATTCAAGAAGGTAACTATGCTAATGATTCTCGACCCGAATCATGGGTAGGTAATTTAAAATTTTTAGGTATTTTTTTCTTGTTTACGGAAATCGGTAAATGTCAACCACCCGTGTTTTAAACGCGGCCCGTCTGATCCTCGCCTTATAACCTCGCTTACACACATACAAAAAATCTCAAACGTTTATTCGATAATTTCTTATTCCCTAAACCACGTTAAGGGGGTTATTCTGAAATACTGACAAATTTGAACAACCAGAAAAAAGGATTTTTTTAATAATATTTAACTAGGTACCGTAATTTGTATCGATTATTTATGTCTTTTGTGACAACATCCTGAATTTTGACGAGGATGCAAAACAAAACATTGTATAGACACCGGAATATGAAAAAGTACTACAATTCACGATGACACACTTATATTTAACAAAATTTCTTATTAATAAGGTGTAACATAATAAACGCAAGACCTCACGTGTGGTCTCTCAGACCATGAAACTGAACAACTTTTGTTCTATGACTTTTGTGAAATGCATACCTTTCTTTTTAGTTTTACCATACATGTTGATCAGCTGATCGCGTCAGTTTCTATGGAAAGTCCAATTTTTTTTTGTGAATTTCAGGAACTCGTAGAACAAAAGTGGCTCAGTTTCATGGTCCGAGAGACCACACGGGAGGTCTTGCGTTAATTATGTTACACCTTGTATAACCCTAAAATACTAAACTGGATATTAAAGGTATGTTTTAATGAGATACTGCTGGCCTACTATGACGTCTTAATACATTATTGTTTTGCTCCTTTTCCAGTGTGGGAAAGAGATGGCGCTAGACATCCTGTATAGCTCCGTCTCTTTCGCACACTGGAATAAGAGTAAAACAATACTGCTTTAAGACGTCATGGTAGGCCAGCAGATCATGGTATTCTGGAAGCCTGATTAAGATGGAAGCGACTGGGTAGACCGCAAAATTCAAATTTTCTTACGTTATTTGCAATTTGCCAGTCAGTCTCAGGCTGAACAAATTATGATATGCGATTGTAATACGCATTTATTTACAGAATTATTATCATTAAAATCATCAAAGCTACTGAAGGTAACAGAAACTTTCAGTAGCGCCATCAGGATGGAATTTGGTGTAGACAAATGTGCGGTCATGCATGTAAAGCAAGAGAAGATTATGGAATCCGTGGTAAATCAACTCTCGGATTCCATACACCTTAGATCCCTTTCGTCCATAGAAACCTACAAGTATTTGGGTATGACGGAAGCATTAGGCATCAATACTGCTGACATGAAAAAATCGTTGAGGGAACGTTTCTTTGGCCGCCTGAATAAAGTGCTAAGCAGTCTTCTGTCAGGCGGAAACAAGGTGCGCGCCTTCAACGGTTGGGTCATGCCGGTTTTGATGTATTCTTTTGGCATACTCAAATGAATACTCAACATCTTTGAGTTCATTTCATTCCATTAAATTACTAATTCATAAACAAGTCATTTAATGGTATTAAATGAACTGAAGAGGGTCGCATTGTTGATTTTAACCTTTCGAACGCCAGAGCATAAACGCACGCGCATGCCCTCCACGCCAAGCTACAAGTTCACCGCAAATACATACAAATAAAAAAAAAACTAATATTAATAACTTATTTCTTTATAAGACACTTAATATTTAAGATATATAGATCACATTTTAAAGATATATAAATAAATACACACAAAAGTAATGATTTAAATTGCTTATTTCGTGTTATAGTACACCACATTTTTTGTCACATATTTGTGTCGTTGGCGTACAGGGCTCGCGTTTGCTTGTCACGTATATGTGACAATAGCGTTCAAAAGGTTCATTATTATAATTATGTAGGTATAGCCATATTTGTTACGTAAGCGAATCATATTTTATGCAACATACAACACTGCCGTGGAAATTGCAAAAAACCGAAAATATGAGTTTCTTGGGCAAACTTTGCGGTTCCACCTTGTAGGTATGTAATGAAGAAGTTTCTGATCATATTAATCTGAAAGCCTGATCAGGCTTAGAGAAACTACGTTTCGTGAATGATTTCATATTAAATATTACAATAAAATTGACGTTGCAAGTCAGGCGAAACCGTATTATGAATATTGTGTTAACATTTTGCTTATATTATAATAAATAGGCTTATTTTCTAATCGTATATCTATTTGCGCGGTTTGTATGCCTGGAACAGGCATTGGTGTGGGTTGTGTTTGATTCTGTAAAAAAATAAAACAACTAAAATATATACATCATCATCTGCCTAGTCTTTTTCCAAACTATCTTAGGGTCGGCTTCCAGTCTAACCGGATGCAGCTCAGTACCAGTATTTTACATGAAGCGACTGCCTATCTGAACTCCACAACCCAGTAACTGGGTAATACGATACCCCTTGGTAAGACTGGATGTCAGACTATCGACTTCTGACTACTCGTAACTACTGTCAAAGATCTACAAATGACAGGCGGGACCAACGGCTTAACGTGCTTTCCAAGGCACGGAGGAAACTCGATATGTAATTATAGTCACACTACGGACCAACCTCGGCAAGCACGGTTTAACCTTAAAGATCGACCCGTGCGGCTGTTATTATTTAGCCACGAGCTCCTTCAATTAAAATATATACAAATAAATAAAATTGAAGTGTCTGTTTGTTATTTCAAAATAACAGCTTTTTACTGAATGCATATCAAACTATACACGGTGTAACGGAAAGGGTATATACATACTTAAGGGTGTGCTACAGACCAACAAACTGAACATGTTTCTCCATAGGACATAGATTATAATAGCGAAAAAATTATCTGCTGCCCATACAAAATTTCAATACCTATTCGACCCAATGTATGGGGCAACTGATATTTTTTTCGGTATTACGATGTTTGTCCGATGGAGGAACATGTTCAGTTTGATGGTCTGTAGCACACCTTTAAGTATGTATATACCCTTTTCGTTACACCGTGTATACGGTACTGAGAACAACAAATCTTTTTTTAATGCGTGTCTGTTTGTTCCAGCTACTCTACGAAACGGCTGGATCAATTTTGACGGGACTTTTACTAGCAGATAGCTGATATTATAAGGAGTAACTTAGACAACTATACTTTTATTTTAGAAAAAAGATTAGGGGTCCGTACAAAAATAATCAAACCTTTTAAATTGTTAACAAAATCTGATTCTAATAGGGCAGCTCGCAGGCAACATCATCATAACAAGAAAAAAAAAACCGGCCAAGTGCGAGTCGGACTCGCGCACGAAGGGTTCCGTAACACTTTTTTGTATGAGAGCCCCCCTTAAATATTTATTTTTTTCGGTTTTTAGTATTTGTTGTTATAGCATCAACAGAATAGTATATTTCATTGCGGGTGCGGAAACCCTGTCATTGCAAAGAGTTCCGACAAATGTCTACCCGAGCCGAGGCGCAGCCGAAGGTGAAGGTTGACAGTCTGAACAAGTTGCAATGACGGTTCCGCACGTGTACTGAACAACTATTTTTAATACAGTTGCGAAAAAATGAAGCAATTTAATAAAGAACATTTTTGGAAAATGGCGCCAACCGTAAAAGAATATAAGCATAGATTTTTTTGTTTTCTTCACCCATTCTGGGTAGGCAAAGGGAACTATGCCCATACAGCCAAGTCATCTGTAGATTTTTTTATTGATATGAAATGAAAATGAAATGAAACCTAACCCAACTCATTGAATCAAATCATTAAATCTGATATTGAAACAAATTAGTAGCTTCTTTTTAGAAATATTTGCATGAATCATTAAAACTTCTATGATTTTTTTTTAGTAAAAACTGCGTGGTTGGTTTTTTTTTCTTTTTAATAGACTTTATTTTGACAGTTGGGAAAGAGAACGCACGAGTTCGGAAAAGGCAAAGAAAAAGCTCGAGTGTGTCGAGTGTGTGTGTGCCCACATCCCGAACGCTATACATCCCTGCAATACGCCACTTTTTGAGCAACTGTATTAAAAATACATAATCTGTAGAAATTTCAACTGCCTAGCTATCACGGTTCATGAAATACAGCCTGGTGACAGACGGACGGACGGACGGACGGGCAGCGAAGTCTCAGTAATAGGGTCCCGTTTGACCCTTTGGGTACGGAACCCTAAAAAGAAATAAGATTATTATAAACTAGATAATTACATGAAACATCTTCCCACAAACTTCGCACATGCTCTTTGCTTCTTAGAGGGGTAGTTGTTCGATTCTTGTCCGAGTGCACCCGCCCAAAGTGTCTGTATTAGGACAGCGAGTCTGGGAACTGAATTTCACACTAAGGTAGGGTAACTTGGTCCCACTGGTTCCACGATTTTGTACCACCTTAAATCGTAGGAGGACTAGTGGAAAAATAATTCCCATAAGTTCTACCGTAGAACTGTTTAGTAGAACAAGTTGGAACATAGGTTAGGTTAGCGGTGCTGTTTCCGCACTTAGCCCGTTTACTGGGCCATTGTACGTCTGAAAATCCTTTTGTTACTCCAACCATCCCAGGTGCTCCCAGAAAGCTAGCAGCCTTTTCAGGCTGCTGCAGGCTTCTGGGAACATAAGGAAGTAGTTTTTTAGGGCTCCGCACCCAAAGGGTCACACGGGACCTTATTACTGAGACTTCGCTATCCGTCAGTCACCAGGCTGTATCTCACCAACCGTGATAGTTAGCCAGTTGAAATTTCTACAGATTATGTATTTCTGTTGCCGCTATAACAACAAATACTAAAAACAGAATAAAATAAATATCTAAGGGGGCTATACAAAAGTGATATTTTTGCTCGTTTTATATAAATAATGGTACGGAACCCTTCGCGCGAGAGTCCGACTCGCACTTAGCCGGTTTCTTCTAATTCTTACCTGTTCACAAGCTATAGGACCTTCTGGCTTGTAGGTGTTCCGTTTCTTCTTGTCTCTGTATCATTTTGACTCTTATTGCTGTCATAACCTCTATTGTAACGGCGGACATGCGGCTTGCTTAATTTTCTGTCAAAAAAATACAATATTAGGTAAGGTCACCCAGGAATCGAACCGCGCAGAAGTCGCGACCACAATAAAAACGAGATAATTTTTAAATATTTTGGTCTGAAATACATAATTAAACTTACTCAAAGTTCTCGAGGCAGTTTGGACAGTCGTATTTGGTGCCATTATGGTATTCCTCATGTAGTTCAGCTGCATGCCTGTAAATCAAAATAAAATTATACTTTAACTTTTTTATTGCATTGCATAAAAAAGTCTTGGATCTTCTAAACTACGTTTTTTTAGGGTTCCGTACCCAAAGGGTCAAACGGGACCCTATTACTGAGACTTCGCTGTCCGTCCGTCTGTCACCAGGCTGTATCTTATGAGCCGTGATAGTAAGACAGTTGAAATTTCTACAGATTATGTATTTCTGTTGCTGCTATAACAACAAATACTAAAAACAGAATAAAATAAATATTTAAAGGAGCTCCCATACAAAAAAGTGTTTTTTTTGGTAGTTTTCATAAATAATGGTACGGAGCCCTTCGTACACGAGTCCGACTCGCACTTGGCCAGTTTTTAAATATCTCGGTCTGAAATAATTAAACTTACTCAAAGTTCTCGAGGCCCTTTGGACAGACGTATTTGGTGCCATTATGGTATTCCTCATGTAGTTCAGCTGCATACCTGTAAAGCAACATAAAATTAATACTTTAACTTTTTTTATTGCATTGCATAAAAAAGTCTACTTGGATCTTCAACTCATCATCAGCCTATAATGTTCCCACTGCTGGGACACAGGCCTCCTCTCTATGAGAGGGAGTGGGCTGTAATCCACCACGCTGGCCCAGTGCGGGTTGGTAGATGTCACATTTCTTCGATTTTTTAGTTCTAGGACATGCCGGTTTCCTCACGATGTTTTCCTTCACCGTTTTTGAGGGCAGTAATGAAATAAATTACACAAAATAATGCGCCTGCCTGGGTTCGAACCCACGCCTTACTGTTTGTAAGTCGGGGCTGCCACCATTTTTTTTTAATACTAGTTTTTGTATGTTATAACTACTCATAACTTTATTTTAAACACCTCCAAGACCCGTTTACTATACAATGCATTAGAACAATGTTTTGAGTACTTTACATTGAGTTTTACTGTGATATCTGATGTTTCACAAAAAAAAAACGTCGTTTCCAAGCAATAATTTTTGCGTAGGGTTACTTATTTTGATGAACAGAACGCTTGACTGAAGGCTTCATGGAGTCCGTTTACATCTAAACTAATCTAAACTAATATTATAAAGAGAAAAGATTTGATTGTTTGTTTGTATGGTTGTTTGTTTGCATTGAATAGGCTCCGAAACTACTGGTCCGTTTTGAAAAATTCTTTCAGTGTTAGGTAGCCCATTTATCGAGGAAGGCTATAGGCTATATATCATCACGCTACGACCAATAGGAGTGGAGCAGCAATGAAAAATGTTGCGAAATCGGGGAAAATGTGACGCAAACGAAGTTACGCCGGACAGCTAGTTTTGTATAATATACCACCACTCGGGCAGACCTAGGTGAAATCAACATAGCAAGAAAACGCTAGTCGTTGTTTAGCAGGTGAATACCAGTATTTTACATGGAGCGCCTGCCTATCTTTTTAGGGTTCCGTACCCAAAGGGTCAAACGGGACCCTATTACTGAGACTTCGCTGTCCGTCCGTCTGTCACCAGGCTGTATCTCATGAACCGTGATAGTTAGCCAGTTGAAATTTTCACAGATTATCTATTTCTGTTGATGCTGTAACAACAAATACTAAAAACAGAATAAAATAAATATTTAAGGGGGGCTCCCATACAAAAAAGTGATATTTTTTATAAAAAATGATGCGGAGCCTTTCGTGCGCGAGTCCGACTCGCACTTGGCCGGTTTTTTTCTACAATTTTGTTTTTATTCTACTTTATTTTTATATTTTTTTTTTCGTCTGTGTTCACGTGTAAGCGGGCATGTCCTTATGTCTGGAGGCTTTAATTACTCTCGAGCTTTTTTTTTAATATTTTATTATTGGTGTGTGCTAGCTGACATGTGACATTAATTTGATGTAATGGATTCTTTGTTTATAATATATAAACTTGAATACTATTGTGTAGAATCTGGTTCTTCAAACCCAACAGACAGATGTGTTGCTGGGGAGTTTGTTCCGCCACTTCTTCTTCCCAGCTAAAACACTAGGAAGTGGCGAAGGGCGGGCGTTTTGGGGGACTGTCTCTTGTAATTTTGACGTTCAAAAAGTGCTGATTATCAGCCTAATTTGAATAAATGACTTTTGATTTTGATTTTATCTGATCTCTACGACCCAGTTAGTACTGAGTAATACGATACCCCTTGTTATGAGCGTTTACACCTTACGACATTTCATACAAACTTTCAAGTTCTTATTTTCCGAAATGACTGAACCGATTTTAATGAAACTTCATACGCATAAGCAGGATACGTAGGTCTAAAAAGTTACTAAAAACATTTTCGATTTAAATAATAAAATGTTAATTGGAAAATTCTATTTCTATAGATAACTAGCTGCTGCTCGCGACTTCGTTCGCGGGGTTTTTTATGGATATGAAAAATAGATGTTGGCCGATTCTCAGACCTACCCGATATGCACACAAAATTTCATCAAAATCGGTCAAGCCGTTTCGGAGGAGTATGGCAACGAAAACTGTGACACGAGAATTTTATATATTAGATTTATAATCGGTCTAATTAGCTGTAACACTATTTTTCTAAAATGCTTTTAGTGACTTTTTAGACCTAATGTATCCTGCTAATGCGTATGAAGTTTCATTAAAATCGGTTCTGTCATTTCGGAAAATAAGGACTTGAAAGTTTGTATGAAATGTCGTAAGGTGTAAACGGTCTTAAGACTGGTAATCAGACTTAAGGGCTACTGAAAAGTTTTGAATAAACTCACCTTTTAAAAGTAACATTATATCACGTGTTACAGCTAAACTTCTGTATATGATTGGTTGAATGGTTCCTGAGAGCTTGCAATTTTTTGATGTGAATCTTACATATTACATCTTATTATGCTTCATTGCTGAAAGATAATGAAATATTAAAGCTTTAATAAGGTCAGATTGAAGTAGTTGGCGAAGTTTTAGACATGGCAGGTGTCAGCAGTGATAGTATACAAGGTGTTGTTTTGCATCCTCGTCAAATTTTAGGAGGTTGTCATCAAGTAAACAAATAATCAAATTAAAGTACGGTACCGGTCTATGGTTAATAAGCGTTGCTTTTTTTTGTTGTTGAAATTTAACAGTATTTCAGAATAAAACCCTTAGGTCATTCAAAACATTTAAAACAGAATCACCTACTACGCACACAGCACACAATGCAGCTGTGTGCGTGAGTGTCGACGTTTTACCTACGAAATGCAAGCGCGTGCAACCGTGCGGTGAACTACGGCGTCCGGTATATAATGTATTTTGCCTAATTAAATTTCGAAATTCACCTACATTATTTTCATAAATTTCGCTTGATACTCATTTTTAAGCATCATTGGAATACTGAAATCTTACTAATGCCAGTAATACCAGTGCGCCAAAGAAAAGTTCACTGTCCTGTAAGTTCGGTAGTTATCAGCTGATGATTAATAAAATGTTAGTTTTGCTTTATTGCTATCCTGCTGAACGGAAAATCCTAAAATTGGTTGATTTGAAATTTTACTTCCTACCTTACGGGCGCTTATGAGCGGTAATAATACCTACCTTAGTTGATATACCGATCTACTAAACCTATGTTTTCTACGTTCTATGGAAATGGGAAGATGTGCTAGTTAATAGTTATGTAGGTCTGTATGTGGTGATATTTTTGACTGTTAGGTATTATTGGCGTAAATAAAATTTTTAAATCAACTTATTTATTTATTAAATAAGAAATAATATTTTAAAAAATACCTACCCATATTATAGTTGATTCGGGTCGAGAATCATTAGCATAATTACCTCCTTGAATTTGACGAGGATGCAAAACAACACATTGTATTATACCATCTGCCTAGCCATTCCCCAAATACGTTGGGGCCGCTTCCAATCTAAACGGATGCAGCTGAGTCATCATCATCAGCCTATAATGTTCCCACTGCTGGGACACCGGCCTCCTCTCTATGAGAGGGAGTGGGCTGTAAAATCCACCACGCGGGCCCAGTGCGGGTTGGTACATGTCACATGTCTTTGAATTTTTAGTTCTAGGATATGCCGGTTTCCTCACGATGTTTTCCTTCACCGTTTTTGAGGGCAGCGGTGATGAAATAAATTACACAAAGTAATGCGCCTGCTTGGGTTCGAACCCACGGCTTATTGCTCGTAAGTCGGGGCTGCTACCACTGGGCTACCGCTGCTCTCGCAGCTGAGTACCAGTGTTTTATACGGATACGGAGCGATGCTTATCTGAGTTCCACAACCCAGTTAGTACTGGGCTATACGATACCCTTTGGTAAGGCTGGTTGTCAGACTTTCGGAAAAGCTAAAACAAACTCTCTATTGCATTTTTGTGTATACAAGCTTCATGTAAATGACTAGTATTCAGCTGCATCCGGTTACATTGGAGGCTGACCCTAACATAGGAAAAACCTAGGCAGAAGTGAATTTTAAAAGCAGTAGAAAAAATCAAAAAATTGGTACTCACATCAGTATGCTTAAACGTGTGTACTTTATAAGCATCTTCATCCAAGCATCTTTTGAAACATACTCCGCATTTAAACCCATAATTCTTATAATTACTAAGAATACTGTAGTTTATTAATCTCATACATTTGCTTTTAATGATTTAAGTCCTTAATATTAAAAATATCATTATTTATTACTTCTTTCGCTGGCTTGCAACATCGATCAATTTTTTTTATTTTTGGGATTTTTTGTTGCAAAAATCTAAGTAGTTAAATATAAGTGAGTCATCATCGCTTAAATCTAAGTTAGTTATGTTTTTTCGTGTATTTCTTTATTCTGGCTGTTGAGGTTCTTCGGGGCGTCGGTCATTTCTTTGCAGTACACAAAATGATAGTCGGCGTGCTCTGCGGTTTATATTTTCCTCTGAGGGCATCTCGTAAGGTTGAGGACGCCTGTCCTGTCTGTGGACAAAACATCTAGAGTGTCCTGGAAAAAAAAATACAGTATGTTTAAATACCCTGTCTGATGCGAAAGGGGCATATAGGTATACCAATGGCATTACTAAATGAAATAAAGAAACAAAAGTAAAAATATTAATGAATTCACAATGGATGATGTTTTTCATAATTTCCCTAGATTCTAGCAAACTTTTAAAACGCGACAACACCATCTTCGGCATAAGTATGTTTGATCGTCAATTGTTTGTTTATGACGTCACTACTAAATCGTAATTAAAAACGTACCTAGAAAACAAGCAAGTACAAAGCCACCACTCTAATATCAAGAACAACAAAAACACTGTTGACTAGTGTTATTTATGATAGCAAAAGCTACAAAAATACCAAAAATATTATACTTAAAAAATTACTAAAAACACTCTGTCTCTTATTTTTCTCAGCAAACCCTTTTATTGATTACCCATATCATTGGAGTACTGTGAGTATCAGTACTCACAAAAAAAATATTTTTTTTGCCTGGTTATATGAATTTATTGACATTTGTGACATGTAAAATATTTTATACCAAAATTAATTAAAAACCCGAACAAACGATTATTGGTCTAAGAAACGCGAGCAAGTTATTTTTCCCTAAAATATGAGATATTTTTTGTCTGTATTTTCAATAATAAAAAATACACGTGATGCTAGGAGGTGATAAGAGGAGTAGACTAAACCCTCACGACCTCAGACCAAATAAACAAGTTTTTTATTTGGTCTGAGCTCACGATCTATCACCGAGGGATCGGGAGGGGCTTTAAAAGTGGCCTACAAATCCCACGTGATTAAAAGACGACCCCTGACAGGTAAGCTAAAAAAAACGTGTTAAAAATCAACTAAATAAGTGTAATAGCTACCGATATAGCCCGCAATCTCAGCCGGATTGATCGTTTCGCTGTTCTCATTCACATTCATGAACGGGCGGATAAGTGAGTATAATATATTGTCTGTCTGTACGGCTTTTGTCCTGAATATCTTGAACGAAGTCATACGGTCGTTGCACTGCCAGCAGACTTTCTGGGGTAAACTTACGCCGGAGCGTTCACTCTCCTGAAAAAAAAATTTGGTTGTTTGTAAAGTCGGTTTCCGGACGATAGTTTAACGTGACAACGTCATAACAAAACATTGATGAAATGATTGCATACTTTTATGAATAGCATGCTTAACGGTTTTGTGGGGCATAGTTTTTAAATGAAAGTTTGTAATAAACTTGTTTAATAAATAAATAAAATAAATAACGCTGAACGCTCAAGCCGATCGTACCTTTCGCTCGCTCGTACAGCGTAATAGTCCGGGAGGTAGCGTTGCAAATGAAAAAGTCATAGTAAGCTGGCTGATATTGTCATCGATGGTTGACTTTTTTTTTTTTTTTCTATCTCGTCTCATCATGGTTATTGTATTTTTTTTCTTTCTAACTCTTTTTTTTTTAAATTCCCTTTAAATTAGTTGATGATATTTCCATTTACTCTTCATATTATTATCAGTCATTCGACATCTATTGAAGAAGATAGCAACCGATCGGCGTAAAAACACTACTTAGCTAAAATGCAACGCTACCTCCCGGACTATAAAATTACAATGAGTCATCCTTTTTCGTGCGTGCAGCCGGCGTTCGTGTCGTCTAACAAATCGATGATCTGACGTCAAAAATAAGCTACAGATGCGTCCAGCACGCGTAGCATGACCACTGTATAAACGAGATTTGTCTACGGAAGAATCGACATAATGACAGATAGACAATGACAATGTGTTAGTTTGTCGATTCTTCCGTCGACATAGCCCGTTTCTACGGCGGTCATGCTACGCGTACAGGTTAGGTTACATACATGGATACATGGTACAGTCCAAAAGATTCCCGCTTCAACTATAAAATTAAGGAAAGCAAGAAGAAATGCTATCTCCATCGAAGGTTGCGCTTAAACCTGAACATTATGGACTGGTATCAAATTCATTTAATTTTCGAATCAAACAGGTGGCCTACCATGACGTCTTAAAACATTATTGTTTTACTCCTTTTCCAGTATGGGAAAGAGATGGCACTAGACATCCTGTATAGCTCCGTCTCTTTCCCACACTGAAATAAGAGTAATACACTGAAATAAGATAAGGTGACCTACCATGACCTCTTAAAGCATACTGCTTTAAGAGGTCATGGTAGGTCACCTGAACTGAGTTTCTCTTTCCTTCTTGTTCTTAGTACACTCTGTAAGCAGATGGTGATTATCTTCAACTGTTCCACATGTTAAACAATTGGGAGAATCTTTTTTAATCAAAAAGTCAAACTTCCGAGAAGGGTACTGACCAGAGCCTAACCTATGATAGTCCGGGGCTTTTAGATTTGAACCCTGCATTAAATATAAACAGCGATTTTTTTCTTGAATCGTGTACTTGACCTTAGCTCTGCAAATAATAAAAAAAAATTAAACATTTTCCGAGACCGGGTCAAGCTGAAAAAGACGAAAACACGTTTTTGTGAATAAAAACATGGGAAAAAAAGTTAACAGGGCAAAATTAGTTACTTTAGGTAAAGAATTGGTGACACTAATATATTTTTTCAGAATTAAACATTTTCGGCCACGGAAATTACGGTAAAAAAACATTTACGAAATTTTTGGATTGTACTTAAGGCAAAAATATAAACAGCGGTTTTTTACATAAAATAACTTAAATTAATATATTACACCGCCAATAAACAAAATTAAACAAATTGTACTACCGGAAGTTATTATTACCAGTTTTTTTACAATAGCGGTTGAGGCAAAATGGTAACAAAGTTTAATTTAGTTTAACTTTCATCTAAAGGCTATTTCTAACCTATTTACACGAAAATTAAACACTTTAAAGCAAATAGTGAAAAAAAAATCAATTAATGTTTACGTAAAATACGTCTGCAAACTTTATTCTTGTATTTGGCGCAGCACTTTCATAGAAATTTGATCTTTCCGTAATAGAAATAAGGTGTACAATCGCGTAACTCAATAAAACACCGACTCAAACAACAACACAGTCATACGCACACAATGAACGCAGCGCTTATCTTGTTTACGCACACTAGCACACGCCGTACGCCGCACGCTGCTTAGCGCTGACACCGTGCATCGTAATTTAATTTTTACTTTGACAATATTAATTATCGCTCTAATTTGTTTAATTTTGGGGGATTAAGGTTTGGATTTATATATTTCTCATTATTAAATAAATTTAAATCCTATTACATTTTTGCCGTAAGTAGTATTTAAGATTTTTTGATTTTCTTGATTTTCTGTGAAGTCCGGAGCAGAATTTGTTTAATTTTCATAATAATAGTTAGACATGGTGATATAAATCATTTTAGCACTATTTTTGTCCTGTTAATATTTTTGCCTTAAGTACGAAGTCAAATTATAAGATTTTTTTTAAAAATCGAGTTTTCCGTGGACGAAAATGTTTAATTTTCTGACCTACTTGTAGTACTCAATCTCTTCTACAAATACTCCAAATAAACATACCTGTTTATATTTTTTTTCCACCAAGTTATATACATATTAGACGTTTTCTTAAAAAAACATATACGCGGAGGTGAACTTTTCGCGGGATAAAGCTTAATATACTCTCCTGTCCATACCCTACACATTCAATGAAAAAAATCGCTGTTTTTAATTAATGCAAAGTTAGCCTAATTTTCGGCGTAAATTCCCCGGACTATGAAGGAGAGAGCTGAGGATGATAATGATGAAGTGTGTTTACTTAAACCTACCTCATCCTGGTGCAGTACGCACTGGAAAGCCACCCGGTTTTGTTGTGGTATAGTACTCAGCTTCCTGTCATCGCAGAGGCACATCCGGCAAAACTGGAAGAAATAAAACCTTTTAGTTGTAACTAGCTTATATCCCTTCACCCGCGCCTAGTTCCGTTACTGACCCGCGGGATGTTACGACAGGGATAAAAAACCCTATGTTATATCCAGGTTATTAAGTGCTAGCTGACTCAAGCAACTTCGCCTTCGTCACATTTTCCGCATTCTTGCAACATTTTTCATTGATGCTCAGCTTTTATTGGTCGTAGGGTGATGTTATATAGCATACTAGCTGTCCCGCGCAACTTCGTCTACATGACATTTTCCCGTTTACGCAATATTTTTAATTGCTGCTCCACTCCTATACAGCGCCATCTATTGAATACTTACTCAATCCAGTCAACAGATATCGCTAACTGTTATAATCGTTTGAAGCTGACAGAATAATTTTGCGAATATAAATTGAGATGTTAGCTATCCTATCTTTCAAGTTGGATCAAACTGCACACGGTGTGCAAATTTGATTAAAATCGGTTAAGTAGTTTAGGAGTCCATCCAGGATAAACAACGTGACGCGTAATTTATATTATAGAGAAGAAGAAGAAAGATTAGCCTTCCTTGACAAATAATTTTTCAATTCGAACTAGTAGTAACTATTTTTAAGCTATAAGGTTTGACATTATATTTTTTCAGGAGGTAGACCGCGGCGAAGGTGGTGTGATGATCAGGTGGCCTACCATGACGTCTTAAAACATTATTGTTTAACTCTTTTCCAGTGTGGGAAAAAGATGACGCTAGACATCCTGTATAGCTCCGTCTCTTTCCCACACTGGAATAAGAGTAAAACAATACTGCTTTAAGACGTCATGGTAGGCCAGCTGACCTCCACAGCCCAGTAACTTTCACCCTGTATTGTGTAATTTTCACGGTTCCCGGTTCGGTTTACGGTTATCTCGTGCGGTGTTCCACAGGGATCGGTTCTGGGACCGCCCTTGTGGAACATCGGTTACGATTGGGTGCTGCGCGCCGACCTCCCTAGCGGTGTCAGCGTAGTCTGCTACGCTGACGACACGCTGGTGCTGGCACAAGAGAGGTCGCACGAGGCGGCGGCCGAACTAATGACACGCGGGGTTGCGATAGTCGTGGAGAGAATCCGGCAACTGGGTCTCGAGGTGGCATTACACAAGTCCGAGGCCATGTGCTTTCATGGCCCTCGGAATGCACCACCGTCGGGATCCATATCGGCGTCGCGACGACGCCGAAGTACCTAGGGCTTGCCCTCGACAGCCGGTGGAACTTCGTGGAGCACTTCCGACGTTTGGCCCCCAAACTGGAACGGGCAGGAGCTGCGATCAAGCGGCTCTTTCCCAACCTGGGGGGTCCAAACGCCTCCTGCCGGAGGCTCTACGCGGGGCTCGTGCGGTCCATGGCCCTTTACCGGGCCCCGGTTTGGGCGCGTTCTCTGAGGCGGCGAGCCGCCCACTACCTGAACGCGCCCCAGAAGGTGGTAGCCGTAAGGCTAGTCCGGGGGTACCGCACGATCTCCGGCGAGGCGGCGAGCTTCTCGGCCGGATTGCCCCCATGGGATCTGGAGGCGATAGTCCTTGCGTGCCTGCACGAATGGCGCGCGGAGGCACTACGCCGGGGGGAAACTCCGCTGCCGCGGCAATTCGTCGCTCAGCGGACAGACCTCCGGCGCGATCTCATGGCGACATGGAGAGAGCGACTGTCGCAACCCCGTGCAGGGCACGCCACAATAGTGGCGATAAGTCCCCTCTTTGGGGAGTGGCTGGAGAGGCGCCACGGCGCCCTCACCTTCCGCCTGACGCAGGTCCTCACCGGACACGGTTGTTTCGGGAGGTTCCTGCACCGAATTGGGCGGAAGGAAACGCTCGGGTGTTAACACTGCGAGGATCGGCCGGAGGACACGGTGGAGCACACCATGGAGCTCTGCCCCGCTTGGGCTGAGCACCGCCGTGTCCTCGTAGCGGTGATTGGCGGCGGCGACCTCTCGCGTCCGGCCCTGGTTCAATCCATGATCTAGAGCGAGAGGGAATGGGAAGCAGTCGCCTCCTTCTGCGAAGCAATCAAGCATGCTGGCAACCAGTGGCCCCCGGCCACCGTAGGCACGGGCCTGTGGACGGTGAGTAATGGGCTAGCTCACCGTCCGTCCGTCTTATGATGACAGGCCGTGCCGACGGCGCGTTCGTGTTCCACACGCGCCTCAAGGAGATGTCAGCAAATCGGAAGGAGTCCGAGAGGGCCGATGCCTGCCAGGGCTACGGGACTGTTCGAAAGAGATACCGTGGCCCTGGAACACAAAGGGCTAAGAAGGAACATGGATGGGTTTTTGTCAGTCAAGTCTGACAGTCCCTTCCGCTCCGCCCACAGAGCGGGAGAAGTCATTTGATGATTTACCATAAGAAAAAAAAAGAAACAAAAAAAAAGGCCATCTGATCTTGTTTGCGGGGGGAACATGGCCAGATATTGCACAGGGCAGAGATGTTTGGAAAAAGAAAGGGGAGGCCTTTGCCCAGCAGTGGGACATTCACTAGGTAAAGAAAAAAAAAATTGTTAATACTTTGTGTGTGTATATGTATAGTATACATTGTATACATACGCACAAAGTATTAACAATAAGAAAATATAAAAAAATACATGTCAATAGGTATACATTGTTTACCTATTGACATGTATTTTTTTTTTAATTTACATTTTACTATTATAATTATATTGTTGCAGCCTAGAACTTGGCCACTTTGGGTTTTTATGCTAATTTTAATATTTTTACACCAGCAACGGTAGTGTATGTGAAACTGTTTAATATTAAGAGCCTAATGTATTATTCACTCAGAAATAAATATTATTCTATTCTAGTGTGCTAAATCAAAATTATTCATCCAATTCTATTCAGTGATTTGATAGAAAATAAACATCCATCTAGTAAATAGTGATCAATACTTAAAGACGTGATTATACTCATGATTACTAACAACTTTCCCAAAGAATCATTTTTTTTTTTATACTCATTCACTTATATCTCAAGCTGATAGGCCAAAGGCGCGCGCGCGGAAATTTCATACAGCTGTTGTATTATGGTGATAAAAGTGAATGACTATAAAAAATGTTTGTTTGGGAAAGTTGTTTGTTATCATGAGTACAATCACGTGTTTAAGTATTGGTCACAAATTACCAGTCACCATAAATATTCATCAATCCATACATCTATCACAACAATCTTTCGCATTATATAGTAGTATGATAGTAAAGAACTTTGACCGACTTGGTGGTCTAATGGTCACAAGCACAACTGCTGAGCGTGAGGTTCTGGGTTCGATTCCCGGGTTGGGCAAAGTGTTATTCAGTTTTTCCATCAGGAATTTCTCAGTAGCTGGTAAAGTAACCAGTTGATGGTAATAGGCTCACCCCCTATTACATAGGACTTGAAAGATAACTGGTGAAATGTGGGCGTACTTGTTAGGTACACCTATGCCAAACCCATCAGATTCCAAGGTGAGATGGTATGGTTCACAATAGCATAATCAGCCGATAATGTTTCTTATTTCTGGGACACAGATCTCCTCTGTATGAGGAGCTGTTATCTACCAAGCGAGCCCAGTATGGGTTAGATGTCACATGATTGTATTTTTTTGGTACTAGGACATGCCGGTGTCCTCACAATGTTTTCCTTCTCCATTTGAAGCACAGTGGTGATGAAATAAATTGATAAGCTCTTGGCTAAATAATAACAGCTGCTCTTCAGTTTAAGCTATGTAAGTGCTTGCCTAGGTTGGTCAATGGATGGATAACCCATTACATACCAAGTTTCCCGAGCCTTGGAAAAAACAGTAAGCCGTTGGTCCCGGCTGTCATTTGTAGATCTTTGACAATCGTAACAGGTAGTGAGTGGCCTGATAATCTGACAATCAATCTTAACAAGGGGTATCATATTACCCAATGCTAATTGGGTTGTGGAGGTCAGATAGGCTGTTGGTCCATGTAAAATACTGGTATTCAGCTGCATCTGGTAAGACTGGAAGCCGACCCCAAAATAGTTGGCAGAAGGCAGGCAGATGATCAGACTTGATGACTATGATGGTACTTACCTCCTTTACTGTGCGAGGGTTTGTTTCCTCTTTATCCTCAGCCTCTTCATTTTCACTGCCTGATGCAACAGGTTCAGGTTCAAGCTCACAGCTCATAAAACCAGATAATACAAATTGGCGTATAGGCTCGCCATTGGTCCTTGCATCATGTTGGATGAGTTCCGGATGGATAGCTTCACTTAAGCTTGCTCGGACGTTTTCATCAAATTCGTCCATCTTGTCGTGTCCTGTGGTATCGAATTTGGGATTTATTTAGCATTTAGCAAGCTACTTCTTTCGTAAATAATATTCACTAGTTTTTTTTTTTAATTATTTAAGGCAAATGAAACTGATTTGATCTCCGACTGGAATCTAATAAGAATTATTAACTCTGGTTCTATGGTCGGCAAAATGGGCGTTTAATTATTAAGTGCGCGCAATTTTATATATTTTTGCTACGGAATGGATTGTTTACTTTAATAAAATCTGACAGTAGAATTGTTTAGGTATTAAATTTTACCTGGACAGAGCGACACACAAACGAAGAGTTTTCACTAGTATTTAATTATTTAATGTTCTCAAAATGTGCAAGGTGCAAGTATGCAAGGTAGCAACGATCGATAAATTCAGATATAGAGAATCGTCCGTCATTTGTTATTTATTTTTTATTTGACTGCTTCCGCGTCCGTCGGCCACATTAAAAAAAGCAACTATTATTTGCTTTTGTTGTCTTTGGATGCAGGGATGCAAAAAGCGTTTTTAAATGCTTTAGTTGTCATTCAAGTGAATTATTTATTTGAATTGAAGATTTCCATACTGCGCAAATAGAAATCTTGAAAATAAATGATTAAATTAATGCTTTGAAATAATTTGATGAAATCTGAATGATTGTCTGGCTGAAAATGTAAGTATTCCATCGGAAATTCAAACTCTATGGTCTCCCGTTTCGTTGTTGGAACGCGCCAATTTTACGGAAAAATGGGCGGGAAGAATCAGTTTTTCTTTTTAGACTCAACAACGAGTCGCGTTGAGTCTAAAAAGAAAACTGCTGCACGTTGAAAGAAAAAGGTAAATAACTACATTTCTTTTATTGGTTACTATTATTTAACTGAAGGTGAGTATGGATAGATAAACACGCAGGGAGATTGATGCAGGGACAGGCTGAGTAAACTGTTGCTAGAATTGTGACAAAAGTGCGACTTAGCAGAATTTGATAAAATGAACAATAACGATATGTTTTGTTTAGGATCGATGATGATAGGTCTATAATCTGTAACCTTTATTGCCGTTGAGTCGTCGCAATATGCGACAGAAGCCGCGTATAGGTTATTACGAGCCGGAAGAACCGAGCTTAGACGAATATAATTCTGTAAGTGCATGCACGTTTAAAATTATTATTACTACCTAAGGTAAAGTAAATAGGTATGTCTCATCGCAATGCAGCGATCAAACGTAGTCATCTCTCTCTGCATGAGAAAAGGTCTTTTCTTGGTTGCGATAGTCGTGGAAAGAATTCGGCAATTGGGTCTCGAGGTGGCATTGCATAAGTCCGAGGCCATGTGCTTTCATGGGCCTCGGAAAGCGCTACCATCGGGAATTCTAATGACGGTAGGAGGGGTTTCCATCGGTGTCGAGGCGACGTTGAAGTACCTAGGGCTCGTCCTCCGTGCTACTTCGTGGAGCATTTCCGACGTTTGACCCCCAAACTGGAATGGGCCGGGGCCTTTTTTTTTTTGCGGTCCATGGCCCTTTACGGAGCCCCGGTGTGGGCGCGTTCTTTAAGGCGGCGAGCCGCCCACTACCTGAACGCGCCCAAAAAAGCTGGTAGCCGTAAGGCTAGTCGGGGGGTACCGCACGATCTCTTGCGAGGCGGCGAGCCTCCTGGCCGGATTGCCGCCATGGCATCTGGCGGTGATAGGACACTGTGACCTTGTCCCAGACACAAAGCATATAGTAACTTTTGAAAGTACTGTAATTGCCCATTCCAAAGCGTAGATCTCTATGGAGAAGAATAGGCAAGAAACTCCATACCCATACTCCATCATTCTCCTACCAGACGGGTGTTTTGTCTGTGGGCTACTGCCCGATAGTTGCTGTCGGCTTTTTCTATAATATATACTCTTAAGTTGCGTTTAACTTTGACTGCTTGATTTAGGAATTTGACGTTAGTTCTTCAAAATATGGCGCTGTAGTAGTTTTCCATGTTCTGCCGCTACATATTTTGACGGCACGGTTGGCGCAGTGGTTGAGCGATGGACTGCTGCGCTGCGTGTCGCGGGTTCGATCCCCGCACGGAATAAATATTTTTATGGCCTACAGATAGTTGTTCCGGATCTGGCTGTTTGTGTAAGTGAGTTTAAATGTTTGTTTACAAACTCACGACAAAGGAGAAATTCCTAGAGTGGGGCAACGTTTAATAAAAAAACATTTCTGTTAGAGACGGACTGTTCATTTGTTCAATAATGAAATATAAAACAAAAATTAAAACAATTACGTGGTCGACACCACCTAATTATTATTATTTTTTTTAACTTAGGGCCCGTTCAAGTATAACGTAAGCAGATTTTTAGCAATTATTAACCCACCCCTCCCCCTCGTCAGCAAAAGTAAGCAAAGCTCTTACCCCTCCCCCCCATGCTGACGTAAACGTTGGTACAATTGATTGATTCATGAGCAGCAAATGTTAAAAGTGACAGACAAGTGAATAGCGCGCGGTAATTCCGCTACTCAGTTCTAAGCGAGTACCTAAGCGTATTCATTATTTGTAGAAATCCCCGAAAAGGCATTTCGTTTTCAAGCAAAGACAATTTGTGGTAAAAAAATAAATAATTACTGCTGACGTTCATTCATTCATCACCATCTAGATCCCGCCACCCCCCATGTCATCAAAAATAAGCAAAGCAAAGACCCCCCCGCCCCCCTATAGTGCTTACGTAATACTTGAAGGGTCCCTTATTGACTATGATTTGTTCTTAGTTTTTAACTTTATTAATATAGTGCTTTTGTGATTTTCGTCATAATTTTATAAATTCATGATTATATGTATTTACTTTTGTTGTGTTAAGTATAACTTTTTACGAACAATTTAAGGAATGAAAAATGACCTTTCCGTATTTAATTAATGTTTTGAGCTTTTCTTCTTTTTTAGACTGCTGAATTTAAATGTTATTTCTAATCCAGCTATTTTTAGGGGTTAAGGGATGGTTAAATGAAGAAAATAGCGTCTAATAGAAAGGGTGTAGTTATATGCAAGGGTATATTACAGACTATCAAATTGATCAACTTTCTTCATGGGACCAACATGTGCAACAGTGGAATAATTACAAGTTAAAATAAAACTAAAAAACCATTTTAAAAATGTATTGCAGACTTTGAATAGCTAAGTCTATCACAATAATAAGATATGTATACACTGTAGATAACATAATTATGTAAACTTAAAGATCACAATATATTTGAAATAACTTAGGCTCACTTGCACTAAACGTAGTGGTACAAGAATCTTTAGGCGCGCGAATGACTTCAACAGGGAGACATTTGTGAAAAAGATGACATCTGTGTTGCTGATTTTGGCCACAAGCCAAAATATCATTGTACAGCTATATTGGTTGGAGGCGGCTCCGACGCGTAAACGTTTACCATGTATTAAGAGCATCATTATGAGGCCCTACACAAAACTTTTCATCGGTTATTTAAAAACAAAACTCTATTTCCTACAAAAGTGCAATACCTACACGGTCATAAATCATAGATCGGAGTAGGTAGAATGATTTTTGGTACTTGTATCATAAATGCACACAGAAAGATTATCATGGATAAGCCATTTTCCGGAAAGTAATTCCGGTATTTCCGGATTCAATTAAATATTGTTAATGTTGGTAGTGATATTATTACTACTCAATTCAAGCATTTAAAGGAAGGTATCAAAACTAAATTAATTTATTATTTAACTGTTGAATAATAAAAACAATCGAATTCCGATCGTGCTTCGATCGGAATTCGATTGTTTTTATTAATATTTATTTTTATTTTTTTTAGCCTTTATATGGCCACAACTTCTTATAAATTGTTGCACTTAAATTTCAATCAAATCAACCAATTTTGGAGGAATGTCCATAATAATATAAACGTTTCGGATCAATGACCCCAATTCCTACTCCGATCTATGGAACAGCAGTTTTTTTTTAAATTGCCGATGAAATCTTGTATGTGGAGTGTTCAGAATGATGTGCCGAGCACAAGGTAACCGTTATCGCGTTAGTGTCCCTGCCACCCGACTTCGAAGCACGTAAGGGTCAACTCACACTGAAAGAGCGGCGAAGGGCAGCGAAGCGGAGCGCAGTTTCAGTGTCATATGAATTTTAACTTTATTTTCATTACTATAATACTTATTATCGTATGAGAAACTCGAACGAGTCGCGCGGATGCCCGCGGCGCCGCGGGAATTCCGGCGAATTCCATAAACGGAGTATGCTCGAGAAGTCTGACTCCGCGCTTCGCTACCCTTCGCTGCTCTTTAGATGTGAGTTGACCTTTATTGTATCGCCTCCTTAAACGACGTGACAGAAGCAGAACGGTATTTTAACATCGTTTAGAACAAGTCTTAGCAAGTGGGTCACATAATTCTTCATACAAATTGAGTAAAATAACTGATGTATAGTTCAGAATCTAACAACGGCAAAAAAGGGGAACACATCAACGTTAAACCGTTGATATACAGGGTGTAACAATACAGTTGATAACAACTTACAAGAACATTCAGGCGTTGAACATTTTTCCCCAACATTAAGCAACACCTAAACGAATGCACTAAACATACTTTGACCACAGATATAGATATACCTAGATAACGCCAAGCAGGATAATTATCATGAACGCTAGAACACCACTTCGCGTACCCGGCTTAACAACGTTTACGCGTTACGACATTTCATACAAACTTTCAAGTCCTTATTTTCCGAAATGACTGAACCGATTTTAATGAAACTTTTCATACGCATAAGCAGGATACATACGTCTAAAAAGTTACTAAAAACATTTTCGAAATGTCTTAAAAAAAAGAAGATAATTGTTTTTTTTTTTGTTTCTATAGATAATTTACAATCGGTCTAATTTAGCTGTAACACTATTTTTCATCGTCATTTCGGAAAATAAGGACTTGAAATTTTGTATGAAATGCCGTAAGGTGTAAACGCTCTTAGGCAATTTATGCTTTACGTGGCTACCGTCGCAGCTACCTTATTTGTTCAAAACAAAAACGTTTCAAACAACTCAAGAACTGAATTCGAAACAATTATAAAACAAAAACGTAGTATACTCGAATCTATTTGTATAGTCACTTGTTTGTTTAGATACTCAATAGTGTTTATGACGTCATAGTAGTAGCGAACAAATGGCGCGCTTGGTTTTCATACAGTACGCGATGTTGGATTCCGTGAGCTACTCAATAAAAAACACATTATAAGATTCCAAATGTATTGTGCACCGCACAGGCAAAACGATCAGACTAAACTAAAGTGACATCTGTCTATAAACCTTACTCTAGACAACATAGAGTTTACAATGGAACACATACAAACTCCTTGCAGGTATATTTCTAACACTGGCCCTTGATCCAATATAAACTCATGTAAATCACATTACCCACAATAAAATATCTAAGTGTAGACACATCCGCTGTCTAAAAAATATACTATAACATAACAACAACAAAACACAGCAAAAGCATAAATTTATCAAAGCATCCGTCACATATAAACAGTAAATATTCAAAAACTATGTGATACGGATCTAAAACAAATTATACTTCTGCAAGTATGCCTTATCTACTGCTTAGAACCATCGCATATCATTTATTTAATGATAGAAATAAATGACATACAAACTTATCATGTTTTTCCTTTACCAACGGTTTCGTTAAAACATCGGCCACCATTTCATCAGTAGATAGGTATTTTATAACAACTGTACCTTCCTCAACAATTTCCCTAATGAAATGATGTCTCACGTCAATGTGTTTCGTTCTGGCATGGTACATAGAATTAGTGCACAACTTCAGTGCAGACTGATTATCATTAAACAACGTAATCCTATACTGTACCCCGTAAATTTCGAACAGAAACTTGCGTAGAAAAAGTGCTTCTTTACAAGCATCCGACAGACACATATATTCGGCCTCTGTGCTTGAAAGAGCCACTGTTTTTTGTTTTCTACTCTCCCAAGAGATGGTAGAATTTCCAATTTTGAACACATAACCGGTATAAGATCGGCGATCGACCTCATTTGATGCAAAATCAGCGTCAGCATATGCGACGATATCCAAGCCTGACTTCTGAAAAGTTAAATAATGATCAGGCGTACCGTTTAGATAGCGAAGAACGCGTTTTGCTGCCTTCCAGTGAGTCTCGTTGAAAGCGTCGTTGAACTGACTGAGCGAGCTGACAGCATGTGCAATATCCGGCCGCGTACATACCGCTATGTACATCAGACATCCTATCAGGCCTCTGTAGTCGTGCGTACAATCCTTCTTTGTAGATTTCACGAGCTTCAGACCTTTCTCCATAGGTGTTCGTGCAGGTTTGCAATCTGACATGTGAAATCGTTCTAGCACCTTCTTAATATAGCTTGACTGGTCTAGAGTTATTTCCTTGTTCTGTCTGCAAAGCCTCATTCCAAGAATGTGGTGTGCTGGCCCTAAATCTTTGATTTCGAAGGCCTTCTTTAATTCTTCTTTGATTCCTGCCACATCTCGGGAACCAGCTGAAGAAAACAGCATTATATCATCAACATAGAGAGCAATTATAATCACAGATTTCCCGCTCGACTTGACATAAACACAAGGTTCGGAAGATAAACGTTTAAATTTCATTTTGCTCGTCAAAACGCCATTTATTTTCTCATACCAAGACTTTGAAGCTTGCTTCAGTCCGTATATGGCCTTATTCAACTTGTAAACTTTATCTTCTTGACCTTTAATCTTGTAGCCTTCTGGCTGCTCCATAAAAACGGTTTCCTTTAAATCTCCATTCAAAAAGGCCGTTTTTACATCCAGATGCTCAATATTCATGTTATGTTCCGTTGCTAAAGCTAGTAACGTACGTATAGTGGAATATCGTACTACAGGAGAAAACGTTTCTTCGTAATCAATACCGTATTTCTGGGTATAACCTTTTGCAACGAGGCGCGCTTTGTACCTCAATATTTCCCCGTCAAGGCCAAGCTTTCTTTTAAAGATCCACTTGCATTTGACAGGCCTTTGCTTCGTATCGCGGTCAGTCAGAGTCCAACACTTATTATCGATGAAGGATTTATACTCTTCCGCCATCGCGGCTTTCCACTTACTTGCTTCGTGGCCATTCAGTGCCTCGCGTACTGTCTGAGGGTCTTCAGTGTCACTGCAAACAGTGCGTGCTACACTAGCTGACTCAAACTCACTACTTTCGTCCGTAGAGTTCTCGTAGTCTTCCAGTGTGGAATCTCCTGGGACATACGTCTCATCCGCAGAGTCATTCAGAGTCTCACTACTGCTCTCAGAATCATCTGTCGTAATGACGCTGTTATCTTGACAGTTTTCGTTAGATATTTCTGCGTGCTCTTGGGGTAAATCGGGTGAGGCAGGTTGCACTGGAACATTATCGGTGACAGTTACATTGTTACAAATAAAATTGTTGTGTTTCGGAAACAAACCAATCGTGTAACGTGAACTATCATCCTCATCCGATGAAGTGTTATTCCAAAAAGCATGTTCTAGAAAAATGACATTTCTTGCTTTTATGACATTCTTCGAGCTCGCCGGATCTATCAATCTGTAACCCTTTGACTCGTCACAGTATCCGGCAAAAATATATTTCTTACTTTTGGGATCTAATTTGTCCCGTTTGTGCTGTAGGGCATAAGCTTGACAACCAAAAATGCGTAGGTAACTCAGATTCTCCTTTTTACCTGTCCATTTTTCTTCCGGTGTACTGCCCATCACAGCCTTAGTTGGAGAGCGATTCTTCAGGTAGACGGCAGTGTTGACTGCTTCTGCCCAGAATTCCTTTTTCAAACCTGCTTCCTGGAGCATGCACCTGGCTTTCTCCGTAACGGTTCTGATCGCGCGTTCTGCGACCCCGTTCTGAGCTGATGACCTTGGAACCGTGGTCTGATGTCGAATCCCATGCTTCTTCAGGAACTTCTGAAAATTAGAATTGACATATTCACCACCATTGTCTGTACGAAGAACTTTTATTTTCTTATTGGTTTGGTTTTCTACGAGAGCTTTAAATTCTTTAAACATCTCGAAAACCTCATCCTTCCTCCTAAGAAAATAAACGAATGTTTTTCGTGACAGGTCGTCAATGAACAACAGAAAATATCTTTTCCCACCTAGGGACGGGCACGGCAGTGGTCCCATGACGTCACTGTGAATTATTCCAAGAATTTCCTTGGCTCTGGTCTCCGATTTCTTCGGAAATGGCAACTTAGTCTGTCTACCTAAGATGCAGGAAACACACGACCGAAAGTTATTGTTGTCATAAGAAATACCCTTGACCATACCTTTTCGCAGTAACTCCATGCTTCGGGTGTTCAGATGCGCTAGACGATGGTGCCAAATTTGTTGCGTTGACTGGCTTCCAGTAGCAGGGGACTGCGGCGCTTGCTTCACGCTCACGGCAACATGACGACTATCAACCTTCAATTGACGTGTCGGCACTGCTTTGCTGTCACCTGTACCTACAGAAGTACAGACAAAGACGAACACATTGCCTGCGAGGATGGCTCGCTACACGAAACAGAAACAGTTTCAATGGCATCAAGTTCATAAATACCATCTCTCAGGGTAGCTGTAGCCAAAACCTCCCCATTGTCATAGACTGTACACACGCCAGAACGAAACACAATTTCGAAACCTTTCTTATCCATCGCACTAACAGATAACAAATTAGCAGACAATTTTGGGACTAAGTACACATTACTTATCGATCTCACACTATTGTCCTTTAGCACAGTTTGCGCAATTCCTTTTCCAGCTGTCGGCAATGCTTCACCATTGGCGATTAAGACCTTCTTCGGCTTTTCAATAGTAAAATCTGTTAAATACCTGCGATCATTGCAAAAATGCTGCGCCGCACCACTGTCGACGTACCAAACGTCTCTCTTGACTCCTGCGGCCAACGCTGTGAGATGCACCTGGCTTTTCCTGCCACTCTTCTTGCCGTCAGAGTTGTCAGGACAATCCTTCTTGAAATGCCCACTCTTTTTGCATCTGAAGCACTTAATTGGCTTGGGTGCTTTCCGAGCTGCTAAAGCCGTAACATTTTCGCTTTTTTCGTCGCGTCTCGCATTTTCTAGAAGCAATTTTGCTTTGACATTTTCACTTGACAGTGACACGTTCGAATGTTCTAGAGCCATAATCAACGGGTCGTAATCGCTTGTCAAACCGCTGAGTAAAATCACGGCCACGAAGTCATCTTCTAAAGCCGCTCCGATGTCGCTCAGTTGTTGCGATGTATCTATGACCTTGTTCACATATGTCTCCATACTCGCACATACGCTTAATTTAATGGCGAACAATGTGCGAAGCAATCCGAGTCGTCGTGACAAGCCTCGGTCCTCGTATGCCTTCTGCAGGTTGCTCCACGCTTCGCTAGCCGACTTGGCATTTCTAATTAGTGGAAATACACAAGGCTTCACGCTCAAGGCGATTTTCGCGAGCGCCTTTTCCTGCTTCTTCGCGTTTTCGTTTTTATTTTCAGTTGTGCCCACACAATCCCAAAGATCGTCATGGATGAGCACCATCCGCATCATAAATTTCCAGGATGGATAATCTTGAATCCCGGATAATTTTTCTATCGAAACATTTTGATTGACGGTTGTCATTGTTCTTTGTTTTTCTTGCGAATAAATTTTGAAAATAATTTTACAAAATCACACGCGCATACTTGGAAAATACTAATAAGAGTAGTGAATTTAAAGCATAACGCTCTGCTACCATGTTGGATTCCGTGAGCTACTCAATAAAAAACACATTATAAGATTCCAAATGTATTGTGCACCGCACAGGCAAAACGATCAGACTAAACTAAAGTGACATCTGTCTATAAACCTTACTCTAGACAACATAGAGTTTACAATGGAACACATACAAACTCCTTGCAGGTATATTTCTAACACGCGATACTTGCGTTCTCTGTGTATATCTACATCTGTGACTTGGACAAATGGAATGTCAACTTTCTGCACTGAACTAAGCGTTGACAATTCATTAATTTAGGTGCCGCCGATAGTTAGTGAACACGCACATTAAAAATTTAGCAGCTATTTTAAAAACCAGTTTATTTGAATTAATAATTTTCCAATAAATTAAATAGATTCTTTAAGAGATCGAGTTAATATAATAAGGTAAATAATTCAAGGACTTGATGTTTTAAAACTATATGGACTTGTTCCTAATAATATTTATGGAAAATATCAATGAAATTAGCTACGTGGTGCTTTTAAAAGACCAGCACGTACCGGTGATGGCACGGCAGAGCATTTTATCTTTAACCAACGTAAATTCATAGATAAGCTGGTAGTAACAAGATACAGATTTCAATGATCGACAAGGCATCACACGGATATCACTTCGCGGCATTGAACATTGAAATCTATATTTTTTACCACTAGTTACGTTTGCATTTACATCGGGTAACAAGCAAATGCTCCCGCTGCCGTCCCCAGTCTGCGCTGGGCATAAGGCGATTGTCCGACCGCCAACGAGGAAGCGATTGAAAATCGAATATTTCCACGCTCAAGAAACGTACAAAAACTTCTACCTCCCGTGTCAGTAAACGAGGTGATACAAGGTGAATTTTATGATGGGGCCAAGGTAGCCCGCGACATTTAAATCCCCAATCGACCAAAACGACCTTCTTTTTTCGAAGTTAATTTTTATCCCATGGAATGACTTTTTCATGAAATAGTGATTCACATGGATTATATTTATTTATTACATTTAGTACAGCATAAGCCAATAACACCAAGGAGTAAGGATTAAGAGCAGGGGGTCTACTCTCTTTCTCCGAAACGTAACTTCGGCAACGAACGAAAATTAAACGTAGTTACGTTTGTGCCCCTAATCTATATCGTTTGCGGACGCACACAAGAAGTTCGAATTCACAAACAATTAACGTGAACGAATGTATTAAATGATATTGTGTACGTCCGCAAATAAGGTCACAAACGTAACTACGTTTAATTTTCGTTCGTTGCCGAAGTTACGTTTCGGAGAAAGAGAGTAGACCCCCTGCACCTCAACTAGCAGCAAGGAATTGAATTTTTTACTTTTCTGTTCCTTTTCTGCTCAGAACCATCACTTGCTAGAAACGGACCGTGCTGCCGAGCGCATCGTCGATGTTGCCGCGTGCGATAGGACCGCTCTCGTGCTGCTAGATGAGGCACAACCCTAAGCGTCAGTAAAAAAACCTTTTGCCATAAATTTAATTTCAAAAGTCCACCGGTATAGTAATAATTGATCGCTGACTGTTCACATCATCGGTGAGAAGTCAAATAAAAAATGAACTTGACACAAAAAAATACTTGTTTCTAGTTGCTAGCTTTTATAGTTTCTCGCTAATCGTGGCCAGTCGGACAAATGCCAATGAGTTGAAACTATTTTAAAGAAAAATGCACAAAAGATATGCGTTGCTGGAACGTTTTTCTCCATAAAACATGATATAAAATCTTATATTAATAATATATACATTTATCACAATAATAATTGCTTTAATTCATTAATTTTCGCCTTTCCCTATTAAGATAGGCAGTCTTCGAATTTAATATATTACATATACACAATTTGCTTAAAATTAGAAACAAAATTACATACAATTTTGGTTTGCTACACAAAACTTTACCATGATTTCAGCTAGGTACAGACGACGTCAGACGATGTTAAATTACATTAAAAGGTTTTCAACTTTATCTTTAAAGAATCAGGTTTAAGGTTGATTAGAAAAAAAATACAGTTTCGGGCATCTGTACATGATTTTAGATCAAATAGAGTTTAAATATTCATAGACAATAACAAAATCTGTTCCATACTTTTAGTTGACCGTGTAGGTATAGCAATTTCGTACGGAATAGATTTTTTTTTAAATATCCGACGAAAAAAATTGGCTTTGGCGTGGTCTAGAATCATGTGCTATAATGTATTGTCGGTAAAAGTTTGTGTCGCGATGTTTGTAGAAAATTATGGAATACAACAAAATATGTCTTATATTATAAAACAAGTTTATTATAGGCTGCAGACTTAAAATACTTTTTTCATATAATATGTCTTGGAATAGTTCTTAGCTTAAAAGAATTGAATATCTTGTGTACCTATCCCAAAACGAAATATACAGGATTGTTAAAATACATCAAAAATGTATGATTACAAAAAAATATACATAAATAAAACATGCACGAACCTTTCAAAGAGTTACAAACAAAGCAATGTTAAAAAAAAACTGATAACGGTTAATAAAACAACTGGAAAAAGTTTTTATCAAAATCTGTATAGCTTATTTTAAAGTGTAAAAATGTAAATATTCTAAAAAACTGTGTGTTTTCGAGACAAATTCTACAAAACTAAGTGTTTTTTTTTTTAAATTTATTTATACAAAAAATTGATCCCTTTTTTCAACGAACTAAAGAGATAAGCGATCCTAAGCTAGCCAATATATACTGGGTCAATATGACTGTTTCCTGATTCCCTGGGAGTTTTGGAACCTCGACCATCATCATCTGTCTAGCCTTTTCCCAAACCATCTTGAGGTCGGCTTCCAGTCTAACCTGATGCAGCTGAATACCAGTATTTTACATGACGCGACTGCTTATCTGACCTTCACAACCCTGCAACTGGATAATACGATACCCCTTGGTAAGACTGGATGTCAGGCTTCTGACTATTCGTAACGACTGTCAATGATCTACAAATGACAGCCGGGACCAACGGCTTAACGTGCTTTCCGAAGCACGGAGGAAACTCGGTATGTAATTATGGTCATCCCTCCACGGACCAACCTCGGCCAGCACGGCTAAACCTTAAAGATCGACCCGTGCGGCTGTTATTATTTAGCCACGAGCTCCTCATCAAGGTTACTCCTAGACCACCGAGCAATATTGTACAAAATCATTTACGAATATTGTTTAATAAAGCATAACAATAGCCGCTCGGGTTGATCTTTAGGTGAAGCCGTACTTTCCTAGGTTGGTCCGTGGTTGGGTGACCACCCAGTACATACCGAGTTTCCTCCGCGCCTCGGAAAGCACGTTAAGCCGTTGGTACCAGCTGTCACTTGTAGATCTTTGACAGTCGTTACAGGTAGTCTGTCGCCCGAAAGTCTAACAACCAGTCTTACTAAGGAGTATCGTATTACCCAGTAATTGCTGGGTCACTTGTGAAGGTCAGACAGGCAGTCGCTCCATATAAAATACTAGTAATCAGCTGCGTCCGGTGAGATTAAGCCGAACCCAACATACTTTGGAAAATGCTAGACAGATGATGAAAAAAACCATCGTCATATTTGAGTTACTTGTGATGGACGTCACCAACTTTAACAAATGAATAGCTGCCTGACTCGAGAAACCGTGGCAAATTAAAAGCAGCCGAACAGGTCGATCTTCAAGGTTAAGCGACGTTTGCCGAGGCCAGTCCGAGGATAGGTGGCCATTTAGTACAGATTTCCCAGAAAATAGGTTGCGGAGGCCGGATGGGCCGCCGCTTGGTGTATGATACTTGTTTTCAGCTGCTTTTGGTAAGACTGGAAGCCGTCCCCAAAATAGTTGAAAAGGCTAGGCAGATGATGAGCTGCGTGACTTATCTCTTTAGTCCAAAATTAGGCTTTTTGCCTCAAAAAGTAGGCAAAATCTACAGAATATCACTAAGATCCTTACAATACACATATTTAAATAAAAATCCTTTCTTGTAAATACATTTGCGATTTTCATTGAAAAAGCCTCTAAATTAGAGCTACCATTTTACCCGACTGCAAAGTTCAACGATGGGGTTTTAATATAAAATTAGGCACCGGTTTTGAACAGCCTGTCTTACGATTAGTTAATTCATTAACCAAACATAAAAATCACATGAGATTTCACTACAGATCACGTGTTACTAAGAGTTTGCCTTTTTTTTCGGATGGGAAATCGTCCAATGACCTGTCCTGCTCTAGGCAGAGCGGAAGTGAGTGTAACACTTGTACTGACTAAAACCCATCCATGTTCCTTCTTAGCCCTTTGTGTTCCTGGGCCACGGTATCTCTTTCGAACAGTCCCGCAGCCCTGGCAGGCATCGGCCCTCCCGGATCCTTTCCGATTTGCTGACATCTCCTTGAGACGATGAGATTTGGCCTCAAATTAACATGAACAGGGTTTTAAAAACCGGCGGTTATAGTATGGGATATACGCAATATTATGACATTACCAAAAAAATTGACGGTTATCTTTCATGCTTTCTAAGAATATGCACTTTCAATTTTTTCAGAAGAAAGAGTACATGTATGCAGTGGAGGATTTAACAGCAGGCTGAGTAGGCTGGAGCCTGGGGCGGCAGATTTTTGGGGTGGCAAATTTGGGGACCGAGTTTCTTTTTTTTTTTTGCTACCTCGTTGAAATCAAATAGATTTCTGCATGGCGGTTTTCTGATGTTTTTCAGATGAAAGTTTGCAACAAATTTTGCGGACGACTTTCCCCTCTCACTTGTCATTCTACATTCGGTGTAGCAAACCGAATGTACATTATTGTGTAAGTAGCATACATTGCCCCGCGACATTATGAATCGTACATGATTGAGCTTTGATCAGCTCAAAAAAAAAATATTTTACGTCCTATTCGACGAAATTGTTAATTGTAAAAATAATCTAGGACATGAAAATTGTAGAAGCAAGGGCGGCAAAAACTTTACAGCCTTGAAAACTTCTAAATCGCCCTTGCATGTATGGTTCCGTACCAATAGGTAAACAGTACCATTAGAACATGTCTGTATGTCATTCATAGACGCATATTGTCGTTGAAGTTCTAAAACCATGTCTTCTATCTTTATCGCGTGGTTAGTGCCTAACCTACTCTACTGCCTCCCTACTCTGTGTGGTGTCGGACGTAAAGAATAGCACCATCCCATATCTTCCCGTGAGTGTCGTAAGAGGCGACTAAGGGACTTGCCAGAGAATGCGATCGCCAACCCGCCTGCCAAGCGTGGCGATTATGGCAAAACCCCCCTTCTGTGGGGAGGCCTATGTCCAGCAGTGGACGTCTTTCGGGCTGAAATGATGATGATGAATGCTTAAACTGGTGTCAGAGATTATATGCCGGCCATGGACCTCTGACTTGCCTTTACATGCCGTCGAGAAATATCTCTCAGGCATGCTGGTTTCCTCACGATGTCTTCCATGAATGTTAATACCACATCATCATCATTCTCTTGCCCTTATCCCAATTTATTTGGGGTCGGCGCAGCACGTCTTCTTCTTCCATACTTCTCTATTACTTGTCATCTCATGAGACACCTCCTTTCTTGCCATATCATCCTTCACACAGTCCATCCATCGTTTCTTTGGGTCTTCCTCTACCCTTATATCATGTTGTTAATACCACGATAGACAAAAATAGCACTTTACAGGAGAGTGTTAAAACTAAATAATTATCATCATCATCTTCAGCCTATAAATGTTTCCACAGCTGGGACACAGGCCTCCTTTCTATGAGAGGGAGTGGGCTGTAATCCACCACGCGGGCCCAGTGCGGATTGGTACATGTCACATGTCTTCGAATTTTTAGTTCTAGGACATGCCGGTTACCTCACGATGTTTTCGTTCACCGTTTTTGATATCAGTGGAGATGAAATAAATTACAAAAAGTAATGCGCCTGGGTTCGAACCTACGGCTTACTGCTCGCAAGTCAGGGCTGCCACCACTGGGCCACCGCTGCTCTCCCATACACACACATACAGCTTGGCAAAAAAGACTGTGGAATAAATGAGGTCGCCAGTATCGCAACTGCGGCAACCCGTAATACTACGACTCAGATTTTGATACTTGTTATTTTTAGGGATATGATCCCAATTCCAAGTGGGTGGTTCAGTCCCTCGGACGCTACGCAAACACCATGGCAGGCTTCAATGTCCAGTACGATTTTTAGTTCCAACTGTCACCGCGCCAGACTCTTTTCTGCCAAGCTGTAATTTATTATACCTAGGTACAATACAATTTTATAATTTGTGTTCATTTCAAATAGAGATAAAGACGGTGCTTGTTCCCGATCGGCTGATCATCCGATTCTAAGGCAAACGGCATCAAAAATCTAAACGTCAACACCGCTAAAAATTGACTTACATGATGTTAAAACTTCAACGACGATAACTCAAAAACAGTGCGTCGAAGGAATATTTAGCTTTTATGAAAACATTTACTGTTTTATACAGTCAAATCTAATATACAAAATTCTCGTGTCGCGGTATTTGTTACCAAACTTCTCCGAAACGGCTGAACCGATTTGTATGAAATTTTGTGTGCATATCGGGTAGGTCTTAGAATCGGCCAATATCTATTTTTCACACCCCTAAAACCCGCCAAAATTTCCATGCGAACGAAGTCGCGTGCCGGCTGTTTTATAATATTACTGTCGAGCATAATTTCGGGCGCTTTGCATCATAAAATAACATTTTTTTACCAACAAAAATACACAATTTTACGTATTTCCAGGTAAAGTTAATAAATAAATAAAAAATTGAGTTTTATCTCAAACCCAATAAAGTCTTGTTTCCTTTGAGTGACGAGCGGAGTTTCTTCACGAAAGCTGACGGTTGTATTAATATTGATACTTCTGTTCCATGCTTGCTAAGTCTGTTCATATCATCTTCACCTCCCTGTAAAGATAAAATCTATATAAATAAAATTTGAGTACTTCGTTGGTGTAGTGACCGCAAACACGACTCATCATCATCATCATCATTTCGGTCCAAAAGACTCCCACTGCTGGACATAGGCCTCCCCCAAGTGTCACCACATTGACATTTTGGGAGGTTTTGCCATAATCGCCACGCTTGGCAGGCGGGTTGGCGATCGCAGTACGGTTGTTACAAAAGCACAGAGAACGCTGCTGCCCATTCTCTGGCAAGTCCCTTAGTCGCCTCTTACGACACCCACGGGAAGATATGGGATGGTGCTATTCTTTACGTCCGACACCATACAGAGCACCACGACTGATGAGCATGAAGTCTTGGGTTCGATATTCAGGTCGCGCAAAGAGGTATAAATTTTCTATCAGAGATTTATCTGTAGGAATTCGTTCACAGTTGATAGCAATAGCCTCGCCCCCTATTACTTGGAACTTAAACATGACTGGCGGAACAGTAGTAGTACTCCTCTGCCTAGCCATTCGGGGATTACAGGCGTTATGTTACGTAAAAATCGATTCACAATCCATCCCCGGACTGACCTCAAAAGGCGTTACTTAAGGTGACAGCGCCAGGGAAGACCGCAAAAATTAATTTAATTCAAAAGTTCATAAGTTTTTTGCAATTTGCCAGTCAGTATCAGGCTAGATATTGAAATGAATATAATTTTTGCCCGTAATACACATTTATTTACAGAATAAAACTCACGATTCAACCCTCTACCACAACTCCCCCCCCTCTAACTTTATTTAGTCCCAAATGACTATTTCATGAAAAAGTCATTCAATTTGAAAATATGATCGGAAAGGGGTTTTGATAATTTTAATAATTATAAATCTAGCCATATTGGTGCTGACGCAAATCATAATATCTAAATCAACATAGTACAGTCACGGATTTTAATTGATGAGCCACTTTCTAACTTTCCAATTATCCAGTTTTATACATTCACGAGGTTACACGATTAAACACGAACTCAAACCGCATGCTCGTAAAAAGATGTCATAATCAAAATAGTTAATAATCGGAAAGTCTTATTCAAAGAGGTTGAAGAATGACTAATAAGTTCTCAATGAAAAAACTATGTTACATACGTTTATCCAACCTATTTCTTACTGACCTCCTTTGAATTAGAGCTCATTAAATACTCTTTGTTTCTGAAAACCTTGGATAGGTTTTCAGACAGTTGAAGTGTCGATGTCACAGACGATTATTTCGAATTTTGGTGAATCGATTAATTGTCATGAACGTCATCTTGGACGCCATGCGTTCGGATAAAATCGTGGGATCGAGTTTTTCCGATGTTGAAATTACCAATCATAATTTCTCCGTACGCCACAACCTAGCAACAATTGGTTTTAGCGTAGCCATAGTAACGTAAGCGTTACTATGGCAAAACCAATTGTTGCTAGGTAACGGAGGTAGGTAGACCTGCAAAACAATGTTTGACTGATGACATACAATTTTTTTTTTTTAAATTATTATTATTTTGTTTTATGTTTTATAATGTGCTTCAGTTATTTAGATTTGAAATGTAATTATTTTGTAAAATTCGAACACAATGTAAATTGTTGATGAATAAATATGAAATGAAATGAAATTGGTTGTCTTTGTCTAGTCACTCCATACTATGTACGAATATAACCGACTAAACCCGATTTGCATTACACGGCTAAAATACGAACAGTGGTAAGTGGCTCATCAATTAAAGTCCTCGACTGTACCTGGCACTGGTCTGCAAAATGCAAAAATCGTAAGAAAATTAGAATTTCGGGGACTACCGTGGCGCTTTTACCTTAGGACGCGTTTCCACTATGTCGTGACGACAGATTAAGGTGTCATTTAAAGTGTCGTGGCTTGTGTATTTAAATGGAGGTGTTAACATACAGGACGACACGATTAACTGTCGTCCACGACTTTTTTTATGCTGTGACGACAGATTGTCAAGTCACGACAGTCGTCCAACGATAAATTAATCGTCACGACATTGTGGGAACGCGCCCTTAACCCTGAAGGTCGACCTGAGCTGGCTGTTTTTATTTAGCCACGAGCTCCTCTTGTAAAGAAGACACGTACCTTCAACAGATTAATAGGTCTATTGTTGATCTCGGTAAGTGCCCACGCCCCGGGCGGCGGGAGTCCCGCGCGGGCGCAGGCCCCGTGCGGCGACACGCCCGTTATGTTGCACTCGCTGTCCAGCTTCAGGCCTAGGGCTTCGCAGTCGCGCTTGTTGATCACGTACATCTTACCGAGGGGCACGCGGTGGAATAGAATGTCGACCTGAAGTGTCATAAAGGGAGAGGTAATTTACAAACTTCATGAATCATAAGGATTGTAGAATTTAGCGCTTGCTTGGTTTAGCCCTAAATCCTGGGTTGGTTGATATTTGGTTGATTGGTTATGATTTGGTTGTTGATTTGTGACCACTGGTTAAATTATACGAAATTATATGGTTTGATATGGTTTGGTTGAGTTACGCGATTAGTATCCGGACACGCACTAACTCGGCAGTACTTGTGATACATGCATTTATGGAAATGCATGGAGGCAAAAGTGCTGAGCTGTTCGGTTGCAAATATTGCACCGAACAAGGATATTTTACATGTATTACAGAAGAACTAAAATGGTCTGAATCGCGCAAGCAGAGTTTACATCGACTTAAGACTATATAGAGAAACCCGACAACAACTGTCGAGCAGTTGCCCACCAGACATAATACCTGTCTGGTCGGAGGATCCTCCCTTTTCTATGGAGTATTGAGGAACTTTACACCCTGTTCCTCATACCCCTAAAAACTAAAAGTACTTGGACATTTCTAAAAGATTCAAACGCGAATCTGTTCCTGGCACATTTATTAAAAAATAAATTTCAATAAAGAAAGAAATGGCAATATTCAGTGCAACTTCATAACAATTAATAATTTTCTAACTTACGCGTGCTAAAGATTTTACTTTTTTTTACGAATACAATGATATTTTCGTATTTTTTTAAATTAAAACAATACTGTTGAGTTTTCTGTTGTGTTGTGTGAGTGTTCTGTTAAGTTTTTTTTTTGTGCCAAATAAATACCGTTTTCTTTATTTATTTAACAATTTATGTACACACTAAATACAGAAAAGAAGAAAGGAAAAGAAAATAGGTACAAAGGTGATGCTTATTTCTAAAGAAATCTCTTCCAGCATACCTGCGAAAGGAAATACTTAAAAAAGAGATGTAGACATAGTGTGTAAAAGAAGAAGAGAAAATGGAATACATAAAACATAAAGCAAATAACGATTTAAAATAAAATATACAATATAGGAACATACTAACTTACGTATACATACAAAGACATAAAATATAACAATACTATTCTTTCTTCTTTCTTTTTTTTTTCTAAACCATAGAACGTCGAAATTTAACAAGATAGAGAGATGTTGAGAGCAATAGGCATGCGGTGCGATATGATGATACGTGATTGAATGGTGATGTAGTGTTACCGTATGTGAGTGCGCGGTACTAAGCAGCTGGCGCGCGTGTGCGGCGTCGCGCGGCGTGCGCGAGCACAGCGCGGCCACGCGGTCCCCCGCGCGACCGTTCGTGCGGACACCGCACGGGCCCCACCATGCTATCCTGTAACATTACCATTTTATCTTTATCCACAAATAACCTCCTATAGATTCCACATAGAAGGCAACTTATGCGCGCCGCACAACCATGAATTAGCACAAATATAACTTCAAGCTCGTATTTATCTCTCCAGTGTCGAACAAACGTTAGGCTCGTGATGACGATATTTTAGAGAATTATTGTGTTTATGAAAGTTTGATTATAAACTTGAAAAAAAAAAGTGGACGGTGGACGAGTATGACTCGCACTTTGCGAGTCATACTCGTCCACCGAGGGTTCCGTACAAATTTGTCTCGATGATTGATTACGAACTTTAAATAAATACTATATTTTTTTTATGATTTAATTACTAATATACGTATAGTTTTCAGGTTTTTCCCTGTGTTTGTAGTATATGACGATATTACTTACCAAATTTCATAGTTGTAGGTCAACGGAATGTATTAATTCCCTTGAGATTGTCGAAATACACGTTTTTTGCGGCATAAACGGCCGTATCTTTTATTATACGTTAACTTAGAAGTTTGATTTTTTCACAATTTCAAGGGATTTTAGAGCTGAGTAAATGGCTTTAATTTCAACTCGATACCTTTAAGCTTTTCCGAGATAAAGGGTCTTGACAGACAGACAACAAAGTGATCCTATAACGGTTCCGTTTTTACCGTTTAGACGTACGAAATCCTAAAAAAACTACCTACGCTGTTAAATGGTGTGGAAAATTGTCTAACACCTCGAGTTTTTTAAAAGATGGGATAATATTCAAATGTTAAGAGCGTTCACACCTTACGACATTTCATACAAACTTTGAAGTCCTTATTTTCCGAAATGACTGAACCCATTTTAATGAAACTTCATACGCGTAAGCAGGATACATAGGTCTAAAAAGTTACTGAAAAACACTTTCGAGAGATAGTATTACAGCTAAATTACACCGATTATAAATTACTAGCAGCCCGCCCCGGCTTCGCACAGGTAGGAATTTAACGAAAATTTCAAAATTAAAAATTATTATACACACATCACGCGCGAGTGAGCCGCGCGGCACTTCATTTCTTGACATTGACTCTCCCGTACGGCCCGTACCCCAGTGACGCCTACATCGCATTAGGTGCTGCCTAGCTAGTTAGCTGAGCATTTCGGAACATAAGGACTTGAAAGATTGTATGGAATGCAGTAAGGCGTAAACACTCTAAGTTACAGCTTGTATAGTTGGAAAGAGGCTTGACATATGAAAGTTACAACACTCACCACACTTGATTATGATAATCAGTGAAGATCGGCGCGTGTGCGGGGTTGAGCGTGGCGGGTAGCGCTGCGCCTCTCCTCTGTTCGGCACGCAGGGCGGCGGCCTGGCGAGCGCGTAGCGGCGTCAGGGCTCCTGGGCCGGGCGTGGGGGCTGGGGCCGCCGTGTATAAGGAGGTGTCTAGAAACAAAATACATAATATTTAAGTTAAAAGAACTTTCAGAAAAAAACCAAGTAAGTAACAATAGTTACCATACTTCTTTTATAACTGTCATTGTCACATGTGTGATAAAAATTGTGTAGTTATATCAAATTGGAGCTGTTCGGGTATGGGGTCGACTTTGGAGCACCGTTTTAGGGTGTAGTGACCTACAAAACATACAAGCGCATCACACGTCCGGCCGCAGACACAGCGCGCAGCGCACTGGCGAGCGACCGCCCGCCAGGACGGCGGCGCGCGCACTGAACCACCGCCGCTCCGAAAGATGCGACACCACTAACGGCCTGCGCCTGCGCTAGCGTCCGTACCGAGGAGCGACAACATCCCTGCGTCGATGACCATCGTGTACTGACGGTGGGAAGCCGCACCGCCTGTATTTACGTTGCGCGCGCGCGTACGCTCATCAGCATCCTCGGCCGGCAACCAACAAGGATCGCGCCCATTGGTCGATTAGGTTCACTGTACCACCACTTCTTGTACAACACCTGTGAGGATATGAAGCCATGTTTTATGACAATAAAGTATTCCATTTAATTCGTATACGTTTCGCCTTTCATTTATAACCGACCTCTAAAAGGGAATGCCCTCATTCATCGAAGTGCAATTGACTTAAGCAAGTCAGAAATAGTAAATATTGATACAAATGAGGGAACGTAGACGTTTCTGTCGAGGCGGAATTCGTATGCGAAGGTGTGATGGAGCCAAGAACTGCAGAAAAAAATTTTCACGTGATTCGAACGACGTTTTTCAGTAGGCACACTTAACAGAATGAAAGATATTTTTGTCATTCATCATTTCAGCCCAAAACCCACTCCACTGCTGGACATAGGCCTCCCTCAAGTGTCGCCACATTGACATTTTGGGGGGTTTTGCCATATCACCACGCTTGGCATGTGGGTTGGTAATCGCAGTACGGTTGTTACAAAAGCACAGAGAACGCTGCTGCCCATTCTCTGGCAAATCTGGGGGCACGGTAGTGCCCTGGTAGTAATCTAAGTTTAGTATACAACCAAAAAAATCATAAACTTATAACTTTCACCCCCCATACCCTAAAATGGGGGGGTAGAAGTTTGTATGAGACTTCAAAATGTTAGGGTACTTCCTGAAGTGCTAGAAAGCCGAAACTTGGTATGTAAACAAAGTTCAGTATTCAAAAAAACACTACCGTGCCCCCAGATAAACTTACAAAAAGAACTGAAATCCCACCAAAAACATTTCATGTAAAATGTTGCCAGGACGACCACATAAGGTTTGCCCTCTGAAAAAAATATCAGATCTCATGTAGAGCCAAGCTTCTGAATCTACACGGCCTAACTCTACCGTCCTAACTTCACAAATTCTACTTATCAGTAAAAATGTATGGCTTGGCTGTTTCGCTACCGTCGTGGAGGTGATGCGAATATTTAGTTTATGAAGTAAGTAACGAGTGGTCGTCTTGGCAACATTTTACATGAAATATTTTTAGTGGGATCCCTTAGTCGCCTCTTACGACACCCACGGGAAGATATGTGATGGTGCTATTCTTTACGTCCGACACCATACAGAGCTGTTTGTCATTACTGTTGCTGTTAGCCAATGTAACTCCCACTGCTGGGCAAAGGCCTTTCCCCATGACTTCCAAATCCTTCGATCCAGGGCCAATGAAGACCACTGGTCGTTGGTTCTGTCCAGCTCGTCCTGCCATCTCCTGCGAGGTCTACCGCGTCGCCTTCTGGCTGTGTCAGGGCTCCATCGTGGTTATTTTGGCCCAAAGCTCGTCGGGCATACGGCAGACTTACCAGGCCAGTCCCACTTCAGCTTAGCGGCTTCTTGAGCAACGTCAGTTATTTGTGTTTTGGAGCGCAGTGTGGTGTTGCGTACATGGTCGGTTTGTCATTATGAAATTATAATTGAATTTGCTTTTTTCTCCGCTCTTTGGTTGCCTTACAAAGGCATAAACCACAAAGCAGGTTAATATTAGAAATAAAAACTTCAATTATGTATTTTAGAATTTGGTACACCTAAAGCTGAATACCAGTATTTTACATGGAACGTAAGGTTCCCTAGTAGTTAGCACCTTACACTTGCAGTTTAAGTTAGAAGTAGGAAGTACCTAAGTAAGTACTTGGAGTTAGGTGAGTTGACGTAAACACACACAGATGGTAACACTAACAGTTTATTAGAGAACAGATCACCACTAAGTAAGAGTAAGTATTTAATTTGTCAACTTAAAATTATATTAAAAATTGTTTTATATACAAAAGAGAAAAGTTGTTTGCTGCGTTTGCAGCCTGACGGTGTGTACGTAAACTGTACAAATGCCTATTTGACCTCCAAAACCCAGTTAGACCAAACCTCGACCGACCCGAAGATCTACATTGACAGCCGGGACCAACAGCTTAACGTGCCTTTCCGAGGCATGGAGATAACTTTGGATGTAGGTAATGGGTGTTTACTTATCCACGGACAAAAATAGACAAGCGGGGCTAAACCAGAAGATTGATCCGATAAGTCATAAGTCATTTATTTCGAAACAATATACATTGTGTAGAAATTTTGTGAAATAAAATAAAAACAGTACAATTAAAACATTACAATCGAAAACATTCAATAAAAATAGTAACGATTAATAATTCGCATATGTATATGTAAAATAACAAATTCTAAACGATATAATCCACATTCAATTTAAAATAACTAATATACAATAGAACAAAAGATCAGAAAAAAAAGGTAAAACGAAACGAAAATTAAATTATTGTTATACGATATGTCATCTTCTTTAAATATTGCAAAAAAAAAAAAAAACTTAGAATGTCAATAATAAAAATAGAATGTCACGTTTAAATCACCGAGCGGCTGTTATTATTTAGCCACGGGCTCCTTAATATTTTTGAAGTGAAAACTTCTTTAGCGGCGTTGTGCACTTTTGTGATGGGTAAAAATGCTAAACTCGCGTCACGTAGTCACGTAGGTTGCGAAGGAATTTGAACTTTATGACATCTGTCATTGAGTTTAGGCTTCCAAAAGTGGAAAATTCGTAAGACGGATTGACATTAGGTTACGAAAGAATTTGAACTTTATGACATCTGTCATTTGAGTTTGGGTTTCCAAAACTGGATAATTATCTTATGCACAAACAAAACCTTCGGTTTCTCCAAAGAGGTAAAATTCGTAAGACGGTTTTGTAATAGTTGAAGTGTTAAATTTTTAATGTAATATAAATTGTCATGTTTGTGTACGATAGCGCAATAAATGAATATTGTATTTTACCACATAAATGATAGTACTTTTATACTGATAATTAAAGCAATTCGTGCAAAATTGTTCTCTAACCATTCCAAAATATCAAAAATGCACAATGTTAATATTCAAGTTTTCATTTCTGCCGGCACTCCCGGAGTGCAACCCGTTGTTTTTTTATCAACATCAGTGATTATAAAAATTAAAGAAATCTTACCATTACTCAAGGAGCTACTTCTTCTCCTAGTGGAATCTACTCTCACTTCAGGTCTCGACCTATGCACCACTTTAACTGGCGATGTAACTCCTGGACTCCTGCTGTTGAAGGAACATAAATGATTTGATAAAAAAATTGCTAAATTTACTGGCAAATATTAGAAGATTATGACTCTAAATAGCAAAACGATACGTTTTAGAGATCTCTTATTAATTTCTGTGGTGGAGGAGCTTTTTAGGAAAAAAAATCGAGTGACCACCGCGCGAGCTTCCTCTTCATCATCAGCCTATAATGTTCCCACTGCTGGGACACAGGCCTCCTCTCTACGAGAGGGAGTGGGCTGTAATCCACCACGCGGGCCCAGTGCGGGTTGGTAGATGTCACATGTCTTCGAACTTTTAGTTCTAGGACATGCCTGTTACATCACAATGTTTTCCTTCACCGTTTTTGAGGGCAGCAGTGATGAAATAAATTACACAAAGTAACGCCTGCCTGGGTACGAACCCACGGCTTACTGCTCGTAAGTCGGGGCTGCCGCCAGTGGGCCACCGCTACTCTCCTATACCAAATGCAATCAGTAAACACGGAGTTTTGAGGTAAACAACAATAAAAAAATAAAACCATATTGAGAACCTCTCTCTTTATTATTAGAATTCGGTTAAAAATATAGGTATTCAGCTGCATCAGGTTAGACTGAAATCTCAGCCTAGATCTTAACATCTTAAGACGGATGATGAACTTCACTTACCTATCTTGATTATCGTCCTGCCTTGTCGGACTTTCCTTCTTGGTTTGCCCAATAGATTTTAACCTCGTCAATAAAGATAGTTCGGTAAGACCGCGCTTCCAAATTGGCTTGTTTTGAGGCTGACTTTGTTCTGTATTTTCTGAAACAAAATTGTACATGAAATAATTTATAAGTTGTTTTTTTCGGAATTAGGTAGAGTTATTTGTCTACTTAGTAGAATGGTTCTGTATGGTGTCGGACGTAAAGAATAGCACCATCCCATGTCTTCCCGTGGGTGTCGTAAGAGGCGACTAAGGGACTTAGCAGAGAATGGGCAGCAGCGTTCTCTGTGCTTTTGTAACAACCGTACTGCGATCGCCGACCCGCCTGCCAAGCGTGGCGATTATGGCAAAACCCCCCCTTCTTGGGGGAGGCCTATGTCCAGCATTGGACGTCTTTCGGCTGAAATGATGAATGATGATTTGTCTACTTACACTGATTTCATACAGCGAAAGAATAAAGTGGATATGCCTCAAATCCCGAGATTCATTTTAAAGAGCAGAAAGGCCCGTGATTTATTAAATAAAAAAATATTTACTTTTCCACAGTCACACCATCCGACATCGGATGTCCGAATTTGAAAAATTCCAATGCGCACACGCAAGGTAAGATCCGTATTAATATCAATATTTCGATGCAAGTACAAAAATAACTCTACCTAATTCAGACCTCTGGTAATTACACATAAAAACCGGTTAATAGATTCGCTGCTATGTTCAAATATTCCGTTTTTACTTGTATGCACAAGTCATCTATAGCTACGTACGAGTATCACGCGAGTCGTCGTGAGGAGGCGCCGGGTTGTGCGCACACGAACGACTTATTGTTCCTCCTTTTATCTAAACTAATATTATAAAGAGGAAAGATTTGTTTGTTTGTTTGTTTGCATCGAATAGGCTCCGAAACTACTGGTCCGATTTGAAAAATTCTTTCAGTGGTATATAGCCCATTTATCGAAGAAGGCTATAGGCTATATATCATCACGCTACGACCAATAGGAGTGGAGCAGCAATGAAAAATGTTGCGAAAACGGGGGAAATGTGATGCAAACGAAGTTGCGCCGGACAGCTAGTTTTCATGTATTTTCACTAAATCATTTGGTAGAGGTAGTTTAGTAGGTTCGAACCCAGGCAGGCGCATTAATTTGTGTAATTTATTTCATAACCGCTGCTCTCAAAACGGTGAAGGAAAACATTGTGAGAAAACCGGTATGTCCTAGAACTAAAAATTCGAAGACATGTGACATCTACCAAGCCGCACTGGGCCCGCGTGGTGGATTAAAGCCCACTCTCTCTCATATAGAGGAGGCCTGTGTCCCAGCAGAGGGAACATTATAGGCTGAAGATGATGATGATGATTTGGTAGAAGAAGCAAACGCGGTAGTCCTATATAAACTTGATTAATTTTACTTCGGTACTTATCCGTTACTATAATACGCATTTTTCTTCCTAGTCTATGTAGATGATACTTGACAAGGATTTGTGGACGAATCTTTGTATGTTATTGATGGTCACCCATCCATGGAACATAACCCAGTCAAACGCGGCTTAACCTGAATACTATGCCGAGCGGCTCTATTACTTAGCTACGAGCTCCTCACACTTTAACATCATCATCATCTGCCTAGCCTTTTCCCAAACTATCTTGGGGTCGGCTTCCAGTCTAACCGGATGCAGCTCAGTACCAGTATTTTACTTGGAGCGACTGCCTGTCTGACCTCCACAACCCGGTAATTGGGTAATACAATACCCCTTGGTAAGACTGGATGTCAGATTTTTGGCTTCTGACTACTCTTAACGACTGTAAAAGGTCTACAAATGACAGCCGGGACCATCAGCTTAACGTGCTTTCAGACGCACGGAGGCAACTCGGTATGTAATTATGGTCACCCATCCACGGACCAACCTCGGCAAGCACGGCTTAACCTTAAAGATCGACCCGTGCGGCTGTTATTATTTAGCCACGAGCTCATCACACTTTAACAAAACAATAAATAAAATAGGTAGAATTTACACTTACCATTCTTAATCTCTCTCTTCGGGCTATTATTCTGTCCTCTTCTAGCTATGCTCTCTCTCGCTCTAACGGCCGCATCATACGCATTCTGACTTCTAGACCTTTCTATAGACCTTAACCTATTCAAGGGGTCAATATTAGACCCCGAATTGACCTGAACCCTATTCGAATCCCCGTTACAATTAACTTCAGGGGTCACATTGACTGAACTTGTATTATTAGCGTTATTATTACTTAAAAATAGGTATTCGTAAGTCGAATCAACGACTTCTAAGTTCGGTAGAGAAGACTTTCGGCTTTTTTCAACACTCTTTAGCTTTTTCACAGGTAAAGGAGAAGGTTTTGAAGTCGACGCCATGCATAGTCTTTCATATAATTCCTCATTTTGATTCCCAGTTTGGAAATTCATTGGCGTTGGAAATTCATCAGTGGCACCTGTCAAATTGACAGTAGTTGTCAAACTCAAATGACCATATTCCGAATCGTTTTTAGAAAACGTGGTTCCGTATTCGTTTTGTTCTGTGTTTACGATATTGATGAAATTAGGGTTAGGTTGGTCTGTTATGGTCAGTTGTTGTTTAAATTCGAAGTCGAATACATCCGTTTCCGGCCCCATGACGGGTATGGCTGTGTGTGGAGGTTCTTTATTTGAAACTTGAATAACTGTTATGTTTGTAGCTTGGTGGTTACTGAAAAAGAAGATGGAATGATTGGTTAAGATCAAGACGAGCGATTTCTTTAACTTAGGGACAAAATAACCTTGTTTGGTACCAAATAATTGAACAATATACAGGATGTAACGGAAAGGGTATATACATACCTAAGGGTGTGCTACAGACCATCAAACTGAACATGTTTCTCCATCGGACAAACATCGTAATAGCGAAAAAAATATTAGCTGCCGAATAGTTATTGAAATTTTGTATCAGCTGATATTTTTTTCGCTGTTACGATGTTTGTCCGGTAGAGAAACATGTTCAGTTTGATGGTCTGTAGCACACCCTTAAGTATGTATATACCCTTTCCGTTACACCCTGTATACTTTATTCATCGGTTGTTAAAAAAAACAGCTGTTTCTTACAAAAGTTCAATACCTAAACAGTGAAAATTTATGGTACAAAAGTTTTTTCAAAATCAAATAATATTTTTTCGTAGAGTCTACTCGTGATTATCTATCGAAGAACAAAAGTAATCGAGAGAGTTTTTTTAAACAACACCTATTAATATATAAAACTAACGATAATAGGAAAAAAAAACTTATTTTTTTTTCAGATTTTTTCAAAATCAAACTATGAATACGTTTTGAAAGTTTCGATAGAGATTTCAGGTCTCTGTAACGCGTAGTTTTAAAGATCTCCGTGGCCGCGCCTTTCCCCGTGTTTAAATGGCGCGGCCACGTTCGAACCCTTATAACTTTTTAACCATAACTTTGACAAGTTAATGGTTTTGGGAATCAAGTTTGTAAGGTCCCGTAGTGGTTGGTACCTTACACTTGTAGCTTTAAGTAAGAAGTGGTAAGTCAGTACTTGGAGTTAGGCGAGTTGATGTAAACACACACAGATTTGGTAACACTAAAGGTTTATTAGAGTACCGATCACAACAAAGTAAAAGTGGGTTGGATGCTAATCCGCGGTGTTCGCGTAAGTATGTAATTTGTCAACTAACTTAAAATCGTATTAAACATTGTTTTAAATACCAAAGAGAAAAGTAGGTTGCTGCGTTTGCAGCCTGACGGAATGTACGTAAACCGTACATGCTCCAGAGGGAAAAGGCGGGATGAGCATCCAGTACATAAAACGTTTTAAAGTAAAAATTCCAAAACGCAATAATAAAAAAGTATAGACCGTATAAAAGTAGGTTAAGTAAGTAAAAATATAAAAGTAAGACATCCCAGAACGTCACAATAAAAAGTAAAGACAGTAAAGTAAACATTAGTAAGTAAGTAAAATTAAACCATGTACACATAAAAACAATAAGCTTTACTGCTCCTCAAAGTGAAACAGTTGTTTCGGCCTCGCGTCGCTGTATAGTGGCTCCGGCGGTGTCGAATGGCGTATTTCTTGCATCTCGATTTCGACTTTGTTGTCGATTCCTGTAGGTTGTCTTGTAGGTGGCCTTTTAGTTTTCTTATGCCATAGTCTCCTAATCCAAATGTAGACAGCAAACGAAGCAGCTCCTCCCAACAGCAGAGAAGTCACAGAGTAGAGATATATGTCGTGACTCGATATATCTATCCCTTGTGGTAGTCTTTCCTGCTCTTTCTGCTGAATTATTTGCTTATCTATGTTTCTGATATTTATTGCAGATGTATCCAGTGCTGTCATATTCAGCTGTGCGTTTTTCCAACTTAGATCAAATAAATTGTTGATAGTCGTGTTAAGTGTAGGTACTTCAATATCCGCCTCCATGTGAAATTTGCTTCCTAAGTGGTTATAGGTGAATATTGTCGCATCTTTCTTTTGTAGTATGCATTTTGGTTTCAAGGCAATCACCCCAGTACCGTTGATGACTGCTGGCGTAACTTGATCGCTACATATGACGCGCATCAGCTGTCTGTCGCATAATGTAAACAACCACCAGTTAGGTTTATGTAATTGGATCCAAGTTTCTTTGCAAGTTACATCATTGATGACACAGGATAATGAAGTTTGTTGACTGAATACCTTGGCCTCGCAAGGTGCGTCCTTGTCTTGTAAGCTAAATACCGGCTGACGTGAAATGCATGTGTACTCGTCTTCTCCGTATGGCGTGCATTGGCGCATGTCTTGCTCTTCCATAGTGATGTACGAATTTTTCACGAAGTTTATGGCGATATAATTGGAGAAAGGCTGCACGATTCTCAATTGTCCTTGTTTCTGGAATGGTATAGGTATTACCCGGTATATTTTGTAGTCCTCATCGCTCAAAAGTGGAATATGCAATTCGAAAAGTAGAAAGTTGTTTGTAATCCGAGCCTTGACATGGATTAGTTCGTAGATGTCACGGAAATCTTTTTGTATGTCCTTTATCGGTAAGGCTAGTCCCTGTGGAAGTTTTCCAGAGATGATGTTCAGCTGTTCTATTATTTGAGATGCAGGAAACAAGTGTGTATCCAAATGACCTCGATAAATGTTGGCGAGAGCATTCATTAGCATTTCTTGAATTCTATGCAAGTCGCTCAAAATTAAAGTTGATGATAAAGCGGCAGAATTCACGTCATTTGCTGTGTATAAAATTTGTGCTCTGTTCTCAATTTTTGTGATTATGTTGCAAGTCTGATTTATGTAGGTTTGTATTGCGTGAAATTGTTTGTCCATAAATTCCGTATTGTTTTTAATTACATTGTTTTCAGCCTCTATGATCAAAGTTTGATTCTTCATCAACTGTAACAAGTAATTATCGTTGATTTGCAAGTTTTGGATATCCTTCTCGTACTTTTGCGCAAAGTCTTCATCCAAAACCCCGAAAAGTGTTCTGGCTAATTTTCCGATTCCATCAAAGTAGCCTCGTTTTTGTCGCGAATGCTGAGAAAGTAACATAGTGTTATAATTCTCAAGGTGATGCATTTCATGACGTAGGTGTCTGACAACTGCTTCGCATGGTGTAAACTCGTGCGCGATTCTTTGACAGAGTTTATCAATTTGGTTTATGTAGTCGTTCATGTTATTCGCAGCTTGCCAGTAGGACGTTAGGTTGTAATAGATCAGTAGAGTCCATTCATCATGTATAAGTTGCAGTTTTCCGGCTTCATCGAAATAAATAGGTTGATTGTTGGTTATAAAAGTCACCTTATAGTTGTTTGTTACTGGTGACGATTGTGCAGTTCCTAACATTCCTATTAAAGTTATAAGAGCGAAAGTCAGGAAACTGTACTTGTTGGTTCGCGTGCTCCTTTTTCTTCTTTGGTTTTCAGTTATTGTATCTTCTTCTCTTTTGTTATTTGTTGTTTCTTCGGTAGGTAGCAGTGTTTCTTGCTGTGGTAATGGAGTTAGTTTAACAGTGGGTCGTTTTATCACTCCAGTTTTTGTTTTAAGGGTGGCCACTCGTACTAGACCATCCTTACCGGGATGAGTTTCCATCACTCGTCCCATGGCCCATTTGCCAGGAGGTAAGTTTGTTTCCTTGATTAGGACCACGTCGTTTAGTTTGAGGTTTTGTACAGTTCTGTTCCACTTGCTTCTAGACTGTAAGGTGTTCAGGTAGTCATTGGACCAAGCTTTCCAGAATTGATCCAGCATGTGCTCCGTTAGTTGCCAACGTTTTCTCAGATCCATCTTTCTGTTGTCAGGCTCCGGTTGAGGTAGAGACAACGTAGCACTGCCAGTTAGAAAGTGGCCAGGAGTGAGAGTGCTGTAAAATTCCTCCGGATCTTCTGTTAGCTGACATAGAGGCCTCGAGTTTAGGCAGGCTTCTATTTTCGCTAGTAACGTAGTGAATTCTTCCCAGGTCAGTTTTTGATCCCCAAGAACCCGCTTCAAGTGGTGTTTTAATGATTTGACGGCTGCTTCGAATATCCCCCCCGCACTGGGCCAAGCAGGGGCGTTGAAGTGCCAATGAATTTCTAGTTTCCCAATCTCGTCAAAGAACTCAGGAGAGAGTAGCTTCTTGAAGTTACTGAAATCCTCTCTCAGTACTTTGGATGCTCCAACGAAGTTCGTGCCGTTGTCTGAGTACATGTGAGCAGGCGTTCCGCGCCTCGCGCACATTCTCTGAAGGGCCGCAATAAACGCTTCCGTGCTTAGTTCTGAGACTAATTCGATATGTACAGCTTTCGTAGCCATACAGACGAAGACCGCGATGTATGCTTTTGAGGTCTTCACTCCTCTTCCTTTGTTAAGTTTCACGTCTACGTGACCAGTAAAGTCAACACCAGTGTGAGTGAATGGACGGCTTGGTGTTACTCTTTGTTTTGGCAGATCGGCCATTAGTTGAGCATTGTCCGTAGAATTGTAACGATGACATTTCACACAGCGTCGTATTCTTCCCTTTACCGCCCGATTTCCAGAGACTATCCAGTATCGTTGCCGTATGTAAGTAAGGGTCAGACGGGCTCCTCCATGAAGCGTCATCGAATGTGCTTGGTCGATCAGTAGTTCAGTGAAGCGGCTGGAGTAGGGTACCACTGCGGGATTCTTCATATTTGCAGGAAGATCAGAGTGCTGTAGTCTTCCGCCTACGCGAATGATTCCCTTGCTATCCAGATAAGGTTTGAGTTTGTAAATGTTGCTTTTTGGTGACACAGTTTTATTTTGTTTCAACTGTTTGTGTTCTTGCGCAAACTCGCTTTGTTGAACATATTTTATTATATATTCTGCTGCGTGTTGTAGGTCAGTTGTTGTTAGGTAAGTAGCGCTTGGTCGTAATTTTTGCTTTAGTGATGCAATATATCGCACAATTCGAGCAGTAATTCTTATTACTGAAGTCAGCGAACTGTGGTTCTTCAATAACTTGTAAACAATATTTTCAGTGTTGTAGTTTTTCGAACTGACGTCATTGGGTTCGACCCTGTTTGCTTCGCTTGTAGTAAAGTGGCAATTCACATTATGAGGTGTTTCTGTTTCTGCAAAGTTTTTCAGAAACATAGGTCCGTTCCACCATAAGTTGAACTTGACTACTTTGCTCGGTAGCAAGCCTCTCGAAGCGCAGTCAGCTGGATTAAGTTCCGATCGTACATAACACCATTGTTGAGGTGGAATTACGTCTTTTATTTTCCCCACTCTGTTAGCTACGTATCTTTCCCATCTTGAGAGGTCTCCCTGAATCCAAGCTAGGACCACCTTGGAGTCACACCAACCATAAGCTGATATGTCATGCTCCGTTAGTGATTTCTTCACTTTTTCCATGAGTTGGGAGAGTAGTAGTGCTCCGCATAGCTCAAGTCTGGGCAATGATGTTTTTTGAGTAATCGGCACTACCCTAGTTTTTGATACTAGTAATGTGATCCTTGGGTCGCCCTTTTCGTCGATTACTCGGCTGTATATGACGCAAGCGTATGCCTTTTCGCTTGCGTCACAAAATCCATGTAGTTGGATATTTTTCTGCGTACTGCCAATCCATCTGTTTATTTTAATGTTTTTAATTAGATGTAGTTCTTTGTTTAGATGCCGCCATTCGTCTTGTAACTCAGTTGGTAGTTCAGCATCCCAGTTTATTTTAGTTAGCCACACCCTTTGGGATAGTAGTTTAGCTGACACAGTTATAGGCGCCAGCCAACCCAAGGGGTCGTATAGTTTGGATATTTGTGATAGCAGGTTTCTTTTAGTTAGTGGTTCGTTGTTGTAGTCGTCTATGGACCAGTTGAATATGAAAACGTCATCTTTTGGATTCCAACTCAACCCCAACGTTTTCATTGGTTCGTCGCCTCTAAAATCAAATGTACTTTTCGATATTTGATCTTCGTCTAAGTGTCGTAGAAGCTCAGGATCGTTGCTTGACCATTTTCGCAGATTCATTCCGCCTCCCTTCAGTAGTTTTATGATCGATGTTTGAATTTCCTTTGCTTGTTTTGTAGAGTTGTGGCCGCTGATTAGGTCATCGACGTAGAACTGATTTAGCAATATTTCAGCGGCCTTTGGGTATTTGTGGCCGTCATCGATAGCAAGCTGTTTGAGTGTTCGCATTGCTAGCCATGGAGCACTTTTTGTCCCATATGTTAATGTTTGCAGTTGATATTCTTGTAAATTGTCTTTTGGTTGCTTTCTCCATATGATCTTCTGTAGATGTTGTTGATCCGGATGACACCATATGGAACGGTACATTTTTTCAATGTCCGCTGTGTAGACGTATTTATAGCCACGCCATTGTAATATCAATGCTTGGATGTCCTTTTGCAGATTAGGACCTTTTTCCATTACGTCATTTAGGCTACATCCACCCATGGTCTTCTGGGAAGCATTAAAAACAGCTCGTAGTTTTGTTGTTGTTGATTGTTCTCTCAGTACTCCATGATGCGGTAAGAAGATTGCATCTTTGGCGGGTGTCGTGTTTGAAAGCTTCATGTGACCTAAATCAATGTACTCGCGGATGAAATCTTTGTACATTGATGCAAGTTTAGGGTTTCTGTCGAATTTTCTTTCCAGTTGTAAGAATTGAGAGATTGCGATCGATTTTGAGTTTCCCAATTTTTCTTCATAACGATGAATCAGTGGCATCTTTACAATGTATTTTCCGTCGCGATCTCTTTCAGTAGTCATTTTGTAGTAGTTTTCGCACCCGTCGTCTTTAGATGTGTCCTCAGTATTTTGAATGATGTCTTCTGTCTCCCAGAATCTCTTTAAGTCGTTCAGGTCGACAAGAGCGACATGGCAGTTAAAAGTTTCTAGCTTGCCGCATAAAATCCATCCTAAACGGGTTTGCTGAGCTGTCGGCGTTTGGGCATCTCCCTTTAGGACCCCCTCTAATATAACTTGCGAATAGATATCCGCTCCCAGCAGCAAATCCACGCTCCTTGACAAGTTGAAGTCAGGATCCGCTAGTTTCAGACCTTGTAGCTGAGGCCAGTTTTCTTTTTTAAATGTTTCGTTAGGTAAGTTGTTCGTGATCCTTTTCATTATTAGAGTGCTGACTGAAAATGCAAAGTCAGTGCATCTTGATTTACACTCTAATTCTAGTCGTCCTTTACAATCTCCCGAAATCGTACCCACGCCGGAAATTGTAGCGTTCATCCTTTTTCTAGGTAGTTTCAGTCGTTGAGCCGCGTTCTCCGTGATGAGGTTTACTTGAGATCCTTGGTCCAGTAAAGCTCGTAACGTTATAAAGTCTCCTGTTGATGTCTTTACTTGAAGTTCTACTGTAGTAAGTAATATTTCCATAATGTAGTTGTTCGATAAATGGTTCGAACTATGTTGGTTTGTTGATGTCGAAGGTTGATGTTCCCGTTGTTGAGAACGTTGACCCATATTGTTCATATTGGAACTTGGCGACAGTTTTTGCGCTGAATAGTGTAACATCGTATGATGTGGTTTATTGCACTCTTTGCAAGTTTTGTTCGACGTGCATTCTGTGTCTCCATGCTTATACAAACAGTTTTTGCATATTTGTAATTTCCTTACTGTGTCATTCCGTTGCCGTGTGTCCATTTCAATGAACTTTGGACACTGCATGATCACGTGAAAACCGCTGCACAGAAGGCATTTACCGTATGACGCATGGTATATTCTTGATGTTTCTTTTCTATGTGGTTCATATGATGGTTTATTGGAGTTAAATTTCGTTTTGTTGCTGAATATTTGTTTATGTTGGTTAGATGCATCTTTTTGGTAACCCTTTGCTGCTTCCAACGCCATGAATTTGGTCTCCAAGAACCCCAAAAATTCACTCAGCTCCGGGACTTGCTTTGGATGCTCTAATTCTCTAGTGTATTCAGTATATGATGTTGAGTCCAACTTCTGTGCCATCAAGTACACGATTATTGGATCCCAGCTTGATGTATTAAGACCGATGTTATGTAGGCCATTCATGCACTCGTTGATTACGTCATGCATTCTCTTCAAGACAGCAGCATTGACCTGCTGGATGGATGGTAACTCCATCAAAGTATTCATCAAGTTCGTAAATTGGAGTCTCTTGTTGTCGTATCGCTGAATAAGAATATCCCAACAAGTTTCATAGTTTTCAGCGCCGACCAAATGTTGAACTAATCGTTCCGGCTCTCCTTTAAGCTTAGATTTTAAGTGTTGCATTTTCTGCGCTTTCGAAGAATTTGCATTGTTGTGGATTGTCTCCAGAAACATATCCTTGAACGTAATCCACTGACTGTAGTTTCCAGTGAATTCCGGTAGTTGAATCCTCGGTGCATAGTTTTGGTGGTTTACGCTTGTCCATAGTTTCGAGTTGAGAGATCTTTTCATGACATCGTACTGACGTTCTTTGTTGGCGAACAAGTCGTTGTATATTTCGTTTGACCCTTTCAAAATAGCTTCTAGCTCCCAGTGACATTTCTCTACAGTGTCCCACTTGGTTTTCAGGACGGTCAGGTGATCCTCTAACTCCCATTTTTCAGTTATGGAGTCAATTTCTATTTTGGACATCGCCCGTTCTAGTGCTTTAATGTGACATTCTTGTCGATCAAGCAGTTCCTTGGTCTTGGTATCTACTCCCGTAGGATGAGGAATGACAACTTCAGCCTGTTTTCCTTCCCAGACCAACAATCGCTGCAGTATATCAATCCTGGTGGATTCATACATATGTTTCGTCTTTTCATAAATGTTCCCAGTAAAATATTGGATTTCTTTGTCCTCTCGTTCAAGTAATACATTGTGTCTATTGCCAAAGTCTTGCCAGAGGTTTTCCAATGACACTAACCTTTGAGTCAGGTACTCCTTTCCTTTCCGAGACGCGCTGTCCTTTTGGTAGTTAGTACAGAGACGTTTGATTGACTCGAAGACTTCGTTTTGTGCAGTGATTTCGCTCATCTTGATGTAGTCGTTTCGGTAATCGAAAGTAGTAGTAGTAGTAAGATGTAGTAGTAAAGTAGGTATTGAAGAACACGTAGTTCGGTGTCTTCTAGTTTGTAGACCTCGGATTACCCGCAGTTCACGTTGTAGTCCGGAAGCTGTAGTAGCAGTAGTCGTAGTAGTAGTTGGTTTGTTGCCGCAGTTGAGTCTTGTTTTTCCGCTTGATTCACGAAGAAGTTCCAAAGTATCCCCTCTTCGTTGATTGCTCAGAGCTCTTGTACTCTTTTTACGAATATGCGCGCTTTCTCAACCTGACTGGTGAGATCCGCTTGTGGAAGGCCAGCCAAGCCGATTCGCTGTCGTTCCAAGAGATACAATTACCCCAAACTGTGAAATACTCGAAGGACCATTAAATGTAAGGTCCCGTAGTGGTTGGTACCTTACACTTGTAGCTTTAAGTAAGAAGTGGTAAGTCAGTACTTGGAGTTAGGCGAGTTGATGTAAACACACACAGATTTGGTAACACTAAAGGTTTATTAGAGTACCGATCACAACAAAGTAAAAGTGGGTTGGATGCTAATCCGCGGTGTTCGCGTAAGTATGTAATTTGTCAACTAACTTAAAATCGTATTAAACATTGTTTTAAATACCAAAGAGAAAAGTAGGTTGCTGCGTTTGCAGCCTGACGGAATGTACGTAAACCGTACAAAGTTTTACAAATTATTACATAACTAGCTGTGCCCGCGACTTCGTTCGCGCGGAATTTATCAAAAATCTTATTTAGTTTTTTTTTATAATAATTTTCGTTTTTTTTTTTTTAATATGTGTAGCCTGAAAAACAAGACCCTGTACCTAAACCAGATAATATACAACCCAAGGCATACCAAAACACCGATGGTTACCCCAAATTATACAGCGAAGCTGTCATAAGAGCTGATACCCTAAGAGATAACACTCAAAAGAAAATTTTTAACAGTGACCACAAAGAGTCACAGAGAACCATTTCCAATAAACCGGAAAAAGAAAACAATCCTATAGAACAAAACTATAGTTTTATTGACCTCATAATTAGACAGACTGAAAGGATAGACCAACTGATATCCCAGATGAGTACTATGATGAACCTGATTATAACACTCATAAGTAAACAACAACCATGACCTCATTACGTATAGCCATCTGGAACATAAATGGCCTAGCGCCAAACAAGACAGAACTAGAGGTGCTCTTAAAAATAAATAAGGTGGACATTGCCTTAATTTCAGAAACGCACCTCAATGATCGCAAACTATTTAACATGAATAACTATTGTGTATACTGTACCAACCACCCAGACAACACCTCTCATGGTGGGGCAGCTGTTATCATAAAAAATAACATTAAGCACCATTTACATAGTGAGTTCAAAGAAAATTGGTTACAAGGAACTACAATCACCATAGATGAGAGTATTGGTCCCCTTAACATAAGTGCCGTATACTGTCCACCAAACCAGAAGGTCAAGAACTACATGTTTGACAGATATTTTAACACGTTGGGCAATAGGTATATCAGTGG